>OU611923.1:0-1368860 GCA_914767705.2 Tenthredo notha
CCCCCTGACGAGCCGCTTCGCGGCTCGGCCAGCTCGCTTCGCTTGGGGTGGGAAGCGATCAGAATGCGACTATATTGTCTTATCCTCCATTTTGTCCTATCCGCCATCTTGAAATATTGAAAAAAAGTGTCGTCTGTCGTATGGCGCAATCGATTCGGAATCGTCTGAAACGTCCAGAAAACATGTCCCCCTAAGGGGGGGTGGGGGGGTCTGGGACTTTGAAAATTTTCTCACAAAAATATGAAAAAAAGTGTCATTTGTCGAACGGCGCATTCGATTCAGAATTGTCTGAAACGTCTAGAAAACATGTCCCCCAGAGGGGGGTGGGGGGGTCAAAAACTTGGAAAAAAAAAAATTGAAAAATAAAAAAAAAATTCTGGGCACTGGGGGGGGGTGGGGAAAAATAAATTAAAAGGAAAACTTCATATGAAGATAGGGTCTAACTCCCCCCCAACGCCCTCACGGCCATTTTCAGAAATTTTCGAAACTCAAATTAATTATTACACCCCCAAGGAGAGGGGCGGGGGGGAAAGTGGGGGGTGGAAATTGAAGGGGAGGGGGAGGGCTATCCGAATCTGCAATAAAAAGTCGAAGGCCTCCCCCCCCCGCCGAGATATTGAGGGGGGGGAGCATAAGTGTGGGGGGAAGGGGGGGGGGGGCAATATATATTTCGATGGGGGAGGGGGTCCCCTATCAGCCCCACCCCATTTCCCCCCCCCCACCCCCACCGTCAAAGTAATATTCCCCTGCGGCACCACTAGGGGGGGGGTTAGGGGGTCCTCGAGGGGTGTCAAGGTGGGGGGGGGGATGTTGTTGCCAACTCCCCCCAGTCCGGTTCAATCGTCCGACGGCAGACGGGGATAACCTAACCTAACCTAACCTAACCTAACCTAACCTAACCTAACCTAACCTAACCTAACCTAACCTAACCTAACCTAACCTAACCTAACCTAACCTAACCTAACCTAACCTAACCTAACCTAACCTAACCTAACCTAACCTAACCTAACCTAACCTAACCTAACCTAACCTAACCTAACCTAACCTAACCTAACCTAACCTAACCAATTCTAGCCTGTGGGGCGGGCGTGTTTTCGGGCACTTCTGACCGAACTTTTTCTGACCGAACCTTTGCTGACCAACTCTGACCGAAGCTATTCTGACCAATTCTGACCTAGGTCGGCCATCTTGTTTCCGGTCCGCCATCTTGTTTCCGGTCGCCATCTTGTTTCCGGTCGCCATCTTGTTTCCGGTCGCCATCTTGTTTCCGGTCCGCCATCTTGTTTCCGGTTAGGAATTACACTTGGGTTGGGTTAGGAATTATATGGTTCAACGCCATCTTTTGGCGCCCGACATATTTTTGAAAAATAGGAAAATGACTTTTTTTTGGGGCGCGCCCCCGGGGGGCGCTCCGCGCCCCCCGGACCCCCCTGACGAGCCGCTTCGCGGCTCGGCAGCTCGCTTCGCTTGGGGTGGGAAGCGATCAGAATGCGACTATATTGTCTTATCCTCCATTTTGTCCTATCCGCCATCTTGAAATATTGAAAAAAAGTGTCGTCTGTCGTATGGCGCAATCGATTCGGAATCGTCTGAAACGTCCAGAAAACATGTCCCCTAAGGGGGGGTGGGGGGGGTCTGGGACTTTGAAAATTTTCTCACAAAAATATGAAAAAAAGTGTCATTTGTCGAACGGCGCATTCGATTCAGAATCGTCTGAAACGTCTAGAAAACATGTCCCCCAGAGGGGGGTGGGGGGGTCAAAAACTTGGAAAAAAAAAAATTGAAAAATAAAAAAAAAATTCTGGGCACTGGGGGGGGTGGGGAAAAATAAATTAAAAGGAAAACTTCATATGAAGATAGGGTCTAACTCCCCCCCCAACGCCCTCACGGCCATTTTCAGAAATTTTCGAAACTCAAATTAATTATTACACCCCCAAGGAGAGGGGCGGGGGGGGAAAGTGGGGGGTGGAAATTGAAGGGGAGGGGGAGGGCTATCCGAATCTGCAATAAAAAGTCAAAGGCCTCCCCCCCCCGCCGAGATATTGAGGGGGGGAGCATAAGTGTGGGGGGAAGGGGGGGGGGGGCAATATATATTTCGATGGGGGAGGGGGTCCCCTATCAGCCCCACCCCATTTCCCCCCCCCCACCCCCACCGTCAAAGTAATATTCCCCTGCGGCACCACTAGGGGGGGGGGTTAGGGGGTCCTCGAGGGTGTCAAGGTGGGGGGGGGGATGTTGTTGCCAACTCCCCCCAGTCCGGTTCAATCGTCCGACGGCAGACGGGGATAACCTAACCTAACCTAACCTAACCTAACCTAACCAATTCTAGCCTGTGGGGCGGGCGTGTTTTCGGGCACTTCTGACCGAACTTTTTCTGACCGAACCTTTGCTGACCAACTCTGACCGAAGCTATTCTGACCAATTCTGACCTAGGTCGGCCATCTTGTTTCCGGTCCGCCATCTTGTTTCCGGTCGCCATCTTGTTTCCGGTCGCCATCTTGTTTCCGGTCGCCATCTTGTTTCCGGTCGCCATCTTGTTTCCGGTCCGCCATCTTGTTTCCGGTTAGGAATTACACTTGGGTTGGGTTAGGAATTATATGGTTCAACGCCATCTTTTGGCGCCCGACATATTTTTGAAAAATAGGAAAATGACTTTTTTTTGGGCGCGCCCCCGGGGGGCGCTCCGCGCCCCCCGGACCCCCCTGACGAGCCGCTTCGCGGCTCGGCAGCTCGCTTCGCTTGGGGTGGGAAGCGATCAGAATGCGACTATATTGTCTTATCCTCCATTTTGTCCTATCCGCCATCTTGAAATATTGAAAAAAAGTGTCGTCTGTCGTATGGCGCAATCGATTCGGAATCGTCTGAAACGTCCAGAAAACATGTCCCCTAAGGGGGGGTGGGGGGGTCTGGGACTTTGAAAATTTTCTCACAAAAATATGAAAAAAAGTGTCATTTGTCGAACGGCGCATTCGATTCAGAATCGTCTGAAACGTCTAGAAAACATGTCCCCCAGAGGGGGGTGGGGGGGTCAAAAACTTGGAAAAAAAAAAATTGAAAAATAAAAAAAAAATTCTGGGCACTGGGGGGGGTGGGGAAAAATAAATTAAAAGGAAAACTTCATATGAAGATAGGGTCTAACTCCCCCCCAACGCCCTCCCGGCCATTTTCAGAAATTTTCGAAACTCAAATTAATTATTACACCCCCAAGGAGAGGGGCGGGGGGGAAAGTGGGGGGTGGAAATTGAAGGGGAGGGGGAGGGCTATCCGAATCTGCAATAAAAAGTCAAAGGCCTCCCCCCCCCGCCGAGATATTGAGGGGGGGAGCATAAGTGTGGGGGGAAGGGGGGGGGGGCAATATATATTTCGATGGGGGAGGGGGTCCCCTATCAGCCCCACCCCATTTCCCCCCCCCCACCCCCACCGTCAAAGTAATATTCCCCTGCGGCACCACTAGGGGGGGGGTTAGGGGGTCCTCGAGGGGTGTCAAGGTGGGGGGGGGGATGTTGTTGCCAACTCCCCCCAGTCCGGTTCAATCGTCCGACGGCAGACGGGGATAACCTAACCTAACCAATTCTAGCCTGTGGGGCGGGCGTGTTTTCGGGCACTTCTGACCGAACTTTTTCTGACCGAACCTTTGCTGACCAACTCTGACCGAAGCTATTCTGACCAATTCTGACCTAGGTCGGCCATCTTGTTTCCGGTCCGCCATCTTGTTTCCGGTCGCCATCTTGTTTCCGGTCGCCATCTTGTTTCCGGTCGCCATCTTGTTTCCGGTCGCCATCTTGTTTCCGGTCCGCCATCTTGTTTCCGGTTAGGAATTACACTTGGGTTGGGTTAGGAATTATATGGTTCAACGCCATCTTTTGGCGCCCGACATATTTTTGAAAAATAGGAAAATGACTTTTTTTTGGGCGCGCCCCCGGGGGGCGCTCCGCGCCCCCCGGACCCCCCTGACGAGCCGCTTCGCGGCTCGGCAGCTCGCTTCGCTTGGGGTGGGAAGCGATCAGAATGCGACTATATTGTCTTATCCTCCATTTTGTCCTATCCGCCATCTTGAAATATTGAAAAAAAGTGTCGTCTGTCGTATGGCGCAATCGATTCGGAATCGTCTGAAACGTCCAGAAAACATGTCCCCTAAGGGGGGGGGGGGGGGTCTGGGACTTTGAAAATTTTCTCACAAAAATATGAAAAAAAGTGTCATTTGTCGAACGGCGCATTCGATTCAGAATTGTCTGAAACGTCTAGAAAACATGTCCCCCAGGGGGGGGTGGGGGGGTCAAAAACTTGGAAAAAAAAAAATTGAAAAATAAAAAAAAAATTCTGGGCACTGGGGGGGGTGGGGAAAAATAAATTAAAAGGAAAACTTCATATGAAGATAGGGTCTAACTCCCCCCCAACGCCCTCACGGCCATTTTCAGAAATTTTCGAAACTCAAATTAATTATTACACCCCCAAGGAGAGGGGCGGGGGGGAAAGTGGGGGGTGGAAATTGAAGGGGAGGGGGAGGGCTATCCGAATCTGCAATAAAAAGTCGAAGGCCTCCCCCCCCCGCCGAGATATTGAGGGGGGGAGCATAAGTGTGGGGGGAAGGGGGGGGGGGCAATATATATTTCGATGGGGGAGGGGGTCCCCTATCAGCCCCACCCCATTTCCCCCCCCCCCCCCCCCCCGTCAAAGTAATATTCCCCTGCGGCACCCCTCGGGGGGGGGTTAGGGGGTCCTCGAGGGGTGTCAAGGTGGGGGGGGGGATGTTGTTGCCAACTCCCCCCAGTCCGGTTCAATCGTCCGACGGCAGACGGGGATAACCTAACCTAACCTAACCTAACCTAACCTAACCTAACCTAACCTAACCTAACCTAACCTAACCTAACCTAACCTAACCTAACCTAACCTAACCTAACCTAACCTAACCTAACCTAACCTAACCTAACCTAACCTAACCTAACCTAACCTAACCTAACCTAACCTAACCTAACCTAACCTAACCTAACCTAACCTAACCAATTCTAGCCTGTGGGGCGGGCGTGTTTTCGGGCACTTCTGACCGAACTTTTTCTGACCGAACCTTTGCTGACCAACTCTGACCGAAGCTATTCTGACCAATTCTGACCTAGGTCGGCCATCTTGTTTCCGGTCCGCCATCTTGTTTCCGGTCGCCATCTTGTTTCCGGTCGCCATCTTGTTTCCGGTCGCCATCTTGTTTCCGGTCCGCCATCTTGTTTCCGGTTAGGAATTACACTTGGGTTGGGTTAGGAATTATATGGTTCAACGCCATCTTTTGGCGCCCGACATATTTTTGAAAAATAGGAAAATGACTTTTTTTTGGGCGCGCCCCCGGGGGGCGCTCCGCGCCCCCCGGACCCCCCTGACGAGCCGCTTCGCGGCTCGGCAGCTCGCTTCGCTTGGGGTGGGAAGCGATCAGAATGCGACTATATTGTCTTATCCTCCATTTTGTCCTATCCGCCATCTTGAAATATTGAAAAAAAGTGTCGTCTGTCGTATGGCGCAATCGATTCGGAATCGTCTGAAACGTCCAGAAAACATGTCCCCTAAGGGGGGGTGGGGGGGTCTGGGACTTTGAAAATTTTCTCACAAAAATATGAAAAAAATTGTCATTTGTCGAACGGCGCATTCTATTCAGAATCGTCTGAAACGTCTAGAAAACATGTCCCCCAGAGGGGGGTGGGGGGGTCAAAAACTTGGAAAAAAAAAAATTGAAAAATAAAAAAAAAATTCTGGGCACTGGGGGGGGTGGGGAAAAATAAATTAAAAGGAAAACTTCATATGAAGATAGGGTCTAACTCCCCCCCAACGCCCTCACGGCCATTTTCAGAAATTTTCGAAACTCAAATTAATTATTACACCCCCAAGGAGAGGGGCGGGGGGGAAAGTGGGGGGTGGAAATTGAAGGGGAGGGGGAGGGCTATCCGAATCTGCAATAAAAAGTCAAAGGCCTCCCCCCCCCGCCGAGATATTGAGGGGGGGAGCATAAGTGTGGGGGGAAGGGGGGGGGGGGCAATATATATTTCGATGGGGGAGGGGGTCCCCTATCAGCCCCACCCCATTTCCCCCCCCCCCCCCCCACCGTCAAAGTAATATTCCCCTGCGGCACCACTAGGGGGGGGGTTAGGGGGTCCTCGAGGGGTGTCAAGGTGGGGGGGGGGATGTTGTTGCCAACTCCCCCCAGTCCGGTTCAATCGTCCGACGGCAGACGGGGATAACCTAACCTAACCTAACCTAACCTAACCTAACCAATTCTAGCCTGTGGGGCGGGCGTGTTTTCGGGCACTTCTGACCGAACTTTTTCTGACCGAACCTTTGCTGACCAACTCTGACCGAAGCTATTCTGACCAATTCTGACCTAGGTCGGCCATCTTGTTTCCGGTCCGCCATCTTGTTTCCGGTCGCCATCTTGTTTCCGGTCGCCATCTTGTTTCCGGTCGCCATCTTGTTTCCGGTCGCCATCTTGTTTCCGGTCCGCCATCTTGTTTCCGGTTAGGAATTACACTTGGGTTGGGTTAGGAATTATATGGTTCAACGCCATCTTTTGGCGCCCGACATATTTTTGAAAAATAGGAAAATGACTTTTTTTTGGGCGCGCCCCCGGGGGGCGCTCCGCGCCCCCCGGACCCCCCTGACGAGCCGCTTCGCGGCTCGGCAGCTCGCTTCGCTTGGGGTGGGAAGCGATCAGAATGCGACTATATTGTCTTATCCTCCATTTTGTCCTATCCGCCATCTTGAAATATTGAAAAAAAGTGTCGTCTGTCGTATGGCGCAATCGATTCGGAATCGTCTGAAACGTCCAGAAAACATGTCCCCTAAGGGGGGGTGGGGGGGTCTGGGACTTTGAAAATTTTCTCACAAAAATATGAAAAAAAGTGTCATTTGTCGAACGGCGCATTCGATTCAGAATCGTCTGAAACGTCTAGAAAACATGTCCCCCAGAGGGGGGTGGGGGGGTCAAAAACTTGGAAAAAAAAAAATTGAAAAATAAAAAAAAAATTCTGGGCACTGGGGGGGGTGGGGAAAAATAAATTAAAAGGAAAACTTCATATGAAGATAGGGTCTAACTCCCCCCCAACGCCCTCACGGCCATTTTCAGAAATTTTCGAAACTCAAATTAATTATTACACCCCCAAGGAGAGGGGCGGGGGGGGAAAGTGGGGGGTGGAAATTGAAGGGGAGGGGGAGGGCTATCCGAATCTGCAATAAAAAGTCAAAGGCCTCCCCCCCCCGCCGAGATATTGAGGGGGGGAGCATAAGTGTGGGGGGAAGGGGGGGGGGGCAATATATATTTCGATGGGGGAGGGGGTCCCCTATCAGCCCCACCCCATTTCCCCCCCCCCACCCCCACCGTCAAAGTAATATTCCCCTGCGGCACCACTAGGGGGGGGGTTAGGGGGTCCTCGAGGGGTGTCAAGGTGGGGGGGGGGATGTTGTTGCCAACTCCCCCCAGTCCGGTTCAATCGTCCGACGGCAGACGGGGATAACCTAACCTAACCTAACCTAACCTAACCTAACCTAACCTAACCTAACCTAACCTAACCTAACCTAACCTAACCTAACCTAACCTAACCTAACCTAACCTAACCTAACCTAACCTAACCTAACCTAACCTAACCTAACCTAACCTAACCTAACCTAACCTAACCTAACCTAACCTAACCTAACCTAACCTAACCTAACCTAACCTAACCTAACCTAACCTAACCTAACCTAACCTAACCTAACCTAACCTAACCTAACCTAACCTAACCTAACCTAACCTAACCTAACCTAACCTAACCTAACCTAACCTAACCTAACCTAACCTAACCTAACCTAACCTAACCTAACCTAACCTAACCTAACCTAACCTAACCTAACCTAACCTAACCTAACCTAACCTAACCTAACCTAACCTAACCTAACCTAACCTAACCTAACCTAACCTAACCTAACCTAACCTAACCTAACCTAACCTAACCTAACCTAACCTAACCTAACCTAACCAATTCTAGCCTGTGGGGCGGGCGTGTTTTCGGGCACTTCTGACCGAACTTTTTCTGACCGAACCTTTGCTGACCAACTCTGACCGAAGCTATTCTGACCAATTCTGACCTAGGTCGGCCATCTTGTTTCCGGTCGCCATCTTGTTTCCGGTCCGCCATCTTGTTTCCGGTCGCCATCTTGTTTCCGGTCGCCGTCTTGTTTCCGGTCCGCCATCTTGTTTCCGGTTAGGAATTACACTTGGGTTAGGAATTACACTTGGGTTGGGTTAGGAATTATATGGTTCAACGCCATCTTTTGGCGCCCGACATATTCTTGAAAAATAGAAAAATGACTTTTTTTGGGCGCGCCGCCGGGGGGCGCTCCGCGCCCCCCGGACCCCCCTGACGAGCCGCTTCGCGGCTCGGCAGCTCGCTTCGCTTGGGGTGGGAAGCGAAAGGAATGCGACTATATTGTCTCATCCTTCATTTTGTCCTTTCCGCCATCTTGAAATATTCAAAAAAAGTGTCGTCTGTCGTATGGCGCGATCGATTTGGAATCGTCTGAAACGTCTAGAAAACATGTCCCCCAAAGGGGGGTGGGGGGTCCGGGACTTTGAAAATTTTCTCACAAAAATGTGAAAAAAAGTGTCATTTGTCGTATGGCGCATTCGATTCAGAATCGTCTGAAACGTATAGAAAACATGTCACCCGGAGGGGGGTGAAGGGGTCGGGGACTTTGAAATTTTTCTCACAGACATGGTCCCAAAAAGTGTCCTGTGACGTATAGCGCATTCGATTCCAAATCGTCTGAAACGTCTAGAAAACATGTCCCCCAAGGGGGGGGGGGGGGGGTCCAGGACTTTGAAAATTTTCTCATAAAAATGTGAAAAAAAGTGTCATTTGTCGTATGGCGCATTCGATTCCAAATCGTCTGAAACGTCTAGAAAACATGTCCCCCAGAGGGGGGTGGGGGGGTCCAAAACTTGGAAAAAAAAAAATTGAAAAAAAAAAAAAAATTCTGGGCAGTGGGGGGGGTGGGGAAAAATAAATTGAAAGGAAAACTCCATATGAAGATAGGGTCTAACTCCCCCCCAGCGCCCTCACGACCATTTTCAAAAATTTTTGAAACTTAAATTAATTATTACACCCCCAAGGAGGGGGGTGGGGGGTGAAGTGGGGGGTGGAAATTGAAGGGGAGGGGGAGGGCTATCCGAATCTGCAATAAAAAGTTGAAGGTCTGTCCCCCCCTCCGAGATATAGAGGGGGGGGGGCATAAGTGTGGGGGGAAGGGGGGGGGGGCAATATATATTTGAATGGAAGAGGGGGTTGTCTATCCACCCCACCCCATTTCCCCCCCCTCACCCCCACCTTCGAAGTAATATCCCCCTGCGGCACCACTAGGGGGGGGGTTAGGGGGTCCTCGAGGGGTGTCAAGGTGGGGGGGGGGATGTAGTTCCCAACCCCCCTCAGTCCGGTTCAATCGTCCGACGGCAGACGGGGATAACCTAACCTAACCTAACCTAACCTAACCAATTCTAGCCTGTGGGGCGGGCGTGTTTTCGGGCACTTCTGACCGAACTTTTTCTGACCGAACCTTTGCTGACCAACTCTGACCGAAGCTATTCTGACCAATTCTGACCTAGGTCGGCCATCTTGTTTCCGGTCCGCCATCTTGTTTCCGGTCGCCATCTTGTTTCCGGTCGCCATCTTGTTTCCGGTCCGCCATCTTGTTTCCGGTTAGGAATTACACTTGGGTTAGGAATTACACTTGGGTTGGGTTAGGAATTATATGGTTCAACGCCATCTTTTGGCACCCGACATATTTTTGAAAAATAGAAAAATGACTTTTTTTGGGCGCGCCGCCGGGGGGCGCTCCGCGCCCCCCGGACCCCCCTGACGAGCCGCTTCGCGGCTCGGCAGCTCGCTTCGCTTGGGGTGGGAAGCGAAAGGAATGCGACTATATTGTCTCATCCTTCATTTTGTCCTTTCCGCCATCTTGAAATATTCAAAAAAAGTGTCGTCTGTCGTATGGCGCGATCGATTTGGAATCGTCTGAAACGTCTAGAAAACATGTCCCACAAAGGGGGGTGGGGGGTCCGGGACTTTGAAAATTTTCTCACAAAAATGTGAAAAAAAGTGTCATTTGTCGTATGGCGCATTCGATTCAGAATCGTCTGAAACGTATAGAAAACATGTCACCCGGAGGGGGGTGGAGGGGTCGGGGACTTTGAAATTTTTCTCACAAAAATGGTCCCAAAAAGTGTCGTGTGACGTATAGCGCATTCGATTCCAAATCGTCTGAAACGTCTAGAAAACATGTCCACCAAGGGGGGGTGGGGGGGTCCAGGACTGAAAATTTTCTCATAAAAATGTGAAAAAAAAGTGTCATTTGTCGTATGGCGCATTCGATTCCAAATCGTCTGAAACGTCTAGAAAACATGTCCCCCAGAGGGGGGTGGAAGGGTCCAAAACTTGGAAAAAAAAAAATTGAAAAAAAAAAAAAAATTCTGGGCAGTGGGGGGGGGTGGGGAAAAATAAATTGAAAGGAAAACTTCATATGAAGATAGGGTCTAACTCTCCCCCAGCGCCCTCACGGCCATTTTCAAAAATTTTTGAAACTTAAATTAATTATTACACCCCTAAGGAGGGGGGTGGGGGGTAAAGTGGGGGCTGGAAATTGAAGGGGAGGGGGAGGGCTATTCGAATCTGCAATAAAAAGTTAAAGGTCTGTCCCCCCCTCCGAGATATAGAGGGGGGGGGGCATAAGTGTGGGGGAAAGGGGGGGGGGCAATATATATTTCGATGGGGGAGGGGGTCCTCCATCAGCCCCACCCCATTTCCCCCCCCCCCACCCCCACCGTCAAAGTAATATCCCCCTGCGGCACCACTAGGGGGGGGGTTAGGGGGTCCTCGAGGGGTGTCAAGGTGGGGGGGGGGATGTAGTTCCCACCCCCCCCCAGTCCGGTTCGATCGTCCGACGGCAGACGGGGATAACCTAACCTAACCTAACCTAACCTAACCTAACCTAACCTAACCTAACCTAACCTAACCTAACCTAACCTAACCTAACCTAACCTAACCTAACCTAACCTAACCTAACCTAACCTAACCTAACCTAACCTAACCTAACCTAACCTAACCTAACCTAACCTAACCTAACCTAACCTAACCTAACCTAACCTAACCTAACCTAACCTAACCTAACCTAACCTAACCTAACCTAACCTAACCTAACCTAACCTAACCTAACCTAACCTAACCTAACCTAACCTAACCTAACCTAACCTAACCTAACCTAACCTAACCTAACCTAACCTAACCTAACCTAACCTAACCTAACCTAACCTAACCTAACCTAACCTAACCTAACCTAACCTAACCTAACCTAACCTAACCTAACCTAACCTAACCAATTCTAGCCTGTGGGGCGGGCGTGTTTTCGGGCACTTCTGACCGAACTTTTTCTGACCGAACCTTTGCTGACCAACTCTGACCGAAGCTATTCTGACCAATTCTGACCTAGGTCGGCCATCTTGTTTCCGGTCCGCCATCTTGTTTCCGGTCGCCATCTTGTTTCCGGTCGCCATCTTGTTTCCGGTCGCCATCTTGTTTCCGGTCCGCCATCTTGTTTCCGGTTAGGAATTACACTTGGGTTGGGTTAGGAATTATATGGTTCAACGCCATCTTTTGGCGCCCGACATATTTTTGAAAAATAGGAAAATGACTTTTTTTTGGGCGCGCCCCCGGGGGGCGCTCCGCGCCCCCCGGACCCCCCTGACGAGCCGCTTCGCGGCTCGGCAGCTCGCTTCGCTTGGGGTGGGAAGCGATCAGAATGCGACTATATTGTCTTATCCTCCATTTTGTCCTATCCGCCATCTTGAAATATTGAAAAAAAGTGTCGTCTGTCGTATGGCGCAATCGATTCGGAATCGTCTGAAACGTCCAGAAAACATGTCCCCTAAGGGGGGGTGGGGGGGTCTGGGACTTTGAAAATTTTCTCACAAAAATATGAAAAAAAGTGTCATGTGTCGAACGGCGCATTCGATTCAGAATCGTCTGAAACGTCTAGAAAACATGTCCCCCCGAGGGGGGTGGGGGGGTCAAAAACTTGGAAAAAAAAAAATTGAAAAATAAAAAAAAAATTCTGGGCACTGGGGGGGGTGGGGAAAAATAAATTAAAAGGAAAACTTCATATGAAGATAGGGTCTAACTCCCCCCCAACGCCCTCACGGCCATTTTCAGAAATTTTCGAAACTCAAATTAATTATTACACCCCCAAGGAGAGGGGCGGGGGGGAAAGTGGGGGGTGGAAATTGAAGGGGAGGGGGAGGGCTATCCGAATCTGCAATAAAAAGTCAAAGGCCTCCCCCCCCCGCCGAGATATTGAGGGGGGGAGCATAAGTGTGGGGGGAAGGGGGGGGGGGGCAATATATATTTCGATGGGGGAGGGGGTCCCCTATCAGCCCCACCCCATTTCCCCCCCCCCACCCCCACCGTCAAAGTAATATTCCCCTGCGGCACCACTAGGGGGGGGGGTTAGGGGGTCCTCGAGGGGTGTCAAGGTGGGGGGGGGGATGTTGTTGCCAACTCCCCCCAGTCCGGTTCAATCGTCCGACGGCAGACGGGGATAACCTAACCTAACCTAACCTAACCTAACCTAACCAATTCTAGCCTGTGGGGCGGGCGTGTTTTCGGGCACTTCTGACCGAACTTTTTCTGACCGAACCTTTGCTGACCAACTCTGACCGAAGCTATTCTGACCAATTCTGACCTAGGTCGGCCATCTTGTTTCCGGTCCGCCATCTTGTTTCCGGTCGCCATCTTGTTTCCGGTCGCCATCTTGTTTCCGGTCGCCATCTTGTTTCCGGTCGCCATCTTGTTTCCGGTCCGCCATCTTGTTTCCGGTTAGGAATTACACTTGGGTTGGGTTAGGAATTATATGGTTCAACGCCATCTTTTGGCGCCCGACATATTTTTGAAAAATAGGAAAATGACTTTTTTTTGGGCGCGCCCCCGGGGGGCGCTCCGCGCCCCCCGGACCCCCCTGACGAGCCGCTTCGCGGCTCGGCAGCTCGCTTCGCTTGGGGTGGGAAGCGATCAGAATGCGACTATATTGTCTTATCCTCCATTTTGTCCTATCCGCCATCTTGAAATATTGAAAAAAAGTGTCGTCTGTCGTATGGCGCAATCGATTCGGAATCGTCTGAAACGTCCAGAAAACATGTCCCCTAAGGGGGGGTGGGGGGGTCTGGGACTTTGAAAATTTTCTCACAAAAATATGAAAAAAAGTGTCATTTGTCGAACGGCGCATTCGATTCAGAATCGTCTGAAACGTCTAGAAAACATGTCCCCCAGAGGGGGGTGGGGGGGTCAAAAACTTGGAAAAAAAAAAATTGAAAAATAAAAAAAAAATTCTGGGCACTGGGGGGGGTGGGGAAAAATAAATTAAAAGGAAAACTTCATATGAAGATAGGGTCTAACTCCCCCCCAACGCCCTCACGGCCATTTTCAGAAATTTTCGAAACTCAAATTAATTATTACACCCCCAAGGAGAGGGGCGGGGGGGAAAGTGGGGGGTGGAAATTGAAGGGGAGGGGGAGGGCTATCCGAATCTGCAATAAAAAGTCAAAGGCCTCCCCCCCCCGCCGAGATATTGAGGGGGGGAGCATAAGTGTGGGGGGAAGGGGGGGGGGGCAATATATATTTCGATGGGGGAGGGGGTCCCCTATCAGCCCCACCCCATTTCCCCCCCCCCACCCCCACCGTCAAAGTAATATTCCCCTGCGGCACCACTAGGGGGGGGGTTAGGGGGTCCTCGAGGGGTGTCAAGGGGGGGGGGGGGATGTTGTTGCCAACTCCCCCCAGTCCGGTTCAATCGTCCGACGGCAGACGGGGATAACCTAACCTAACCAATTCTAGCCTGTGGGGCGGGCGTGTTTTCGGGCACTTCTGACCGAACTTTTTCTGACCGAACCTTTGCTGACCAACTCTGACCGAAGCTATTCTGACCAATTCTGACCTAGGTCGGCCATCTTGTTTCCGGTCCGCCATCTTGTTTCCGGTCGCCATCTTGTTTCCGGTCGCCATCTTGTTTCCGGTCGCCATCTTGTTTCCGGTCGCCATCTTGTTTCCGGTCCGCCATCTTGTTTCCGGTTAGGAATTACACTTGGGTTGGGTTAGGAATTATATGGTTCAACGCCATCTTTTGGCGCCCGACATATTTTTGAAAAATAGGAAAATGACTTTTTTTTGGGCGCGCCCCCGGGGGGCGCTCCGCGCCCCCCGGACCCCCCTGACGAGCCGCTTCGCGGCTCGGCAGCTCGCTTCGCTTGGGGTGGGAAGCGATCAGAATGCGACTATATTGTCTTATCCTCCATTTTGTCCTATCCGCCATCTTGAAATATTGAAAAAAAGTGTCGTCTGTCGTATGGCGCAATCGATTCGGAATCGTCTGAAACGTCCAGAAAACATGTCCCCTAAGGGGGGGTGGGGGGGGTCTGGGACTTTGAAAATTTTCTCACAAAAATATGAAAAAAAGTGTCATTTGTCGAACGGCGCATTCGATTCAGAATTGTCTGAAACGTCTAGAAAACATGTCCCCCAGAGGGGGGTGGGGGGGTCAAAAACTTGGAAAAAAAAAAATTGAAAAATAAAAAAAAAATTCTGGGCACTGGGGGGGGTGGGGAAAAATAAATTAAAAGGAAAACTTCATATGAAGATAGGGTCTAACTCCCCCCCAACGCCCTCACGGCCATTTTCAGAAATTTTCGAAACTCAAATTAATTATTACACCCCCAAGGAGAGGGGCGGGGGGGAAAGTGGGGGGTGGAAATTGAAGGGGAGGGGGAGGGCTATCCGAATCTGCAATAAAAAGTCGAAGGCCTCCCCCCCCCGCCGAGATATTGAGGGGGGGAGCATAAGTGTGGGGGGAAGGGGGGGGGGGGCAATATATATTTCGATGGGGGAGGGGGTCCCCTATCAGCCCCACCCCATTTCCCCCCCCCCACCCCCACCGTCAAAGTAATATTCCCCTGCGGCACCACTAGGGGGGGGGTTAGGGGGTCCTCGAGGGGTGTCAAGGTGGGGGGGGGGATGTTGTTGCCAACTCCCCCCAGTCCGGTTCAATCGTCCGACGGCAGACGGGGATAACCTAACCTAACCTAACCTAACCAATTCTAGCCTGTGGGGCGGGCGTGTTTTCGGGCACTTCTGACCGAACTTTTTCTGACCGAACCTTTGCTGACCAACTCTGACCGAAGCTATTCTGACCAATTCTGACCTAGGTCGGCCATCTTGTTTCCGGTCCGCCATCTTGTTTCCGGTCGCCATCTTGTTTCCGGTCGCCATCTTGTTTCCGGTCGCCATCTTGTTTCCGGTCCGCCATCTTGTTTCCGGTTAGGAATTACACTTGGGTTGGGTTAGGAATTATATGGTTCAACGCCATCTTTTGGCGCCCGACATATTTTTGAAAAATAGGAAAATGACTTTTTTTTGGGCGCGCCCCCGGGGGGCGCTCCGCGCCCCCCGGACCCCCCTGACGAGCCGCTTCGCGGCTCGGCAGCTCGCTTCGCTTGGGGTGGGAAGCGATCAGAATGCGACTATATTGTCTTATCCTCCATTTTGTCCTATCCGCCATCTTGAAATATTGAAAAAAAGTGTCGTCTGTCGTATGGCGCAATCGATTCGGAATCGTCTGAAACGTCCAGAAAACATGTCCCCTAAGGGGGGGTGGGGGGGGCTGGGACTTTGAAAATTTTCTCACAAAAATATGAAAAAAAGTGTCATTTGTCGAACGGCGCATTCGATTCAGAATCGTCTGAAACGTCTAGAAAACATGTCCCCCAGAGGGGGGTGGGGGGGTCAAAAACTTGGAAAAAAAAAAATTGAAAAATAAAAAAAAAATTCTGGGCACTGGGGGGGGTGGGGAAAAATAAATTAAAAGGAAAACTTCATATGAAGATAGGGTCTAACTCCCCCCCAACGCCCTCACGGCCATTTTCAGAAATTTTCGAAACTCAAATTAATTATTACACCCCCAAGGAGAGGGGCGGGGGGGAAAGTGGGGGGTGGAAATTGAAGGGGAGGGGGAGGGCTATCCGAATCTGCAATAAAAAGTCAAAGGCCTCCCCCCCCCGCCGAGATATTGAGGGGGGGAGCATAAGTGTGGGGGGAAGGGGGGGGGGGGCAATATATATTTCGATGGGGGAGGGGGTCCCCTATCAGCCCCACCCCATTTCCCCCCCCCCACCCCCACCGTCAAAGTAATATTCCCCTGCGGCACCACTAGGGGGGGGGGTTAGGGGGTCCTCGAGGGGTGTCAAGGTGGGGGGGGGGATGTTGTTGCCAACTCCCCCCAGTCCGGTTCAATCGTCCGACGGCAGACGGGGATAACCTAACCTAACCTAACCTAACCTAACCTAACCAATTCTAGCCTGTGGGGCGGGCGTGTTTTCGGGCACTTCTGACCGAACTTTTTCTGACCGAACCTTTGCTGACCAACTCTGACCGAAGCTATTCTGACCAATTCTGACCTAGGTCGGCCATCTTGTTTCCGGTCCGCCATCTTGTTTCCGGTCGCCATCTTGTTTCCGGTCGCCATCTTGTTTCCGGTCGCCATCTTGTTTCCGGTCGCCATCTTGTTTCCGGTCCGCCATCTTGTTTCCGGTTAGGAATTACACTTGGGTTGGGTTAGGAATTATATGGTTCAACGCCATCTTTTGGCGCCCGACATATTTTTGAAAAATAGGAAAATGACTTTTTTTTGGGCGCGCCCCCGGGGGGCGCTCCGCGCCCCCCGGACCCCCCTGACGAGCCGCTTCGCGGCTCGGCAGCTCGCTTCGCTTGGGGTGGGAAGCGATCAGAATGCGACTATATTGTCTTATCCTCCATTTTGTCCTATCCGCCATCTTGAAATATTGAAAAAAAGTGTCGTCTGTCGTATGGCGCAATCGATTCGGAATCGTCTGAAACGTCCAGAAAACATGTCCCCTAAGGGGGGGTGGGGGGCTCTGGGACTTTGAAAATTTTCTCACAAAAATATGAAAAAAAGTGTCATTTGTCGAACGGCGCATTCGATTCAGAATCGTCTGAAACGTCTAGAAAACATGTCCCCCAGAGGGGGGTGGGGGGGTCAAAAACTTGGAAAAAAAAAAATTGAAAAATAAAAAAAAAATTCTGGGCACTGGGGGGGGTGGGGAAAAATAAATTAAAAGGAAAACTTCATATGAAGATAGGGTCTAACTCCCCCCCAACGCCCTCACGGCCATTTTCAGAAATTTTCGAAACTCAAATTAATTATTACACCCCCAAGGAGAGGGGCGGGGGGGAAAGTGGGGGGTGGAAATTGAAGGGGAGGGGGAGGGCTATCCGAATCTGCAATAAAAAGTCAAAGGCCTCCCCCCCCCGCCGAGATATTGAGGGGGGGAGCATAAGTGTGGGGGGAAGGGGGGGGGGGGCAATATATATTTCGATGGGGGAGGGGGTCCCCTATCAGCCCCACCCCATTTCCCCCCCCCCACCCCCCCCGTCAAAGTAATATTCCCCTGCGGCACCACTCGGGGGGGGGGGTTAGGGGGTCCTCGAGGGGTGTCAAGGTGGGGGGGGGGATGTTGTTGCCAACTCCCCCCAGTCCGGTTCAATCGTCCGACGGCAGACGGGGATAACCTAACCTAACCAATTCTAGCCTGTGGGGCGGGCGTGTTTTCGGGCACTTCTGACCGAACTTTTTCTGACCGAACCTTTGCTGACCAACTCTGACCGAAGCTATTCTGACCAATTCTGACCTAGGTCGGCCATCTTGTTTCCGGTCCGCCATCTTGTTTCCGGTCGCCATCTTGTTTCCGGTCGCCATCTTGTTTCCGGTCGCCATCTTGTTTCCGGTCGCCATCTTGTTTCCGGTCCGCCATCTTGTTTCCGGTTAGGAATTACACTTGGGTTGGGTTAGGAATTATATGGTTCAACGCCATCTTTTGGCGCCCGACATATTTTTGAAAAATAGGAAAATGACTTTTTTTTGGGCGCGCCCCCGGGGGGCGCTCCGCGCCCCCCGGACCCCCCTGACGAGCCGCTTCGCGGCTCGGCAGCTCGCTTCGCTTGGGGTGGGAAGCGATCAGAATGCGACTATATTGTCTTATCCTCCATTTTGTCCTATCCGCCATCTTGAAATATTGAAAAAAAGTGTCGTCTGTCGTATGGCGCAATCGATTCGGAATCGTCTGAAACGTCCAGAAAACATGTCCCCTAAGGGGGGGTGGGGGGGTCTGGGACTTTGAAAATTTTCTCACAAAAATATGAAAAAAAGTGTCATTTGTCGAACGGCGCATTCGATTCAGAATTGTCTGAAACGTCTAGAAAACATGTCCCCCAGAGGGGGGTGGGGGGGTCAAAAACTTGGAAAAAAAAAAATTGAAAAATAAAAAAAAAATTCTGGGCACTGGGGGGGGTGGGGAAAAATAAATTAAAAGGAAAACTTCATATGAAGATAGGGTCTAACTCCCCCCCAACGCCCTCACGGCCATTTTCAGAAATTTTCGAAACTCAAATTAATTATTACACCCCCAAGGAGAGGGGCGGGGGGGAAAGTGGGGGGTGGAAATTGAAGGGGAGGGGGAGGGCTATCCGAATCTGCAATAAAAAGTCGAAGGCCTCCCCCCCCCGCCGAGATATTGAGGGGGGGAGCATAAGTGTGGGGGGAAGGGGGGGGGGGGCAATATATATTTCGATGGGGGAGGGGGTCCCCTATCAGCCCCACCCCATTTCCCCCCCCCCACCCCCACCGTCAAAGTAATATTCCCCTGCGGCACCACTAGGGGGGGGGTTAGGGGGTCCTCGAGGGGTGTCAAGGTGGGGGGGGGGATGTTGTTGCCAACTCCCCCCAGTCCGGTTCAATCGTCCGACGGCAGACGGGGATAACCTAACCTAACCTAACCTAACCAATTCTAGCCTGTGGGGCGGGCGTGTTTTCGGGCACTTCTGACCGAACTTTTTCTGACCGAACCTTTGCTGACCAACTCTGACCGAAGCTATTCTGACCAATTCTGACCTAGGTCGGCCATCTTGTTTCCGGTCCGCCATCTTGTTTCCGGTCGCCATCTTGTTTCCGGTCGCCATCTTGTTTCCGGTCGCCATCTTGTTTCCGGTCCGCCATCTTGTTTCCGGTTAGGAATTACACTTGGGTTGGGTTAGGAATTATATGGTTCAACGCCATCTTTTGGCGCCCGACATATTTTTGAAAAATAGGAAAATGACTTTTTTTTGGGCGCGCCCCCGGGGGGCGCTCCGCGCCCCCCGGACCCCCCTGACGAGCCGCTTCGCGGCTCGGCAGCTCGCTTCGCTTGGGGTGGGAAGCGATCAGAATGCGACTATATTGTCTTATCCTCCATTTTGTCCTATCCGCCATCTTGAAATATTGAAAAAAAGTGTCGTCTGTCGTATGGCGCAATCGATTCGGAATCGTCTGAAACGTCCAGAAAACATGTCCCCTAAGGGGGGGTGGGGGGGTCTGGGACTTTGAAAATTTTCTCACAAAAATATGAAAAAAAGTGTCATTTGTCGAACGGCGCATTCGATTCAGAATCGTCTGAAACGTCTAGAAAACATGTCCCCCAGAGGGGGGTGGGGGGGTCAAAAACTTGGAAAAAAAAAAATTGAAAAATAAAAAAAAAATTCTGGGCACTGGGGGGGGTGGGGAAAAATAAATTAAAAGGAAAACTTCATATGAAGATAGGGTCTAACTCCCCCCCAACGCCCTCACGGCCATTTTCAGAAATTTTCGAAACTCAAATTAATTATTACACCCCCAAGGAGAGGGGCGGGGGGGAAAGTGGGGGGTGGAAATTGAAGGGGAGGGGGAGGGCTATCCGAATCTGCAATAAAAAGTCAAAGGCCTCCCCCCCCCGCCGAGATATTGAGGGGGGGAGCATAAGTGTGGGGGGAAGGGGGGGGGGGGCAATATATATTTCGATGGGGGAGGGGGTCCCCTATCAGCCCCACCCCATTTCCCCCCCCCCACCCCCACCGTCAAAGTAATATTCCCCTGCGGCACCACTAGGGGGGGGGTTAGGGGGTCCTCGAGGGGTGTCAAGGTGGGGGGGGGGATGTTGTTGCCAACTCCCCCCAGTCCGGTTCAATCGTCCGACGGCAGACGGGGATAACCTAACCTAACCTAACCTAACCTAACCTAACCAATTCTAGCCTGTGGGGCGGGCGTGTTTTCGGGCACTTCTGACCGAACTTTTTCTGACCGAACCTTTGCTGACCAACTCTGACCGAAGCTATTCTGACCAATTCTGACCTAGGTCGGCCATCTTGTTTCCGGTCCGCCATCTTGTTTCCGGTCGCCATCTTGTTTCCGGTCGCCATCTTGTTTCCGGTCGCCATCTTGTTTCCGGTCGCCATCTTGTTTCCGGTCCGCCATCTTGTTTCCGGTTAGGAATTACACTTGGGTTAGGTTAGGAATTATATGGTTCAACGCCATCTTTTGGCGCCCGACATATTTTTGAAAAATAGGAAAATGACTTTTTTTTGGGCGCGCCCCCGGGGGGCGCTCCGCGCCCCCCGGACCCCCCTGACGAGCCGCTTCGCGGCTCGGCAGCTCGCTTCGCTTGGGGTGGGAAGCGATCAGAATGCGACTATATTGTCTTATCCTCCATTTTGTCCTATCCGCCATCTTGAAATATTGAAAAAAAGTGTCGTCTGTCGTATGGCGCAATCGATTCGGAATCGTCTGAAACGTCCAGAAAACATGTCCCCTAAGGGGGGGTGGGGGGGTCTGGGACTTTGAAAATTTTCTCACAAAAATATGAAAAAAAGTGTCATTTGTCGAACGGCGCATTCGATTCAGAATCGTCTGAAACGTCTAGAAAACATGTCCCCCAGAGGGGGGTGGGGGGGTCAAAAACTTGGAAAAAAAAAAATTGAAAAATAAAAAAAAAATTCTGGGCACTGGGGGGGGTGGGGAAAAATAAATTAAAAGGAAAACTTCATATGAAGATAGGGTCTAACTCCCCCCCAACGCCCTCACGGCCATTTTCAGAAATTTTCGAAACTCAAATTAATTATTACACCCCCAAGGAGAGGGGCGGGGGGGAAAGTGGGGGGTGGAAATTGAAGGGGAGGGGGAGGGCTATCCGAATCTGCAATAAAAAGTCAAAGGCCTCCCCCCCCCGCCGAGATATTGAGGGGGGGAGCATAAGTGTGGGGGGAAGGGGGGGGGGGCAATATATATTTCGATGGGGGAGGGGGTCCCCTATCAGCCCCACCCCATTTCCCCCCCCCCACCCCCACCGTCAAAGTAATATTCCCCTGCGGCACCACTAGGGGGGGGGTTAGGGGGTCCTCGAGGGGTGTCAAGGTGGGGGGGGGGATGTTGTTGCCAACTCCCCCCAGTCCGGTTCAATCGTCCGACGGCAGACGGGGATAACCTAACCTAACCAATTCTAGCCTGTGGGGCGGGCGTGTTTTCGGGCACTTCTGACCGAACTTTTTCTGACCGAACCTTTGCTGACCAACTCTGACCGAAGCTATTCTGACCAATTCTGACCTAGGTCGGCCATCTTGTTTCCGGTCCGCCATCTTGTTTCCGGTCGCCATCTTGTTTCCGGTCGCCATCTTGTTTCCGGTCGCCATCTTGTTTCCGGTCGCCATCTTGTTTCCGGTCCGCCATCTTTTGGCGCCCGACATATTTTTGAAAAATAGGAAAATGACTTTTTTTTGGGCGCGCCCCCGGGGGGCGCTCCGCGCCCCCCGGACCCCCCTGACGAGCCGCTTCGCGGCTCGGCAGCTCGCTTCGCTTGGGGTGGGGAAGCGATCAGAATGCGACTATATTGTCTTATCCTCCATTTTGTCCTATCCGCCATCTTGAAATATTGAAAAAAAGTGTCGTCTGTCGTATGGCGCAATCGATTCGGAATCGTCTGAAACGTCCAGAAAACATGTCCCCTAAGGGGGGGGTGGGGGGGTCTGGGACTTTGAAAATTTTCTCACAAAAATATGAAAAAAAGTGTCATTTGTCGAACGGCGCATTCGATTCAGAATCGTCTGAAACGTCTAGAAAACATGTCCCCCAGAGGGGGGTGGGGGGGTCAAAAACTTGGAAAAAAAAAAATTGAAAAATAAAAAAAAAATTCTGGGCACTGGGGGGGGGGGGGGAAAAATAAATTAAAAGGAAAACTTCATATGAAGATAGGGTCTAACTCCCCCCCAACGCCCTCACGGCCATTTTCAGAAATTTTCGAAACTCAAATTAATTATTACACCCCCAAGGAGAGGGGCGGGGGGGGAAAGTGGGGGGTGGAAATTGAAGGGGAGGGGGAGGGCTATCCGAATCTGCAATAAAAAGTCAAAGGCCTCCCCCCCCCGCCGAGATATTGAGGGGGGGGAGCATAAGTGTGGGGGGAAGGGGGGGGGGGGCAATATATATTTCGATGGGGGAGGGGGTCCCCTATCAGCCCCACCCCATTTCCCCCCCCCCCCCCCCCCACCGTCAAAGTAATATTCCCCTGCGGCACCACTAGGGGGGGGGTTAGGGGGTCCTCGAGGGGTGTCAAGGTGGGGGGGGGGATGTTGTTGCCAACTCCCCCCAGTCCGGTTCAATCGTCCGACGGCAGACGGGGATAACCTAACCTAACCTAACCTAACCTAACCTAACCAATTCTAGCCTGTGGGGCGGGCGTGTTTTCGGGCACTTCTGACCGAACTTTTTCTGACCGAACCTTTGCTGACCAACTCTGACCGAAGCTATTCTGACCAATTCTGACCTAGGTCGGCCATCTTGTTTCCGGTCCGCCATCTTGTTTCCGGTCGCCATCTTGTTTCCGGTCGCCATCTTGTTTCCGGTCGCCATCTTGTTTCCGGTCGCCATCTTGTTTCCGGTCCGCCATCTTGTTTCCGGTTAGGAATTACACTTGGGTTGGGGTTAGGAATTATATGGTTCAACGCCATCTTTTGGCGCCCGACATATTTTTGAAAAATAGGAAAATGACTTTTTTTTTGGGCGCGCCCCCGGGGGGCGCTCCGCGCCCCCCGGACCCCCCTGACGAGCCGCTTCGCGGCTCGGCAGCTCGCTTCGCTTGGGGTGGGAAGCGATCAGAATGCGACTATATTGTCTTATCCTCCATTTTGTCCTATCCGCCATCTTGAAATATTGAAAAAAAGTGTCGTCTGTCGTATGGCGCAATCGATTCGGAATCGTCTGAAACGTCCAGAAAACATGTCCCCTAAGGGGGGGGTGGGGGGGTCTGGGACTTTGAAAATTTTCTCACAAAAATATGAAAAAAAAGTGTCATTTGTCGAACGGCGCATTCGATTCAGAATCGTCTGAAACGTCTAGAAAACATGTCCCCCAGAGGGGGGTGGGGGGGTCAAAAACTTGGAAAAAAAAAAATTGAAAAATAAAAAAAAAATTCTGGGCACTGGGGGGGGTGGGGAAAAATAAATTAAAAGGAAAACTTCATATGAAGATATGGGTATAACTCCCCCCCAACGCCCTCACGGCCATTTTCAGAAATTTTCGAAACTCAAATTAATTATTACACCCCCAAGGAGAGGGGCGGGGGGGGAAAGTGGGGGGTGGAAATTGAAGGGGAGGGGGAGGGCTATCCGAATCTGCAATAAAAAGTCAAAGGCCTCCCCCCCCCGCCGAGATATTGAGGGGGGGAGCATAAGTGTGGGGGGGAAGGGGGGGGGGGCAATATATATTTCGATGGGGGAGGGGGGTCCCCTATCAGCCCCACCCCATTTCCCCCCCCCCACCCCCACCGTCAAAGTAATATTCCCCTGCGGCACCACTAGGGGGGGGGTTAGGGGGGTCCTCGAGGGGTGTCAAGGTGGGGGGGGGGATGTTGTTGCCAACTCCCCCCAGTCCGGTTCAATCGTCCGACGGCAGACGGGGATAACCTAACCTAACCAATTCTAGCCTGTGGGGCGGGCGTGTTTTCGGGCACTTCTGACCGAACTTTTTCTGACCGAACCTTTGCTGACCAACTCTGACCGAAGCTATTCTGACCAATTCTGACCTAGGTCGGCCATCTTGTTTCCGGTCCGCCATCTTGTTTCCGGTCGCCATCTTGTTTCCGGTCGCCATCTTGTTTCCGGTCGCCATCTTGTTTCCGGTCGCCATCTTGTTTCCGGTCCGCCATCTTGTTTCCGGTTAGGAATTACACTTGGGTTGGGTTAGGAATTATATGGTTCAACGCCATCTTTTGGCGCCCGACATATTTTTGAAAAATAGGAAAATGACTTTTTTTTTGGGCGCGCCCCCGGGGGGCGCTCCGCGCCCCCCGGACCCCCCTGACGAGGCGCCCCCCGGACCCCCCTGACGAGCCGCTTCGCGGCTCGGCAGCTCGCTTCGCTTGGGGTGGGAAGCGATCAGAATGCGACTATATTGTCTTATCCTCCATTTTGTCCTATCCGCCATCTTGAAATATTGAAAAAAAGTGTCGTCTGTCGTATGGCGCAATCGATTCGGAATCGTCTGAAACGTCCAGAAAACATGTCCCCTAAGGGGGGGTGGGGGGGTCTGGGACTTTGAAAATTTTCTCACAAAAATATGAAAAAAAGTGTCATTTGTCGAACGGCGCATTCGATTCAGAATTGTCTGAAACGTCTAGAAAACATGTCCCCCAGAGGGGGGTGGGGGGGGTCAAAAACTTGGAAAAAAAAAAATTGAAAAATAAAAAAAAAATTCTGGGCACTGGGGGGGGTGGGGAAAAATAAATTAAAAGGAAAACTTCATATGAAGATAGGGTCTAACCCCCCCCAACGCCCTCACGGCCATTTTCAGAAATTTTCGAAACTCAATTAATTATTACACCCCCAAGGAGAGGGGCGGGGGGGAAAGTGGGGGGTGGAAATTGAAGGGGAGGGGGAGGGCTATCCGAATCTGCAATAAAAAGTCGAAGGCCTCCCCCCCCCGCCGAGATATTGAGGGGGGGAGCATAAGTGTGGGGGGAAGGGGGGGGGGGCAATATATATTTCGATGGGGGAGGGGGTCCCCTATCAGCCCCACCCCATTTCCCCCCCCCCCACCCCCACCGTCAAAGTAATATTCCCCTGCGGCACCACTAGGGGGGGGGGTTAGGGGGTCCTCGAGGGGTGTCAAGGTGGGGGGGGGGGATGTTGTTGCCAACTCCCCCCAGTCCGGTTCAATCGTCCGACGGCAGACGGGGATAACCTAACCTAACCTAACCTAACCTAACCTAACCTAACCTAACCTAACCTAACCTAACCTAACCTAACCTAACCTAACCTAACCTAACCTAACCTAACCTAACCTAACCTAACCTAACTAACCTAACCTAACCTAACCTAACCTAACCTAACCTAACCTAACCTAACCTAACCTAACCTAACCTAACCTAACCTAACCAATTCTAGCCTGTGGGGCGGGCGTGTTTTCGGCACTTCTGACCGAACTTTTTCTGACCGAACCTTTGCTGACCAACTCTGACCGAAGCTATTCTGACCAATTCTGACCTAGGTCGGCCATCTTGTTTCCGGTCCGCCATCTTGTTTCCGGTCGCCATCTTGTTTCCGGTCGCCATCTTGTTTCCGGTCGCCATCTTGTTTCCGGTCCGCCATCTTGTTTCCGGTTAGGAATTACACTTGGGTTGGGTTAGGAATTATATGGTTTCAACGCCATCTTTTGGCGCCCGACATATTTTTGAAAAATAGGAAAATGACTTTTTTTTGGGCGCGCCCCCGGGGGGCGCTCCGCGCCCCCCGGACCCCCCTGACGAGCCGCTTCGCGGCTCGGCAGCTCGCTTCGCTTGGGGTGGGAAGCGATCAGAATGCGACTATATTGTCTTATCCTCCATTTTGTCCTATCCGCCATCTTGAAATATTGAAAAAAAGTGTCGTCTGTCGTATGGCGCAATCGATTCGGAATCGTCTGAAACGTCCAGAAAACATGTCCCCCTTAGGGGGGGTGGGGGGGTCTGGGACTTTGAAAATTTTCTCACAAAAATATGAAAAAAAGTGTCATTTGTCGAACGGCGCATTCGATTCAGAATCGTCTGAAACGTCTAGAAAACATGTCCCCCAGAGGGGGGTGGGGGGGGTCAAAAACTTGGAAAAAAAAAATTGAAAAATAAAAAAAAATTCTGGGCACTGGGGGGGGTGGGGAAAAATAAATTAAAAGGAAAACTTCATATGAAGATAGGGTCTAACTCCCCCCCAACGCCCTCACGGCCATTTTCAGAAATTTTCGAAACTCAAATTAATTATTACACCCCCAAGGAGAGGGGCGGGGGGGAAAGTGGGGGGTGGAAATTGAAGGGGAGGGGGAGGGCTATCCGAATCTGCAATAAAAAGTCAAAGGCCTCCCCCCCCGCCGGAGATATTGAGGGGGGGAGCATAAGTGTGGGGGGGAAGGGGGGGGGGGCAATATATATTTCGATGGGGGAGGGGGTCCCCTATCAGCCCACCCCATTTCCCCCCCCCCCACCCCCACCGTCAAAGTAATATTCCCCTGCGGCACCACTAGGGGGGGGGGTTAGGGGGGTCCTCGAGGGGTGTCAAGGTGGGGGGGGGGATGTTGTTGCCAACTCCCCCCCAGTCCGGTTCAATCGTCCGACGGCAGACGGGGATAACCTAACCTAACCTAACCTAACCTAACCTAACCAATTCTAGCCTGTGGGGGCGGGCGTGTTTTCGGGCACTTCTGACCGAACTTTTTCTGACCGAACCTTTGCTGACCAACTCTGACCGAAGCTATTCTGACCAATTCTGACCTAGGTCGGCCATCTTGTTTCCGGTCCGCCATCTTGTTTCCGGTCGCCATCTTGTTTCCGGTCGCCATCTTGTTTCCGGTCGCCATCTTGTTTCCGGTCGCCATCTTGTTTCCGGTCCGCCATCTTGTTTCCGGTTAGGAATTACACTTGGGGTTGGGTTAGGAATTATATGGTTCAACGCCATCTTTTGGCGCCCGACATATTTTTGAAAATAGGAAAATGACTTTTTTTTGGGCGCGCCCCCGGGGGGCGCTCCGCGCCCCCCGGACCCCCTGACGAGCCGCTTCGCGGCTCGGCAGCTCGCTTCGCTTGGGGTGGGAAGCGATCAGAATGCGACTATATTGTCTTATCCTCCATTTTGTCCTATCCGCCATCTTGAAATATTGAAAAAAAGTGTCGTCTGTCGTATGGCGCAATCGATTCGGAATCGTCTGAAACGTCCAGAAAACATGTCCCCTAAGGGGGGGTGGGGGGGTCTGGGACTTTGAAAATTTTCTCACAAAAATATGAAAAAAAGTGTCATTTGTCGAACGGCGCATTCGATTCAGAATCGTCTGAAACGTCTAGAAAACATGTCCCCCAGAGGGGGGTGGGGGGGTCAAAAACTTGGAAAAAAAAAAATTGAAAAATAAAAAAAAAATTCTGGGCACTGGGGGGGGGGGGGGAAAAATAAATTAAAAGGAAAACTTCATATGAAGATAGGGTCTAACTCCCCCCCAACGCCCTCACGGCCATTTTCAGAAATTTTCGAAACTCAAATTAATTATTACACCCCCAAGGAGAGGGGCGGGGGGGGAAAGTGGGGGGTGGAAATTGAAGGGGAGGGGAGGGCTATCCGAATCTGCAATAAAAGTCAAAGGCCTCCCCCCCCCGCCGAGATATTGAGGGGGGGGAGCATAAGTGTGGGGGGAAGGGGGGGGGGGGCAATATATATTTCGATGGGGGAGGGGGTCCCCTATCAGCCCCACCCCATTTCCCCCCCCCCACCCCCACCGTCAAAGTAATATTCCCCTGCGGCACCACTAGGGGGGGGGGTAGGGGGTCCTCGAGGGGTGTCAAGGTGGGGGGGGGGGATGTTGTTGCCAACTCCCCCCCAGTCCGGTTCAATCGTCCGACGGCAGACGGGGATAACCTAACCTAACCAATTCTAGCCTGTGGGGCGGGCGTGTTTTCGGGCACTTCTGACCGAACTTTTTCTGACCGAACCTTTGCTGACCAACTCTGACCGAAGCTATTCTGACCAATTCTGACCTAGGTCGGCCATCTTGTTTCCGGTCCGCCATCTTGTTTCCGGTCGCCATCTTGTTTCCGGTCGCCATCTTGTTTCCGGTCGCCATCTTGTTTCCGGTCGCCATCTTGTTTCCGGTCCGCCATCTTGTTTCCGGTTAGGAATTACACTTGGGTTGGGTTAGGAATTATATGGTTCAACGCCATCTTTTGGCGCCCGACATATTTTTGAAAAATAGGAAAATGACTTTTTTTTGGGCGCGCCCCCGGGGGGCGCTCCGCGCCCCCCGGACCCCCCTGACGAGCCGCTTCGCGGCTCGGCAGCTCGCTTCGCTTGGGGTGGGAAGCGATCAGAATGCGACTATATTGTCTTATCCTCCATTTTGTCCTATCCGCCATCTTGAAATATTGAAAAAAAGTGTCGTCTGTCGTATGGCGCAATCGATTCGGAATCGTCTGAAACGTCCAGAAAACATGTCCCCTAAGGGGGGGTGGGGGGGGTCTGGGACTTTGAAAATTTTCTCACAAAAATATGAAAAAAGTGTCATTTGTCGAACGGCGCATTCGATTCAGAATTGTCTGAAACGTCTAGAAAACATGTCCCCCAGAGGGGGGTGGGGGGGTCAAAAACTTGGAAAAAAAAAAATTGAAAAATAAAAAAAAAATTCTGGGCACTGGGGGGGGGTGGGGAAAAATAAATTAAAAGGAAAACTTCATATGAAGATAGGGTCTAACTCCCCCCCAACGCCCTCACGGCCATTTTCAGAAATTTTCGAAACTCAAATTAATTATTACACCCCCAAGGAGAGGGGCGGGGGGGAAAGTGGGGGGTGGAAATTGAAGGGGAGGGGGAGGGCTATCCGAATCTGCAATAAAAAGTCGAAGGCCTCCCCCCCCCGCCGAGATATTGAGGGGGGGAGCATAAGTGTGGGGGGAAGGGGGGGGGGGCAATATATATTTCGATGGGGGAGGGGGTCCCCTATCAGCCCCACCCATTTCCCCCCCCCCACCCCCACCGTCAAAGTAATATTCCCCTGCGGCACCACTAGGGGGGGGGTTAGGGGGTCCTCGAGGGGTGTCAAGGTGGGGGGGGGGATGTTGTTGCCAACTCCCCCAGTCCGGTTCAATCGTCCGACGGCAGACGGGGATAACCTAACCTAACCTAACCTAACCTAACCTAACCTAACCTAACCTAACCTAACCTAACCTAACCTAACCTAACCTAACCTAACCTAACCTAACCTAACCTAACCTAACCTAACCTAACCTAACCTAACCTAACCTAACCTAACCTAACCTAACCTAACCTAACCTAACCTAACCTAACCTAACCTAACCTAACCTAACCAAT
Organism: Tenthredo notha; assembly: GCA_914767705.2. Lineage (NCBI taxonomy): Eukaryota > Metazoa > Arthropoda > Insecta > Hymenoptera > Tenthredinidae > Tenthredo > Tenthredo notha. The sequence continues at coordinate 29,277 of OU611923.1, forward strand.
TCTAGCCTGTGGGGCGGGCGTGTTTTCGGGCACTTCTGACCGAACTTTTTCTGACCGAACCTTTGCTGACCAACTCTGACCGAAGCTATTCTGACCAATTCTGACCTAGGTCGGCCATCTTGTTTCCGGTCCGCCATCTTGTTTCCGGTCGCCATCTTGTTTCCGGTCCGCCATCTTGTTTCCGGTTAGGAATTACACTTGGGTTGGGTTAGGAATTATATGGTTCAACGCCATCTTTTGGCGCCCGACATATTTTTGAAAAATAGGAAAATGACTTTTTTTTGGGCGCGCCCCCGGGGGGCGCTCCGCGCCCCCCGGACCCCCCCTGACGAGCCGCTTCGCGGCTCGGCAGCTCGCTTCGCTTGGGGTGGGAAGCGATCAGAATGCGACTATATTGTCTTATCCTCCATTTTGTCCTATCCGCCATCTTGGAAATATTGAAAAAAAGTGTCGTCTGTCGTATGGCGCAATCGATTCGGAATCGTCTGAAACGTCCAGAAAACATGTCCCCTAAGGGGGGGTGGGGGGGTCTGGGACTTTGAAAATTTTCTCACAAAAATATGAAAAAAAGTGTCATTTGTCGAACGGCGCATTCGATTCAGAATCGTCTGAAACGTCTAGAAAACATGTCCCCCAGAGGGGGGTGGGGGGGTCAAAAACTTGGAAAAAAAAAAATTGAAAAATAAAAAAAAAATTCTGGGCACTGGGGGGGGTGGGGAAAAATAAATTAAAAGGAAAACTTCATATGAAGATAGGGTCTAACTCCCCCCAACGCCCTCACGGCCATTTTCAGAAATTTTCGAAACTCAAATTAATTATTACACCCCCAAGGAGAGGGGCGGGGGGGAAAGTGGGGGGTGGAAATTGAAGGGGGAGGGGGAGGGCTATCCGAATCTGCAATAAAAAAGTCAAAGGCCTCCCCCCCCCGCCGAGATATTGAGGGGGGGAGCATAAGTGTGGGGGGAAGGGGGGGGGGGCAATATATATTTCGATGGGGGAGGGGGGTCCCCTATCAGCCCCACCCCATTTCCCCCCCCCCACCCCCACCGTCAAAGTAATATTCCCCTGCGGCACCACTAGGGGGGGGGTTAGGGGGTCCTCGAGGGGTGTCAAGGTGGGGGGGGGGATGTTGTTGCCAACTCCCCCCAGTCCGGTTCAATCGTCCGACGGCAGACGGGGATAACCTAACCTAACCTAACCTAACCTAACCTAACCAATTCTAGCCTGTGGGGCGGGCGTGTTTTCGGGCACTTCTGACCGAACTTTTTCTGACCGAACCTTTGCTGACCAACTCTGACCGAAGCTATTCTGACCAATTCTGACCTAGGTCGGCCATCTTGTTTCCGGTCGCCATCTTGTTTCCGGTCGCCATCTTGTTTCCGGTCGCCATCTTGTTTCCGGTCGCCATCTTGTTTCCGGTCGCCATCTTGTTTCCGGTCCGCCATCTTGTTTCCGGTTAGGAATTACACTTGGGTTGGGTTAGGAATTATATGGTTCAACGCCATCTTTTGGCGCCCGACATATTTTTGAAAAATAGGAAAATGACTTTTTTTTGGGCGCGCCCCCGGGGGGCGCTCCGCGCCCCCCGGACCCCCCCTGACGAGCCGCTTCGCGGCTCGGCAGCTCGCTTCGCTTGGGGTGGGAAGCGATCAGAATGCGACTATATTGTCTTATCCTCCATTTTGTCCTATCCGCCATCTTGAAATATTGAAAAAAAGTGTCGTCTGTCGTATGGCGCAATCGATTCGGAATCGTCTGAAACGTCCAGAAAACATGTCCCCTAAGGGGGGGTGGGGGGGTCTGGGACTTTGAAAATTTTCTCACAAAAATATGAAAAAAAGTGTCATTTGTCGAACGGCGCATTCGATTCAGAATCGTCTGAAACGTCTAGAAAACATGTCCCCCAGAGGGGGGTGGGGGGGTCAAAAACTTGGAAAAAAAAAAATTGAAAAATAAAAAAAAATTCTGGGCACTGGGGGGGGTGGGGAAAAATAAATTAAAAGGAAAACTTCATATGAAGATAGGGTCTAACTCCCCCCCAACGCCCTCACGGCCATTTTCAGAAATTTTCGAAACTCAAATTAATTATTACACCCCCAAGGAGAGGGGCGGGGGGGAAAGTGGGGGGTGGAAATTGAAGGGGAGGGGGAGGGCTATCCGAATCTGCAATAAAAAGTCAAAGGCCTCCCCCCCCCGCCGAGATATTGAGGGGGGGGAGCATAAGTGTGGGGGGAAGGGGGGGGGGGGCAATATATATTTCGATGGGGGAGGGGGTCCCCTATCAGCCCCACCCCATTTCCCCCCCCCCACCCCCACCGTCAAAGTAATATTCCCCTGCGGCACCACTAGGGGGGGGGTTAGGGGGTCCTCGAGGGGTGTCAAGGTGGGGGGGGGGATGTTGTTGCCAACTCCCCCCAGTCCGGTTCAATCGTCCGACGGCAGACGGGGATAACCTAACCTAACCAATTCTAGCCTGTGGGGCGGGCGTGTTTTCGGGCACTTCTGACCGAACTTTTTCTGACCGAACCTTTGCTGACCAACTCTGACCGAAGCTATTCTGACCAATTCTGACCTAGGTCGGCCATCTTGTTTCCGGTCCGCCATCTTGTTTCCGGTCGCCATCTTGTTTCCGGTCGCCATCTTGTTTCCGGTCGCCATCTTGTTTCCGGTCGCCATCTTGTTTCCGGTCCGCCATCTTGTTTCCGGTTAGGAATTACACTTGGGTTGGGTTAGGAATTATATGGTTCAACGCCATCTTTTGGCGCCCGACATATTTTTGAAAAATAGGAAAATGACTTTTTTTTGGGCGCGCCCCCGGGGGGCGCTCCGCGCCCCCCGGACCCCCCTGACGAGCCGCTTCGCGGCTCGGCAGCTCGCTTCGCTTGGGGTGGGAAGCGATCAGAATGCGACTATATTGTCTTATCCTCCATTTTGTCCTATCCGCCATCTTGAAATATTGAAAAAAAGTGTCGTCTGTCGTATGGCGCAATCGATTCGGAATCGTCTGAAACGTCCAGAAAACATGTCCCCTAAGGGGGGGTGGGGGGGTCTGGGACTTTGAAAATTTTCTCACAAAAATATGAAAAAAAGTGTCATTTGTCGAACGGCGCATTCGATTCAGAATTGTCTGAAACGTCTAGAAAACATGTCCCCCAGAGGGGGGTGGGGGGGTCAAAAACTTGGAAAAAAAAAAATTGAAAAATAAAAAAAAAATTCTGGGCACTGGGGGGGGTGGGGAAAAATAAATTAAAAGGAAAACTTCATATGAAGATAGGGTCTAACTCCCCCCCAACGCCCTCACGGCCATTTTCAGAAATTTTCGAAACTAAAATTAATTATTACACCCCCAAGGAGAGGGGCGGGGGGGAAAGTGGGGGGTGGAAATTGAAGGGGAGGGGGAGGGCTATCCGAATCTGCAATAAAAAGTCGAAGGCCTCCCCCCCCCCGCCGAGATATTGAGGGGGGGAGCATAAGTGTGGGGGGAAGGGGGGGGGGGCAATATATATTTCGATGGGGGAGGGGGTCCCCTATCAGCCCCACCCCATTTCCCCCCCCCCCCCCCCACCGTCAAAGTAATATTCCCCTGCGGCACCACTAGGGGGGGGGTTAGGGGGTCCTCGAGGGGGGTCAAGGTGGGGGGGGGGATGTTGTTGCCAACTCCCCCCAGTCCGGTTCAATCGTCCGACGGCAGACGGGGATAACCTAACCTAACCTAACCTAACCTAACCTAACCTAACCTAACCTAACCTAACCTAACCTAACCTAACCTAACCTAACCTAACCTAACCTAACCTAACCTAACCTAACCTAACCTAACCTAACCTAACCTAACCTAACCTAACCTAACCTAACCTAACCTAACCTAACCTAACCTAACCTAACCTAACCTAACCTAACCAATTCTAGCCTGTGGGGCGGGCGTGTTTTCGGGCACTTCTGACCGAACTTTTTCTGACCGAACCTTTGCTGACCAACTCTGACCGAAGCTATTCTGACCAATTCTGACCTAGGTCGGCCATCTTGTTTCCGGTCCGCCATCTTGTTTCCGGTCGCCATCTTGTTTCCGGTCGCCATCTTGTTTCCGGTCGCCATCTTGTTTCCGGTCCGCCATCTTGTTTCCGGTTAGGAATTACACTTGGGTTGGGTTAGGAATTATATGGTTCAACGCCATCTTTTGGCGCCCGACATATTTTTGAAAAATAGGAAAATGACTTTTTTTTGGGCGCGCCCCGGGGGGGCGCTCCGCGCCCCCCGGACCCCCCTGACGAGCCGCTTCGCGGCTCGGCAGCTCGCTTCGCTTGGGGTGGGAAGCGATCAGAATGCGACTATATTGTCTTATCCTCCATTTTGTCCTATCCGCCATCTTGAAATATTGAAAAAAAGTGTCGTCTGTCGTATGGCGCAATCGATTCGGAATCGTCTGAAACGTCCAGAAAACATGTCCCCTAAGGGGGGGTGGGGGGGTCTGGGACTTTGAAAATTTTCTCACAAAAATATGAAAAAAAGTGTCATTTGTCGAACGGCGCATTCGATTCAGAATCGTCTGAAACGTCTAGAAAACATGTCCCCCAGAGGGGGGGGGGGGGGTCAAAAACTTGGAAAAAAAAAAATTGAAAAATAAAAAAAAAATTCTGGGCACTGGGGGGGGTGGGGAAAAATAAATTAAAAGGAAAACTTCATATGAAGATAGGGTCTAACTCCCCCCCAACGCCCTCACGGCCATTTTCAGAAATTTTCGAAACTCAAATTAATTATTACACCCCCAAGGAGAGGGGCGGGGGGGAAAGTGGGGGGTGGAAATTGAAGGGGAGGGGGAGGGCTATCCGAATCTGCAATAAAAAGTCAAAGGCCTCCCCCCCCCGCCGAGATATTGAGGGGGGGAGCATAAGTGTGGGGGGAAGGGGGGGGGGGGCAATATATATTTCGATGGGGGAGGGGGTCCCCTATCAGCCCCCCCCCATTTCCCCCCCCCCCCCCCCACCGTCAAAGTAATATTCCCCTGCGGCACCACTAGGGGGGGGGTTAGGGGGTCCTCGAGGGGTGTCAAGGTGGGGGGGGGGATGTTGTTGCCAACTCCCCCCAGTCCGGTTCAATCGTCCGACGGCAGACGGGGATAACCTAACCTAACCTAACCTAACCTAACCTAACCAATTCTAGCCTGTGGGGCGGGCGTGTTTTCGGGCACTTCTGACCGAACTTTTTCTGACCGAACCTTTGCTGACCAACTCTGACCGAAGCTATTCTGACCAATTCTGACCTAGGTCGGCCATCTTGTTTCCGGTCCGCCATCTTGTTTCCGGTCGCCATCTTGTTTCCGGTCGCCATCTTGTTTCCGGTCGCCATCTTGTTTCCGGTCGCCATCTTGTTTCCGGTCCGCCATCTTGTTTCCGGTTAGGAATTACACTTGGGTTGGGTTAGGAATTATATGGTTCAACGCCATCTTTTGGCGCCCGACATATTTTTGAAAAATAGGAAAATGACTTTTTTTTGGGCGCGCCCCCGGGGGGCGCTCCGCGCCCCCCGGACCCCCCTGACGAGCCGCTTCGCGGCTCGGCAGCTCGCTTCGCTTGGGGTGGGAAGCGATCAGAATGCGACTATATTGTCTTATCCTCCATTTTGTCCTATCCGCCATCTTGAAATATTGAAAAAAAGTGTCGTCTGTCGTATGGCGCAATCGATTCGGAATCGTCTGAAACGTCCAGAAAACATGTCCCCTAAGGGGGGGTGGGGGGGTCTGGGACTTTGAAAATTTTCTCACAAAAATATGAAAAAAAGTGTCATTTGTCGAACGGCGCATTCGATTCAGAATTGTCTGAAACGTCTAGAAAACATGTCCCCCAGAGGGGGGTGGGGGGGTCAAAAACTTGGAAAAAAAAAAATTGAAAAATAAAAAAAAAATTCTGGGCACGGGGGGGGGGGTGGGGAAAAATAAATTAAAAGGAAAACTTCATATGAAGATAGGGTCTAACTCCCCCCCAACGCCCTCACGGCCATTTTCAGAAATTTTCGAAACTCAAATTAATTATTACACCCCCAAGGAGAGGGGCGGGGGGGAAAGTGGGGGGTGGAAATTGAAGGGGAGGGGGAGGGCTATCCGAATCTGCAATAAAAAGTCGAAGGCCTCCCCCCCCCGCCGAGATATTGAGGGGGGGAGCATAAGTGTGGGGGGAAGGGGGGGGGGGCAATATATATTTCGATGGGGGAGGGGGTCCCCTATCAGCCCCACCCCATTTCCCCCCCCCCACCCCCACCGTCAAAGTAATATTCCCCTGCGGCACCACTAGGGGGGGGGTTAGGGGGTCCTCGAGGGGTGTCAAGGTGGGGGGGGGGATGTTGTTGCCAACTCCCCCCAGTCCGGTTCAATCGTCCGACGGCAGACGGGGATAACCTAACCTAACCTAACCTAACCTAACCTAACCTAACCTAACCTAACCTAACCTAACCTAACCTAACCTAACCTAACCTAACCTAACCTAACCTAACCTAACCTAACCTAACCTAACCTAACCTAACCTAACCTAACCTAACCTAACCTAACCTAACCTAACCTAACCTAACCTAACCTAACCTAACCTAACCTAACCTAACCTAACCTAACCTAACCTAACCAATTCTAGCCTGTGGGGCGGGCGTGTTTTCGGGCACTTCTGACCGAACTTTTTCTGACCGAACCTTTGCTGACCAACTCTGACCGAAGCTATTCTGACCAATTCTGACCTAGGTCGGCCATCTTGTTTCCGGTCCGCCATCTTGTTTCCGGTCGCCATCTTGTTTCCGGTCGCCATCTTGTTTCCGGTCGCCATCTTGTTTCCGGTCGCCATCTTGTTTCCGGTCCGCCATCTTGTTTCCGGTTAGGAATTACACTTGGGTTGGGTTAGGAATTATATGGTTCAACGCCATCTTTTGGCGCCCGACATATTTTTGAAAAATAGGAAAATGACTTTTTTTTGGGCGCGCCCCCGGGGGGCGCTCCGCGCCCCCCGGACCCCCCTGACGAGCCGCTTCGCGGCTCGGCAGCTCGCTTCGCTTGGGGTGGGAAGCGATCAGAATGCGACTATATTGTCTTATCCTCCATTTTGTCCTATCCGCCATCTTGAAATATTGAAAAAAAGTGTCGTCTGTCGTATGGCGCAATCGATTCGGAATCGTCTGAAACGTCCAGAAAACATGTCCCCTAAGGGGGGGTGGGGGGGTCTGGGACTTTGAAAATTTTCTCACAAAAATATGAAAAAAAGTGTCATTTGTCGAACGGCGCATTCGATTCAGAATTGTCTGAAACGTCTAGAAAACATGTCCCCCAGAGGGGGGTGGGGGGGTCAAAAACTTGGAAAAAAAAAAATTGAAAAATAAAAAAAAAATTCTGGGCACTGGGGGGGGTGGGGAAAAATAAATTAAAAGGAAAACTTCATATGAAGATAGGGTCTAACTCCCCCCCAACGCCCTCACGGCCATTTTCAGAAATTTTCGAAACTCAAATTAATTATTACACCCCCAAGGAGAGGGGCGGGGGGGAAAGTGGGGGGTGGAAATTGAAGGGGAGGGGGAGGGCTATCCGAATCTGCAATAAAAAGTCGAAGGCCTCCCCCCCCCGCCGAGATATTGAGGGGGGGAGCATAAGTGTGGGGGGAAGGGGGGGGGGGCAATATATATTTCGATGGGGGAGGGGGTCCCCTATCAGCCCCACCCCATTTCCCCCCCCCCACCCCCACCGTCAAAGTAATATTCCCCTGCGGCACCACTAGGGGGGGGGTTAGGGGGTCCTCGAGGGGTGTCAAGGTGGGGGGGGGGATGTTGTTGCCAACTCCCCCCAGTCCGGTTCAATCGTCCGACGGCAGACGGGGATAACCTAACCTAACCTAACCTAACCAATTCTAGCCTGTGGGGCGGGCGTGTTTTCGGGCACTTCTGACCGAACTTTTTCTGACCGAACCTTTGCTGACCAACTCTGACCGAAGCTATTCTGACCAATTCTGACCTAGGTCGGCCATCTTGTTTCCGGTCCGCCATCTTGTTTCCGGTCGCCATCTTGTTTCCGGTCGCCATCTTGTTTCCGGTCGCCATCTTGTTTCCGGTCCGCCATCTTGTTTCCGGTTAGGAATTACACTTGGGTTGGGTTAGGAATTATATGGTTCAACGCCATCTTTTGGCGCCCGACATATTTTTGAAAAATAGGAAAATGACTTTTTTTTGGGCGCGCCCCCGGGGGGCGCTCCGCGCCCCCCGGACCCCCCTGACGAGCCGCTTCGCGGCTCGGCAGCTCGCTTCGCTTGGGGTGGGAAGCGATCAGAATGCGACTATATTGTCTTATCCTCCATTTTGTCCTATCCGCCATCTTGAAATATTGAAAAAAAGTGTCGTCTGTCGTATGGCGCAATCGATTCGGAATCGTCTGAAACGTCCAGAAAACATGTCCCCTAAGGGGGGGTGGGGGGGTCTGGGACTTTGAAAATTTTCTCACAAAAATATGAAAAAAAGTGTCATTTGTCGAACGGCGCATTCGATTCAGAATCGTCTGAAACGTCTAGAAAACATGTCCCCCAGAGGGGGGTGGGGGGGTCAAAAACTTGGAAAAAAAAAAATTGAAAAATAAAAAAAAAATTCTGGGCACTGGGGGGGGTGGGGAAAAATAAATTAAAAGGAAAACTTCATATGAAGATAGGGTCTAACTCCCCCCCAACGCCCTCACGGCCATTTTCAGAAATTTTCGAAACTCAAATTAATTATTACACCCCCAAGGAGAGGGGCGGGGGGGAAAGTGGGGGGTGGAAATTGAAGGGGAGGGGGAGGGCTATCCGAATCTGCAATAAAAAGTCAAAGGCCTCCCCCCCCCGCCGAGATATTGAGGGGGGGAGCATAAGTGTGGGGGGAAGGGGGGGGGGGGCAATATATATTTCGATGGGGGAGGGGGTCCCCTATCAGCCCCACCCCATTTCCCCCCCCCCCCCCCCACCGTCAAAGTAATATTCCCCTGCGGCACCACTAGGGGGGGGGTTAGGGGGTCCTCGAGGGGTGTCAAGGTGGGGGGGGGGATGTTGTTGCCAACTCCCCCCAGTCCGGTTCAATCGTCCGACGGCAGACGGGGATAACCTAACCTAACCTAACCTAACCTAACCTAACCTAACCTAACCTAACCTAACCTAACCTAACCTAACCTAACCTAACCTAACCTAACCTAACCTAACCTAACCTAACCTAACCTAACCTAACCTAACCTAACCTAACCTAACCTAACCTAACCTAACCTAACCTAACCTAACCTAACCAATTCTAGCCTGTGGGGCGGGCGTGTTTTCGGGCACTTCTGACCGAACTTTTTCTGACCGAACCTTTGCTGACCAACTCTGACCGAAGCTATTCTGACCAATTCTGACCTAGGTCGGCCATCTTGTTTCCGGTCCGCCATCTTGTTTCCGGTTAGGAATTACACTTGGGTTAGGAATTACACTTGGGTTGGGTTAGGAATTATATGGTTCAACGCCATCTTTTGGCGCCCGACATATTTTTGAAAAATAGAAAAATGACTTTTTTTGGGCGCGCCGCCGGGGGGCGCTCCGCGCCCCCCGGACCCCCCTGACGAGCCGCTTCGCGGCTCGGCAGCTCGCTTCGCTTGGGGTGGGAAGCGAAAGGAATGCGACTATATTGTCTCATCCTTCATTTTGTCCTTTCCGCCATCTTGAAATATTCAAAAAAAGTGTCGTCTGTCGTATGGCGCGATCGATTTGGAATCGTCTGAAACGTCTAGAAAACATGTCCCCTAAAGGGGAGTGGGGGGTCCGGGACTTTGAAAATTTTCTCACAAAAATGGTCAAAAAAAGTGTCGTGTGACGTATAGCGCATTCGATTCCAAATCGTCTGAAACGTATAGAAAACTTGTCACCCGGCAAGGGGTGGGGGGGTCGGGGACTTTGAAATTTTTCTCACAAAAATGGTCCCAAAAAGTGTCCTGTGACGTATAGCGCAATCGATTCCATATTGTCTGAAACGTATAGAAAACATGTTTCCCAGAAAGAGGTGGGGGGGCGGGGACTTGGAAAATTTTCATTCAAAAATTTCAAAAAAGGTGTCGTCTGGCGTATAGCGCAATCAATTCAGAATCGTCTGAAACGTATAGAAAACATGTCACCCGGAGGGGAGTGAAGGGGTCGGGGACTTTGAAATTTTTCACACAAAAATGGTTCCAAAAAGTGTCGTGTGACGTATAGCGCAATCGATTCAGAATCGTCTGAAACGTCCAGAAAACATGTCCCCTGAAGAGGGGTGGGGGGGCGAAAACTTTGAAAAAAAAAATTAAAAAAAAAAAAAAAAATTATGGGCAGTGGGGGGGGTGGGGAAAAATAAATTCAAAGGAAAACTTTTTATGAAGATAGGGTCTCACTCCCCCCCAGCGCCCTCACGGCCGTTTTGAAAAATTTTCGAAACTTTAATTAATTATTACACCCCCAAGGGGGGGGGTAGGAGGGAAAGTGGGGGGTGAAAATTGTAGGGGAGGGGAAGGGCTATCCGAATCTGCAATAAAAAGTCAAAGGCCTATCCCCCCCCCCGAGATATCGAGGGGGAGGGCATAAGTAGGGGGGAAAGTGGGGGGGGGCAATATATATTTGGATAGGGGAGAGAGTTGTCTATCCACCCCACACCATTTACGCCCCCCCACCTCCACCGTCGAAGTAATATCCCCCTGCGGCACCACTAGGGGGGGGGTTAGGGGGATCTAGAGGGGTGTCAAGGTGTGGGAGGAAATCTAGTTTCAAACCCCCCCCAGTCCCACCCGATCGTCCGACGGCAGACGGGTATAACCTAACCTAACCTAACCTAACCTAACGTGTTATAACTTATTCTAGCCTGTGTCGGCCATCTTGTTCTGGCGACCATCTTGGATTTCGCCATCTTGTTTCCGGTCAGGTTAGGAATTGCACTTGGGTTAGGAATGACACTTGGGTTAGGAATTGCACTTGCGTTCGGTCAGGAACGGGACTTTGAAAATTTTCGTTCAAAAATTTCAAAAAAAGTGTCGTCTGACGTATAGCGCAATCGATTCGGAATCGTCTGAAACGTCCAGAAAACATATTTCTCAGGGGAAGGTAAGGGGGCCCAAAACTTGGAAAAAAAAAAAAAAATTCTGGGCAGTGGGGGGGTGGGGAAAAATGAATTTAAAGGAAAACTTTATATGAAGGTAGGGTCTAACTCCCCCCAGCGCCCTCACGGACGTTTTAAAAAATTTTCGAAACTTTAAATAATTTTTACACCCCCAAGGGGGGGGGAGGGGGGAAAGTGGCGGGTTGAAATTGAAGGGGCGGGGGAGGGCTATTTGAATCTGCAATAAAAAGTTGAAGGCCTGTCCCGCCCTCCGAGATATGGAGAGGGGGGGGGCAAAGGTGGGGGGTAAGGGGGGGGGGAATATATATTTGGTTGCAAAAATGTGGTGTAATAGTGTCGGAAACTGGATTGAAATCAAGTTTGGTTTTTTTTAGAAAAAGGCCAGGCTATGGCTTTCCCAATGCGGCCGGAAACGGTAATTGAGAGGTAGTGGGTTCGTAAGTATTTTTCCTCCTGTTTCGAATGAGACCATTCACAGCCCTCTGCGACACGCCTATCCGAAGATAGGGGTAGTATTGCTTTTCAAGATTGCATTTTGAGCTTTTATGACAATTGACCAAAGTTCCAATTCCAACTTGGGTTACAATTCAATTTCTGGTCATCAAGCTCATCGCGACATAGTCTTACCGTAACGGATTGATCTTCTATTTCACCATTCGCGGGTTTAATTCTGATGATGAAATATACATTTTCTCCGTTCTTGCAAACTTTTCACGTCACCCGCAAAAAAATATTTCAGAATCCAGGGTTTAAGAGTTCGTCGCCGAAATTAGCCGTAAAAAATCCTAGACTACTCCTGTTTTGCCATCAACGAGTGAAAATCAAATCCCAAGATGTACAAAACCTTCGTCTCCAAAATATCTTTCAAACGACGCACAACCAACATTTTCGACATGCCCGATTAGCGAGCAAGAGTCATTTGAAAACTTAAATCGCTCCCGTCTCGCCAGTTTCCGGTCAATTTCAAATTCCAAGATATACAAAACCTTCGTCTTCGAAATATCTCACAACCTGCGCCCGACACACATTTTTAACATGCCCGGTTTGCGAGTCAGACTCGTTTTGAAACTTAAATCGCTTTCATCTCGCCAGTTTTTGGTCAATTTCAAATTCCAAGATATACAAAACCTTCGTCTTTGAAATATCTCTCAAACGGCACTCAACACATAATTTTAGCATACACGATCCACGAGTTGGAAGCGAAAATAAAATTTTTAAATTCATATACTCACAACTCCGCCATTTGAAGAATTGAATTCAAGTTCGAGGGGTGCATTCGCTTTGTTTTCGCAAGCGCTTTCCAACGACACCCGCCGCAACGTTGCAGGATTTGTGGATCGTGACATATTTGCAATAAGCGATTATCAATCGTTGACGCCGTGACTTTAGTCAAACATCGGACATTACGTCACGCACTCGCCAACACTCGACAAACAAGTTCAGTCGCGTTTCAGACGCTGTCGAAGGAGGACGTGTGACATTATAGTGGAGACAAAGTGCTAACAAAATACTTGCAAATTGTGTGCAAGTGTGCGAGTGTGTGAGAGTGTATGGTTATTAACAAACAAAGTGCGATAACATTGGATTAGCCGAAAATTTGCAGCCGCAACACTTGGTGAGTACTTTTTTAACGCTTTAATGATACGATCAGTTTGAAGGTAAACAACTCCGCAATTAGCAGGCATAAATTCAAGTCCGAGGGGTGCATTCGCTTTGTTTTCGCGAGCCCTTTCCAACGATACCTGTCGCGACGTTGCCGGGTCTCTGGTTCGCGAGATATTCGCCGAAATGTCATTTGAAAACTCAAATCGCTTCCGTCTCGCCAGTTTCCAGTCAATTTCAAATTCCAAGATATACAAAACCTTCATCTTCGAAATATCTCAAACGGCACCCAACACACATTTTTAGCATGCCCGGTTTGCGAGTAAGACTCGTTTTGAAACTTAAATCGCTCCAGTCTCGCCAGTTTCCGGTCCATTTCAAATTCCAAGATATACAAAACCTTCGTCTTTCCACAGACACCCCCGACACATATTTTTGGCATTTCTGATTTGCGTGCGTATCGTGCAAAAGTCGTTCCAAAACGTATGAAACCATTTCTCGTGCGCGTGATGATGGCGAAAGAAACATCGTCAACTTAGCAAACCCAGATTTGATCATGTTTCATACCGAACATATTAACGCGATATCAACGATGCAATTATTTCGATTATTGCAGAAAAACACGATGAATCAACTAGCATTTGAACAATCTGAAGTTGAATTGACTCAGGATGTGGACTCGATTCTGTTTGTAGCCACATCGCTGTACGCATTCGGCATCACTGACAAATTCGCAATGACTGCTAGTTCGCTAAATGGGGCGAGATATACCAAAAACATAAAATTGGTAAATGTACTGAAGCAATTGTTACACGTTGAGCAGCACATCCATGAACAATGGTGGGAGATTATTGTTGGCGGACATGGCACTGACCGGATCATGATGCTGTTCCGAAGGATAAGAGACACTGATCGGAAAATGAACAAAGTCAGAACGAATTTCTTAATCAATGTCGTCGCCCGGGCAGCTGACGATATGTCAATAAAATCCAAAAGTAGAAGACATGGGCTAGCTACCATTGGAAATACAAGCTCCGCCACATTTAACGTCTACGAAGAGGATTGGCGGGAATTTGCCTCGCTCGTGCACGGAATAACGGAAAACGATGAAACGTGGACCGATTTAGGCATAACAAATGTGGTATACTATAGATGCAGACACGGCATGCTCGCGCCGGCTGCGACATTCAATGACGTCACGTTGCGACGTTTTAATGTGAGAATGTCACACCCGTCGGTCGTACTTGTCCAATTACACGTCGGTGTGGACATTAAACCGAAACACGGCGAAGCATTGATAGTCAATTTGGATACCGCCGAAAACATACACCGGCAAACGACAAACAACAAACCCATTACGACATTCAATGTGTTTCATTTACACAAAGGGTAAGTAACAAACAACATTGCTATCTATAACACACCCTCAATTTTCAGCTATTTTCGCAATGCTCCTTCAGCTGTCTTTTTCTCTCTATCTATCCATCTATCTATCTATCTCTCTCTGTCATTATTAATTCTGAAGAGGATTTAGCTAAGCTTATTTGACTCCCACCTGTCAATGTAGTCTCATGTGCCTTTTTACCGCGCTGCGTGAAGATTGTTCAGTTTAACGCGAACTCTTTATTAGGTCACCTTAGCTTAGTTAAAGCACACCTGTCTGATAATTTTTACCATATTATCTCTATTTCTGAGACCTGGCTACACTCGCATGTATCCGATAGTCTGCTACAGCTTGATGATTATGTCCTTATCAGGAATGATAGAGAGGGCAAGCAAGGGGGTGGAGTAGCCTGCTACATACATGTCTCTCTCAAGGCCAAGGTCCTAGCTACCTCCCCTAGCCAGTTCTCTAATGCACCAGAATTTCTATTTCTAGACTTACGCTATGGCAACGAGCGGCCTTTCCTTTTTATCTCGATGTACAGCAGGCCCAAAGGGCTTCTTTTCAGTGATTTTATTCTATCTTATGCTAGGTTTGCGTTTGCGTACGACAATATAGTCATCTGTGGCGACCTGAACTGTGATCTGCTCACTACAAATGTTGAGGCGACATTTCTGCGAGAACTAGTATCAGCCCAGGCTCTATGCATTGTCGACTCTCAAGCCACGCACCATACACAGACCTCCGACTCTTGGCTGGATGTTTTTATTATAGATGATTTGCATAAGATTAGCAGCTTTTCTAAGTCGGATGCGCCATTCATTGCAGGTCATGACCTTATTGAACTTTCTTATAGATTTGACATTACTAGCACCAGAAAGAGAATCATATCGCGTCGTAATTTTAGACATTTTATACCTGCTGACTTCCTTGATGAGCTCGTAACTAAGTTTGCATCTAGGGACGCTACTGCGCTCACTCACAGCATATCGGCTGATGATATCGACCACTTTACTGATTTTATCATTGACTCGATTGTAGCATCCACCGAGAAACATGCGCCCATGCAAACTTTTCAGGTCTCTAAACCGCAGGCACCGTGGCTAACTGATGAACTGAGGGCTCGTATTCGCATTAGGAACTCTCTATATAAGCAGGCAAAACGCTCGGGCAGCGTGCTGAGTTTTGCTGTCTACAGGCATCATAGGGACCTACTTACAGATGATATGCGTCGTGCGGCTGACGACTATGCCCGCCAGAGACTTGCTTCTCTTACTAACCCCACTAAGTTGTGGGCCGAATGAGCGCGCCTTGGTCTTGTTCGATCACGCTCTTCCTCTCCGCTCACATTTTTCTCTGCCGATGAACTGAATGTTGCGTTCGCTGCAGTTTCCAATGCATCGCCTGCCTGTGACCCTGACGATCTCGCTAGTCTTCTAATGACTCCGTGTGACTCGTTGCGGACTGATGCCAAATTTGAGTTTTCTCTAGTTAGTGCGAACTACATTGCCAATATGATCATGTCCACTACTAAACCGTTACACTCGGCCGGTCCGGACGGCATTTCTCTTTTTATCATTCACCAGGCTCTTCCCTGTCTTTCATCTGAGCTTGCTGCTTTGTTCAACAGTTGCCTATTGAATAGTCATTTTCCTCCGTGTTGGAAGCGCGCCTACATTCGCCCTCTCCTTAAGGTGAATCCGCCACTGTCTCCCTCCGATACTCGTCCCATAGCAAATCTATGCGAACTGTCAAAAATATTTGAGCGCGTAGTTCACTCGCAGATAATTGCTTTTATTACTACAAATAATCTGTTTGATCCTCTACAGTCCGGTTATCGTAAGGGCTTTAGCACTCAGACAGCATTGCTGAAGCTGTGCCACGATGTGAGACGCGGAGTGGATGAACGATGCGTCACAATCCTGGTTTTGTTCGACTTTAGTAAGGCGTTTGACACAGTAAGTCATCTCATACTTCTCACTAAACTTAGGAAGTATGGTTTTTCCGATTGTGTTTTGCGCTGGATCTTTTCTTACCTTACCGGACGCTCGCAAGCTGTCATTGATGATCAGGGTACTTGCTCTAGCTGGCTGAGTACAACCTCTGGTGTTCCGCAAGGATCTGTCCTTGGTCCGCTACTGTTTTCCCTGTTTATTAATGATATAGGTGATGAACTGATGTATACTAACCACCTAATATTTGCCGATGACACCCAGATCTATTTGACGTGCCCTCCATCTGATTTAGCGAGTGGTCTGGCTAGGATTGCTCATGATGTCAACGTGATTGCTAGCTATGCAGCAGCTAGTGGTTTAAGGCTTAACCTCACCAAGTCCAAAATCTTAATATTGGGTAGTGGTGCATACATCAATCGTATCGACTTTAACAGTCTTCCCCACATCTCTGTAAAAGGTTCGGTGCTCCCGTACGTGGATGAGGTCCGGAACTTAGGAGTCATTATGCGCTCTAATCTATCTTGGCGGAGTCATGTCATGGCGATCTCGAACAAGATTAACTTTGCGCTTCACAGGTTGAAGTTTCATCGCCATGCCATGTCTGTGGAGCTTAAATCATCACTAGTTAAATCTCTCATTTTTCCACTAGTTGATTATTGCTGCTTAGTTTTTAATGACGTATCGAGCGAGCTTAACCTTATCCTCCAAAGGCTCATTAATAATGCTATAAGGTTTATCTTCAACCTGCGCAGAGATGTACACATCACGCCCTATCGTAGGCAACTAGGCTGGTTGTCCGTTCGATGCAGGCGTCTCTACTTTCTGGGCACCATGATCTTCGGTATCAACCTTGGAACTGCACCTACCTACTTATCGACTATCTTTCGTCGTGCTGTGATTCCTGAAGGTCGATCGTTACGGCACGGCACTATTGGTACTTATCATATCCCATTGCATCGAACATCTACCTATCGCAATTCGTTTCACCTGGCTGGTGTGTACTTTTGGAATTCGTTACCATCTGAATTAGTATCGTCTCCCTCCTTGGATGTTTTCAAGACTAGACTCTTTGCCTACCTTTTTGAGTCCGACACAAACTCAACCTAGCGTGTGTATTCTTTCGGTTTTCTATCTATTTTGCATCTATTTCGTACTGCGCTATTTTTAGTTACTTTACTTATTTTATGCTATTATTATTTAATTTTAATCCTATTTTTAAGCCACCTGTTATGTATTTTTTACTCTTTTACTGCGCCATTTTTAGTCTTTTTACCTATTATTCATACCTATCAGTTACCTATTGTTATTTTTACCTTTTACTATTGTACCTGATCTCTATTTTATTTTAATCGCCACTTTTAGTCTTTTTACCCATTATTTCTTACCTATTACTTACCTATCGTATTTTTACCATTTATCATTTTACCTGATCTCTATTTCATACTTAGTCCTACTTTTAAGCCATGCATTATTTTCTTTACTGTTCGTCACCTCATCTTGCGCGCGCATCCTCAATCTAGGTACTATCCGCTTCATGTTTATTATTTTTAGTCTGTCCTGTTATCTAGTTTACGCTTTATATATATTTTATTTCTATTTTTATATTTCTTGCTGTTGTACTGCTTTTGTCTCTACTTTTGCTACCAGTTTCATATTTGCCTTATATCGCATCTTTTACTTACTATGCTTACTATTATTGTATCCCCATTTTGCCCCCAAGGTTCCTAGGGCATAATAAACTATCAATCAATCAATCTCTCTCGCCAATCTCACCATATGCTTTTCTACATGTCTGTCTGCTGCTTCTCTCGTCTACTTTACCCAGGTACGGACACTATCGTTCCTGGGGCTGTTTAACCAATCACCCGCAAGTGAGTTATTCACAAGGCTATTGTCCATCTAGCCACATAATTAAAAACAAAACATGGACAGGATCAATGTTCGCACACGCACTATGCGGGGGATACCGACACGGGATGAGTAAACAAACCTTGCGTGATTTAAGCTTTGCGCATCGACGTAGAATAGTCGAGTGGCGGGAAATGTACGCAAGTTTGCGAGCATTTGTGGAACTCAGAATGGAAATCGTCGTCAACATAACGGACAATTTTGACGACGAATCAATGAGAATCGTTCAACCGGCTGATAAACATCCCTTGTACGTGGCACTCACAAAAAAAAAGGCAATCGTCAGATTCGCCGGCTGGCAAGAACACCTTTGGCGCCATATAGATTCGGATGCGACAGAACTGCTGTACAACTGCGATCCAACGACGGTAGATCTTTTCAACGATAAAACACCAAACGCGCTTTCGCTACAAACAAAATACGATGCGGAAGTGAGCTGTTGCTTTTACTTACTTTCTCAGCCTCTATCCATATATGGTTTATTTATCTATCAATCCATCTATTTATCAATCTATCTATTTATCAATCCATCTATTTATTAATCCATCTATTTATTGATCCATCTATTTATTAATCCATCTATTTATTAATCTATCCATCTCTCTGTGCATGACAAACGTCAAACGTCCGGATATCATATATTTTGCTTCACATGTGTTTCGCACTTTCTTACACACACACACACACACACAGTTACGTTTGGACTTATTCTTCATGGGAAGCCTGCAACGCATCGACTACCAGCGATTTAAAAAACTACTCCGACATAACACAATGCTGCAAAGTCAAATAGGCTGCGAAATCGCATTCGCTGGAATAACATCGCCGAATAACGAAGAAAATGACGACGTTCACGAGGTGAGTACTTTCGCGTTACGGTTATTACTATAATTTGCATGCGACGTTTTTCGCAGTATATTCACAAAATAATCATATATCAATAATGATGTGTTATACGCATGAATTTGATGAAACAACGCCTGTTATTCGTGTGTTTGATTGACGATACAGGCAGACCGAGACCAAGAAAGAGTGGAGACAGACGAGGAGGAGGAGGAGGAGGAGGAGGATGAAAGAGAGGATGAAGAAGAGGAAAACGAGACACAAGAGGAGGAAGAGGTCGAGCGAATGGAAAAGGATAATCCAGAAAAAAATATTGACGACGGAGAAAAAGAAAACGATGACGACCACCGAGACACTGACCAAGATGACGAATGGATGAGCAAACCAAAACAGTTGGCTCGTTCCATCGTAGAGGGACGTGATAATATCGTTGCAATTCTTAAATGGAAGATCGTCCATACCGGCATAAAACACGGTATACCGTTGATATTCGAAGAATTCAACCGCATCGACGACAACGAACTCTATCAGGGATCTCGCGAAAACAACATCTGTAGATTCTGGACGCAGATCTATTCGAAATACGCGAGGCTGTACCATGGCCAGCAACAAACATCGTCATTCGGACCCAAACAAGCGTTTAAAAAAGCGAGCATCATGAGATGCAAACAATCGAGCAACAACAGAATTAACATAAAACGAGAAATCATCAACTCCAACGAGCTTGCGGAAATGATGATGCAACCAACGTCGCTATTCGGTTCGTAACAACGTTTTTTTTTTTTCAACCTCACACTATCCGTTACTAATTTTTAATTCCAAATATATGACATGATATTGATTTTTTTGTAACACATGCACGATTTTGGCGTTTTTCTGGCCTATTAAGCGGTCGTAAAGTGTCAGTTTTCAGACGAGCGGGCAATAATAAACTGAAAACGCCCGCCAAGTCGAGCAGTGGGCGTTTTTTAGTTTTTATCGCCCGCTAAATTACTTTTTGAATATTTGTTTTTTCATTTTTTAATTTCTTTTTCGCGACTTTCTCAAAATCAATTTAAAAGTCCGGTTTTTTTAGTCGGGGGGCTTCGCCCCCCGAACCCCCTACCGGGGGCTTCGCCCCCTGGACCCCGCGGCCACGCACAGTGGTCTTCTCTGTCAAAGATCGTCTTTTCCAAGTTCTTTGGACTCTTTCCTGACTTTCTAATACCCATTTTCCGCTTGCAGGTTGTATGGTGCGTTCTATGGTGGACGACGCCGCCATTAATCTGGACTCACCGGAAAAAAACACTCGTTGACGTGATAGAATCCGAGTACGAAATCTTCCCGCTCGCACTGCTACGCGGAACAGTTAGGCATAAAAGAGAATACAGACACGGCGATTGGTTTACCGTGATGCCAAGAAGCAAACTGATATTGCAAAGCGACACCGGCTATTTGAGCACCAAATGCCGATCGCTCATGAACCTCAAGCAATTCGCAAAGAAACGTCGAGCAGCAGCCGACATCATGGACTACGATAAGCCGGAAAAAATGATACGTTTGTCGCGTTTGAAGCAATACAAAAACAACGCATCCATACAAACTGCCGCAACAACGGCTTCGACATTAGCAACATACCAGAAACTCTACAAGGAACAAGCAGTGACGGCAGTAGCATCGATCACCGTTATGAAACCTGCAAACATCACTCGCGCACCGATGTCGCCAAAAGCTGGATGTTCAAAGGACGCCGACTGCTAAACAACGACGCCGTACGACGTGAGTCAATTATTCGTCTTCGTATTGGAGTCTGTATTTACGTCCGATTATTATTCAATAAACTCACTTCACTTTATACACAATAATATATTAATGTAATAATGTTCTGATAATCAAATTTTCCTTTGTTATATAAGTGCAATCCATCATTTATTTCACAAATTAGATTTATTTGATTTCTACCGTTATTCTTGTTATTGAAATACCAGAATCGAGTATTTCGGTTCTTTAATTTGATATAAAATAATTATTATACACATGCTATTATCGTTATTACACCAATACTGCCGGAATAAAGTTTTTTTTATTTTTATTCTGATCAAATTGTTATGTTATACGCAATATTATTGTTATCACAAAAATGAAGTTCTCTACTTTTCATTTATTATCATGTTGTGTTGGAAATAAAGTTGATTCGACACCAAATACCATGGTACTACTTTTAAAAGCCCTCAAATCACCCTCGTTTCGTCAATTTCCCGGCTCAATTCGTCAAATTCCAAGATATACAAAATTACAACGATGGTAGAAGACGATTGAAAAAAAAAAAAACTGGACAATTGTAGACAAAAATTCAAAGTAAAACACTTAGAAAAATATTCAAAACACGTGGAAAAAAAAATGGATGAGAAATATTGAAAAAAATTAAAAAAAACTTCGGATTGAAAAAAAAAAAAAAAATACGAATCGAGAAAACATGAAAAAAATTGAAATAGAAAAAAAAATTTGGAATTGAAAAAAAGAAAAAAAGTGGCCAGTGAAGGGGGTGGTAAAGAAAAACCGAAATCGAAAACTCTATATGAGGGTGGGGTGTATCTCCCCTCCAACGGCCTCACGAGGCTGAAAACGTGTATATAAACACTTTGATTAATTTTTACGCCACCAGGGAGGGAGGGGGGGGGGGAGAGTGGAGAATTAAAGGGGAGGAGAAGGGCTATCCGATTCCGAGATGAAATCTGTAAGGTCGCCCCCCCCCTTGTAGCTGTGAAGGGGGGATACTATGGAAGGGGGGAGGGGGGAGGAGGGAGGAAAGGTATATGTATTCTGATGGGGGAAGAGGTCCTCTATCCGACCCACCCCTTTTGAACTTTCCCCCCCTCGAATGGGGTACAAAAAAAAAAAAAATTCAAATAATTAATTTCTCGGCTCTCACCGTTCGGAACGAGTTCCCCTTTGGTGAGGGGGGGCGGCGGGGAGGGGGCCCCCCCTCGCCAAAAGGGGGACGATTCTACCGATGCACGCAAGTAGAACCTGACCGATTCTAGCCTGTGTCGGCCATCTTGGATTTCGCCATCTTGTTTCCGGTTAGGTCAGAAATTGCACTTCGGTCAGGAATTGCGGTTAGGTCAGGAATTGCACTTCGGTCAGGAATTGCACTTGGGTTAGGTCAGGTTAGGTTGGAAATTGTATGGTTCAACGCCATCTTTTGGCGCCCGACATGATTTCAAAAGTTAGGAAAATGGCATTATTTTGAGCGCGCCCCCGGGGGGCGCATTGCGCCCCCCGAACCCCCCTAACGAGCCGCTTCGCGGCTTGGGAGCTCGCTTCGCTTGGGGTGGGAAGCGATCGGAGGGCGGCCATTTTGTTCTGTCCGCCATTTTGTGTTGTCGGGTTGGGTTAGGTTGGGTTGGGTTCTCCCCCTAGGGATTGCAAGACCTTGTCGCGGTGGGGGAGCTTGTGTGCGCCGACAACCTGAAGAGCTAGCCGGCGGGGGGCTTGTCCCCCTGGTAGGGTCACTCAAGCCGGACAGGTCAGAAGGTAGGTGCCAGACGAAGAAGCAATCCAAAACAAACCCAAGCCAAGGTGGTGAGAGAAACCGTGCCGAGGGCTGCGTGGTACCGGGGGCGCGGTGCCGATAACGATACCCTGGCAGGTTGGGCGCACCCGCCTTGTAAACCAGCTTTACCCGCCCATGCGGGGCTCTGGGCGGGCGGACCGTTAACTTCCCTAGCTTCTCGTGGGAACAAAATGGAAAACATACAAAACAACAAGCAAACAGACAAGAACAAAACACAAGTGAGGTGGGGTGGAGTGGAGACACCCAGCGAAAGTGATAGTGGTGGTGCACGAAGACTCAGTAGTGAGTGTGACGAATCGCCGGCCGAAGATATGGAGCAAACGTACGAAACGACAGGCATGGGCATGACGCTAAGCACAGCATACGAACCAGAGATCACAGAAGGGGACGAAGACGTATGCACGGACGCTGACCGTGAAGAAGCGCAGCGGAGGCGGATCCACGGGGTCATTGAGAAACTGGCCCATCTAACCCGCGAGATCATGCAGGTATACGCGGGCAGCAAAAACCTCAGACGTGAGGTAAGACAGGAAGCGGACGAAAAGGCGCGGAAGCTGATGCTGGCCATACACGAGGCGAGCGAGGACTTCAGTAAAGCCAGCGACCTCATAGTTGCATGGCCCACCTCAATGGCCCAGATTATGCTGAGGGTCACGCAAGAGAGGCGCTTTAGTAACGCAAGGATCGCAGAAATGCATAATCTCCGGAGCGAGGGCCAGGCGATAGTCAATAAATGGTGCGAGAATGAGCCTCTCAACCTCAGCAACGAGGACGCCGACAAAGCCAGAGCGACATGGACGCAGGCCAGCAGCCGCAGGGGGCAAAAAAGGATAGAGAGGGGCTCGCCGGGGAGCAGCGAGGACTCGGCAGGCGAAAAAACGCCAGCGCTCAAGAAAACCAGAATGCGACTAGACACGCCCACAGCAGCAGTCACCGACCGCCGTGGAACAAAGACAAGCACAGGTGAGCTAACCATCTCTGGTGACAATCCTTGGACGTGGACACCAGCGGAGCGGCAGGCCCGCCAGACAGAAGGAGAAAACGGTAGGCCCGGGTCAAACGCAACAGACAACCCGGACAACCCGGACAGGCGAACCGACAAGGACGAAGGAGAGCAACCGCGCATTAGTACGTGCGACACGGCGCCTACAAGCGACACAGAGCGAACAGACACCAGGGGTGCGATTCTGGGTTGCTGGCGCTACTTAGCGCCTGGCGCTACTTATCGCCAACATGACCTCCCCTCAAACATACGATATTTTTTCGCCGGTTGCTAGGTAGCGACATAACAATATTTAGCGCGAAGCCTGTTCCGAGGCTTGTCGCTGCTTCGGCCAATGAGAACGCTTTATTTAAAACTCATTTGTACGTGTGAGTTGTGACTCTAGCAGTATCTACCCTTCTTACCTTTTGTTTGATTTCAAATAACTTGCCGCCATATCTTATCTGTTTCAAAGAGGCGCGCACGAGCAATTTGAAAAAAGAGTTTAAATAATTTCGCCAAATGAGGTGAGTGAAAATATATTGTGTATTAATTAACTTATGTAAATACTTAAAATACCGCTTTTAGACTTTAAAGATGCACTTTCTTATTAATTATACAAAATATTGATGAATGTGTATATGCATGCATGCAATTTCAGGGACGCGGTTTGAAATTTCCATAATTAACCGCTTTGATAATGTGATTTTGAAGAAAGATGGATGATAACTAATTATGAAATTACAATAAGAATTCCACTCTTTCATTGTCTGTTATTTATTGCTATCAATTTGATTCATTTTCACAGTTTAGGTATATTATAATAAATACAACAAAATTCAATGAAATCCAAAATAAAGGTTTCACATAACTCACATAAATCATCAATATACATTAAATGCATATTCTCATTATACAAATATCAATATTATTTCCGATTTATAATACACTCCTCAACAAAATTAGCGGATAACCTGTTTTTTCGTTCGAAAAATACTCAATTTGAAAACCTCGTAGCTTCGTCAAAAATGATCGTATGGCCAAAGTCAAAAATCGATATTGATCACTGAAATGTTTTCTTTGATGCGGTTTTCGAAAATCGAAGATCAGACACTTTTTCAAAAAGTTATCGCATTTTGAATCAAAGGTTGTCAACGTCAAAAACCAAAGTTGCAACTTTGACTGCCACTACGGAGTGACAAAAAAATGGTGGACACGAGCGGTTTTCGCCATTCGAAAGGTCCGAATCTTGCCTGTAATTCTGTTTTTCAAAATTTTGGCTGCGTTTTTTTTTGACCGAGTTATCCGGCGAAGAAAAAAAAAGCGTTTTCCAAACTTTGACGCCCAATAAAATGAAAACGACGAATCGTACCGTAATGATTAAAAAACCATTAGAAAGTTCCATTATCCGACTTTTCATTGCTTTTTTTCATGTTTTGGATCGGATCAACCGTTGCGATCCTGCACGACTTTGAACTTTGCCATGCAAATCCTGTAATTTTTTTTTTGCCCTCGTTCTCACGTTAAGCCCTTCAAACCGATGAAATCTGTGTGGCCTTCGCGGGAATCCGATAGCCAAAAAACTTAACTATCGAATGCTTTTTGAAAAAGTCCGCTAAGACTTTTCGTTCTCGAGTTATCCGCGTTCAAAGATATAGCCTGCAAAGTGCTTAGGCACAAGCGAGACGCTCCAGCTAACACGAGAGAGAAGAGCGGTGTCGGCCAGCGCCGGCTCACCTCGGGAGGCTTCGGCCAACCCGTACATCGCGCGCGTGAGGTAGCCACGGAGCTCCGTATGGGTATTCTGTTCGTTTCTCCGTACGCGGTGATCGAACGAAATCACTTCTTTGAACGCGGATAACTCGAGAACGAAAAGTCTTAGCGGACTTTTTCAAAAAGCATTCGATAGTTAAGTTTTTTGGCTATCGGATTCTCGCGAAGGCCACACAGATTTCATCGGTTTGAAGGGCTTAACGTGAGAACGAAGGCAAAAAAAAAATTACAGGATTTGCATGGCAAAGTTCAAAGTAGTGCAGGATCGCAACGGTTGATCCGATCCGAAACATGAAAAAAGCAATGAAAAGTCGAATAATAAAGCTTTCTAATGGTTTTTTAATCATTACGGTACGATTCGTCGTTTCCATTTTATTGGGCGTCAAAGTTTGGAAAACGCTTTTTTTTTCTTCGCCGGATAACTCGGTCAAAAAAAATCGCAGCCAAAATTTTGAAAAACAGAATTACAGGCAAGATCCGGACCTTTCGAATGGCGATAACCGCTCGTGTCTACCATTTTTTTGTCACTCCGTAGTGGCAGTCAAAGTTGCAACTTTGGTTTTTGACGTTGACAACCTTTGATTCAAAATGCGATAACTTTTTGAAAAAGTGTCTGACCTTCGATTTTCGAAAACCGCATCAAAGAAAACATTTCAGTGATCAATATCGATTTTTGACTTTGACCATACGATCATTTTTGACGAAGCTACAAGGTTTTCAAATTGAGTATTTTTCGAACGAAAAAACAGGTGATCCGCTAATTTTGTTGAGGAGTGTAAATATCGCGAGGACCAGGTGAAAGAGAATGGTCCGTCCGCCCAGACACCTAATATTTTGTATTTTCATGGGGATAGCCACTCGTTGCGCAGAAAATTCTTAGGGTGATTTTGGCGCGTGGTCGATAGCTTCGACCCCAGGATATATTTTTCAGCGCAACGAGTGGCTATCCCCATGAAAATACGAAATATAAGCCGTCTGGGCGGACCGACCATTCTCTTTCACCTGGTCCTCGCGGTATAGCAAAGATGAAGATAAAAATTTAAGAGAACCCCGAGTAACTGTGGAGCAGAAGGAGTTCGTCACGGACTACATGGCATCGCACTCGGACTTTGCGGCAGGAAAATTTATAGTGGGAATGGGTGCGGAGCATTATAAGCAGCAGTGGATTCAGTTGGCTGCAGAAGCCAACGAAAAGGGACCCCAAAAGACCGTCCAACAGTGGAAAAAGGTGAGAATAATTTGACTGTTATACCTATTAGATTAAGAGGGGATATAGACCTTGAAAATAGTTATTTTCAAATCACTGCTACGCTCTGAGAAAATACACTCCTCAACAAAATTAGCGGATCACCTGTTTTTTCGTTCGTAAAATACTCAATTTGAAAACCTCGTAGCTTCGTCAAAAATGATCGTATGGCCAAAGTCAAAAATCGATATTGATCACTGAAATGTTTTCTTTGATGCGGTTTTCGAAAATCGAAGGTCAGACACTTTTTCAAAAAGTTATCGCATTTTGAATCAAAGGTTGTCAACGTCAAAAACCAAAGTTGCAACTTTGACTGCCACTACGGAGTGACAAAAAAATGGTAGACACGAGCGGTTTTCGCCATTCGAAAGGTCCGAATCTTACCTGTAATTCTGTTTTTCAAAATTTTGGCTGCGTTTTTTTTTGACCGAGTTATCCAGCGAAGAAAAAAAAAGCGTTTTCCAAACTTTGACGCCCAATAAAATGAAAACGACGCATCGTACCGTAATGATTAAAAAACCATTAGAAAGCTCCATTATTTGACTTTTCATTGCTTTTTTCATGTTTTGGATCGGATCAACCGTTGCGATCCTGCACGACTTTGAACTTTGCCATGCAAATCCTGTAATTTTTTTTTTGCCTTCGTTCTCACGTTAAGCCCTTCAAACCGATGAAATCTGTGTGGCCTTCGCGGGAATCCGATAGCCAAAAAACTTAACTATCGAATGCTTTTTGAAAAAGTCCGCTAAGACTTTTCGTTCTCGAGTTATCCGCGTTCAAAGATATAGCCTGCAAACTGCTTAGGCACAAGCGAGACGCTCGAGCTAACACGAGAGAGAAGAGCGGTGTCGGCCAGCGCCGGCTCACCTCGGGAGGCTTCGGCCAACCCGTACATCGCGCGCGTGAGGTAGCCACGGAGCTCCGTATGGGTTTTCTGTTCGTTTCTCCGTGCGCGGTGATCGAACGAAATCACATCTTTGAACGCGGATAACTCGAGAACGAAAAGTCTTAGCGGACTTTTTCAAAAAGCATTCGATAGTTAAGTTTTTTGGCTATCGGGTTCCCGCGAAGGCCACACAGATTTCATCGGTTTGAAGGGCTTAACGTGAGAACGAAGGCAAAAAAAAAATTACAGGATTTGCATGGCAAAGTTCAAAGTCGTGCAGCATCGCAACGGTTGATCCGATCCAAAACATGAAAAAAGCAATGAAAAGTCGAATAATGGAGCTTTCTAATGGTTTTTTAATCATTACGGTACGATGCGTCGTTTTCATTTTATCGGGCATCAAAGTTTGGAAAACGCTTTTTTTTTCTTCGCTGGATAACTCGGTCAGAAAAAATCGCAGCCAAAATTTTGAAAAACAGAATTACAGGCAAGATTCGGACCTTTCGAATGGCGAAAACCGCTCGTGTCTACCATTTTTTTGTCACTCCGTAGTGGCAGTCAAAGTTGCAACTTTGGTTTTTGACGTTGACAACCTTTGATTCAAAATGCGATAACTTTTTGAAAAAGTGTCTGACCTTCGATTTTCGAAAACCGCACCCAAGAAAACATTTCAGTGATCAATATCGATTTTTGACTTTGGCCATACGATCATTTTTGACGAAGCTACGAGGTTTTCAAATTGAGTATTTTACGAACGAAAAAACAGGTGATCCGCTAATTTTGTTGAGGAGTGTATTCTAGGACCTCATTTTTTTTTTTTCGATGGACTAAATTTTTGTTTAGCGGAGGACATAAAATCTGGGAAAATCACGAACTATGTATCAAAATAGCACTAATACTAGGGTGGTCGTTGAATGGGTTTTTTCGGAATTTCTATGTTGGATGGATTTCAATCGGCTCTGAATGTAAAAATAATAATTTTGTAATTTTTGCGGATTTTTAATTTGACTCCCTATGGGCCCCATTTTCAGATGACCTTTTTTTAATTCGTAAAAATTATAATTTGAGTTCAGTCTACTTTAAATCAGCGAGATTGCATCGGATACGTTTTTTTGTTACATATTACACACAGCTCCAGTGAAATAATTGAAATTATTATTTTACATATTTTAATATATCGATTAATTCATTATCGATTGAATCAAGTTCATGTGAAAATAGGGCCCATAGAGTCAAAATAAAAATCTGAAAAAATTCAAGAATTATTTTTTCCACATTTAGAGCTGATTGAAGGCCATCCAAAATAACTTTTTTTTTTAAATGATCACCCTAGTTTATACCCACTTAATTGCAACTACTGGATTTCTGTAGTGCTTCAATAAAAAAATTAAAACAAATACAATTGAATTCTTGGTCATCTAGCGATTTCAATTTAAAATTTGAAAACGTCAATGAATACATATTTGATAATAGTTGGTAATATTTTACTTGCAGGCATGGCAAGACATAAAAAAGCGATCAAAAGGCAAGGTGACGGCCATCAAAGGCCAACACCAGAAAACTGGTAATTTCCCAGACACATCGGAGCCACTGACGGACATGGATAAGAAAGTTCTCTCAGTCATTGGCTCCGATGCTGTCGAAGGCTTACGCCAGGTGCCTGACAGCCTACCTGAAAATGTAGTAAGTGTTTTTCAATAACATAATATTAAACAAAATTATTCAATTATACCACCGGAGGTTCATATATCAACAATTTATCACCAATTATAACATCATTCCAAATATTCATGCTGTTAATACCGCGAGGACCAGGTGAAAGAGAATGGTCCGTCCGCCCAGACGGCTTATGTTTCGTATTTTCATGGGGATAGCCACTCGTTGCTCGGAAAAAATCCCTAGGCTGATTTTGACGCGCGGTCGATGCAAATCGGCGGCCATTGTTGATACAACGGCTGACTGTCAATACATCGCGGAAGCTAAACATGTGTGGTTATGTTCGTTTATTTGAAGCAAATGATTGATAAAGTGAATAAAGCCTATGTGAATAAGCTACGAATATTTATCAAAAATCGATTAATCCGTTTTAAATAATATCTTAATGCAATCAACGAATTAACCTAAGCTATAACTGGAAATTAATCAGCATCGAAGAGTTCATCGAGAAGAACCAATTTGAATGAAATTATTAATCGTATCTTGGTGTTGAAACTTCAATAAATTGAACTAGGTAAGTGAGACAAACTTTATTGAAGCTTACTAAAAGTTTATTCAATGAATAACAAGGATAATAGTCATGTTGTAATAAATTAGTCCTCGTTACAGTCACTAGCGCAGTTTAAACCGCGACGTCTTCGAGTCTTCGAGAAATGCACGAATCCTAGACTGGACATCATGCCTGCGCCTGTAATTTCAAGGTAAAAATTATCACACATTCATTGCACCATATTGTATTTATAACAAGCTCAACTAACCCTAAACATCACCATTCAAGGATGATTACGAACTGCTGTCATGTAGTCGTTACGACAGGCTATTGCCGGAGAGCCACAAACAGCTGCCAATTCCTTTGACAAAAAATAAGTGCTGTTCAATGGAATTAAGTTATTGAAAAACATGGATGTTGAAAAGTACGTCCCAGTCACACTAAACAGGTCGTCGGATGAGTCATAATTGACAACAAGCGATGCAACATGTAGCAGGCCGCACATGCTTGTATGCTTTTAATCTGTTACCTTCGCGTTTGGGCACTCAAGTTTTTAAAAATAAGGGTAAATAAATTTGACTTCCCGTGACGAAACCGTCTGCACTCTGGAGCTTTATCAAAGTCCACACCGCTTCCAAGGCTTCTTGTACCAACGTAGATGGAGCTACCAAACATGTTCCGCACCCTCACTGATCATCGAGTTGTCCACGACGATTGACCTCAAAGTGTCCGCCCTGCATCCTGATACAGTCGCCTAAGCGATTGTAGAACCCTTCGGTTATGTTTACGAGCATCTCAGGACTCATGTCCGCGAAGATCTCCATAACCCGAGCTCGCAGTTCGGCGAGGTTGGCGATGCGGTTTTCCGTGTTTTGAATGAATTCATTTTTATTTTTTTCAATTATGAAAGGGTTCGGATCACTTTGGCTTTCTTAATTATGTTTATGATAATCTTTATTTCAAATAGGAAATCCAAAGCTGTGTCGAATAAGAAGATTGTGGAACACTCGAAGCTTTATTTTACTTGTGGTTGGATGTTCACTACAAGTTCCGAATGTTAGAAAGCAAATCGAATTAATTCAAAGTAAAACACAGAATCTCACCTGTGTTTTTGTTTGAACCATGATGACTTCCAACCCTGCTCCGCAGACTTCGTTTGACCGTTGATAATGAAATAATATTTCTCAATACTGTGACTGGCACGCACCGTTTCAACATTGGTAATTATCGTCAATCTTATAGGACAATTGATATCGCTTTTTCATCAATTACTTTGGTCGCTGTATGCTACAGCTCTCATACGGCATATTTCCTTGACTTGACTCCATGCGCACAAGTGCAGCCCGAGGAAATATGCCAATTGCTTGTCTTAACGGCTTCTTGACAGCGGTTTGCAATCATCCTCGAATGGTGATGTTTAGGGTTAGTTGAGCTTGTTATAAATACAATATGGTGCAATGAATGTGTGATAATTTTTACCTTGAAATTACAGGCGCAGGCATGATGTCCAGTCTAGGATTCGTGCATTTCTCGAAGACTCGAAGACGTCGCGGTTTAAACTGCGCTAGTGACTGTAACGAGGACTAATTTATTACAACATGACAATTATCCTTGTTATTCATTGAATAAACTTTTAGTAAGCTTCAATAAAGTTTGTCTCACTTACCTAGTTCAATTTATTGAAGTTTCAACACCAAGATACGATTAATAATTTCATTCAAATTGGTTCTTCTCGATGAACTCTTCGATGCTGATTAATTTCCAGTTATAGCTTAGGTTAATTCGTTGATTGCATTAAGATATTATTTAAAACGGATTAATCGATTTTTGATAAATATTCGTAGCTTATTCACATAGGTTTTATTCACTTTATCAATCATTTGCTTCAAATAAACGAACATAACCGCAAATGTCAAGAATCCGCGATGTATTGGCAGTCAGCCGGCGTCTATCAACAATGGCTGCCGAGTTGCATCGACCGCGCGCTGAAATCAACCTAGGGATTTTCAGTGCAACGAGTGGCTATCCCCATGAAAATACGAAATATTAGTTGCCTGCGCCTATGGTCCATTCTCTTTCACCTGGTCCTCGCGGTATACATAATACATGCAAGAGCAAACTAAAAAGGTGCATCGAATATTAAATATACAAATACTGAATGGGAAAATATTATTTAGAATTACAGTACAACGTTAATATTAATTTGAATACAATTCATTATTTTACCAATATTACATAATTACAAAATAATATTAGCTGATACGAATTTTTTTCTAAATCGTGTTTTCGTCCAATAATCAGAATTACGTAAACTAATGGCCGGAGACGACACGCCTCTTCATGAAAAGCCGTCAGATGGAGTTAGCGTGTTTGAGGCATACGGCATTGCAAAAAGCCCTATAAAAAAATCATACATTGTGACTGGTAAGCAATCTATAAACAGTCATGACCCTGAAGATATCTGCATCAGACAAATTAAAACCTTTGGCAAGTTGTAACACCTGTACCGTTCGTCGGACGAAGTTTTACGTCATGATGAAATTTCATCCTTTCGAAATTTCCCAGGTGCGCATTCTTTCAAAAAAATTTTATCACCCTTCCTTACGGCGCTGCGGCTAAAATAAACCTCTGGCAAGGCGTCACACCTGTACCGTTCGTCGGACGAAGTTCAACGCCATCATGAAATTTCATTTTGTCGAAATTCTCCAGGCAGCGGTTTTGAAAAAAAATTAAATTTAAAAGATTGTCCTTGTGAAGTCACGCCGAGATAACGATCATATACATTTTGCTTTGTGCCAGTGGGTTTGTCCGTATTGACACATGCCAGTTAGCGATCATTATTCATCAAATTTATGCAGTATATCACGTAATATATTGCAAGTAATATAGTACAGCAATATATGCAGTATTATCTGTGTCAAAAAAAAAACGACATCTTCTTTTTGTTCGGGCCCTTTCGAAAATAGTTAGTACTTCATATAAAAAAAATTGTCCCCAAAGCTCAGCTATGTAGCTTGAACACAGAATTAGCGCATTTGAAAATAAGATTTCCTATGTATTTCAAATGGTAAAATTCGTTTATTTTAGTTTTATTTTTATAACTCTCTTTATTCAACTGATAAGAATAAAGTAGACATACGATTCCGTAGAGAATTTCATGATCTACAAAAATAGTCCTATGGCCCAAGTTGCTCAATTGAACCGTTAACAAGTTACAGTGGTTTCAAAGTCATCTATAGATTTGATTACTAGTACTTACTTTTCGACAAATTAATTTGAATTTTTTTTTTTTCATGCATTTTGTCAGAAATTTTTTTCCCTTCAAAACTGTATATTTACTTTATTCTTATCAGTTGAATAAAGAGAATTATAAAAATAAAACTAAGATAAACAAATTTTGCCATTTGAAATACATGGGAAATCTTATTTTCAAATGCGCTAATTCTGTGTTCAATGTACATAGCTGAGCTTTGGGGACAATTTTTCTTATATCAAGGGGTTATATCCACTTGTAATCTTGACAAAATCGAATTTTTTTTTTTTTGCATATTTTGAATGTACATATATTTGAGAATATTGTCCGAAAATTTCACATTGATCCGGCAAATAGATTCGGAGAAATGAGCGCATTTGTAAAGACGTCTCCGAGCGTTTGAAAGTAGGCTGAGCGTAAACCAGAGTAGCAACTGCTTATTCTGTTTATTTCCTCAGTGTGTAGAGTTTTGTGTATCAAAATGCCTCGTAAAATCAGCAGAGAAACTAGAAGACGTTCCAGCGCACAATTATCACGACCGTATAAACGTAGAGGTGTTTATAATCCAAAAACGGCTGAATATGATGAAAGTAGTTTCAGTGCTTCAGCAAAAAAATTCAAGGCCCAAGATGAAATACTAGTGACTCGTGATACTTCGATTGAATATCGAATTATAAATTTTATTACGGTATTTGCGGCTATCAGTGAATATGTCCAATGTAAATCGTGTAATGGACCAGTTAAATTTGAAACAGCATCACAACGGGGACTTGGTTTTAAAATTGTTATCGTGTGTGATAAGTGTGATCCTCGTAGCGTCAATTCATGTGGCTTTGTCAAACATTCTTATGAAATAAATCGAAGATTTTTATTCGTTATGAGAACTCTTGGGTTAGGTTTAAAAGGTGTAACTCAATTTTGTGGATTAATGGATATGCCAGCTTTTATGCTACAGAGTTCTTATGACATGATAATGAAAAATATACACGAATGTGTAAAAATAACTGCCGAAAAATTGCTGGAGAAGGCTTGTACTGAGGAAAAAAATGCGACGTCGAAAAACCAGGGTAATGAAAACAAAAATGACCTGACAATCTCTGGAGATGGTACCTGGAAAAAGAGAGGGTTTAGTTCTTTATATGGCGTGACTTCATTGATTGGCTATTATACCGGTAAAATTATTGATCTTTTCGTAAAAAGTTCTTATTGTAAACAATGTGAACCTTGGAAAAATTTAAAAGATACGGCTGAATATCAAGAGTGGTGGGATGAGCATAAAGAGGTCTGTTCTGCTAATCACGGTGGGTCATCAGGGAAAATGGAAGTTGATGCGGTCATTGAAATGTTTAAACGATCATTAGAAAAGTTGGGAGTTCGTTTCAGGAA
This sequence comes from Tenthredo notha, assembly GCA_914767705.2. Classification (NCBI taxonomy): domain Eukaryota; kingdom Metazoa; phylum Arthropoda; class Insecta; order Hymenoptera; family Tenthredinidae; genus Tenthredo; species Tenthredo notha. Next base: position 63,351 of record OU611923.1, read on the forward strand.
CTACATTGGAGATGGCGACTCCAAAACTTACTCAGGAATTTTAAAGGCTGCACCTTATGGTGACATTGAAGTGATGAAAAAAGAATGCATAGGTCACGTTCAGAAACGGATGGGTAAACGACTAAGAGATTGTGTAAACAAAACTACAACTGAAATTACTGATAAAAATGGAAAGAAACGACAGAAAAAGGTACTTGCTGGAAAGGGGAAACTGACTAGTAAAATCATCGATAAATTAACTGTGTATTATGGCTTAGCGATAAGAAGACACTGTGATTCTGTTGAAAATATGTCTAATGCCATTTGGGCTTCTTATTATCATAATTGCTCCACCGACGACCATCCTCAACATGATAAATGCCCGACTGGAGAAAACTCGTGGTGTTCTTGGCAAAGAGCGCGAGCCTTAAACACATTATCAAGCTACAAACATGATTATCAACCCTTACCACCTGATGTTACTGAAGCTATACTTCCAATTTACACAGATCTGAGTAATGAAAAATTATTAGCAAGATGCGTTGGTGGTTTCACACAAAACAATAATGAAAGTTATAATCAGCTGATATGGAAAATAACTCCGAAAATAATCCCATCTGGCTGTAGGATCGTTGAAATTGCTGCTTATCTTGCTGCCGGCATGTTCAATGAAGGAAAAACATCTCTTCTATATTTCATGAACGCACTGGGACTATCACTTGGGCCTAATGCCCATGCCTACGTAGAAAAAGAGGACGCAGAGCGCATCTCGATCTCTGACGCAAGAGCGCAAGGGAGCACGCGCGAGGGGAGAATGTCACGTAGACAGGAACAGTTGGCTGTATTAGAAGCAAACAATGAAGCAGAGGGTTCCTCTTATGGCCCTGGAATAGATGACTCGATGTAAGTTTGAAATTTTTTTTTTTAACTTAGTTCAAATGGTTCCCAAAACTTTAAACGCGTTTTTCTCGAAACGGTGTTTTCAAAGTCGGTGAGGAAAATTTCTCCGAAACGGCTGGACCGATCGGCTTGAAATTTTCACACGATCTTCTTAGATACTTTTGTCAGGTAATGATCGAAGGAATGAGGTTTCTGAAAATAATTTTGATTTTTTAAGCCACTTTGAAGTGTAAATTTTCTTTAAAAAAACGATTTTTTTCTTTGGCAGGCCGCCATTTTGTCAAAAATCAAAATTTTGACTATTCCATCGATCATTACCTGTATTCATCTATCCTAAAAATAAATCTTTTGGTTTTTTTTATTTCAGATGATTTGGATCAATGATATCTTCCTCACCGCCAGACACCTTTTTGTGGAGGTCTTCTAGGAGATCCACTACAGGAACAACGGAACCCAATATTTTTGTAAATACATCGCGAATTCTTAAAATAAATTAAATTCGCTATATGTACATTTATTCTATGTATTTATTTAGTAAAAAGCCTCTTCACAAAAAATTCACAAAAAAACACGTTTTTTCGGACTTACAAGTGGATATAACCCCTTAAGCATTAACTATTCTCGAAAATGCCTGAACAAAAAGCAGATGTTTTTTTTTTTGACACAGTCTAATGCAGTATATATTGATATACGGCCAAGTTTCAAATCGAGTAGTAAAGCCCGTAAAACTCGTTTTTACAAAATCACACAACGGTACGACATGCATCTTCCATCTATTACCACCGAAAAGTATAGCCATAGTGATCGTGACGCACTCCAGTGCGGGTAAGGTGAACTAAAAACAGTAGGGCTCCAATGGGAGTCAAAGATATATGTACACATTCCGCCGACTTACGCGTTAGTCCCCACTCCGCTTGGCTTGCCCCATTGCACTCGATGTCAATTACTTGCGAGCGGCGTTCGGGCTTCACGAGCTGCTCGTCAGGCTTATTTATCCAATTGCGCATGCGTCTCGTATTTACCAGTGCAAAGAAATTTTACAGATAAAAAGTTTCATCCCAGGCTCATGTTTAGACCTTGAATACACAGCTCCGTAGATGGAAGTATGCTGTTTCTTGTAGATACCCGTGTAGAAATCGTAGAACGGCAGCCACTTTTACAAATCGGGCCAGCATTAGGCCAATATTGGCAAGCCGATACAACGGTCTTGCATTGGTAGTTTGGTCCGGCCCTGCTCTGGTACAATATCGAAACTTGATGGAATGGTGAAACGACGGCAGGCTATGTCGGTCCAATATTGGTTTTAGAACGGCAAGCATCGCAATGGTACAGCATCGGTAAGCTATGCCTGTCCGATATTGGCTTTAGGGTGGCCGCCATTGCAATGGTCCTGCATCGGAAAGCTATGTCTATCCAACATTGGTGTCAGAACGGCAACCATTGCAATGGTCCAGCATCGGTAAGCAATGCCTGTCCGATATTGGCTTCAGGATGGCAGCCATTGCGATAGTCAGACATCGGTAAGCTATGTCTGTCCGATATTGGCTTTAGGATGGCGGCCATTGCATGGTCCTACATCGGAAAGCTATGTCTGTCCAACATTGGTTTCAGAACGGCAACCATTGCAATGGTCCAGCATCGGTAAGCAATGCCTGTCCGATATTGGCTTCAGAATGGCAGCCACCGCGATGGTCAGAGATCGGTGCGCAATATCCATCCACAACCGCTTTCAGATCGGCCACCGATACACTGGTCGATTCTCGGCGCGCGTTACCTGTCCAATATCGGTTTTAGACCGAGCACCAATGCATTGGTTAAACCTCGGTGCCCACTATACGTCCAATATTGGTGTCAGATCGGGGACCGATGAAATTGTCGGGCCCCGGTCGCAATATCCATCCAATATAGGTTTCAGATCGGCACCTGATATAGTGACTGTACCTCAATATGCAACGTCCACCCGACATTGGTTCAAGATAAACTTCCGAAACAGCGGTTGAATATCGGCGGCCGATATTTTTCCAATATCGGCTCCAGAATGACTCCCGATGCGACGGTCATACTGAGGTCCATAATCCCGGCCCAACATCGAACTTGAGCCAGCGGCCGATGCATCGGTCAAACCGGAGCTTAGTATCCCGGCCCAAGATCGGGGCCAAAACATCAATTGTATGTGCGCGCTGTGTATACAAGTAAAAAAACGTAGTATCGATAGTCATGCGACGAATTGGCGTGGTGGCTAGAGCGAGCGATTCGTAATATGGAAGACCGAGCGTTCCGGGTTCGAACCCACTCGTAGTTAGAAAAAAAATGTAGGCGGTTAGTTGACAATCAGGTAGGGGTACACAAGTTTAACCATATGATCTAATGCATCCGTATCAGTCAACATTAACATAATTATCAATCAATTAACACAGCATTCGTATATAAAACCACACGGATTGAAATTGAGGTATTCGAAATATAAATTTTTTTTATCATAAATATCAATATTATTACTATTTCTGTTACTACTGGCGGTACTGGCACGGCATTAGCTGACTGTCAATTCTGGATGCCAACATCGGCCCAATCCCGTGCCATTATCAGATTTCTGCTTGGAAAGATGACCGAGCACGGACCAACGAAACAGAACACTGGTCCGATGCTGTGCCATCCTATAATTTCTACACAGACCCAAGCTAGATAAATGAGATTGGTCCAATGTTGCTTTGCCAATGTTGGCTCACTGGTGCCCGGCGTTACATGACTATTCCGGTCCAACATAAAATGCCCAGTATGGGTCAACGGAACAGAAGATTGGCCCAATATTGCGCCGTCCTATGATTTCTACCCAGGACCGAGCTAGATAAATGAGCTTGGTCCAATGTTGCTTTGCCAATGTTGGCTCACTAGTGCCCGGCGTTACATTACTATTCCGGTCCAATATGAAATGCCAAGCATCGGCTAACGGAACAGAACATTGGCCCAATATTGCGCCGTCCTGTAATTTCTACACGGGTACAGATCAGCGTATCGTGTCTCACGTGGTTTGAGATAATATTTTGTCAATAAATTATCAATTTTCACGGTAGAGTTTGCCAGTCTACGCGGAAATGAGCACCAAACCTTCTTCCGCGTAGACGTATCTAGTCGTACGATTAAGAACAGCGCATCGTATTGGCGACAGTCAGTATGTTCGACGCTCGAAAAGTTTTTATGGCCCTTGTACACGTTACTGAGGATATCACGGAACTATCAAACGGACCTACGAATAGGGCGTTACTTATTAAACTGTATAAGCATTTGGGAGTCAGGAAAAAGGATTTTCAAAAGTTTCGCGCGAACCTATATTTCATTTGGCATCATCGCATAAACGGCTTCGCAGACAAATTAAGGAAGGCAATTATAGCGAAGACATGCGCAGTCAGACGCGTGAAGACTGAACTTAATCGCCACTCTGACGAAATTGAAATATGCGGATCAGAACCGTTAGTCGAGATGATGCGAAGTATGAGTTTGTCGCAGGATCTAGATTCCGAAGAACAGGGTCCTTGCAAGCAAATCGTCATAAACCGTAGCGATCCCGTTGAGTTTAGGTCAAAAATAGATTCCGAAAACGATAGTGCTTGTAAGCAAACGGCCATTTTCAGCGATCCCGGACCCGCGAAACCACTATATCATCCAGTTGGTTCGATCAAAGTTCTATCGTCGAAAATTGTGACGGAGCATAAAGTTTCCTCGGATTTAATTCACACCCACCTTCGAGAAGTACTGCCATATGAGTTGAAGATAACTTGCATCCTGATTTTCGAAGGTTTTAAGCTTAATAAGATTGGGACAGGATTTAGGGACTATGCATCCTGTAGACAGCTCAACTGCAAATGCAGATACAAATTCAGAGGTGAAATAGGTCTTGTTGACACAATTGTGAGCGTATGCCAGACAGGAATAAAATCGGAGCACACCTTGCCCCTTGCTTATCAATTACGAGGTGCTAGTCGGGAAGCTTTAAAACAGCGTTTGCTCCATTCGAAACCTAGTAATATACATGCCGAACTCGTAAAATCTGTGGACGAACAGTTAGCTGTTAGCGAGGGAAATTTTAAGTTCTCCCATTCACTCGATATCGTCCAAAAAGCTAGATCGGAGGTGTTATGCCAGAACGATAGACATCAAAATGATATTCTCGATATAGCTATGAGAATTGTGGAAGCGGGCAATGACCATCCATATATTATACAGTTCTCCACGCCTTTCACAATTTATCTTGGAATTATGGCGCAAATCTCTTTCTTGAAAAGTCACACGGATTTGATATTCCATTTTGACGCGACAGGGAGTCTTGTAAGGCAACCATTCAGTGAGTCAAAGGCTGTTTACTTTTACGCAGGCGTCGTAAATGTGCAAAAGAAAATCTTCCCCGTTTTGGAAATGATAACAAATAATCATACCGCGTTCTCAATTGGTCAATGTCTCTCTTTTTTCCGAAACTTGTGGAACGAACATGGAGTTAAGTGGCCTCCGTTTAAAGCAGCAGTTACAGATTGGTCTTGGGCAAGTATAAATGCAATTATGCGGGCCTGGAATCAATGCACGGTGTCTGAATATCTAGATCGCACATATGACTCAATATGTTACGATAACTCGATGCCTGATAACGTAGTACCTCTGCATACCTGCTACGCCCATTTTATGAAAATGGTTTCCCGTCACGTTGCGTCGATAGAGATTGAAGGGGTCAAGGCCAAGATGATCCTTGAAGGAATAGCTGCTTTAGTACACAGTCCTGACATGGCTACATTTGCCGACAAGGTAGAGGCATTTCTGCAGATTCTATTGTTGAAACAGAGAGGACCGGATTTTGACGCTGCTTTGGAAAAGCTTTGTCCCGTAGTAGTATCAAGTGACGAAATTGAGAGCGAGGCAGAAGACTTTGACGAGTCTGAACATATAGGTGTCCTTGCCGATTTTGGCGCCAAGTCGGTAATTACGGCTAGTCCATTTTATAAAAAATTCATTCCAGTCCTTGAAAAAATCAAGTCAAGTTGTGAAAAGCCAACCAAAAACGAGTACGGCGACACTAACGAGTATCGGTCCGAGAAATTTGTTAAATACTTGATAAAGAAACTCATACCACTAGCTCCATTTTGGACGATTTTACTGCGAACCAGTAGCAATCATTTTACAAATAGCTCGGCTGAGAATTATTTCAAAATCACAAAAAACTTGACTTGTGAGAAGAACAGTCACATGAAGGCTGGACGTTTCATTGATTTGATGTATCCCCGAGTACAATCATTATTAAAACAAAGTCGACTGCCGGTGCCAATGGTCAAATTTCGCAGAAAAAGAGCGAGAGCTAATGAACCGGACGACGAAAGGTCAGAAGAGTACTGGCTGAGAAAAAAACATCAAAAGGTGAGAAAAGAAGGGAATTATAAGGAAGGAAAGAATTTAGTAAAAATGGTTGAAGCCACGAATCGGCCAAAAGACTTGACACGAAACGAAAATGGTACAATAAAAAACCGTGACTATTACTACGTCTCGGAGAAGGCACCGCGAATTTATTTTGTTGGTTTTACGAAACATCCAAGCGATGAGAATAGTTTCATTTATTTATACGGCCAAGATTACGTTCTTTTGTACGATCGAAAATGGCTGTCGAACTTCACTATTGATTTTTGTGTTAGTATTTATATTAATGAATCTCATCAATCTACAAGCATTGCGTACAACGTAAGTGAGGTGGGAGGAATCATTTTCGAGAAGTTATTACTAGATACCACTCCCGATTTTTTTTTCAATTTGGAAAAAGAGTGGAAAGGGAAATCAGCGATTTTTAGCCCATTCAACATTTCCGGAATCCACTGGGTGCTAATATACATCGATCTGACGACAAAACAAATCTGGTTTTTCGATCCCAGCCACGCAACAGTTTCCAAGGAAAGGGTGGACCGTTATCGAAAAGCTTTTGCATTCTGTTATAAAAAAGTTTTTCCGAAATGCTGCATTCAATGGACACTTCAGCAGTCACAGTTTCCACGTCAAAACGATGGATACAATTGCGGCATATTCGTGATCCATTATATCCAGGAAATATTAGCCGGCCGACAACAGAAAATGAATGCACTAAATCCCGACAAGTTGCGAGAAAAACTGCAAAGGGAATGTGTAACCAAATCGCTAGATACATCCAAACGGTGTCTTGCTTGCGGGCAAGGAGATAACCGCAGGCAAGTGATATGGATCCTATGCTCGACGTGCAATAAGTGGACGCACGTCACCTGCCTTAAACATTTGAAAAAGTCCCTCTCCGAGCTACAGGACCCGTACTTTGTTTACAATTGCGATCTTTGCTCAAAATGGCTTACTTCTGTGAAACATATTCCTAACACTCAGGCAAAATCTGGGGGCAAAAGATAGGCAAATGCTCATTTATATTATAGAGACTCCTCTTAAAACACGCCTTTAGCTGGAATATTGTAAATTATCATTCATTATTATTATTCATAAATTGTTCATAATTATTCATAAAATTGTTATAAATTATTCATAAATTGTTCACAATTATTCATAAAATTGTTTCATGGAAAAAAAGTTACCATTGCGGACTATTTAACTTATTTCATGGATTAAAATGTTTGAATAGTGATAAAATTAGTAATCTCCTTACAGTATAGAGGTGTGAACTGCTCATACAGGTGAGAAGATATTCAATAGAAGGAGAATATCTCGAAGAATAATCAGAAAAAAAGTTGAAAAATTAAAGAATAAAAAAAAAAAAAAAAATTAAAAAATTAAAAAAGAAAGTAACAAAAGTTAATAAAAAAAGTTAAAAAAAAAGAGCACATTCTCTGATGAAAGGTCAAGAAGAGACAAGTTTCTATTGTATCAGAGATACGACGGTAGCCTCCACGTGGCGTGCTCTGGGCAACAGTGTGTATTTTCGTTCGTACTGGCTGATACCGTCAATGAGCGTGCGTATGCATTTGTATCTACTGCTCGATCACCTTATTAAATCTTGCTCGACTACCAAGCTGTGTACCACACGTAGTTCCAGGTTCAGATGAAGCTCTGAATGTGAAATTCAGTTGTTTTTTTTTTTTTTTTTTTTTTTTTTTTTGTATTGAACTTACCTTCGTCCAATAAACGGTCAAAGGTTTATAAAAGTCGCAGCTCCGCGAGGAAGGATGATGACATTTTTTTGAAAGGATGCGCACCTGAGGAATTTCGAAAGGATGAAATTTCATCATGACGTAAAACTTCGTCCGACGAACGGTACAGGCGTGACGCCTTGCCAAAGGTTTATTTTAGCCGCAGCGCCGTAAGCAAGGGTGATAAAATTTTTTTGAAAAAATGCGCACCTGGGAAATTTCCAAAGGATGAAATTTCATTATGACGTAAAACTTCGTCCGACGAACGGTACAGGCGTGACGCCTTGCCAAAGGTTTATTTTAGCCGCAGCGCCGTAAGGAAGGGTGATAAAATTTTTTTGAAAAAATGCGCACCTGGGAAATTTCGAAAGGATGAAATTTCATCATGACGTAAAACTTCGTCCGACGAACGGTACAGGTGTTACAACTTGCCAAAGGTTTCAATTTGTCTGATGCAGATATCTTCAGGGTCATAAACAGTCAGCGTCATTAGATTATCACTCAAGTGGCATTCAAATTTGACACTAAAGCCATAGAGATGTGTCTATACTCAACACTCAGATTTTGAATACTATGTGAAGCCTGTCCTAAAAATTGAATATATTATTCACAGACGAAATTCGTAATCATACATCGAACACGAAAACACTCATAGACATACACTCAAATACACCATCAAATATTACATACACAGCAGACACGCCAAACACCCACACCTCACCCATACCGACAACCTCCATCGACAAACACCACACACGTTCACCCCCTACTCACACTCCATCCACCAACCACACATCACAAGGCGAAACAAACAGAAAAAGAAGAAATATTTTGACAAAACGAAGGATCAGCGATAAGAAAGCGGAGAAATTCATGGAGATACAAGCAAAGCAAAATGAAATTTTGGAGGTGGAATTTTAGAAGTTGGAATAATATTACGAATAAATATTGTTATTACATATTGCATTTCAAAAGTAACAATAGTCTTCACTATTTGTGTTCACATATATCTTATGACAAATTTTTGGCACCAGACGATGTCTCGCGCAATGATGAAGTCGGCAGAGAATGAGGAAAAGAGAATTAGTATGGCAAGGGAAGAAATAGAAATAAAGAGACAGAAGCTAGAAGAACTAAGAAAGACGAATGTAATACTGGGACAGGTGGTAAATTTGATAAGAAGTAATAGAGAGATGCAGGGAGACAATCGAGAAGAGCGAAGAGAAGCAGAAAAACCATAGAAAAAGAGAGACGAGAAAAAGAGAGAGAGAACAGAGATACGCATAGAACGAAATAGCAACCGAAAGATTTAAAGGAGCTGAGGCGCGAATTAGAAGAAGATAGAAAGAGATTGCATGCATAAAAAAAATAGCTATTGTATTGTAACGTGGCAGATTTTATATCTGCCACTGACCGTGCCTCCACCCGCGAATGTGAGCGACCGTACCGCTGCCGTACCGCAAATTCTTCACCGAAGCGCAAGTCCTACCTATATCTTTTAGAACACTTGTTTGCTGTAAGTTTCTTTATTGTAAATACAGGTACAAGGACATCGAGGGATGCACTTTCATCGCTGGAGCATCTGGGGGATGTTCTGGAAGCCTCGGCATTAGTACCCGCACCTAGGTCATCGCCTCCGTCTCAGCAGCCTCGTCACCTACCAGCCGGAAGAGGGCTGCACCTCCCAGCCTGATAACGCCGTGTATTATTCCTCCCGGCCAAAATTTCGAAAAGCCAGCCGTTAGGTGCGGCGAACATGCCGTTGCGGAAAGGCTTCCCCCACCACTTTCCGATTTCGACCAGCGAATTTTGGGGATCACTCCGTTGCCGACCAGCTTTCGAAGACGTCGAGATACCGTTTTGCGTTTAGTTTAAGTTACCGTTACGTTTTTCTTTGCATTAGCTTTTGGGGGTTTTTCATAGTTTTTTTTTTGCATTATCTGTATCTTTTCTTTTGGGCTTTTGATTTCTTTAGTTTTCTTTTGTGGGCTTTATTTTGAGTGTGTGTTTTCTTTTTGGAGTGTTACGTGCGTAGATTTTAAAGATTTCGGTATATATTTTTCCTTTTGGGAAGTCAACCAGGATAGTTCCTAGAACTTCGGGTTTACCCTAATCCTGCTGACTTCTTTCTTTTACACATATATATATATATATCCCGGAATCCTAAATTCCTTTTTCTTTCTTTGATTTTATAAATTCTTTGAACCTCAACAACTTGTTGTTTCATTTTTCGAACGTGACTTAGAGTATAAAAAGTAACCACATCGAAATATAATATTATTTCTATCGGATGTTTATTCCCTTCTTGAAATGGCTCGTAAGTCACGTAGGTGCAGATAACGGCGAAGCAACACTGGAACCCCAGTCTTGCTGACCCCTCGATCTCACACTACTATAGGTTAGCGCGTAGATGTAATTCTTGCTCTCTCTCTAATTTCCAAAGAAATAAGGAAATTAAGCTAACTAGAAGTAGAATAATAAGATTTCAAAAGCAAGAATGATGGAAAACTAAAGAGCCATTTAACGGTTCATAATTCAAATATAAGTTCGGATTATTAACATAGTTTGAAGATATTCAAAATATGAGCTAGTGTGAGTAGACTATAGGTGAGGCATGGAGTAGCATGGGACCGCGTGACGTCACAAGGGACCAACGCCTACGCTAACTGCAAGTAGTCCCTCAAACCAATCAGGCGACAATTAGCCACTAAGCAAGGCCCTAATTGGCTAAGCCACGCGCGCAGTAATACATACATTGTTGCAACCGCGGGGACCTCGTCGCCTTTGAACTTAAACTAGCGTCTTTCTTCTGTTAAATCGCGAGGTGCGTGGACGTAAAGAACCGTGTGCTAAATAGAGCCAAGAGTTACACTCAATCTTTTCTTTTTTCAATTAAAGTGGTAGTGTAAAGGACTCAGTACTCGTCAACCCTAAAGTAATAATCGTGACATAATCCACAGCGTGTTGGTCTGATTATTCAATACTAAATTCAGTGCAGAGACACAATTCGATTATTCTATTAAACGCCTTTGAATTTTTAATAAAAATAACTTCACTTTCCGCCTTATACTCGCTTTGAGTATTTGTAATATTTAAGAATCTTGCTATTCCAACTTTAACTTAACATTCAATACAGACTATTTCGAATCAGTGAATATTAACAATTTAATTAGCTTCAGTTCCGAACATTAAACGTGATAAATAAAATCTAAATTCTACGCTAATCAAAGGCTTCGAGGTTCTCAAGGTGAGGGAGGCTTATACCTAAATATCGAAAGTAGCCCCATGCTACGCCATCTCAGCCAAAGATAAGTAATCACGATCGCTCACACAAGTTCGCTCATTTATAATCATATATCTTATATTCAAAATCGTTAGACTGTTTTCCAGAATTCTTTAAATTTAATCATTTGCATGTTATAATATAATTTAATCACATGAGTAGTATAACCACAGGAATATCGTAACTAGTCAATACAAGAGGTATTTCGGGGTAAACCCTTCCTAGTAACGAGACCACACGGCGAGCTTGAACTGCTACTCATACAACTGCGTTATTTTCCTATTTTAATATAAATCGAGATTGGTATGAATATAAATTTTCAAGACCAAACAGGATAATTCATAGAATTTCGGGTTCCACCCTAATCCTGTTGGGTTACCTTTTCATTATAAAAGAGCTATTAAGATCCAACTATTGACCTCGATTTATATTACCATATTATCGCTATAAATTAAAGATTTACATAATTAGTTACATACACATTATAAATATAAACTCCTATATTGGGGAATTTCATTATCTATCAATATAGTGAATGAATCAAGATCGGGACAATTCTTAACCTGACGAGCCGAGCGGGGTAATTCATAGAATTTCGGGATTCACCCTAACCCCAGTACGAGGCTCCTTCGAACTATATAAATTACTAAAACACATGATTACTGATCTACACTCAGCAACAAAATTAACGGCGCACCCGGGACTCGGCGAAATAATACCGATTTTCAAAATACTGTAACTCAATGAAAAATTGTCAAAAAAAATCATTCGGCAAAGCATTTTGAAGGTTGAAACTTCATCTGCAAGATGGTTTTTGAAAATTCATCCTACGGTCATTTCTGACCTCATGGCGTAGGTCTGAGTGCCGGGTTGCGAAACGCCAGAAAAAACAAGTTTTTCAAAGTTCTCTACGGGGCGTTAAAAAAATCGCAGAGAACTTTCGAGACAGCCATTTTGTAGCCTGAGATCTCCTCTTCAAAATCGTACCTGAAAATTTCACGCGCGATTTTTTTTCACCGAGTTATCCAACTTCTGGTGAAGCAATGTCAATAAGAGCAGGACTGACCAGTAGGCGTAAGGAGTGTGTGTGTGTGTGTGTGTGTGTGTGTGCGTGCGTGCGTGCGTGTACGCGTATGTGTGTGTGGGTGTGTGCCCACGTATTTAGAGTTGCATCAATATGGGAGAATACTTGCAGGCGGTGATAAGAAGTAGGGTTGGCAATACCCGATTTTGAACTTGAGATATCGTAGCATCACACACACACACACGCAGTGCAGCGAGGGTTTGGAGGCATGAAATACCGTGGAAGTGACGAGCCATGGGTCCTGATCGCTGCCTGCCACACACACGCAGACAGACACACACGCACACACACACACACGGGATGCATGGTAGACTGTACCTCCTCGCGGTGCATCCTGGATAACGCCAGATCAGTCTACGCCTACTGGTCAGTCCTGCCCTTATTGACATTGCTTCACCAGAAGTTGGATAACTCGGTGAAAAAAAATCGCGCGTGAAATTTTCAGGTACGATTTTGAAGAGGAGATCTCAGGCTACAAAATGGCTGTCTCGAAAGTTCTCTACGATTTTTTTAACGCCCCGTAGAGAACTTTGAAAAACTTGTTTTTTCTGGCGTTTCGCAACCCGGCACTCAGACCTACGCCATGAGGTCAGAAATGACCGTAGGATGAATTTTCAAAAACCATCTTGCAGATGAAGTTTCAACCTTCAAAATGCTTTGCCGAATGATTTTTTTTGACAATTTTTCATTGAGTTACAGTATTTTGAAAATCGGTATTATTTCGCCGAGTCCCGGGTGCGCCGTTAATTTTGTTGCTGAGTGTAGATTCAATAACTATATGTATTTTATGTTATAAAAGCCATACATGATTTCTTTTTATTATTGAATACGATTCAGTATTATCACCAAAGAGAGAGAGATAGAGAGAAACATTTTCATAAAGAGTTCTATTTTTCATAACTAATTCATTATAGCATTTTCATTATCTCAACGCGTGTGAATCGTGAAGAGTCTTTTATTAAATTCATTACTATTTTTCATTAATAATAAATCTTATATAGTAACAAGCCTTCACGATCCCCACGTCGGAGATCATTATATTACCTCGTTATTTCATTACTTTGTGAATTAATATTTTATGTTATTTATTTGTTCAACCGGCAATCATTTGTTAGCCGCTTGAATTATATATTTCATATCCATTATCGTTCAAGAATATATATTTGATTTGACCAGTTAATTCTCATGATCATTGAATCACCTTTTATTTTATTATTTTAATCATCCTAATATTCATTAGCCTCAACCATAGTTTAAACATTTCAATTGAGCCCTGTATAGGACTAGGCGGCAACGATCCTATTTACCGGTCTATCCCAGGATAGATCTTTTCTTTTAATTTTATTATTTTCGCGCATGTGACGGGTATCCTACCCAACCAACACGAAATGGTAGAATAAACGTTTGAAATTGGTGGAAGCTGGATTTAAAAACCGCCTACATTGATTGTATAATATACGATTATCAAGTACGTTTACTTATACCACTGAATGTCCGCCTTCAAAACGAGAAATTCAACGTTTATATTCGGTTTATTAACCGACTTATACAGGGTGCGCCAGAATTAAGTGGCCAAAATGATAGGGGTAATAGAGGAGGTCTAGCTGAGTAAATCGACCTATATAACATGTGGTCTCCGAAGTCGCGTTCGCGACATACGGCAGGTTAAAAAATCTCGCTACACGCCGCAATTTAGGCAACCGAGTACACAGCAGGCAGCGGTTAACAGTATTGTTGATAAGCGCGCTCGACTGCTGATTAAAACCATAACACTTTCAAATCTACGAATTTCGAACGTCAACACTCTTGGCATTCAAGTTTCCCTAAACATAACAAGAAGGATGCGTGATGGAAATGAATATCGCTTGCAAATTCAGAAATTCCGAACCAAATTTCATTACGAAAACCGGTCGTTACAAAAGATGCTCGAAGTTACGACCTCCGACTTGATTTGAAAGTGTTATGGTTTGAATCAGCAGTCCAGCGCGCTTATCAACAATACTGCTAACCGCTGCATGCTGTGTACTCGGTTGCCTGAATTGCGGCGTGTAGCGAGATTTTTTAACCTGCCGTATGTCGCGAACGCGACTTCGGAGACCACATGTTATATAGGTCGATTTACTCGGCTCGACCTCCTCTATTACCACTATCATTTTGGCCACTTAATTCTGGCGCACCCTGTATACGTATGGAATTGACGTTTTCGATCAACGTGATTAGAACCTACTTGCAGAGCGTTTTATCCACATTTATTCCGTATGTTTATCTATATCCTAGCATTCGCGTAAGTGAAACGTCACCTATAACCCAATGAACACCAACTCGTAGAAAAAAACGTATAAGAAGGTCATATACTCTACGTTTATTCATCAGAGGAAAAATGTTCCTCAGTTAAACGCATAAGTAGCGTTTATTGAAAACGTTACGTCTATACGTTCAACATTACGCAATAAGCAACGTTGAATACACGTGTACCACTTGAATATTTGGCCAAATTATTGTTGCGCGGAGAGAAAAAAAATAAGATATTTGAAATGAATTAATTACGATATATAAGGCGTTGATAACCAACTACTAATCGCAAACAATCGCACTTTCTTCCAAAGTAAGAATTTTAAGATTAGAAAAACTTCGCATTATTTTTGTGGCTGGGATTCGATCCGGGGACGCTCGTATTCGCTTGTATTACTATTCGCACGCTCTATCGACTACGCCAAACTACCTATTGTCAACGTCGGTCACTTTCTCGTAATTGTCTTGGACTTTGCAGCTGTCTCAATGATATCAGTGTTTCAATGCAACTGAGATATGTTAACTAAACATCCGAGTTGCAAATATGTTTTCAATTTAATTTCTTGCCTAGAGTTCCACACGTTCTCACTCGATTCAATTATATTGCACATTCATTATTATACCGGCAAAACGTATAAATGACGTGTAGATATGACACTTAAGACAACGCATTTCGAGCGTATAGTCACCGAAAGGAATTGAACGTTATTAAAGTGTCACTCAAAATCCGCGAGGTATACGTTGGTTTTTTTGATTTTCAAAGACGTTTTGAGGAAACATATGCAATACGTCTATGATATGTGTAGCAGTGTACGTATTTTGGAGCGTTTCGTACGTGCAGTTGAATAAACGTATCCCAGTCCAGGCTAATAAATGTATATATCACGTAAATTTACAACGTATTCGTTGTCCGAATTATAATTGTATATTAAAGGTACGGGAAGTTATTTCTCCGTTTAAAAAACGTGATTATTGAAGGAATATTATCGGATTACTGATAAACGTGTAGAATATACGTTTCATAAATGTATGATATATTGATACCAAAAAACTTTTGAAGAAACCCTGAATGAAGTTATTGCAGATAAACGTAACTGTCACTGAATGAACGTTTGAAAAAGGTAAAAAGTATCAATGATTTGAACGGTTATTTCCAAACGTAACTTACACGACATTTACTAGCTGATAAATGCCCTAACGAAAACACCTATGAGCGTGGAATACGCATTCATAAAACGTCAACATTATCTGCCATAGATTGAGGTATTTACATGGCTTGCTGATACGTGTGGCACACGTAAGTGCAATAATATTCATTAAACGTTTGGAGGAACCCTGAAGAAAGTCATTGATAAACGTAAGGAACCACGTTAATTAGGCGTTCAGAAAATGTGAATAGCATAAATATTTCAAACGTTTTTTTGAGTACTAGGTTATACGACATTTTGTAACTATTTATGAAACGTCGATCGCAGCCCTGAAATCATTGGTCTATAAACGTATAAAACACATGCATTAAATGTTGACAAAAATGTAATTAATATATGTCTCAATTCAACGTAACATATTCGTGTTAAAAAACAGGTGTCTGAAATAAACGTTTTCAATAAACGTGTTATAATGGTGAGTGGAAAACCGCATCGTGGATACACGTTTATTTTTTACACCGTACACTACATTTCCACCACTATCACGCATATCAAACGTGTTCTCCACCATTTCGTGTTGGTTGGGTAATAGTCGACAGGTCCTCGCTTGTCAATAGAACCGTTCGGATAATTAACCACACTACCACACCGTCCGTCACAACAGCATCATCAAAATAGGGATGTTGGAAGATGATTTGCCAGTTTTAGAAGAAACTACGAGTTTATCAGGAATAGGACAAGGCGTTGTCGAGGCACTTTGTAAAGTCATATTAACAATTCCATTAAAGGATAGAAGTATTGAGCATCCTTTCTTTGTGGTAAGAGACGATTTTAGTCTAGATGCCGACGGCATCATTGGAATAGATTTCATAGAGGATCACAAAGCCGCGATAGGTAAAAGCGCTCAAGCATTTTTCATACACGGGCAGCGTTTCGAACTCTTACGACCGTTACAAACGAAGAAAATCAAGTTAGCACCGCGAACAATAAGGAAGGTCAGTGCAAAAACAAATAGTAAGTTCATTGGCATTGTAGAGAAG
The DNA here is from genome assembly GCA_914767705.2 of Tenthredo notha. Classification (NCBI taxonomy): domain Eukaryota; kingdom Metazoa; phylum Arthropoda; class Insecta; order Hymenoptera; family Tenthredinidae; genus Tenthredo; species Tenthredo notha. Next base: position 80,213 of record OU611923.1, read on the forward strand.
AAGGAACTCGCCGACGGAGTATACCTAGGAAATTGCTTAACTAAACCGGCGAACCAAGAATGCATAGTAGACATTTTAAACCTGAACGATCACGACGTGATATTGTAGACGCCGACCGTGGAATTGGAGGAGCTATGCGAAGAAAATAGCGAAACAAGCGACGAAGAGGCGGCCTACATACGTTTAATAACCGGCAAATCGGGAAACCAACGAATCAAGCTATTACATGATACGATACGTACAGATCATCTTAACGAGGAAGAGAAAAATACTCTACTTTAGATATGCGAAAATTATAGCGAAATCTTCTATTTACCAGGGGATAAGTTAGGCGTTACTAACGCGACCAGTCATTCTATCACATTGACGGAGGGGGGAAAGCCGATTAATGTTCGTCCATACCGTCTACCTGAGTCGCAGAAACAGGAGATAAACAAGCAAATAGAAGCTATGTTAGAGAGTAACATAATACGCCCGAGTCGTAGCCAGTGGAACGCACCGCTTTTAGTAGTACCGAAAAAACCTGACGCATCAGGGAAGCAGAAATTTAGAGTAGTCGTCGACTACAGAAAATTGAACGAGATCACGGTAGGGGATTCGTACCCCTTGCCAAATATTACAGAAATATTGGATCAGTTGGGAAAAGCGAAGTACTTTACTACATTAGACCTCGCCTCGGGATTTCATCAGATTCCGATGGCTGAAGAAGACAAGGAAAAAACTGCTTTCTCAACAGCGCATGGGCATTATGAGTATAATTCAATGCCATTCGGGCTGAAGAATGCGCCAGCGACATTCCAACGGTTGATGAATACCGTTTTAGCAGGACTACAAGCATCTAAATGCTACGTTTATTTAGACGACATTGTAATTCATGGTGCAACACTGAAGGAGCACAACGATGGCTCATCGAGGTACTAAAGCGATTGCAGGAGAGCAATCTCGTTCTCCAGCCGGACAAATGTCGATTTCTTCGGAAGGAAACTAGTTATTTAGGGCACGTGATAACGTCGGAGGGAATTCTCCCTGATCCCGCGAAAATTGCGGACGTGAAAAAATTTAAGAGCCCGACAAACGTTAAACAAGTACAGTCATTTTTAGGGCTAGCAGGATATTACAGGAGATTCATAGAAGGATTCTCGCGTTTAGCACGACCGTTAACGCAACTAACGCAGAAGGGACGCAAGTTCAAGTGGACAACGGTAGAAGAGAGCGCATTTGAAACGTTAAAATCAAAGCTAGTTACGGCACCCATCCTAAAGTATCCGGATTTCACGAAACCTTTCTTAATAACAACAGATGCATCCGACAAGGCAATCAGAGCAATCCTCTCTCAAGGACCAATTGGGCAAGATTTACCAATAGCATACGCAAGTCGAACGCTTAACAAAGCCGAGAGAAATTACTCGACAACCGAGAGGGAAATGTTAGCAATCGTCTTCGGAACTAGACAGTTCAGGCCATACGTATATGGCACGTGTGACGTTCTCACCGACTTACCACAACACCCACACAAATACCGACGACCGACAATAAAAATTTCCTTCTTTACCCTTTTATGATAACTAATATTAAGGTATGATTTACCGACAGAAGTAGGAGTAGAGGAGAGTAACTCTTCTACTCAAACTTCTGAATACATTTAATATACTTATATTCATACACGCATATACATATATATATATATACATACATATCAATATATTCCATCAAATATTATAAAATAGAATATATTAACTATTAATATATTAGAAGTAAGACCGATTCCCGGCACCATGATGACTTCATTGCACCAGCACTCGATACCTACCCAAACTGTTTATTCAAATATCTGATATCTACTCAAGCTATCAACTCTCACTAATAAAAGCATCCGGACGAAACTTAAACTCCAGATATCAGTTCACAAACAAACTGCCGAAACTTATCCCGTAAACACCACGTGCAATTAAGACATCATGGTCGCCGGGCCACTGTGGGATTGGTATGCACCCAAAAGGCAACAAAACTCCCACCACCTATAATAACTACCCTTTATAAGCCAAGACCACTAATGCCTCTTCCTCAATAGAGTTTTTCAAGTCAAACATACACTTAGCTCACGAGCAGTTAAAGCCGCGCTTTTGAATCCAAATTAACGTGTTTAAATTAGCACAGCTTAACTTCAAATTCACACTTAAATCTCAACTTAGTTTTTGATTCTTATAAGTAAGACGCGCAAGTGGGTCTTGGCGCTTTTTAGAATAATCATAAACTGTCAATTTACATAAATTACTCAAATCTCATTTACAATAAAATAACACTAAAATTGAAATCAACCAAGTTCACATTTTCCTAAAAAATCAAGGTAAGACAATTATTAACCACAACTACATTCATCCACCTCACTCAAACTCAAGCATACACCCTCAACCAACACACACACACTTTATACTAGGGCGAGGTACTTAGGTCACCAAGCCAGTATAAAGACTTACACGATTATATCAGGGCGAGGTTTATCCCAGCCAATATAATCACATCACATTCAGACTTCGGTTGCTTAGGCCAGGAGAAATCCAAGCTTGTTTCCGATTTCTAAATACGTTATACTTAGGCCAGGGAACAAGTGTCCCAAGCTTGTATAACCCTATTCTATCCTATCTCACACAAAACGTTAGGGCGACGATTATATATCCAGCCAACGTTTTAACCACAAGTCCTTTCCTCATAGATGAATGGGGCTGTGGTGAATAAAAAGAAGTTCAAACGTAGATCAGGGAAGCGAGCTAACGCTCGTATAGCGAAGGCTAAAGCCCGCCACGATAAACTCCTCGAATCAATCAACAAATTAAATAAAGATAGTCAGGCTCCGGAGTGGTTACCGGGCTATATTTCTGAATATTACTCATCCGTAACCCTCCAAGACGAGGACAGCAAAGACACTATAATTAATCCAAGCGATAGTGAAATTCGCGATAAAAACGCTTTAATTCAAAGTGAGCAACCACCTGCGGAAGCGGAGCTTCCAGGGGGCCCATTCAACGAGTATTCAGAGGAGCGGCCACAGACCCTAGTACAACATACCGTTGACTATCAAGGTGCTAGGTGCATCGTCAGCACCATAGAGACCACCTTTACAAGGCGTATCTTCACGACAGCTGACTCTCACCACAACCAAAGACCCTCTACGCCCAAAATCGTCGAGATCATTGAGTTGGACTAGAAGGTAAGACTAACACATATATACTAGATTCACTCGCACGTTTCTGATAGTTAACCTTTGCCTTAGAACCTCCCGAAATCCCGTCCACGTGGACATAAAGGAGGTACACGTTGATACTGAACTACCGGACAGTTCTCTTATTTTAGAATACTAATATCGGACTTAGGTCAGATCTTTGGGTTATTCTATCATAGAGTAGACCATTAGTCAGCCTGTAACAACGTATAAACACTTTTCTGGTGACAGCGGTGGGATTTTCGATTAGGAAAAGGTTAATTATCTCAAATTCAGAAAAACAAACATAAAAATGGCTACAGGAACTAGGAGCAAAGGCTTGAACGCCGACGAACTCGCACGCTTAGACTTAGAACTGTCAGAAAAACAACAGGCAATAGAATTGAGAGAAACAGAATTCCTAAATATGCAAAAATCAGTAGCCACGAAAGAACAGGGATACCTAGTCAAAGAATTAGAACTTACGGAAAGAAACCGTAAATTAAAAGAACAATTAGACAGACTGCAAGCCCAAGTAAAAAACCAAGAACAGTTAGAGCTAGAATCGCAAAGACTAAGAAACGAAATTTCAAACCTCCGGGTAAATATTCAACCTACAGAAATTAACCCAGAAACAGCAATACAGGTAAATCCTGAAACAACTACTCAGTCACAATCAAATCAAACAGACAGCCAACCTACAAGCTCAGCCGCGAACCAACCCACACAAATATTACCGACACCAAACGTACCAAATATCGCAGCCCAACAAACCTCTACTAACCCACTCATTAGAGACCCAATGCAAATGTTATCTGAAGAACTAAGTATACTTAGACGCGAAATAGATTCAATTAGAGGAAACCAGGCACGACGTGAGAATAGAACTATCCAATATACAAGTGTTAACCCCGAACCGGCACTCACTATGAAACAAGCAATATCGATGATCCCAGACTTCAACGGGGACACGTCAACCCTCATGGCTTTTTCTAGAGCATGTAGAAGAGCAAAAAACATGATAGCTGCTAGTAACGAACCAACTTTTGTTAAAATATTAAAAGGTAAACTCACAGCTCGAGCCGCGATAGCCCTAGAAGACGACGAGTTTAATACTATCCAGGAATTCCTAGATCAATTATTTGAAATTTTCAGTCCGAACCGATCCACGAATTTCTACCGCGGAGAGTTAGCTAACATATACAAAAAACAAAATGAACACATAATCGAGTACATCAGCCGCGTAAAAGACTTGAAAACAGCTATAGTAGAAGTAGAAAGACGAACTAACGGATATGTAGATATCGAAGCAGTAGAAATAGAAGCACTGGATAGCTTTTTGGACGGACTTCCCGCCGACTATAGAAACGCTCTCCAAATCGCAGGAGTAAACACACTTAGGGAAGCCACCACTAAGGCAATCGAAATAGGGAAAAGATTCGATAAAGACAGAGAAAGACTTAAAAATGACCAAAATCACAAAACAAGCCCATATTCACGCAAATCCGAACCACCCGTCTGCACTAACTGTAAACGAGTAGGTCACGAAACACAAAAATGTAGATTCCTGAAACGAGAACCCGAATCAACAAGCCGAACTTCCTCCCCACAAAATAACAACACACAGGTACAAACACAGAATAATCCACATCAAAATAATTACAACAACAATAAAACTCGACCAAATTACGGACAACAACAAAATAGACAAGACACATCAAAATCTTGCAGGTATTGTAAATATACAGGTCACACAATCGAAGAATGTAGGAAAAAGAAATGGGCAGACGAACGAAGAGCAAGTGAACAAAATTCGGGAAACGGTACAGGCCCCTCGGGGAGCGCGAAACCCCGAGAAACAGGGCAGACGCAAACAATAAACCCCTTGACGGCATTAGAAGAAATAACATCGCTACCATCAACCTCAGCTTAGGCGCAGTCCCTAACATAGAAATAGCCTCTAAAGATCTCATAGACAACGGTAAATTCATGATAGACACAGGGGCAGAACCCAATATAATCAAAGCAAAAAAACTAAGAGACTGGCAAAAAGTAAACACTTCCGAAATAATCGAAATGAAAGGTATAACAGAAAATCTAATAAAATCTCTAGGCAGCACGGAAATAAATATAGCAGGAAAACCGGTACCCTTTCATGTAGTAAATAACGATTTTAAAATAAAACAGGACGGAATCCTAGGATCAGCTTTTTTCAGAGGGAATAAAGCTACGATAGATTACGAAAAGGAATGCCTCACCGTCAACGATCAAACATTACTATTTACACCCAAAGAAATATTTACCATAAAAGCTAGGACTACACAAATCGCTCGAATAAAAGTAGAAGAAACCGATTTAGAGGAAGGATATTTGCCGCGAATAAGTTATATAGCTGGAATCTATATGGGAGAAGCGCTGGTCACGGTTCAGAACCACGAAATAGCCGTACCTATTATAAATACCACAGAAGAAGACATGACGTTTGAAACCCCGGAACTAGAAATCTTCCCATTTATAGAAGCTTCTAGAAACTCAGAACCAACTAATCAAATAGCCTCCACTCGTGTAACAAACAGCAACCAGCTAGAACGATTTAATAAAATAAAATCTTTGCTCAGACTAGAACACTTGAATATAGAAGAAACTAAACACGTAGAAGCCTTACTACGCGAAAATACAGACAGATTTCATTTACCCGACGAACCTTTAGAAGCAACCAACGCCATAGAGCATGGCATCACCACCACAGACGACGCTCCCGTAAACACACGACAATACAGATTTCCGCCAATTCACAAAGACGAAATAAACAAACAGGTATCAGAACTCGAGAAAAACAATTTAATCAAGACGTCACTATCCCCATATAATTCACCCGTATGGATAGTACCAAAGAAAGCCGATTCAAAGGGAAACAAAAGATGGCGCATGGTTATAGATTATAGATCCTTAAGGGGGGCCTATACAGATGTTTTAATCAAAAACATAAAAAAAGTCGATTTTCGGTTTTTTGGCTTATAAAATACTTCAAATAGTTCCGCAACTTTTGGTGAAGTGATTTGCCCGTCTGATCATTTTTGAAGGTTTGGCAGCGCTATCTATGCGGGCATATGCAAACCGCGCCATCAACTTCGCGCGCACATGTTAGCAGACGACAAATCACATCAAACGATAATTGCTTTGACGCTCTGCTTACGCAAGATCAAAACTTTGCCTGTGCTCAATTTTTTCTCGAGTTTGAAAACCTGTTCTTATCAGAACACTATATTACTATATCTAAAAAGCTTCATTTGAAGAAATACCTGTTCTTATCAGAACCATACCTGTTCTTATCAGAACAATACTGTTGTTTATACGTTTGTTTTTATTTCAGCCTGTTTGCGAATATTTTTACGCGGCCACAGCTTCGGAGCTTGGAGCTCGGAGCTCCTGAGGAGTAATCCTTTCACGGAAATCTGACGAACTCGTATTTTCGGGACAAAATCTGAGAGTGGTGTAATAAGTGCGTTTGTGTAACCTTGTGTAGAATACTAGTATCTGCATTTAGAGGCTAGTTTTCGATTGTGTTTCAGTTTATTACTTGACACAGGTAAGTCATGGATAAATCTTCTGGCCGTTGGCGGCCCCTAAAGAAAAGATCTAGTAAGTTCACTCGTAGGACTCTCAAAGCTTCAGAAACAAAGCGTGACACTGCATTGAATATTCCGCAGGCTTCTTCAGAGCCACAACCCGGTTCATCTGGGTTACAGGAAAGATCTCAACCTTCTAGATTGCAGACTGTATTGCCCCCTTCTAAGTGTGTTGAAGCGATGGATGTTCTTCAGAATATTGAAGAGCCACAGCCAGGTCCATCTGGACTACAACAAACATTGCCACTCCCTATGGATGTCCCGGAGCGACCATCATCAGCCACTGATCGCAAGTTCAGTGCTTTCCAGGTACCGATGTCCCCAGGTAATGCAACCCATGATCCTGATTATATTTTGATACATTGCGAAGCGATGCAAGAATTAATGAAAAATTTGTCTTGTAGTGACTGCGGGGAAAAGGCTCTTCGGGTCCAGATGAGAAACAGGAAGGGATTCGCTGTCAAATTAGTTTTGAAATGCGAGTCCTGCGACCTCCGACATGGTGAAGCTTACAGCAGTCCACATATAGATGAAAAAAATAACAAGTCTCCATTTCAGGTCAACCGAAGAATAGTAGATTCATTTATTGGTATCGGAACAGGACACGCTGCGATGGAAAATTTCTGCATGATCATGGGGATGAATTTGATAACTGCTAAAACATATAACGCACACATGAAGATGCTGGCGAACGATAGCCATAATTACAGACAAGGGATTCTGTCCAAGGCACGTGACATTGTACGAAAAGCTCATGCAGCCATTGATAGGAACCCTGCGTCAGAAGAGGTGATAGACATTGCTGTGTCTTATGATGGTACCTGGCATAAGCGTGGATATACGTCTATGTATGGAATTGGCGCAGTGATTGATATACTGACTGGCCTTGTCATTGACTTTGAAGTGCTGTCAAAGTTCTGCCATATGTGCACGCTAACTGCATCTGAGCTTGGCGAAGACTCACCCGAGTATGCAGTATGGAAAGATGGACATCAGTCAAGTCGAGAATGCAACAAGAACTACGAGGGATCCTCAGTTTCAATGGAAGCAGCTGCCGCAGACCGTATCTGGAAGCGGTCAATTGCAGAATGCAAAATGCGGTACACAACAGTCCTTTCCGATGGCGATGCTAAAACCTACACCCACTTGAATAGAGAGGCTGTTTATGGTCCAGATGTGCCCATTGAAAAAGAAGAGTGTATAAACCACGTGGCAAAACGAATGGGCACCGGGCTCAGAAATCTTGTGAAAGACTGGAAAGCAAGAGGAACCACACTCGGTGGCCGCGGAGAAGGCACGCTAAAGGAGAGCACAATAGTTGCCCTGACTAATTATTACAGAAGTGCCGTCACACAGAATCTTCCAGACGTGACAAAAATGAAGCAGCAGGTCTACGCCACGCTGACCCACTGCATGTCTACGGACCAAAAGCCACAACATTCAGACTGCTCGACTGGGCCAGACTCCTGGTGCTTCTTCAACAAGAGATTGGCAAAAGGTGAGACACCTGGTAGTCATAGCAAGATGCCAGTAAAGTTGAAACCAGATGTGGTGACCAAGCTCCTTCCTCTGTACACACGACTATCCAGCGATGAACTTTTAGCAGCTTGTAGTCGTGGGGCGACACAAAATGCCAACGAAAGCCTCCATTCTACTATCTGGAGAAAGTGCCCCAAAGGAACATTCGTCTCGAAACAACGGATTGATATTGCCGTAACTAAGGCTGTAGCTGTGTTCAACATGGGTTGTACAGTGGCGCGAGGCAACGAACCGTCCACAGAGAAGGAGCAAGGCATGACAAGTGCTGAGGAGATCAGTAGGCGACTAGACATGAGGCGCAAGAGAAAAAGTGACGCCCGCAGTACCGACTTGGCAACTAAGTTCCGTCGTACTTTAAAAATAAAAAAAGCCACAGCCGAGAGAGCAAAAAAGAAAAAAGAAGGGCCAACATATGGAGCGGGGGAGTTCTGAATATCTTTTGACTACCACTGGAAAAATTATGACACAGGATCATGGACATTATTTTTATAGTTACTGTTTTTACAGTCAATATTTGATACCTTCTGTTTTTGTAATTTATTTTTAATTCAATGTATATTATGCAAATTGACCTTGTTGTAGAATATTAAACTACCTTGACATCCTGAAATTATAATGGTATTTTATATTAATATCCAACTGTATCCTAACTGACTCGACAAGTAATGACGAGACGACCATGCATCGAGCAGACCCTTGGAGGAAGGGGGGAAGTGGGTGGGTGGGTGGCCCCCCTTCCTTCACTTTTCCATCACTTCCTAAACCATCCAGAAGTTATTCAAACATGCAGAACTAAATATTTTTCAAGTTTTCACAAAAGTGCCGTTATCTCAAAACTACATTTTTACTTCTTGAAAAAGTCCCTTGCGTTACAACTTGAGTCGGATTGACTTGGAATTTGGTGAGCACATTCACAGATACCTTACCCACAAAATAACGTGGGGTTTTTACTCTAGAGCGAGAGAAACTGAAACTGTAGTCTATTTTTCGCACAAAATTGACCAAATCCCTGAGAAAATAAATATAAAAAAAAAAAAATTGTGTACTATGACTAATAGTAATCGGATTTCAAAAACCCTACGTTATTTTCTTGAGGTAGTGTCCATCAATAAGCCAAGGAAGTTTGAGTTGGATAACTTCATATTTGTAACGCAAGGAGCATTTTGAAATTTGGTATTCTTCGCTCGATAAATATGAGTAAGCCAGCGTAACTTTGGCATTATCATTTGGAATGAGTTTATATTTGGTACAATATTTCCGATTACAATAGTGAACATTCTGTGTAAATAGCAATTCATTTGAATTAGAATTGTAGAAGTTTTCGTTTTCAGTATAGGCCCCCCTTAAACGAAAAGACCATTGGAGACGCCTATCCTTTACCAAATATTAATGAAATACTCGACCAGTTAGGCAGCGCAAAATACTTCTCAGTATTTGACTTAGCTTCGGGTTTCCATCAAATAAGAATGAAAGAGACAGACGGCCTTAAAACTGCGTTCTCTACTCCTTACGGACACTATGAATTTACACGAATGCCATTCGGGTTAAAAAACGCACCAGCCACCTTTCAACGCTTAATGGATAACGTGTTAGCAGGCCTACAAGGAAACGAACTATTTGTATATTTAGACGATATCGTCCTCTACGCTAGTTCTCTTCAAGAGCACGAAAGGAAATTCAACCTCCTAATAAACAGACTTCGAAGGGCTAACCTTCAGTTACAGCCCGACAAATGCGAGTTCCTCAAACGAGAAGTAATGTATCTAGGCCATATAATAAGCGAGGATGGGGTTAAGCCAGACCCTCAAAAAATAGAGTCAGTAAAAAAATTCCCCGTGCCTAAAAACGCTAAAAACATCAAACAATTCCTTGGACTCGCGGGATATTACCGTAGATTTATTCCAAATTTCTCTAAAATTGCAAAACCCATGACGGAACTCTTAAAGAAAACTAAAATCTTTGATTGGAAAGAAAACCAACAGAAAGCATTCGAAACGCTCAGAGACAAATTATGCGACCGACCGATTTTACAGTATCCAGACTATACTAAACCATTTATAATAACAACCGATGCCTCAGGGTATGCGATAGGAGGCGTGCTAAGTCAGGGAGAGATAGGAAAAGATTTACCAATCGCTTACACCTCCAGACTTTTACAAGCGGCAGAACAGAATTATTCCACTATAGAAAAAGAACTCCTTGCTGTAGTTTACTGCGTTGCACATTTCCGATCATATGTATATGGAACCAAGTTTACCTTGGTTACTGACCATAGGCCTTTAGTATGGTTAAATTCAGTCAAAGATCCCACGTCGCGCTTAGTAAGATGGCGATTAAAACTTGCCGAATACGAATACAAGATGATTTATAAACCAGGTAGCATAAATGCTAACGCCGACGCACTTTCAAGAAATCCAATAGACACAGAACCAGTAGAGATCACGACATTAACACAACCAAATGATACATCTAACGACGATACCCTTCTTACAAAGGAAGTAATAAAAGAAACAAACCAAGACCTCTTTACAGTAGATCAGACCTATTCACTAGCCCATTGCGTTGCTGAAGACTTTAGGATGGAAGCCGGAATCGCCCTTCAATTTAAAAAACGTTTCAATCAAGTTCGAGAATTGAAAAACCAACAAAAATCAGTAGGAGAAATAGCTTATATTAAGAACAATCAACGTTACCTATTCTACTTAGTAACAAAAAAGGAAAGCAATGAAAAACCAGAATTTGAAGACTTTAGATCTAGCCTAATTAGCCTGCGAAACCTCTGTATAGCATTAGGCGTAACCAAAATAGCCATGCCACGAATCGGGTGTGGACTAGACTACCTCTTCTGGCCTCACGTAAAATACGCACTAAAAGAGACATTCAAAGAACCCTTCGATATACTAATTTGCAATTTCACACCTCCTTTAGCACCAACTACAGAATTACCATCAGTAACTCTGAGAAATAGGGAAACCCTGAAGAAACCTAAGAGATACCGGGACGACGAACCACCCGACGAGAATTTAAACGAGCTTGACAATGACAACCTAATACCTACCAGCACCAGCGACAAAGAAGACGAAACCCCAGGGGAACAGAACGACCAAAATACGAATACTACATTATGTGACGACGATCCAGAGTCAATAAACGATTCTATTATAGCATCCTCTGACAACGAATCACTCGATAACGAGACCAGTGAACAGGACAACGACTCAGACGATGAAGAAATCATTGAAACCCAACTACCATGCCTAACAAAAATTACCAATACGCGCGACAGACTCTCTATGCAAAAGGGAGCAATCGTTTGTTTCATAACCTGTAGAGGCGAACCTTGCGACGACGGCTCGCGAGAACTCTTAGAATCCAAATCATTACCGACATTCGAAAATCTCACTTTAGCCAGAGCAAAGGTCCATCAGATAAAATCTAAAACCTATATCGGTCTACCTATAAAGGAAAGTCTAAAAACCCAACTCGATCACGAGATTTTCTCAGAAACTATAACTTCACTTATAGATGTCCTCATAGAACTAGACCTAAAATCATTCTCAATCGCGAAAACATTACAAATAAATTCACTCGGTTGGAAACAAATTGAAAAATTTTTGGAAAATATAAGTCGAGAATACGATATCCTAATCCGAATATGCACCAACCTCGTACGAATCCCACGGGACAATGAACGCGATAACATAATACAAGAATATCATGGCTCCGCTTTAGGAGGCCACAAAGGCATGACGAAGACTTACAATAGAATCAGACAAAATTATTACTGGGACGGCATGAAAAAACAAATTCAAGATCTTATATCCACTTGTATAGACTGTCAAACCAAGAAACTGACCAGAGTAAAAACAAGACAGCCAATGACTTTGACGGATACGCCGAACTCCGCTTTTGATAAAATTTCAATGGATATTGTGGGCCCTCTGCCCATAACTCCAGCAGGTAGCGAGTACATACTCACAATACAAGACCAACTATCAAAATATTCATGAGCCATACCCTTGATTGAGACGAACTCCATAGCCATAGCAAATGCTCTGATAAATAATCTAATATGCAAATTTGGAGCCCCTAGACAAATCCTCACGGACCAGGGTGCTAACCTCACTAGTTCACTAATTAGAGAAATTGCAAAGAAATTTAAAATCAAACAGCTTAGAACAACGGCCTTTCACCCTCAGTCAAACGGTTCTATCGAAAGATCTCACCACGTACTTACGGAATACTTAAAACAGTTCGTAGATAAAAACAACAACTGGGATCACTGGCTAGCACAAGCTATGTTTTCATATAACACCAGTACACACGAGGGAACGAAATACGCGCCCCACGAGCTAGTTTTTGGTAAGATTGCACGCCTACCGTCCGAACACGAAATAATAGACCCTGTAACGGACCGTACATACGAAGACTATTTAATAGAACTATATACGAAAATAAGGGAGATCCAAAATTTAGCAAGGGACAATCTCAATCAAGCGAAGGCACGTTCAAAACAATACTATGATAGGAAAATAAACCCTATACATCTCAGTATAGACGACGAAGTCTTCCTATTAAAGGAACCCCGGAGAGGGAAATTGGTTGACCAATATACGGGACCTCACAGAGTCATTGATATATTGGACAACCAAAACATTAAAATAAGAGCTAACAATAAGGATAGGATAGTCCATAGGAATAAGTTGAAAATAGCCAAACTTAAATGAAATGTATCTTTTTAGCTAAAAACCAGAATGAAGGTAACACCTAAACCAACGCTACAAGACATCGACGTTGATATAAGTAAGGACAACGATCCTAAGGCCTTGAAAGTAGAACGAGTAGATTCTAAATTATTCTTAAGATTAAATAAAAGAGTCAGTAATTATGAAATAAATGTTTTGGGGTACTTAGCTACGGAAGGACTCCTGATTCCAGACACATATAAATATGCATCTTACACGACAAGCGTAGCGTACGAAGAGGGAACTTTAGAAAGCATGATAAAACACCCAATGGAGATAATAATACTCCACGAGTCACCAAATAACGCGATGCACGCTATTGTTCAGATTTACGAAACACAACATGTAATCAGGGGAGATCCGCAGCCTCACATAGGCCCCAAAAGATTTATGTAATTAACCATAAGAAATATGTAAACAATAAATGAAAGGGTAAAGGAAAACTGGAACCTTCTGTTCCAGACAAAACTGACCGACAACAATGTATTACGCATATCTGTGCTTATTGATGACAACCTCGACATACGCTTTAATCGGGTATGACTGTGGAGGCGGTGGCCTAAACATCACGACACTCAGTTTACTTGACGCATCCAACTGTGAGTTCCCAGACACACAACCCGACATACAAGAAACATACATCCAACTCCTCCAACTTTCCAAATTCAAAAAGACGAAGGTTAATCAATGTAGGGTAGAAATCGACAGGACAGTTTACCACTGCGGCATGCACTCCCACATATCAACCACTGAAGGAGGACGACAAGCCTACATAAGAGAAATAAGCGAGCAGGAATGTTACAACTTACATGAAAAGGGGATACTCAGCATCGGACACAACAAATACCTGACCAATATAAAAAGAAACGCGACTTCAAGGATGTCCGCTACCCTGGCCGGAAGTTTAACAAGAGATGGCGCATGCGAAGGAGAATTCTTCGATGACGGATATGGACAATGGACCAAAGTAGTTGTACAAGTTACGATCAAAATAACTCTGACCACACATATGGGAACTGTAAGGACCGACGATAACAAAATCACCCTCCGAAATGGAGTCACCTGCGAATTAAACAAGAAAAGCTGCTTCGACGAAGAAGGAGGTTACTCGTTCTGGCAAGACACCCCCGAAGACAACTGTAAGTTTAACGAATACGACGTACTATACGAGGGACTGGTATCACGAATCACTGAAAAACCAAACGAATACAATACTGTACTTACGACCATTTACTCAATAACTTCAGACGATGTGACATTTGCTTTAGTCAAAACAACAGAGAAACGAACATGTGGATACACCATACTACGGACAGAACATCCTAAATTATTCATATTTGAGACAACAAGAGGAAACACATTCATACAAAAAACGACAGTCACAGTAGAAAACGTTGACATCTTCTCTTACATCAACTCAAAATTCATATACGTAGAAAGACATGTACGGAATCAACTAACTACGCTCTACAAAGACATAATCACGCAGAAATGTGAACTAGAAAAACAGGTAATCAGAAACGCATTAACTCTGGCTACTTTATCACCTGACGAATTCGCTCACAACATCATGCAAGAACCAGGGTATATGGCAACCACGGCAGGAGAAGTAGTTCATATTGTAAAGTGCATACCTGTGGAATGCACACTAAGACAGACGGACCACTGTTATTCGGAATTACCTATAACTATTAGAAACAACTCCCTATTTTTGACACCTAAATCCAAAATAATCGTCAAGGCAGCTACCCAAAAGGAATGCAATCCTATATTGGCAACTATGTATAAAATCGACGATATCTGGTACAAATTCACTCCCTCACCAATCGACGTAATACCACCTAAATCCATGAGCCCGAAAACAAAAATGACTTGGAAATACGTAAGCGCAGGACCCCTGGGAACCAACGGCATATACAGACAGAAAGACTTGGACAACTTAAGAGACCACCTCCTATTCCCGGCGGAACGACCAGCTGTGTTGAACACCATAGCACGAGGCGCAACAGGACACACGGTAACTAAAGACGGAATTTCGCTATACAACCTCTTAGACGAAGAATCACTGGACAAAATAGCCGAATCTACAGGAAAAAGAATCTGGTCCGGATTTATGTCATTCGGTTCAATCTCCGCTGGATTTTTGGGTATCTTCATCACCATTCGAATCATAAAATTTATCATTGATACCATTATACACGGGTACACTATCCATGACATTTACGGATGGAGCATTCACCTCATAGGAGCCTTATGGGGATCAGTAACCCATCTCATTACACATCTGGGTAGAAGAGGAGCAGCACCACCTGATCCAGAGGAATCAGCCCCTACAGAAATCATCGCGGGTAATAATGCCACACCATCACCGACAATTGAAGATCTTCAGAACCGCCTACGTCAAATACACGGCACTGCCGTGACATTTGAAACTAAGGGGGGAGGTGTGACGTTCTCACCGACTTACCACAACACCCACACAAATACCGACGACCGACAATAAAAATTTCCTGCTTTACCCTTTTATGATAACTAATATTAAGGTATGATTTACCGACAGAAGTAGGAGTAGAAGAGAGTAACTCTTCTACTCAAACTTCTGAATACATTTAATATACTTATATTCATACACGCATATACATATATATATATATATATACATACATATAAATATATTCCATCAAATATTATAAAATAGAATATATTAACTATTAATATATTAGAAGTAAGACCGATTCCCGGCACCATGATGACTTCATTGCACCAGCACTCGATACCTACCCAAACTGTTTATTCAAATATCTGATATCTACTCAAGCTATCAACTCTCACTAATAAAAGCATCCGGACGAAACTTAAACTCCAGATATCAGTTCACAAACAAACTGCCGAAACTTATCCCGTAAACACCACGTGCAATTAAGACATCATGGTCGCCGGGCCACTGTGGGATTGGTATGCACCCAAAAGGCAACAAAACTCCCACCACCTATAATAACTACCCTTTATAAGCCAAGACCACTAATGCCTCTTCCTCAATAGAGTTTTTCAAGTCAAACATACACTTAGCTCACGAGCAGTTAAAGCCGCGCTTTTGAATCCAAATTAACGTGTTTAAATTAGCACAGCTTAACTTCAAATTCACACTTAAATCTCAACTTAGTTTTTGATTTTTATAAGTAAGACGCGCAAGTGGGTCTTGGCGCTTTTTAGAATAATCATAAACTGTCAATTTACATAAATTACTCAAATCTCATTTACAATAAAA
The DNA here is from genome assembly GCA_914767705.2 of Tenthredo notha. Taxonomy (NCBI): domain Eukaryota; kingdom Metazoa; phylum Arthropoda; class Insecta; order Hymenoptera; family Tenthredinidae; genus Tenthredo; species Tenthredo notha. The sequence continues at coordinate 96,593 of OU611923.1, forward strand.
TAACACTAAAATTGAAATCAACCAAGTTCACATTTTCCTAAAAAATCAAGGTAAGACAATTATTAACCACAACTACATTCATCCACCTTACTCAAACTCAAGCATACACCCTCAACCAACACACACACACTTTATACTAGGGCGAGGTACTTAGGTCACCAAGCCAGTATAAAGACTTACACGATTATATCAGGGCGAGGTTTATCCCAGCCAATATAATCACATCACATTCAGACTTCGGTTGCTTAGGCCAGGAGAAATCCAAGCTTGTTTCCGATTTCTAAATACGTTATACTTAGGCCAGGGAACAAGTGTCCCAAGCTTGTATAACCCTATTCTATCCTATCTCACACAAAACGTTAGGGCGACGATTATATATCCAGCCAACGTTTTAACCACAAGTCCTTTCCTCATAGATGAATGGGGCTGTGGTGAATAAAAAGAAGTTCAAACGTAGATCAGGGAAGCGAGCTAAGGCTCGTATAGCGAAGGCTAAAGCCCGCCACGATAAACTCCTCGAATCAATCAACCAATTAAATAAAGATAGTCAGGCTCCGGAGTGGTTACCGGGCTATATTTCTGAATATTACTCATCCGTAACCTTCCAAGACGAGGACAGCAAAGACACTATAATTAATCCAAGCGATAGTGAAATTCGCGATAAAAACGCTTTAATTCAAAGTGAGCAACCACCTGCGGAAGCGGAGCTTCCAGGGGGCCCATTCAACGAGTATTCAGAGGAGCGGCCACAGACCCTAGTACAACATACCGTTGACTATCAAGGTGCTAGGTGCATCGTCAGCACCATAGAGACCACCTTTACAAGGCGTATCTTCACGACAGCTGACTCTCACCACAACCAAAGACCCTCTATGCCCAAAATCGTCGAGATCATTGAGTTGGACTAGAAGGTAAGACTAACACATATATACTAGATTCACTCGCACGTTTCTGATAGTTAACCTTTGCCTTAGAACCTCCCGAAATCCCGTCCACGTGGACATAAAGGAGGTACACGTTGATACTGAACTACCGGACAGTTCTCTTATTTTAGAATACTAATATCGGACTTAGGTCAGATCTTTGGGTTATTCTATCATAGAGTAGACCATTAGTCAGCCTGTAACACACGCATTTCACTGTGATCACGGATCACCTCCCTCTCAAATGGATCTTCAAAATCGAGGATCCTGGATCAAGGTTACTGAGAATGAGATTAAAACTCGCTGAACACGAGTATGATGTAATGTACAAACCTGGAAAACTTAATACGAACGCGGACGCGCTCAGTAGGATATATAGGATTTACAGCAATAGCCAGGAATTTGACGAAGAAGAAGAAAAAGAAGAAAAAGAAGAAGAAGAAGAAGAAAAAGAAGAAGAAGAAGAAGAAGGAAAAGAAGAAGAGGATGAATCGGAACCGGAATATACGGAAGACAAGAAGAAGAAGATCTTGTACGAATATCACGACGCACCCATGGGCGGGCACCAAGGCGTATCGCGTACACTAGAACGAATAAGAATGGAACACAGGTGGCCGAAAATGCGCAAAGAAGTAGAAGACTACATAGGTAAATGCGAAAAATGTCAGAAAAATAAAACGCAGAGAAAGTTGAAAGCTCCCATGATAATCACCGATACTCCTTCGAAAGCCTTCGAAAAATGTGCATTAGATATCGTAGGGCCGTTGACTGTAACCCATTCAGGCAATTAGTATGTACTCACGTTCCAAGATGCTTTAACCAAATTCAGCAAAGCTATGCCAGTAGCTGACCAGGAAGCCTCCACAGTGGCTAGAGAATTCGTAAAAAATATTATATGCGAATATGGAACTCCCAAGGTAATCCTTACTGATCAGGGAACCAATTTTTTAAGCAATGTATTTAAAAATACCGAGAATATTCGGTGAGAGTAAACGATCCCCTTCCTGCGGCAAAACCAACACAGGCGCGCACCGCGTGCGTGAGGCTCGTTCGGGAGGGGATAGGCGGCCAGTGGTAGTGGTACTTCCACCGAATATTCTGCGCTAGGGCGAGTCCATAGCCCATCCGCGCTAACTCGATGAATTCCCATCTTTTAAAGCAATGATCACAATAAACACGGCAAAGAAGGCGAGGAATGAATTTCTCGGCCCGAACGGGAATACAATGAATTGGCCTGATGTAAATATTTATTTTCAAAATTCATCAACCAATTCAAGATTAAATATCCAGCAATTGGATTCAAGTATTGATTGAAGACAACATCGTCAAAAGTTGATTTTTCAGAACTCAATTTTATTCAAAACATCTGCTCGAAACTAGTATTCAATTGAATAAAAGTTAGCAATTCGTGAAAAAGTTTTCAGTGTTTGTGTCGACTTTAATTTAACAATAACATAATAAAACATTTAATCTATTAAATGAAACATTTATTCTATTAAATTATGTTATTGTTAAACTAGAGTTGACACAAACACTGGAAACTATTTCACGAATTGTTAACTTTTATTCAATTGAATACTAGCATTTCGAGCAGATGTTTTAAATGAAATTGAGTCCTGAAAAATCAATTTTTGACGATGTTGTCTTGAATGATTTACCCTTCACTTACCTGTTCCACTTTGTCTCAAATATCGCTCATAAACACTGATAATCAATACTTAAATCCAATTGATTGATATTTGATTTTAAATTCGTTAATAAATTTTGAAAGCAAATGTTCACATCAGGCGAATTCATTTCATTTCCGTACGGGAATGAGAAATTCATTTCTGGCCTTCTTTGCCGTGTTCAGTGTGATGATTGCTTTTTGAGTTGAGAATTCATCAAGTTAGCGCTATACGCATGGCGGATGAGCTATAAGGATTCGGCCTAGCGCGAAAGGTCCGGTAGAATCACAACTGGCCGCCCATTCCCTTCCAAACGAGCCTCACGCACACGGTGCGCGCCTGTGCTGGTTTTGTCGTAGGAAGGGGATCGTTTACTCTCACCGAATATTCTCGGTATGTATAAGCTGTTGAAAATCGAGAAAATTCAAACAACAGCATACCATCCGGAATCTAACGGAGCACTGAAACGATCACATAGAACACTAGCGGAATATCTAAAGAATTATATCGAAGAGGACCAGAGCAACTGGGACGAGTGGCTGCCGTACGCTATGTTTACGTACAACACAACCCCTCACACTGCAACAGGGTACACCCCGTACGAGCTTGTTTTCGGGCACCCAGCAGAGATACCATCATCGATAAAGCAAGCACCGAGACTTACTTACGCGTATGACGACTACGTTCAGGAACTACGCGAAAGACTCAGGGCGGCTAATCTCAAAGCAAAAGAGAATCTGGAAGCTGCCAAGGGTAAAGCGAAATCATACTACGACAAAAAGACGGTAGAAGCCAAATTCCAGCCGGGAGATAAGGTTCTTCTGCTCGATGAGACGGTTCGGCGGGGAAGATCGGCGAAATTAACACCGAAGTATGTCGGTCCATACGAGATCACGAAAAAAGATTCGGATGTCAACTACACCATCCGGAAGGGTCGAAAGGAAACCAAAGTTCACGCCAACCGATTGAAGCTATTCATAGAACATTGACTAGAAGAGAAGCACGTCCCCAACCCCTACCTCACCCCTCACCATATTCCTCAAAAAATTTTACGATCTAAAGAAAGGGAGGGGATACATTAGTAGTAATACCTAATTGACTTGCAGATCTTGCTTGGCGATGGCGCTGGCTAACGGGGAAGTCGGTCCATCTTTCAAGATCGAGAGGTTCAAGGATAATCCGGGGGTTTACTTCGAGGAAATAGGGACGCTGCAGGTGTACAAAGATAGGTGGAGTTTAGTAATAGACATGGACCTCCGCACGGTATTCGAGAGGGAGGAAAATGTAAAAACACACCTGAGGAATATACGCAAAACATGCGAGGTTCCGGATAACTCAGGATCACTTTTATGTGAGACCTTGAGTGAGTCGGTGGGAAATCTGCTGGACAAAGTTGATAGGGGTTTGCAACTAGTTCGCGACGTCACATGCGTCGGGCCGGCACGAAAGCGCCGAGGTCTGATAGACGGTTTAGGCTCCATAGCGAAATCCTTGTTCGGGACTATGGATGCAGCAGACGCGGCTAGGATAGATCAGGAGATCGACGATCTTCGGGATGATCAAGCGAACCTCAAATCAGCTATGAGCAAGCAAATACAAATCGTATCTTCCACGCTAGGAGTTTTTAACAACACCATGAGGGTAGTGGAAGAGAACGAACAAACCTTGCTCGAAATAACCAGGCAACTCAACATCAGTCTTTCAAACAATATAGAACGAACAGTAGCGAGGCAGAACCTCGACGAACATATAGAGGCAATACGCCTGATAGTAGACGCGTTGCTAAGCGACGTAAAAGACTTAGTGCAATTTCTCACCGAAATAAAAAGAGGTATCATCAACCCTACCGTGCTCACCCCAGCCAAAATATTAGAGTACCTCTCGTCGGCACTACCACACCCGCCGGCGGGTTACAGCTTCCCCATACCTTTGACGCGACCAGGAGTTTCGTTACTGATGACGGTCGCGGATATCAAGTCTTACGGGAGGGAGAACACGGTAGTAACGGTGATAGAGATACCTCTGATAGGTAATGAGGAGTACAACATCAACAAAGTACACTCCTCAACAAAATTAGCGGATCACCTGTTTTTTCGTTCGAAAAATACTCAATTTGAAAACCTCGTAGCTTCGTCAAAAATGATCGTATGGCCAAAGTCAAAAATCGATATTGATCACTGAAATGTTTTCTTTGATGCGGTTTTCGAAAATCGAAGGTCAGACACTTTTTCAAAAAGTTATCGCATTTTGAATCAAAGGTTGTCAACGTCAAAAACCAAAGTTGCAACTTTGACTGCCACTACGGAGTGACAAAAAAATGGTGGACTCGAGCGGTTTTCGCCATTCGAAAGGGGACGCTATCGTTTTCCCGAATTGTTATTTTCCCGAATCGTCAAATTCCCGAAAGTTCATATTCCCGACCGACTATATTCCCGAATCGTTGTTTTCCCGACACCGTCATTTTCCCGAATCGGCGTATACCCGAACCCGTCATTTTCCCGAATCGCCATATTCCCGACACACTAAATTCCCGAATCGTCATATTCCCGACCCAGCAAATTCCCGAATCGTTGTTTTCCCGAATCGTTGTTTTCCCGAATCCGTCATCTTCCCGAATCGTCAAACATACTTGAAAACGGCAGCTCGTGCTAGCTTCACTACTCAGTCGGTATTATCAACACCGCGTGTAATGACTGGGAGTTCACGTTATACTGAATGAAAACAGAGGGCGTTGATTGATTGATAATTCTCTATCCTCTACAAATAATCGTCGCAACCAGAATATGATATTCACCATTCGACATTTGACAACATGAACGATGCTATTCAAACGTATGTAGTACTTAATGGCCATCGCAGTCTGTTGGAGAATATGGTCTTGAGCGAGATCTTGAGTTAATTGCCCAAACTTTTTTCTCTTCCATTTCCACCGCATAGATGCAGTAAATAGTAATCTATCCCACAAATATACTGATCAAAATTTACGGGTCTCAAATGGCTGAGAACCCCAGCGACTTTGAAGGACGGCAGAAATGTCCAGAACCCGCCGAATGGGTCAGAAAAAATTGGGAGTGCATTTCAAACCTTTTTTTTGAACTGTGTGAAGGAATTAATTTGACATTTTTATTTTAAATATGTTAAAAAAATTCGCGAAAAATAAATGATCAAAATTGAAGTTTTTTTGCAAAAATTGCTCTATTTTCTTTGTTTTTCGAACGGCGTTTACATTTTTAAGGATGTCTTTTTCTGGCGAGTATAATGGTTTTGACAGTATTCTCTGAAAGTATATTTATTTTTAAGAATGAAGGGAGACTTTAGGGAAAAATAATTAAGCACAAGATATTTTATGAAAAATCGATGGTTTTATTGTTCAAATCATAAATAGGTATGATAAGAATTTCATTTATTTGATTAAACAGAACTTTTATTCGGCAAGTTTAAGATTACAATAGTACATTACGATACACGTACGCGCCCGCGTGTCGTATACTATTTTTTTTTTTCAAACTTAGTGTACGAAATTCGGGGTACAGTACGTTTCGGCGCCGCCGTTTCGGCGCGACCGATTCGGCGCGACCGTTTCGGCGCAAGTCCTTTCGGCGCTGAGACGTTTCGGCGCGAGCCGTTTCGGCGCGAGTCCTTTCGGCGCTAGGACGTTTCGGCGCCGGCCGTTTCGGCGCCGGCCGTTTCGGCGCCGGCCGTTTCGGCGCCGGCCATTTCGGCGCCGGCCGTTTCGGCGCGATGGCCACTATGAAATAATTTAGGTCGCTTTATTTTTTCTAAAATGTATAATTGAATACACTATATACAATAATTGTGTGTGTGTGTGTGTAGGATTAGTGGGGTGGTCTAACCTATTCTAACCTGTTCTAACCTATTCTAACCTGTTCTAACCTATTCTAACCTTCCGGGAGCCACAGCTACCTTCTGAGTATTTCGCATGTGTGTGTGTGTGTGTAGGATTAGTGGGGTGGCCCACTAATGTGTTGGTTTTGTAATGGTGTTGTGGTTTCACATAAGCGACAGATCAATGGAGTCCTAACCTATTTTAACCTTCAAGGGTGCAATTCTAGTGTCCTAACCTATTTTAACTTTTGGGGGTTTGAAACTAGTCTCCTAACCCATTTCAACCTTCAGGGGTGCGGTAACCACCGACTGCGCGTTTCATACTGGGCATGGATTTACATTTTTTTTTTCAACGAATGAACGATTTTTAGGATATTCGACCGGCGACCGGACAAATAGTTCTGAGGTTATTTATTCAGCCACAAAAGAAAAAAAATTAACCGACTAGTTCAAATATAAACCGAAATAATGAAGAAATGACAGAATATTAGCTCACAAGTGGATGCCGGAATAATCGATCAGAAAACTTGATTAGAAACTTCCCTGTGCAAAAGAAGACGCGCCAAAGCGTCTCCATGCCAGAAGACGTGCTCTCAAACGGCTCGCGCCGAAACGTCCCAGCGCCGAAAGGACTCGCGCCAAAACGGCTCGCGCCGAAACGGCTCGCGCCAAAACGGCTCGCGCCGAAACGTCCCAGCGCCGAAAGGACTCGCGCCAAAACAGTTCGCGCCAAAACGGCTCGCGCCGAAACGTCCCAGCGCCGAAAGGACTCGCGCCGAAACGGTCGCGCCGAAACGGTCGCGCCGAAACGGCCGCGCCGAATCGTCCTGCTCCCCGAAATTCGTAACCTGTGAGAAACTAGAATAAAGAGAGAAGTATAGTATATTTGGACATTAGGGTGTCTGTTATTTTCCAAATTGACTTTTGTCACTTGGGTATGGTCCAAATCATTAGTTTATAGCCTAAACACAATCTATCGAAATGCGGCTGAGTTGTGCGCGGCGAAAGAAAAAGTCGTCATGTTTACAGGCGCTTAGCATGGGAAAACTTAAAAAGAAGAGTGCGAGTACTTAGAATTGGAATTAGGAGCTAAAAATTGGACAGGATTCCTTTTTCGACGTCTACTAACAAGATTTTCAATGGGGAGTTGGAAAAAAAAAATAGTCGTTTCAAAAAAAGCACCCTAATGAATATACCGAGATGATTCCTTGAAAGTTCTCAGTCAATCACAGCCAATTCGACCCTACCCGAGTTTTTCGTCTGTTTTTCGCAGGCTGACCATCCCCTTTTCGATTTTTAATTTTTAAAGGCCGTCAAATGATTTAAAATGAATAGAATGTCTAAAGAATTATTTCAATAAATAAATAAATGTATGAATAAATGAATAAATACATGGATCAATTAATAATCCATCCATCCATCCCTCCATCCATCCATCCATCCATCCATCCCTCCATCCATCCCTCCATCCATCCATCCATCCATCCATCCCTCCATCCATCCATCCATTCATCTATCCACCCATTCATTCATTCATTCATTCGATCATTTATTTATTTATTCATTTATTCACACATTTATTCATTTATTGAATTAATTTTTCAGACATTTTATTCATTTTAAATCATTTGACGGCCTTTAACAATTCAAAATTAAAAAGGGGATGGCCAGGGTGCTAAAAACAGACGAAAAACTCGGTTAGGGTCGAATTGGCTGTGACTGACTGTGAACTTTCAAGGAATCATCTCGGTATAAATATATAATAGTTGCAATAAGAGTTTTCGGGATCGCTGATCACGAATTTGTTATCAGATTTTCAAAATTCACAAATCCAATATAGAGGGCTGAACTCTTAATATCTTGATGAAAATTGATTATATACACTAGGGTGTCATTTTTTATTTGAAAAAATTTTCTGGGCTCTTACCCCCTCAGTATCTCATGCTATATGTCATAATGATGTGGTATGAATATGAGCTGTCGGATGTTTTTTAGAGGTTCCTCATCAAGTTTTTATGTTTTCCGTTTATGTAACATAGGAAATTTGGCGACCTTGGACACAATGCCCCATATCTCTTGAGTTTTTCTTGTTAATTGCTCTGCAATAAATGACTATAAAATGACTATAAAAAACAACAAATTGAAAACATATATTAGGGTGTGTTGAATTTTTTTTTTTTTTCCACGAGCTACTTTTTAAAGATTCAGAGGTGGCTCACACAGGTTTTGTATTTCCAATTTAAATAATACGCTTGAATTTATTTTTGGATTATCCGGCTGCAAAACTTCTATTTTAGTTCAACATAAGACTGTTTTAGTGACTCTAATGAGCAGTTGGGGTTTCGTAGAAGTCATGAAAAATTGAAAATGAACTGTTACTGTTTTTAATTTTTAATATTTTTCTTAAATTATTAGGAATTGCGAATAGAATTGCCTTTTCCGGTCTCGATTATTTATTGAAAATTTTTATCACTTTAACGTTTTTTATGATCCAACTAGTCGATAGATTTCAATGAAAAAGTAGTGTTATGAATTGGAATTCAACGAACATTTTATGATCAGAAACAAAAGTATTCAGCATGTAATAAATAGTACATTACAATACGAGTCCGGTAAAACTTTTTCTGACGAGTGTGAGGTTGCAGCACGAGCCGAAGGCGAGTTTTGCAATCACACGAGATCAGAAGAAGTTTTTCCGTCGAGTATTGTACAAAATTTTACTTTAGGAGGTGTGAAAATGGGGGTTTTCGCCACGCGAAGCGTAGCTAAAACGTCAAAAATCACACTGAGTGAAGTAAAAAGATATTATTAGTTCAACTCAAGTATCTCTTCGATATTTGCGTATGAATCAGATGCTGATGTGATAGATGTGGCAACAACTTTTATGTAGCTTAAACGGACGGCCGCAGCGGATTCTTCCGTTATATGCACGCAATGTTGCCACGATCTATTATAACTTCGACTGAAAAAAAAGTGAACTGTACCTTGACAAAAGTTTGATAACTTGGTCGTTTTCAAAAATTCTTGAAAACTGTTAGACAAAATTTGTTTAGCCATCAAAACATTTTGATACGGCTTGCATATCATAGCATGTAATTGATAGTGTGTATATTTGATTTTGTGACTTATTGATTATTGTAGTCATTCTAGAACTATCGTCAACTGAAATGAATTTTTGACTATGACTATAACAAGCTAACAACCTTGACCCCGTTTTTTGGATTTTGGTAGGTATGGGTGGGGATATGCAGGTATGAAAAGACCCGAATGGTCGGATGCAGTTTTTGCCGTCCCAAATAGACCGTACACCTCTTAGTTCCTTTTATTTCTCCTGAACGCCGCCCCTACCATCGAACTTTCCGGTAAGGACAAGCGACCGTTTCCAGGTAGACCGAGAGGACTTACGGCCCCAGTAATTGACACTTAGAGCCAGGCTGGCTCTGAGAACCCGGCCGTGCCGTTTCCTGCGTTACGGTATACTTATCGATACCCACGTTCTAATAATGTCGTATCCCACATCTGAAAAAATGTTTAGTAGGCGATGAAAGCGGTTCACTATTACCATTGAGAAGATAGGACTTTACGGATTGGAATATTTATTTGAAAATAGTAAATCAACCATCTGACCGCCAAAACTTACACATAAGCTGCGAAACATTATTAAAAAAAGTCAATTTCTCAAATTTTGTGGGTTACGACATATTAGAACGTAGGTATCGTTATACTCTTGGTTTAAGAAATCGATTTTATATTTGTTTCGAAAGTTCTCACGTTTTATTGTACGTTGTATGAGATACTCTTGCTTGGTTCAAAAACATGTCATCGTATATATTGTATACATTGTGTAAATAGTGAATTTTAAAGTTCAGCTTTTAAAATTAATCACTAGATTTTTACTGGACATCACTAGATTTTCAGTGATCTTACTAGGAAAATCTAGTAAGTTACTAAACTGCTGCTCACGAGTTTTGGGTTGGTATCCGTGGCATTCCGCATCCTTAAATTGTTCATGTTTTCATGAATATTCTTAAACCAAGCCAGAGTGTAAAATACAACGTAAAATATGAAACGTGAGAACTTTCAAATCAAGCATGAATGAAATCGATTTTTCAATAAGACCGGTGCGTCCAACCCAAGTTACAAAAAAAAAGTTAGAAAAAAAAAAGTTGAAAATTTTCAAATTATTGGCATATAAACCCTCCTGAATTCATCCGCCTCCTGATTGCAGAACGGGCAGCGTAATTGACCGAACAACTCATTGTGACCGTCCGCGTATTCCCGCGCCGTCCGTATTATGCCGTTGGCACATCTTCTACACAGCACCATGTGGAAGCATGGTATGCTTAGATGCGAGCTCTGCGCCTCCCTGCACACTATACAGCGCGTATCCCGCTCCGCGTCGTTCTCGTCGAGATCGGGTAACGGTATACCCCGTGGAATCGGCACGTTGTGATTATCTAATCGACACCAAAGCAAGGTAAGTTATCTTTGACGATTCAGTATATGTATAACGTATAATTGCAATGAGGCCTAGCAGTACCTCATTTGACTGCCCATATTCAATCAGGTGACAAATACTTTAGCATAAAAAGAGGCGGTGGCTTTCAATAATTTGCCCTTGGTAGAGGTATAGAAGGTGAAATTCCACCGTCCTTCAAATGAGGTCAATTCTACTTATACTGAATGCACGTCTACTATGTTCTTTCATAAAGAGGATTTGAGCTGAGAGATAGCGACTTGATGTAGTTTTCTCTATATCTTATTGCGCAGCACATGTGCAATTTCAAGTATAGTATAATAACTGCAAAAAGTTTCGATAATACCTCAGTCACTGCGTTCATTGGATTTTTCGTTCACTCAAAATAACTTTTGGAACGGGACTGTACGGACAAAGACAGAACTACATCATTTCTCGGCTTACGTTAGAGACGTCAGCGTGCATTCCAGTATAAGCATAGTTAAGTGGTCCACTCTAATGCATGAGTTTCTTGAAGAGGCTGATTCTGACCTGGATGTCATTGTTTGAAAAGTGATTTCGACTGCTTCTAGGAGTAAGAACCTATCTCGTGAGACTCTACAATCCAACTATACAGCGCTCTATAGTCGGACTATATAGCCTCGTGAGATGGGTTCTTACTGGCAGGACTCACGAGTTACGTTCTTACTCTTAGGAGCAGTCGATTTATGTTGGTATCGGTGAAATAAGCGGCAGCGTCACTATCAGGTAAATGTGGAACATGCTCAATCTGTCTAATTGTGTCCAATTTGCTGTGAAAAACTAACTGTAAGATTAACGATACTAATCTGATTTTATGCAACCCTCTGTTTTCTATAGTTTGTTTATAGCAATTCCAACGAACATTTCAAACATAAGTTGAGTCATTTGTTATGATTTATGCTTGTCGAAATTAGTGAGACAGCTCGAGCATGATCCACATTCACCCGGCAGTGGCGCTACAAATTAATTCACAAGTAAAAACACAATTCACTTTCCAGATAATTGCATCCGGGTCAGAATCAACCTTGGCAAGTTATTGATTCTCCATACCTGCTTCAGCATCATCGTCATCATCTGATATGACGATCGCGCCCTCGGGATTGTTCAAATCATCTGAAATATTGAATACCATTAGAAGATAAACGTTTGTGTGATATACTACATTCCCGGAGGATACAATACTTCAGACTTCTTCTCAGAAATTAGTCATCCTCGTTTGAATATGCTATCATATAATTAAAATGTGAGTGAGCTTGTTAAAAATCATATACTTCGCAGCTATAGAAGGTTGAAATACAATATTCGGGGGTATTCACTAGCAGGATTGATGAAATTGTATGAAAATAAAAATAGAATTTTACTATTCAATCATAATCGTTACACTAGTTCAAATTAGTTTTACCAGCGAAATTAGTTTTGAGCTAGCCTGCAAAAAGTCCTCACAAGTCCTTTGTCAGAGTGAAATAGGCTTCCACCCCATGTTATTGACTCCAAAGTCACAGCGCTTATTGAAAATAAGGTAAGAAAAGTAGTAAGGAAGTCGAGTTTGAAAAATGCATCTCAACTTCAGAAGCTATTTTTTTGTAATGATTATATTTGATTTTTTGCTTTTCTATATTTGAAGAAATATCACATTCATTCAAATATTTGCAGGAAAGTGATAAACTATACTACAAATTTCACTTCTTCACCACTTTTGTTACCTAATTTTCGATAAGCTCTGTGAGTGAAGATTTTTGGTGAAAGTAGGTATCCTTTCAAAGCCAACGGCATGGATACCGGAGGCCCATTCTTCTGTGGCGGAGAACTAGCGATAACTATTCCTGGGCTCATTCAAGGCTTGAAAGCTAGTCAAACCAATTTGAACTAGTATAATGATCATGAAAGAATCAATAGTGAGATTCTATTCAGGGGGGTTATTCACTAGCTCTGGGACCGCGTGGTTCAGTGATTTACCGCGCGGTTGTGACTTATATCTACCGTCGTTGTGACGTCATATCTCACTTAGCGAAAAACCATTCAGAAAATACATTTTACCTTGAAAATTCTGCACTGGTGGGAACATCACGTCGTAGTCGTCCATGTCAATAGCTAAATAATTGGATAGAAATGAATTTCTATTGATTTGACAATATCAAGTATATCTTACGTCACCTAGCTCTCATTGAACTTCAATTTTTTTTTCATATTTTTTTTTAGTTTGGCTGAAGTAGAATCAATTTCTACAGGAATCAAATCGCTACAAGGTAAAACGATAGTAGGTATTCGTATTTCTCATTTTACCGGGAATTACTGGAGGAAGTGCAACTGGAGCAGGTTCGGGAATTGCATCAATTTGAGCAACTGCAGGATCTGGAATGCCCGGAGGTTCAGGAAAGGCATCGATAGGAGCGGCCATAGGAAGGAACAATGGTGGGAACATCACCTCGTAGTCGTCCATGTCAATAGCTGAATAATTGGATCGAAATGAATTTCTAATGATTTGACAATATCAAGAATATCTCACATCAACTAGCTCTCATTGAACTTCAATTTTTTTTTTTATATTTTTTTTCAGTTTTGCTGAAGTAGAATAAATTTCTACAGGACTTGAATCGCTACAAGGTAAAACGATAGTAGGTATTAATATTTCTCATTTTACCAGGAATTACGGGAGGAAGTGCTACTGGATGAGGTTCAGGAAAGGCACCAATAGGAGCGGCCATAGGAAGGGCATCATCAATAGGTGCTTCTAAAGGTAGCACCACGGGATCTGGTATCGCAACTGGGACGATACCCTCAATTAAGTCGGGCTCGTTGTGGTCATCGGCATTATCAGCAGCAATACCAAAATTTTGCGCCAACTTGGTAACGAAATAGGACGCCTGTTCAATAAATTCGTTGACCGTAATGCGGCGTTCACCCAATTGTTGCCAGGCCCGTACTATTTGACGGTGATTGACAACATAAGCTATTTTGGGGGACCGTGATACTGACCGCCCCTGCTGCAGTGACAAAAAATCGGAGTGCGCCGCAGACTGCAAGTTCACTAGTTTTTCTGAGCGGAAAAGAAATATTGTGATCGTACATAATTAATTAATTGTAATCAATTGTACTTAGAATTCAAGGTGTTGAGCGATAGAATCTAGCACAGCATACCCTAATAGTCTCGTAATTAGCACGAGTGAGAATGGTGTGTGTGTGAGAGAGAGAGTGACTGTTGGCATGAAAGAGGGAAATAAGACGAGCGATTGGCAGGTGAGTGAGACGTGTGAATCCGAGAAAGAATGAGTTCAAAGTGCGTGTGATTGATTAGGCAGTGTAAATCAGTTTTTGGAGGAAAGTGGATGAGAGTAGTTAGTATCGTTGGAGAGAGTTTATGGGAAATCTGTGGGAACCTACTTGTGAAATCCCAAATGTTCGGGTGTGGAGCCATTTTGTCCAATAAAACTCGATGATATGATTCAATGCTATTGTTAGTTCGATTGAGCAGCCCGTTGACCGAGAATAATTCAGGGGTCACTCTACCCAACCACTGACGCTCATAGTACGTGAAAAAATCGGCGTATACAAGTTTTAATTCGTCACTGGCATTGACTCTAATGGACCGAATGCCTCCGGTATTTCTATAATTGGCAGCAAAGCAAGAGCCATTAGCTTTCGCAGTAGCTTCTGCCCTTCGTCGTCGGCTGCGATAGCGTTCGTTATATGGAGGCTCTTCGCCTTTCGATATAGAGCCTAAATGGAACAATAATCGTGTAACGTTCCGGCTAGACCGGGTGGAGTGTGGGGTACAAGGATACCCGGTGTAGACGGCAAACGGGTCTGGGGGTCTCGTCCCCCTCCGCCGGATGCTTGATCTGCCGGTAGGGTTTGGTATAGAATAGAAGAAAAGAGAAGGCAAGGTTTTGTTAACAAAATTATAACTATAATTTTTATTACTTAAGTGGTAATATTTCTGGACGCTGGATCCTTCGGTTCCAGACTAAAAAAAATAAAAGAAAATACAAAAAAAAGATAATTAAACACAAGAAGGTAGCGTTAGCTAGTACTTAATAACTACGGTGCTTAAGAACTATTAAACTAGTAGTGTCTAGGCGATTTAGGCCACGAGTAATCTGATATAATTTATTAGAATATAGGACAAGAGTCCACAAGTTTGACTTGATGCGGTATTCCGCGGTATAAGTATCTAAAATAAAGAACGGCAGTCGAATAGTTTGACTCGATGCGGTATTCCGCGGTACAATTGAATGATATAAAGAATGGGAGTCGAATAGTTTGACTTGATGCGGTATTCCGCGATATAAGCGCCTTTGTGGTGGTATGAATTATTCCTGGCGTAAATCGGATTGGTTAATTTATAATTACATTTTATTGCTAGGTAAACTAAATCAAAAACTCTTGAAATTTGAAGTATAACGAGGATTCTAGTAAGCTATGAATTCGGTATCTAGTGCGAAACGGTAATAGAGGTGAGGCCTCTATTATATACGCGAACGCGCCTAGCGGTCCGGGGTCTCTTCCCGCGGTCCGTACGTCTGAGAGACGGAGTTCAGTCTGGCTGCCGTATACAGGCGGTTGTCCAGAGAGAACTGACTAGACGGCGTAGCCGGTAGGTTTATATGTGCGCCGTCGGCGGCTTTGGTCTGCGAGAGAGCAGTGGTCACGTGACCTGCTGGCGGGTTATCGTGGGTAGCCGCCTAGCGGCGCGTTTGAGTACTTGGACGGTGCTGTCTCTAATTGTAGCGAGATGATACCTGCTTGGCGTTTGACTTACTGGAGGTATCATCTCGTTACATCCCCCTCCTTCTTCGGGAGAGGTAATATTTACCTCTTTTTAGGCCCCACATAGGTTAGGTTTCCTGCTCGGTCGAAGCGTAGGGTTCGCTCGTAATCATGGCGGCGTAGCTTCCATTTTCGGGTTCCCACAGGGACGGAGACTTCTCCGCCGTCGGGCAGTTGGTAGGATTGGTTCGGTCTGGTTGTTGGTAGTGGGTTGCCTGTCCAGTAGTCTTTCGTATGTTTGGGTCCTCTTACCCTCGCCGGTCTACGGCGCTGGGGGAGGGGTACGGGTGTATCGAGGAGGAGGACTTCGGTTGCTTCCCTTCGTATGGCCGGTCGACTTCCTGGGGCTGGTGTTGGCGGTACCGATCTCGGTGGTGGTGGTCGCGGGTTTCCCGGGGCCTCGAGTGTCGGTGTTTTGGCTGGTGGTACGAATACCTTGGTACGGGAGTTGTTTCTTCCTTCTGCCATGATTGTCAATACGCACGCCTCGAGAATACCGTGTTGTGACTGATCGGTTTTCGCGTGCTTGGCCGAGCTTAGAGTTTTGGGAGTCGCGATTGCAGCGAGGTTCTCGTGACATGGTTTCAAGTCCCGGACATGGATGTGTTGGTATACCTTGCCTCGTGGACTTCGGAGATCGTAGATTACTGGTGAGACCTTCCTTATCACGGTGTATGGCCCGTCGTATTTTGGCATGAGTTTGGCGTTCTCGTTCCTGGCTTTATTGGAGAGGAAGTGTGTGCGGCTCATTACCTTTTGCCCCACTGTTGGTTGCCATGGTCTATGGCGGAGGTTGTAATGTTTCTCTTGTCTTTGAAATGCCTGGGCCTGGCATATTCGTACTAGTTCGTGTGCGTCATGTATTCGTTGTACTAGTTTTTCGGCGGGGACGGGGTTTTCGTTGCGTGCTTCCCCTTTTGCTGGTGGGCTCAGTTCTCGTCCGTGATTTAGGTATGCTGGGGAGAAGCCGGTGGCGTCGTGGGTGGCTGTGTTGTAGGCGAATGCTAGTTCTGGGAGGAGTATGTCCCATTCTTTCTGGTTGTTGCCTGTGTATTGTGCAATCATTGTTTTGATTACCCGGTTTGTGCGTTCGACCGGGTTGCACTGTGGAGTGTACGGGGGGGTTTTCCGGTGCTGGATGCCATATTGTCGTAGGAGCTCGGCTAGTTCGTTACTGATGAACTGTTTGCCGTTGTCGCTGACCAATGATTCGGGTATACCGTGGCGCAGGACAATCTCCCTGATTGCCTTGGTGATGTCGGTGGCCGTGGCGGTCCTTAGTGGTTTTAGTTCCACCCATTTTGAGAATCGGTCTTGGGTTACTAGTAGGAACGTATGGCCGTTTTTGGACCGGGGTAGTGGGCCAATGAGGTCGGTGGTGATTGATTGCCACGGGTGGTTTACCTGGGTGGCATGCATGAGGCCGGGGGCTGCCTGTTGTGATACTTTGTATCGTTGGCAACTTTTGCAGGATCTGACGTAGCGTGGGGTGGGGTACGAATTTCCGAAAGATTGAAAAGTCGATGGGTCGAGATCCCGAAAGTCAAATCACCGAATCTGAGAGATATAGAACAGCCGTAATTACGAAAGTCTATCGAACAGACAAAAAAACAATTCCGAAGACGTGAGAGCAGAAACAAATCTCATTGCGAAAATCAATCTTTAGAATAGGCAAAATTGCGAGCGAGGAAATATCGTACTGGGCAAAATAGTGAACGGTCTAAAAGCCGAGCGTTCGAATTTCAGCATGGTTCTTATTACGAAAATTGAGGAATTTCGAAATTCAAAGAAGCGAATGGTCAAAATGCCGAAAATTAAAAATTCCGAAAGGCACTTAGACAGAAGGTTCAAAATACCGAAATCTTACGAGACATTTGGAGCACACCTATCATTACTGCTACTACCAGCTTTCACTAATAGATGGCGTTAGCGACAGCAATTAGCGATGCAAAAAGGATCCGGCCGTCACCTCTTGCGGTTAGGGGCGCCCACTGATCTCTATAATACACTGGATAGGGTATTCTAACGGGCAGAATTGTGCCTATTTGGACGCCATGTTGCTTGTGGTACATTTGTCAATTTCAAAATGTAGAGTACAGTCCACGAACTGTCCAGTTGGCTCCGGTAACGTTGGTGGTCCAGTTTTCGACTAGAAGGATGGGGCCAGGTCTGGATGGCGGGGGGGGGGGGGGGGGGGGGGGGGGGTGCAGGAGCTAATGCTCTGGCCCCGCATGCTTACGGGCCCACAAAGGTGCCATTCGCACTCTTGAAGAGAAATTTTAAGGTTCTTTTGAAACGGATTACTGAATTAAATATCTATATTTGCTGCATTGAAAGTACTGTACTAAACAGTACCGATCACACTCAAATCATTGATGATTTCGTCAGTTTTTCTGATAGTGGTGGATAATTTTATCGTTAAGGTGCCTTTTCATTAGCGTCAGTTTGACGCGAGTTCGCTGAAGCAGACGCGTCTGACGCCAATGATACCCAAATGGCCGCACTAGTACTAAGCGTGTCGACGCCGAAATGGGAAATCTGAACTTCTTCGCGTCAACGCAAAAGCGTCAAATGTGTGACGTCATTCGTCTTGACGCTCGTTCCAGCGTCTATTCGACGCTACTGGATTGGCACCTTTACTTTTATGATCTCCGATCTCTGATGTTCTGGTCACTCAAATACTATTATAATAATTTCAAAAAATGTGCTATAAATGAAAATTCTTAAATAGTATTATCTCACAAATACTCTACATTATTTCAATGTCTATCATACCATGTTCAATTCTTATGCTTGTTAGATATAGTATTCATATGATTTTCCTCTATTTGCAAAGACATTATCCCTACGCAGGGCCCCGAAAAATGTGTGTAGACCCAGGCCCCTTACACGTTAGATTCGGCCCTGGATAAGAGAGAAGGGTCGGTTACGAATTTTGAATACCCTCATTCGGACTGTCGCACATAACTATAATACGAAATCAGAAAGCGGACGTAACGACGAGTGCTGGCATACCCTAGTTAATAAATTGAAGCATTTCTATTTTCTTGTATTGAGTAAGTTGTACTCATAACTGGAGACATGTGCGTCAAGCGCTGAAGAACGCTATAGCGATGCATACTTATGATTACCACCTCATATGTTACATATTTCGGAAATTATAAGGTTATTATCAGCTGTGCATGTGCCTTGTCCAATATTTTCACCAACATCTTATCGCAAAATAATCCACCCGTATGAATAAGTGTCGGTAATAACAGGCGCGGATCCAGACTTCTGATTTGGGGGGGGGTCATGGTCGTATCAAAGTATGTATCTTAGACTGGGCCAAAAAAATTGACTATTTTTATTTTTGAAAAATATATCGAGAATATTATTCACAATGACAAAAAAAAATTTTCGTGAAAGTTTGAGCCCTTAATATTATTCTTAAGAGGTCTATCATCGCTATTTTTGATTTTTAGTCATAATTTGATGTTTCACGTCAGAACTGTCAAAACATTAAAGTGAAAGAATTTATTTCCACTTATTCCTATATAAAATTGAATTCCCTACAAAAAAGGTCTGATTATAGATTTTCGTCAGACAAGCCGTTTCCGAGTAATTAAGCTTAATAAATTGATATTTTTTTTCGATTTGACTTATTTAATTTGGAATTTTGTAACTAACGAATCAATGAATATCTGAAAGAGATCACGACGGATTCTCGAAGGATATTTCATGTTCTACAAAAAAGACTTCTTAGTATTTTTGCCTAAATTTAATTCTTCAAAAGTTATTCTCAATTAAAATTCTTAATTTCTTCGATTTTAATTAAGAATAACTTTTGAAGAATTGAATTTAGGCAAAAATACTAAAAGATCTTTTTTGTAGAACATTAAATTTCCTTCAAGAATCCGTCGTGATCTCTGTCAGATATTCATTGATTCGTTAGTTACAAAATTCCAAATTAAATAAGTCAAATCGAAAAAACATATCAATTTATTAAGCTTAATTACTCGGAAATGGCTTGTCTGACGAAAATCTATAATCAGATCTTTTTTGTAGGGAATTCGATTTTATATAGGAATAAGTGGAAATAAATTCTTTCACTTCAATGTTTCGACAGTTCTGACGTGAAACATCAAATTATGACTAAAAATCAAAAATAGCGATGATAGACCTCTTAAGATTAATATTAAGGGCTCAAACTTTCACGAAAATTTTTTTTTATCATTCTGAATAATATTCTCGATATATTTTTCAGAAAAAAAAATAGTCAATTTTTTTGGCCCAGGTATCTATGTAAAAAAAAAAAATGAAATCAGTACTATATCTTGAAAATTGGGGGGATGATATCACGCGATGAGTTGCCCATGGGGGGGGTCATGACCCCCATGACCCCCCCCCCCCCCCTGGATGCGCGCCTGGGTAATAAGCTTTCCGACTAGTTGATTTGAGATTTATTGGTCTCAAACTATTTAATCATAGGATATTCCTCTCAGTGGCGTAGCTAGCATGGGTGGCACCCGGTTTGGATATCGATGGTGTCACCCCAAGAATGAAATCAATAAAAAACCGAAGGACTTTAAGTATGATTTTATTTGAATGATGCAATTTTCGTAAGTTTTTGTTTTCGCGGTTGGGTGTCACTCCCAAACTGCTGGCACCCGCTGCCACCCCAGCTACGCCGCTGATTCCTCTACAGAATGAGCGGACAAGTTTTAGGTCCGATCAAAATTCAACAGGCTTATCATCGTTTTTCTTATAAAATATTGGATAACGAAAAAAAACATAAAAAAATAGTTCGAAAACAACGCTTGTATTGAAACCATAATAGTTTCATGCAAAACCAAAGACGAATTTAGTCACATTTGGCAACATTATTGAATCAATGGTCCAAATTTGGTTAAAAAAATTCATGTCTGTAATGAAAAATGAGACCATATTGATCATTATACCGAAAAAAGTGCCGGAAAGTGAAAAAGGTGACAAATAGTGCGAAAAGTGACTGGCTACCAGCCTGGGAATGTACCAAATGGAAGTGAGGTAAGTCAACTTCATGTGTATTTTCTTCATGTATGACGTTTATTACACGGCGGCACTCTTGCAGCTATTCGACACCTAGTAATTGCATATGCAAAAACAAAACCACGCGCTGCCGTGAATTTGCATCCCCTGATACCTGCGATAAAATTTTTTTTATAGTACGTGCATGAAATGAGCGTTCTTTCATGCTTGGAAAGTACATTCCCTCCCGCTGAGTGAATATTCCGGACTCACGTTCGAAACACGTGATTTTCCCTTCCGATCGACGCGCATCAAAGAAGACCCATTTCCCGCCTTTATTATGAAAAATACAGTGTGCAACTGGGGGGGGGGGGGGGGGGGGGGGGGTGTCATTTTCCCCCCCCTAGTTGCACAATATACTATTTCAAATGTTTTGTTCTATAGTTCATTTAAATGAAATTTCTCTCACTTCAGGCTCCCTTTCTTGTCCCCAAACTATTTAGTTCAAATTTATTTAGTTCAAATTTATTTTTAACTTTTGTACTTGCTACAAACAGAGTTGTATCTGATTTCAATTCTTACATACAAAGATGCTTTTGAAGGACGACTTTAGTTGAAGATGAATTTTAGTTGTAGGGACTTTTGGAGTAAGACTTTATGTTGAAGGGGATTTTTCGTTAGTAGATTTTTCTTAGGTAGACACATTTATGTACTTTGCTTTTATTGTTAGGTTTTTATACCAGGGGTGCTTTTGGGGGATATAGCTTTTTGCAAAATTTTAATTCACAGGTTGGCAATTGTTCTCGTTCGCTAGGCTCTCTTGATTGGGTTTCTGTTATTCCTTGCCCCGCTACGCTCAGTCGATCGGCTTTCTGTTGTTTCTCACCCGCTGGGCTCAGTCATTAGGTTTATTTTGTTATTCCTTGCTTGCTACGCTCACTAGGAGACGATCAGGCTTCCGGGTCATGGATCTTGACCAAACTTGTAAGGGTGTTTCGTTGAGCCAAAATATAAAGTACCTGCTGAATAACTCTCCGGAACGGGCCTTTACTCTGTCAATTTACCTAAATGTACATTAGAAATCAGCGTAACCTGGATTTGGCAAATTGCCATGAAATAATTAGTTTTTGTGCTGCGCTATGAGATTCTACATTGCACTGGATATTTATACATTGAATACAGTCATTATTGTACATCAAATTGTTAAAATTTAACATCCCAGCTATGAAAAATCACTTTATTCTGCTCCTATTGACACATTGCTTCTTGTCGGTTATCGCTCGTACAACATTCATTTGGTGAATTTGAAGACTTCTTCCCACTTGAAAGATGTTGAATATATAGTCAGTTTCAATACTAATACTGGCAGCTTACAAATCCTGTAAATTACAACATAATATTAATTTCACCATAATATTATAGTTATTATTTCAGAAGAATATGTATGTAGTATATTATACTCATCTAATAAAACAACGTTAGGTCAGGGTAAGTAAGATGAGACATTTTCAGGCTACTGCCCCATTTAGAATCAAACTGCTACAGAAAAAGTCGTCCATAACAAGACTTGGGCTTGGCAAATATTTTTCAATACATATCATCATCTGGGTTTCTCCGTTATGTGCTTTCTCGGTCTCAATCGTTTGTTTATATATTCGACGGATGACTTCCTGCCGGGAAAGAATGACACGCGTCGTCTCTTTTTTCGAAATAGGCATGGAAAGTCACTTTGACGCCAGTTGAGATCCACAGACGTAGAGAGTGAGGTTATGGTGCGATCTGTCGCGCACTTTGAACTGCGCATCCAGACTGCCGTATAAAGACTTTATACGGCTGCTCTGAAATGTGCCGTATAAAGTGACTTTTCAATGCCCATGCCGAAAAAAAGAATGAATAATAATAGAGAGTCATATCTAGTAAAGAGGAGCTCCCAATTCGTACTAGGGAAGAGTTTTGTTGCAGCAGAATCTTTTCAAATCGACAGTTGCCTATGATGGTTTTATCGGACAATTAACCTCACTTATGGTGACATAATGCCATTTCATTAGATAAGTATATAATATAGCCTTCTGAAATAATAACCATAATATTATGGTGAAATTAATATTATGTTGTAATTTACAGGATTTGTAAGCTGCCAGTATTAGTATTGAAACTGACTATATATTCAACATCTTTCAAGTGGGAAGAAGTCTTCAAATTCACCAAATGAATGTTGTACGAGCGATAACCGACAAGAAGCAATGTGTCAATAGGCGCAGAATAAAGTGATTTTTCATAGCTGGGATGTTAAATTTTAACAATTTGATGTACAATAATGACTGTATTCAATGTATAAATATCCAGTGCAATGTAGAATCTCATAGCGCAGCACAAAAACTAATTATTTCATGGCAATTTGCCAAATCCAGGTTACGCTGATTTCTAATGTACATTTAGGTAAATTGACAGAGTAAAGGCCCGTTCCGGAGAGTTATTCAGCAGGTACTTTATATTTTGGCTCAACGAAACACCCTTACAAGTTTGGTCAAGATCCATGACCCGGAAGCCTGATCGTCTTCTACAGTCAATCAGTTTTCGTCTTTTATCCCTCGCTCACTTGCTTATCAGTAGTTTCACTACTATGAGTACCACAAAGTATGTTGAATCATTTTGAACAATCAGATATAAGAATTATCAAAACTAGAGATATAGGTGCTGTACTCTACTCTCATCACGTCGCTGCGCAAAATATTTAGATCAGAGTGTTCAATTTTGGGAGTACTCTAAGAAACGTACTGAGACTCCGACAACAATCAAGGTTTTAGATGTTCTGAAAGTTGATGTTCTTGGATGAATAAGTTGGTCAGCCAAAGTCAGTATCCATATTCAAAATACTCTGACCATGAAGTTCAGTGTAGGTGAATATCCGTAGCTGGCCGATAATCCTTGTTCATATCTTTATTCTACCAAACGATGATATAATGTGAGATGTATGAGATTTTGAATATGAGTATAACTTCATCGTCAGAGTATTTCGAAGATAGATATTCGACTGGCCAAACCACCTTTTTACCCAAGAACATCAACTTTCAAAACATCAGAAGCCTTGTTTGTTGTCGCATTCTCAGTGCGTTTTGTAGAATACTACAAAATTGAACACTCCGATGTAAATATTCTGCGCTGAGACATGATGAGAGTCAAGTACAGGGTATATATCACAGGTTTAGATAATTTTGCCATCAACAACTTTAAATAATTAATTATGAGATTGTTCAGAATGATTCGACGTACTTAGGGATACTCCTAGTAATGAAAATACTGATAACCGAGTGAGCGAGGAATAACAGAAGAAAACTGATCGACTGACTAGGAGTCTATCAGGCTTCCGGGTCATGGACCTGACCAAACTTATAGGGGATGTTTCCTTGAGCCAAATATAGAGCACCTGCTGAATAACTCTCCGGATTGGGCCTTTACTCGATCAATTCACCTAAATGTACACTGGAAATCAGCGTAACCTGGGTTTCCAAATTGCCATGAAATAACTAGTTTTTGTGCTGAGTTATGAGATTCTACATTGCACTGAATATGTATACAATGAATACAGTCATTATTGTACGTCAGATTGTTGAAATTTAACATCACTTTATTCTGCGTCCATTGACACATTGCTTCTCATCGTTTATTAATTGTGACACAGTCATTTGGCGAATTTGGAGACTTCCTCCCATTTGAAAGATGTTGAAAATATGGTCAGTTTCAATACTAACACTGGCAGCTCACAAATCCTATATATTACTACATAATATCAATTTTACCACAATACCATAGTTATTATTTCAGAAGAATATAACTATGTTAAGGTCAACGTGCACTACGCATAAGCAAAGCGAAGGTATCGGAAGTGATCGTATGCTGTAGGAGTGTCCACATCTGGAAAAACGTGTTTCGAGTGATAAAACCCAATCGAGCAAGCATAGTTAATGAGAACCATTACTAACTTATCAATCGAAATGATGCAATAAGCTGTGGTATCCCCCCAAAAAGCACCCCTGGTGCAAAAACCTCTCGCCAGGTACATTAAGGCGAGACTTCAGTGAAATTGCAAAATCGCTATTACAGATCGTACAAAAAAATTCCTCGATAAGTTTTTGAATAATGGTATTATAGACTGTGAAAAAAAATTTCAGCCTCCTGCGATGAAAGTCTAAGCGCAAGGAACCTTGCGAAGAAGATTTTGCCCACCGCTGCCAAAAATTCCTTGTGTCTACACTTTCATCGCAGGTGGCTGAATTTTTTTTATCACAGCACATATTTCCATTATTTGTAAACTGCTGAAAGAGTTTTTTTTTTATACACCTCTATTTAACATTGTCAGAATTAAAAAACCTGTTTTAGCCAAAAGTTTCACCAAAGTTTTCCCTCAAAGGGGTATACACTAGACTGGGCCAAAAAAATTGACTATTTTTGTTTTTGAAAAATATATCGAGAATATTATTCAGAATGACAAGAAAAAATTTTCGTGAAAATTTGAGCCCTTAATAATTATCATCGCTATTTTCGATTTTTAGTCATAATTTGATGGTTTACGTCAGAACTGTCAAAACATTGAAGTGAAAGAATTTATTTTTGCTTATTCCTATGTAAAATTAAATTCCCTACAAAAGAGGTCTGATCATAGATTTTTGTCAGACAAGCCGTTTCCGAGTAATTAAGCTTAATAAATTGATATGTTTTTTCGATTTGACTTATTTAATTTCGAATTTTGTAACTAACAAATCAATGAATATCTGAAAGAGATCACGACGGATTCTTGAAGGAAATTTAATATTCTACAAAAAAGATCTCTTAGTATTTTTGCCTAAATTCAATTCTGCAAAAGTTATTCTCAATTGAAATTCTTAATTTCTTCGATTTTAATTAAGAATAACTTTTGAAGAATTGAATTTAGGCAAAAATACTAAGAGATCTTTTTTGTAGAACATTAAATTTCTTTTAAGAATCAGTCGTGATCTCTTTCAGATATTCATTTATTTGTTAGTTACAAAATTCCAAATTAAATAAGTCAAATCGAAAAAACATATTAATTTATTAAGCTTAATTACTCGGAAACGGCTTGTCTGACGAAAATCTATGATCAGACCTCTTTTGTAGGGAATTTAATTTTACATAGGAACAAGCGAAAATAAATTCTTTCACTTCAATGTTTTGACAGTTCTGACGTAAAACATCAAATCATGACTAAAAATCAAAAATAGCGATGATAGACCTCTTAAGATTAATATTAAGGGCTCAAACTTTCACGAAAATTTTTTCTTGTCATTCTGAATAATATTCTCGATATATTTTTCAAAAACAAAAATAGTCAATTTTTTTGGCCCAGTCTAGTATACACACCTTGAAAATAATTTTTCCCAAATCGCTGCTAAGCTCTGAGGAAACATTCTAGTGACACAGTTCCTTTACAGTTGATTAGTGCTATTTTGATACATAGTTCATGATTTTCCCAGATTTTATGTCCTCCGCTGAACAAAAATTTAGTCCATCGAAGAAAAAGTAGTTGTCGTAGGGTACAGGTTGCTGCGTTGCATGAAATTCCTCCAAATTTGAAGGAAATATTCTGAATGAATGTAATTGAGGGGCAAACCAATAATACTTCATGAATTCAAATTCTATGCATAGAAGTTTTTGATTGTAAGACTTTTTTTTCCACCGTTTTGGAAAAAATATTTTATAATCAAAAATTTCTATGTCTAAAACTTGAATACATGAAGTATTATTGGTTTTCCCCTAAATTACATTCATTCAGAATATTTCCTTCAAATTTGGCGGAATTTCATGCAACGCAGCAACCTGTACCCTACGACAACTACTTTTTCTTCGATGGACTAAATTTTTGTTTAGCGAAGGACATAAAATCTGGGAAAATCATGAACTATGTATCAAAATAGCACCAATCAACTGTAAAAGAACTGAGTCACTAAAATGTTTTCTCAGAGCGTAGCAGTCATTTGAAAAAAACTATTTTCAAAGTGTATATATATACCCCCTTGAGTTAGTTGTTGCATGGAACGATTGCTCGAAGAATTTCAACGAAACTTTCCTTGATTGTTATTTAATTGAATACAAATAATATTAGCCTGTTCCGATCAAAATTGACCACCCGATTCAAATTGACCCCAATTTGAGACAAACGATATCAAAGTTTTGTAATTTTAGCATGGGCTCTTATGGAGAATAGAGATTTACACACGAGATTTTTCGGCTAAAATCAAAACGCAACAAAGGAATTTGATAAAAATTTGATATGTTATAAAAACCAAAGTTATAAATTACACAAAAAACAAAACAAAAATTTTGACCACGCCGTTACTGAAATATGACTCGTCAAAATCTGAAAATGTTCATGAATAAATACTATTTAGATGTGTGTGAGAGCAGTGAGACTGTACTTTCACGAAAGTTTTATAATGGGCGGTTTTCGACTAACGCTTCAGCTATATTATACTTTCAATTCGATGAGCTATACTTTTGAACGTGACTATCTCGAAACAACTACCTTATAGTGTCAACCTACAAAAAATTTATCTTTAATACAATTCTGTTGGTTCCCTACTGAAAATTTTGGGATGAGATATGATGCAAGATTTCAAATGGGATCTAATGATCGGCCTAAATGAGATCTCGTACCAGCTCAAACGAGGTCTTATGTGCCACTCATATTATATGCTGGTAACGAAATTGAATTGGGATGTTATATGAGATCTGGCATGAAATCTCATGTGCCCATCTCATGTGAGTCTTATGTCAGTTCTCATATAGCAACTGATTTTTGATGAAACCTCAGATCTTAAGTCAGATCTCGTGATTTGGTACTAGAATTTTTCATCAAATTCAAAGTACACGGCAGACCAGTCTTAAACTGTGATTTGGTTTGAGTGCAAGAATACGGTACGCAGAAATTTCACAAAATACGTTTATTCATCATATTTTCGCGGGAACTTGAACAATTCGTCAGTTCCAGGAATCATAGCATCAATAGTATATTCAACGAGTGGTACATACACTAGTACACATGGTGAGGTTAATTCTGGCCCGGAAGTGATTGTTTGGTATATTAATCAACACGCTAACCCGATCACTTCCGGGCCAGAATCAACCTCGCCATTTGTACATTACGATAAGGAACAGAGCTCTATTATTTTTCACATAAACTTGATCATTGATAAATACTATCTAATTTTGATTTAACATATTGATAACTTCAATATTCCAGTGAATATGTATGTATCAACACAACTTGATCACAAAACTCAGAAATTTGAATACATAAAAAAATTATATGAAATTATTTTTAAACGAAGAGAACTTCATTTTTTTACATAAATTCTATGTTATAACTTCGCTGTTGTGTTTATCATAAGCAGCAAGCGCTCAAATCACTCTGATCACATATTTTCCAAATTGATTAGACAAAAAATCTGAACTGTTTTTTTATAATATTTTAGATAAGTTTTTATCCGCGCATTTTGCATGAAATCGCAAAATAGGGTTATCATTCCCATAATACTTCACAAGAATCTTGGCCCTGCTGGAAACTTTTACACAACAATATCCATGAATGTATCTTACTTTCTTTTCTCGTCCGAAGTGGTATATGTTTAACCTATTAATAAAAATACAGATTCGGTAGCGGACATACATAACATTCACGTGCCACTTCGATGTAAACACAGATTCGGTGGATGTCTGTCGTTGGAAGTAATGAAATTTCATCTTCTATACACCTGACTTTTTGCAATATGACATAATTGTTACTGAAATTGTGTCCACTAGTTTGAACAATTCGACAGAGCATAAGTTGTTTGTTCGTTGTTTTGTCTACGAGAAATTGGATTATAATGACAAATCTGCCGTCGGTCATTTGCGCAGTACAATTATTCGATCGCCTGTTATTTTTTAAACGTGATGAATAGAGGCATCCATCCTTAGCCATTCTTGTATACACTGTGATATTGTTCAAGCATATATCTGCATCTGCAAATACGTGTAAGTCATCTAAAATTTTTTCGCCTTTGCCAAAGTATGTAATACCTGACACTTTGAAAAATTTCTTCATTTTGAGCGCAGTAACCCGCGTACAATATTCCTTTATAATTGCACAAGTACTAGGGAAGACTTTTTTTTCGAGTATTCCTATGTTGAAAGTCAAATTCATGTATCGCAAAATCTGCAAATTCACGCCCTTCGCACATTTTATTGCTCTCAATATTCCAGCGTTTCCAGCTTCGAATGCGAAAGTCGAATGAGCCCAAAGTGGGCCCCAATTATATACACTTTTGGAGATGTGTAAAAGTTGATGTACATTAAAGGTCATAGCTTTCCTTGTGTACAACTGCTCCGTTTGTACAACGAATTTGTTCAACAAAATATCCGAACGTTCCAATTGTTGGTATGTAATATCCGTTTGTAGTAGAATATATAGACTTTCGACCAACAAGCTCCAATGTTCTATGAATTTTCGTTCTAATTTCAAAGAGAGAATGGGTAGACTATAATAGAGCAACCAATTTTCCCATTCGCGAGCCTTCCAGAACTTTCTCTCAGTTAACGGCCTTGTCAGCCGAACAACCTGATTCGGAGCCTTTATGTGCAATAATTCGGTACTGATAAACTTCACATCTTCGGAAGAAAGGAGATTCAACATGAGCTCTGTAATTTGCTTAGCAACCCCTATCAGAATGCAGTGCATGTAGTCAGGCACAAAACCTAATATGATATTAAACGCAATCAAATTCAGAAGTGGCGTTATACTCTGCACACCGCGAACTGGTTTTTTTGTTCTATTAAATTCCTCCATGAATTCTAATGTGTTCTGTTGAGTTCTAGTTTCTGGAATGTTACTAAGAACAGGATATTTTAGAGACTTCATCTCATTCATATATACGCCAGGGTGTAAGCACCAGCCACACCCATAATTACCGTTAAATTGCTTGAAGCCCTGCATCGGGGCCCTTGCAACTGCATCAGTACAACAACATATACAATAAATTTTGATAAGCCGATTTTCATTTTTTATTTTGCACTCGATTCCTGAAATGGAAATTTTGTTCATCATGTCTCGAAATGGCTTCATAAAGATGTCCATGTTAGGTTTATTTTTACCAAACCATAAGCCACAAGTAATGAGATTTCGAAATCTGTCTTGAACCGGTAACTCATTAATCATTAACTGGATAGGCCAGATCGAATTTTGTGAGCACTCAAATGCAGGTATTCCGTCTGTGTTGAAAATAATAGTGGCATAGTTTTGTTTTTCTTCATCCGGCAAAGAAGAGACGAACGTACGATAACATTTACCATCATATACATCTTTTATGTGATTTTTTTCATGGCGTCGCTCACGCACGACATGATCGTAGTGATCTTGAAATGACTGTAGCTGCTCTGTTATTGCAGTAGATGGGTCAATCATTATGAAAAAGTGCAGACATGACGGATGTGACAAATCTACATTATTGTGACAGATTGGGCACGTAACAGCAGAATCCAAATATTCCATTTTTCCCACATATTCAGAGCAGGATGGGCATACTGCGTGAAATTCGATGTTGCTCTTGGGATTAAAAATTTTATCGATGAAATATCGCGAATCTGGAAAGATTGGTTCGACGAATAAATTATTGATCAATTTGAGCAGATTAGAAATCGCGGTTTGCGTTAGCATATTAGACATCGCAAATTTCAGTGTCATCAGAAGTATCTCGCCTGGACTCCTATTAAGCGGCGCAGAAATAATATCGAAAAAGCCTGGTATCTCTATCAAATCGTGAAGATCCATCGGTTTCTTGTGATGTTCAGAATTTTCCTGTTGGGGGTCTTCTACAATGTCTTCAGTGCCAGAAACTTCTTCGGCAATTTCCGGCCGTATTGTACTCGATGATAAAGAATCACTTGAACCAAAGACATCATTCTATAACAAATGAATAAAAGAACCGTTAATCAAATTGCTAACACTTCGGTTCGATATCGCATGTTAGTGAATTGAATAATATAAGATAATATAATTAATGAGAATAGAAATTATTCGGTAGAAATATGTGCCCACCTTAGTAATTGTGGGAAATTCATTTGCAAGTTCCTCAACGTCTGAAGTGCACACTGTGTGTACATTAAGAGTTCTATCTGGTATGTCGTCACCAGGTGGTGTATCTTCATCTGGATTGCGTCTCTTCTGTGTTCTCTAAGAGTCATGAAGATCAGAATATATATGTGAGGTGCAAATTATTTTTAGCATAAGCATACCCTCCATAGAAATCGAATAGACTTCATTGAATCAGTTTCATTCCCGTTCCTCTCCTATGTATAAAAATGTTATATTATATTTTTACTCACAGGTGTTTCGTTGGTCAGTTGCAGGTTAGGATATTCTGGCGTAGTTATTCTCTGCTTTTTGTATTTAGAATAACTGCTCAAATCTTCATCACTCTTAGATTTTAGATGCTGTTTGTAAGAAGGATACCTCCGACTCATTTTTGTATCGAAAAAAGTATATTTAAAATTCATCCGATGCACGAAACACGTGGCGAGGTTTTTTTTTTAGATTCAAAGCTGTCGAAATCGCTCGAAATTATGGAGGGTAGAGGTGAGAAGGACTCTCCGTGTATAGGAAGTATCCGTGAAACCGAGTTAATTAGATGGCGCTGCTGTAGCAATAGTCCCCAATTCAAAAGAAAGCGCCGTTGGTATACTTCACTTCATTGGTGATCGCATAGAACCACTGATATATACATATATACACTGGATAGAGGATCGTTGGTTAACAACGAATAGCGCTGCGGCAGTATTTTGCTGGAGATATATCTCTGTCTCAACATGTTGGCGTCAGTCTGCCGCTCATTGCGCAAATGGGCTATTCCCCTTCCAGGAATATAAGTTCTATGGTATTGTCCAATCATTTGTCTCCTTGGAATTGTCCAGAGTGAATATTAGCAGACGATCGGACAGACATAACGGAAGCTCGGTTTTCGAAAAGTTAGTGCACGAATGTCCGTAACGACCACGTGTGAGGCTGAAAATTCGCCGTTTACCATGGATGTGGTGCAATCAAATAAACGTAAAATCGGATTTGCGTGTATTCGGTTCAAAGACCGTGGAAATTCTGATGAATACGATATAGTACCCATTTCATTTGTGAAAGAGAGGATCAAAACAAGTTTAAAACAATTTCAACCGACCCATGAAAACGATTTCAGCAAAGATCAACTGTATCACGTCTATTGGAAGTGCTTTGAAGATTGCAGTGAAGACCACGACCATGTGGCGTATTTCAAGGCACATGTCTTGCACCTTGGTGGTAAGTATTCATACCGAGAGTTCTTGAGAATTTCTTCAACCCAATCCGATCGTTATTTTTTGTTTACTCGTTATTAAAGTCTTCAATCGTAAGACGTATACATATTAGGGTGCTTTTTTTAGAACAACTATTTTTTTTTGTTCAACTTCCCATCGAAAATCTTGTTGTAGATGTCGAAAAAGGAATCCTGTCTAATTTTTAGCTCTTAATTCCAATTCTAAGTACTTGCGCTCTTCTTTTTAAGTTTTCCCATGCTTAAAGCATGTAAACATTACTAAGTGCCTCCGGCAGTTCGACTGTGATTTCAACAGCTGCACCCCTGTGAAGAAAAAGTCGTGATGTTTGCATGCTTTTAGTATGGGAAAACTGAAAAAGAAGAGCGCGTGTACTTGGAATTGGAATTAAGAAATAAAAATTGGACAGGATTCCTTTGTCGACGTCTACAACAAGATTTTCGATGGGGAGTTGAACAAAAAAAAAAAACAGTCGTTTCAAAAAAAGCACCCTAATACATATATGAACTAATCAAGTGACGCAGCGGACCAAGGTGAATCAGCCTTAGGGAGGCTGCGTAGCGTGTCGTGGGTCTCTGTCAGGGCAGAGACTTAAAAGGAGAGTATCAGGCTTCCAGATCACGAATTTTGTTCTAATTTGTAGAGGTGATTTCTTGGCAAGAAAACACCCTCTACAAATCTGAACAAAATCCGTGATCCGGAGGCCTGATACTTTCCTTGTTAGTACATTCGTGTACCAATTAAGGCTCAAGTACAATACATGTATATACCTCATATAAATAATAATAGTAGTATTAATATTCATTTCAGAATCTGAAGGTGAGGTCAAACAGAAGATCACCAGTAAGCGTCTGAGATTCCCCAACAGGAAGTATTGTGCGACGTCTAGTTCCACAGATATTGAGTGTGGGACAAAATCATCTTTTCAGCATTCAAAAATTGTTCAAAAGGTATAAATTTCGTCTCACGTTATCAACGGTTTATCATCGGAAATTTGACGTGTAATCTTTTGTAGATTTTCGGATGGACTTGGCACGTACAATAATTTAACCAACATTAATCATGTTGCAGAAGCTGAAAGAATGTGTTAAAATACGAAAGGAAAAAAAAGCAGACGAGGAATTACAGCAATATTATGGCACAAAACAAGTTGAGGATCGGCGACCAGTAGTGGATTCAGACACTGACTTTGACGAGCCTGCACAAACACGAGTAGGTAATAAAATATAAATCAAATTGACTACACTTACATTGCGACATATCAAGCTGAAGGATGTAGTTTGCTGGAAGCAGATTTGATCTGTGCTGAAGAAAAGAGTTGAGTTTCAAAATAATAAGAATATCAGTTCAAGATTTGTACAATTTCAGTTTTACATGCGAATTTTCGAATAATTGACTATAATTCTTTCAAGCTTGCTGTTTTTTCCCCCTAATTGAAAAAGTGAAGGGTGATTTCAAGTATATCTGAAATAATAATATAAACTAATGTGCAACTTTTCCTTCAAGTACTTGTGAAGATTTGAAATTCTTCTTACTATAACTCCTAAATCTCATTGAGAATCAAGCTACAGTCAATAATCGATTGACTCTTAAAACTCCTGTCAACCTTAATTTATTCAAGAAGCGTTTGGTTTTACTGTCGATTTCTTAGCGGGTATGTACGCTTGTTCATCTACCATGGCCCTTCTGAAGATGATCATGTAATAAATCACATAATATTATGAGAGAAATCTACATGTAATTTGTCATGTGATTCATTATATAAGTTTTATGAAATATATGGAAAATCACACAACCAATCATATAGGCACGAATCATCAGGTATACTATATCAAAAATCATATGGTCATCCCTCGGATCATTTAACCTGTTGAATATTATATCTGATGATTCGTGCTCGTATGATTTATTATGTAACTTCTCATGTATTTCATCACATTGACAAGATAAATCACATGATCAACCCTCGGACCATTGAACTAAGAATCATGTTATGACATGAGAATTCGTACGAATGGCACAAGAAACTAACAAAATAGCTTTTGCAAGTTGCACGAAACCCAAAGTCGTATGTATAAAACAATGTTTATTGAGTTCAACTATAAAGTCTGACAGCAATATTTTCTGGCTAATCGTAAGTGGGCAACGTATCAATGTGCTCTCATTATGTCTTGGCGTAGATACTGGAAGACGAAAACTGGCGGAAAATAGGGCTGCGAGAAGACAGGAGCCACCGAGCACTCCTCCTCTACGAATTGTGCGACGTAAAAATGAAGCCTACGGTGATGTTGTAGATGACCTCCGAACAGAACCAATCGATGACTGTTTACAAGCGAACACACCACGTAGACGTCAAGACGAAACATCCACTTCACCGAACACACCACGTGGACGTCAAAACGAAACATCCACATCGCGACAAAACAAAGCATTCACATCACCGAATACACCAAGTGGACGTCAAAACGAAACATCCACATCACGACAAAACACAGCATTCACATCACCGAATACACCACGTGGGCGTCAAAACGAAATATCCACAGCATCCACATCACCAAACAGAGTACGTGGACGTCAAAACGAAACATCTACATCACGCCGAAATGAAACATCCACATCACGTCAAAACGAAGCATCAACATCACGACAAAACAAAGCGCCTAAATCACGACAAAATGTAGCATCCACATCACGACAAACATCCGACGAAAATCACGTCCGTGCAGATCATTTGGGTAATACATCTGTGGATTTATAATAATCTTGTACCACTGACAATAATGTTGATTATACCAATCTAACTGATGTTGTAGCACACCTAACGAATGTGAGGACCCCGGAGCGATTGAGTAAACGGCTAGGTAAATGAATTACTCAGCATATTTGAATGATATTTCCTGATACTCATGGGTTTTAATTATTTATTTTTAGCAAGCACGAGACATACATCCACGGAATGCCATGGGCTACGCCGATTCAATATCGTCAATGAAAAAGTAACCATCTGATTGCAACCATCGAGACACAATCATATGCACTTTCAAATTTCGCCAACTACTTTGTTCCATGTGCGCTTTTAGATTTACCTCGGCTTGAACGTATTTGTTGGCAAAGAATGCTGGAGGAGCACGATGACGCAAAAGCCCACTACTTTTATCAGAGACGTAGCCACACTTATTTGGGAAGAGAAGGGAATTTTGAACCGGTGTTTTCGAACAGATAAGGTGTCTGTGGCGTTTCGAGGTAGATCACCGAGGAAAGAATTTGAGGCTGACAAGCTGCAATTGCTAAGAGGTAGAATGCTTAGTTGATAACATTTTGCATTGGTTATTTCTTCATGGTCATATCTAAACAACCAACTGATTGTGGTTACTTTCCAGATTTGTTGAAGCACTATCTTGAGCACCATGGTTACAATGAAAGAGACAAAACCCGCATTGAACGAAATATGAATTTGACATTGTCGCGATTTGTCCAAGATATACGCAAACCTTACAAGCACCTTGTACGAAAACTAAATTTGTAATAAGGGATTCACAATATTATTGAGCTAAAAAAATATGAAAGAAAACATGTGATTCTGGCATAATATAATTATTATATCTGTCATTGGAAGGCATTAAGGTACTTCCCTACCCAATTCCACCAGACTTGAAAACATTTGGAAAAACTCGTGCAGAAGGTGCTATCAAACGGAATATCTCTGCCTGGGCACCGAAATCAATGAAACAAAATACGTCGCGCAATTCTATGTGCGACTCCGAACTCGTACCGCCCAAAATATGTTTTTTTTTTTTTTACGCGTAAATAGAGAAGATATCCATTTGAAACGTTTTCAAAATCGTTGTACATGGATATCTTTACTATTTTCGCGTAAAACAAACATGTTTTCGGCCGTACGTGTTCGGAGCCGCACATAGAATTGCGCGACGTATTTTGTTCCATTGATTTCGGTACCCAAGCAGAGATAGTCCGTTTAATAGCACCTACTGCACGTGTCTATCCCAATAGTTTCAGGTCTGGTGGAATTAGGTAGGAAAACACCTTAAAAAGAAGTTATATCTAAGTTATTGAAAATCGTGATGAAATACTTATA
The DNA here is from genome assembly GCA_914767705.2 of Tenthredo notha. Lineage (NCBI taxonomy): Eukaryota > Metazoa > Arthropoda > Insecta > Hymenoptera > Tenthredinidae > Tenthredo > Tenthredo notha. The sequence continues at coordinate 132,734 of OU611923.1, forward strand.
CCTAAGTCATTGAGAGTCTTAAAATACTTATATCTAAGTCATTCAAAGTCGTGATAAAATACTTGTACCTGAGTCATTGAAACTCATAAAATACTTATATCTGAGTCAATCAAAGTCATTATAAAATAATAATATCTAAGGAATAAACGTATTTTGTGAAATTTCTGCGTACCGTATTCTTGCACTCAAACCAAATCACAGTTTAAGACTGGTCTGCCGTGTACTTTGAATTTGATGAAAAATTCTAGTACCAAATCACGAGATCTGACTTAAGATCTGAGGTTTCATCAAAAATCAGTTGCTATATGAGAACTGACATAAGACTCACATGAGATGGGCACATGAGATTTCATGCCAGATCTCATATAACATCCCAATTCAATTTCGTTACCAGCATATAATATGAGTGGCACATAAGACCTCGTTTGAGCTGGTACGAGATCTCATTTAGGCCGATCATTAGATCCCATTTGAAATCTTGCATCATATCTCATCCCAAAATTTTCAGTAGGGTTATTTTCTATAAAATTGTTCCCATAGACTTTTCCTTTTCTGCATGGTTGTCGCAGCGTCTCTAGTTCTTCTTCTTCTTTCTCCTTATTGGCTATCCACAGAGCGTCTCTTGTTGAAGCTCGAACGGCGGATGTTTCGTTCCATTTTCTGCCGTTCTGGATTGTTGTTTGTTTGTCGGTTTGCATGAACATAAAAATAATGTAAAATGCTGTGGGTACTGTTAACCAGACACGCCTGCATTTGTTTTTTTTTTTTTTGTTTAAATTCACTGCGCCAGTTCTCAGTAAAACGTAACAAAACGTAAAGACTGATTTTGGCGGGACAGTCAGCCGCGACCGTCTTACCTATACTCTAGAGATGCAAACCGAGCTTCTCGAAACTCTCCGCATATTTTTCACTAAACACGTCACAGTCAATCGGTTAACATCGCATAGTCGTCACGTTGTTGTCTCTAGCGGTGTTATAGTGCTTTGTGATATTTCTCCTATTTGTTGGTCTCGTACAAGTTCATGTTTTCATAAATTATAATAACTTATTAGTTTAGTTTATTTATTTATCCATTTGTGCCTTCAGCACGCCATAAAGCCTTCGGGCAATGGCTTATTCGATTCCGAAGTGGTGATGAATCCCTCTGAACATTTCTAATAATCGTGGTATTGTATTAATTGTACTTGCAACATATTATTTACGTGGACGATTGAATCGCCGTAATTGTAAGATAGTGTTATAGTGCTTTTGTGATATTTCTTATATTCGTTCGTCTTGTACAAGTTCATGTTTTCATAAATTATAATAACTTATTAGTTTAGTTTATTTACTTATTTATCTGTGCCTTCAGCACGCCATAAAGCCTTCGGGCAAAGGCTTATTCGATTCCGAAGTGGTGATGAACCCTTCTGAACATTTCTAATTATCGTGGTACTGTATTAATTGTTGTAAAATATTATCTACGTATGGACGATTGAATCGCCGTAATTGTAAGAATGCCGCGGCCACGAAGACCCCGTCGGTCATTACCTCTGTTGGAACGGATTTTTGACGATAGAACCTACCAACAAAATAAGACAAGTGACAAAGGAACTACGTAAGATTTCAATAAATTATTTTTTCCGAATGCCATTTATTGACGGTCAACTTTGTTTTCAACGCTATTTGGTCTACCAAGTTCGCCGAATTTATGAAACATTTTTCAATCTCTTTTCTATGAATTTCCTCTTACTTTTCACATCCATAATTCTGTTTCTAATATGTTCTTTTTTTTTATTCTTTCTATTTTCATCTCTTCGCTCGTCTCTCAATAATCTTTCAATATCTCAGACACTTCTAAATTATTGTCGGATAGTTTTTCATAATATTTCGCACAGAGAGAGAGAGAGAGAGAGAGAGAGTTTTTTCTTTGGTTTAAGGCCCATCCGTAGTCGCCCACCTCCTTTTGATACAATGTGACACATTTCGATTATCATCCAAGCCCAGGCGTCAAAAACGCGAAAAAAGGCCAACGCTGCGCGAATTCAAATTCAATACCGAATACATACGTCCGAAAGAATGTTCGTTTCATGCGAAAATAGAGACTAGAGATGGTTTTTACATTGTTACGAAAAGTATTACATTACGAAAAATGTAAAAACCATCTGTAGACTCTATTTTCGCACGAAACGAACATTCTTTCGGACGTATGTGTTCGGTATTGAATTTGAATTCGCGCAGCGTTGGCCTTTTTTGCGTTTTTGACGGCTGGGCTCGGATAATAATCGAAATGTGTCACATTGTATCAAAAGGAGGTGGGCGACTACGGATGGGGCTTAATATATCTGCAGTACGAACGTGAGTGATACTGCGTTGCGAGGATGTATCTATAGATGGATGGGTATACGAGTTATTTGTACCTATACACGATTACCAACGAAATATTTCCAAGTGGATACATTCATTTCCATTTTCCTTTACCTCGAAAGACTGAACAGCAGATGAAAGTGAATTTAAACGCCAGAAATCTTATCCTTTTTTTCAGCACAAATATTTTAAGCCATTCTCATTCCACACAATCTAACATCGTAGCACTTCATGAATTTGCTTTTTATTTTCAACAGTCTCCAAGAAATAGGGGTATCTTGGATAAAAAAATATGATCTTCGAGATTTCTGCATCTGCACTTAGCAAACCGTATAGTTTCTGAACTATCATTCTGAGAGCAAAATTCTACTACCATTTTTTCTGCCTTTGTCGATTATCTAGTGGCGAATTTTTTTTTTTTGTTGTTTGATATTGAACCCATGCGAATTCCGTTTTCGTTGAATTGAATGCCTTATGTGTGTAAGCTCTTTTTGCGACCATACGGTTTGCTAAAGTGCAGATGCAGAAATTTTGAAATCATATAGAAAACAGTGACGATAAAAATGAAATGACTGTTATGCACGATCTAGTAAAACTGTTATGTATACATTACTATTTCTCTCTCTCTCTCTCTCTCTCTCTCTCTTTATATTTATTTTTATTTTTATTTTTATTTTTACTCCATTTTTATTTTTACTTTTAGTTTCATTATAGCTACTTGCTCTTTGCTATAATTTATATTCTTAGGTCTATTTTTATTCTTACTTTATTTTTACTCATTTTATTCTAATTTTAATCGGTTTTACTCTTTCTGTTTTATTACCTGTTACATATATATATATATACAGGGTGTCCCATTTTAAAGTACGCATTACGTTTACAGCCGACCTGAAGGTCCAATCGAAAAATGTGTCCTACAAAAGTTGTATGGTTCAGAGGGGGACACATGAAGATTTTTTCTCCGACGGTCCAACATCATAACTGGTGATGCTGCGGAGGATGGACCAGTTTTTTCAAATGGGATCATACATTTTTGTTTCCACCAAAATATTCTTTATTTAAAAACGTACAATTTTCTCAGGAATTTTTTTGTCGTAGAATGAATAGTTCGTGAGATAGAACAAAAAAACAAAGACCGCCATCAACAGCAAGACATGCTCTCACTCGCTTTTCGAAGCTCTGGGACCTAAAGCCTAGGTAATTTCAGACTATTCTTTGGCGTTTTAAGCGTCCTTGTCGAGCCCTGCGTTCCAGTTTCGCAATAGCCCTATCATTTGGAAATCGATGTCGGAGATGACCATATCGATCTCCATACAATCCGCCGCTTGTCGGTAGTTCCCTCGAAATTCTCCTAAGACCATAAGAATATCAACGACTTCGGAAGGAGTGTAATGAGAGAGCTTATTCTGTAACTCAAAGCTGCGAAAATAACTGCAAAATAGCACTGAAATCATGAAAAATAATAGGCGGCTGCTAATGAGCTGCTTTTATTTTATGGATTGACATTGTTTTTTGCAGCTATTCTGCAGTTATGATAACGCCAGAGTTACAGAATAAGCTCCCAGGAGCTTCGAAAAGCGAGTGAGAGCATGTCTTGCTGTTGATGGCGGTCTTTGTTTTTTTGTTCTATCTCACGAACTATTCATTTTACGAAAAAAAAATTCCTGAGAAAATTGTACGTTTTTGAATAAAGAATATTTTGGTGGAAACAAAAATGTATGATCCCATTTAAAAAAACTGGTCCATCCTCCGCAGCATCACCAGTTATGATGTTGGACCGTCGGAGAAAAAATCTTCATGTGTCCCCCTCTGAACCATACAACTTTTGTAGGACACATTTTTCGATTGGACCTTCAGGTCGGCTGTGAACGTAATGCGTACTTTAAAATGGGACACCCTGTATATATACTTATATTTCTGAACTATGTCTATTTTTGCCTGCATATACTATTATTTAATTGTTAAATTAATATTTTTGATAATTCTGTAAACTGTTTTTGCTTGCCTGCGGCCTAAAGGAGCTTTGTTCCAAGGTCGAATAAATTACTCTTCTCTCTCTCTCTCTCTCTCTCTCTCTCTCTCTCTCTCTCTCTGTCTGTAATATCTCTTGTATGCTCTAATTTGCTTTCTTTTTCTCCGCCTACCTTGCATAATTTTTGTGAATGCAAGGTACGCTTGCCCAATATTGTTATGGGTAAATAAAACTTATCCATCCATCTATCTATCTATCTCTCTCACTGCTTTCTTTCAGCTAGCTCTAAGTATTTTCTGTCTTTTACACTATCTCTGTTACTTTACTCTCTGTTACTACGTTCTTTGTTACTCTTGCTGTCTTTCCTACTTGTCCAACATTGTAATGGTCATAATAAAAGTATCTATCTATCTATCTCTCTCCCTCTCGCCTATTTCTTTCATTTAATTTTATATACATTTTTTGTATCAAATTTTACTCTTTTTCTCTCCTTTATACTTATCGTTACTAGTATTACTACTACTACCACTTATTATATTTATAATTTCTTTTTGCTGTACTGTTAATGCGCTTGAGGGGACCTGTCCCAGAGCGCCAAATAAAGCTTACTCTCACTCTCTTACTCTCGAGCAACCAACTCTCGAACTCGCTATCTTCTGAGGCTACCCTCGCGTCGACGCTTCCTGCGTTCCGCACGCGGTTTTACGCTTTCTGTTGGAGGCGGAGGAGCGTGAGGCGAATCCTAGCGGGCATTGGACTATAGTAGGTTGAGTACTTGTAGGGTAGGCCACGTTGGACGTCTCACCAGCCGGACTTCTAGATGTGTTGATGTGTGGGTTATGCTTTTCCATTGCAGTGGACGTAAAATCCGATTTCACGACTTGTTCTGCTCAGATATAATCGACGTCAACTGCATCAAAAAATATCGTTCGCAACATTGGCGTAATACTTTATACCCTCGTGTGATTCCATATTCATTCGGGCGGGCTTCGCCGATCCTCGTGCACGGCGTTCATATGCGGGTATAAAATTTTAGGCCCTTGATACGAAATATACTATTGTTTAAAGCAGCAACCAAATAAATAAATCATAACTTTAATTGATTTATTCAAAATTAATCGGTAAAACCGCTTTTTCCTCAAACAGGTAGCAAAATCGGCCTCAGTTCATGTCTGAAAAAAAATATCGTGTGAACCATGGGAGCGAAAACGTTCTTTGCTCCCTTGATGCACAATATACTATTATTTATACGCAGTTCACTAGAACCTATAGCTTTTCTAGTTCAAATTCGCCTGTGACAATTTGTTCATTTACCGTCACTGATGCATTTTTTTTATTTTTACTAGTGTATGGTGCTGATGTGTGGGTTATGCTTTCGCAACGCTATAATTCATTTTTTATTTATTTCTTAATTCTTTTGCTTTTTGCTCTCAGAGCCTAACATTCCTGTTCATATCTGCTCGCTGTTAATTTACATATCTGTTTACTTTTTTATTGTATCTATTATATTGTACCTATATCTTTATCTGTTTGATTTATCTGTTTATACACTTGTCGTTATATGACTTGTCTGTAGTCCTCAGGGAATTTTACTTTAGGATCGAAAAAATCCTACTCTACTACTCTACTCTACTCTCTTGCACTTTGAAGTTTCAAGCTTATTATTACTCATACATTGAACAGGTGCGTAAAAAAACTCAAACCAAACTGAAAGTACAGTACTATCTCGGAATTTCAGTAATTTCTTGGAATCCTATTTCCCCAACCGCCCTAACAGTCGCTTATAGAGAGGTACTACTGTACGTTCAAATTCCCTAAGTGGTATCCGCGGAAATGCTTCCAGCATTTTGTATTTCCAACACAGAATTTTAGTTCCGGTGAATTGTTACGTTACCTCAACGTTACCAATAGGTGGGGGTGCCGCCCTGGTCTCGAATCCCGAAATTCTGCGTTATCTATGTTCCAAACAATTCCATCAAATACGTATTCAGCGCGGACCTCAAATTCAAAAATAGACACTTCATCTATGGCTAAAAAATCAAACAAAAACATCTATGAAACCAGTACAGGTGCACGAACCGGAAAACGGCCGAACACGTGCTACCACTTTTTTCGATAATTTAATTGAGATGACAATTCACTGATTAGGTGACATGGCATGACTGTTATGCTTTTTTATTAAACGCATTTACGAATTAGTACGCATAGTTATGCATTTTTCATAGCTCTGCTTCGGTACTCAGTATCGGAATGCTTGCAAGGTACTTCAGAAATCTTAATACTTTCACCGCTCAAATGCTTTCTTGGACGAATTGGCTAGAATTAAAATCTCTTACTATTGATGATTTTTCAGTTATTTCCGTTGCAAAAACAAAACTTTTTGCCATGGCACAGGCAAATTGGAAAATGGGCGGTTTCAAATTTCGAACCATCACTCCCGTTTTTGTTTTCCTGATGAGCTGGCAACACACCAGGCCCGGTTTAAACAAGCCCTGAAGGACTGTTTAGTGGACCACTGGTACCAGCTCAAAGCCCTGTACGATGGGCAGGCATTGATGTAAGTTGTATTTCTAAATTCAATTCATGTTTATAAAGTGATAACGTGAACATGTGAAGGTATAATTGATATGTTTAAGTGATATGGAATTAACCGAAACTATCACCGAAAACGCGGTCACAATGCTTAGTGATTCCTCATGATCAGCTATGTGGAGTTATAATAATGTGTGATATTTTAGTAAAAATTGAACACTGCGGTAATACGATAATTTTGATTTATGTAGTCATGCTGAGGCTGCTGCAGCTCTGTCGTTCGAGAACCTTCGCCCATTCATGAAACGCTGTCGAAAACGGGTTTTTCCTCCGCGACCTACGAGCCTCCAAGAGTTCGTTGAGCGCGCTAACAATCCTGTCTATGGCAGAAACCTGGAATACGGATCCGGGCGGCTAACGGTGCAGATGGTCACTGATGCAGAAGATTATTCGCACGTGCTGCTCTACGATACGCAGTTTATCGTAGACGAAATGGGAAGAGCCGACAGACTTTTTATCGATGGGACTTTCAGTACAGCACCCGCAATAAATGGCGTGTATCAGTTGGTCACCATAATAGGGATCAAGTTCGGCCATGTGAGTGACAGACCCTCCGTGTTCTTGGACTACAAGTCCTCAAATTCACTCATATTAGCTATAGGTCTCGACTGTCACGTTTCCGATGGACTCAGGTCATTAATATAGGGTTTGGGGTTGGTTCGTTGATCAATAATAAGTCAAGCAGAAATTAAACCCATTCCATAATTTATGTGACAGGCTTTACATTCATTTGATTGTTAACTTTTCTACGCTTGTATCAACTCGGGAAACGTAATTCTAATAATTATCCGTTCGACACGGGTCTTATCGCGAGCAGAACTGACGTAGTCCCCGGGTATACGCGTGTATGCGTACCATCTTACCCGACGTCATCGGACGGTACCCATACTATTCTGCCCGACGGGCTGCAAGCCACGCCGGTTTTCCGGTGTTTAAACCGCCCTGGAGTAGCCGAGGTACTCCACGAAGGTCAGCCCGCGTGCCAATTCAGATTTTCTGATGATTTGATATTTCTTTTCATGTATTCATGATCCGCGGACTGTAATAAACCACGTTGGTATCCCAACGTGTCAACCACCCCCGGTCAAAACCTCAACCATGAGACCCCGGAAAGGCCAGTCCGCGGCACCGGCCGATTTTCCGCGCTATTGTCAATTCACGGGCTGTAATAAACCACGCTGGTTTCCCAGCGTGTCAACCATCCCGGTCGAAACCTCAACCATGAGGCCTCGGGAAGGCCAGCCCGAGAATCCCCCACGACTTCTTATTATACCTTGTAACGTGGCAGATTTTATATCTGCCACTGACCGTGCCTCCACCCGCGAATGTGAGCGACCGTACCGCTGCCGTACCGCAAATTCTTCACCGAAGCGCAAGTCCTGCCTATATCTTAGAACACTTGTCTGCTGTAAGTTTTTTTTTTATTGTAAAACACAGGTGCAAGGACAACGAGGGATGCATTTTCGTCGCTGGAGCATCTGGGGGATGTTCTGGAAGCCTCGGCATTAGTACCCGCACCTAGGTCATCGCCTCCGTCTCTGCAGCCTCGTCACCTGCCAGCCGGGAGAGGGCTGCACCTCCCAGCCTGATAACGCCGCAAATTATTCCTCCCGGCCGAAATTCGAACATGCCAACCGTTAGGTGCGGCGAACATGCCGTTGCGGAAAGGCTTCCCCCACCACTTTCCGATTTCCGGACAGAAAATCTGCGAGTGACTCCGTTGCCGACCAGCACTCGAATACGTCGAGATATCGTTTTGCTTAAGTTTAAGTTACCGCTTTACGTTTTTTTTGCATTAGCTTTTGGGGGTTTTTCATAGTTTTTTTTTTGCATTATCTGTATCTTTTCTTTTGGGCTTTTGATTTCTTTAGTTTTCTTTTCTTGAGGTTTTGCTTTATTGTTTTTGTGTGTGCTTTATTTTGGAGCCGCCTGGGTCACGTCCCGATTAAAGGTAGGCTCTTCTTTCCGTACAGACCTCGACCATCCGTCTAGCGATTTCGAAACACCACCGATTCACGGTTTACCTACTATCTTCAGCTATAGACGAATAGTCGTGGTCTATATTTTCTTTAGGCTACTTTAGCATAATTAAGTTTATTTGCTATTTTTTTGGACTTGCGCTGCCCGGGGAAGAATCCCGGTGCCGTGCCGTATCGCCTACGTTGCCTACAAATATCTTTTCTTTTGCGAGCGTTACCTTTTAGCTAGATAATAATTAGCATATTTATTCGAATATCTTTTGTTTTGATAACCTTCTCTTTTGCGGCCTAACCGCCCTATAACTTTTGCTGCGACGCCGGAATCAAATTCCGCCGCAAACTTTTTTTTGTATTTTTTTTGTGCGCATTCTTTTGGGTTGTACCTACCTCTACGTTTAAGAATTATACGTGTGACCTCACTGGTCCTGCCGGCCTGTTTCTTTATTCATTAATTTTTTTTGTATCGCCGCATTTGATTTGAAATTATATTTTCGTTACGTCTACTTGTATTGAGCTAAGTGTGTTATTTCACCGCCCCCACGTTCCCCTCTCCGTCTAACTAGTCGGTTATCGTTGCGATTTCTTGGATTTGGGTTATTATTTGCTGCGTTTAGCTATCTTTATCTGGCACATTCGTGTGCCTGGCGCCCAACATTTTCTTTCGTTTAGTTTCTTTTTGTATCGTACCGTTCGTAGCTTTTCGCGTGAGAACCGTTGGCGCTTCTTTGTGCGGGATTTACTTTCCTATTCATTTCCTCCGGGTAGGAAACTTGCTCGTTACAAATTGGCGCCCAACGTGGGGCCCTGAGATAACACACTGGAGGATTTTTCGTTGCATAGCTCGTTCTTTTCGTCATCGTATGGCTGTAGTTTTAATAACTGCACTACGTATCATTAGTGCTGCGCTAGAGCGACTTTGAGAACCCCTGCGTAACGCGATCGCCTTCGACACAAGGAGCGTCGCTGTTATTGTTTACCTAGTCGCGCTGAGTTCGAAACACAGGCTATAGTCTATTTCGAATTCGCAACGACTCATTGCCGTACGTTTACCGTATCGTTGTGTGAGTGCGAGAGTGTGTCAGCTGTCTATGCTTGCGATGGAGCTAGCAACAAGACCATATGATCTCGCCTGGTTCCTAGGCGTGAATATAGATCAGCTGATTGCGCAGCTTAGCCACTCTTCGTCTGAGGAAGTCGACGGCGTACTCTCTTTTATGCAACTGAGTACTCAGGGTGATTTGCCTACACGCTGCATGCGTTTGGTGCGTTACCACCTCTACCTTCGCGGCAACGTCATCCCCTGGGGAAGGGAAGATGAGCAGCCGACCGTTACCCCCTCACTATCGCGAGTAGAACAGGATGTTCCACTAGATCTGAGTGTGCGTGCCGCTTTTAAAGAGCAACCGTTGGCCTGTGAGCCAGAGATTCCGGTAGCCGTTGATTGCGAAGACGTCCTGACGACTGAAGCCGTAGAGCCCGAGATCTCAGTATCTCCGAGGGTAGCTCTGTCGTTTGGTAGTCCCAGCATCGCGGTGCAGCCGGTAGTATCAGGCCTAACGTCGACGAATTATATCACCACGCGACCGATCAATGCGATCGCGTCGATCCGCCGCTCTAATTCCCCTGTTTCCAGTATGGCAGTATCGCAAACCGTCAGGTGCGCTGGAACGCCATACCACTCGCTGCCGTATCGAAATCCGTTTTTGCCGTACGTTTCTGCGTTAGCGTTAGATTCCCCCATTTTACCTGAAATACCGCGGGACACGGAGTCTGCGAAACTGCCTGCGTGCTGTATAGGCGACTTGGTACCGCGCAACACTGCCGAGATGTGTCTCGAGTGCAGCAAGACTTGCGCGGAAAGCCAAGCCGCATCAGCCGAAGCACAGGCTATCGCAGCTACTCCAGTAGCTTTGGTCCCGGAGGCCAAGAGCCGCCTAGAGGCTCAGGATAACCCTCCGAGAAGGGAACAGGGAACCGCTAAACCTCCCGTACCGTTTGCGCCTGAAGAAGCTATAAGCCGTAGTAACCTCCGGAATCTGGGGGTGGGTCCGGTTCTGTTACGAGAAAAATTCGCAGAGGGCTACAGGTGGAGGCGCGAGTCTTCGGATTCCCCTCCGCTCGCTTTTTCAGCCTCGGTTCTATCCCGCACAATGCACCCAGCTCGCTCGCACCCTGCCGTCGGTCCGGTTAAAGCCGTGAAGACGTTGCCTGGGAAGTCGCCAGCCAGCTGCTGGAATTGTAGAGAACCAGGCCATACCTATTCGGAGTGTGCCGTCCCACGAAAATGTTTCTGTTTTCGCTGTGGAAACCCTGGCGTGACGGTTACGAACTGTGGCAACTGTTCGAGGTCTCCGTCAGGAAGCGCGATCGAGAAGCAACGGTTGCTGGTCCATCTAGCTTCTCTCGTGAATACGTTACGTCGAGAATCGGTTAGCGCGTTTCGCTATACTAGATTCCCCACAGCGCGGAGTAGGGTGAGATTAACTCCTGGCTCTGCTTAGCGGTAGATTCGTATGATCCGGATGGTTTTTTTTTTTTGCCTTCTTTCTATTTTTTCTGCCGGATCCGATCTATTACCGAAAACTCCGTTTTAGTGCTGACATCTTACCGTCTCGTACCGTTCTATGCTACCTGAGTTCGTTTATCCCTCGACCTTTCGTCGAAAAAGCGTTGAGCCTGGTCGGTCGGAAGTATTTCCGCACCGTAATTGCCAGCTCCATTAGAGTCGCGCATATAGACGGAAAAGTCGTTGTTGGCGAAGCTTGGCGATCTTTTTCAGAGACACTCGGTAGCGATACGTTCTCCTACGTTTATTTTTTTTTCCTGCCGTACCGCCCCAGTAGCGCGTGAAGAATATAGCCCGATAACCCGTCCCGTAGCGTGGAAACCGTTGAGAATTTTAGTGAAATCGCGTATAGGATGGTGTAGTCGACGGTCTGCGGAAGCTTTGCGGCCCTCCTTCTGAGACCCGCACGTTCCGTTTGTGAGGGGGGTGTTGTAACGTGGCAGATTTTATATCTGCCACTGACCGTGCCTCCACCCGCGAATGTGAGCGACCGTACCGCTGCCGTACCGCAAATTCTTCACCGAAGCGCAAGTCCTGCCTATATCTTAGAACACTTGTCTGCTGTAAGTTTTTTTTTTATTGTAAAACACAGGTGCAAGGACAACGAGGGATGCATTTTCGTCGCTGGAGCATCTGGGGGATGTTCTGGAAGCCTCGGCATTAGTACCCGCACCTAGGTCATCGCCTCCGTCTCTGCAGCCTCGTCACCTGCCAGCCGGGAGAGGGCTGCACCTCCCAGCCTGATAACGCCGCAAATTATTCCTCCCGGCCGAAATTCGAACATGCCAACCGTTAGGTGCGGCGAACATGCCGTTGCGGAAAGGCTTCCCCCACCACTTTCCGATTTCCGGACAGAAAATCTGCGAGTGACTCCGTTGCCGACCAGCACTCGAATACGTCGAGATATCGTTTTGCTTAAGTTTAAGTTACCGCTTTACGTTTTTTTTGCATTAGCTTTTGGGGGTTTTTCATAGTTTTTTTTTTGCATTATCTGTATCTTTTCTTTTGGGCTTTTGATTTCTTTAGTTTTCTTTTCTTGAGGTTTTGCTTTATTGTTTTTGTGTGTGCTTTATTTTGGAGCCGCCTGGGTCACGTCCCGATTAAAGGTAGGCTCTTCTTTCCGTACAGACCTCGACCATCCGTCTAGCGATTTCGAAACACCACCGATTCACGGTTTACCTACTATCTTCAGCTATAGACGAATAGTCGTGGTCTATATTTTCTTTAGGCTACTTTAGCATAATTAAGTTTATTTGCTATTTTTTTGGACTTGCGCTGCCCGGGGAAGAATCCCGGTGCCGTGCCGTATCGCCTACGTTGCCTACAAATATCTTTTCTTTTGCGAGCGTTACCTTTTAGCTAGATAATAATTAGCATATTTATTCGAATATCTTTTGTTTTGATAACCTTCTCTTTTGCGGCCTAACCGCCCTATAACTTTTGCTGCGACGCCGGAATCAAATTCCGCCGCAAACTTTTTTTTGTATTTTTTTTGTGCGCATTCTTTTGGGTTGTACCTACCTCTACGTTTAAGAATTATACGTGTGACCTCACTGGTCCTGCCGGCCTGTTTCTTTATTCATTAATTTTTTTTGTATCGCCGCATTTGATTTGAAATTATATTTTCGTTACGTCTACTTGTATTGAGCTAAGTGTGTTATTTCACCGCCCCCACGTTCCCCTCTCCGTCTAACTAGTCGGTTATCGTTGCGATTTCTTGGATTTGGGTTATTATTTGCTGCGTTTAGCTATCTTTATCTGGCACATTCGTGTGCCTGGCGCCCAACATTTTCTTTCGTTTAGTTTCTTTTTGTATCGTACCGTTCGTAGCTTTTCGCGTGAGAACCGTTGGCGCTTCTTTGTGCGGGATTTACTTTCCTATTCATTTCCTCCGGGTAGGAAACTTGCTCGTTACAACCTCTGTGTTATTACATATAGTCTCAAGTGACAGTTGTTCAAACTGTAGTTCTATCATGCATATTCTTTTCTTTCCACACATTCTCAGCCACTGTTGTTTCAGTCTACATATTTTCATGCATCGCCAACAGGCCATGTAATTTCTAACACTATACTATTCATCAATTTCATCCTGTAGAAAGGCTACGATCTGTCACAATCGTTTAGTGTATTATATCACCCATTTTTGTGAATAATACTCCAAGTTTTATAACACGAATAGTGTTTCAGCTTTTGACAGTGTTTAAAATTCCGATCGACAGTAATTTTCAAGATGGTTGAGAATAGTAATTTATCGAAGGTTCTGATTCATGAAAGAAATTTATTTAAAAATTGAGTGTAACAACTTTAAATTTATTCAATCGTAATTGTCTAATTCATTCAGAACTTTTTGATCAGTAGATACGGATCTTGATATTATCTTTATTCATACAGGGTATTCCGTTCGTATGGGTACTAATGTCTCGGAAAACGCAAGTTGCCTATCGAGAGGTCTTCCGATACGTCAAGGAGAATCTCATACCCAGGGCCAACGTAAGGCTCGTTATGAGCGATTTTGAAGCGGCGTTGCGGAACGCGATCCAAGACGTGTTTGTCGCAGCCCACAGCACAGGGTGCAATGCACACTTCGATAGGGTATGCACTAAACACGGCATATACACTAGGGTGTTTGGAAAGAAAAATTAGATTTTTCATGCTGCTACCCCTAAACTTGAGTTTTGATAGACAAAAACATCCTCCCGAAAATGGAACTCTGTAGCTTAAGTGGAAACTGCAACTTATTAGACTTTTCTAATAATAACAACCAATTAGCGATTATAACAGTCAAACCGATTATAACGGCCAATTTCGCTTTGAGAAAAAAAAAAATCGTCCAAAAATTAAAAAAAAAAAAAAAAATCGTGAAATTTTTTCGTCTCAATTCGAATTTGGCTGTTTTGCGCGTTTGCTGGGAATATACTCTAGGCCCTAGAGTCTAAGGGCCTATCTCCACCCTGTGACAAATATTCAAGGCCCTGTGTTTTTTTTAGTTCACGGACAGCTGATTTTATAGAAAAAATTTATGGAAAAAAAAATTTTTTTTTTGCTCTTTCACGATAATCTTCTAGAGTTTCATGAAACTATTGAAAATACTATCAAAAGTTTTATCAGAAATAAAGTCAAAGTATAAACTATACAGCCATGTATGGGTACGGGTACTGCAGGACTCCAAAATGGAACAAAAGGCTGGGGCGCTTGAAATATAAAATTTTTCATGAACATTTTTTCGTTGTTCTAAATATAACTTCTGTCGGACAACGATTATGTGAAAGATAACAAATGTCCCTGAATTGAAGAAAACCATCACCGCTACGCTAAAAAATTGTCAGTCGCTAGATCAAAAATCCCCAATAATTGAGAAACTAATGTCTTTTCATGAGAGATCAGCCATAGAAGAGCTGAGAATTCCAACGAAAGCTTTCTGCATCGTATCTGGTGTAAGTGCTAAAACAAAGCTCCATTCAAAATGAGCCGCAGCAGTGAGCGCTGTTTGGCGATGCGTGAGTTACTGTTCTACGACAACAGCCAGAGATAAACGAGTGTTATAGATCAGCACCAAGATTTTCTGGGAACAGCAGCAGCTAATTTAATTCTTATTTTCATTTTCTTTTTTGTGACAGTGGATCTACAGATGCAGGGCAAAGAAAATTCGTGGTCCGAGATGCCACCGCAGCAGAAATAGAAAATCTGAGATACGTTTGTCATAAAGTTTAATGATATGACCGTTCGAATCGTTTTGTGCCATATATTCTGGAGAATTCAATTAACTTACACCAGTTCTCACTAAAGTGCCATTTACTCAAAACTATCTTTTCAGCTATGTTAAATGCTCCTTGCGTTTAAGTTTTGCTCCGATCAACTTCTTCTTCGCAGTGAAGATTCACACACACCTCATGCATACAAAAAAAAAATGTAAAAGTATCAAAACTCAACTTTTGAGGGGTAGCAGCATGAATACTCGATATTTTTTTTTTTTTTTTAACACCTTAATTACACAGATACATGGCGGCAAAGGGGGCAAAGTCGACCTATGGGGCAAGGCCGCACGAACCTATTTCTCGATCTATCATGAAGTAATAACAACACATTTTTTTCAAGGCGATTTACCGAAAAGCAAAGATGCTTAGGGTGGCCCGTCTGATACGATCGCACGAAGACGTTCACTCGTTTTTCAAGAAACTCTTGGCCCTTGCATATCTGCCAGCAGAGAGAATCTACCCCGCGTTCAACACTCTAAAAGACGGACTGCCAATAAATAGGCAGAATGAGTTACGAGGGTTTTTATTATACTTTGAAAATTACTGGCTGCGTGTGGTTACGCCACATGGATTTAGCGTATACGGACTGGGGCGTAGGACCAATAACGTTTCTGAGTCGTACAACAGCCAATTGCAGCACAAATTGGGTCCCAATCCTGCACCCTGGGATTTTTTATGTAAGTATGGATATTAAAGATAGATGATGAAGGTAATAGACTCGATATAATCACTAATGTGAAATCTGGTCTGCACCCCTTCTCGAATCTTGTAGAATCTTTCAACGTCTCTTCAGATTTTGGCAAAGATTTGGAATCAATTATTCTCAAATCAAGTCTTCGAGTCTCTAAATTGGGTTACAGCTAAGTTGATGAGTGTTTCACTCCTTGCAAGGGTTTATGGGGCATAATTTGATTGTGTATTTTTTGGATAAGGCAAGCTTTTGACGCTGCAGAGCCACGCGAAGATAGACGTCGGGCATCTTCGCAATAATCGCAGGATCAGCAGACACGCGCGGTACCAAACCACATATAAACAAAAAGTCCTTCAAAGAGGTTAGCCGTATATTTACTATATGTATATATGTCGCATCGCCGTGGATTTGGAGATCCTGAACAAAGCATCAGATTGTCAACAACGCTCTCAATTCCAGGCTTTTCTTTTCTACTGACAACAACCAGAGGGACCAGACGCTCTATTTTGATTTTGAAAAGGCTCCTAATCGGCCAATATTTGTATTTAAGTGTCCGTTCAATAAATTTCCAGTCAGTCGTGTTACTGCGGGACCGACAGAACGAATTATCTGACATCAGAAGTGGGATTCAGAACGTTTCACTTGTGATTCGGGCGGCAAAGGTTCTTGTGAAAACCGTGTTAGTGAATAAGTGTGGATATAACCATGGAAGGAAACGGTGAAAATATTGTGAGTGTGATGGCGAAAGACGCTGAAAAGCGTGTAGGTGTGACTGACCGCGAGTCAGGCAGTGCAAAATCTCGAAGTAGGAAGAGAAATCGATCGCCGATGACATCGGAATCCGAGTATGAATCTGATGATTCGGTACAAAGAAGGAGAAGGCGAAGAAGACGTAAGCCGAGGTTAGAGGAGGAGAACCTGCGACTTCTTGCTTTGCTCACTAGAAAAGAACAAGCTCCGATGGATCTTATCAAATTTGATCCCAAGATCACTGACGCAACCGGCTGGGCGAAGATGGTCGACGAGTGGATTCGTCGCTATAACCCTGATGATTGGCTAGTGGTCCAGCACTTAGCCAAAGCCTTCAAGGATGAAGCAGCACAGTGGTTCACTGGTATGGACCCTTCTGGCAAAAGCTGGGTTGAAATACGTGCTGAATTTTTGAGTGCCTACGCAAAGAATAAGAACGTTGCATCTGAGCTTCACACGATTTGGACGGAAGACGCCGAGTTTACGCTGGAAAACTACATGAAAAGAGGAAGGAAGCTAAAAGCGTGGCTCAACGAAAGGCAAACGACGGACGAGGCCGCCGCTCAACTAGCGGGATTATCTTATTCAGCGCAGAACCGATTCGTCCGCAACATATTCGTGCGCGAATCGCCCAAGAGTTTGCAGGAGGCAATGGCGTACCTCGATGGACGAACGACCGACCACCATCGACCGCGTGCATCCTCCGGAGCCCCTGGTCCACATACTAAGACTCCGGCGCCGCGAGATGGTAGGTCGCACCGTTCGAACATCGAGTGCTACAATTGCGGAAAAAGGGGACATCGCAAAGCCGAATGTCGATCAGCTCCGCGGTCACAGACCGGCGGTCATTCACGGGACAACAAGGGGTCGAACGGCAGGGGTTCGGGTTTTAAAAGGCCGGTGACCTGCTACAACTGTAAAGAGGAGGGACACATCGCCCCGAATTGTCCTAAGAGGGAAGAAAAGGTAGTGAGGCTTTGTAATTTGACCTCTACTGAGAATACTCTGAAGCTAGCCGACGGTAAGGTGTTGACGTTTATTTTTGATTCTGGTTCTGACTGCTCTCTTGTAGCAGAGAGTTTGGTAGAAAGGTTACCCGGTAAGAGACAATCAGTCTCTACACGGTTGAGAGGTATTGGGAATGGGTACGTAGATTGCCGAGAGCAGATCTCTGTGTTTGCCGAGCTGAACGGCATAAATGTTGAAATTGATTTGTATGTGGTACCGGACGAAAGTCTGTCCGCGAAGTTAGTTCTGGGCAAAGAATTGTTGGCAAATGGTGTCTCAGTCACGTTGGACGGAACCATGGTTAAATTTGCAAAAGTAGATAAACTCGTTGGCTCATGTAGTATAGAGATGGATATCAACGCCGTTGATTGTGACTTGGTTGAAATGAGAGAACCACTTGTAGAATTGTTGAAGCTGTATGCGAAACATATGAGCATTGAGGCTCCAAAAATTCGAGTAACATCTGGCACCTTTGAGATTAGGTTAAAAGACGAAAATAAAATCGTGCAGAGAAGACCTTATAAGCTGGGCATGGTAGAACGAGAGACTGTAAGAGATTTGGTTGACAAAATGCTCGAGGCAGGAATCGTTCGGGAAAGCAGAAGCCCATTTTCTAGTCCAATCATCTTGGTAAAGAAAAAGGATGGATCGGATAGATTATGCGTAGACTTTCGGGAATTGAATTCGAACACGGTAGCAGACCGTTACCCGTTGCCATTGATTCAAGATCAACTAGATCGCTTGTCCGGCGCGCACTATTTTTCCTCATTGGATATGACAGCTGGGTTCCATCAGATACCCGTTAAAGAGAACTCAATCGAGAAGCTCGCGTTTATTACACCCGACGGACAGTTTGAATTTTTAACAATGCCCTTTGGACTAATGAATGCACCTTCCGTATATCAGAGAGCTATCAATAACGCCTTGGGGGAACTGAGGTATTCTTTCGCGATTGTTTATTTGGATGACGTTCTTATACCCGGTAGAACTGAACAAGAGGCTCTGGATAGATTAAAAATTGTAATAGCAAAACTAGCCGAAAATGGATTCTCGTTTAATTTAAAGAAATGTAAATTCCTGAAAACTGAGATTGATTATCTGGGGTACACTGTATCGCACGGAGAGCTGAGGCCCAACCTCCGAAAAATCGAAGCCCTGGTACAATCGCCCATCCCCCGAACTCAGACCCAAGTAAGGCAA
Source organism: Tenthredo notha (assembly GCA_914767705.2). NCBI lineage: Eukaryota > Metazoa > Arthropoda > Insecta > Hymenoptera > Tenthredinidae > Tenthredo > Tenthredo notha. The sequence continues at coordinate 151,593 of OU611923.1, forward strand.
TTATTAGGGTTGGCATCCTATTTTCGTAGATTTATACCAAGATTCTCACAGCTAGCAGCTCCTCTGTATAAGCTCACTGCAGGTAGTACCAAAACGATAACATGGACAGACGAACACACCGACGCTAGGGCCAAGCTTGTTGAGTGCTTAACATCAGAACCGTTACTGCGAATATTCGATCCCAATCTTCCAATCGAACTGCATACCGACGCTAGTGCCCTCGGATACGGCGCTGTGTTGCTTCAACGGGTTGACAAAGAAAAACATCCGATCGCTTATTACAGCAAGCGTACCGTAGACGCCGAAACTCGTTACCATTCGTACGAACTCGAGACTCTTGCCGTCGTAAATGCCATAAAGCACTTCAGACAATACTTAGTAGGACGTAAATTTCTAGTTGTGACCGACTGTAACTCCTTAAAGGCCGCGAGCCTTAAGAAGGATCTAACGCCGCGTGTTTATCGTTGGTGGGCATTTTTGCAGTCGTTCGAGTTTGAAATAGAATATCGCGCGGGTGAACGAATGAAACATGCGGACTTTCTGTCGAGAAATCCGATTACAGAAAAGAATGTACTGAAAGTAGTCAAAGACGACGCAAATAAAATAGTCGAACTAGCCGATGATTGGTTGATCGTAGCCCAGCAAAAAGACGATGAAATAAAAACTTTGTATCGCGAAGTACTGGACGGATCGGAGATAGCAAAGACATACTCCATAAAAGACAAGATCTTGATGCGGACGATAGAAAGAAAATCGAAGCAAATAACACTGCCCGTAGTGCCGAGATCAATGGTATGGTCGCTCATACATCACGTACACGCGAATATCTGCCATTTGGGCTGGGAAAAGACTTTGGAGAAGTTGTACGAGCTGTATTGGTTCCCCCACATGTCGAAGCGTGTTAAGAAATTTGTCAAAAATTGTATTTTATGCCAAACTTGCAAATCGGTATCGAGACCGATGCAAGTACAGCTGCATCCGAGAGACAAAGAAGATACTCCGTGGCGTACGATTCACATAGACATATCAGGAAAATTATCAGGTCCCTCGGACAAGAAAGAATACGTATTCGTAATTATAGATGGATTTACGAAATTTGTGACACTAAATTGGATAGACAGCCTAGGTACGGAAACAGCAATTAATCAGATAGAGAAACACTCATTTACTTTTGGAGTTCCGAGACGAATCATTTGTGATCAAGGTTCGGGGTTTACGAATACGCGTTTTAAGAAATTTTGTGAGGAAAAGAATATTTTACTCCACCTCATAGCTTCGGGAACGCCGAGAGCTAACGGTCAAGTTGAGAGGGTCATGTCGACCATGAGAAATATGTTGGCAATAAGCAAGGCCCAGGGAAAGCAATGGCAGAACGAACTAGGTAAAGTACAGCTTGCGATAAACTCGACTGTTCAAAAGACGATAGGAAAAAGTCCCGCCGAAATTTTATTTGGTGTAAAAATAAATTCCGTTGAGATTGAACGCGTAAAGCATAATAGCGTAGAGACCGGCGGTTCTGATTTAAATGAGCTCAGGGCAAAGGCTGCAGATAACATAACAGCAGAAGCCGCGAAAGAAAAAGAAAGATTTGATAAGAGGAATAAAATAGTCAAGCCATTCAAGACTGGAGATTTTGTAATGGTAAGGAACAACGATAGGATAAAGACAAAGTTGGACGCAAAATATCGCGGTCCCTTAGAAATCGTTGAGGTGCTACCGAACGATAGATATTTAGTTAAGAAAGTAGGCTCAGGATCGAAAGGCCGTAGTAGCATCAAGGTGTCTCATGATAAACTGATCGCAGCTCCAGGAGATGACGCGAGTCAGGATAGCTGTGTCGCAGAAAGCGATGAAGATGAGAACAGAATCGCGTAGCGATTCGTGTGGTTAAACTGTGGTGGTATCAAAAGTTTTTGGTCATGAGTGCAAACATGGGGTTTTGCCGCGATAAGTGGTTGATCAGACGCAGTCTGATTCTGATGGTTTCCGAATTCTGTTGAGAATTCGCAGAGAACATGTGGTTCTGGTCGAGCCGAATTTATGTGTAGAAATTCGAAGAGAGCGTAGGACTCTGTTAGTTGTCGTTGTTTCAATTCAAAAGTGCGACTTTGGTTTTCGATGCTCGCTGGACTTGATCACCCAGAGTGCTCGAACCCAAAGCCTAGATGTAACTTGAGGATGATTTAACATGTCACAATGGTTAGAAATTGTACGGATGCATAAGGCATGCCTACAGAGCTATTGTCAGTAAAGGTCAATGGTTAGAAATTGTGAGGATGTGTGAAGCATGCCCACAGAGCTATTGGTGCCTTGAATACAGAATTTGTGGAAATTTACTTATGGTTAGATACGCTGAAAACTTGCAGTGCGACTGTGAAGCACCGATAGGAAAAGTAGAACGATACACATGATTGCACACATGCTGGTGTGATAACATGAGATTTGGCCGAAGAATGATGGCAGACTTGTATGGTCAGGAAAGCCGAATGGGACTAATGTTTGTCCGTTCAATATCTGTTTTATTGTTTCAGAAGTAAATTAAATGGATGGATACTTGGCACTCGAGACGCGTGCTGGTCAGTATGGCCGTGTCGCATCGCCGTGGATTTGGAGATCCTGAACAAAGCATCAGATTGTCAACAACGCTCTCAATTCCAGGCTTTTCTTTTCTACTGACAACAACCAGAGGGACCAGACGCTCTATTTTGATTTTGAAAAGGCTCCTAATCGGCCAATATTTGTATTTAAGTGTCCGTTCAATAAATTTCCAGTCAGTCGTGTTACTGCGGGACCGACAGAACGAATTATCTGACATATATAGTAATACTCAATTTTGATGTGGATAATTCGCTGAGCATATTTTTCTCACCGAGTATAGCGTTTTTTCAGTTTTTTGTTTAAATCACATTTGAAACATGATCCCTATTCTGTCCAGTGAAAAAAAATTTTCGACGATATATCGGTTGACACATTCAAATTATAATCACGCCTTATGAAGATCCAGTTCGTATGCGGAAAAAAATCTCACATTTCCACGCTGTAATAATGCATTTCTATTTGATCTAGCATGGAGAGATCTGCATATGCAGGTGTTGACTACGGAGGAGTTCCTGGAAAAAGCGGCGGCATTGAAGGGCAATATTGTGCCTGTCATGAACTCCGTGTCAACTCTGTATAGAACAGAGCGGGAATATGAATTGGATGCGGCTCCAAGACGTGTACGCCTCGGTAAATTTTTTTCTATTTTTTTTTGCAAAATGAGATCAGCCTTCCACCATTGTTATCGCTGTTTCCATCACTTGGTGTGACTTCATTTTTTAACAGAGAACGACATAGACTACGATGGGCGGATTTTTGCCGAAGATCCCCCGCAGTGGCGGCTCATCGACAACGCGCCAGGAGATGATGACCCAGGCAATAGTAATTAAAACGAAATAGTTGTGTCATTCGATGTCAATTTTATATTCACGGTCATGCGATAATAATTTTCGTAATCTTTTCATAAAAAGGGGCAAATCAAGCGGCAGCTGATCAGCTGGAACCACCAGTTGAAGACGGTGAGTGTAACTTGATGGTGTTCTTGAATAATCATTAATTCTATGCTCACTGTTTATGTGCTTTTATTTCAAAATATACATCTTGTCATATTTCCCAAAATGTAGAATATCAAGAGGAAAGCTCCAGAGACGAGGAGTATGATGAGGAGCGTGCAGAAGATGACCCCAATGCATTTGGTAAATGTGCAATTGCTTAACGTTAGAATAAAAGAACACACGAAGAGTTTTTGCTGATGCGGTGCACCTGGCTATGTTGTAACATGGTGGTATCATTACATGGTGTGCAGTCTGTGGCGTTACCAAAAACTTTCGATAGAATTGCATTATTATATGTTGTGCACAGAATCTTATGCTACATATGTGAGGTAGTTCAAGTGGAAGTAATCAAAGTTCAACCCTGACTCTCATCAAATTGTTTCTGGATTGTTTCTCCTATCTTAGCACACATGAGATATACTTTCTCGAATTTTTAGACTTGCCCCTCACCTATTCGGAGTAGCATTTTTTTTTAGTTGACTGTAGGTAGAGTTTATTCACCAGCTAACCAACCACCAGTTGGTGACTTTCCTAGGACATGCGGTCCAGTAGACATAGCTCCGAACAGAGAATTTTCACAAAGGCAAACACATAAGGCTCATCCCCGGTATATTTCATAAACTCAGAGAGTACCTGGAAATTCGAAGAATGTTCATTTTGTGCAAGTGAAAGTAGGATAGAATCAGCAACCAATTTAATGAAATTTTTTTCACGCTGAGACGTCTAACTGAGTTTGAAAATATATTTCCTGAAGTGCCAAATATTTCGACAGCTCCTTTATTATTTGCAATAATTGTGTGTTATTTTTATGAAATAGAACAACATAATGCATCCGACGAAGAACATCCGGCGGCGCAATTCCATGTACGCCAACAGACGCTGTCTCCAGAGCAAATTGGTAATTTTGCTGTTCCACCTTATTGTATTTGCAATTAGTACGCGACTCTTATGGCATAGTGTAATTCAACGTTTTTTTTGTGAAATAGAACAACACAATGCATCTGACGAAGAACGTCCGGCGGCGCAAATCCATGTACGCCAACAGACGCTGTCTCCAGAGCAAATTGGTAATTCGGAAGTTCCACTTCTATTGCATTCGCAATTAGTTCTGCGTCTCTCATGTCGGATTCTAATAAGCTGTTATTTCTCTGATGTAGAAGAAGACAACAACTTCGACAGAGTGTGCCGAGCAGCACGAGTCAGGGCACGACGGTTGTTTACCTCTCCGCAGCCAATTGGTAATTTTCAAGTTCCATTTCTGTCGTATTTTCAATTAGTTCTGCGACTCTCATGTCATAGAATATTTGGATATTATTTTTGGTAAATAGAAGGGGAAGTTGCCGCCGACGAGGAGCACCCAGAGGTGAAAATTTGGCCACGACGGTTGTTTACCGCTCCGCAGCCAATTGGTAATTTTGAAGTTCCATTTCTGCCGTATTTTCAATTAGTTCTGCGACTCTCATGTCGTATAATATTTGGATATTATTTTTGGTAAATAGAAGGGGAAGTTGCCTCCGACGAGGAGCGCCTAGAGGTGAGGATTTGGCCACGACGGTTGATTCTGTCTCCACAGCCAATTGGTAATTTTCAAGTTCCATTTCTATTGTATTTGCGATTAGTTCTGCGACTCTCATGTCATAGAATATTTGGATATTATTTTTGGTAAATAGAAGGGGAAGTTGCCGCCGACGAGGAGCACCCAGAGGTGAAAATTTGGCCACGACGGTTGTTTACCGCTCCGCAGCCATTTGGTAATTTTGAAGTTCCATTTCTGCCGTATTTTCAATTAGTTCTGCGACTCTCATGTCGTATAATATTTGGATATTATTTTTGGTAAATAGAAGGGGAAGTTGCCTCCGACGAGGAGCGCCTAGAGGTGAGGATTTGGCCACGACGGTTGATTCTGTCTCCACAGCCAATTGGTAATTTTCAAGTTCCATTTCTATTGTATTTGCGATTAGTTCGACGACTCTTATGTCGCATTATAACACGATGTTATGTTTTTTAAATAGAAGGAAACTCGGCCTCTGAGAAGGAACGCCCAATGGCGCGAATACCGGCACGCCGGCTGATTCCATCACCCGTTATTATTGGTAATTTTCGTCAAGGTTACTTTCATCCCACCTCTGATTGATTTGCAATCCTCATTTCGTATTACAAATATACACATGTTGTTTTTGTCAATCAGAACTGAACGATGACTCCGAAGAGCTAGCCGAAGCTCAGCGGACTCCGTCGCCTATGATAAATGGTAATTTCTCCACAGACTACTTTCATTCTAGCTCCGATTCGTTCTGAAATTCGCATGTGGTATTATAATTGTGTGCTTTTTTTCAATCGAGCAGCTCTGGACAAGGACCTTGAAATAGAAACTGTCGACAAGGCAGATCTCCCAGCATGGCGGGATCCATCTCCGCAACTGATTGGTAGTTTTTATACATGTGACTTTTATTATATTTCCACTCATTAGTTCCGCATTATTGAGTAATAATTTCGTGCTATCTTTGTTGAGTAGAACCAGACAATGATTCTCAGAAGCAACTGGCAGTCCACCTGACACCGTCGCCAGAGCCGATTGGTAATTTTTTTTCCATTAATACTACACTTTCTTGGTGATAATTTTCAAATATTTCACGATATGATCAACTTACATAGGAAGTATCTGTTATAACAAACGTGTCAGTGGATAGTGATTTTCAATTTTTTAAGAGGAAGTTGTTGTCTTTCCTGGATGACGTAAATGAGGAAAGGTGATAATGAACTGAATTATTTGGTTGCAATGTATAGCCCACCAAAGAGGGAGGAGAAGAAGGAAGCGAGTAGCCAATCAGCAGCTACCTGCTGGTCTCCCGACAGGGCCTGCACCAGCAACCCAGGATGGTTCCGAGGCAGGTGCTCTGTCTACAGTAAAACGTAAACGTCGGAACAGGAGGCGAGGAGGTTAGAGACTCTTGGACGATTACTGCGAGCAACTAATTTCAAATTCAATATTGTCTTCGTAATGCATTATAGATTTCCATGTTTCACATAAAATTGCAGATGCAAGAAAAAGAATAGAACAGGCAAAGCTGCGGTCAGAAGTGACTTTGGCTGAAGCTGCTCGCGCCACGGCGGAGGCCGATGCGGCAGCTGCCCGAGCAGAGCTCGCAGCACTTCGTGGTACGGACATCATTGACTTTTCTTCGTTGATGTTAAAAGCTTGCGTTTTCACCACAAATAGTGATCATTATAATTTCTGGTATAGACGCTCAAATCATCCTATCAGTTTTCGCTTTTTACCTTGTGTATTGTAATCGCGTTTCCACTTAAGGACGGAGGAAGAAGAAGAAACTCCTCGCGATACCCTACGGCGCTTATCTCTAGTTTGACTCAAATATTAATAAAATCACCAAAATTACAAATATCAATAATAATCAGATTTGTTGGGCGCCAGACGCGAACAGCGTCAGTTATTAATTAAATATTAAATTTTACCAGAGACTTACGACGGTGTGCTTCGGCTAGATCAATCAATTAATCAAAGGGTAGAGGGGTGTAGGTCACCAGATGGAAAATATAGGATTACTTCAAAGAAAATGACACAGATTTGAATCGGTACGATATTTGCGTTTTAATCACAGTTTAAGATAATTCAGAATCACAATAATTTGATACGCTCAATAACGAGATTTAATCACAATATTCAATAAGCGAGGTTCATGGTTCACATGGATTCGAGACGATAAATATTTGATGATCTTTACTATAATTTAAATAAGGACAAGCGCAATACCGATAGATATTTTCTGAATTATAAAGAACGACATAAATCGGGGTTTTACCCCTGAACAATCAAATTTAATTAATTAACTTAATTCTAACGTGGATATTTTCCTAAACAAATTATATAATACAAAAAAAAGGAAAACGAGACGATAATAGTGCTCTCCACGGCTACAACTACGTTCGCAATACCCAGGATAGCCAAGACAGATTATAGAATTACTAATATTTTACTACTAGAAAATCAGAAAAAGATAGTAGCTCAACTACAAAGAATAGGAAACTACGTTCCGTAATAATTAACTAATAGCAAATTTTGTGCTAGATTGCACGAGGATTTCTCCTCAAAGCATGCGTAAGCAACCAAAAAGACAGCCAGTCACGAAATAACTCAATAATTAAGTCAAAGAATGTTATAGATTCGGTACGAGACGATATTATTAATAAAAATGCAATCAATCAAATACTACAGCACGACGGGGCCTCGTGGTCCAACGCCTGCGTAGAAAAACTATACTCTACTCCAAATTCGCACTCGATACCATACGATTTATTCAGAATTAGTTCGTGACTTCACAATAAATTAGATAGGCTTACCTTACGGTCGATTCTGGCCTCACGGCACTATTTTGCACTATTTAAATTATACTAAGGACTATAAATTTGGAAAAGAGAAGCTAAGTTATAAGAAATTTTGAAACACTACTAAACGAAAGAGGCGATACGGGACGATACGATAAAGCGGTGTTGCACAGTCGGCAGTCGAACGTAGAAGAGACGGATCCTTGGTGCTTCCTTTGGCTCGCTAGGTGATGGGTTGCGAAATTCTTCCTGTGATTGGCCTAATTAGGTAGCGTAAGTGGGGCGGATCTAGCGGACAGTTTTTGGGTGTCGCGCTAGGATGTCGGTGACGGAATTATGCTTTCTTCTAGATCTGGATCGTGACTCGTCGATATCCTGGCAGCGATCTCAGCTGTTTTCTGGACATCGGACTGACTAATGCGCGCTAATTTCGAACTCGAAATCGTGTCGTAACGGAGTTGAGTCAATCATAATGAAGACTGGCTTTCGTGTATCGTAGTTTTCTTACTCCCTGATTGTCGCTGACTCGGAGGAGCTCTCCAGACGTCCACTCATCCAAAGCTTTCCTATCTGGAGGATCTGGCTGCAGTCGGGGTGATCCTGAACCGGGTCTTCACCTCAGCTGCACCATTTATGTCGCGGAAGGTTACCAAAACCTCCTCACACGAGGTAGCTGCTCGTTGTCGAGACGATATTCGTGAGCTTTCTCGGCTAACACGTCGACGGTACGATAATCAGGAGGGTAGATGTTGTTCCTCTGGTTCAGCTCCAGGCTGAAGAGTCGTCGATGAAGGAGGCTGTGTTGAGCTACTTAATTCGCTCAGCCCTGTACGCTGTCATCGCGGCATCCAGTTTCGGTACGATATGGCCATCGTCGTTGCAACGCTGGTGAGCCGGGAGAGATTGCTCCCTCGGTGGATGTTGCCTCCGTTGTGCGCCGAGGCGCGGATGACATTTTTCATGAAAGAGAATGTTACAAACAAAATGGAATTAAAAATATGTTACCCTGCCTAATTCTGTCTTAGCTCATCCCAGGTAGCCTGCCAACCGTGCACACCAGTTATCGTATTTGTTAGTCCCTGGGACGCTTGCACAAAGTGCAACGTCACAGTATATACAAAGAATATTTTTTGAATGAAGAAATAAAATAAGTAATCGTGCATTTTTTGCGCGTGTGGTTCAATTTAGAATCATTAGTATCAGTTACAGATATTGTAATCAACTGTAATCCAATTGCATAGGTAGGCTGAAGATGTACTGCTAAATTCATTTCAGACCACAGAATTAGTTCATTGCCAGTTAGGTAAACATTGGTTTTATTATCAGTTTAATCATTGAGCTCAAATCGTGAAGAAGGTCCAATTGTTAGATAATGATTCAGATAATTTAGGTATGGTAAAGTAAACGATCTGCCATTGTTGAATTTATGAGCTTTGATGATGCTGATGATGCGTCATGTCCAATATACCATAAAATATATCCTGTTCACCGAAATTGTAATTAATGCACCTAACAATCACTATGGATACTATGACGTTATGTCTATTGTGATATACTGGTGCTAGATGATCTCTGGATGTATGGTGGTCGAAATTATTTTCATTTTATGTTACAGCTGGTGGGTGTACAAGTGCACCACTCATTATGCCTGGACCACCTCATAGGCAATGAAGCCCACGACGACTGCTGCCCAGTATGCAGGGTCAGAAGTGGACCCCCACTATAATTATTAGGGTGGGCCGAAAATCCGCTATCTTCGAATCAAGTTGGTTAATACCGAAAATAACATTCTTGGCAATGTCAAAAAAATGTGTGCGAAAGGAAGATATTTTAGGTCGTCATCTCAAGGTCGCCAAAGTTCGTCAAAGTTTAAAGTAATGAAGATATATATTTTTTAAATATATTTTCAAAGGAAATTCAATCCTCTACAAAAAAGGTTCTTAGGTCAAAACATGCCAATGCAATAGTTTCTGAGATATTTGGAATTTTAGCTGCAAATTGTCATTTTGCTTGATATATTTTTGTCTTTCATGGGTACATTTTTTTTTTCCGTTTTGTTTTTTGAGACAAAATTCAATCCTTTACAGAAAAAGTCTTCAAGCCGTACTGCATAAATAATATTTATTATTATTGATGTTTATTTATTTATTAATATTTATTCGTTTTTTGGTTTTTTGATATGAAATCCAATCCTTCATAAATACTATTTATACAGTACGGCTCGAAGACTTTTTCTGTAAAGAATTGAATTTTGTATCAAAATACAAAACGAAAAAATAAAATTTACCCATGAAAGACAAAAATATATCAAGCAAAATGACAATTTTCAGTAAAAATTTCAAATATCTCAGAAACTATTGCATTGACATGGTTCGACCGAAGAACCTTTTTTGTAGAGGATTGAATTTCCTTTGAAAATATATGAAAAAAAAAAAATATTTCCATCACTTTGAACTTCAACGAACTTTGGCGACCTTGAGATGACGACCTAAAATTTTTTCCTTTCGCACACTTTTTTTTGACATTGCCAAGAATATTATTTTCGGTATAAATCAACTCGATTCGAAAAAAGGGGATTTTCGGCCCACCCTAATGATTATATTTACAGTTGTATAAAATAATTAGTTCATCACCCAGATCCAAATATAAACGTAAAAAGTATAACCACATATCGTTTCATTTTGCCTTAGGTGTACGTAATTCCTTCATACAAAATCCTATAGCAAAAATGCTACCCAATATCCCAGCTATCCGACGTATAGGTTTTCTCATCAGTATGCGTCCCTTTCTGTACAGGAATTTTCGGAGTTTCTGTGACTTATTCTTCAACTCCCATCAGTTTTTATGATATTTTGTAACTGGATGGAATTCTGCAAGTTTCTTGTCCGAATGTGTCACTAAACTTGACAATCCTTATCAGGATCTATGTAGGGTATAGAAATACCTATGTGTGACCGATTTTCACGGACAATTTTGTGTCAGGCACACCGAAAAGTTCCAGAATCGAAAAGGTTATTCCTGAATCAGGTACCCGAATTTATATTTGAATCCAAATACGAAATACCCCCGATATCAGAGATAGAATATTATTGATTCGAGAGTAATATTCATGAATCAAAAACATTGGGTTCATTTTGGTGAATTATTTTATATATTTAACCAAGAATATTCTCCTCTTGTCTTATTTGTAGAACATTTGGATTTCTGTGCATGACAATCGACGACAGCGAATGATCGATGGTTCGATCCATTCGAGATTAAAATTTTCGCCATATGATAGTGAACGCGAATAATGCAAATAACCTTACTGCACCGGACAGCTGGAAGCTGGAACGCTATTCGTTGTTGATTACATGGTTGCAGGTGTTAATCACGTGGTCCCTGCAACCACGTGATGGACAACGAATAGCGTTCCAGCTTCCACCCTTTCCGACGCATGAGGCCCCTGGCGGATTTTCACCATACTGCCGCAAAATAATCACAGCGATTAGGGCCAGTGAACCACCTCTTATTCTTACACCGTGGGCTGAACGCATTTCTGGACATTTAAGGCCGATGCGGTACTCGTTGTATTAGTGCTAATTATTTGCGGATCATTTTCGCGTGAGCATCTTTCATGACTCTGCTATCGCAAACAAGTACGGTAAGCTATTTTCGATTACACATGAAAACCATATGTCCCATATCTTACGGAAATTGTGTTGAGTGTCAAGTCCGTCAACACACGTGGTCGTTGCGGCCGGCTTATAACTTGTGGCTATTGAAATGTTGATGTGATAAATTATAGAATGTTATAAAAGAATTGAGCATGTCGTTCATCGTATGATTGATCTTATCAGATGTATCAAAAATCATCAGTCACGTGATTTGTTTTATATTATTAATTATTATACTTGATGAGTCATGCTTGTATGATTTATTTTGGGACTACTTTTATATTCTATCGAAGTCACAGCATGAATCATATAATGAATTACATGCAGAATTCTTTCATGACATGTAAATTATCACATCAACATTTTCGGTAGGGATATGGGGCTCTTCACCTCGACTCGACCCAGCTCCAGACCTTGACCCCTGCAATTGGGTTGCTGATATCAAAAATGTGGGCAGAATTTTTTTTCCTATTGTGCTGATTCAAGAATTTTATTTAAAATACGAAAAAAAAAAAAAACCTCACCAACGACGTGTAGCAATCTGTGGAATCTTGTTAGCTGCAGATATTTTAGCAAAGAATGAATGGAAAAAATCAATGATTGTGAAAAATGATTCGGGGTCGTAATTGTTGTAAAGGTCTGATGAAGTTTTCTGCCAAATCTAAATCTATGCATGAAACAGTATACGTGGAAATTGTGTTATGTTGCTTATGATACATCTATTGTACAGTGATATCGAGGATAGCATCCGGTAAGGGAAAAGAGAATGACCTGCAGACTTTAACTCCATATGAAACTCGGAATGAAGTGTCTCAAGGAGTTATTAGGTGAGATATAATAGAGAACAAAATATTAAATGTTTTTGGTGAAATTATAATCATGAACCCTTTAAAAATATGTGTCTTACAAATGACAGCCCCGAGAACAGAGCAACAATCTGCCACCACAAGCATTTACTTTGCAGGTGACAAGTGAATTCATAACGTTTCGATGCAGGGGCTGTGGTCCTGTATTGGTTGACTGGAATAAGAACAGCTGCGAAATAATCACAGCGATAAACTGCATGCATCGAAGCGGAAGTAGAAGTAGAGTATCACATGAAAATGGTAATAGTTTTATTACTGGTACACATTCTTTATTATACGCATAATGAATTCGACGTTACAACTTCTATTGCATCTCGGAGAATTAGCTACATAGCATGAAGTGGTAATCTGTATGGATCTACTTTTCCATAGTCATTATAGGATTGATTTATCCCATCAATCATTTGTTTATTTATTCATTTATTTGTTCGTTTACAATTCAAATTTCCTCAATTATTATTATTATTATTATTATCGAGTACATTTGGTAGCACCCTCGGCTCCTGTTACTACTTCGGAGATTTAAGATTTTTTGTACAGACAATATCTAGCTTGTCTACTTGGTTGACAGTTTCTCCTTCTTCAACTGACTGAGGGAGAGCATTCCATGGTCTAGCCGCTTTTTTCGCCACCAGTTCTTCAGTGTCTTTGTCTTGGGATTTTATGGCATACTCTGGCTTGAAAATCCTTACTATTTCCTTCCTGAGAGAATAGCGGCGGTTAAATATGTCCCATACATCAGTGAAGTAATGGCCGGCATGCGTATTATAGATTTCAGTGAATTCACCGCGTTGACGCCTCTCTCGGAGTAGACTCAGCGACTCTTTAAACGATATAATTGACAGGTTCTGCAGGTGGGAAACAAAGCATGGTACCCTGCCGGATTTAGGCAGCAGACACAGAAGGCCTCCGCTTCGCTTCGAAGTTGAGCGTTGGCTTGGTGTCGCCAGCATGTGTCGGGTTATATGCTGAGGGGAAATGTGGCGTTTCGGCACCTTCGGAGCTACTTCTTCTTCCAGACCAATTGCGTCTGCTTGGCTAGGTTCAGGTTTTACAAGCTAAGCATTTCTTGAATTCGATTATGAGATTTCGTAGGAGCACAGCAAAGCATGGTACCCTGCCGGATTTAGGCAGCAGACGTAGAGGGTCACCGCTTCTCTTCAGAGTTAAGCGTTGGCTTGATGTCGCCAGCATGTGTCGGGTTATATGCTGAGGGGAAATGTGGCGTTTCGGCCCCTTCGGAGCTACTTCTTCTTTCAGACCAATTGTGTCTGCTTGGCTAGGTTCAGGTTTTACAAGCTAAGCATTTCTTGAATTCGATTATGAGATTTCGTAGGAGCACAGCAAAGCATGGTACCCTGCCGGATTTAGGCAGCAGACGTAGAGGGTCACCGCTTCTCTTCAGAGTTAAGCGTTGGCTTGATGTCGCCAGCATGTGTCGGGTTATATGCTGAGGGGAAATGTGGCGTTTCTGCTTCTTCGGAGTCCCCAATGTACATCTGTGCAGTGAATCTCTTCAAGATTATTATAGAAAATTGAATGTATCCAGGCTTCTGATGTAATATCTCAATTACAAGTAGATACATATTTTATAAGTTGATACAGGACGCATAAAAGCAAACTCGATTGCCATGGGCAAATAAAATATTTGTAGAAAGGAAATTTGATTTTAAAGAAGGCTAGAAAAAATAGTGAGCCACGGGGACACCATCGATAAACATTACTGTACATAGTAGAAGCAGCGTATAATAAGATTAGATGGTCCGAGCAGAGAAGTACGTGCCTGAAGAAATGGAATGTGCTATGAATTAGATTTATTTTTTTCTTCATTTATTTATTCACTTCATAATTATTCCAGATAGCTCAATCTATAATAAATAAATTACTACTTGTAACGTCGACGTCATTATATAATATTTTGCACCGAATATTGGTTTTAAATTATGTGTACTCCGTTTTTGATATCTATTTTATAGTATTGTGCTGGATCTGCCGAATGACGAATGAAATGCCCTTATTTACGGACGGACCTTCGTGCTCTGCTCCATACAAATCTGAACAATGGGGTGTGGGGAAAGATGATCACCGTTGTGCCGGTGGTTGAACGTTTACCTCTATGCCCTAAGAGGCATCTGACCACCATCTGAATAATTATCAATTGCTATACAAGTAATTGAGATGATAGAATGCAAGTTCGTAAATGCGTAATATTGATCTGACGTAATAGAGGTCTAGCTTGTACAGATTTTCAATCAATCAAGTTAGGGCGTCTATCTACTGGAAGAACATTGAATTAAATGAAGCCTTCGTTCTTATGGAAAATCCTGGAATTGTCATGGAATTTAGAGGCTACTAGAGAAATGTTTGGCTTCTCTACAGATTCTTTGGAAAATGTAAAAACAGCGTTTCTCCAAGTTCAGCATCAATGTTATTAATTAAAAATTCTATACCATTATGTCGAAGTATAAAATATTTGATAAAACTCTTACGTTCGAACACAGTCCACGAATAAAGAAATCATACCCTCAATACACCTGGAAAAATTCAAAAGTGGCCTGGAAAATCCTAGAATCCTCAGGGAATCTTATATCCTGATTTGAGTAGACACCTTGTATGTGTTTACAAATTCTTGTTATTGCTGTATCAAATCCAGCTTCCATGCTCAAGTTTTATCATGAACACCTAATATACTCAATACTTTATACTAATACTTCAACTACACTGCTGGATATAATTTGAGAATGGAAAACCATTTTTCCTATACAATTTAATGTCATCACATTCGCCGATAATGTGACTACTTTTGGAATGAAGTTGATATTTTGAGCAAAGTTTATTGATGCTTTTTCTTTTGACCAACGGTCTTAGAATGTGATCAATCAAAGGTAATTCTGTACTCCCATGATGCATTAATTACTTATTATTCCAAATTTGTGAAATGTCTGTAATTAAACATATTTATAACAAAACTGTTCTGTAGATTATTGATGTATTAAAGAACTATGCTCATTCCCGTGTTTACTTATTTTTATATTACGCAGTCAAATGCTTATTACACTAAAAATAAAACATGCATATTTGATTAATAGTGAATGGCAAAACGTTGATAAAGTCGAAATCTGCAGTATCAGTTTTCGAAGATTGATTTCACGGTGTATTGGTGATTCGGCATTTTGACCAATCGGCATTTTGTTTTTCGGACTTGCGTATTTCCTGAACTTTGATTATCGACAGTTTTCTTTTTTCGGTTCATTGACTGGTATAATCCTCAGCCACTCATACTTTGGAATTTCGGAAGTACAAATTTCTCGGCATATTTGAACGCTACGTTTTGCTTCACTCTAAATGTTGATTTACTTGATAATTAAATTTTCGGTTAAATTACCTTTCGGTTGAACAACGTGTCGGGGAATTGGTCATTCGGCTTATTGCGAAATCGTGAATTTGAATTTTGTTTCAGTTTTTCTTTCGATATTTTGAAATTCGTATCTTCAAAAATTCGAAAATTTGACCCGTCAACTTTTCAATCTTTCGGAAATTCGTACCCCACCCGTAGCGTGCGGCGTCTCGAAACATTCCCGGCCAGTGATATCGTCGAGCGAGTCGGGTGATCGTTTTGGCGATCCCTAGATGGCCTGCGGTTGCGTCGTCGTGGTTTTCTCTTAGGACTTGGGCCGTCAGTTCACGGGGTACACACAGTTTCCATTGTTCGTCGGCGGTTTCTTCGTTGAAATCTAGGCGGTCTAATACCCGTCGATATAAGTGGCCATTGGTGTATTTCCAGTCTGGATGTTCTTCGGGATGGGCTTCCTGTAGTCGTTTGTGGCGGTTGTACCACCTACAGGTGATGTCGGCTGCGGCTAGTTCTTGTTCCTGGCGGGATAGAGCGTCGGCCACGATATTCTCGGAGCTTTTACGGTATCGGACGGTAAAGTCGTACTGTTGTAGTTCGAGTGCCCATCTGGCTAGTCGTCCAGATGGGTTGTCTAGGCGCTGTAACCAGGTTAGCGCCTGGTGATCGGTGATGACTTCGAAGTGGTAGCCTTCGAGGTATCCGCGTAGTTTGCGGATCCCCCATACTGCGGCTAGGCATTCTTTTTCGGTAACGGTGTAGTTCCGTTCAGCCTTGGACAGGGTGCGACTGACGTATGCTATTACTCGTTCTTTCCCTTCGTGTTCCTGCGTGAGTACTGCCCCAATGCCGGAGTTGCTTGCGTCGGTTTGGAGTGTGAAGGGTTTTTGGAAGTTCGGGCAGGCGAGTATCGGGGTCGTTGTTAAAAGCTGTTTCAGGTGGTCGAACGCGACTTGGTGTGTCTGGTCCCAGTGCCATCTGGTTGACTTCTTCAGTAAGTCGTTTAGTGGCGTGGTGATGGTGGAGGCCCTTGGTATAAAGCGGCGGTACCATGAGACGAGGCCCAGGAAGCGTCGAAGCGTTCGGCGGTTATGTGGGGCAGCCATTCGGGTTATAGCTTCGGTTTTTTCGGGGTCGGTCTGGATTCCGTGTTTATTAATGACGTGTCCGAGGTATTTCAGGCTCGGAACGCAAAATCGACACTTCTCGTAATTCATTTTTAGGCGGGCGTCCCTCAGGCGGTGGAATACGGTTGCTAGGTGTTGCAGATGTTCACTGAATGTGGTGCTAACCACTACGATGTCATCTAGGTACGCGAATGCGAATGGTTCTAGTTCGGGGCCGATTACGCGGTCTAGGAGGCGCTGGAACGTGGCTGGTGAGGAGTGCAATCCGAATGGCATGACGCGGAACTGGAATAGCCCTCTGCCGGGTACGGTGAATGCGGTAACTGGTTTGCTCTCGGTTGCCATGGGAACTTGCCAGTAGCCGTTCTTTAGGTCTATGGTTGAAAGATATCGAGCGCCCCGTAATTTATCTAGTGTTGCGTTGATTTGTGGGAGCGGGTACGCGTCTCGTTGGGATACTTGGTTCACTTTTCGATAGTCTACGCAAAATCTTGGTTTGCCATCTTTTTTTTTCACGATCACTACTGGCGAGCTCCATGGGCTGTCGGATGGCTCGATAATGTGATCCTCCAGCATTTTATCAACTTCCTCGTTTATGATCTGCTGTACATGTGGGTTCCTTGGTTGATAACGCTGTTTTACCGGTTCATCGGTCAGTAAGCGTATATGGTGTTCGGCCAAGGGAGAGGTACCTTGTATGTTGTTGAATTTGTGTATCTCAGTGTCCAGGAATTCTTCTAGGCGGCGTTGTTCGTCGGGCGTTTGTTCCACCAGTCCGACGGGTGGGTCTAGTGTGCAGGTTTCGTTCGGAGGACGTAGGGGTTGTCCATTGAGTAGAACGGTCAGGTTTAATTTTGCTAGGAGGTCCATGCCCAGGAGTACGTTGTGTTTTAGTGACGGCATCACTAGGAAGGTGTGCTGTAACTTATGGTTGAGTATAGTGATTGTTCCGGTCAGGCTGTGGTTGATTTCAGCGATGTCTCCGTTGGCCATTCTGGAGGATATACGTTCTTGTTGGGGTCGCCATCCCCACTGTCGGCATTGTCTGGCCATTTTGTTACTCAAGTAGGATGCAACTGATCCCGTGTCGACTAGTGCCTGGATCGGCTGTTCTAGTGTCTGGAGTCTAAGGAAGATGCGGTTGTCGCAGGGGTCCCGGGCCGGGTACCCGGGGTGTTGGGTCCGGCCCTGAAGGCGTTTTCCGGCTTCGGGCAGGGGCAGTCCCTTGTTAGGATGTTATCCGTGCCGCAATAGGAGCAGAATCTGCGTTGCTGGTTGCGGCAGTTTGGTCGAGAGTGACCCCGTTGCTTGCATCGCCAGCAGCAGTCGTCGCGGTTGTAAGGTACCGTGGAGGTGACTGCGGTATCGCTGCGTGGTGTGGGTGTGTACTTTGGTTCGGTCCGGGTCTGGCGATGTTTTATTTCTTCGTGTTCTCCGGCAAACAGGATGAGGTCGTCGATAGAGTGTAGCTCGCGTCTTCGTATAGACTGGTGATATTCTGGGCGTAGATTATAGTATAGTCGGTCTAGTTGTTTTTCTGTGCTCATGCCTCCTCGTCTGCGCATTAGTGTCTCGAGGGCGGTAATGAAAGCCCTGGCGTTTTCGCCAGCCTTCTGTTTTCGTTCTATGATCTGGTCGTCGAGTTTGCATTCTTTAGCGGTCGGTAGAAAATAGGCGTGGAAACTGGTAATAAAATCGGCCCAGGTATGCCAGGATTGTCTTCGGTTACGGTACCAGAGTAGGGCATCGTCTTTTAAGAGTTCGGGTAGCCTTCGGAGTAGGGTGTCGTCGTCGATGCGGTATTCTTCTTTTAGCTCTTCTATGCGTTCTAGGAAGGCGTAAGGGTCTTTCCCGTCGAATTTGCAAGCCCATTTCCGTATTTGGTCTATGCTGCGGTAAGCCTCGAGGTGTGGTAAGAGCTGGTTGAGGTCGTTTGCCTCCTCCATTCTTGGGTGGTCATTGGCCGCCATATTAAGCGGCTGTGGTATATTTCTCTGGAGTGTACTGACCCACGCTTGGACCAGCGGGTTGTCGGGGTTGTTTCTGACGAAGGTGCGTAGTCTTGCCCTGAGTTCGTCAACAGTGCCCTCGGTTTCTAGTTCGGCGAGTTCGAGGTGGGTCTCAAGTTCGGTTTTCCGTAGTCCGTGGATCCAGGCCGTTGGTGCATCGGGCATTATTTGTAGGGGGGGGGGGCGCGGTACGCGGTTCAGATCAAGGTTTCGCGAGCAAAAAGAAAGATATATATAAAAAGGAAGGAAAGAAAAAAAAAATAATCCGGTTTTGTCTTATTTCCGGTTTCAAGAAAAATAACAGTGTATACCCTACGTGTAATATTAGGCTATCTTAATAGTAGGTGACGCTACGTTCTTGTGTTCATGAGCTAGTTTTTTTTTTTTTTTTTTTTTTTTAGTTTCCCCACAGTCCCTGTTCGGGCGCCATGTAACGTTCCGGCTAGACCGGGTGGAGTGTGGGGTACAAGGATACCCGGTGTAGACGGCAAACGGGTCTGGGGGTCTCGTCCCCCTCCGCCGGATGCTTGATCTGCCGGTAGGGTTTGGTATAGAATAGAAGAAAAGAGAAGGCAGGGTTTTGTTAACAAAATTATAACTATAATTTTTATTACTTAAGTGGTAATATTTCTGGACGCTGGATCCTTCGGTTCCAGACTAAAAAAAATAAAAGAAAATACAAAAAAAAGATAATTAAACACAAGAAGGTAGCGTTAGCTAGTACTTAATAACTACGGTGCTTAAGAACTATTAAACTAGTAGTGTCTAGGCGATTTAGGCCACGAGTAATCTGATATAATTTATTAGAATATAGGACAAGAGTCCACAAGTTTGACTTGATGCGGTATTCCGCGGTATAAGTATCTAAAATAAAGAACGGCAGTCGAATAGTTTGACTCGATGCGGTATTCCGCGGTACAATTGAATGATATAAAGAATGGGAGTCGAATAGTTTGACTTGATGCGGTATTCCGCGATATAAGCGCCTTTGTGGCGGTATGAATTATTCCTGGCGTAAATCGGATTGGTTAATTTATAATTACATTTTATTGCTAGGTAAACTAAATCAAAAACTCTTGAAATTTAAAGTATAACGAGGATTCTAGTAAGCTATGAATTCGGTATCTAGTGCGAAACGGTAATAGAGGTGAGGCCTCTATTATATACGCGAACGCGCCTAGCGGTCCGGGGTCTCTTCCCGCGGTCCGTACGTCTGAGAGACGGAGTTCAGTCTGGCTGCCGTATACAGGCGGTTGTCCAGAGAGAACTGACTAGACGGCGTAGCCGGTAGGTTTATATGTGCGCCGTCGGCGGCTTTGGTCTGCGAGAGAGCAGTGGTCACGTGACCTGCTGGCGGGTTATCGTGGGTAGCCGCCTAGCGGCGCGTTTGAGTACTTGGACGGTGCTGTCTCTAATTGTAGCGAGATGATACCTGCTTGGCGTTTGACTTACTGGAGGTATCATCTCGTTACAATCGTTAGGCTAATTGTTCACACGAATTTGAATGTGAGTTAGTAGTGTAGGGTGAGTTAAGTTTGGTTAATTCAAGTCAGGGGGCTTATTCACTAACTTTGCGGCTACGTAGCTGCAGAATTCATAGCTGCAAAATAATTGCAGCTAAAATAACTGTACAAACAAAAGCGCTTCACAGCTATCTGTCAACTATCTGTCAGACGGCTCGCGCCGCTGCGATGAGCGCGGCCAGCATCTCCCAACCGCGTGCTTCAATTTTCTTTATTTAACATAGTTACCGCAACTCATTTTCACTCTTAATTAGTGTTCCCAATACAAGAGCAATTTTACAAGGCTCAATCATTATTTGACGCTATGGAAAGGTACGTTACAATTCAAAGTATAACAATTATCAATATATCGAGTGTCCAATATTACGTGCTCCGATTCTGAATTGAATAGACCCTATCTCGGAATGCGTCCTTATTTTATGCAATTTATGCACTGAATATTATTCGAATTTGTTAAAAAAAACTAAAAGTTTTGACTTACGTATAATCTTCACTCTCAACAAAATATTGAATATTTGAAGATCTAAGTGCTAACAGTAATTTACAGTGAACAGGGTGAAAATATGCAGCAAAAAAAAAAAATTCGAAATCCGTTAATCCGCGACAGCAGAGATGTAACGCGGCTCAGCGGGACCATTTGGTCAATTTCATGGTAACCCACACAGAATTTGCCAACCGTGGGAAACTGGGCATTCGTGGCAACGACACATATAAACAGATATGGGCAAAGTACTTGTTAACTTGTTGAATATAAATTTTTCAAATATATTTTCGACGCAATAATTTAATCAGTAAGCTTATTTTATCAACTATTGATGTACGTTCTTTATAGATTGTCGAACGAATTGAATGAAAAAGGACCACAGAAAACGTGGCTACAGTGGTTAGCAGTGAGTGATAAATTAGCGTACTTTTATATTTTGATTTATTGGAAAACTTCATATATCGAGAATATTTGGTGAGAGTAAACGATCCCCTTCCTACGGCAAAACCAACTCAGACGCGCACTGCGTGCGTGAGGCTCGTTCGAGGGGGGTGCCAATGCTACCGGCATCTCATGTGTTGGTTTCGCCGTAGGAAGGGGATCGTTTACTCTCACCGAATATTCTCGGTATATTTTCATTCATTTAAAACGTTCCATTTGAACAACGTGTTTCTTTTACTAAATCGGACTTCCACGTAAAAAATTATTGGATACTCTTAACAAGTCTTAAAAATCTTCGTATTAGTTGACATTTTCTATGAGATTCGATTCCGAATCAATTTATAACCATTTTTCTACAATTTAGGCGTGGCAGGGAATTGTACGCAAAGCTCGCGATAATAACGGGGACATCCAGCGAGCAATGCGGCAAACGGGGAACCCTAGTCCAGTAGATCCGCTAACCGCGGAAGAGGAAAAAATACTTTCGACTGTCGGAAAAGAGACGTCATCCGGTATGGAAGAAGTAATTCCGTCCCTAGGGTTCGACACAGATAATACTACGATTTTAAATTTTGATGAGCATTTCGAGGGGCTGATTGCGCTGGATGTGCCACTCGTTGATAATGTCGTGACACATTCGCCTGAGAAAAAATCTAAAAACTCAGCGTTGAAAAGAAAAGCGCAACGCTCTTCTGATTACTTAAAAAACGCACACGATCGTCGGGAGATAATGACATCGTTGAGCAACACGTCAAAGGAGAGCCTCGTCGAACTCAAAGTAATAATTATTAATATTATAATATCGACAAAACCAAAAAAATGTCTGCATCGACAATGCGTCGACAATATTTTCCATTGCTTTGATCTAACTAAAAGAACATTAGCGAGTTCTTCTTACCTTTTTTTTTTACCGACCTCGTCTATTGTCTCAAATTTCTCCGAAACGAGGCTATCAATCGACTCGTCCTTTTGACAGCCGATGTTTGACGAGTAATGAGTTCGAACTGGTACGTATAATATTTGTAACATTTGTTTACAGAGGCTGAATAATAACTTGGAGATGTGGGTGCCACGGCTTCTGAGTAGTTTAGAAAAAATAGCAGGTGACGAAAATTCTAAAAATATCGAAAAACGAATGGAGAGCGTTGTTAACAGCGTCCCCACGGCGGTAGATGTGGTTATGAGGTATATTTACCCTGATGGGCTAGTTCAACGATTTTCCAACGTATTTCCAACCGTTGATATTCCGTTGAGCAACCATTGGACGTCAACGGATAAAATACGTTGAAGATTAGTTGATTTGTTTCAAATCCAATATACTTTTCCAACGACTTTTTCATTGGAAACCTGTTGGTAGTGTTATAAACCCGTTGAAGGTGCGTTGGAAGCGCGTTGGTAGCGGCTCCGATGCCGGTATATCGTTGGAAACCTGTTGAAAATCTGTTGGGAGCATTGGAAACGCGTTGAAGGTGCGTTGGAAGCGCGTTGGTAGCGGCTCCGATGCCGGTATATCGTTGGAAACCTGTTGGAAATCTGTTGGGAGAATTGGAAACGCGTTGACGGTGCGTTGGAAACGCGTTGGTACAGGCTCCGAAGCCGGTATATCGTTGGAAACGCGTTGGGAACCTGTTGGGAGCGTTGGAAACCCGTTGAAGGTGCGTTGGAAGCGCGTTGGTAGCGGCTCCGATGCCGGTATATCGTTGGAAACCTGTTGGAAATCTGTTGGGAGAATTGGAAACGCGTTGACAGTGCGTTGGAAACGCGTTGGTACAGGCTCCGAAGCCGGTATATCGTTGGAAACGCGTTGGGAACCTGTTGGGAGCGTTGGAAACCCGTTGAAGGTGCGTTGGAAGCGCGTTGGTAGCGGCTCCGATGCCGGTATATCGTTGGAAACCTGTTGGAAATCTGTTGGGAGAATTGGAAACGCGTTGACGGTGCGTTGGAAACGCGTTGGTACAGGCTCCGAAGCCGGTATATCGTTGGAAACGCGTTGGGAACCTGTTGGGAGCGTTGGAAACCCGTTGAAGGTGCGTTGGAAGCGCGTTGGTAGCGGCTCCGATGCCGGTATATCGTTGGAAACCTGTTGGAAATCTGTTGGGAGAATTGGAAACGCGTTGACGGTGCGTTGGAAACGCGTTGGTACAGGCTCCGAAGCCGGTATATCGTTGGAAACGCGTTGGGAACCTGTTGGGAGCGTTGGAAACCCGTAAGTATTCTTAATATTATAATAAATCTTCATGATTGTCTTAATTTTTCAATTTACTTATTTAGTATTTTTTTATTTTTTTTAAACGTGTTAATGTTAAAATGTACTATTAAATAAATGATTTTATACACAGTAACATTTTAATCACTGAGGTCATCGACCTCAATCTCGGCCCTAGTGATTGTATTGCTTTGCCGTTCCTCTTCAGACTCTTCAGACGTCTGTAAGTCTTCTTCTCGATTTTCAGAAACCTTCAGCCGCTTGGCAGCACGGTCCACAAGCTTTCTATGCTGCTCATTCAAAGGATTTCTTTCATTAGAATCACAGCCCGATGATGAATCCCCCTTGTACCGCGCGGCTGCCGGCTTCTGCTTGTTGGGTACACTACTTCTAGGTTTAACATGCCGTATTCTTTTTTCACGGTTTTCCCACTCCTCCGTTTTTTTTTTCAAATTTCGCCTCACTTCGGAAGGGTACTCTGTGAGGAACCGGCTCACCTTCGCGTTAGTGACTGCCAATCGCGGGTCAACGCCGTTCCCCCACGACATCTGGCGTAAAAGAGCTGTAGAACGACGGAAAAAGTAAAATAATTATAGTAAGCTTTTGAGCATTCATATTGAATGAATCAACAGCTAGTAGGGTATATGAAGTATGCACCTCAAAACTAAAATGACTACACTGGAAAATAAAACTCATGCATATTATACTATTAATCTATTGTAGAAAATTCGAAATATGCGAATTTCCTGAATGAAAAAAATTCCGAAAATTTGTCAGGACATACATTTTTAGCGAATTTACGACAACTCCGTCCTTCAGCAGTACAGGAATGCTCATCGATGGTGTCCCCGTGGCTCACTATTTTTCCTAGCCTTTCTTTGAATCGAGTTTTCCTTCGACAAACATTTTATTTGCCCATGACCACTGAAACCTTCAGGTCATTAGGAATTTGATTTGAAAGAAGGCTAGGAAAAATAGTGAGCCACGGGGACACCATCAATGAACATTACTGTACATATGATATGTGGAATAAGGACGAAGTAATGGGCTGGTATTTGCGCCACGAAATTTTTCTAGAGGAAGTCGCTACAGCAAGAGAACGCAGAGATGCGAAGGACTCCCGTTTTTGTGAGTAAATATTTTTTTGACGTTATTCGTGCTCGATAAGGATTGAAGACGCACAGGTATAATTACAGATCTAAGAAAACATAGGGTGAATTAAGCTACGGAATCTCAACATTGACCGATATTTCAGATCCTCCTCAAAAATCCGAGTTCTCAGATCCATTACTTCGAATTGCATTGACTTCTAATTTGCATTGCATTGACCCCATAGAGAATGTTAAGAAAATCAGTTAATAAGTTAATATGTCAATAAGTTAAGATTTCTTCTTGCTTTGCATTTCACGTATAATGCGTGTGTCAAAAGCGGAAAACAGTGTATACCACTTACTTTTAAGAGCAAGATGGTACAATAATTCGATTCGCCTGTATTGGGTCTTCTTCTTAGGCTTTGGGTTCTCACTTTCAGTAACGCCATTCGTCGTATTTTCGGTCACAATGCCTGTCTTACTGTAAAGGTGTACTTCACCAGGCCAGAAGGCCTCACACAAGGCTCCGGCTCTCATTCGAAATGAGACATGGTCTTCTGCCTCTAGGAATTCATGTCTGCTAATAAACTTGCCTTGGCCAATGTATATCTGGAAGTTCATGAAAATTCTATCGTCAATTGACATTGTTGAACCACTGCACCCATGAGAGCAATCCCAGCGGAGTAGCGTAATGCTTCTAGATGTAGTGTCAATAGCATTTCAAAGTTCTATAGAATCCGCAATTTTGCTTGCTGCATAAAAGTATGCAAATGCAATAAAATATTTCGCAGAATTGAGTGATAATTGAGTCATCAACCTTGTCATCATGGATATCAATCCCTGCGAACTCTGGCTCCACGTTCACTCCACAAGCAGGTTGTGGAACTTGAGAACACTTCTGCGTAGTGGACTTTTTTAGTGCAGCTGAAATGAATGAGCGAGGTCGTGTTAGTAACAGTACAGAACAGAACAGCAATAGCTTACAATGTTCATTCATATCTACCAAGATCCTCCTGCATTTTCTTCAAGGTGGATGACTGTTCCGCTGCAAGCTGTAGTTTTTCATTTTCTTTTTTCAGATTTGCACATTTCTCCTTTAAAGACAGTAGCTCCTCAGCACAATGGCAGCAATCACCGGCAAATCGGGTAGATTCTCTAGACTGTCACGAGTAGGATATATCGATGGACTAATGCCAAACGGGCGTAAGCGCCAAAAAAAACCCGTTTTTTTGTGGTAAAATCTTTTTCATGCAATGGACAATCTTGTGGGCATATCCGAAAAAATTTTTTTTTGACCCCTACACCCGTATGGCATTACTCCATCGATATTATGGGTAATTGAATAAAATTGATGGTACCCGAACTAATATGTATTCACAAAAAAAAAAAACCTTTTCTGTGGGCTGGTTTACGGGAAGCTCTTTTGTTGTATTCTCAGGTAACGTCTCTATGCCTTTTTCAGGTCTGTCGCCACTCGTCCTTGTAGAAGCATCTTTAGTCTCATCTCTTTCTTGATTACATTTCTTCGAGTCATTATGCGTCAAGTCATTATCCTTTGTCTCGGTTTCTTTTTCCTGAAACAGGTTGACTAAGTTTCTCGAAATAATCCTAACACGAATTTTAAACTTCATGCTCCAAAGTAGTTCAACTATAGTGTCCACAATAGTTATCTATGCAGCGAAGAGACGTACAAGTTAGGCTACATTCCTTCAGAGGAGATAAGCCGAAGGAAAAAAAAAAAAAAGTCCTACAAGTACCCCAGGACAGACACATTTGACGAATTACTTCGTTTAAACGACGTTACAGCGCCAAGCAAGGATACATGTCAAAGTATGTATCGAAACAGTGATAAATTTAATTCGAATATTTCAGTTTGTTATTCGGTAGTCCATGATGCTGCGCCCTGGGACGCATGTCACAAATAAAATGAATGAACGAAACAATTACGTATGTAATTGTTCGCAGCGTATACATTCACAGGTCCCATGCATTGATTGACTGACAAGGCGTATCAGGGTTTAGGATCACGGATTTTGCTCGAACTCGGAGGGCTGTGTTCTTGGACCAAAAATGAAACCCATTCTATTTCATTCCATCTAACAGGCCTTAGTTTATTTCGCCGTACTTGTCAAATATATGTTTTTCCGCGTGCTAACTCCCATTTCTATCGTGTCATACTAGATTCTAGCAAGAAAAACTAAATCTAGAGAAGAAGAACAAAGTGATATCTTCCCTGTGGAATATTTATCTAGCGCTGAATATTACTATCAAGTGGGGCTCGCTAAGTGAACGAGGGCCTATTAGATGGAATGGAACATCATGGGTTTCCTTTATGGGGGCCAAAAAAACACCTCTCCAAGTTTGAGCAGAATCCGTGATCCTAAACCCTGATACTCTCCTTGGAAGATATGTCCCTGTACGTTGGCACACATAAACATGTTATGAACTTCTCCACAGAAATATCATACTTACTTTCAATCTAGCCCTCAAGAATCTTTCTGCGATTCCCTTCTGCACCACCTTCTGGGTGATTCCAACCGTATCTTTCACCTTACGTGCCATCGGAGTCTTTCTTGAATCCTTTTGAGATTCTAGAGGATAGTCTTTTATCTTGACAAATGCTGGGGCATTTGAGATACGTTTCGGATCGCCCATTCTTTTTTTGTTTGATTTAAGTTTATCCATTGAACCTGTAGGATATGAAATGAATATTCATCAATGCGTGAAATTGGTGTGATTCACAGGCAGGCCGTACTGAATTGTTAAAAAAGATAGTTTTTAATTTAAAAGCCATTTATTATTTCAAGTGAGATTTTGCCATTCTGAGCAGAATGATTTTTTCAGAAAGTGGAAGTTAGTCAAAGAATTTAGTTCACTTCATTCTTGAGAATTCGATTTGTTATTTCATCATTCGACGAAACACGAAATTGCAAGCATGTCCACGATAATATGACGAAGGAAAAATTTTGAACAGTAATTTTTTTATTCGCCTGTTTGCGAGAAAAAAATTACGACACAAATATGTTCATTTCAAAATTTCAATCAAGGCTTTCTGGATTAGACCGAAAGTATGAACTTACTATAACACGTGGTGGAGATTAGGTACCTAGGGTTGGAATCTAAAAGCAAGAGCTGCGTGTTGTGACGAGCTAGGGGACAGGATTAATAAGGTTTGATTTAAAAAGAGCTAGGGTCACTGTGGAGTTTACTGCCAACGAGGAAAGCCCTGCCTATAATGTCGGATGAAGTCAGATAGGCTCTGATAAGAACGGATAGCGAACCGGAAAGAATTCTAATAAACTCGATCGGGCATTTTTTGTGATTTGCTAGTCGTTCTTATTCGAAGCTATCTCACTCTATCTGACATTTTAAGCAGGAAGTACTTGTAATGTGCGTGTGAAAGAAATTCCTAAATTTTACTTACTTTTCATCATTAGAAGGTAGTGCCTCTCAATGGTACTGCCCTTAATGACTCCGTACGATTCATCTCTCAACATAAAGTCGTTCTCATCTTTGGGGCAAAATGGCCTTCTCACCTTCTTTTCATCATCTAGAATTACAATCTCGTCCGCGGAAAGGTAGATTCTCTCCTGAGTGCAGAGATTTTTCGCAGCAACGAACATCTTCTTCTTTAGGATTTGCACGCTTCACATTCAGTAGAGGTAGGCACGATTGAACAAGTTCGCGCGGTACTATTATAGAGCGAATGGCTACGGGCCAGCCTAGAAACTTCCGTCTAACTTGTTGCGGAAAGACTACGCGTTGCACTCAACCGGATGTATGTATATATTTCTCAAAATCCCGATATTCAATTAATAAGCCATGAATAATTGAGTGAAACTTGTATTCATCAATAAATGAATACCTAATTGCTTCCTAGTTTTTTTGATAAATTATAATATGGGAAGACTTGCGACCGAAATCGTGGATAACAATTACATTTCCAATTCTGGCCACCAGCAGCGCTGGCTTGAAGCTGTCAGAATATACTGTACCAGGTATGAAGCAGAAGGTTAGACGTTATTGACTCACCTCATGGAGTTCAAAAAATCGTGACTGGAAATATACCGGCAAATCTGTTCGAGACACCCTTTTCAACACCTGTGTATCTACGCGAAAAAGCAACAAAAAAACTTCCGGAAAATTCGAGTGGCTCACAGGTCTGAACGTGAAAACTCTCTTACAAGTGCCTGCACCTTGAGTAAGCGGGGAACCCCTCGGTTTTCTTACTGAGAGATCGCTAGTTCGAATCCATCTCCTGAGTTCTGTTATATAATATTTATTTTGGTGAGTAAAGTAATTTTTCTTAATTAAATCTAGCACTCTCTCGAAAGGTATTTATAAACATGTTACGAATTATCGAAAGGGTCTAGCCAAATAAGAATAGTGAGTCACCCCCACTAAAATTGACATGACTCCAATCTTCATTCCCTGTAAACAAAAAATACGAAAGTCCTAAAATCGGACCTGCAGCATAGTAATGAAGAAAAATTAAAACGTGAAATTCAGTCGTTTGTATTTTTTTTTGTAATGTGTTGCGGGTGGAATTTATTTTTTATTCGAGGAAATGAAGATTGAAATCATGTCAATTTTTGTCATAATAGTAGAAAAATCTGAAAAAACACGTTTCTTAGAAAAAAAAAGCAGTGAAATCCATTCGGAATCGATGTAGAAAGCTGTTATTTTCCACAAAATTCTTTTTTTAGGATAGGAATTCTTAAAAAAATCGGGACCACAAAATTCGATGGGGACAGATTCAATATTCTTATCCGGCTGGAACCTTGGTGATTTTGTATTGATGTCACAAAATAACAACGTGCTCTCCCTAAAAGCACACTCATTGCAGTTATATTACAGCAGCAATGCCAGGAAATAAATACACAGGAACAAGTCGAACAACAAGGTGGAGGAGACGAAAGAGAAGAATTAATACATATGGACCTTATCAAGAAGATGTACGCCGCGTTCGTAATAATTCTATGAGAGAGGTGAGTGCAATGCGTTAGTATGCTGCTGCGAATGACTGTTTTAATTATGACAGGGATAGGCAGTTCGTCAACACTGATGAATTTTTGTCGCCTATATTGAATTGTGCTTTGAAATCAATTTCAGTGTCTCTCTAGAAATGTAAACGACGGCTCTGCTACTACACTGAGAGAAAAGTTTAGTAGAGGCTACTGCAGATTGACGAGTATGTAGCTCTGACTATCGCTTAGTAGGGCTATTCGATGACGCAAGTTGTGGCTACCGAAGTTTTGGTAGAGACAACTGAGGTCTGCACGTATAGTAGATGGCAAGTTCAGCCTACTGCGTTTCGCAAAGTAGCAGCTACTTTGGTCTCCAAGTACGCGCAACTTAACCTATGCCTACCGGGGTTCTCAAGTAGACGGTACTTGAGTTTTAGGTTGTGGCTACTAAACTTTTCTCTCAGTGTACAGATTATGAGGTCTCAGATGAAGATGTAACTAACACTAACAGAAATGACAGTGAATCGGAAGCCTGTGACACGTTGCATGTATTGGTAAGTTGAGCAAATGATGTGAGAATCATCCAGCGGCTAAAAGTATTTCCGGGACATCGGCCAGTATGTATTTTGTAATCAATTGACTTTATTTTTGTACGTAGTAATATGTTCAATTCAAAAGAAAAATGAGAACTTCATCTCTATTTCTGTACATTTCTGTAAGAAAATATTTGGACACTATTCAGATTGTATCACTTTTCTATCTCTGTTGGTCATATGTTTCATTTCTTCCTGCAGGATTTTTGTGTTGATACTGTTTCGGAAGCGGCACGACACAATGAGATCAAAGACAATGGGGATGACATATATGAACATGGCTCAGACTCAGATTCTGAAAGCGATGGGTTGATAATGCATTTGCTTGAGGAGCAGCCTGATGACAGTGAACCTGAAACTGGGTCTGACGGGGGTGGACCAGATGACCCTGATGATCCTAACGATTCTGAAAGTGAAGGTGATGGTCACAGTAGCTCAGAGAGCGACCAGGATAATATTGAATTTACTGCCGGTGCACTTGATGCACCTATACATTGTTACCGTCGGCATACTGCAAAAGAAGTGCTTCTTTTGACCTTGGCTCTGTCTTTGAGGCATAAATGGACATACGAGGCGTTGATTGCATCCCTTCGCGCAACAAATTCCATCCTGGGGAGAAGAATACTACCACAATCGAAGAAACAGCTGTGGAATGTTTTGAACCGAAATCGTACAGGAATTGTTGCTCATGCTTATTGTGCCTGTGGGCATTACTTTGGAAAGAAGGACACGTTGCCTGCTTCAAACTTGTGTCCGCAATGCATGCAAGAAACTCCTACAAAAAAAGTCAAGTTTTTCATCAGCCTGAGTCTTAAGAAGCAGCTGAAGCATTTTCTTGCTATTCCTGGTATAACACGGGGTATGCAGCTGTATCGTGAATATAGGACAAAAGTAACTCCTGATGCTGTTGAAGATATTTATGACGGCCAAGAGTACAAGCGGCTGCAGCAAGATGGCGGTCCTCTAGCTTCGCCATATGATTTTTCTTATGTATTTAATACAGATGGGGTTAGGGTTGGTAAATCCAAGATGTCGGTTTGGCCGATATACATAAGACTCAATGAATTGCCACCTAATGTGCGACAAAAGTATATGTTTCTTGCTGGGGTATGGCTTGACCGGACGAAAAATCCCCAGATGAATGTAATGCTCAGACCGTTTGTAGCCCAGGCCAACAGACTTTCCTCTCAAGGCATCACCTGGTTACCTGATGGTGTTAACGAGGTTCGATCTAGATTTGTACCAGTTTGTTCGTGTGTCGATTCAGATGCTCGCTGGGTCATGCTCAATATGGTGAAATGGAACAAAGATCACTATGGGTGCAGTTTGTGTGATCATTTCGGTATTAGAGCTGCACGTAGTACGCGCTATCCCATCCTGCCTCATCCTGACATTCCACGACCTAACCAGCGCACCGCTGACACAATGATTCAGGATATGCTGGAAGCCTTGGAAACTGGCAACATAGTTCACGGAATACGGGGACCCTCTGAATTGATGAACCTGAGGCATTATGGATTAGCAGTTGGAAATGCCTCAGATGATCTGCATACTGTATTTCATGGGGCTGTGACCTTGCATTCCAATCTGCTTTTAACCACTGTGGGTCCAATGCCGTATGCCGAAAAGGTTCGCATTATCGATACAAGACTCTTCCGTATCAGGACTCCCACTTGCATTTCAAGAAAGCCTATCACTAGTATACATAAAAGAAG
Organism: Tenthredo notha; assembly: GCA_914767705.2. Classification (NCBI taxonomy): domain Eukaryota; kingdom Metazoa; phylum Arthropoda; class Insecta; order Hymenoptera; family Tenthredinidae; genus Tenthredo; species Tenthredo notha. The sequence goes on from OU611923.1 coordinate 183,560, forward strand.
TCAGTGGAAGGGGTCTGAGTGGAGGAACTGGCTTCTTCATTATTCTATAGTTTGCCTTCAGGGTCTTGTCCCTGAGCGGTACATCAACCACATGCAGCTCCTCTCGTATGCTATATTTCTTTTTTCCCAGGAGTCAATTTCAGAGGCAGACATGCTTGAAGCCAGCAGATGTATCCAGACTTATGTCCAGGTATTTGAAAATTATTTCGGGTTGGAGCACATGAACTACAACATCCACTTACTTACACACATACCAGAGTGCGTAAGGATGTGGGGCCCAATGTGGTGTTATTCCACCTTCAATTTTGAATCTTGGAATATGCGTGTTGTGAAATATGTCACTTCCCCGAAGGGTGCGGTTGATCAGATTGTGACCCGACACGTGATGTTGATGTATGTCAATAAAGCCCTCATGGACCCAGACGTTTCTGCGCCGGTCCGAGATCGACTGGTTGATATTCTAACTTCATCGCAACGTTCGCAAGCATTACTGGTTGACAATGCTTACGTTCTTGGGAAAGCTGTGCACAGAGCGCCAACAGAAGTTGAGGCCGCTTTGCTACGTAGAGAGGGGGATGGACACTGTCACAGGCTGACCACCTACGAAAGGGTCATCAAGGGCAGCAATGAGTATCGCATCACAGAATACCACCAGGACAGCAAGTCGGACAATAGTCATATTTACACGTGGGACAATACTTTTTGCACCATAAAGTCGATAGTGGTATTCCAGCAAGAGGGTGCAGGTGTTATCTGTGGGATGTTTGTCGAGGAACATGATGTGCATGTCACTATGCTACATGCGAAGCACATAGCTTCTCTCAGACCCAACGTTCCTGGCTTACCTCACTTTATAAGGGTATCAACGGTGAGGACACATGCTATCAGGGTGAAAGCAGATGAGCAGGAATTCATATCTCCAGTGCCGAACACGAGCGAAATTGATTGAGCAAAAAGTGGCTTAAGGTAGTTGTTCACGTACAGTCCCACCAAACGTGGGTTTCAGACAAGATTTTGAATACTTCTCGATGGGGAAAAAATCTGAAAAAAATCGAGCATGTAGGAGATCCTCGGGAGAATGATTTTGCATAATAATAATTCAAAAAAGTTAATAACAAATTGATGGAAAAAAAAACTGTTCAAGAAATTAGCCGGTGACCCAACTTTTTTTTCAGGTGAAAATGATTTGTCAATTTTACTGAATACGTATGAATTTTTTGAGAATTTTGGTAATATTTTTGAAAATTGAGGTTTTTCATACCTGACATCCATCGAGAAGTATTCAAAATCTTGTCTGAAACCCACGTTTGGTGGGACTGTACGTGAACAACTACCTTAAGCATTCGGATTCTTTTTTTGTTTGTTAACGACCTCTCTAGATTTGCATATCATTGATTAAGGTGACGATGTTAAGGTGCCACAGAACTGCCGTCAATTCACATATTTTCGATAGGTATACGTCATACCGAGACGTCAAATACGAGGAATTTCGTCGACAAATTGAGCCTTATTTACGGGACGCAGACGGTTGAAATGAGTTTTCCTAAAAAGTGTGTGTATTTCTACACTGCGCTTGCTCCCTGGATTCAGTGATAAATGTTCTCATCTCCCAGATGCGATCATAATACGACAAGTCGGTAATTGCAGGGATTCTGATACCGCCATGCTGGATATGTATAAACCACCTGTCACTTTTATTTATTCGCAATACACGTTACTGGCTAATCTACGCTGAAAATCACTAAGCAAGCGCAGTACAGATTAATTTAGTCTTCCATAAAAAAATAATTCCCATGAAATTCGTTTCTTTGTTTGGGCTCAATTTGTCGACGAAATTCCTCATATTTCACGATTCTGACGTCACAAAATATATATAGGACATGCCACTACTGTGGCACCTTAAGTAAGTTGAGAAATATATGATGTATTATTAATTGGATTTATGTGATTTGCAATTATATGATTGATGAATATTGAGAGGCAGAAAGTGAGTGCAGAAAACAAATCTCGATCGTAATGTAGGTATGTTCGATCATTGCATCCGTCATTTCACATTGTAATGATTCATTTTTATATACTTTAAGGCATAATGTGAATAATTAAAGTTTTACATAGAAAACTAATACTAAAATAATTAAAAAAAAAAAAAATTAAAGTGTAATAATAATATAATACTAATATCATTTTTATTTAATATTTTTTTTTACTTACCGATAGTTGTCCTCCAACGCGCTGACAACGACGGGCCAACGCGGTATCGAATATTGGTCGGCCAACAGATTTCCAACGCTTGCCCAACTTGTCGATAGTTGTCCTCCAACGCGCTGACAACGACGGGCCAACGCGGTATCGAATATTGGTCGGCCAACAGAATTCCAACGCTTGCCCAACTTGTCGATAGTTGTCCTCCAACGCGCTGACAACGACGGGCCAACGCGGTATCGAATATTGGTCGGCCAACAGAATTCCAACGCTTGCCCAACTTGTCGATAGTTGTCCTCCAACGCGCTGACAACGACGGGCCAACGCGGTATCTAATATTGGTCGGCCAACAGATTTCCAACGCTTGCCCAACTTGTCGATAGTTGTCCTCCAACGCGCTGACAACGACGGGCCAACGCGGTATCTAATATTGGTCGGCCAACAGATTTCCAACGCTTGCCCAACTTGTCGATAGTTGTCCTCCAACGCGCTGACAACGACGGGCCAACGCGGTATCTAATATTGGTCGGCCAACAGATTTCCAACGCTTGCCCAACTTGTCGATAGTTGTCCTCCAACGCGCTGACAACGACGGGCCAACGCGGTATCTAATATTGGTCGGCCAACAGATTTCCAACGCTTGCCCAACTTGTCGATAGTTGTCCTCCAACGCGCTGACAACGACGGGCCAACGAAGAACTTGCGTCCAACACAATTCCAACGTCCCCAATATTTAACCAATATATGATCAACGATATTTTGAACACCTCAACGCATTTCCAACGACATTTTCGTTGAATCGGCCCATCAGGGTACAGTAATCAGTAGTTTATACTCTTAATCACCTTCATTGATATAAGAAGAGTATTGGTTTTTTTTTGAGTATTGGTTTTTTTTTTAGTATTGGTATTTTTTTTATAGCTACGGTAGAGCTATAATTGCTATCCTAGTCTGTTGAGTCTGGCACATCCCAAGTCTGTAGGGAGGCAGCTCTGGTAGTGCAAAATCTATCCGAGTCTGTATTAGGGTAAATTAAGGGTTTTTTCAACTTTTCGCAGAGGAGCTCCAAATATCATAACCCGTGACAAAGAACTCACGTGAACTAGTATAATTTCACCAACCTTCGGCTGGTGAAACATATACAGAAAGTTACAGTATTTTTTGTCTCTATGCTTTTTTATTTTTCTAAGCTCAATTCTCTGGCATTTGGAAGTACTGATGGACAATTTGCTCACGAATGATTCTCCCACGTTCAGCTATATTATCATTTGGTGGATCTAATTGAAAATTAACCACATCATCGTCCACAATTTCTTCACCTCCTGGTGGATCACTGAAACATTATAACGAAAAAAGTAATGACACGCGAAGCATTCAAATTGATAAATCGCGATATTCACATGAAACGCACCGCAAAACGATCGCCACATTGTGTAGAAAAGCGCATGCTTTAATAAAAGAGCCAGCCTGCGCAGGCTTGTAATGAAGGGTGCGATCCCTCTTAAGGCAACGCCACCTTCCTTTCAAACATCCGAATACATGTTCTATCATACTCCTAGTGCAAGTATGACTCTGAGTGTACCGAGCTTCGGGAGACTCTGGCGCGGGGTGTCTATACGGGGCCAACATGCCTGGCTGTAATGGGTATCCTTGGTCGCCTAAAATAACGTAATTCGTTGATTTCAGACAATGCAGTTCAATTGATGTAGCCATCGATTATTCGTCAACGACATCGACTGGCAGCAGGAAATAAATTTTTTTTTTCTCCGCAATTAACAGAATAGGACTACCGATACACTGTTCATTATAATATACAGTGATTGATATAATTTTGAACCTATGGATGTGATATAGGGTAATAAATATATTAACAAGACTTGCGTTGCGTATTATTGTATGTTTCGTTAGCTATTGAAATTTTTCACACAAAACGTTTAGAATACTAAATATATTTATAAAAGCCCAAGGAATGGAAGATATTTCCATTAATATGTTGAAATCGAAGAACCTCCATGATAAACTTTGGAAATAGATATACCAATTTGGTGTGAATTAATTACCCAACAAAAAGAATAAACCAACGCGATGTCTATCCAGTCGATTCATCTCTTGCTTTACAGCAGATTCTCGCCACACCCTTGCGTCATGGGTGGAACCCGGGAAAAACGTTAGTGAAGTTATACGCATTTGATGGTCACATGTGGCTTGAACGTTGAGTGAATGAGTCCTGTTATGGTTGAGATACATCCACGGCATTTCAGATGGTGGGAAAATCGGAATCTGCGTACCGTCGATGCATCCAATTATTCCTGGGAATCCAGCGATCGCATGAAATCTAAAGCGTGAGTGGTATAAATGTGATGAAAGCTAAGAAAACAGAGAATAATGTTGAAATAGGATTGGATCATATAACGAATCCCGTTATTACCCTGCAGATATTCGCGCTCTTTCAGCTACGGTTTGTGGGAATTTGACCCACTGGTTTGCCAAATTAGCCATGGCAGCCGAAACTCGACGAACCACCCTACTCACCGATGCTTGCGATATACAGAGATGCTCGGACTCTCCGATTGAACGTTGATAGCTCCCTTGAGCTAGGAATCTCAACGTACACAAGACCTGTGATTTTTTTTTTTATGATCAGAGAAATACATACGTGCACGATTGAGTGCGATATGATGCCGGTAAAGTGATTCATATTTCATATTGACCGTCTGACAATTCAGAGCTGTCAGAGTACAATAACGTACTTGTAACAGAATCGGGATAGACGTGTTTCTAATCTGTTGGATTTGTGGCGTCAATAATTCGCACAGCCATGCCACGGTCTCTTTTTGTAACCTGCGGGAATTAAAGTTACGTATGTCTCTTGCTCGATGCATAAACTGAGCGAGATTGAATTTGAATTTGCTTAATATAAAATGACGTTACCTAATAAATGACTTTTTTTATAAATTAATGCAGCTGCAATACGAAAATGCATAAGCAGAATTTGATTGCTATTTCAGTAAAAGACTTTTTCAACAAAGACGGACCCGGAGATTTGACATTTCGTTAATATAACAACGAGCGGAAGATGGGACAAAACTGCCCACCCCTAAAAATCAATTATTAAATGTCTGAATTTCAGAAAAGTATAATATTGTACGAACCTGTAATGCTGCCGAAAGTATTCTCGCGGCATTTCTTCAAGCGGATTTGAAGCATCACGCAAATCAGCACGACGCAGTCGTATTACCTGGGCCAATTCCCTATCTTCATCGGCATGTATTTCTTCATCGAGTGCCACAATACCCAATGCAATATTAGGATCCATGTTTTTCCCTAAATGATTCTATGATATCAATTATATATTAGATATACACTACCGGCCAAAAGTTTGAGTGCAGCAGTCGAAACTTCTTGCCGCACTAAAAGTTAGATTGCGGACTTAAAAACGAAGATAATTAGATTTCTCAAGCGGCTTTTTTTGATCCCGGTACGTACTTTTGAACATGGCCGGTTTTCGGATATTTTTTATCCGCCGAGAATTATCCCCACAGCTTAGGGAGAAATTTTTACTGTTTTTTATATCATGCACTGTAGGCATATATGAAGAGCTACTAACTACATCTAGTGGTAGATTATAAGATAATCAGTTATAGGTATACGTCATAGAAATAAACAAAAGCATAAGGTTGTTATTTATAATAAATGCCAGTATCAAATATTGAGTTAAAAGAAAGAGACGTGTAAAATAATAAAGATATATTGTTCATAAACGATAATTTGAATACTATTCTTAAATATTTATACATCGCCACAATTCAGAAGTGGGATAATCTAACGTCAATCGGTTATCTAAGTAAAGGGAAGCTGTGTGCTCCAAAGAAATTCTAAAATCGATCCGTTGAGCTGTGTGCCGTGTATCGTGTGTGTTGGTGTCTTAAGCTTTGTGCTCTGATGGGACACTCATTTAAGTAATTTTGCGACCTTTGTGCCCGAAAGAATATAAAAAAAATTTCGTTCAAATATGATGGAATCAACACAATTGACAGTAGCACAGATAAAATTAGCATTACAGCAACGCAATCTGTCCATAACAGGACGTAAAGCTGATTTAATCATACGAATGAACGAAGTTGACCCGTCTGGCAAGTGGGTGGAAGAAGCACAGCAGGCTACTAGAGACGACGATGAGGAAGAACAGAATGCACTGTTGTATTTAAATGATAAAAGAAATTTAGATGAACGAGAAGCAAGAGTTCGACAAGCAGAAGCAGATCTCATGAAACGAGAAATTGAACTGCTCCGACAAGAAAATGCCATGTTAAAATCATCTAATACATCAAGCACAAGATCAACATCTTCAAGAATATCGATAAGTGTAAAAAACGTAAGTGAGCTTCTCAGTGAATACAATGGATCGGGTGAGGATTTTGAACGATGGAAAGCTCAAGTAAATTTGCTCAAACGAACGTATGATTTGGACGATGATTCTTCAAAGGTGATGATTGGCTCTAGACTCAAAGGTAAAGCACTGAATTGGTATCATTCTAAAGCAGAGCATCTGCTATTAACGATGGACGAGTTATTAGAGCAGATGGCATCTATGTTTGACCAACGACTAGACCGACTACAACTACGTAAGAGGTTTGAAGCGAGAGAGTGGCAACGCAGCGAGTTCTTTAGTGATTACTGCCATAATAAGATTATCTTAGCCAATAAGGTACCAATAGCTAGTGAAGAAATCATAGATTATATCATTGAAGGAATCCCTTCAGAAAATTTAAAAAATCAGGCGCGGATGCAATCATTTTCATCGATACAAGATCTTCTTCAAGCATTCAAGAATATTCAATTAAATCCTTTAAAATCATTTATCAATAAACGTGATTATCAGCGGCCTATGGATATAAAAGATAAGGTTAAAACAGATTTACTGTCTCAAACTTCAGGGCTAGTACCCACTAAGGAGACCAATAACAGTTCAAAATCTGTATCTCGAGGTAGTATAAAATGCTATAACTGTAACAACAATGGACATTATGCAAAGGATTGTCCCAAGCCGAGAAGAGAGAGACGAGAGCCGGAGGCAAAAGAAGTTGGAATCAGGACCGATCGCCAAATTGGTTGTGTTTGTCACGCGAACACACAAGAAGACGAAGAAGATGAACCTCATTTTCAGTTAGAAGAAATAGAGGAGAACACTTCAGAGAATGATGACGAAGAAGAAATAGCTTTCATTGATCTGAACGCTGAAGTCAGAGACGAATTTCAGAAACTTACAGACTTCAAGATTAAAGAGTGTCAACTTTTTTCGCTAGTGTCTAGGATTGATACAGGTTGTCCTATTAGTCTTATTCAGGAACGATTCGTAAGTAAGAAAGCTATGAATACCCCAGGGTGTGAGTGGCAAAAATACTATGGTATTAATAAGTCAGTAGTAAAGGTCATAGGTATAGTAGACGCACAGGTCACTTTAGACGGTGATACTAAAGATATCACGTTGGGTGTAGTTTCTGACATTACCATGAATGCACCGGTTCTATTAGGAAGAGATTCGCTAAAAATTTTCGGTTATGGTCTCACAAAGAGTCTTACTTACGATGCTGCTGTTGTTGGTATTATGCATGTTGGTGTGGAGGATAAGTTTAAAACGGACCTTATTAGAATCAATCCAAGCGTGTCACAGGAATACAAATATAAATTAGAGACTATTTTTAAGGAACACTATGAAAAGCCAGAACGACCTATTAATCCGAAAGTTCAGGTAGAGGCAAAGATTAATTTGAAAAATAATCAACCTATTCATTTTGGCCCACGTCGACTTGCTTACACCGACAAAGGTAAAGTTAATATTATATTAGACAGACTACTTAAAGATAAAATTATACGAGAAAGTAAATCTGAATATGCATCGCCTATAGTATTAACGCGAAAAAAGAATGGAGACATTAGAATGTGTGTAGACTTCCGTGCGTTAAACAAAATCATGTCAAGGGACAATTATCCCCTTCCACTAATAGACGACCAATTAGATCAATTACGAGGTAAGGAATATTTTAGTGGACTGGATCTTAAAGACGGATTTTACCATGTAGCCATGGCTTCGGATTGAGTAAAATATACTTCATTTATCACACCAATGGGTCAGTTTGAATATATGCGAATGCCGTTTGGTTTAAAGATTGGACCACAGTGCTTTCAGCGGTTTATTAATGAAGCCTTATCGGTCTTTATTCGTTCGGGTGACGTCGTCGTGTACATGGACGATATTTTAATAGCAACTAAGACCCTTGACGAGCAATTAAAAGTATTAAAATCTCTGTTTGATACATTAGTCGAAAACAAGTTAGAGTTACGACTCGATAAATGTTCTTTTTTGGAAACTACAATTGAACACTTGGGATACAAAATCACGAAAGAAGGCTTGAGCCCGACCGATAGCGGAGTGGCAGCAGTAGTAGGTTTCCCTACTCCTGGATCAGTCAGAGAAGTACAGAGTTTTTTAGGCCTTGCTTCATGGTTCCGCCGATATATTGAAGGTTTTTCGATTATAGCGAAACCCTTATATAGTTTGATGAAAAAGAACGCGAGATTTGCTTTTGGCGAGAACGAAAGGAGAGCGTTCGAGTTGCTTAAACGTAAATTAACTGAATCTCCCATTTTAGCAATTTACGACCCTCACGTCGCTACTGAATTACATTGTGATGCGAGCACATTAGGGTTTGGAGCAGTCTTTTTGCAGATACAGCCCGATCGGCTGATGCATCCCATCTTTTACTTTAGTCGTCGTACCACAGAAGCTGAATCTCGCTATCACAGTTTTGAATTAGAAACGCTAGCTATTGTTTACGCATTACGCCGGTTTAGAATATATTTGCAAGGAATGCAATTTACTATTATATCAGATTGTAGCGCGGTTACACAGACATTGGAAAAACGAGACATAAATTCACGTATTGCTCGGTGGAGCCTTGAATTGCAAAGTTTTGATTTCAAAATACTACACCGACCAGGATCGAAAATGGGGCACGTCGATGCCTTAAGCCGTGCGTTTGGAATCCTCGTTGTGGAAGACAATCCATTTGAATGGAACCTGACGATTTCACAAAACGATCCAAAGATTTATGAAATAATTCAAAAATTAAATAAAACTGAGGATCCTCAATATGAAATGCGTAATGGGTTGATATATAAAAAGCATAAAGGTACTAGTTTATTTCTAGTTCCCGAACAGATGGTGAACCATGTGATGTATCATTATCATAATGATATGGGACACATTGGTATAAATAAGATGGTTGAGATAATAGGACGTACGTATTGGATTCCTAGGTTACGAATAAGATGTGAAGATCATATTCGTCATTGCCTTCGATGTATATCTTTTTCTCCTCCAACAGGCAAAATAGGGGGTTATTTGAACCCCATACCCAAAGGAGATAAACCATTTGACACTTTACACATAGATCATTTTGGGCCTGTAGATCAACAAGTAGCACTTAAAAAACATATTTTATTAATAATTGCCGCTTTTACTAAATTTGTTCGTTTATATGCAACCAAGACTACTAGCTCCAAGGAAGCCATTGATTGTTTGAATCAATATTTCAATAGCTATAGTCGTCCGAGGGTAATCATTTCTGATCGTGGAACTGCCTTCACGTCTTCTGAATTTGAAACCTTTATCAAAGATTGCGATATCCAGCATATCAAGATAGCGTCTGGGTCTCCCAAAGCTAATGGACAGGTAGAACGTGTTAATAGAGATCTTGCGCCAATGCTTGCCAAACTTACCAATAACTCCGAAGGAAAACAGTGGTACAAGATGTTAGGTGACGTTGAGCACTCAATGAATAATACAATTAATAGATCGACTGGCTTCTCCCCTAGTCAGTTACTATTTGGGTTGAATCAACGCGGTTCCGCACTTGATAGATTAAGAGATATCGTGCAGATACCACCCGAAAATAACGTGCATAGATTAGAAGAAAATCGAGCGAAAGCGGCTGAAGCCATCGTAAAAGCTCAGGTACAGCAGAAACGAACTTATGATCGTACACATAAAAAGCCATGTGAATATGATGTAGGTGATATGGTTATGATTAGGAATTTCGAAAGTACACCAGGTATATCGAAAAAGATGATACCTCGATTTAAGGGTCCTTATGAGATTTCAAAGGTTCTCCGAAATAATCGATACATTGTCGCAGATAAGCAAGGTTTTCAAAATACCCAGAAACATTATGTTGGTACATGGGAATCTTCGAATCTCCGACCTTGGCCATAATTAAATTAAATAATGTTATGTTCCTATATTTACATGTATTGTAGATTTTAGATTTAACATTTAAGTTACTGAATTATACAGTTTAAAGAACAAATGTTGTTACTTAATTTAATACATATGTATTTATCTTCATTCTTTTCTCATATAAGTTTGGGACAAACTTAGAGTCTGGATAGGCCGAACTGTAGGCATATATGAAGAGCTACTAACTACATCTAGTGGTAGATTATAAGATAATCAGTTATAGGTATACGTCATAGAAATAAACAAAAGCATAAGGTTGTTATTTATAATAAATGCCAGTATCAAATATTAACCCCCATGGAAATAAAATATATGTGAAAATATATTTTTTGATATACCAAACATCTATGTAAAATATATTCCAGATATATATTATATATCGCAGATACATATAAGATCTATGCAATATATATGGGAGATGCATTCTGAATATATTTGCGATACGTAACTTTTCGTCAAAAAAATATATCTCGAGATATATTGGAAATATAGATAAAATATATTCTGACTATATTTTGACTATATTTCAGATATATCTTAACTATAATTAAAATATATTTTGACTATATTAGATATATATTTTGACTATATTTTACGTATAGTCAAAATATATTATGACAATATATTTCAACTATAATTGAAATATATTTAAAATATAGTCCATATGTATGTTTAAATTATAGTTGAGATATATTTTCAATATATTAAAAAATATATTGAAATGTGAACGGGAATAGATTTTAAATAATACTTTTACTAATTTTTTAATAATATTTTTAATAATTTGAATATAGATAATCGAATGAAATAAGTCTAATATACTAAAAAGAATTGTAACGAATAAATTTAATGTAAAAGCTTTATTTTTATCAACAAAAATAACAAATAATAATACATTCCTAGCCGGGCACCTATGCGTTCCGACGGCCCTAAAACAGAAAAAACATCACAACGTTGCAGTATATGGCATAAAAAATGGAACATGGTTTGATAAATGGCCCACTGTACCTCGACTACTTATGGCACGCCGTTTTACTTTTTAATAGCTCAAAAAAATATAGTCGAGTGTATTTTATAGATCATAGAAATTATTGGAACTAATCCTGCCTACATAATGCGATTTAGGTGGATCAAAATGTTGTTAGTGTATAGGTTTGATATAGAATTTTTATTGTCTCGTGGGATCATTTTAAATCATTGAATTATTATTATGTCACAACATAGCTTTAATCAATCAAATTATTATTATGTCACGGCATGATTTAAATTTCTCCGATTATTATGATGCCGTGACATCATATTAATTCCAAATTATTATTATGCCACGCCATAAAAATAATTCGCTGAAATCAAGTTATGTTTCAGGATAATACTAATCCTGAATAAGTAATCTGCATTAATATTATGTTGCAACATAATTTTATATCATTCAATTATTATTATGTCGCGACATAATTTTATATCATTTAATTATTATTATGTCGCGACATAATTTTAATTCATTTAATTATTACCATTCTTAATATATCGCGACGTAATTTGAAGTCGTCGATTTTCGATGTATTCGATTCCGATTCAAAAGTTACTAGATCGTGGCAACACTAATCGTGAGTAACAAAAATAGGCGCGAGAGGGCACCGTTGATGCTCGTATCGTATAATTCACACGCGTGTTTCACACAACATACAAAAGTATAACCGTCCTACTTAAGGGGGTATCCACACCTTTGATTTGGTAAAAATTCTGAGGAAGAGATTGTAATTTTACAGCGAATTTGAGAGTCTGATCAAATCCAAAATAATCATGGACTTTGAGGAGGGTTTGACCCTCATTATCCATATTCAACATTGAATATTACTTTGAGTCTAATAGTAGTTACGCTGAATATAGAAAAATACAAAATTACTCGGTTGTCGTAAAGACTGGGGAGCACCGATGGACCGGTTCTGGAATTTTTGGTCTTCAATTGTTCAGAAGAGAGGCCTCTATCAGATGAACATACAACTTTTTGATATCGCAAAAATTGCCTGACCTATCTAGTTTTTACTAAGATTTTTTGAATTTTAAAATTTTTTTGCTGTATTTTTTCTATTATCTCAACTAAAAATGGTGATATCAAAAAGTTGTATGTTCATCTGATAGAGGCCTCGATTCTGAAAATTTGAAGACCAAAAACTCCAGAATCGGTCCAACGATGCTCCTGATTCTTTACGACAACCGGTCAAAATATTCATTCTCCAGAAATCAACTTTTAAACTTTTTTTTTTTTTTTCTTTCCTTTATTTCCTAATTTTCACAGAGAAGAAAATGTAGTTACAGGAAATCAAGTTTTAAGATGTAGCTTATGATTAATATGCTGAATCCGCAGCTGCTCTCGTATCCATGTGTTATGAGTCGAGTCTAGACCCATGTGCCAGGCGGAGGTTAGTAGTGAGTTTTGACCTGTTCTGTCCAACAACAGTGTCCGGTAGGTGTCTGCTAAGGTTGCTAGAAAAAGAATGAATTGCTCTAGGAAAAATCTGATCAAAATTTTTCAAAACATGAAAATTCTTCAGAATTCTTGATCTTCAATATTTTTGAGATTCAGAAGATGCTAGCACAATTTCTGTCAATATTCCAAAAATTCTTTCATCTTTCATCAATCATACCTATTTTCTTATAATATATAATATTAAACTTTCACAATTATTACATTATAGAAATACTCATCTTTTTAGCAATCTAAACGTGTAGTCTCCTGGCATCTATTTCAAACGTAGTTTTTGATGAATCATCTTCTTTCGATTCCGAAGTCTCATGTCAGACATACATACACTGTGTTTGTTCAATAATGAAAATCACTATTGGCTTGAATTCGTAATGAAAGCACGACGATTTACAAACAAGTGGACACCTAACCTCGAAAAAATGTAGATCGCAGCCATGTGTTCTGTCAATGATCACAATTCAAAAGAATATTGAAAATTAAATATGTGTGAAAATGATCATTACAAACAATTGGAAAATCACAAAATCAAATTCATAATCAAAATATATAAAAACGTTAAAAAAGTAAGACAGTGGTGTTCGCGGTCTTGTACAATATTTATGAGACCAACATGTGATGATGTGGGTCCGCGCGCCGCGCAGCGACGATTCGTCGCAGCGCGGCACTGTCGAGGCTGTAACTTTTCGAATCCTCTAGATTTTTCGACGCCGATTTATTTACAGGTAGATTAGGTCACTAGCATTCCAAATAAAATATAAAAAAAAAAACAATTTTTTGAAAATTCAAAGGTGTAGATACCCCCTTAAAGGAAAAGAAGAAAAAAAAAACCTAAAAAAGTCGTTGCATCGGCCGTTCTTGTGACAACCAGGTAAGATAATTTACTGTTATCCGAGCATCAACGGTGCCCTCTCGCGCCTATTTTTGTTACTCACGATCAGTGTTGCCACGATCTAGTAACTTTTGAATCGGAATCGAATACATCGAAAATCGACGGCTTCAAATTACTTCGCGATATATTATTAAGAGTAATAATTGAATGAATTAAAATCATGTCGCGACATAATAATAATTAAATGAATTCTAATTATGTTGCGACATAATAATAATTAAATGAATTATAATTATGTTGCGACATAATAATAAGGCGATGAATAAAAATTATGCAGATAATTTTTATTCCTTGAATTATTATCATGTCGTGGCATAAAAAAACCTCTGAAATAAAATTATGCCATAGCATAATATGAATTTACCTCGATAAATTGAAATTATGTCATGATATAATAATAATTCAATGAATTAAAATTATGCGCTGACATAATTTTAATTCATTCAATTTCTATTATGTTATGACATAATACAATTGATTGAATTATTTTTAGAAGCAACATAAGTTTAAATCATCCAATTATTCATATGTCGCAACAGAATTTTAATTCGTCGAATTCCTATTATGGCGTGACATAATTTTAATTCATACAATTTTTATTATGCTGCGACATAATTTAAATTGATTGAATTATTATTAGTAGCAACATAATTTCAATTCATTCAATTATTATAACGTCGTGACATAATTTGAATGCTTTAATATTATGCCACAACATAAACAAAAATATTTCAATTCATACTCACACATAATAAAAATAGAACGGTAATCCTATTTTCCGCCACGCCGTTTTGCTATTTAGAATTAATTTTATGTTGCGACATAATTTTAAATAATTTTTTTTATGCCGTAACATAATTAAAATGTTCCCGAATATTTTCATATTTTTCATCAAATAGAAATGTTTATTTTATTTTACATTCAAAATGCTTGCTATTAAAAAGTAAAACGGCGTGCCATAACTACTTGAGTTCGCCGCAGCTGGTTTAATTTTGTGTTAAGCGCGCTGCCAAGTCCCGATTTGCTGAACGTAGATTTAAAATTTTTTCGTACAGTATCTGTATGAACAAAGATAAAAGAAGATGAGTGAACGAAAAAAAAAAAAAAATGAAAAAAAAATATAAGAAAAAATACGGAGCAGTCAAAAAATTAAAAATTCTTGACTTTCCAACATTTGTGTTTAAATTTTTACGTATGTAGTATCTAAAACCGTATGAAGTGGAAGTTAGCAGAAGATAGCCAGCAGAAAATAAGCGCGCGCGTCCCGCGCGCAGCGGTTCTCACACGCTACGGAAATTACGTCTCTGACGATGGTCGAATGACATCGAAACGACTTTATTGAAGGTGTGCAAACGACCAAACTTGATATTCGTCAACCTTTTATTACCCAAATGAATAAATGATCGGAATAATTTGTTTAAACAACGATGGTCGGGTACTTTGTTCTTGAGCGCGAATCTTCCGCTACCCTGTAAATCGCTTGGAACTTTTTTTCACTCACCTCCACTCATTCATAAAATAGAGGTATTTTTCGTACACACACAAAAAGTTGTGAATGATTCCACTCGAATTAATTGTTTATAAGAAAATGAGAGAACAAATGAATATTGAATTAAAAAAAATCATCACGTAGGGGCCAAAATACAATTCGATAACTGACATTTTCCATGGGGTTCATCAGACAACTCGACGGTACTTTGGTAAAACTTCGTATCTCAGGAATTGCTACTTCACAGGATCAACAAAAAACAATATATTAATAATGAAAAAGTATTTAGTATAAGTATTTTCAATAACCATTTCATCTGAATATCAAACATAATGTACTTGGGTAAAATATAATTAATCACAGTATTTTAACCCTTATTTTGAATTAATTTTATGAGATACGAGGTTTTCACACGCTACTGCATTCACACTGGAATGCAACTTACGTGCTTTCGCAAATAAAAGAAGTTAAACACAAATTTTATACCTACGTTTTCATGATAGTTTCAAATAAATAATCAAATATATCATTTAATCTATTCCATACGGTTGAGAATGATTTTTAATAGTTAAATAACGGAAATAATATTTTAAAAAGTTATTTCAGTAGAAAATTCAGACGCTACATTTTTAACAGCAAAAGACAATCATACTTGGTAAACAAATGAGGTGTCGCTCATGTATATCTTGAGATACGAGGTTTTCCATTGTCAACTTAATGCGGTGTAAGATACAAGGTTTTAATTTGTTTAATAAAAAATAAACTGTTCAATATTCTTACATAAAACTTATAAAAGTTAGAAAGGGACACGTTCTGATCATTTTTACGGTCTTAACTCAAAACCGTCAAATATCGTCCCACGAGGTTTTACCAAAGTACTGTCGATTACTGTTAATTAAGAATGTTGAATTTCGGTGTCGTGGAGAATGTTTGAAGAATCTTTCAAAAATGCTTTGAATTTCTCAAAATTCTCCGAAATATTTGACATGAACAAAAAATCATATTAGGTTGCTTAACAAATCCCGCAAAGTATTCATCGAAAAATGTATTTTAATTTTTTTTAATACTATTTCTCAATGAATGCGCGGAAATATTGACAAATTTTCGCATTTTAAATCATCACGATGCGTTCCGATATTAATCAATTTGTTCCGACACGGCGGTTCGCCTTTGAAAAGAGCAACAAGCCGGAGTAGCTGCGAAATGCACTTTCGAACCTAATTCTACGTTAAGCGGTTAGAAAGATATTGCAGATCTCAAATTCGAAAAACGAATATATTCCTTCAAACGTCGCGGCCAAAACCTGTAGCATGTAAGACACAGTAAGAATGATGCAGCAGCGGCTTCGCAGCCACGGCATTACTTAGGTGGGAGCAGGACGATTCGGCGCGGCCGTTTCGGCGCGACCGTTTCGGCGCGACCGTTTCGGCGCGAGTCCTTTCGGCGCTGGGACGTTTCGGCGCGAGCCGTTTGAGAGCACGTCTTCTGGCATGGAGACGCTTTGGCGCGTCTTCTTTTGCACAGGGAAGTTTCTAATCAAGTTTTCTGATCGATTATTCCGGCATCCACTTGTGAGCTAATATTCTGTCATTTCTTCATTATTTCGGTTTATATTTGAACTAGTCGGTTAATTTTTTTTCTTTTGTGGCTGAATAAATAACCTCAGAACTATTTGTCCGGTCGCCGGTCGAATATCCTAAAAATCGTTCATTCGTTGAAAAAAAAAATGTAAACCCATGCCCAGTATGAAACGCGCAGTCGGTGGTTACCGCACCCCTGAAGGTTGAAATGGGTTAGGAGACTAGTTTCAAACCCCCAAAAGTTAAAATAGGTTAGGACACTAGAATTGCACCCTTGAAGGTTAAAATAGGTTAGGACTCCATTGATCTGTCGCTTATGTGAAACCACAACACCATTACAAAACCAACACATTAGTGGGCCACCCCACTAATCCTACACACACACACACACATGCGAAATACTCAGAAGGTAGCTGTGGCTCCCGGAAGGTTAGAATAGGTTAGAACAGGTTAGAATAGGTCAGGCCACCCCACTAATCCTACACACACACACACATGCGAAATACTCAGAAGGTGGCTGTGGCTCCTGGAAGGTTAGAATAGGTTAGGTTAGGTTAGAATAGGTTAGGCCACCCCACTAATCCTACACACACACACACACATGCGAAATACTCAGAAGGTGGCTGTGGCTCGTGGGAGGTTAGAATAGGTTAGGCCACCCCACTAATCCAACACACACACACACACATGCGAAATACTCAGATGGTGGCTGTGGCTCCCGGAAGGTTAGAATAGGTGAGAACAGGTTAGAATAGGTTAGGCCTTTTTTGAATCCCGCCCGAGAATCCGCCCGCTAGGTGGTCTCCGGGCGGGAGGGATGATTTTCCTTTATCGTGAGCCCAGGTCACGACGCGAAGCGGCGTGACCTGAGGCGAGCCACCCACCCGGTGGCTGTGGCTCCCTAAAGGTTAGAATAGGTTAGAACAGGTTAGAATAGGTTAGACCACCCCACTAATCCTACACACACACACACACAATTATTGTATATAGTGTATTCAATTATACATTTTAGAAAAAATAAAGCGACCTAAATTATTTCATAGTGGCCATCGCGCCGAAATGGCCGGCGCCGAAACGGCCGGCGCCGAAACGGCCGGCGCCGAAACGGCCGGCGCCGAAACGGCCGGCGCCGAAACGTCCTAGCGCCGAAAGGACTCGCGCCGAAACGTCTCAGCGCCGAAAGGACTTGCGCCGAAACGGTCGCGCCGAATCGGTCGCGCCGAAACGTACTGTACCCTACTTAGGTATCGTAGCGGCCGATTTTCTTCAAAGAGCAGAACCGCGTCAGTACTACCCGCGGAACCGCTGCTAATGGTGTTTGAGTTGGAATAACATACCCATGTAATACTTGTATATTGGCGTGCCAAATCTCGGGATAATTTTTAATTTCTGTGTCTTCACCCTTAGAAAGGGTTCAAAATTATTCAAAAATTATCTGCACTACAGGATTTCGCATAATTATGATCAGCAGCAAGGCTTCAATTAACTCTTTTATTGCTGCTGAATAACATGGATTTGAAGGTGAAATCACTTATTCAGGTATTATATTTTTTGTAAATATTCAAATATTATCAAATATTCATAAAAATGTACTCTCTCATAACAGATGAAAACATCTTTCACGTATTAGGGCGTAATAGAATAAACGTCTTGAAAAACAAATTTGAAGAATCTTATAGAAGTAAATAATGTTCATATAAATATATTAATGTACAAGAAAATCCACATCACTTCCGCCACTAAGAAAACAACGGAAAAATTTCCGACAATTCTCTCAAAAATGAGGTTATATAATTCGCACAAATTCACCAAGTTTCAAGTTTTTCGAATTTCCCAAGGCGTAATGCCTAAACTTGTCTATTCTGCATTCCAACAGCGATATCTCGGGAACGGTTAATTATAGCGACAATTTTAGAAAACCAAACTACGGGGTTGTTTGTAGCCTACGAGAACACATTCATCTAGATTCATCCGGAAAGTTTTATTTTTCTAATCACGCGTTAAAAATGGCAAGTGAAAAAAATGATCATCATTTTTGAAAAATGCAGAAAATTTCCGATCGACAACTGTTTTTAATTTTGTTTTGAGGCCCTTTTGAACCGCGGACGCCGCGCGCGGACATGGATCGGCGTGCGCGGCGACGCGCGACTAGACGTTTTAGTTTTTCCCTCCGGCCCAGGTATTTTCTCCATATATTTTTCTTTAGGATTGAAGGGGAAAAATCCAGGTATCTAAAAAAAAATTATGTCCATGAATTTCTGTTAGTCCCGCGGAAATGGCAGCGAAATTGAAAATAAAAACGACGAACAAAAAATTGAAAGAATTTTTTATTCGAAAGCAACATTTTTTTTATGAAAGTGCGTTTCTTTACGAACAAAATGATTCCAGGATCAGTCCGCTCCGATGAAAGCTTTCGGAGATATGAATTTTTAAACTTAGCGGTGCAACAGCGGTTTACAAAAATTTACTTAGATCTAACCGCAATTTTTGAAAAAATTTCAAAATCCTTTAAGTTGTATTTTATTTTTCCGTTGTACTAAAGATATTTTGGATGGCGCAAAGATCCGTGACTTCACGGTTTTCTTTCGAGTAAGGTGACGTGGATCCGCTCATATAGTTTTCCCAAACTTCGCCTATTGCTTTGAAAACATGAAAATCGTACATTTTTATGTATTTTATAATATTTGAAAACTCACAAAAAAAAAGAATATCAGAAGTGATTTTACCTCCAAAATCCATTTTATTTAAGACGAGTAATAATGTAAGCTCAGGGACGTCACTTCTCATTTTAATTATGCGAAATCCTTACACATACATACCGTGAATTTCCGTGGAAGCCAAATTAGTCGAACGTACTACGCCCTATTATATGCAACCGCCTACAAATAACTCGTATTGAGATGGCCGAGAGTCGGATCGTTAATTGTTTCAGTGGCTACCAATTTCTCGATTGGCTGTCTAGTAATAAATAATTGCTGTTTAATAAAAACATCAAAGCTCGACATCTGACGGCTTGCCGTTTATTTTTTTCGCTTTAGCCTTGACAGTAAGCCATCAGGTATCGAGGCCCGATGTTTGTATTTAACAGCAATTGTTTATTACTAGATAGTTAATCAAGGACTTGGTAACCACGAAAACAATTGCCAATTCCGACTCTCGGCCACTTCAACACGACACAATGTGGACGGTCGCATATGATAGGGCGTACGTTCGGCTATCTTCGGATCTAGGCATGGTGCGCTTCCACGAAAATTCACGGTATAAAAAATTTAAAATAATAAGTGATAAAATAATTAAAAAATCATGAACACAAGTAATAAAAAGAACAATGAAAATGAAATGAATACATAATGACGAATAACTAATTATAAATTCGAAATTTTCGAAGACTAGAAGTGATACTACAATCGACATTTAAAAAAGGCATGCATAATATTTTCGTAAGCTCTTGTTATATTATATGCCATAATAGAAATGCCGAAAAAACTATCCGTAAGCGATAGCGAAATTATAACTCAACTGCAAACATTAGATGTTTTCGATGGAGACACGATTAAACCTCGATCTGATCCTGTATGGGAAAAACTCAGTGTTCGATTGGGCAATAAGGTGAAACCTGTGACTCTTTATGTGCGCATACACCAGGATCGACACCGTATTACAGACAGAATAAAACTTCAACGCAAACAAACTTCAACGCTGCATGTTCAAAACCTTGAAGTGGAACCATGTTCGAATTCTGATTCATATGTTGTACAGCAGGGGGATATTTTGTGTGACCAAAACATTCTTCTAGATTCCGGCAATGAAGATGTTAATTTTCTTTGCTTTGAAGAAATTCCTGCTTCACCTGAAAATTTCGTAGAAACTGTGCAACCGGGAGGACGATCTGAAGAAAATATACCTATGGCTGTTGATTCTGATTCCCAATATGATCAAGATAACAGTTCCAATTTCTCATTTGATCGATATTCTACTTCTACTCCTGAAGTATATCCGCTGAACAGAACAGCTGAAGTGATGTTTACAACAACCAGTTTCACCGAAGAAACGGACTCCAGTTTACCTGCTAAACGAAATATTTTGCAAAGCGATATTTTGAATAACAATTATACCGACCAGCAATCTTGTGTCGATTTGTCGCATAATTTCTGCAATGAATTTGACTCTCATTTACCTGGCGAAGCAGATCAACAGTCACAAGAATTGGGCGTAGACATTGAAAACACCTCTACATTCACTCGTTGTGATACTCCGTCATCTCAAGATGACCTAATTACTCACACTGCCAACTCTCACTTGCATGCACGAGACGCATTCGGAAAAATAGTCAATACGTTCACATTGCCTCAATATTTTTTGAAACGATACTGGGTTAAGGGTGCTAAGCTTTTCAAAAAAGGCTGGACACATCCCACACGGCAGAGAATGTTACAATATATTACAGAAACCTTACAATTGTTACTTAATTGTAACATCAAATTTATAACGTTTCTATAATATTGCATTTTGTAATATTATTTTTGTAACATTTCAACTAGATGTTAAAAAGGTTTCATACATAACATCAATTTCAGAATATTTTGTAAGATCATAAAAATGTTTCGATTTCGATCATTTTAAAACATCACAATGAAACATTTCCTCAATGTTTATTTTTGAATGTTTAAATTTTAACATCGTTTTAGTATCATAAAAATATTTCTGTTTTGATGTTCCAAAAATGTGATTAATATAACGTTTTCGTAATATTTATTTCAAAATGTTTCATTCGTAATGTTTTCGCAGAATCACGCGAACGTTTTGATTGCAATGTTAAAATTACGATGCCTATACATTAGGGTGGTCCTTATTTGGGGGTCGGTGGAATTTTGACCGTGTCGCTCCCTCGAAAGATTCGAAATGATTAAAAAGAAATCTAAAATTCCAGCATCGAGATTCTAAGGCCCACAGTTTTCCGTTTGAATCTCGAGCGCCAGCGCAACGACCAATGGTAGCTCTTGGCTGCTACACTTGAGGCCACGTGGTACATAGAGAAGCATATGCAAACATAAGTGTAACGTATCTGTCGAGATAGGGTCGCACCGCGCGCGCCATTATTATTCTTCTGTAAAAGCTGCAGTGTGTGTAATTTCAATTTGGTAAGATACAACTTTTATACTAAAATTGTGTTAGTTAATATAATATATGTATCATATATGCTTATTTGTTGGTCATGTGAATTCCGATCATGCTGTTTATATAATTTTATATATTGCTGTTTATATATTTTATACATTCATATTTATAGGTTATGTTGACTTCAATGTACACATGTCTAGCACGTGTATTTCGGTGATAACTTTTTGCCTTTAGAAACTGGAAAATTAACACAGTATTACTGTTCATTTAGACCTGATTCATATTTTTAGGTTATGTCGATCTAAATGTACACGAGGTCTATACACGTGTATTTCGGTAATAATTTTTAACCTTGAGAAACTGGCAAATTCACAGAGTGTAATATACTGTTTATTCACACCTGATTCATTCAAGGTTGTATGTGATGTATTCATGAACTATATTACTTATGACATACAGAGATATGAGTAATTCCACGTCAAACCGGACAGCTTTCTGACCTCGATGTTACCGATTTTGCTATAATTTTTTTTACGGGTTCTATGGAACAAATAAATTCATCAATTTTTTTTTTTTTTTTTCGGCCCCTATTTTTCAAGTTACACGGGGGTGAAATTCAGGAAAAAGAGCCAAAAATCGAAAACATACTCCCCTTCAAACGGTCATATCTTTGGTTGTATTCATCCTAGAGACTTCATTCAAGAACCATTTCAAAGCTATTGAATGACACTATTAATATTATATATTTATTTCATTCTGCGGTCACAAACAATTTCATTTTTCATAAACAAATATATTATTCAAACGTGATTTTCAAAGCAAGCTCCTCGCGATAAAAATCTCAAAAAATATGAGCGTATTCCTTGATCAATTCTCTACAATTCTCTCATCAATTCTCTATTTCACCCCCGTGTAACAAAAAAATTGATGAATTTATTTGTTCCATAGAACCCGTAAAAAATTATAGCAAAATCGGTAACATCGAGGTCAATTTTTGATTTATTTTGTCCGGTTTGACGTGGAATGGCTCATATAGGAAAAAATTCAATTACGTAAAACGAACTCTCATACTATCAATTGTCGTAAGAATTTCGGTGATCTCGGAAAGTTTTCACACAATCCATTACTTTCATTTCACTGCAGATTCCCCCCCCCCCCCCCCCCCCCAATTGTTTAATAGTGGTTATTCAATACGGGAAATTAAAATGACGAGAAAGCGAAAAAGTACGGAACCCTACACCGACAGGCACGTACGCCGCTTGGCTAGGCAAGAGGCATCACTACTTCTAAGACAGATAGCTGACGAACATCTTCTTCAGCCCAATTCATCGAATGCGCAAGAAAATTCTCAATCAGATCTATCATGTCAAGCTTCTTTATCTCATGACTTCAACGATAGTGCTAATCCTTATACATACAGTTCAAGTGACAATGAATCTATTGTAAGTAATGAAACTGATGAAAATATCGATATGCTTTTGAATCAAGAAAATCCGGACATTTTAAATCACAACCAAGTTGAATGGAATAACGTAGAAGTGTTTAACAACACAAATAATAAAAGTAAAACACAAAAAGCAGCAGACTTTAAACAGAACATCGTTAGTTGGGCTATAGGTCATCAAATCACACATGCGGCGATTTCTAATTTGTCAATTATTTTAAATAGATTTACTGATGTGTCATTTCCCAAAGATCCAAGAACACTACTCAACACTCCAGCTAAAACCGACATTAAAAATATCGAAGGTGGGCAATATTGTCACATAGGTTTAAATAAAGCGATAACTAAGATAGTGCAAAAACGTAAACAATTAGACTACGATATAAGTAATATTGAATTACTCATAAATATAGATGGGGCTCCAATCGGAGATTCTGCTGAGAAAAGCTTGTGGCCTATTCTATGTTCAGACACAATTTTAAAAGAAGTTCACATTGTTGGAATATTCTGTGGTGTGGGAAAGCCAAACGATGCAAATGAATTTTCAAAAATGTTCGTCTCAGAAGCAATAGACTTAATTAATAATGGGTATTCACATGAAAATGTACAAGTTCAGGTTAAAATACGTGCACTTGTTTGCGATGCTCCTGCTAAGGCATATATTTTAGGTATCAAGTATCATAGTGGTTACAACAGTTGTACTAAATGCATAATAGAAGGTGAATACATAGATCACTGCATTTGTTTTACGGGACCTGCATGCGTTTTAAGAACTGACGAAAGATTTAAGAATTATTCATATAATGATGATTATCAAGTAAGAGAAACCATCCTAAATACTATACCCAGTTTAGGATTAGTTTCGCAGGTAGTGTTAGACTACATGCACCTCATCTACCTAGGAATTATGAAAAAGTTATTATTGCTTTGGTTACATGGTCCACTTAGTGTGAGATTGTCTGCTTTCCAGATAAATACTATTTCTCAACTGCTAAATGAACTAAGGAATCTCATACCTTCGGAGTTTGCTCGAAAACCGAGGTTACTACGATTTATTAAATTGTGGAAGGCCACTGAATTCAGAGAATTTTTACTGTATATTGGACCGGTGATTTTGCAAGGTATATTAAAAGAACCTGTGTATCTGAATTTTTTAACTTTGCATGTGGCTATTTCTATTTTGGCTAGTCCAGTACTTGTTTTAGATTCGCAAAATATCTTATATGCTGAGAAACTTTTAAAACATTTCGTAGAATCATTTGAAACGATTTATGGTAAAAAATATGTTTCACATAATGTTCATAACTTGTTGCACTTAGCACGGGATGTACAAAATTTTGGACATTTAGATTCATTCAGTGCATTTCGTTTTGAAAATTATATTTCTAAGATCAAAAAATTTCTACGAAAACGCGAATTACCCCTTTCACAAATAGCACGCAGAATAGGAGAAATAGACAATAATGCATCATTGATCAACGTGCAAAAAGATCTGCATAATATGGTACTTGATAAACCTCATTCGTCTGGTCCTCTTCTTGATGATCGAAATTATTCATCTCAATATAAAATGTTAAAGATGGAAACATATACCATAAAATGCAATGAAATTAATAATTGTGTATTTCTTGAAAATGGGGTAATTGTTCAAGCTCTTAATTTTGCTGTTAGTGAAAATGAACTTTTCATAATTGGAAGAGAATTGGTTAATACTGGCGAATGCTTGTATTCTCAACCTTGTGAGTCTATAAAAATTGGTATAAAAATTGTAACCGACAAACGCTCAGAAATTAAAGCATGGCCATGTAAGCGAATCTGCGGAAAGAACTTTAAACTACCATTTAAGAACAAGTTTGCTGTTTTTCCAATCATACATACTGCGGCGTGTACATAATAATTATTATAATATACATAGATTCCCATTTATTTGTTACTGGCATTTCTGACAATGTTTTGTATGTTATACTCGTTATATATTCAACCTCAATCAGAACCTTGTTTATTCAGCAGTTGCCAATGTTATTGTAAGATTGTATTTTATATCAGGTCGTTCGGCTCAAAAGCTGATGAAGATATTCTTCACGATGTATACCATAGTAGAATTTGATGATGGAGTAGAAATGATTCCAACAAATTGGCTAGTAGAGCCTGAGAAAAAAAAGTGCTTATGGCCTCCGTACAAAGATTTGATCAAAATAAGTAAGGCCATCACAACAAGGGCAATACCTTCTGCTGATTGGACATTGTGCCACATTCGGAAGATATTTGCTACAGCTGGTAAACGTTCAAAAGGAAACATTTTTCCATGAAATACTACCACAATAATAAGGCAAGTTATTCACTACCATATAATTCCAGAATCATATACGGTAGCAATCGAAAAATTGAAACTTGCTGAGCTTTTGTCCGACATTGATGACACTGTAGACTCAGACACATGGAAAAAAACAAGAAAAAACAGAGCAAAGAAGAATGTACCATTACCCATATCATCGGATGAAGAAAGAGCTGACCAATATAATAACAATGGAAATTCAAAGAACCCGAAATGTGATTTACCAAATTTTCCCACGGCTCCAGCGAATTTGAGTTACAATAAGATGTCTACTGATGAAATGCAATCTACACGGAATAAAAATCTGAACAGTAAACCTGTTGTGACACTAAAAGAAAGTACTGTAGCAAAAAAAACAATTAAAACAAAAGTACAGTCACAAGTTGTCGGTGCTGATCAAAGTGATGATCATATTGAAGATGGTGCCGGTGACGAAGAAAGTCATCGTGACAAAGAAAATGACATTCATAAGAACCAACGCAGTATGTTTTCAATTTTATTACACAAGCAAATGAGACATAATTTCTCGGTCCTTTTTTATATCATGTTATAATATATGCCGATTAGGGTGATTCAGAAAAAAAAAAAAAAATTATTTTTTCTTCCAAACAGGCTCAAAAGTTTCATTCAGGTCAAAAAGTATGCCTGTTAAAATTTGAGCTCTTAATATTAATATTGAGTTGCTCCGCATCGCACTTTTCGATTTTCCATAAGAATAACATGGGATAGATCATTTTTGCTTCTTCTGATTTTTATAACTAGCAAATTACACATCACACAGAGAATCTACAGACACATTTTTGTAGGGAATTGAACGCTCTACGAAAAAGTTCCGAGTCATTTTCTAATAAGTCCATTCGTTCAAAAGTTATTCAAGGTCAAATTTTAATTTATTTTGATTGATTTTAATTTTAATTTTTTCAGTTTTTGGTTTTTTATTTTTTTTTATTTTTCATTTTTCATTTCCCAACAAAAATATGTCTGTAGATTCTTTGTGTGACGTATCATTTGCTAGTTATAAAAATCAGAAGAAGCAAATATAATTTATCCTATGTTATTCTTACGGAAAATCGAAAAGTGCGATGCGGAGCAACTCAATATTAATATTAAGAGCTCAAATTTTAACAGGCATACTTTTTGACCTGAATGAAACTTTTGAACCTGTTTGGAAGAAAAAATAATTTTTTTTTTTTTTTCTGAATCACCCTAATGCCGATATAGGTGATACAGGTATCGACGATACAAATACAAACAAAAACCTTCCAAAACATGGCAATGAAAAGCGTTCCATGATTGAAACTGAAGAGAGTGATTCACCGGACGGTAAATTTAAATTGTTTTGACTCTAAAAAAACAAAACTTACAAAGAGAGTACGAGACCTTCGGGTAGATCATGTTGTCGCGTTTGATTGTTAATTTATTTATTATATTTCATGAACATATGTGAAGATTTGGTTGAACACGATACAGACAGAAATAATGAAACTGTCGCGGAAGCGGCAATACCTAAATTACATAGTCAAAATGAAAAGCTGGATTATCTGATAAGTAATATAAAAATAACTTTCCTTCAGTATATATACTAAATGATATATCTACATTTGAAAATGATTGAAAAAAATTACTTTTTATAATTGACATGTGTATTCCGTATGATTGCATGCATTTATTATCATCTATTTATTCATTACATAAGACTATAGAATCTGGAACTTGTATATATAGTTATGAAGTATTATATTTTATACCTACAGAATTAACGTCAAAGCTAGTAACCAAACAAAGCGCAATGAATGTAAGATTGCGTACGATGGAAGGGAGTATCGCTACACTTCGGAAGCGCAGCGTTCCAACCACTTTACAACAAACGGATAATACAATTAGCGATATGGAAAAATTGTTTCCTCTTGATACCGAAGAGGAATTGGCAGCCTTCGAACAAAAACTGGATGATCAAAATAAGAGTTTAAAATCTACAGTAGTAATTAATAACTTTTCATAATTGATTGAACTAAAATAAGCTGTAAACAATGGCAGTACTGTATTACTGTACATTACGATTAAGGGAAACATACAGCTTTAAAATAATTTTTTTCAAATCCCTGCTATGCTCCGAGGAAACATTCTAGTGAGTCAGTTTTTCTACAATTGATTAGTGCTATTTTGATACATATTTCTTGATTTTTCCAGATTTTATGTTCTCCGCTGAACATAAATTCAGTCCATCGAAGAAAAAGCAGTTGTCGTAGGGTACAAGTTGCTGTGTTGGATGAAATTTTTTCAACTCTAAAGGATATATTCTGTATGAATTTAATTTAGCGCCAAACCGATAATATTTGATGAATTTAATTTTTAGACATGGAAATTTTTGGTTCTAAAACATTTTTTACAAAACGATGGAAAAAAGTCCCACAATCAAAAATTTCCATGTCTAAAACTTAAATTCATGAAATATTATTGGTTTGACCCTAAATTACATTCATACAAAATATTTCCTTAAAAGTTAAAGAAATTTCATCCAACACAGCAACCTGTACCTTACGGCAACTGCTTTTTCTTCGATAGACTGAATTTATGTTCAGCGGAGGATATAAGATCTAGAACAATCAAGAACTATGCATCAAAATGGCACTAATCAGCTGTAGAAAAACTGAGTCACTAGAATGTTTTCTCAGAGCGTAGCAGTGATTTAAAACAAATCATCTTAAAGGTGTATGTACCCCTTTAAGGGGGAAAATAGGTGTAGGACGGCGTATTTTTAGTGATTTTCATGAATTTTTTTAACACATAAGGAATATATATGTTTTATTCATACTTTGGGGTCATTTTACACATATATTCAAGAGTATATTCTGAAATTTTCAAATATTTTCCTCAAAAAATAACTGAGATATCAGCTGCCGCGCATTGTAAGTCGCAATTCGGCTGGGCAATTTGTGTACATCCTGGAGGTCACAATTTTCATCTGAAATCAATTTTTAAAAAAAATTTAATTTTTTTTGTAAGTGTTTCTTCTATTTGAACCTCAATCCTCACAAAAAAATTGAAAATTAATCTTTTTTTGAAGAATAAAAATTTAGTATGATTTTTTACCATTTTTTAGGTATAAAAACAAAGATATTGTTTAGGATTGAGGTTCAAATAGAGCGTATTTATACAAAGAAACTATGTGCTGACGAGTTTGATAACGATTGATCAAAAACCGTAGGAGCTAGAGTGTACACAAATTCGAAAAAAGTAGTTTTGAGAAAAACGTGTTTGAAAATAAGAGTGGCAGTAAAGGTAAATTCAAGGCAATAATAAATCAATTCAAATAACTTACTGGTTAATCAGCTATTCCAGCACCATATTGCAGTCCTTCGTCAGCTTCATATGCATCATTTTCGGCATGCAGAAAATGAATGTCGTTCATGAATGACTACCTGCTTGACCGCTCCGTACTACGTGCCAAGTGCTCCAACCGTTTGACCGAGGGACACTCACTCAAATGCTTATAACTTTGAAACGTCGTGAAATTTTGATTTGAAATTTTCAGAATATATTTTTGAATGGTTCTATCGATTTATAAAAAAAAAAACTAAATTTTTTGAAGCCTCTACACATATTTCCCCCCTTAATAGAATCTTTTAATTTGCAGATTCGATATTTGCGAAATCGTGGAGGAAAAGACGTCCGTGAACTGACTATTACAATACTCAAAAAAGTAATCTCCGATGACTTGGCTCTTAAATATAGTTATTTGGGTCAAAAAAAAAAAAAAAACTTTTGCGAGCTACGCTTATGCAAGTGTATAGAAAGTAAGTTTCATATTTGTATGTTTATCTTAATTGAACCGTAAGAATAATGCCAGGCCTAAAAGAAAGAGAAAAAGATCAGACTACGTAGAACAATGATGTGATAGATTCAGTATTCATGTGCATTTCAGCTGTACGCAGTGAAAATTTCATAATTATATCAATGAAATTTACTGTAGTTATATATAGTAAATATTGTGAGAGTATTATAACATACGATGCAATTATATTATGTTATCTAAATGAAACAAGTGAATGAACAAAGGATATTCAGTTATTGCGAACTTTGTTATAGCAGTTGCTGACAGATCTATACTTCATGGACACATTACTATGATATAATTTTCATGCGCGTATTCTCGATTACAGAAGCAGCAGAACTATATGATCCGGATGTAAAAGAAAAAGATTTGAAGGATCTTATTTCGAAGTGGCTGGTACAAGCTAATCTTCGAATAACAAATGCGAAGTGAGCATTGCATGATAATCATCGCGAGTCGTGATTTATATAAATCGACACGAGCATTAATGAATATTCTCTATTATTTTCAGTAAGAAAAAAGAAAGGCATGAAAATAATAATGATCAAGAACCTTGTGATGACGATCTTTAGTACCAAACCTAAGAAGATGATATAGTTGACTGATGTACAGTAATGTTCATTAATGGGTTCGCGGTGGCTAACTTTTATTTCTGACTTATCGTAAACAAGACTCCATTCTAGTCGTATTTCATGTGCCGATGGCCGAAATTATAATAATAATAATTATGACCTCTTATAAAAATAATATAATATCATTTTATTCGATTGTATGCGAAAAAGTCCTAAAAAAACAGCCACCGCGAACCCATTAATGAACATTACTGTACCATATTACATATTACATAAATATATATAGCTGTTATATATTGTATCAAACCATAGATCTGTGATTAAAACATTGTGCAATTATACTCTATAAAGTTTTTGCTTTCAATTCATTGTAAATATTTCGTTATAATGAGTAAAGTTTTTGTATATTAATCATGCTCCTAAGTTGAATGTGTTTCTGTGACATCAAGAAAATTTCACATTCTTGAACAGATCCGATTACAGCGATATACAACTGACTGAATTTCTGATTGAAATAGTTTCAGTAGAAGAAAAAACAATTAATATGTGAAATTAACTTCAATCGGTAGTTCTATCAGTTCAATCCGTTGTCATTTGACTCTTCGGCAGCATCAGGGTGGACGCGTAACATTTTTGCATGTTACTGAAACATTCCAGGAACCTTACCGAAGAATGTACAGCAACATCAGTAAAACGTGACAGGAACATTACAAAAACCTTATGAAAGAAATATCACACAAACATCACAAATTTAATGTTATGAAACGGACATGTAACTTTTTTGTAATGTTACAGAAACAGTACAGAAATGTTACGAAAGAAGTTACAAAAGGTGAAACGTTAGAAGTATGATGTTTCTGTAAGGTTTTTTTTATGTTTCACTGCTGTGTGGGATCATTTTGTTAAAGAATTCGCTAAAGTAAATCCGTATTGTGTATTGAAAATTGAATGGCATGCACTTAGTTATGGACTTCGTAAGACGAATTACTGTAGATTCAATGCTCAAGCACTATGTAAAATGACAGCTTGCATGTCCTTCAAATTTTATGTTGATACTGACCTTAATGATTCATGCGATACTGTCGTTAAATATGTTGAATATGGTAAGTATAATCATACGGAACATGAAGTGCATCGTCGTCAAATACGCGGCGAACAGCGAAAAGAAATGGGGATTCAAATGGGCTCGACTGCACCGAGCATACAAGCATTGAAGGACTTGAAGTCTGTGCCTGAAGATGTTTTGGCTGAAGGAAACAGAAATGATGCCCCAAGTGCGATGATTCTAAGAAAAATTGCAGAAGAACACCGGTGTAGGAATGATCTGGATTCAGATCACCACGCATTTATTTGCAAATTGAAAAAACAATTTGATCATAAGGAGGACTTGCGAGGTAAAATATTCTCTGGCTACATCCAAGGCTATGGTTTCTTTCCCTTTTACACGATACTATTCACACCTCCGCAATTACTATTTATCAGAGATTTGGCTAAAACAACGGATGTCTTCTGCCACCTGGATTCGACTGGGTCCATCATACAGCTTCCTCCACAAGGGGGAAAAAGGCCGTACTACTATGCATTAGTAATACCAGGGAACTCGGAATGTTCACCAATGCCAGTAGCAGAATTTATTTCATGCACGCACAACATACGTAGAGCTGTTCCTCAACACATTTTATAGTGCACTGAAACAATACTGTCATCAAAGAAAGCCAGTAATATCAAAAATCGAAATGGACTTTAGTAAAGCGCTCATTCAGGCTTCAACAAAGGTTTTCCATGGCAAGACGCTCACAGAATACCTCAATGACAGGTGGAAAGAGGTAATTTATCCAAACAGTGAACATCAGCCAATTACAGTTATTCACATATGCTCATCGCACTTACTACATGCTGCAATTCTGCAAATCAAAAAGTGGACTAGTGATCCTGTCGCAAGGAAATTGTTAACAAGTGCTATGACATTATTGATCCACGCAGTAACATTAAACGATGCGGATGAAATTTTTCACGATATAGTAGTAGTGTTTGGAGTTGACGCAAAATGTACCGGATTTGAGAAGGCGTTTGCAAGATTATCTGAACTAGAAATCGTGGAAAACGATGAAATACAAGAAGATGATGATGGAAGGCTCGATATAGACGGTGAGAATCGTCACCTATTAGAAGGGACCAGTACCATCCGTGAACGTTCGCCTTTCTTTCGCCACTTCGAAGAGAAATATGAGACGACCTTTGATTTTTTAAACGACAACAAATGTGAGAAACATAACAGGTACTACGTCCCCGAATTCATACGCCACTTGCTGAATGAATATCTGCCATATTTCCCATTATGGTCAGCCGTGGTCTTACAGCGCCTAGGTTTACGAAGAGACTCTAATGCCTCAGTAGAAAATTGGTTTAAAATAACAAAACACCTAATTTTCGAAGGTAAAATGAAGCAACCAATACCTCGCTTTATTCAAACCATGGAGAAATATATCATACCCAGGTTGAAACTTCGAAAATATGGTTTGCGAACAACTCGCCAAAAACGCAACAGCGACAATAAAGTACGGGCCATTACGAATGGTTTGGAAAAGAATGGTCCCAAGCAGAGAGACATAGAATCAGACCTCGATTTAGCTGAAGAGTATTGGAATCGAAAAAAAAAATGCATTCCTTTAAATGGCTGCTTTGCAAAACTAAGCAAAACTAGAAAAATACATAGCACTGAAACCGAAGGTTGTGGAGTAAAGGTGGACGATGGAAATGAAACCTCGCAACGCGAAAAGTCTATCACGCCGGTAAATAATTCTACAGTTGACGATTGTTTTCTTATGAGTGAAGATTCTGCCATTGTTGATGTTCTTATCTGCCATGATGCCGATTCATTGAAACTAAAGAATGCCAGCAATGATCCCGATCCAAGTCCTGATCTGTCTACTCTTCTACCACAAAAATATTCAGACTCCTTACCGTGGAAGAACATTCTACAATATCCCGAAGACTGGGAGACTTCCGAAAGATTTGTTATATACGATGTGCAAGTGTATAAGGAAGGGCTTTTGAGTTTGAGGCCAGGTAGATGGGTCAACGACAGTATTATTAATGCATTCATTACAGTTCTGGCCAACGTATACGAAGGGGGTCCGTTGCATTTCGATGTATACTTCATCGAAGCATTGATGTTCAGACAAGAACGTGACTTTGGATATTATGTACGCTCTAAATTAGAACAAGCTTGGACACGAGATTGGTGGCTCATTCCGGTGAATACGAGTGACACCCATTGGACGTTATTGTTGGTTATCTTTCCTCACAATTGTTTTGTATACATAGATTCTCTACATGGTAAACCGAGAACTGGTTTGGTGGAAAGTGTCTGCATATATATAGACAACGTCTTTCAGGATGAGGGTTTGCCTGCATTCAACTGGTCCCTCTGGACAATATTCTGTCCCACTGATGTCCCGAATCAAAAAACCGAGAACGGTGTGAGCGGAAACTGTGGTGTCCATTTGAGCATGTGGGCGTACATAATCTATAGTTCTTCGAATGTATTTTTCGAGGAAAGTCACATGAATTCCGTAAGAAAATGGATTGTGACGATACTACTCAAACTGAAGGGCTGCAAAGCAATAACAGCGGAGAGAATAGCTGGAAAAAGGAAGAAATTAAAAACTCCGAATGATTGTTCGCAACGCACGTTGAAGCACAATGTCGACATACCAAAATTGAAAATATGACTGCAAGCGCCGATGGGATTTGAAACGACTACAGAATATTGCGCTTCGTTAAACACACTATTAGCAGCGAGTAAGTACGAACGATACGATTTCCGAAAACGCCCGTAATTCTATTGGTGTTTAGAGGCATCTTCAAGGTAAGTACTGTGATATGAGTGATGAAGCCAAAGATTTTATATATTAATGTAATTATTAGTGTTTCCAGACTTATTATATTTCATAAGAATAACAAAGGATTTGAATACTATACATCTGTCATTTTTATTGCATTAATCCCAGTTCCGGTAAGTATTTTTCAAACTTTCGTTTCATTATACTTTGTAATAATTACTATCATCGTTGTTTAAACAAATGATTCCGATCATTTATTCATTTGGGTAATAAAAGGTTGACGAATATCAAGTTTGGTCGTTTGCACACCCTAGAAAAAAAAGTTACAAGCGATTTACAGGGTAGCGGAAGATTCGCGCTCAAGAACAAAGTACCCGACCATCGTTGTTTAAACAAATTATTCCGATCATTTATTCATTTGGGTAATAAAAGGTTGACGAATATCAAGTTTGGTCGTTTGCACACCCTAGAAAAAAAAGTTACAAGCGATTTACAGGGTAGCGGAAGATTCGCGCTCAAGAACAAAGTACCCGACCATCGTTGTTTAAACAAATTATTCCGATCATTTATTCATTTGGGTAATGAAAGGTTGACGAATATCAAGTTTGGTCGTTTGCACACCCTAGAAAAAAAAGTTACAAGCGATTTACAGGGTAGCGGAAGATTCGCGCTCAAGAACAAAGTACCCGACCATCGTTGTTTAAACAAATTATTCCGATCATTTATTCATTTGGGTAATAAAAGGTTGACGAATATCAAGTTTGGTCGTTTGCACACCCTAGTAAAAAAAGTTACAAGCGATTTACAGGGTAGCGGAAGATTCGGGCTCAAGAACAAAGTACCCGACCATCGTTGTTTAAACAAATTATTCCGATCATTTATTCATTTGGGTAATAAAAGGTTGACGATTATCAAGTTTGGTCGTTTGCACACCCTAGAAAAAAAAGTTACAAGCGATTTACAGGGTAGCGGAAGATTCGCGCTCAAGAACAAAGTACCCGACCATCGTTGTTTAAACAAATTATTCCGATCATTTATTCATTTGGGTAATAAAAGGTTGACGAATATCAAGTTTGGTCGTTTGCACACCCTAGAAAAAAAAGTTCCAAGCGATTTACAGGGTAGCGGAAGATTCGCGCTCAAGAACAAAGTACCCGACCATCGTTGTTTAAACAAATTATTCCGATCATTTATTCATTTGGGTAATGAAAGGTTGACGAATATCAAGTTTGGTCGTTTGCACACCCTAGAAAAAAAAGTTCCAAGCGATTTACAGGGTAGCGGAAGATTCGCGCTCAAGAACAAAGTACCCGACCATCGTTGTTTGAACAAATTATTCCGATCATTTATTCATTTGGGTAATGAAAGGTTGAGGAATATCAAGTTTGGTCGTTTGCACACCCTAGAAAAAAAAGTTCCAAGCGATTTACAGGGTAGCGGAAGATTCGCGCTCAAGAACAAAGTACCCGACCATCGTTGTTTAAACAAATTATTCCGATCATTTATTCATTTGGGTAATGAAAGGTTGACGAATATCAAGTTTGGTCGTTTGCACACCCTAGAAAAAAAAGTTCCAAGCGATTTACAGGGTAGCGGAAGATTCGCGCTCAAGAACAAAGTACCCGACCATCGTTGTTTAAACAAATGATTCCGATCATTTATTCATTTGGGTAATAAAAGGTTGACGAATATCAAGTTTGGTCGTTTGCACACCCTAGAAAAAAAAGTTCCAAGCGATTTACAGGGTAGCGGAAGATTCGCGCTCAAGAACAAAGTACCCGACCATCGTTGTTTAAACAAATTATTCCGATCATTTATTCATTTGGGTAATAAAAGGTTGACGATTATCAAGTTTGGTCGTTTGCACACCCTAGAAAAAAAAGTTACAAGCGATTTACAGGGTAGCGGAAGATTCGCGCTCAAGAACAAAGTACCCGACCATCGTTGTTTAAA
This sequence comes from Tenthredo notha, assembly GCA_914767705.2. Taxonomy (NCBI): domain Eukaryota; kingdom Metazoa; phylum Arthropoda; class Insecta; order Hymenoptera; family Tenthredinidae; genus Tenthredo; species Tenthredo notha. The sequence goes on from OU611923.1 coordinate 219,612, forward strand.
CAAATTATTCCGATCATTTATTCATTTGGGTAATAAAAGGTTGACGAATATCAAGTTTGGTCGTTTGCACACCCTAGAAAAAAAAGTTCCAAGCGATTTACAGGGTAGCGGAAGATTCGCGCTCAAGAACAAAGTACCCGACCATCGTTGTTTAAACAAATTATTCCGATCATTTATTCATTTGGGTAATGAAAGGTTGACGAATATCAAGTTTGGTCGTTTGCACACCCTAGAAAAAAAAGTTCCAAGCGATTTACAGGGTAGCGGAAGATTCGCGCTCAAGAACAAAGTACCCGACCATCGTTGTTTGAACAAATTATTCCGATCATTTATTCATTTGGGTAATGAAAGGTTGACGAATATCAAGTTTGGTCGTTTGCACACCCTAGAAAAAAAAGTTACAAGCGATTTACAGGGTAGCGGAAGATTCGCGCTCAAGAACAAAGTACCCGACCATCGTTGTTTAAACAAATTATTCCGATCATTTATTCATTTGGGTAATGAAAGGTTGACGAATATCAAGTTTGGTCGTTTGCACACCCTAGAAAAAAAAGTTACAAGCGATTTACAGGGTAGCGGAAGATTCGCGCTCAAGAACAAAGTACCCGACCATCGTTGTTTAAACAAATTATTCCGATCATTCATTCATTTGGGTAATGAAAGGTTGACGAATATCAAGTTTGGTCGTTTGCACACCCTAGAAAAAAAAGTTACAAGCGATTTACAGGGTAGCGGAAGATTCGCGCTCAAGAACAAAGTACCCGACCATCGTTGTTTAAACAAATTATTCCGATCATTTATTCATTTGGGTAATAAAAGGTTGACGAATATCAAGTTTGGTCGTTTGCACACCCTAGAAAAAAAAGTTACAAGCGATTTACAGGGTAGCGGAAGATTCGCGCTCAAGAACAAAGTACCCGACCATCGTTGTTTAAACAAATTATTCCGATCATTTATTCATTTGGGTAATGAAAGGTTGACGAATATCAAGTTTGGTCGTTTGCACACCCTAGAAAAAAAAGTTACAAGCGATTTACAGGGTAGCGGAAGATTCGCGCTCAAGAACAAAGTACCCGACCATCGTTGTTTAAACAAATTATTCCGATCATTTATTCATTTGGGTAATAAAAGGTTGACGAATATCAAGTTTGGTCGTTTGCACACCCTAGAAAAAAAAGTTACAAGCGATTTACAGTGTAGCGGAAGATTCGCGCTCAAGAACAAAGTACCCGACCATCGTTGTTTAAACAAATTATTCCGATCATTTATTCATTTGGGTAATGAAAGGTTGACGAATATCAAGTTTGGTCGTTTGCACACCCTAGAAAAAAAAGTTACAAGCGATTTACAGGGTAGCGGAAGATTCGCGCTCAAGAACAAAGTACCCGACCATCGTTGTTTAAACAAATTATTCCGATCATTTATTCATTTGGGTAATAAAAGGTTGACGAATATCAAGTTTGGTCGTTTGCACACCCTAGAAAAAAAAGTTACAAGCGATTTACAGGGTAGCGGAAGATTCGCGCTCAAGAACAAAGTACCCGACCATCGTTGTTTAAACAAATTATTCCGATCATTTATTCATTTGGGTAATAAAAGGTTGACGAATATCAAGTTTGGTCGTTTGCACACCCTAGAAAAAAAAGTTACAAGCGATTTACAGGGTAGCGGAAGATTCGCGCTCAAGAACAAAGTACCCGACCATCGTTGTTTAAACAAATTATTCCGATCATTTATTCATTTGGGTAATAAAAGGTTGACGATTATCAAGTTTGGTCGTTTGCACACCCTAGAAAAAAAAGTTACAAGCGATTTACAGGGTAGCGGAAGATTCGCGCTCAAGAACAAAGTACCCGACCATCGTTGTTTAAACAAATTATTCCGATCATTTATTCATTTGGGTAATAAAAGGTTGACGAATATCAAGTTTGGTCGTTTGCACACCCTAGAAAAAAAAGTTCCAAGCGATTTACAGGGTAGCGGAAGATTCGCGCTCAAGAACAAAGTACCCGACCATCGTTGTTTAAACAAATTATTCCGATCATTTATTCATTTGGGTAATGAAAGGTTGACGAATATCAAGTTTGGTCGTTTGCACACCCTAGAAAAAAAAGTTCCAAGCGATTTACAGGGTAGCGGAAGATTCGCGCTCAAGAACAAAGTACCCGACCATCGTTGTTTGAACAAATTATTCCGATCATTTATTCATTTGGGTAATGAAAGGTTGAGGAATATCAAGTTTGGTCGTTTGCACACCCTAGAAAAAAAAGTTCCAAGCGATTTACAGGGTAGCGGAAGATTCGCGCTCAAGAACAAAGTACCCGACCATCGTTGTTTAAACAAATTATTCCGATCATTTATTCATTTGGGTAATGAAAGGTTGACGAATATCAAGTTTGGTCGTTTGCACACCCTAGAAAAAAAAGTTACAAGCGATTTACAGGGTAGCGGAAGATTCGCGCTCAAGAACAAAGTACCCGACCATCGTTGTTTAAACAAATGATTCCGATCATTTATTCATTTGGGTAATAAAAGGTTGACGAATATCAAGTTTGGTCGTTTGCACACCCTAGAAAAAAAAGTTCCAAGCGATTTACAGGGTAGCGGAAGATTCGCGCTCAAGAACAAAGTACCCGACCATCGTTGTTTAAACAAATGATTCCGATCATTTATTCATTTGGGTAATAAAAGGTTGACGAATATCAAGTTTGGTCGTTTGCACACCCTAGAAAAAAAAGTTACAAGCGATTTACAGGGTAGCGGAAGATTCGCGCTCAAGAACAAAGTACCCGACCATCGTTGTTTAAACAAATTATTCCGATCATTCATTCATTTGGGTAATGAAAGGTTGACGAATATCAAGTTTGGTCGTTTGCACACCCTAGAAAAAAAAGTTACAAGCGATTTACAGGGTAGCGGAAGATTCGCGCTCAAGAACAAAGTACCCGACCATCGTTGTTTAAACAAATTATTCCGATCATTTATTCATTTGGGTAATAAAAGGTTGACGAATATCAAGTTTGGTCGTTTGCACACCCTAGAAAAAAAAGTTACAAGCGATTTACAGGGTAGCGGAAGATTCGCGCTCAAGAACAAAGTACCCGACCATCGTTGTTTAAACAAATTATTCCGATCATTTATTCATTTGGGTAATGAAAGGTTGACGAATATCAAGTTTGGTCGTTTGCACACCCTAGAAAAAAAAGTTACAAGCGATTTACAGGGTAGCGGAAGATTCGCGCTCAAGAACAAAGTACCCGACCATCGTTGTTTAAACAAATTATTCCGATCATTTATTCATTTGGGTAATAAAAGGTTGACGAATATCAAGTTTGGTCGTTTGCACACCCTAGAAAAAAAAGTTACAAGCGATTTACAGGGTAGCGGAAGATTCGCGCTCAAGAACAAAGTACCCGACCATCGTTGTTTAAACAAATTATTCCGATCATTCATTCATTTGGGTAATGAAAGGTTGACGAATATCAAGTTTGGTCGTTTGCACACCCTAGAAAAAAAAGTTACAAGCGATTTACAGGGTAGCGGAAGATTCGCGCTCAAGAACAAAGTACCCGACCATCGTTGTTTAAACAAATTATTCCGATCATTTATTCATTTGGGTAATAAAAGGTTGACGAATATCAAGTTTGGTCGTTTGCACACCCTAGAAAAAAAAGTTACAAGCGATTTACAGGGTAGCGGAAGATTCGCGCTCAAGAACAAAGTACCCGACCATCGTTGTTTAAACAAATTATTCCGATCATTTATTCATTTGGGTAATGAAAGGTTGACGAATATCAAGTTTGGTCGTTTGCACACCCTAGAAAAAAAAGTTACAAGCGATTTACAGGGTAGCGGAAGATTCGCGCTCAAGAACAAAGTACCCGACCATCGTTGTTTAAACAAATTATTCCGATCATTTATTCATTTGGGTAATAAAAGGTTGACGAATATCAAGTTTGGTCGTTTGCACACCCTAGAAAAAAAAGTTACAAGCGATTTACAGGGTAGCGGAAGATTCGCGCTCAAGAACAAAGTACCCGACCATCGTTGTTTAAACAAATTATTCCGATCATTTATTCATTTGGGTAATGAAAGGTTGAGGAATATCAAGTTTGGTCGTTTGCACACCCTAGAAAAAAAAGTTACAAGCGATTTACAGGGTAGCGGAAGATTCGCGCTCAAGAACAAAGTACCCGACCATCGTTGTTTAAACAAATTATTCCGATCATTTATTCATTTGGGTAATAAAAGGTTGACGAATATCAAGTTTGGTCGTTTGCACACCCTAGAAAAAAAAGTTACAAGCGATTTACAGGGTAGCGGAAGATTCGCGCTCAAGAACAAAGTACCCGACCATCGTTGTTTAAACAAATGATTCCGATCATTTATTCATTTGGGTAATAAAAGGTTGACGAATATCAAGTTTGGTCGTTTGCACACCCTAGAAAAAAAAGTTACAAGCGATTTACAGGGTAGCGGAAGATTCGCGCTCAAGAACAAAGTACCCGACCATCGTTGTTTAAACAAATTATTCCGATCATTTATTCATTTGGGTAATAAAAGGTTGACGATTATCAAGTTTGGTCGTTTGCACACCCTAGAAAAAAAAGTTACAAGCGATTTACAGGGTAGCGGAAGATTCGCGCTCAAGAACAAAGTACCCGACCATCGTTGTTTAAACAAATGATTCCGATCATTTATTCATTTGGGTAATAAAAGGTTGACGAATATCAAGTTTGGTCGTTTGCACACCCTAGAAAAAAAAGTTCCAAGCGATTTACAGGGTAGCGGAAGATTCGCGCTCAAGAACAAAGTACCCGACCATCGTTGTTTAAACAAATTATTCCGATCATTTATTCATTTGGGTAATGAAAGGTTGACGAATATCAAGTTTGGTCGTTTGCACACCCTAGAAAAAAAAGTTCCAAGCGATTTACAGGGTAGCGGAAGATTCGCGCTCAAGAACAAAGTACCCGACCATCGTTGTTTGAACAAATTATTCCGATCATTTATTCATTTGGGTAATGAAAGGTTGAGGAATATCAAGTTTGGTCGTTTGCACACCCTAGAAAAAAAAGTTCCAAGCGATTTACAGGGTAGCGGAAGATTCGCGCTCAAGAACAAAGTACCCGACCATCGTTGTTTAAACAAATTATTCCGATCATTCATTCATTTGGGTAATGAAAGGTTGACGAATATCAAGTTTGGTCGTTTGCACACCCTAGAAAAAAAAGTTCCAAGCGATTTACAGGGTAGCGGAAGATTCGCGCTCAAGAACAAAGTACCCGACCATCGTTGTTTAAACAAATGATTCCGATCATTTATTCATTTGGGTAATAAAAGGTTGACGAATATCAAGTTTGGTCGTTTGCACACCCTAGAAAAAAAAGTTCCAAGCGATTTACAGGGTAGCGGAAGATTCGCGCTCAAGAACAAAGTACCCGACCATCGTTGTTTAAACAAATGATTCCGATCATTTATTCATTTGGGTAATAAAAGGTTGACGAATATCAAGTTTGGTCGTTTGCACACCCTAGAAAAAAAAGTTACAAGCGATTTACAGGGTAGCGGAAGATTCGCGCTCAAGAACAAAGTACCCGACCATCGTTGTTTAAACAAATTATTCCGATCATTCATTCATTTGGGTAATGAAAGGTTGACGAATATCAAGTTTGGTCGTTTGCACACCCTAGAAAAAAAAGTTCCAAGCGATTTACAGGGTAGCGGAAGATTCGCGCTCAAGAACAAAGTACCCGACCATCGTTGTTTAAACAAATTATTCCGATCATTTATTCATTTGGGTAATAAAAGGTTGACGAATATCAAGTTTGGTCGTTTGCACACCCTAGAAAAAAAAGTTACAAGCGATTTACAGGGTAGCGGAAGATTCGCGCTCAAGAACAAAGTACCCGACCATCGTTGTTTAAACAAATTATTCCGATCATTTATTCATTTGGGTAATGAAAGGTTGACGAAGATCAAGTTTGGTCGTTTGCACACCCTAGAAAAAAAAGTTACAAGCGATTTACAGGGTAGCGGAAGATTCGCGCTCAAGAACAAAGTACCCGACCATCGTTGTTTAAACAAATTATTCCGATCATTTATTCATTTGGGTAATAAAAGGTTGACGATTATCAAGTTTGGTCGTTTGCACACCCTAGAAAAAAAAGTTACAAGCGATTTACAGGGTAGCGGAAGATTCGCGCTCAAGAACAAAGTACCCGACCATCGTTGTTTAAACAAATTATTCCGATCATTTATTCATTTGGGTAATAAAAGGTTGACGAATATCAAGTTTGGTCGTTTGCACACCCTAGAAAAAAAAGTTACAAGCGATTTACAGGGTAGCGGAAGATTCGCGCTCAAGAACAAAGTACCCGACCATCGTTGTTTAAACAAATTATTCCGATCATTTATTCATTTGGGTAATAAAAGGTTGACGATTATCAAGTTTGGTCGTTTGCACACCCTAGAAAAAAAAGTTCCAAGCGATTTACAGGGTAGCGGAAGATTCGCGCTCAAGAACAAAGTACCCGACCATCGTTGTTTAAACAAATTATTCCGATCATTTATTCATTTGGGTAATGAAAGGTTGACGAATATCAAGTTTGGTCGTTTGCACACCCTAGAAAAAAAAGTTACAAGCGATTTACAGGGTAGCGGAAGATTCGCGCTCAAGAACAAAGTACCCGACCATCGTTGTTTAAACAAATTATTCCGATCATTTATTCATTTGGGTAATAAAAGGTTGACGAATATCAAGTTTGGTCGTTTGCACACCCTAGAAAAAAAAGTTACAAGCGATTTACAGGGTAGCGGAAGATTCGCGCTCAAGAACAAAGTACCCGACCATCGTTGTTTAAACAAATTATTCCGATCATTTATTCATTTGGGTAATAAAAGGTTGACGAATATCAAGTTTGGTCGTTTGCACACCCTAGAAAAAAAAGTTACAAGCGATTTACAGGGTAGCGGAAGATTCGCGCTCAAGAACAAAGTACCCGACCATCGTTGTTTAAACAAATTATTCCGATCATTTATTCATTTGGGTAATAAAAGGTTGACGATTATCAAGTTTGGTCGTTTGCACACCCTAGAAAAAAAAGTTACAAGCGATTTACAGGGTAGCGGAAGATTCGCGCTCAAGAACAAAGTACCCGACCATCGTTGTTTAAACAAATTATTCCGATCATTTATTCATTTGGGTAATAAAAGGTTGACGAATATCAAGTTTGGTCGTTTGCACACCCTAGAAAAAAAAGTTCCAAGCGATTTACAGGGTAGCGGAAGATTCGCGCTCAAGAACAAAGTACCCGACCATCGTTGTTTAAACAAATTATTCCGATCATTTATTCATTTGGGTAATGAAAGGTTGACGAATATCAAGTTTGGTCGTTTGCACACCCTAGAAAAAAAAGTTCCAAGCGATTTACAGGGTAGCGGAAGATTCGCGCTCAAGAACAAAGTACCCGACCATCGTTGTTTGAACAAATTATTCCGATCATTTATTCATTTGGGTAATGAAAGGTTGAGGAATATCAAGTTTGGTCGTTTGCACACCCTAGAAAAAAAAGTTCCAAGCGATTTACAGGGTAGCGGAAGATTCGCGCTCAAGAACAAAGTACCCGACCATCGTTGTTTAAACAAATTATTCCGATCATTTATTCATTTGGGTAATGAAAGGTTGACGAATATCAAGTTTGGTCGTTTGCACACCCTAGAAAAAAAAGTTCCAAGCGATTTACAGGGTAGCGGAAGATTCGCGCTCAAGAACAAAGTACCCGACCATCGTTGTTTAAACAAATTATTCCGATCATTTATTCATTTGGGTAATAAAAGGTTGACGAATATCAAGTTTGGTCGTTTGCACACCCTAGAAAAAAAAGTTCCAAGCGATTTACAGGGTAGCGGAAGATTCGCGCTCAAGAACAAAGTACCCGACCATCGTTGTTTAAACAAATGATTCCGATCATTTATTCATTTGGGTAATAAAAGGTTGACGAATATCAAGTTTGGTCGTTTGCACACCCTAGAAAAAAAAGTTACAAGCGATTTACAGGGTAGCGGAAGATTCGCGCTCAAGAACAAAGTACCCGACCATCGTTGTTTAAACAAATTATTCCGATCATTCATTCATTTGGGTAATGAAAGGTTGACGAATATCAAGTTTGGTCGTTTGCACACCCTAGAAAAAAAAGTTCCAAGCGATTTACAGGGTAGCGGAAGATTCGCGCTCAAGAACAAAGTACCCGACCATCGTTGTTTAAACAAATTATTCCGATCATTTATTCATTTGGGTAATAAAAGGTTGACGAATATCAAGTTTGGTCGTTTGCACACCCTAGAAAAAAAAGTTACAAGCGATTTACAGGGTAGCGGAAGATTCGCGCTCAAGAACAAAGTACCCGACCATCGTTGTTTAAACAAATTATTCCGATCATTTATTCATTTGGGTAATGAAAGGTTGACGAATATCAAGTTTGGTCGTTTGCACACCCTAGAAAAAAAAGTTACAAGCGATTTACAGGGTAGCGGAAGATTCGCGCTCAAGAACAAAGTACCCGACCATCGTTGTTTAAACAAATTATTCCGATCATTTATTCATTTGGGTAATAAAAGGTTGACGAATATCAAGTTTGGTCGTTTGCACACCCTAGAAAAAAAAGTTACAAGCGATTTACAGGGTAGCGGAAGATTCGCGCTCAAGAACAAAGTACCCGACCATCGTTGTTTAAACAAATTATTCCGATCATTCATTCATTTGGGTAATGAAAGGTTGACGAATATCAAGTTTGGTCGTTTGCACACCCTAGAAAAAAAAGTTACAAGCGATTTACAGGGTAGCGGAAGATTCGCGCTCAAGAACAAAGTACCCGACCATCGTTGTTTAAACAAATTATTCCGATCATTTATTCATTTGGGTAATAAAAGGTTGACGAATATCAAGTTTGGTCGTTTGCACACCCTAGAAAAAAAAGTTACAAGCGATTTACAGGGTAGCGGAAGATTCGCGCTCAAGAACAAAGTACCCGACCATCGTTGTTTAAACAAATTATTCCGATCATTTATTCATTTGGGTAATGAAAGGTTGACGAATATCAAGTTTGGTCGTTTGCACACCCTAGAAAAAAAAGTTACAAGCGATTTACAGGGTAGCGGAAGATTCGCGCTCAAGAACAAAGTACCCGACCATCGTTGTTTAAACAAATTATTCCGATCATTTATTCATTTGGGTAATAAAAGGTTGACGAATATCAAGTTTGGTCGTTTGCACACCCTAGAAAAAAAAGTTACAAGCGATTTACAGGGTAGCGGAAGATTCGCGCTCAAGAACAAAGTACCCGACCATCGTTGTTTAAACAAATTATTCCGATCATTTATTCATTTGGGTAATGAAAGGTTGACGAATATCAAGTTTGGTCGTTTGCACACCCTAGAAAAAAAAGTTACAAGCGATTTACAGGGTAGCGGAAGATTCGCGCTCAAGAACAAAGTACCCGACCATCGTTGTTTAAACAAATTATTCCGATCATTTATTCATTTGGGTAATAAAAGGTTGACGAATATCAAGTTTGGTCGTTTGCACACCCTAGAAAAAAAAGTTACAAGCGATTTACAGGGTAGCGGAAGATTCGCGCTCAAGAACAAAGTACCCGACCATCGTTGTTTAAACAAATTATTCCGATCATTTATTCATTTGGGTAATAAAAGGTTGACGAATATCAAGTTTGGTCGTTTGCACACCCTAGAAAAAAAAGTTACAAGCGATTTACAGGGTAGCGGAAGATTCGCGCTCAAGAACAAAGTACCCGACCATCGTTGTTTAAACAAATTATTCCGATCATTTATTCATTTGGGTAATAAAAGGTTGACGATTATCAAGTTTGGTCGTTTGCACACCCTAGAAAAAAAAGTTACAAGCGATTTACAGGGTAGCGGAAGATTCGCGCTCAAGAACAAAGTACCCGACCATCGTTGTTTAAACAAATGATTCCGATCATTTATTCATTTGGGTAATAAAAGGTTGACGAATATCAAGTTTGGTCGTTTGCACACCCTAGAAAAAAAAGTTCCAAGCGATTTACAGGGTAGCGGAAGATTCGCGCTCAAGAACAAAGTACCCGACCATCGTTGTTTAAACAAATTATTCCGATCATTTATTCATTTGGGTAATGAAAGGTTGACGAATATCAAGTTTGGTCGTTTGCACACCCTAGAAAAAAAAGTTCCAAGCGATTTACAGGGTAGCGGAAGATTCGCGCTCAAGAACAAAGTACCCGACCATCGTTGTTTGAACAAATTATTCCGATCATTTATTCATTTGGGTAATGAAAGGTTGAGGAATATCAAGTTTGGTCGTTTGCACACCCTAGAAAAAAAAGTTACAAGCGATTTACAGGGTAGCGGAAGATTCGCGCTCAAGAACAAAGTACCCGACCATCGTTGTTTAAACAAATTATTCCGATCATTTATTCATTTGGGTAATGAAAGGTTGACGAATATCAAGTTTGGTCGTTTGCACACCCTAGAAAAAAAAGTTCCAAGCGATTTACAGGGTAGCGGAAGATTCGCGCTCAAGAACAAAGTACCCGACCATCGTTGTTTAAACAAATGATTCCGATCATTTATTCATTTGGGTAATAAAAGGTTGACGAATATCAAGTTTGGTCGTTTGCACACCCTAGAAAAAAAAGTTCCAAGCGATTTACAGGGTAGCGGAAGATTCGCGCTCAAGAACAAAGTACCCGACCATCGTTGTTTAAACAAATGATTCCGATCATTTATTCATTTGGGTAATAAAAGGTTGACGAATATCAAGTTTGGTCGTTTGCACACCCTAGAAAAAAAAGTTACAAGCGATTTACAGGGTAGCGGAAGATTCGCGCTCAAGAACAAAGTACCCGACCATCGTTGTTTAAACAAATTATTCCGATCATTCATTCATTTGGGTAATGAAAGGTTGACGAATATCAAGTTTGGTCGTTTGCACACCCTAGAAAAAAAAGTTCCAAGCGATTTACAGGGTAGCGGAAGATTCGCGCTCAAGAACAAAGTACCCGACCATCGTTGTTTAAACAAATTATTCCGATCATTTATTCATTTGGGTAATAAAAGGTTGACGAATATCAAGTTTGGTCGTTTGCACACCCTAGAAAAAAAAGTTACAAGCGATTTACAGGGTAGCGGAAGATTCGCGCTCAAGAACAAAGTACCCGACCATCGTTGTTTAAACAAATTATTCCGATCATTTATTCATTTGGGTAATGAAAGGTTGACGAAGATCAAGTTTGGTCGTTTGCACACCCTAGAAAAAAAAGTTACAAGCGATTTACAGGGTAGCGGAAGATTCGCGCTCAAGAACAAAGTACCCGACCATCGTTGTTTAAACAAATTATTCCGATCATTTATTCATTTGGGTAATAAAAGGTTGACGAATATCAAGTTTGGTCGTTTGCACACCCTAGAAAAAAAAGTTACAAGCGATTTACAGGGTAGCGGAAGATTCGCGCTCAAGAACAAAGTACCCGACCATCGTTGTTTAAACAAATTATTCCGATCATTTATTCATTTGGGTAATAAAAGGTTGACGAATATCAAGTTTGGTCGTTTGCACACCCTAGAAAAAAAAGTTACAAGCGATTTACAGGGTAGCGGAAGATTCGCGCTCAAGAACAAAGTACCCGACCATCGTTGTTTAAACAAATTATTCCGATCATTTATTCATTTGGGTAATAAAAGGTTGACGATTATCAAGTTTGGTCGTTTGCACACCCTAGAAAAAAAAGTTCCAAGCGATTTACAGGGTAGCGGAAGATTCGCGCTCAAGAACAAAGTACCCGACCATCGTTGTTTAAACAAATTATTCCGATCATTTATTCATTTGGGTAATAAAAGGTTGACGAATATCAAGTTTGGTCGTTTGCACACCCTAGAAAAAAAAGTTCCAAGCGATTTACAGGGTAGCGGAAGATTCGCGCTCAAGAACAAAGTACCCGACCATCGTTGTTTAAACAAATTATTCCGATCATTTATTCATTTGGGTAATGAAAGGTTGACGAATATCAAGTTTGGTCGTTTGCACACCCTAGAAAAAAAAGTTCCAAGCGATTTACAGGGTAGCGGAAGATTCGCGCTCAAGAACAAAGTACCCGACCATCGTTGTTTGAACAAATTATTCCGATCATTTATTCATTTGGGTAATGAAAGGTTGAGGAATATCAAGTTTGGTCGTTTGCACACCCTAGAAAAAAAAGTTCCAAGCGATTTACAGGGTAGCGGAAGATTCGCGCTCAAGAACAAAGTACCCGACCATCGTTGTTTAAACAAATTATTCCGATCATTTATTCATTTGGGTAATGAAAGGTTGACGAATATCAAGTTTGGTCGTTTGCACACCCTAGAAAAAAAAGTTCCAAGCGATTTACAGGGTAGCGGAAGATTCGCGCTCAAGAACAAAGTACCCGACCATCGTTGTTTAAACAAATGATTCCGATCATTTATTCATTTGGGTAATAAAAGGTTGACGAATATCAAGTTTGGTCGTTTGCACACCCTAGAAAAAAAAGTTCCAAGCGATTTACAGGGTAGCGGAAGATTCGCGCTCAAGAACAAAGTACCCGACCATCGTTGTTTAAACAAATGATTCCGATCATTTATTCATTTGGGTAATAAAAGGTTGACGAATATCAAGTTTGGTCGTTTGCACACCCTAGAAAAAAAAGTTACAAGCGATTTACAGGGTAGCGGAAGATTCGCGCTCAAGAACAAAGTACCCGACCATCGTTGTTTAAACAAATTATTCCGATCATTCATTCATTTGGGTAATGAAAGGTTGACGAATATCAAGTTTGGTCGTTTGCACACCCTAGAAAAAAAAGTTCCAAGCGATTTACAGGGTAGCGGAAGATTCGCGCTCAAGAACAAAGTACCCGACCATCGTTGTTTAAACAAATTATTCCGATCATTTATTCATTTGGGTAATAAAAGGTTGACGAATATCAAGTTTGGTCGTTTGCACACCCTAGAAAAAAAAGTTACAAGCGATTTACAGGGTAGCGGAAGATTCGCGCTCAAGAACAAAGTACCCGACCATCGTTGTTTAAACAAATTATTCCGATCATTTATTCATTTGGGTAATGAAAGGTTGACGAATATCAAGTTTGGTCGTTTGCACACCCTAGAAAAAAAAGTTCCAAGCGATTTACAGGGTAGCGGAAGATTCGCGCTCAAGAACAAAGTACCCGACCATCGTTGTTTAAACAAATTATTCCGATCATTTATTCATTTGGGTAATAAAAGGTTGACGAATATCAAGTTTGGTCGTTTGCACACCCTAGAAAAAAAAGTTACAAGCGATTTACAGGGTAGCGGAAGATTCGCGCTCAAGAACAAAGTACCCGACCATCGTTGTTTAAACAAATTATTCCGATCATTTATTCATTTGGGTAATAAAAGGTTGACGAATATCAAGTTTGGTCGTTTGCACACCCTCGAAAAAAAAGTTACAAGCGATTTACAGGGTAGCGGAAGATTCGCGCTCAAGAACAAAGTACCCGACCATCGTTGTTTAAACAAATTATTCCGATCATTCATTCATTTGGGTAATAAAAGGTTGACGAATATCAAGTTTGGTCGTTTGCACACCCTAGAAAAAAAAGTTACAAGCGATTTACAGGGTAGCGGAAGATTCGCGCTCAAGAACAAAGTACCCGACCATCGTTGTTTAAACAAATTATTCCGATCATTTATTCATTTGGGTAATAAAAGGTTGACGAATATCAAGTATGGTCGTTTGCACACCCTAGGAAAAAAAGTTACAAGCGATTTACAGGGTAGCGGAAGATTCGGGCTCAAGAACAAAGTACCCGACCATCGTTGTTTAAACAAATTATTCCGATCATTTATTCATTTGGGTAATGAAAGGTTGACGAATATCAAGTTTGGTCGTTTGCACACCCTAGAAAAAAAAGTTCCAAGCGATTTACAGGGTAGCGGAAGATTCGCGCTCAAGAACAAAGTACCCGACCATCGTTGTTTAAACAAATTATTCCGATCATTCATTCATTTGGGTAATGAAAGGTTGACGAATATCAAGTTTGGTCGTTTGCACACCCTAGAAAAAAAAGTTCCAAGCGATTTACAGGGTAGCGGAAGATTCGCGCTCAAGAACAAAGTACCCGACCATCGTTGTTTAAACAAATGATTCCGATCATTTATTCATTTGGGTAATAAAAGGTTGACGAATATCAAGTTTGGTCGTTTGCACACCCTAGAAAAAAAAGTTACAAGCGATTTACAGGGTAGCGGAAGATTCGCGCTCAAGAACAAAGTACCCGACCATCGTTGTTTAAACAAATTATTCCGATCATTTATTCATTTGGGTAATAAAAGGTTGACGAATATCAAGTTTGGTCGTTTGCACACCCTAGAAAAAAAAGTTACAAGCGATTTACAGGGTAGCGGAAGATTCGCGCTCAAGAACAAAGTACCCGACCATCGTTGTTTAAACAAATGATTCCGATCATTTATTCATTTGGGTAATAAAAGGTTGACGAATATCAAGTTTGGTCGTTTGCACACCCTAGAAAAAAAAGTTACAAGCGATTTACAGGGTAGCGGAAGATTCGCGCTCAAGAACAAAGTACCCGACCATCGTTGTTTAAACAAATTATTCCGATCATTTATTCATTTGGGTAATAAAAGGTTGACGAATATCAAGTTTGGTCGTTTGCACACCCTAGAAAAAAAAGTTACAAGCGATTTACAGGGTAGCGGAAGATTCGCGCTCAAGAACAAAGTACCCGACCATCGTTGTTTAAACAAATTATTCCGATCATTCATTCATTTGGGTAATGAAAGGTTGACGAATATCAAGTTTGGTCGTTTGCACACCCTAGAAAAAAAAGTTACAAGCGATTTACAGGGTAGCGGAAGATTCGCGCTCAAGAACAAAGTACCCGACCATCGTTGTTTAAACAAATTATTCCGATCATTTATTCATTTGGGTAATAAAAGGTTGACGAATATCAAGTTTGGTCGTTTGCACACCCTAGAAAAAAAAGTTACAAGCGATTTACAGGGTAGCGGAAGATTCGCGCTCAAGAACAAAGTACCCGACCATCGTTGTTTAAACAAATTATTCCGATCATTTATTCATTTGGGTAATGAAAGGTTGACGAATATCAAGTTTGGTCGTTTGCACACCCTAGAAAAAAAAGTTACAAGCGATTTACAGGGTAGCGGAAGATTCGCGCTCAAGAACAAAGTACCCGACCATCGTTGTTTAAACAAATTATTCCGATCATTCATTCATTTGGGTAATGAAAGGTTGACGAATATCAAGTTTGGTCGTTTGCACACCCTAGAAAAAAAAGTTCCAAGCGATTTACAGGGTAGCGGAAGATTCGCGCTCAAGAACAAAGTACCCGACCATCGTTGTTTAAACAAATGATTCCGATCATTTATTCATTTGGGTAATAAAAGGTTGACGAATATCAAGTTTGGTCGTTTGCACACCCTAGAAAAAAAAGTTACAAGCGATTTACAGGGTAGCGGAAGATTCGCGCTCAAGAACAAAGTACCCGACCATCGTTGTTTAAACAAATTATTCCGATCATTTATTCATTTGGGTAATAAAAGGTTGACGAATATCAAGTTTGGTCGTTTGCACACCCTAGAAAAAAAAGTTACAAGCGATTTACAGGGTAGCGGAAGATTCGCGCTCAAGAACAAAGTACCCGACCATCGTTGTTTAAACAAATTATTCCGATCATTTATTCATTTGGGTAATAAAAGGTTGACGAATATCAAGTTTGGTCGTTTGCACACCCTAGAAAAAAAAGTTCCAAGCGATTTACAGGGTAGCGGAAGATTCGCGCTCAAGAACAAAGTACCCGACCATCGTTGTTTAAACAAATGATTCCGATCATTTATTCATTTGGGTAATAAAAGGTTGACGAATATCAAGTTTGGTCGTTTGCACACCCTAGAAAAAAAAGTTACAAGCGATTTACAGGGTAGCGGAAGATTCGCGCTCAAGAACAAAGTACCCGACCATCGTTGTTTAAACAAATTATTCCGATCATTCATTCATTTGGGTAATGAAAGGTTGACGAATATCAAGTTTGGTCGTTTGCACACCCTAGAAAAAAAAGTTACAAGCGATTTACAGGGTAGCGGAAGATTCGCGCTCAAGAACAAAGTACCCGACCATCGTTGTTTAAACAAATTATTCCGATCATTTATTCATTTGGGTAATAAAAGGTTGACGAATATCAAGTTTGGTCGTTTGCACACCCTAGAAAAAAAAGTTACAAGCGATTTACAGGGTAGCGGAAGATTCGCGCTCAAGAACAAAGTACCCGACCATCGTTGTTTAAACAAATTATTCCGATCATTTATTCATTTGGGTAATGAAAGGTTGACGAATATCAAGTTTGGTCGTTTGCACACCCTAGAAAAAAAAGTTACAAGCGATTTACAGGGTAGCGGAAGATTCGCGCTCAAGAACAAAGTACCCGACCATCGTTGTTTAAACAAATTATTCCGATCATTTATTCATTTGGGTAATAAAAGGTTGACGAATATCAAGTTTGGTCGTTTGCACACCCTAGAAAAAAAAGTTACAAGCGATTTACAGGGTAGCGGAAGATTCGCGCTCAAGAACAAAGTACCCGACCATCGTTGTTTAAACAAATTATTCCGATCATTTATTCATTTGGGTAATAAAAGGTTGACGAATATCAAGTTTGGTCGTTTGCACACCCTAGAAAAAAAAGTTACAAGCGATTTACAGGGTAGCGGAAGATTCGCGCTCAAGAACAAAGTACCCGACCATCGTTGTTTAAACAAATTATTCCGATCATTCATTCATTTGGGTAATAAAAGGTTGACGAATATCAAGTTTGGTCGTTTGCACACCCTAGAAAAAAAAGTTACAAGCGATTTACAGGGTAGCGGAAGATTCGCGCTCAAGAACAAAGTACCCGACCATCGTTGTTTAAACAAATTATTCCGATCATTTATTCATTTGGGTAATAAAAGGTTGACGAATATCAAGTATGGTCGTTTGCACACCCTAGGAAAAAAAGTTACAAGCGATTTACAGGGTAGCGGAAGATTCGGGCTCAAGAACAAAGTACCCGACCATCGTTGTTTAAACAAATTATTCCGATCATTTATTCATTTGGGTAATGAAAGGTTGACGAATATCAAGTTTGGTCGTTTGCACACCCTAGAAAAAAAAGTTCCAAGCGATTTACAGGGTAGCGGAAGATTCGCGCTTAAGAACAAAGTACCCGACCATCGTTGTTTAAACAAATTATTCCGATCATTTATTCATTTGGGTAATGAAAGGTTGACGAATATCAAGTTTGGTCGTTTGCACACCCTAGAAAAAAAAGTTCCAAGCGATTTACAGGGTAGCGGAAGATTCGCGCTCAAGAACAAAGTACCCGACCATCGTTGTTTAAACAAATGATTCCGATCATTTATTCATTTGGGTAATAAAAGGTTGACGAATATCAAGTTTGGTCGTTTGCACACCCTAGAAAAAAAAGTTACAAGCGATTTACAGGGTAGCGGAAGATTCGCGCTCAAGAACAAAGTACCCGACCATCGTTGTTTAAACAAATTATTCCGATCATTTATTCATTTGGGTAATAAAAGGTTGACGAATATCAAGTATGGTCGTTTGCACACCCTAGGAAAAAAAGTTACAAGCGATTTACAGGGTAGCGGCAGATTCGGGCTCAAGAACAAAGTACCCGACCATCGTTGTTTAAACAAATTATTCCGATCATTTATTCATTTGGGTAATGAAAGGTTGACGAATATCAAGTTTGGTCGTTTGCACACCCTAGAAAAAAAAGTTCCAAGCGATTTACAGGGTAGCGGAAGATTCGCGCTCAAGAACAAAGTACCCGACCATCGTTGTTTAAACAAATTATTCCGATCATTCATTCATTTGGGTAATGAAAGGTTGACGAATATCAAGTTTGGTCGTTTGCACACCCTAGAAAAAAAAGTTCCAAGCGATTTACAGGGTAGCGGAAGATTCGCGCTCAAGAACAAAGTACCCGACCATCGTTGTTTAAACAAATGATTCCGATCATTTATTCATTTGGGTAATAAAAGGTTGACGAATATCAAGTTTGGTCGTTTGCACACCCTAGAAAAAAAAGTTACAAGCGATTTACAGGGTAGCGGAAGATTCGCGCTCAAGAACAAAGTACCCGACCATCGTTGTTTAAACAAATTATTCCGATCATTTATTCATTTGGGTAATAAAAGGTTGACGAATATCAAGTTTGGTCGTTTGCACACCCTAGAAAAAAAAGTTACAAGCGATTTACAGGGTAGCGGAAGATTCGCGCTCAAGAACAAAGTACCCGACCATCGTTGTTTAAACAAATTATTCCGATCATTCATTCATTTGGGTAATAAAAGGTTGACGAATATCAAGTTTGGTCGTTTGCACACCCTAGAAAAAAAAGTTACAAGCGATTTACAGGGTAGCGGAAGATTCGCGCTCAAGAACAAAGTACCCGACCATCGTTGTTTAAACAAATGATTCCGATCATTTATTCATTTGGGTAATAAAAGGTTGACGAATATCAAGTTTGGTCGTTTGCACACCCTAGAAAAAAAAGTTACAAGCGATTTACAGGGTAGCGGAAGATTCGCGCTCAAGAACAAAGTACCCGACCATCGTTGTTTAAACAAATTATTCCGATCATTTATTCATTTGGGTAATAAAAGGTTGACGAATATCAAGTTTGGTCGTTTGCACACCCTAGAAAAAAAAGTTACAAGCGATTTACAGGGTAGCGGAAGATTCGCGCTCAAGAACAAAGTACCCGACCATCGTTGTTTAAACAAATTATTCCGATCATTCATTCATTTGGGTAATAAAAGGTTGACGAATATCAAGTTTGGTCGTTTGCACACCCTAGAAAAAAAAGTTACAAGCGATTTACAGGGTAGCGGAAGATTCGCGCTCAAGAACAAAGTACCCGACCATCGTTGTTTAAACAAATTATTCCGATCATTTATTCATTTGGGTAATAAAAGGTTGACGAATATCAAGTATGGTCGTTTGCACACCCTAGGAAAAAAAGTTACAAGCGATTTACAGGGTAGCGGAAGATTCGGGCTCAAGAACAAAGTACCCGACCATCGTTGTTTAAACAAATTATTCCGATCATTTATTCATTTGGGTAATGAAAGGTTGACGAATATCAAGTTTGGTCGTTTGCACACCCTAGAAAAAAAAGTTCCAAGCGATTTACAGGGTAGCGGAAGATTCGCGCTCAAGAACAAAGTACCCGACCATCGTTGTTTAAACAAATTATTCCGATCATTTATTCATTTGGGTAATGAAAGGTTGACGAATATCAAGTTTGGTCGTTTGCACACCCTAGAAAAAAAAGTTCCAAGCGATTTACAGGGTAGCGGAAGATTCGCGCTCAAGAACAAAGTACCCGACCATCGTTGTTTAAACAAATTATTCCGATCATTTATTCATTTGGGTAATAAAAGGTTGACGAATATCAAGTTTGGTCGTTTGCACACCCTAGAAAAAAAAGTTCCAAGCGATTTACAGGGTAGCGGAAGATTCGCGCTCAAGAACAAAGTACCCGACCATCGTTGTTTAAACAAATGATTCCGATCATTTATTCATTTGGGTAATAAAAGGTTGACGAATATCAAGTTTGGTCGTTTGCACACCCTAGAAAAAAAAGTTCCAAGCGATTTACAGGGTAGCGGAAGATTCGCGCTCAAGAACAAAGTACCCGACCATCGTTGTTTAAACAAATGATTCCGATCATTTATTCATTTGGGTAATAAAAGGTTGACGAATATCAAGTTTGGTCGTTTGCACACCCTAGAAAAAAAAGTTACAAGCGATTTACAGGGTAGCGGAAGATTCGCGCTCAAGAACAAAGTACCCGACCATCGTTGTTTAAACAAATTATTCCGATCATTCATTCATTTGGGTAATAAAAGGTTGACGAATATCAAGTTTGGTCGTTTGCACACCCTAGAAAAAAAAGTTACAAGCGATTTACAGGGTAGCGGAAGATTCGGGCTCAAGAACAAAGTACCCGACCATCGTTGTTTAAACAAATTATTCCGATCATTTATTCATTTGGGTAATGAAAGGTTGACGAATATCAAGTTTGGTCGTTTGCACACCCTAGAAAAAAAAGTTCCAAGCGATTTACAGGGTAGCGGAAGATTCGCGCTCAAGAACAAAGTACCCGACCATCGTTGTTTAAACAAATTATTCCGATCATTTATTCATTTGGGTAATGAAAGGTTGACGAATATCAAGTTTGGTCGTTTGCACACCCTAGAAAAAAAAGTTCCAAGCGATTTACAGGGTAGCGGAAGATTCGCGCTCAAGAACAAAGTACCCGACCATCGTTGTTTAAACAAATGATTCCGATCATTTATTCATTTGGGTAATAAAAGGTTGACGAATATCAAGTTTGGTCGTTTGCACACCCTAGAAAAAAAAGTTACAAGCGATTTACAGGGTAGCGGAAGATTCGCGCTCAAGAACAAAGTACCCGACCATCGTTGTTTAAACAAATTATTCCGATCATTCATTCATTTGGGTAATAAAAGGTTGACGAATATCAAGTTTGGTCGTTTGCACACCCTAGAAAAAAAAGTTACAAGCGATTTACAGGGTAGCGGAAGATTCGCGCTCAAGAACAAAGTACCCGACCATCGTTGTTTAAACAAATTATTCCGATCATTTATTCATTTGGGTAATAAAAGGTTGACGAATATCAAGTATGGTCGTTTGCACACCCTAGGAAAAAAAGTTACAAGCGATTTACAGGGTAGCGGAAGATTCGGGCTCAAGAACAAAGTACCCGACCATCGTTGTTTAAACAAATTATTCCGATCATTTATTCATTTGGGTAATGAAAGGTTGACGAATATCAAGTTTGGTCGTTTGCACACCCTAGAAAAAAAAGTTCCAAGCGATTTACAGGGTAGCGGAAGATTCGCGCTCAAGAACAAAGTACCCGACCATCGTTGTTTAAACAAATGATTCCGATCATTTATTCATTTGGGTAATAAAAGGTTGACGAATATCAAGTTTGGTCGTTTGCACACCCTAGAAAAAAAAGTTACAAGCGATTTACAGGGTAGCGGAAGATTCGCGCTCAAGAACAAAGTACCCGACCATCGTTGTTTAAACAAATTATTCCGATCATTTATTCATTTGGGTAATAAAAGGTTGACGAATATCAAGTTTGGTCGTTTGCACACCCTAGAAAAAAAAGTTACAAGCGATTTACAGGGTAGCGGAAGATTCGCGCTCAAGAACAAAGTACCCGACCATCGTTGTTTAAACAAATTATTCCGATCATTCATTCATTTGGGTAATAAAAGGTTGACGAATATCAAGTTTGGTCGTTTGCACACCCTAGAAAAAAAAGTTACAAGCGATTTACAGGGTAGCGGAAGATTCGCGCTCAAGAACAAAGTACCCGACCATCGTTGTTTAAACAAATGATTCCGATCATTTATTCATTTGGGTAATAAAAGGTTGACGAATATCAAGTTTGGTCGTTTGCACACCCTAGAAAAAAAAGTTACAAGCGATTTACAGGGTAGCGGAAGATTCGCGCTCAAGAACAAAGTACCCGACCATCGTTGTTTAAACAAATTATTCCGATCATTTATTCATTTGGGTAATAAAAGGTTGACGAATATCAAGTTTGGTCGTTTGCACACCCTAGAAAAAAAAGTTACAAGCGATTTACAGGGTAGCGGAAGATTCGCGCTCAAGAACAAAGTACCCGACCATCGTTGTTTAAACAAATTATTCCGATCATTCATTCATTTGGGTAATAAAAGGTTGACGAATATCAAGTTTGGTCGTTTGCACACCCTAGAAAAAAAAGTTACAAGCGATTTACAGGGTAGCGGAAGATTCGCGCTCAAGAACAAAGTACCCGACCATCGTTGTTTAAACAAATTATTCCGATCATTTATTCATTTGGGTAATAAAAGGTTGACGAATATCAAGTATGGTCGTTTGCACACCCTAGGAAAAAAAGTTACAAGCGATTTACAGGGTAGCGGAAGATTCGGGCTCAAGAACAAAGTACCCGACCATCGTTGTTTAAACAAATTATTCCGATCATTTATTCATTTGGGTAATGAAAGGTTGACGAATATCAAGTTTGGTCGTTTGCACACCCTAGAAAAAAAAGTTACAAGCGATTTACAGGGTAGCGGAAGATTCGCGCTCAAGAACAAAGTACCCGACCATCGTTGTTTAAACAAATTATTCCGATCATTTATTCATTTGGGTAATGAAAGGTTGACGAATATCAAGTTTGGTCGTTTGCACACCCTAGAAAAAAAAGTTCCAAGCGATTTACAGGGTAGCGGAAGATTCGCGCTCAAGAACAAAGTACCCGACCATCGTTGTTTAAACAAATTATTCCGATCATTTATTCATTTGGGTAATGAAAGGTTGACGAATATCAAGTTTGGTCGTTTGCACACCCTAGAAAAAAAAAGTTCCAAGCGATTTACAGGGTAGCGGAAGATTCGCGCTCAAGAACAAAGTACCCGACCATCGTTGTTTAAACAAATGATTCCGATCATTTATTCATTTGGGTAATGAAAGGTTGACGAATATCAAGTTTGGTCGTTTGCACACCCTAGAAAAAAAAGTTCCAAGCGATTTACAGGGTAGCGGAAGATTCGCGCTCAAGAACAAAGTACCCGACCATCGTTGTTTAAACAAATGATTCCGATCATTTATTCATTTGGGTAATAAAAGGTTGACGAATATCAAGTTTGGTCGTTTGCACACCCTAGAAAAAAAAGTTCCAAGCGATTTACAGGGTAGCGGAAGATTCGCGCTCAAGAACAAAGTACCCGACCATCGTTGTTTAAACAAATTATTCCGATCATTCATTCATTTGGGTAATAAAAGGTTGACGAATATCAAGTTTGGTCGTTTGCACACCCTAGAAAAAAAAGTTACAAGCGATTTACAGGGTAGCGGAAGATTCGCGCTCAAGAACAAAGTACCCGACCATCGTTGTTTAAACAAATTATTCCGATCATTTATTCATTTGGGTAATAAAAGGTTGACGAATATCAAGTTTGGTCGTTTGCACACCCTAGAAAAAAAAGTTACAAGCGATTTACAGGGTAGCGGAAGATTCGCGCTCAAGAACAAAGTACCCGACCATCGTTGTTTAAACAAATTATTCCGATCATTCATTCATTTGGGTAATAAAAGGTTGACGAATATCAAGTTTGGTCGTTTGCACACCCTAGAAAAAAAAGTTACAAGCGATTTACAGGGTAGCGGAAGATTCGCGCTCAAGAACAAAGTACCCGACCATCGTTGTTTAAACAAATTATTCCGATCATTTATTCATTTGGGTAATGAAAGGTTGACGAATATCAAGTTTGGTCGTTTGCACACCCTAGAAAAAAAAGTTCCAAGCGATTTACAGGGTAGCGGAAGATTCGCGCTCAAGAACAAAGTACCCGACCATCGTTGTTTAAACAAATGATTCCGATCATTTATTCATTTGGGTAATAAAAGGTTGACGAATATCAAGTTTGGTCGTTTGCACACCCTAGAAAAAAAAGTTACAAGCGATTTACAGGGTAGCGGAAGATTCGCGCTCAAGAACAAAGTACCCGACCATCGTTGTTTAAACAAATTATTCCGATCATTTATTCATTTGGGTAATAAAAGGTTGACGAATATCAAGTTTGGTCGTTTGCACACCCTAGAAAAAAAAGTTACAAGCGATTTACAGGGTAGCGGAAGATTCGCGCTCAAGAACAAAGTACCCGACCATCGTTGTTTAAACAAATTATTCCGATCATTCATTCATTTGGGTAATAAAAGGTTGACGAATATCAAGTTTGGTCGTTTGCACACCCTAGAAAAAAAAGTTCCAAGCGATTTACAGGGTAGCGGAAGATTCGCGCTCAAGAACAAAGTACCCGACCATCGTTGTTTAAACAAATTATTCCGATCATTTATTCATTTGGGTAATAAAAGGTTGACGAATATCAAGTATGGTCGTTTGCACACCCTAGGAAAAAAAGTTACAAGCGATTTACAGGGTAGCGGAAGATTCGGGCTCAAGAACAAAGTACCCGACCATCGTTGTTTAAACAAATTATTCCGATCATTTATTCATTTGGGTAATAAAAGGTTGACGAATATCAAGTTTGGTCGTTTGCACACCCTCAATAAAGTCGTTTCGATGTCATTCGACCATCGTCAGAGATGTAATTTCCGTAGCGTGTGAGAACCGCTGCGCGCGGGACGCGCGCGCTTATTTTCTGCTGGCTATCTTCTGCTAACTTCCACTTCATCCTTCTAAATCATCAAAAACTAGTTTTTTCGGTTAGAAGAACCCTGTTGAGCTTCTGAAGATTTTTGAGAATTATCAGTTTTATTTTCACTATCTTTCCTCCAAGAGGTTTGAGTATTTTGAGTATTATCATCTTTGGATTGAATTAATTTTTCTAATGAATAGCATCGATTCGCGTCATGACCTATTTTTTTGCAAAATGTGCATTTTAGCGGGGGTCTGTCTCCGTAATCCGGTCTATTATTATTATTAATATTTCTATTATAATTATTATCGTAATTTCTATTATTATTATTGGTATTTGTTTACTGCCTGGGAGTAGTTTTCTGAGTGACAGTTTTAGTCGGGTCAATAGCAGGTATTTTTGTTTCAATTTGACGAACTTTTCCTACTCCTAAATGGTGTTTTGTCAAGGCTTCGATTTCCATCCCTCTAATTACTGCTTCTTGGACCGAAGAAGGTCCCTGTTAAGCTCAGAGTAGGGTAAGTCGGGGTAATATGAGCACGTGGAGAATATGAGCATCCCCGGGTATTTTTTTTTTTACTCGTCGTAAATTGGTAATACTGCCGTGAACTGTTGTCACAGTTAGTATTTGCCATAGTGCAACAGTTGGTGTATGTGTCGATGCCAAGAACAAACGCACTGAACGTAAGTATTCATTTTATATATGTAACAATGTGTCATTACTTATATTAGGGTGGTAATTCGGACTGTGGCTTCAAGTCAATAATAGAGATAAAATTTCATTTATTAGGAAGGTAACAAATGTGTGCCCTGACAATCTGCCACTGTGTCGTATAACCTCGAAAAGTCGTTCTTGTTCATGTTATTTAAATTTACACTCAAAAAGTGTGATCGGGGTAATATGAGCATCCACAATCGGGGTAATTTGAGCATGTAATTTTTCGATACCTATAATAGAAACAAGTCTTTATGTGATCTAATTAAAGAATGAATAGTTCACATATAATTTCGACATAATGTTCTCCACCTTTATTGAATCCTACATTCTATATTTCATATTCTCAGATGCCGCGTCTGTATAAAGCACAAGGAAGTCGGCAAAAATGGACGACAGAAAATATGGAACGCGCCATCGCAGCTGTCCGCAATGGCGACTGTTCCGAAAAACATGCTGCTATGATGTACGGTGTACCAAGACAAACCATGAGGCGATATTTGAAAAATGATAAAACTACAAAGCTAGAACTGGGTCGGCCATGTGAATTCGGAGTAGAAGCTGAAATGCAGCTCGTAAATCACATAAAAGACTTGTCTCAACATGGGTTTTCACTAACTAGGCTGCAATTAAGATCATTGGCATTCGGCTTCGCTGAAAAGCTCCAAATACCGAACAGGTTTAATAAAGAGACGAAATTGGCCGGATGGGATTGGCTGTGGGCGTTTATCAAGCGACACCCCGATTTATCTATTAGAAAAGAAGAAAACCTCTCCATTAATCGTGCTCTATCAATGACGAAAGAAGTGGTTGGTGGATTTATCAGTCTACTTGAAGAAAATATTTCATCCTTGAATCTATTGGGTAAACCGGAAAGAATATTCAATATGGATGAAAGTGGCTTCCAACTCAATACCAAACCAGCAAGTGTTATTGCTCAAAAAGGTCAAAAAGTAGTACACAGAATCGCACCAAAAGAAAGAGGAGAAACTATTACATTGGTTGCTTGCTTTAATGCTGCTGGAAATTATCTTCCACCAGTGTTGATAATCAAAGGAAAGAGAACCATAATCGGGCTGAAGGAACAGCTTCCACTCGGGGCTGAAGTCTATATGAACCAACAATCTGCATATATTAATGGTGAAATTTTCCTACATGTGATAAAGAAGTTCATCGAGTTCTTTCACGTGCAGCCAGAGGCTCCGGCGATTCTAGTTTTGGACGGTCATGATTCTCACTGCACGAACCCTGAAGTACTCGAGTATGCTGCAACAAACGGATTGTGCATGCTATGCTTGCCACCGCACACAACTGCATGGCTTCAACCAGCGGACCGAGGATTATTTGCACCTTTGAAAAAAAAGTACCATGACTTATGCCGCAGATTTGTCGTTCAAAATGGTAGAGCTTTCACTAAAATTGAATTTGGAAACTTGATTAAACAGGCTTGGGAAGGATGTGCGACAGTTGGTTTGGCAAGCCATTCTTTCAAAGCGACTGGGCTATGGCCCCCAAATCCTGATGCTATTCCCGAATACGCTTACATCGATGACGATCAAGGGCGACATGATGACATCCAAAATACGTTGCCACAATCGTCAACGTTGAATGCTGGTAATACCAGACAACTTCAAAGACAGATACCAGTGCTGGCGATACCACCAACCTCGATGACGAATGAATCAATTGTATCAGAAGATCAACCTGGAACATCTTCAATTCCAACGATGCGCAATGTGCTTGAAGAACTCTCTCCATGGCCGCAAATCGAGCGCCCGTCATCATCAAGAGAAAGAGTCCGCGGTAAAGCCAGAAATTTGACATCGAAAGAGACAATTGATGCAGCACGGGACGTCAGGAAAAGAAGAGATGAGCGGATGAGTAAGAAGAAAACAGTTTCTACGATGGGAAAACGCAACAAGAAAGACCCAAAGAATACGAAAAGCAAATGGGGGGCAGATGACTGCAGATGTCCTGTGTGTCACCAAAAATTCAGTGACGATAGTCATGGTGAGACCTGGCTTCGTTGTGAAGATTGTTCTGAATGGTATCACGAGGATTGTGTTGAAGTAAGCGACCCATTCATTTGTTCAGCCTGTTCATAATCCACGTCTACATCTCTTGTCTATTATGAAGAATAGTGTTACCTTATAATAACCGAAAGTTTATATTATTTTAAACATGTTAAATTATAATAAACAAAATTTATGTTATTTTAAATATGTTACATTATAATTAACAAAATGTTATGTTATTCTAAATATGTTACACCATGATAAATAAAAGTTTATGTTAATTTAAATCTGTTGATCATGATAAATAAAAGCTTATGTCATTCTCAACATCCAATAATAACAAATAAACGTTAAAATATGACAAAAGTGTAACCTCCTGGTAAATGAGAGGCCTTCACCCCTTATTCACTGTTGGTATTGTAACGGGTTTTTCCTGGGCTCGGGTAACCGAGGAATTTAAGCCGAATACAAACCTGGCCCAACTTGTAGGTAGGGGTTGTTGTTGGGCGCCAGACTTCGTTGGAAGTCCTCTCTCTCTCTCTCTGGGACCCTCCGGCTAGCTACTAGTGGTAGAGGGATTTCGTGGGGGCGAGAAATAACGACACCAGTGATCTTAATTTACTCAGATTTATTCAAAAAAAGAAAAAAAAGAAAAGGTCGCGAATTTGGTTCACGCCCGCTACCTGGCGTATTACGATCTATAATAGTGACTCTAATCTATCTGAAATATTTCGAACAACTATTTCCAAAGCTAATGCAAAGGCGACGATCGTTCTCGACGGTCGCAGTCTCTCCCTCTCTGGCTACTTGACAGTCTGCTGTCACTGTAGCGAGATTGCGTGTCTCTCTCGAGGTCTCTCGGAGGACTGGTGCGGCTCGCTGTGAAGCGGCGGCGGAGAGGTGGTGGGGATAGCTGGGGAAGCGCCGGTACTCTGACCGCAGCAGCTGAGTGCGTTGCGTGACGTCAGCAGTCCGTAGCGATATGGCGTCGGCGCGATCTCGGTGAATATCGGCGCAGCGGTTACCAATCCTGGCACGGCTCTACGCACGACAAACAACACGTGACGCTGTTCTTGTCGTTTGAATTCAACGGTTCGCTGGAACGATTGAATTCTAACACGTGAACGGCTCGAGGCTTCTAGGGGTTCTAGGGTGATCCACGGGTGCAGGACTAGTATTCAGATGGATCCTACCTTACTGTACGGCGCTCTAGCGTGGCTCGGTTCGGTCTCGATCACGCGACGACGGAGGTCCGAGTACAGGCACGGGTCGTAGGTTGTCCGGTAGTCCAAACTTCTAGTCGAGGTCCGGTGGATGCAGGGGTCTCACTCACTCACTTAAAAACTACGCTCACTTTCTCTCTCTCTCTCTCTCTCTCTCTCTCTCTCTCTCTCTCGCGAACTCGCACTCGGCCAACTTTTTACCCACGAGGTGTCTCTTTTAGTAGGCGGAGTGGGAATGGCGAATTTTCCGCTAGGGGTGGTTCACCACGTTACCACCTGTCCGGCGAGCGCTGACGGTCGCCGGTCGGCTGTTAGCAGACGAGTACAGTCAATATGGCTCCGCAGGATAAGGCGGCAAGGGTTTGAACCGCGGAAATCGGTTTTTGGATACTCGGTACGCGCGTAAGGCTGGGAAGGAGGAGGTCTCAACGTTTTGCCACGTTACAGTATATATAATTTTGCATATGCTCATATTCCCCAACAGCATGCTCATATTACCCCGAAAAGTTTTCAAATTTAAAAATCGCATCTTCTGATATTTCCAATCGTAGCATGTACAGTATGACGCATAATTTTCCAAAACTTCTAAGAGCAGTTTCTGAAGGTTCAACGAGTTATATGAGCATTTAGCCAATTTTTTAATCTGTGTCATGCCATTCCTACCGCCGTTTATATTAACTATGCTCATATTTGCCCGACTTACCCTATGTCTTAGGTCTGGATCCGTAATGGCGTTAATAAAGTTGTCGCAAGCTAGCATGTCCCTAGTGGACTCATCACAATTTGGCAAAGCTATTCTTGCTAGTCTTTCAATTTCTACACCGAGCGAAGGAAGACCTTCTTCTTTGCCCTGTTTTCTAAGTCCCAATTGAGTTAGAGACAATTTAGAAATCAGTTGATTACCGAATCTTAAACGTAAAGCTGCACTGAGTTTATCGTAATTTTCAATATCGGAATCGGCGAGAGTTGATAGGACGGCCAAGGCAGGGCCTCTTAAACTTCCGGCAAGTTGCCCGGCCTCAGTAATAGAAGACCACGAATTGACTTCAGCTACAATTTGAAATTGTCTCTCGTAATCTGCCCACGGTATTGTCCCGTCAAAGAAGTTCACTTTTAGGTTAGACTATTTGGATACAGTCTCGTTATGTATGACAGTCGTGTTGTTTAATTGTTTGTCGCGACTACTCCCGGCGCAATACAAATTAGGAGGCACAGTGTTATTAATAACTCTATTTTCTAGTGTATTATCGCCAGCCATATGGTCAGTATGGTGTACGTTTTGCGCGTCCCGAATTGAATTTTCAGTTCGGTCGCTGTGTGGTATTGTACGAGTGTGCGGCGTAAAAGTCGCCGCTCCACCCGTACGTGGTCTACGAATAGTTGGGGAAGGTTCTTCTTCCCCATGATTATGTACTGTAACGCAGTTTTCAATCAGGCGAGGAAACCCGAAGATTCTGCTCACAATTCGGCACCTTTCCGTGTTACTTACTGAATTACCAAAATGTTGGGCGCCAGACGCTGATGCGTCGTTTCCATACCATACCAGAACAAATTACATAAAACCAAAACTAACGGAAATGCGACGAGCTAAAACTCGACTTGCTCAGATAACAAAGCCTTAGATAGAGGGGCAGGGTACACCATATAAAACAAGCTTACTTCTTTGAGAATGTTTGAGATCACATCAATCAATTATTTATTTACGAAATTAGATAACTTAACGAGATCAGTACAGAATTTATTATTTTACCTAATGGTTTATTACCAACGATATTCTAATTGATCGAACAGAATCTATGCAATTACGATACAGTTGAATCTCAGATGTGTGCCAGAGGTGACTCGATATAAAACAATTTAGCTAGACTCCAGACTCGGTATCACAGAGCGATACATCGTACCCGAATGCAAAATATAATTCGTGACACACACTCAGAACAACGTATGAAGCTCAAGATTTTACTTAGAAAAATTGGTAACAAACTACGAAAGATTAGCCACGCTTGGCCATACGATTCACAATAATTCGAGATCTACTGTTAGATAGAGACCACGCGGTCATTCGAAAGACGCGAATCACAGGTTCAACGATAACAGACTAAACTATAATATTACTTGATCTTTCACTAAATTCTGACGATATGGTAACGATAGTCGTGACATTAAATTATCCAAAAACGATATTAAACATTACTAGACCATACTAGATTTTACATACGGTGATAAATTATACGAAAGTGACCATATTTGACTCAATTAACAAATTATTAACAAACTTAACGATAAAAACTAAACTGTAACGCCAGGCCTAAGCCGTAGCGGCTAACTTCGCTCAGGGTACTCCAGGAAAGGTAATTTTCTACAGTATTTCATGCATAAGATAAATATAACATACTAAATCAGCAACAAAGCCATAAGCAAATAAATTATAGCCAAAAAGCACTCAAGATCTACGTAACTCAGCCAGACTCGAGGTTGTTCGATAAATTATTATTCCAAAGACAAAAAGACGAGCTTCTTAGCTCAATAGACAAAAACGAGCCTCATAGCTCAATAACCAAATTAATTAACAGACTTTTATCCGAACTACCTCGTGCCTTCACAAAAAGAATTAAGACCTTACCTTAAGATGCTTCAGAATTAAACACAACACTATTTAAATAAAACTCGATATACGATAGTTGGTGACGATAGGTGATACGATAGGTGAACGATAGATGAACGATAGATGTGGCGTAGACTGGAGCGAAGAGTAGGCCGAATAGCGCGTGTATCGTCCTTATATAGTCGGTATTTTCTTCCCTCAATCCATCCTTCGGGTTTAGCGTAATCACGTGACGTATCGGTACGCTAATTGGTTCGTGTAACGACAGTTTTGTCGAACGTAAAATAGGAGAAATCTATCTCACCCCTGCCGCTGCTAATACCGCTCCTATTCCCGCCTTCCTTTTGAATCCCCAGATTATGAAGCTACTATGGGGCCTCATTCGTTCGGCTACCCAGTATTTCTCCTAGGTCCTGGCCGCATTCGCCGATCCACAAGGAGCTTGGTGGTAGTTTCGTGTTTCGGCATACGAGAGCTTCACCCACGAAAGAATTCTCTAGGTCGGAACGCTGATCCGGGGGTCGACTGGACCAACCACGGCCGCGATAACAGTTTTGGAGACAGCGTCGATAGTATTTGCACTGACTGCTTGCTCAATAGGTGGGAGGTTGTGCGGGTGCACCTGCAATTAACCCTATACGCCACCCTCACATCAGCAGTGCACTTTCCTGTAGGCGGTAGCTTCTCCGGATGACGGGAGGATTTCTTCGTGCTTCTCGCACATCCCTATACGCCGTCGATCCGATAGTTTGGAGGTAGTAGATTTTCCATCTGAGTGGAGGCGCTGACCTTCGAGTCGACTGGACCAACCAGGTTTGCGCGCCGACAGATTCGTCCTTGACGATAGTGGAAGCTTTTTCACGTTCGATATAGTCGTTTTTCCATCCATAGTTCTCACGACGACAGACGTCTCGTGGAAGATCGAGCTCGAGATTACATAGTTTACAAAAAATAAAATAGTGTTAGTTAATCCTAATCATTTTCCCTAATTTTTCCTTTTCCTGGAGACCCTGTCTACGCCACGCATCGTCGTATCACCGATAGTATCGCCTTGTGACGAGGAATTGAAAATACCACGTCACAGTACAGACCGAGTATTTCCTGGCTCAACAACTTCCTCGATCCTTATCGGGGATCGTCTAGGAGTCGAGGTCTGTGAGATCATCTCCTGTGGTTCGAGACGTCTCATAAGAAGGGAAAGGGTGGCCTGCTGGGCTGCCAAATTTGCCTCACGATCTGCTCGCTGGACTGCCAGGTTGGCTTCCCTCTCCTCACGAAGTCGAAGAGTTCCGCGCTCCTCGCGCTCGCGTTGGGCCAACAGATTTGCCTCACGTTCAGCTCGGCGTTCTTCCCTTTCTTCGCTTCGAAGTTGGGCTTCTCGCTCTTCTTGATCTTTCTGTGCCGCAATATTGGCTTCTTGTTGTGCTGCTTGGGCAGCTAGGCTTGCTTGTTGTTGGGCGGCAAAGGCTTGAAAAAGTCGCTCCATTATGTCGACTTGAGGTGGTGGTATTTGCTGGCTTCCAGCTGGTTCGTCAGTAGGAGCAGTAGCTCGTCGACGAGACATTTCGTTTTTCGTTTATACAGTAGACTCTCGATAAGTGTCCGCTCGATAACTATCCGCAAAAGCTGTTTCCCCGCCACATTTACGCTCACTAACACTAGTATCGTGCCCCTTCCATATCGACGTTCGCGCCGGCGCAGAGGACACAGCGACTACGAAATCAGCCGGTAGATTTCACGGAGGTTATGTTATAGTTTGTTGTGTCATGAACGTATATTTTTTGCGAATCAGAGCAACGCACACTGAGCTACAATAAAATGCAGTCGCGTGATAATGAAAGTGGATCGAAAGGAAAAAGAAAATGTAAAAATTATAATGCAGCCGAAAAATTAAATATTCTGAAAGAATTAGATAATAATGTATCGACAAGCCAACTTGCTCGACAGTATGACATCGATGCTCATACGATCAGAAGTTGGAAACGAAACCGATCGAAAATTGAAGAATTATGTCAAAATGATCCAAAATTGCAACGAAAACGTCAACGAAAAGCACCATTTGCGGCAGTTGAAAAGGCATTGGTCGTTTGGTTTGAAGAAATGCGACTCAGATCAATGCCAATGACTGGTCCTCTTCTGCAAGGTTCGTACATAAGTTTTAGCTTCCAATTCAATGACTGATCCATTATATTGATTGGTGTCTATAATCACATAATTTCTAGAAAAAGCTCGAAACTTGGCGGAGAGAATGGGAATGGCTGAAAATTTCGCTGCCAGTGAAGGATGGCTAAGCAAGTGGAAAGCTAGGCATGGCATTCGTTCACTATCTATTTGTGGTGAAAAAATGAGCGCTGATCTGGAAGCTGCGAACAAGTTTAAAGAGAACCTGGAACAAAATAGAGAAGACGATCTGACGTCAGCTCAAATATTTAATGCTGATGAAACCGGTCTGAATTACAAGATGATGCCTGGGAGAACTTTGGCAGTAGCCGCAGAACGTCAAGCTTCAGGATTCAAAAAAAGTAGAGATCGCGTTACGGTTATGGTTTGTTGCAATGCTGACGGATCATTTAAATTACCTCTGGTTGTTATTGGCAAATCTGCAAAACCACGCAAGTTGAAGAATATATCTAAAAATGCATTACCTGTTTACTATACAAATCAAAGAAGCGCGTGGATGGATTCCAAGATTTTCGAAAAATGGTTCAAAGAAGAATTTGTGCCTCGAGTAACTGCATTTTTGAAACAGAAAAAACTACCGTCGAAAGCCATTCTGTATCTTGACAACGCACCCTGCCATCCGTCAGTCAAAACCTTGACAATAAATGGTGTTACGGCTTCTTATTTACCGCCCAACACAACATCTTTGATCTAACCGATGGGTCAGGGTATAATTGAGAATTTAAAAAAACGTTACAGATCACAGCTTGCGCGGTGCGCATTGAACGCTCAAAAATCTGAAATTGATATCATAACATTTCTTAAATCTATCTTAATAAAAGAAGTGATTTATTGGGTAAGTGATGTGTGGACTGCTGTAGATCCAGCAATGATTAGAAAATGTTGGAAACAATTGTTACCAGCTAGATTTTTTGAAGCTGAGACTGAAAGTTCAGAAGAATATTCAGCTGCAGAGACTGATATGACTGATGAAGATGTATTGAATACTATGCGTCAATTAAGCGACTATCACAACATTACTGAAGATGTTATGCAGGATTGGATTCAAGATGACAAAGTCGGACCGATACCTTCTGATGATGAAATCATTCAAATGGCTAAAGAGAATAATGAAAGCGGTGAGTCGATTGTCACAATGTTATGAGTACAGTGTTACCTCCGGGCTTGGATCCCCGAACGTACCTCCTTGCCTCCCCTACAATCTTTCCATTCCCACGTAATATGACAACCGCTAATCTAACCGTCTGCTTTTATCTTCCGTTCCTCACCTGACTCCTGGAGTACCAACACCCTGGGAATCACGCCACTTCGCTGGTCTCACATACTTCTAGTATGTGATAACTTGACTAGTTTGATCTCCCACCAAGTCACACGTGAACCTATTTCCCTTTTGACCGACACTTCTTATTCGACCTTTCAACAAGCAACTTATCTCAGATCCTCTGACTGCAAAATCTCCTTCCTTAACCCTTTTACCATAAAAATCACCATTCTTTCGATCATCATATTCAACTCGTTCTACACCACACACACACACACACACTCACTCTTTAATCAATAAATAAGTATCAATCGAAATCACTCAAATCACTCATTATCCTTCCACACTCTCCTCTCCAGTTACTTTTAAGTATAAAACAGGGTTAAACCCCCTATAACAGCGTCCCGGACGTTACACTGGTGTCAGAAGTGAAGCCCGTTTCTGGAGTGAAAAGTGAAAAGTGAAAAGTGAAAAAGTGAAAGAGTGAAAATTTTGAATGTAGTGTGTGTACAGATCTGACAATACCAATTTATATACAAGTTGTTCGGTGATCATATAAACAGTCCACAAATCCACAAAAATCTACAAATCTGCGGAGCCATACGAGCCAAATCCACAAAAATCTACAAATCTACGGAGCCATACGAGCCAAATCCACAAAAATCTACAAATCTACGGAGCCTGGAAATCTGAATTTCACTCTCTATAAACAACAACTACGTTCATTCTTTTGAATTTCTGCTGTCATTTTGGGTCGAATTGTTGAAATATTATTTTATAGGTAACTTATGTTCATATGAGAGCGAAAATGAGGAAGACGGAATCACCCCTGGAGAAGCGATTTCGGCAGCTGATAAATTAATCTTATTTTATGAAAAAAACGGGTTATTGAGCCTGGATGAATTCGCCACGTTACGGAAATGCAGAAATGTTGCCATTAAGTTGAATCTAGATTAGTATGGACTAATTTCTTGTTGCGCTGCAATATATAGAGATTTTTATGATATTACTTGTGTTCATTAGTTATCGTTTTTTGACATTAATTGATGTATAAGTATTTTTACTCAATGATTAATAATTTGCCCAATAAAAAATTGTTAGTCAATCCCGATTTCGATGCATTATTTGTATCCCACAATAAGTATTGTCATATCAACTGAACCTGAAAATTTTACGCACGTTTTATATGTTTAGTCCCGAAAAACCGCGATTCTCACCTCACTTCGCTCGGTTCAAACGCGGTTTTTGGCCTAGACACAGAAAATTGTATATGCCATAGGGCACATAAAGTATTTTCTGACGAATTTCATTATAATCCTCGCCTTTGGCTCGGATTATAAACTCAAATTCGTCGGAAAATACTTGATCGGCCTAATGTCATAATGTACTATTATGTGGCATGTATAGGAATATGCGCGCGCACATGTAACCTAGCACGCATGCGCCAGTAGAAGAGTAGCTGAGGAGTGGTGGCACTCGTTAACTGTCTATTTCCAAGAATTTTCCACTCCTACAGCCCCTAAGGCGGACACTTATCGAGAGTCTACTGTAATTGATTCCACAAAATATTCACTCTATCGGTCTCGGAAAATCCCAATTCTGACACCAATGTAACGATTTTTAAGTTCGTAGTTACACTGTTAAAAACTTCTTCAGTAATTTTACTAAAAATGTTTAGGAAGTTTTAACGCAAAACAATTTAGTAATAAAAAAAAAACAGTTTAGTAAATTTACTATACGGATTGGTTCAACTCAGTTTGAGAGAATTACAAAACATTTTTTGAAATCCCCTAAGCGGTGATAGAAAATTTGAATAGTAATTTTACTATACAGTTTTGTTCAATAATTTTATTCAATAAATTATCATAGAAATGCTCAGCAAATTTAGTATTCGGTTTTGTAATTATACTATACAATTAATGATTAAACGAACTTACCTAAGTGAAGTTCAATCATGATTGTACGAGCGCCTCTTCTGAAGAGATCATAGTTGTAGTACCCCCCACTCACCCAGTGTCACCACAAGTTTTAAAGCCAAGCGAAAAATTCCCTATACCATCTGGTCTTCTGCGCGACTTCCCTGCCGTCGCGCCCATCTTCATTCTTCAAAGCACTGCCGTAACTTCATGGGTATCTTCCTCAAGATAAATGGGAGGGAGGGACTGATCTCTTCAGAAGAGGCGCTCATACAATCATGATTGAACTTCACTTAGGTAAGTTCGTTTAATCATTAATTGTATTTCGCGCCTCTTCCTCGAGATCATGGTTGTAGTTGTTTAAAGTTAGTTACGGCAGAATTATTATATATATGCCTTTATTAATTGAACTTATATTTTCGTATATGTGATATGACTTTGGTTTTTTTTTTTTTTTTCAATACTCAAATATCGAGCACACTTTCGGCAAATTGAGCATCCTCTGAGGAGAGGTCTCGGTCGTAAAAACGTGCAAAAGTTTCAGAGCCTTTTGACCACCCTGCTGTCTTTCTTATAGTATCTATACTAACGCCCTGCCGTTTTGCCGCTGACGTCGCGGCGTGGCGCGTGCTATATGCCGTGAATATATTGACATTTATACCACTTTCAGACATGACTGTCTTAATCCAGCGACTGAGTGACTGTGTAGATACTGCTTTGTAAGGTTTCCTAAATGATATAAATAATTTGAGAACTGACCCACGCAATTCTTTTGTTTTTTCCAAGTACGTTAACAAGGCTGTTGCTACGCAGATGGACTTGTTCTGAGTAAAAAATGGTAGTCGCAAGACCGGCTGTTTTTTATTTGGGCCGGATGTTTTAATATTATCAGGAATCTTAATCTCCAGAGAACTATCATTTGCACGATAAATGTTTCGAATATCGATTAGAGATAAGGTTTGCATACGATGTCCCGTAGCTAAAGCTAACAAAGTTACTAGTTTTAGTGATAAACGTTCAAGACTAATGTCTTCATTTGGGTACGAATTTGATAAGTATTTCAAAACGATCTGAGGTTCCCAAGTCGAGTCGTATCTCGGCGCCATCGGTCGCAGTTTTGCGACTCCTCTGAAGAAACGCAAGATGATTTCATTTTGTCCTATCTCTGGACCCACGATTAAGGATATCGCTGATCTGTAGCAGTTTAGCGAACTGTAAGACGCTTTTCCCTCGAATTCTCTTGTGAGAAATGCTAGTACGTCATTTGTCGCGCCCACAAAGGGATCGATATTTTGGTTTTCACAAAAACGCCACCATTTTTTGAGACCGGAATCGTATTGACGAAGCGACGTTGCCGATAAAGATGCTATTAAAATGTCGATGGATTCCAATGGAACTTTTCTCCGGATAAACGCTTCCCGCATAACTTGGCGGCAACCAGCGTAAGGCGACTCCATAGTGGGTGTGACTCTCTGTGGGAAGAACGCATCAAGTTAATACTTGGTGGAAAAATAATAGGCTCAGCATCAATTGAAGATAAAAATAAAGGAAACCATGGCTGAGCTTCCCAGTATGGAACAACAACAATGCCGTGTGATCCCTCGTGCTCGATTTTTCGTAGCACTCTCAAAATAAGCGAAAATGGAGGGAAAGCGTAAAAAAACCACTGTTTCCATTCCAATGTAAACGCGTCGATGGCTATCGACTCGGGATCTCTCATCCAAGATACGTATTGTTTGCATTTTGCGTTGGCTCTTGAAGCAAACAGGTCAATTTCAGGATGGCCAAAATTTTTTACTATATTTTGGAAAGCGCTGTCGGCAAGTTCGAATTCTGTTTCAGGCTGTAACCTTCGTGATTCTTGATCCGCCTCGACGTTCTCGCTAGATCGAACGTACGAAGCCGTAATCCATATCTGTCTTTGTTCGCACCACTTCCAAATTTCTTTAGCAAGAAAACTTAAACCTTCGAAACGACTATCTCTCATGCGATTAATGTACGCGATTGCTACCGTATTATCCATTCGGAGTAGTATGTTACTCTGCTGCTTTTCGCTCGCGAAGCATTTCAAACCGAAAAAAGCCGCTCTCAACTCTAGTATGTTTATGTGCAATTTTGAATCTTCTGTATTCCAGTAACCATGAGTTCGACAGCCCTCACAAAAAACGCCCCACCCCGTACGCGACGCATCGGAAAAAATTATTAGGTCGTATACCGGGTCAATTATCTGTCTGTAAGCGCCTGCCGCGCTTTTGTTCTCTTTTCTTTTATTTTATTTTTATCATACTTATTATTTTCTTTTTTTTTATTATGTCTTATTATTGTTATACTTATTATTTTTTATTATATTTATCATTATGTATTACTCTATTTATACCCTATTCTACTTTTAATTTTACTCTATTTCTCGCGGCATTCATTTATTTGTATTTATTTATTAGTTATTATTTAATATTTATTATTCGTTGTATACAGCGTGATTCTTTTTGCGCGCACCACCTGGTAAGGGCGGATTCCTTGTGAAATTCTAAGACTAATTTTCCTTTACCAAAAAGTCCTGGGACTAATGGTTCTCGGGCTACAGAAGGTCTTAGTTGACCAATCACAGAGCCTACAGCTGCTCAAGTTAGGGCCGGGTCAAAAGTAATAAAACTAGCAGTGCCCGTGGCGTGTAGATTTTCAGTGAAATAAAAATAAATTATCAAATCTAGTGACAAATTCTTTCACCATATGGCATTTAGGTTACAGGTAATTGCGAATGTTACCGACGTCGTCGCCGGGAGTTATCTTCGCACAACATACGCTTTCGGTATCATTGACCAGGACCACCGTTACGTGGTATTGTCCTCTAGGTCCACCACCACGTAGTTTCCGTCCCCCAGGTCGACCGCTACGTAGTTTTCGTCCTCTAGGTCCACCGCACCGTAGTTTCCGTCCCCCAGGTCGACCGCTACGTAGTTTTCGTCCTCTAGGTCCACCGCACCGTAGTTTCCGTCCCCCAGGTCGACCGCTACGTAGTATTCGTCCTCTAGGTCCACCGCACCGTAGTTTCCGTCCTCCAGGACCACCGCTACGTAGTTTGAGTCCTCCAGGTCGACCGCTATGTAGGACGGAAACTACATAGCGGTCGACCTGGAGGACTCAAACTACGTAGCGGTGGTCCTGGAGGACGGAAACTACGGTGCGGTGGACCTAGAGGACGAAAACTACGTAGCGGTCGACCTGGGGGACGGAAACTACGGTGCGATGGAGCTAGAGGACGAAAACTATGTAGCGGTCGACCTAGAGGACGAAAAATACGGTAGCGCTGGACCTGCAGGACGAAAACTACATAGCGGTCGACCTGGAGGACTCAAACTACGTAGCGGTGGTCCTGGAGGACGGAAACTACGGTGCGGTGGACCTAGAGGACGAATACTACGTAGCGGTCGACCTGGGGGACGGAAACTACGGTGCGGTGGACCTAGAGGACGAAAACTACGTAGCGGTCGACCTGGGGGACGGAAACTACGGTGCGGTGGACCTAGAGGACGAAAACTACGTAGCGGTCGACCTGGGGGACGGAAACTACGTGGTGGTGGACCTAGAGGACAATACCACGTAACGGTGGTCCTGGTCAATGATACCGAAAGCGTATGTTGTGCGAAGATAACTCCCGGCAACGACGTCGGTAACATTCGCAATTACCTGTAACCTAAATGCCATATGGTGAAAGAATTTGTCACTAGATTTGATAATTTATTTTTATTTCACTGAAAATCTACACGCCACGGGCACTGCTAGTTTTATTACTTTTGACCCGGCCCTAACTTGAGCAGCTGTAGGCTCTGTGATTGGTCAACTAAGACCTTCTGTAGCCCGAGAACCATTAGTCCCAGGACTTTTTGGTAAAGGAAAATTAGTCTTAGAATTTCACAAGGAATCCGCCCTTACCAGGTGGTGCGCGCAAAAAGAATCACGCTGTATAATGCATGTGGGGTTGTCGCGTGGCTCTAGTGCCTGGGGTAGCTATTACTACCCCAGTCGCTGTTGCCTCTATCCCTGCTTGAGGTGCGTTGCGTGGTGTGTCTGGCCTACACCAGTTTCAACAAATCATTGAATCTAGCTTCGCCCCCGCCTGTACTCATTCATACAATCTAGCTTATGTCTTGCTTTCTCTCATTTATATTAACCTGTAATATTGATTTATGTCTTCTGTATTTTCTTTTGCCCTTTGGCCTGTTCTCAGGCCACGGCATAATAAACTATATCAATCAATCAATCAATCAATCAATCAATTATAGGCGCCCTAGCGGAACGAATATTCCTCTTCCACCATAGAAGATCTTCGGTCAAATCGTCTGGAAGAGCCATTCTTGCGTCGAAGTTATTATTATTCGCCTCTAATGCGCGAGAACGTTCTTTTTCAAAACGCCGAATGTATATCATTCCGTATTTTAGAGCCGGGCAGCGAGAAACCAATGTACCAATCAACGCTGCAAATTCTCTTATCGTACAGCTCTTAATTTTGCTAAATCGATTCAATAATTCGATGGTTCGTTGAACTTTGTCCTCTGGTAACTGTATGCACATTTCCTTTGTGTCGAATATAAGTCCTAAATATTTGCAACGTTGTTTTGGGACAGTAAGACTTTTTTCTTTGTTTATAATAAACCCAAGTTCCTCTAAGAGCCTACTCGTTTCCCGTATATTATCTGCGCACTCCTTGTGGGATCTACCGATCAATAAAATATCATCTAGATAAAATACCGAAGCGAAACCGCGCTTTCTTAGATGCGTTGCCACTGGTTTCAGGATTTTCGTGAAAACGTATGGTGCGACGTTTAAACCGAATGGTAAACAAATGAATTGATAGTAATGATCTTTGTAAATGAATCGTAAATATTTTTGAGATTCCTTTGCGACCGGTACAAGATAATACGCGTCTTTCAGGTCTAAAGTAGCCATGAAGTCGCCGCTACTTATTAATCTTTTTGCGACTTTCCAATCTTCGATTTTAAAATGGTCCGCCTTGATAAACTTGTTGAGATTTTTAAGATTTAATATCAACCTGTATGTTCCATCTGGTTTGGGAACCAAAAAAATTTTTGACAAAAACTGCTCTTTTGCCGGTGAACATTGCTCGATCGCACCCTTGTCCATTAATTTTTTAATTTGTATTTCAATCAAAGATTGCTCATTATTAGACCACGCGGTGTCGCCGGGAGCAACCTCTTGCCTCGGCGGTGCTGTGAAGGGTATCTTGTAACCCCGGAGCCAATTTCGGATGGTGGTGTCGTTTGTCACCCTAGCCCATGCGCTATTAAAAAATCTTAGCCTACCCGCTGTTATTCCTACGTTTGTTGACGTGTTTATCGACGTTTTCCGTAGCGATGAGCCTGCTCTTTCCGAAACGGCGGTTTCTTTGCGTCCGAAGCATTGTGTAACGGTCGTCGATGCCCGCCTGACGTCTGCCGACTCTTGTACTGTGGTTGACGCGACGGGCCCTTCAAGTTTTTTGGATATCTTTGCTGTAAAGGTTTCGGCAGAGGTTTGAGATCCTTTGATGCTCTTTCGAGATTTTTTGCCGACTTTATTTTTTCCTCCAAATCAGTGCCAAATAGCCACTCGTCGACTGACGTGTTTGTGAGCGTGGTCTTTAGAGATGAGTTCAGGTTGGCCAATATCAAGCTCTTTCTTGCCAAAGACTCTTCTCGGTGGACCGAAGCGAGGAGCCTACCTCCTTCGCTTAGATTTTCGAGCAGCTCTATTTTTGTCGGTCCATCCATCTTAAGCACGATCGAAATCGCTCTTCCGACAGTCGCGAGGCCTGCGGCGATGCGCTCCTGTTTCTCTACACAATGCGCTTATCTCTTTTTATTACCGACTCCTGTAGGGGAGACCGGGTATGGTTGTCACATTTTTTTTCTTTAGCATTTATAATACCCATGTTTTTAGTTCAGCATAGACATGTATGTATCAATGGATAGTGTCTTTATTCTAGCTTCAAAGGAAATGAAGACTTTTTCTCCAACATTATCTATTGAAGAAATATTACAATTTTTGAGAAAAAAGAAAAGTGTGACTTTAAACCCCGTGTCAGGGATGGTTGTCACAGTGTCTGGGGTAGGTAGTCACATAGTAAATTGAGTGGGGAATATAGAAAAAACGCCGGATAAACATAAAATAAATATTTTTATTGACGACAAAATGTTGTACGTAACTAAAAAAAAAATTCGCTTTGAGCGATTAACTTTTATATAACGAACTTAGAATTCTGATAATGAATCTTAAATAGTGACTCATATCTTTGGACGCATTTTTTTGCATTAAAAATACCTAACCTAGCAAAGTTATAATGGATCAGTCTGAATGTTGAGAATCACAATTTTGGCAAATGTAATTTGGTAGCCCAGGTGTGCATGCTTCGTGAGCCCATAATTTGCAATCCTGGCATTGAATCCAGACTTCCCTGGACTTGCTAGCAGAGTATGGAGACAAGCACACCAAGCAAAACTCTTCATCCTTTTTCTCGCCTTCATCGTAGTCGACTGCTTCCTTTTTAATTTTCTTTCCTTTAGAAACCTTGCTTTTTTCCCCATTCTCACCGAACAAACGTTTCGATACTTTCTTCTTCTTTGCTTCTTGTTCCTGTTTTTTCTCTTCTAAATAGGTCTTCTCTGGCGTATCTGTTAGAATTGCTGATTTGCATTTCCTTCTTTCAGTTCGCTGTGACTTGCGCGGAGCAGCTTTTGGTAGAGGTTTTAAAACGTGCGGCAATACTATTAGGGAACTCCTTGAACAACTTGGACCAGGATTAGTGATCGCCATAGGTTTCTTTGCAGCTTGATGCTGCACCGATAGCTCTGGTATTGGGCAGCCTGTCGAACCTTGTGGTATCATTGCACGAACATTAGGGCCGAGGTTATCATTTTTAGCTAATACGGGGTCATCAAGGCCAGGATTATCATAAGAAGCCATTACAGGTTCATAAGGGTCAGTGTCACGACTTTCAGGCATTGTCCGACTATTAAGATTAGAATCACCGTTTTGATTCTCTGCGGCATTGCGCACGATCTCGTCATCAGGTCTAATTAGTGGTCTGTCTGTGACAGACGACGGCATAAAATCGTGCTCTTGAAATATGTCTCGATTGAATGGACAAATCCCACAGGTTTTAAACCCTGCGAGGATATTAGACGGTGTTGCTGCCAATGGAAAAGCCTGCGTGATTATTCCTGGTATTTCGTATATCGTCATTGGTTGTCCGGGATGATTTGCTATCCATTGATCCATCGCGTTGTTGATGTGTTTTTTCAAAGGTCCATAAACTGACCTGTCCAACGGTTGCAAGCGGTGAGTACAATGTGGTGGAAAAGACAGCATTACTATGCCATTTTCCTTCGCAAAGTTCAGTCCTTCAATGGATAGGTGAGAGCTGTGATTGTCTAACAACAAGAGACATGGTTTTTCTTTAGTCGATTTCACGTGGTCATGAAAATGTTTCAAAAAAGCGAAAAATAGCTCTTCTGTCATCCAACCAGAAGGATTACTTCCTCCTTTGCAGCCAATTGGCCCATCTCTGATGAAATGGTCCTTGAAATGCACCCGCGGAAAAATAAAAAACGGTGGAACTGAATTGCCACTTCCCGAAACAGCAGCAGCTACGGTGACTAGTGTGCCTCTCTCAGCTGAGGTAATAGCACCAACTTGTTTAAATCCTTTTCTGGCAACAACTTTCTGCGGTTTTTGAACCGTAGTCACCCCAGTTTCGTCCATGTTCCATATTTCGTGTGATTGAATATTATATCGTTTTATTACTGACTC
This sequence comes from Tenthredo notha, assembly GCA_914767705.2. Taxonomy (NCBI): domain Eukaryota; kingdom Metazoa; phylum Arthropoda; class Insecta; order Hymenoptera; family Tenthredinidae; genus Tenthredo; species Tenthredo notha. Next base: position 263,682 of record OU611923.1, read on the forward strand.
AAGGTTTTCAAAAAAATGTTGTACATTATGTGGGTTGAAACTGGTTGCTCGAGCCAAACTGGTGGCTTCAGGTGTTCTAATGGACAGACAAGGGTGTCTCTTCATAAATGACGTAAACCAATCGGGGCCAGCTAGCTTGTTCGATTCCCAAGAATTTGGAACTTTCAATTTATTGGAAATAGCAAGTTCAAACGCCATTTTTCGAATATCCTTAGGAGACAACCCAAAATAAATACTTGACGCTAAAAGTAAATATTTTTCTAATTCTTCTTCCTGTTCATCGGTGAAAATCTGTCGATTCTTTTAGTAGCCTACTTTTGTAGATGATGGTGACCCGACCGTGCTGCTTATCTCTTCGGTAGTAAATTTTTTACAATATCTTGTTAAAGTGCGATAGTTAATACTGAAATCCTTCGCAACAGACCTTATAGATTTTTCATGGTTTTTAACTTCTTTCGCAGCACGCAGCATCAATTCTGGTAAAACAAGCCCTCGAGTAGACTTTCTCTCGTGATGCCGTGGCATTTTTATGACTAGCTCTGAAACAAATCAACGTTTGTGTAGCAAAACCTCAAAAAGTCAATGAAAGAAGGCAGCAGACGTGCATGGTGTTGGTTGTCACATGTGACTACCAGCCCCCGTCAACCTGAGACAACCTGCCCCAAAACACATTTTAGAGCATAACCTTCCAAAAATAATTTAATTTAATGTATATTAAAAAAACCATATAACGATATCATGAAAAACATATTCAACATTATGAATACACGAAAAGTTATATTATCAAACAAAATTTAGGCATATACTTACGAGACTCGATACAGATGCATAAAAAATTACTTTCACTGTGTGAAAAAATCAAACGCATATATCTGCGGCACGGAATTTCAGAGCGGACTGAAGTGAAGTAAGGAGGGTGGTGTTGCTCTTGTGATCCTTCGACGCCGATCGATAAATTTATTCGTTCGTTCAATTCTCTGTTATGGTCGCTGTGACAACCAACCCGTGAGACAACCATACCCGGTCTCCCCTACAGCGGCGATAATTTCGGCATTTAGTTTTGGGACGCAAATAAAGGAACAATTTTCTGGAGCCAGGTATTTTTCTAAAAGCGTTTCTACCTCTTCTGATGGCAAACCGTTCCGTACAATTTCCGCCCAGCGGAGTGCCACGTCTTTATGCACTGCTGCAGAAAATTTTTTGTCTGATTCGAGGCGGGCGCCGATCACATTTAATACCTCTTCCTGGAGTTCAATTTCGTGTTCCGGTATAATGACAGGAGGGGCACTTTTCTGAGCCCCGGTCCTCGCCTCTGCTTCTATCGGATCTTCGGCTGCTTGAAGCGTATTTTTTGGCACCATGTCCGCCCCGTCTTTGGGCGTTTTTTCAGAATCTCTCGAAGTCGCCTCTCCCAGGTATGATCTCTTTCCCAACCCAGGAGAAAGTTCTCGGTGCGACGTGAAAGATCGTCTCGAATGAGATCGGCTTGAGCGTTGGCTTGAGTATAGGACCTTCGTCTAGAAACGGATCGATGACGTTGGTCGACTGAAATCGACCTTCGTCTTGAGAAGGATCGCCGTGATCGTCTCGAAGAAGATTGTTCTGATCCTTGGTCCGAGTTGGATGATTGTCTCGACCTCGATCGACGCAATACATTCTTACCTGCAAATCATCAATATTTAACGCACCGCGTTCTCTATCCCTGCCCTCAAATGAGGAGGGGGCTGTAATAAATTTCTTCAAAAATAGAAGAAGCGAGTTGTGAGGGTCAAACCCAGCTCGTAATTTCGTGCTATTTTCCCTTGTCAAACAAAGGCGGACTCTCCGGTAAGAGCCGGAAGCCCGGTGCATAACGATAAAAATTGTTCGCACAGTGAACTAAAAATAGTTCGGCACGCAGTTCCTGAATTTTCAAAAAATTCAAATACCCGAGCGTCGGTTTTTTATGTGCCGGAAAGTGAGGTTATGTTTCATGTACCACGCCGCTGCATGGACAAAAGTGAGGTTATGCCTTTACTTACGACGTTTTTCCCTTCTTCGTTCTAATTTTTTCTCCAGTCGTTGAATTTTCCGTGCGATTTTGTTTTCCTTGTCATCCTCCGTTGATGAATTCCTTTTTCTATTATTCATATTTATGAATAATTGGATCTTTATTTTATTTTATATATATATGCAAGTGATGACACTGGCACAAAGCGAAAGAATGAAGATGGGCGTGACGGCAGGGAAGTCGCGCAGAAGACCAGATGGTATAGGGAATTTTTCGCTTGGCTTTAAAACTTGTGGTGACACTGGGTGAGTGGGGGGTACTACAACTATGATCTCGAGGAAGAGGCGCAAAATACAATTCACTTGAACTCAGTTTAGGAAAATCACAATGTATTTGTTATAATTTTACTAATGATTTACCAAAAATTTGTTTAGTAATTATACGAAAAAATTGTTGCGTAAAAACGCTAGATATCCCTAAAAGTAGTTTCGCACTATAAAAATCCTTAAATTGCATTGATCTGTTAATTATTCATTGAAATGAAGCTTTTTGTAACTATTTCTACACCCATTGTCTGCGTCGAATGCCGCCAGCTCCATCAGAATCGAATTGAAGTTGTTCAATTTATAATACTTATCATCTACTACAGATATAACCTGTAAGTCGTTATTTAATAGAGTAATTTTGCAGTTAAAAAGTGGATTTGATTTATTAACTTAAAATTAAGATGTCAATAATTAATTTTTGATTTCTTACTCTGAGAAAACCATTTATTAAATAAAATAGTACAATAGTATATGAATAGTAAGTAATCCTGGAAGTATCTAAGACAATTTACTTCAAAGTAAGAACAATAATCACATGAAATAGTTATGGTATAAGTAATAATATAGTTATAAAATATGAAAGTCAGTTTGAAGTATATAGTAATAACGTGTTTTTGAAATGTTTCAATACTGTAAAATAAGTAAAAAAGTTAGATATTAATTAGCGTCATCTGCAAGATAAGAATTAATGACCTTTATCAGCTTAGTCACTTTAGGATGAACATTTGTTGCTTTCCTCTTACCACCTCTTTTTGTGCCTTTGGGAGGACAAATTCCAAGGAATAGTCTGCAAAATTGAGGTCAAGTCATAAATTAATTCAAACAAACAAAAAAAAAAAAGGAAAAGGTATAAATTAATACAATTATTAAAGAAAGGGAAGTAGAGAAGATGTGAATGACAGAGGAAGTCGAAGAAGATTTAAAATCTAGTGTGGCAAAACTGTCAACTGCTGAGAAGAAAAAGAAGAAATAATCGTGAAGAGATAACTACCAGGACAAATGAAGATTTTTATTACACGTGTTAATAATTCAATATAAATATGCGGGATACATAGAAGAGTGAGTATTGGTTTGGCGAAGAAGATGAAAGTTTCCAAGATTGTGTTACAAAATATGCATTCGGTAGGAAAAAAAAAGCGCAGGGAAGAACCAGTGGAAGAATTATATAGGATATGAAGAATGAATTGAATGCAGAAGAAGATGCGGGTCAGATAGAGAGTACAGAGCAGAAATTTAAAATTGAAAATACAAATGGCAGCTTTGGATCATATAATAAAGAAAAGGTAGAGATAAACCCAGAAAGAATAAGTGAATATATACAGATCAAAACGACAATAATTGAAAAAATCATAATGCTAGAGTTGAAAATCGAACTAGATGGTACGTTAAAGAAGCATCAGTCTTTTGATTAGAGTAGCTCATCGGAAAACAGTATTATTTTTTTACTGAAAATAGTTTAAGGCCGCAGATTGAGTTCGAATTTTTCCGGTTCGTTTAACATAAAAATCATAAGCTTTATTATTTAACAAGTTTCTATTCAATTCAGTCCAATATTTTATTCTTATAAACCCAAAATTCTGAAACAAACGAAGTTTACCTTGAAAATGTTATCATAACTTAACTTGTTATAAATCGTGTACAAGTTAAAATACTACAAAAAAAAATTAGTCGTGAAACATAATAATAATAATATTTATTCTTTCTGTTTGCCTTTCGGCGTTACATTTCCTTTCTCATACATATTATTTGACCATAACAAAACCATCATAATATCTTAATATCTTAACGTATTATTCTATCTCCTTAACTCCTGACCTCTAGCTGCTTTTCGTTTAATGCCAGCTTCATCATACTAAATACTCTAAATAACTCAAAAAATCCAAATAATCAAAATAATCAAAACCAGCTAACTTTCTTAGCATTATAAAATAATATCACCTGACATGAAGTAAAGTAACAATAAGGATAAACTTAAAATAAAATAAAATAAAATAAAATAGACTTCAACTCTACTGTCCCGACAACACTGCTGTGTACGGCCTCCTACTGCTTCTTCTATTCAAAACAATCCATCATACATAGTAGCATGGTACGTCGTACTGCTCGTTTTCTTTTTGTTCTTCCCTGTGTTTATTTCTTCTCGGCCTTCCCCCTTCCGTCCTCCGTTCCCTCTTCCTTGCTCGTTTGTTTTCTTTTCTCACTCCTTCTTGTTCCTTCTTTTCTCTTCCTCTCTTATCTCATTCCATTCCCTTATTATCTCTCCCATACTTTCTTTGAGCACTTTCCTCCTTTCATCTCTTCGTATTTCCATCTCTCTTTCCTCTCTTTTCCTGCGTTTCTCCTCTCTTTCTTGCTTTTCCTTCTCTTCCTTCTGTTTTTCGTCCTACGCTCCTCTCTCTTTCTCTATTCCCTCTTTTCTGCGTCGCTCCCCTCTCTCCCATCTTCCTCTTCTCTCCTCTTCAATTTCTTTTTCTCTTTTTCTCCTCCTTTCTTCTCTCTCCTTGTACGTCATATCTTCTTCTATCACCACCCCGTATTTTTTCTTTATTCCATCTTTTCCTTCCATTACCTGCTCCTTCTCTTCTTCGCTCCCTAGCTGCATTATGATGACTCCCACCCCTTTCCCATCTGCCTTTACGCCGCTCTCCCACTCTTTTTCGATCAAGATCTTTTTGCCTGCGGCCTCCTCGATAAGCAGCTTTGCTGCTTCTCTCCACCTTTCTGTGCCACTCATACCTTTTATCACTAGGTTCCTCTTCTTTCTTTCTTTGGCCCTTTCCTCACTTCCTTCTGCGGCCTCCTTCCTTTTTCTCTTCTCTTCCTCTGTCTCTTCCTCTTCTCCTTTCTTTTCCTCCTTTCCTGCGGTTTCTTCTCCCTTTTCTTCCCTTTCTTGCTTTCCTTCTTCCTCCTCATGTTTCTCCAATATTCTTCTCCATTCTCTATTTTCTTCTTTGACTATCCCCATCTCTTCCCTTATCCCTCTAATCTCTTCCATTATTTCCTCCACCAGCTCTTTCATCTCTTCCATTTTTTCTTTTTCACTCCTTAAACTTTTCTCTATACTGCTCTACCCTCTGACTGTCTGTTGACTACTGGCCTGCTTGTCTGCCTCGTGCTCGCCTCGCTGCTGCCTCCCTCCCCTCTCTAGTCGTGAAACATAATAATTTATAATATTTTTCTCAAATTTTGGAACTTTTAGAAAAAAAAATCTAAAAATTTAAAAATAATGAAATTTCAAACGACTTCGAATCAATAACGTCTACCTGAAAAAATTCAGGAGCAAATTAGTAGTTTACGCATATAATTATTCATTAATTGCATAATTTACCTCACCGTTTATGTAGTCGTAACAAAACCAGATTGATAACTATATAAAATAACATATAATTCAAGTAACTGATGAGATGTGTCAAAAAATAACTTTATTTTCAAACGAGCTATTCTAATGGACGCGTGTAAAAGAAATTGGCACTTATTACACTGGTCAACACGATTTTTGGGTCTGTCTTCTGCATATGAAATTTTGGTTGCTCCTACGTTAATAAGAAGGGGAAAAATAGTTTTTTCGATCAAAGTTTGCTTTTGAAGAAACTAGAGCGATTTTTTGTACTTTTGAGAAAAATGAAAAATGATAGATTTATATATTTTTTTCCATTATTTTTTTTTAAATTACGATTAAAAAAGTTTTTTCTGAACACTCGAGTCTTCACTATTCAAGATTTGTGATAAATAATAGCAAATAAATATAAAATAACAAAAATTCAAGTTCAAAAATGAAAAAAAAAAAGCAAACTTTAAAAGCTAAAAATGGAAATTTGAGTGTTTTTTGATGTCTAGAATCAAAATTTAAGCATTAAAACAGAAACCCAGAAAAAAAAAAAAAAATTGTTGACCTGTGTTATCAAAAGGTTAAAGAATATTATGATTTTTCAACACTCACCGTTGAATCGCTTCAAGTGTTCCCTCGATTTTCGGGGGGTAAACAATACCGAATACATAATAACTTAAAAAAGTTATCAATATTCCGTCAATAAATGATTGAGTATGCAAAATAATGTTTTTGTTAATAACCACATTATATACATTGCTAGAGTGATGCAAATCGTGACCTAAAACAAAAAACGAAATTTTATTTAATAGATGAATTTTAATCATTCAAACTATTATTATCAAATAAATATGAGTATTTATCAGAAAATTTACAATAAATGATTACGTAAAAAAATTAAATGTAAACAAGTTAAACATTCACCAAGTAAGTTATTTTTTTATAGAAAAAAGCTAATTTTATAAAATTAATAAAAATATATAAAGTCACCATACCTCTAATTATTAAAATCGGAGTTTCAACAGTTACATGCTTAATTAAATCTTCATTTTCCACATCTTCCTATGGATAAAATTCGAAAAATTAAATTTCATTTCATGAATTCATCAACACTTCGCAATTATAAATACAAATATTCGTAACTTACACTAATGAGAATGTAGAGAAGTTCCAAATCTTCCTGCATGAATTTGACGATGAATCCAAATACAAGCGCATGATACGGCTCATCGTTTTTTAAATTGTCACTGTATGTCTTCGCAATTTTCAGTCTGTCGCGAGCGTATCTTCTTTCGTTGTCAGGTGATTTTTTCTTATTTTTAGCTTTCACTTCACGTACAATTTCTTCATTTTTTGCCCAATGGTTTTGCAAATTTATTCAAGGAAGCTTTCCATAATGAGTCGGTTTCTTTACCTAACAGGTCATTCGCATGCTGAATAATTAATTTGTAATTATGAAAATAGGGCCAGTGTTCGAAAATTATTGATGAATCTTTTTCTTTGTGGATTTCTCTGCGTTGCAAAAAATAACATGCTTTCATTGCAGTCTGTATCTCATCAGTAATTTCTTCATCCGAAGAAGAATAGTTTTTAATTAATTTTAAACGTTGTTCTTCTAATGAATCTAATACATCAGGGGGTGGTGCAGCCGGCAAGTAAGCTACGCACCCATACTCATCGTGCATTTTCAGCTTTTCAATAACTTCGTCATTAGTATCAAGTAAACGATCCGATAGTTTAAGGCCCATCCTTAGTCGCCCACCTCCTTTCCATACAATGTAACGAAAAACGGGCGCGGGAGACACATTTCGATTAATATCCGAGCCCAGGCGTCGAAAACGCAAAAAAGGCCAACGTAGCGCGAATTCTATTTCAATTCCAAACACATACATCCAAAAAAAATTTCGTTTCATGCGAAAATAGAGCCAGCGTTTGGTTATTTCTTTTTTCCATTGTCTAAATGGTTTTTCATTGTCCTTGGCTTTAGACAATGGAAAAAAGAAATAACCAAACGCTGGCTCTATTTTCGCATGAAACGAAAATTTTTTTGGACGTATGTGTTTGGAATTGAAATAGAATTCGCGCTACGTTGGCCTTTTTTGCGTTTTCGACGCCTGGGCTCGGATAATCATCGAAATGTGTCTCCCCGGCCCCGTTTTCGTTACATTGTATGGAAAGGAGGTGGGCGACTAAGGATGGGCCTTAACAATTATATTGTAAATACCTTGTATGTCTCATCGGTGAGTTTCAGCTTGATTTTCGCTTTAGCAATAAGACCATCGATTGTTTCAGCTCTAACAATTTTTCGCTCATTGGGTTTATTGTGCCCAGCAACTTTGAACAATGCAGCCATGGCTCCGTTTCGCCGTTTTGCTGTTGTCAATCAGTTTTAAAATTTTACTATCAATTTTTTTTTTCTTGTAATATTTAAACTCTGTTATCTGATTCAAAATGGATTGTTTATTTTTGGAATTATAATCATTACTTTCGAGTTTATAGCCTCATATGCTGAATTTACAAATAATTTTTCGAAATTATTAATATGTTATAGTTCTTAAGCATTTGAATGTAATATAATCCACTTTTATGTTTGACATTAAAAATTTAATATTATAAAAAGTAATTCTATTTATATTTTGTGAATATAAGAAAAAATTATTATATTGCTATTGAAATTGATCAATAATATTTTTGTGCAGTAAAAATTACCTTCAAAATTGACTTAAAATCAAATTACGTACATGTATAAAAATTAACACTTTTTAGTATTCATGTAAACTCTGCTCAACTAACCCGAATTTAGGTTTTACGCATGAAAAAGACCTTGTGTTATAAATATGTAACTTTTCAAAACTAACTAATTGATTGAATGCTAAGCATTTGTACCCTGACGCTTTTCCCAACGTATACAAGCCTAAATAAGGCACGAATTCAGTTTCCAAAACCTCCACTACAAAATACACTTCAATATCATCATACAGTATCAGACAAATTTTTCCCACAACTACTTTGTATTGATATCCTGATCTTGAAATGAACAATCCATCGCCGTTACGGTATATCACACCGTTTTTAATAATTTCATGACACTCTACAGTTTCTTCACTTAGTTCAAAGTTTGATAGAGCTTGTTGAATTGCTTCATTATATTTTCCCAAGCTTAATTTTATGGCATTTTTCGATTCAATGTCAGATTTAATATCTCCGCCTGAACGGACAAAACATTGATAAAGCTCGTGCTTAATACTAAGTGATTTCGTAACGTTTATGAAATTTTTTGAAAATCGTTGTTCGGGACTTAAGGTCTGTTCAGAAGCGCGCTCTAGTGAGCAAAGTAGGTACGAAATAAGATGGCGTTGAGAAGACGAGCAGAGAAAAGTATAAGCAATAAAGGATGGTTATTAATGAAGAAAAGCGGTGTTAAATATTAATAAACCCACTCCTAAACAATCGTAATGCGCGTTTCATAAAACAATGTTTGCTTTCACTACGTAAAGTCCATGACTTCATCAACGGCCCAAATAGGAGAATAAGATATGCGTAATGTAGAAGATAGTGGTGTTTTGGACGAAATGGGGCTTCTGGAAATAATCTTTTACGTAAATCAATATATTCGCGAATAAGTGAATTTAGATAAACAATGCACGTCTTATGTATGGCAGGAGCACATATTATTTCAATAATTTCAGATAGCAATAAAATGCATTTCCAAGTATCATTGTCAACATCGTCAATTTTATCATAAATTATCAACGGCAGTAATCGAATAAACGTCCATAATTGGCAAGCAGCACCTGACAGCCTCTGAGAGTTCGGTGAAACAGAACATAATTTGTCTCGTTGATCTTCAAGAGAATATTTAAAAGTTTCTATTCTTCGGTTTAAGAGTTTGTATGAAAACCAACCCTGTTTTACGAGATCATCGAGAAACAATTTACCGTCATACGCTAGTACACCTTCGAAGACATCGTGTCCTAAGCAAGGGGGCAAACCAGGAAGACAGACATGTTAAGATTCTAATTTATTAAAAGCAGAATTAAATTTAATACCGTGAATTATTAGTGGTTTTTTATTTACCGGCTTTCTGATATTGATGCAATGTCTTCTTTTGTTATCTAATTGACTTATAACTTTTTTATATGAATCGATTGTTCTCTCAGGATAGGTTTTAAATACTCCATCATCTGACTCGAATGATTTTTTTGTTACTAAACAATATCGACAAAAGTATTGCGATTTACTGAAGTTTTCAGTAAATCCTCCTAAAGCATGACTTCCCAAATTGTCGCCAAACTCAACGCCCACAGTTTCAATTTTTTTTAGATCTTCAACAATTTTGCCAAAAATTTTATCGTGGTTAAAAATTTTCTCTTTACATAATGCCACAAGATACATCGAGTTTACATGAGATCTAATTCTATCTGGGAAATTACCGATGCTCAAATAAACAGCCAAAATCTTATACTTGGATTTAGCAGAACCTAATGGATTTACAGTTTCAAAAGCGTCTTGATATAAAATTAATTGAAGTGCACCTGGATTTTGTTGGAAAAATTTGTTGTCTCTAAATACAGTTCCATCTGTAAAATCTCTCAAAACATTGCTATTGTTTTCCGGAACATCAAATTTTAATTCATGCGTAAGAGTTTTGTTATAAAACAATTTTTTCAGAGTTTCTTCTAGCGGAACGTAGTGATAAAAACGTTTTTCACCATTTTCTGTAGGTAGCGGAATTTGAATAGGGTTAACGTATGGAAAATTTTTTTCGTAAAAATTTCTACGCTTGTAACTAGTTGCTAAAGAATTTTCAATATTATTGAATAAATTATTCTTTAAGGAACTATCAATAATGTCTTCAATTAAGTCTGTTGATATATTACATTGTTCTAAATTTATAGATAAATTATTTTTTATCATTTCCTCATTTTTTTTATTCATTTTACACATTTCCGCTACAATATACTGCACCGTTGATGCCGGTAAACTAAATTTAAATTCTAATTTCAAAAAGAAATGTGCCAAATTCATAAAAAAAACATCTGAACTTTTTTCTGTATAATATTGATGATGTTCGTCTACAGATGATAATTTATCTATTGAGTTATCATCATTCTCAACAACTGTATCAAAAGAATCAAGATTATTACTGCTAATATTCGAATCAGATGATTGTTGTACTGCTGTTTTTTTTTTATGATTTTTTGTAATGTGCGATGAGAATGAACCAACTTTGTTATAAGTTTTTTCACAGTTTAAATAACCGCACTTTATTGTGATACCATCGTTAATGTGTATTTTCAAATGGCTCATCATTTGTTTTCTATCAGTATATTTTTGAGTACAAGACTCGATTGAACATGCTGCAGATAAGAGATCATTATTCGCAACTACTGGAGATACGTCCTTGATTGCTTTAATAATGTGAGAACGCCGTACGTGGCTTTTCAATGATGTCAACGCAGTATTATACTTTATTACAACGGTTGAATCCACAAATTAATTTATCAGTCAAACTAGAGTGCTCTTTAAAATGATGAAGATAACAATTAAATGTTGAATGCACAAAACTACAAAGTTGACAGTAAAACATTTTGTCAAAATTTTTCAAATATAATAATTCGCATAAAAAATATAATCAAAATTATATTTAACTTTTTGATAAATATTTACTTTTGAAATTCATATTGTTGAATATTTTCAATAATTATTTTAATTCTATGCTTGCAAAGAACAATAAATTATCGAACGTATTCATGAATCAAACAAGAAAAACATTGATTATTTATTAAATTAAGGGTAAAGACCTTGCAATAAGTAGTAGTAGTAGTTTTAAAGATAGGTAAAGACGTTGCGATAATGTTATAATGAAATAAATACACGTTTTTATAGCAAAAATATTTATCGGTAAAAAAGTATAAAATTCAAAACTGATTGACGCATCAACAATCTGGAACATATTTTAATATAATTCGTTTAAAAATATTTGTTTTGTATTTTCGGGTTTTCAAACTTGGGAATTTTTTTAATTATCGTGTTATATCACAACAGACTAATTAGTATTTGTCGATGGATGTTTCTGACTACTGACTTTATTATAATGTGGATTATAGCTTAGTAATAGGTGGAGAAGTTGGTGCTTCGAGATTGGAATGAGTTGTCTGGTAATAGGTGGAGAAGTTGGTGTTTCGAGATTGGAATGAGTTGTCTGGTAATAGGTGGAGAAGTTGGTGTTTCGAGGTTGGAATGAGTTGTGATTGATATGAAGGAAGTTTGGAGAAGGTAGGCTCGGTTTGGAGAGGGGTTTTCGCACGACTTGCACATCTTGTGTCACCGTGTGCCAGTCGTACGACTTGAGCGGAAACCGAGGATCAGGTAAAAGTGATGATCGGTCAGCAGAAGGAAATGGTGGATCGGGTGATTAGCGGAAAGAAGAGGAGTCATGACGTAACAATCGAATAAAAAAAAAAAATAATTCAAAGAAAAGTCTAATTTTCAATAATTTATTTGCTATTCAATTATTGTTGTTAATTTTGATATACCTATACATGCACAATACATATTATTACATGTACATGGACATAAAGTATAGTAATGATGAATGCTATCTTTCAGTTTTGATAAATGATTCTTCAATTCATATCATAAAAATCTAATTGATCTCAAGATCCGAACGTTACCGCAACGAATTCTTAAAATAAAATTAAAAAAATAAAACTATTAATTAATTACAAAGAATTTTATATCAATATCGATATAGACTTGTGTTTAAAAATAATAGTAAATCAGCATTGACTTCGCTGAATTTTTTTTTAAACACTCAGAAAACTTCAAAAAATGTGCATAAAAAAGGCCAGCGCCCTCCGACCACCGGAACGCTTTCAAAAAAAATTCGTTGTGATCATCAACATCAATTTGGGCATCAAAAAATAAAAAATGTACTTTGACCCCGCTGATTTTTTTTCAAATACTCCTTGGATTCCTAGAAATGGGCACAAAAAACCGCAAGATCCTCTGACCACCGGAACACCCTCAAAAAAATTTTTTCCTGGCTATTAAGGGGGTACATACACCTTCAAAATGATTTTTGTTAAATGACTGGTACACTGTCATAAAACATTTTATTGACTCAATTTTTATACAGCAGATTACGAGTATTTTTAACTATAATTGAGACAATGAAAAACCATTTAGACAATGGAAAAAGGAAATAACCAAACGCTGGCTCTATTTTCGCATGAAACGAAATTTTTCCTTGGCTTTTGACAATGGAAAAAAGAAAAAACCAAACGCTGCCCTATCGAAAATTCCGCCGTCGGGACTGCGTCTGGTATTACCATAGACTTATAGAGATAGACTGCGCGTTACTATGAGAGGTGCTGAAGAACTCATTAGAAAGAGAGAGCGATAGCTGGAGAGATTCTGTCTCTTTCTAGTCGGTGAGTTGGTGGGGTGAACGGCAGGCAGTATAGTCACATGTATAGTGCGTCGTCGTCCAAATATAAATACTATTCTAAATACATTGCAATTACATCCACCAAAAATATGAGATAAATTTTAAATTAAACAATGGTTCGGTATTGTTCTATTTGCAAAATAGGCAACGGGGAAGTCCAAGATGTCTCATTTCATCGGTAAGTCATTTTAAACATTGAAGTAAAATCTACAAAAGATATTACCTTACAAATCGAGGTTATGTATACACATGAAAAATCACATAGTAAAGTAAATTAATTGTTGTCATTGTGTAATAATTCGATAATATTATTGAAAATATGGATAATCATATCCAAATAAGAAGTATTAGTATGAAGCTTATATACCGGTATGAATGTAATTTTCACAGCATCCCCAAAAATGAAGAAGTCGTCATGAAGTGGGCCGAAGCTTTAGGTCGAAAACTGACCAAGAATACCGTAGTTTGCAGCAGGCATTTTCATGAAAGTGCTGTTTACTATAAAAAATATGGAGACGGCATAAAAAGATTTTTATTACCGCAAGCAGTTCCATCAGTACTTTGCAAACCAAGCGATAGGTAAATATGTTATGAATGTTTATATTTGAAGACTCTCTGATTCTACGATTTTTTTAAATTTTAGTAAGCACGCAGTGACTGAAATTGATGAAATTTTGCCTGATTCGTCAAGTACTCACAAACAAACAGAAAAGTACGAAACTACGGATGATTCACAATCCACCACCTCAGTCTGCATCAATGAAGAAAGTTCAAGTGAACTTGTAATTGTAGATGATGAAAGTACAACCGGTAATGCCAAATCTTCAACAATCAAAAGGTTGGTATAATGATAAACAATAATGAACAGAAAATAATTGTTTGTAAGGTGCCTGTATCGTAACAAAGTCCTTCAGGATTCTCAACAACAATCCTATGTAAAAGTATTGATATATTTTGTATTGATGATGATAGATTTTGTTTTGAAACAATCCGGATAATTATTTACATTCTTCCCCAAATTTGGAAAACATTACTCAATGACTCAGTGAAATAAATATTCCTACCAATTTATAGAATATGTTCTTTTAAGGTATGTATTATCGTTCACAGAAAAGCACAGCAGCCACTTTCAGGTACCAAGCGATTCTGTAATCCAAGGGCAGTTGGAGATCTTCGTAGGGATGATTTCAGTTCAGAAACAAGTTGGCAGCTTGTACAGACTCATTTAGAAGAATGTAAAAATAAAACCAAAGTTCTGAACCAGAAAGTAAAAAGACTAAGTAAGAGAATCGAGACTTTACAGGAATTACTGACTCACTTAAAAAACAATGGGTTACTTCCTTGTGAAGGATCCGACGCTCTGGAAGTGAGTAATTGTTCATTTGAATAATTGTAGCATCTTTGAATTTTTTTCAGCTATTGTGTATAAAATCGACTGTATATATCAATGAATTATATTTTTTTACATATACAAAAATTGTACATAAATACAAAATTGTTTACAAAATATTCTGATTGAAGTTTTTCAGATGTATTTTGTTCGGCAGAATCCGAATAAAATAGGATATTACTAATAATTTACAGTAATAGTGTGTGAATAAAAAATTGTTTCTAAACCGTTAAATTATTTTCTTCGGTTTATTTCAGTTTTCCACGTCTCCTGCACTAGCTGCAATCATCCAAAACCTCCTATCCGAAAAAAAAAAGATATATCCTGCAGCTTTGAAAGAGTTTGCATGCACTTTATTATTTTATTCTGCATCAGCTTACAACTACGTCAGAAATACCTTTATCAAAGCCTTACCTCACCCGCAAACTATAAGACAGTGGTTTTCCAATATCAATCTTGGTCCTGGTATAAGTCAACCGGTTTTGGATAATATTAAAAGTATGATAAAAGAGAGTGCTGCCAGTGGACAGCAATTACAGTTTGGTCTTCAAGTAGATGAGATGTCGATTAAAAGAGGTATTGAGTGGGATGGTAAGATGTATCATGGAATAGTTGATCTAGGATTGAAAGACGACCACACTGATGAGTCTAATGAAGCCACATACGCATTAGTATTTATGCTCGTGTGTTTGAATGGTCATTTCAAGACACCAATAGCTTATTATCTCATTAGAAGCTTGACAGGGGAAGCAAGAGCTAACATTACCGAACAAATTTTGACTGTATTACACAATAATGATATAAGTAATGTTCGTTCATTGACTTTTGATGGCGCACCGACAAATTTTGCAACGGTTCAACGACTTGGCGCAGATACAAAAGCCACTGATGAATGTTTCTTCAAGCATCCTATTACCCAGAAAGATATTGTTGTAATTCCTGATGCCTGCCATATGCTGAAATTGGTTCGGAATAGCACAGCCCAATGTGTCCTCATTGATAAAGGAGGTAACAAAATTCAATGGGAATATTTAAAAACGTTGGTAGATATCCAGGAAAAAGAAGGTCTACATCTTGGAACGAAACTCCGGCGAAGACACATAAACTTTTACAAAGAAAAAATGAAAGTTAAGCTAGCAGCCCAAGCTTTTAGCACCAGAGTGGCCGACGCTCTACTTTTCATGCAAAAGACTCATCCACAAGAATTTGGTGAGTCAACTGCAACATCACAGTTTTGTCGCATTATAAATAATATTTTCGACATTTTAAATTCAAGAAGAAAGTTTGGAACTAACGACTCACAAAAATGTATATCACCTGAGTTTTTAGACGATATAAAAAAAAAAATTGAGGAATACATTGATTGTGTACAATCTCTACAGATAGTTGAAAACTCTAAACAAGCAATTCCCGTTTTAACCAGCAGAAAAAGAACTGGATTTTGGGGTTTAATAGTAGGGCTAAAGTGCGTTTTAAAACTTGCTCATGATCTTTTCAACGAGAAAGTTATGTCATATTTGCTTACATACAAGCTAAGTCAAGATCATTTGGAAACTTTCTTCTCTTGCATAAGACGAATGGGTGGGTTTAACAATAACCCAACTTGTCGTCAATTCAAATCAAATTACAAAAAATTGATTACTCATGTAAATTCGATCATTCCTGATGAGGCTAATTGCACGTTGCAAGACGAAACAAAAATATTAAAATCAACAACTGTCACTAACCAACTGGAAGAAGACTTGTTGCATATAACATTTGATCACGACTACTTGGGAGGCAATGGCTGGTGCTGGAATGATTATAATTATGAAGTTGTGATACACATTGCTGGCTTCGTTGTCAAGAGTATTAAGCCTAAAATAAAATGTAGCTTCTGCTGTGAATGCTTGGAGAGCAATGAAGTTTCTTCTCGGCTTCGAGAAATTAAAAATCGAGTGTCTTCGGTGGAGACAAAACCTCCATCAGAAACTTTCATGAATAAAAGAAAAGGTTTAGTTTGTCCAAGTGCGGATGTGATAACAATTTGCAGGACAGCTGAAAAAGTTTTGAGAAGTACTCAAAATTTATTTTCTACAAAAAATGTGGTTGGAAAATTATTGATCCATGCTAGAAAAATAATTCTTCCATTGAATTTATTCAATAGTATGGATTTGTTTGTAGAAAAGACGGTGCTTTCAAATCATAAACTCGAGTTGATAAATAAAATTTTGGAAAAATACTTTCAAATTAGGTTATATCACGAAGGAGTATCCGCACAAGATAAAATACAGCGCATAAGAAATTATCATAATCGTATTGTTTTATTTAAAAATCAATGAATAATCATTACATCATCGAAAATAAGTTAAATGCTATTTATCATTCAACCTATTGAATAAATAATTTCATGAAAAATTAACTAAATGAAAGCTTCTAACTTTCCACTGTCACATCCGATCCACTCCCCTTCACTCGTGAATCCATTCCCCTTACTCGCTGTGGACCCCCACTCCTTACGCAGTGCGAGAAGGAAAGAATCTCTCCGGCACTATTGCTGTCCTTCAATATGAGCTTCAGCCAGCACATAAGAGCGCGCAGTCTATCTCTATAAGTCTATGGGTATTACGCCGCGAACTACGTCGCAAGCTACCTCAAAAACTATGTGGTCAACTACGTATGAAACTACGTTGTAAACGACGTCGGAAATGATGTCGTAATTTGGGATCGTATGCGACGTAGTTTCTGGCGTAGATTTCGCCGTGGTTTCCGACGTAGATTTCGCCGTGGTTTCCGACGTAATTTTCGTCGTGGTTTCCGACGTAATTTACGACGTGGTTTCCGACGTAATTTCCGACGTAGTTAACGGCATAGTTCACGGAGTAGTATCCCGAAATTAAGGAAATTATTACTCGAATGTAGAAGAAGTGAGTAGAAAGTTCATTCACTGGTTGTCGCTTGAAATTAATTCATACAAGACGATATTTTGCTGAAACATATACTTCATTTCGATGAGTTGATGATACATCAATATTTCAAATATCGTTCACCATATAATACAGTTCATTTTGTTATCGTTAAGTTTGTTGATAATTTGTTAATTGAGTCAATTATGGTCACTTTCGTATAATTTATCACCGTATGTAAAATCTAGTATGGTTCAGTAAAGTTTAATATTGTTTTTGGATAATTTAATATCACGACTACCCGGGTCGAAATATCTAGCCTCGATTGAATCTTTTCGAACTCAAGTAAGCCTTGATTCAGCCTCACCGGGATCATAAAGTTTCTCGAGCCTAAAACGATTCTAAAAGAGACTAGATGAACTACCAAATCAATGCCGATTCTTTTTTCTCCCTTGACTTATCACACCGAATTATTGAAATTATTTATGTATTTTTAATTGATATCAAAATGTCAAATGTCTTATTTAAAAAAATTTATTATTTCTGTAATTTTATTATCAATTGCTTTCATTTTTTTAACTAGTTAACTTCACTCGTGTTTATAATTTATAGATCAATACAACATCTAACTTCAGTTTAGTCTCGATTAGTTTTATTTGAGGCTCATCCAGTCTTTTTCAGCATCATTATAGGCTCGAGCTGCTTTTTGATACCAGTTAGGCTAAATCGAGGCTTACTTGAGTTCGATAAGAATCAATCGAGGCTAGATATTTCGACCCGGGTATCGTTATAATATCGTCAGAATTTAGTTCAAGATCAAATAATGTTATAGTTTAGCCTGTTATCGTTGAACCTGTGATTCGCGTCTTTCGAACGACCGTGTGGTCTCTATTTATCAGTAGATCTCGAATTATTGTGAATCGTATGGCCAAGCGCGGCTAATCTTTTATAGTTGTTACCGATTTTTCTAAGTAAAATCTTGAGCTTTATACGTTGTTCTGGGTGTGTGTCACGAACTATATTTTGCATTCGGGTACGATGTATCGCTCTGTGATACCGAGTCTGGAGTCTAATTAAATTGTTTTACATCGAGTCACCTCTGACACACATCTGAGATTCAACTGTATCGTAATTGCGTAGATTCTGTTCGATCAATTAGAGAATCGTTGGTAATAAACCGTTGAGTAAAATAACAAATTCTGTACTGATCTCGTTAATTTATCTAATTGCGTAATAAATAATTGATTGATGTGATCTCAAACATTCTCAAAGAAAAAACTTGTTTTATATGGTGTACCCTGCCCCTCTATCTAAGGCTTTGTTATCTGAGCAAGTCGAGTTATAGCTCGTCGCATTTCCGTTAGTTTTTGGCTTTATGTAATTTGTTCTGGTATCGTATCGAAACGACGCATCAGCGTCTGGCGCCCAACATTTTGGTAATTCAGTAACCCAGATAGAATTTCGTGATGATCATGGTCATCATGAAGTATGACACAATTGTTTGTCAGCCCGTTGACTACACATTGTCAACATGGAATGATCAACAAAACATAGTTGTAAATATGCCAACATATTTTAATCATGATATGACTCCTTTTATTTCTAACATATTGAGTACATATCATGGTAGCATATTTCCATCATTCCATGATCGATTATTTGTTGCATTCCATGTTGACATAATCGCAACATAAGTACAACATGCTGTGATCAACATTCCTTGCACTCATAATGCGATCACGGCATGATGGAAATATGACAGCATTAGATGAACGCGTTCGCCTCGCGTCAATCGGCTCTATTACCGGCATATAGAGCTCTTGCGTGGCGTAAGTGGAAGGGTGCGTTAGTTTATAAGCGTTAGGTCGTGCGTTCGAATCCCGGTATAGGTGCGAAAAATTTGTAGGTAGGTTAAGTGCGTTTTCTGGGATGGAAAATTTGCGAACAATCACGTTAAACAAATGCGAACGTTCAATATAATTATTTTAATTTTTTTCAATATTATATTATAATATTAATTATAATTGCCCAGATAACGCGCAACCGCGCACGCAGTTGCTGTCATGTAACAACCATGTGCATTTTATGACTGATCATATTGCACTCATAATGTAGTCACGGCGTGACTCAAGAAATGATCGAAATATTTCTGCTATATGCGTTCACTAAATGCGTCGTATAATGTACAAATAGTTGACTGAATATTGTGATCATTCGATGTAGTCATGCTATGACTGCAATATGAGCGCAATATGATCGATCATAAGATGCACATGGTTGTTACATTCGATGATTTGGTATGATGTAAATATGATGTAAATATGACAGCAACTGTTCTATCTGGGAAGTTATAACACGGAAAGGTGCCGAATTGTAAGCGGAATCGTCGGGTTTCCTCGCCTGAGCGAAAACTGCGTTACAGTATATATTTCCGTATAAGGATTAATCTATTATTTTCGATGGCCATAAAATATATTTACTTTATTTATGAATGGATTTATTTAAAATATTTAAGAAAATGGAGAACTAGACAGGCAGGAAGACCGAAGTACGATCCGCGATGCTTGTTAACCCTTTATTGAATTTGAAAAAAGGATTTGAATGAAGAAAAGGATGACTTAGACAGGCAGAAAGACCGAAGTACGATCCGCGATGCTAGCCAACCTGTTCTTCTATATTATAAGAGAAGAATTAGAGCAAGAGCCCGCGACGGCCAGGCCTTAGTTAAATAATAAAACGTAAAAGTTTCTCTGTGTATGTCCACTATACAGGTAAGAACGATCCCAGGCTATGAAACTTGGGTCGCGGTGGCTTTGGCAGGTAACAGGTAGTAAAGGTGTGTAAAATTGTGTCTCAAAGTTAGTATAGTATAAAGCTTAGTTTTCATATATTTTATTAGTGATAATCTTAGAAATCACCTCGTCCACAGCCAGGCACTTAGTACAGTTCCAACCCCCTGCCAGGCACCCTTGAAGTAGGGTTAATTTTATTTATACTTAAGTTATAGTATAAAAGCTGAATTTTATATATGTTACTTGGAGAACTATAAAATGATGTTTCCTCAGTAGCCAGGCAGTTTAGATGGTTCCCCCATATTGCCAGACACATTAAAGATCTATTGTTGGTGCGACCGCGAGGGATATATGCGTAAGCGGGTGCGAGTGAGATAGTGCGTTCGGCCTACGGCGATCTTTTACTGCGCATCAGCTATCTTTTATTCTGTATAGTGTTGTGAGATGTCTTACGTACAGAAAACGTTTTGTTATTTATTTGCGCAGTTTTTATAAAATAAGTGTGATCCAGTTGTAATAATAAAGTGTTGTCATGGAAGAGGAAAGCAATAAATTAATTTGTTTTATTTGTAAAAAGAGCCATATGGTAAAATAACATTATTTTCTGAAGAGACATTAAGAAAATGCCACACTATTTTGGAAGCGAGGAAAAAACACAACCTCAAATACAAAAACCTTATTCTTCCTGATGAATATACAGATGGGGGTTATCACCGGGAATGTCATAAAGCGTTCGCAGGACTTATGAAGAAATATTATACTTCTGAACCTGTACGTTCGAAAAAAAAAAGTGCAAATGAACAATTAACGAGTGTAGTTGCAGACAACTCATCTCCAGCCACGCCGTTGACACCTGAGTTGACTACAGACTTACCAACAGAATCTCTAACAGCATCAGAGCAAAATTTATTTTCTCAATCAACAGAACTGCAACCTTCAACTTCTGAAGAACAATCTCAATTACCGCCTGTACTTACAGAACCTTCAACATCACAAGCTACTTTAATTTCTGATTCAGGAGCATCACAGTCGACAACTAATCAAGAAAATCCTGTCGTTAGTGATCCAGGTGATAGTGAAAATAACGATGCACCTGAGGACGTAAATGTTCCGACCAAAAGTGATGCTAGTAATAACTCTGAAATCGTTTGTATATTTTGTAAAAAACGAAAGAAAAAAGTACGCGATCTAGAATGCTTCCACTTAGTGCAGCTGATACAAACCAATTTAAATCTAGTATTGTACCCAATATTGAAGGTTTGGAGGAGTATAATCAATTATTAATTAAATTGAATAATTTTTCTGCTCCAAAAATACATTACCATACAGATTGTCGAGTCCATTTTAACAATAACATATCTTCAAAAAAGAAACCATCCAGTAAAAGTGAATGGCATTTTCTTCGAGAATATCACAAAATAGTTTTTAGTGAAATCAGCAGCATCATTGAAGAAGACGTCATTAAAAAAGGGCGCTGTTATTTATTAATATATTTACACGAATTGTATATTGATTCGTTGGAAAAAATTTTTCAAGAAAATTCCGTTGAAATGAACGTCGCTTTCACATCACACCAACTTGAAGAAAAAATTATGAAAAGATTTGCTAACGACATTAAATTTTTTACTGTTCGCAATAAAAAATTAATTGCACCTAAGTATTTACAAGCTGTAGATGATACAGTATTTGAAAAATTACAAACAGAAAATGTTTTACAAAAATCTGCATTGATTCTAAGAAAACTAATACTTGGAATAGAAAAAAACAAATTACCCTCTAAAAATATCACAGCTCAGCATTTGATAGCAGGAGAAGTTTCGATACCACAACCATTATTGGACTTCTATTTCACTCTTCTAGGTGGGTGTAATCAAAAGCGGAAAAAAAGCATCAAATGTTCTCGTCAAGTTCGTTCATATTGTCAAGATGTAATTTATGGAGTCCATAACGGTCAAGTGAAAACGTCAAAGCACATCATGTTGGGTATGACTTTGAAGAGCTTGACAAGTAGTAGAAAAATTATTGACATGATTAATAGATATGGACACTGTATTAGTTATCAAGGCGTCGAAGAACTGGAAACAGAAACCACATATACTTCAATTGAAAAGTCGACTTTATGCCCAGAAAAAATTAAAAAAAATCCCAATCTTTGTACTGGTGTGGCTTATGACAATTTCGACCGTTTTGTAGAAACTACAAATGGAAAAGATACCCTACACGATACTGTAGGAATTATTTATCAAAACATCGAGTTGAATACAACTGAAGAATCTGAAATGTCCGAAGCTCCGACTCCAAGTAATGAAAACAATTCGCCAAATAAAAAAAGAAGAAGAAGAACTTTTGAAGAAGTAACTGTAGATGAAATTCCGTATCCTAAAAGACCAAAAATGACGACTGAACTACAACCAACGGTTGATGATGAAGGAACGATTGACTGTCAAAAATACACTGAACTAGACAATATATGGATGGTTAGTCATGCTTTGGAATTACCTGATGTACCTATGTGGGTTGGTTTTAATAGTCGCATTTATGATCGTGATGACTCGCAGCAACTTATCTCTTATTTAACTCCGATCAATGCATCACCAACTAGCACATCTATTGTTGTAGAAACTATGAAACAGAGTCAAAAAATTGCTGAAGATTTACAGCAACCTTACATACAGGTAACCTACGATCTTGCGATAGCGAAAGTCGCTCTTCAAGTACAAGCTACCGAAAAACCCCAGTTTGATAATTTGTTCATCCATTTAGGAGCTTTTCACATAATGATGGCTTACTTCAAGGCCGTCGGTAAAGTGATTACTGACTGTGGATTAAGCAATGTTATGGTTGAGAGTATTTTGTTGGCAAATGGTTCAGTGAATGGGTTTTTGGATGGAAAACACTTTAACCGTTGTAAAAGATTACATCCTTTAATTACATTAGGACTAGAAATACTCCATTTCAAATCGTTTTTACAACATGACAAAATAACTTTAACAGATGATATGATCGAAGAAGTGAAAAGGTTACAAAAGTGCGAAGTATCGTCATTTAACGTTGAAAATGAAAATCTAAAAGAGTTGATGAATAATTATGAAATTTACAAACAACAAAGTCTTAACGGTGAACATGGAAAAACTTCACAGTTTTACATGATTTATATAAATCTCATACATCATTACTTAAACTTATCCCGCAGCATTCGTACTGGAGATTTCGAGCTTTTCAAATCAGTGTTGCCTAAAATTACTAATCTATTTTTTATGTGCAACCAACCAAACTATGCACGGTGGACTGTTAAATACTCTGATAATTTATCGAGAGTTGCAGAAACTCATCCTGATTTATATCAAGGATTCCAACAAGGTTGCTTTGGAATCAAAAGAACCGCGAAGCAGTTTTCAAGACAACCTATCGACTTGGTACTAGAGCAAACGATAAATGCAGACGCTGCGAGAAGGCTGACAGGTGTCATACACTTCACTAATTCAATTTCGGCACGACAAAGGTGGGCTCGAAACCACGATGTAAGATCCACTATAATAAGTCAAGTTTGTCTCGAGCTAGGATTACAAACTCATCAAGATGTTTCAGCAGATTTAACTCCTCATAACATCCGTAAAAACACCAAACAACTGCATACGTTTATGGCCACTTTCGAACGATTTATTAATCCTTTCAGCGATGAAGTGCCGAAAGACCAGTTAATTAATATTTCTACCGGAAAATCTGCATCACTGTCGGTTGAGGAATTTCTTTTAAATATTGAAACAAACGGAGATTGTCGTCGTAAAACTTTCATTTCTGAATGTCAATCGGATATCAGCAGATTTGAGAAAGCTATAAAAAAAACATCCATTGATAATTTTTCCAAAGATTATAAGAAAATGAAGAATGTTCGAGTAGGTGGTAAACTTCAAGAAGTTAAAATACAACGAGATTTATTTGGACGTATGCTAGGAATTTCCATGGACTATAAAATAGATATATCTAAGATTCTTTCATACCCAATTACCTCAGTGCCATTGTCAATGTGTCATTTAGATGGAACTATTTGTAAAACAGATAAATCTGCATTGTTGAAGTGCTTAGAGAAAGAGGTACCGCACGAGGAACCACGTCACATTGATGTATTAATAATTGATGGTTTTTTTCTTTTGCACACGATGAAAAACGTTCCAAAAAGATTTGGAGGTATTTCTAGAAAAATGTTGCAAATGGTTACTCAATTACAAGCGTTGAGAATTGATGTAATCTTTGATCAATATTTTACACCATCTATTAAAGATTATGAGCATTCTCAACGGTTTGAATCTGCACAATTGGAGTATATCATAACTGGACCTGAGCAATCGCGACCAAGTGATTTTACCAAAGAATTAAAAAATTCAAATTTCAAAGAAGCTCTTGTGGATTTTTTTATTTTACATTGGGCAACTGATGAAATGGCGTCATTTATTGGTAACAAGATTATACACGTAAACTTTAGAAAATGTCATTCTTTCACTGCCAATAATTCTAACAAAGTTGTATCAAGTATTGATGAAGAACTGTCATGCCCGGAACATGAGGAAGCAGACACCAAAATAATATACCATGCGTGTAATATCAACTATCCAGCGAATATAGTAATCCGAAGTGTTGATACAGACATTGTTGCTATAATGCTTGCTCATATGCACCACCTAAAAAATGATTCGTTTGTTTGGATGCTGACGGGAACTGGGAACAACTTCAGGTACATGGACCTAACAAAGATACACGCAGAATTAGGAGAATCTGTTTGTCAAAGCTTACCTGGATTCCACGCAATAACAGGGTGCGATTATAATCCTGCGTTATTCAGGAAAGGAAAATTAAAACCTTACAAACTATTGAAAAAATCTACTGAATTCCAGGAAGCTTTCAGTAAGTTCGGTGACAGTGAATTAATTGAAAATAAAGATGAACAAGAAAACGTCTTCAATATTATTCAGAAATTTACATGCAATATATACAATGTTCGTCATATAATTGACGTTGATGCGACTAGACTTCAAATGTTCATAGATTCGTATACAGTCTCTGATGTGAATGAAGCTTTTAATCGAAAAAAATTGCGAAACTTCGACGCTAGCAGCTTACCACCTTGTAAAAGTGAACTATTACAGCAATTTTTGCAAGCAAATTATATTTGTACGATTTGGAACAATGCTCACCTAAAAAATCCAACTTCCTATGGACCAGAAAATAATGGTTGGGTACTGGAATATGAACAATACCATTTTAAATGGTTTGAAGGGGACCAACTACCAAATTATGTCAGTGATTCTTTAACAACTTCGTCAGGTATGTAATTATGATATTCAATTATTATAGATACATTTGAAACTATTCGTAATTTTGTTAACTTGGTTTAATTATTACAGAAAATGACGAAAGAGAAGATATTGACGATGACCAGTCCACAGACAGGAGTATCAGTGATGAAGATGAGGAAGAAATCGACGAGAACGATTAAAATAATTGAGATTTTTTTTGAATTTAATAAAAATAATAAAATGTTTGGAATATTATTTTTCTTACTTTGTGTACAATGGCTATAATTAAAATTAAACTCCTTTTTCATTAAATGTTTTACTATCACAATAATTATTCCCTCCTTATGGTAAAAAAATTTTTTGCAAAATATTTAAATTTTTATTGAATTGAATATTTAATGAAGCTTGCAAAACTCTGGAACGTAATTTATTACATTTTTGAATTGTTGATTTAAAGATTTATTTGCGTAAAATTTTACTAAATAATTTTTTGAAAACTTAATTTTTAGTCGCTGATAATTTTATATATTAAATTTTCTTGATAAATCTAAAATTGTTTACCTCAGAATACAGAATAAAAGACAGCTGATGCTCAATAAAAGATCGCCGTGGGCCGAACGCACTATCTCACTCGCACCCGCTTACGCATATATCCCTCGCGGTCGCACCAACAATAGATCTTTAATGTGTCTGGCAATATGGGGGAACCATCTAAACTGCCTGGCTACTGAGGAAACATCATTTTATAGTTCTCCAAGTAACATATATAAAATTCAGCTTTTATACTATAACTTAAGTATAAATAAAATTAACCCTACTTCAAGGGTGCCTGGCAGGGGGTTGGAACTGTACTAAGTGCCTGGCTGTGGACGAGGTGATTTCTAAGATGATCACTAATAAAATATATGAAAACTAAGCTTTATACTATACTAACTTTGAGACACAATTTTACACACCTTTACTACCTGTTACCTGCCAAAGCCACCGCGACCCAAGTTTCATAGCCTGGGATCGTTCTTACCTGTATAGTGGACATACACAGAGAAACTTTTACGTTTTATTATTTAACTAAGGCCTGGCCGTCGCGGGCTCTTAGACTAAATAAGGACAGGTAGAAAGACCGAGGTACGATCCGCGATGCCTTAGAGATCTCTTTTAAATGGTGTATGGCGCACACCTACGACTTAAAATTGACATCTTATATTTAAATAACATAATTACTTTTATCACGAGATATATAACCACCTATTGGTGGAGATATTAAATTGAGATTACTGTGCTTCCATCTATGGAATTTATTTATGATTCATTTGATTAAATAAACAAAAGTATAACAGGACCTCGACTCCTAGTTGCTACTCGCTATGGAATACAGTCCGCTCTGATAATAGGGCCACTATCAATAGGGCCGCTTCCCCAGTTTCTCGCTCGAGCTCAACCCCCACTACCGCCACTACACCGGCTCACCTCGGGTTTCATATTCGTCTCTGTCAATAGGGCCGAACGTTAGCTCGATGAAATAGCGTATAATTTCGCTGCTTCAAATTCAATTCATCATCATTTTAATATGTATAATACATAATTGAATTTATTCGAAGAAATAGATAGTGTATATTTAGTGATTTCACTACACCCCAACCAACACGAAATGGTGGAAAAAACGTTTAAAATTGGTGGAAGCTGGATTTAGAAACCGCCTACATTGATTGTATAATATACGTTTATCAAGTACGTTTATTTATACCACTGAATGTCCGCCTTAAAAACGACAAATTCAACGTTTATATTCGGTTTATTAAACTACTTATATACGTACGGAATCGACGTTTTCGATCAACGTGATTAGAACCTACTTGCAGAGCGTTTTATCCACATTTATTTTCTATGTTTATCTATATCCTAGCATTCGCGTAACTGAAACGTCACCTATAACCCAATGAATACCAGTTCGTATAAAAAACGTATAAAAAGGTCATATACTCTACTTTTATTCAGAGGAAAAATGTTCCTCAGTTAAACGCATAAGTAGCGTTTATTGAAAACGTTACGTCTATACGTTCAACATTACGCAATGAACAACGTTGAATATACGTGTACCGAATCCAGGAAAAAAAAGACTTGGAAAAAAAAGACCCAGAAAAAAAAGACTGGAAAAAAAAGACTTGGAAAAAAAAGACACGGAAAAAAAAGACCCGGAAAAAAAAGACTCGGGAAAAAAAGACCCGGAACTAAAAGACTCAAAATCAAATTATTGTTAAATTTCATTTTTTATTATTTTCGACAATCATCGCTAAATTGCCATGGATTTTAATCGTTGTAGTATACATGGGGTATCACATTATACAATATAATTCGGAGGTAAGTGGGTTTACATTTATGGTGAGATTCGTATAGATGTCATTGTTCAGGTTTGTTTTCGTTTTGATCGGTACTCATTGAGGCATTGTGGTGATAAAGGCCTCGGAATTATTCAGTTAGTCAAGTACATCGAAGGTGTACTAACCTGTTCTAACCTATTCTAACCTGTTCCAACCTATTCTAACCTTTCGGGAGCCACAGCCACCTTCTGAGTATTTCGCATGTGTGTGTGTGCGTAGGATTAGTGGGGTGGCCTAACCAATTCTAACCTGTTCTATCCTATTCTAACCTGTTCTATCCTATTCTAACCTGTTCTAACCTATTCTAACCTTTCGGGAGCCACAGCCACCTTCTAAGTATTTCGCATGTGTGTGTGTGCGTAGGATTAGTGGGGTGGCCTAACCTGTTCTAACCTGTTCTAACCTATTCTAACCTTTTGGGAGCCACAGCCACCTTCAGAGTATTTCGCATCTGTGTGTGTGTGTGTAGGATTAGTGGGGTGGTCTAACCTATTCTAACCTGTTCTAACCTATTCTAACCTTTAGGGAGCCACAGCCACCGGGTGGGTGGCTCGCCTCAGGTCACGCCGCTTCGCGTCGTGACCTGGGCTCACGATGAAGGAAAATCATCCCTCCCGCCCGGAGACCACCTAGCGGGCGGATTCTCGGGCGGGATTCAAAAAAGGCCTAACCTATTCTAACCTGTTCTCACCTATTTTTTAGCGGCAATTTAGCGATGATTGTCGAAAATAATAAAAAATGAAATTTAACAATAATTTGATTTTGAGTCTTTTAGTTCCGGGTCTTTTTTTTCCGAGTCTTTTTTTTCCGGGTCTTTTTTTTCCGTGTCTTTTTTTTCCAAGTCTTTTTTTTCCAGTCTTTTTTTTCCGGGTCTTTTTTTTCCAAGTTTTTTTTTTTCCGCCAACCACGTGGACCACTTGAATATTTGGCCAAATTATTGTTGCGCAGAGAAAAAAAATTAAGATATTTAAAATGAATTAATTACAATATATGAGGCGTTGATCAACAACTACTAATCGCAAACAATCGCACTTTTTTCCGAAGTAAGAATTTTAGGATTAGAAAAACTTCGCATTATTGTTGTGGCCGGGATTCGATCCGGGAACGCTCGCATTCGCTTGTATTACTATTCGCACGCTCTATCGACTACGCCAAATTACCTATTGACAAAGTCAATCACTTTCTCGTAATTGTCTGGGACTTTGCATATGTCTCAATGATATCAGTGTTTTAATGCAACCGAGATATGTTGACTAAACATCCGAGTTGTAAATAGTAATAATTTCTTGCCTAGAGTTCCATACGTTCTCACTCGATTCAATTATATTGCACATTCATTATTATATCGGGAAAACGTATGAATGACGTGTAGATATGACATTTGAGACGACGCATTTCGAGCGTATAATCATCGAAAGGAATTGAACGTTATTAAAGTGTAACTCAAAATCCGCGAGGTATACGTTGGTTTTTTGATTTTCAAAGACGTTTTGAGGAAACGTATGCAATACGTCTATGATATGTGTAGCAGTGTACGTACTTTGGAGCGTTTTGTACATGCAGTTGAATACACGTATCCTAGTCCAGGCTAATAAATGTATATATATCACGTAAATTTACAACGTATTCGTTGTCCGAATTATAAGTGTATATTAAAGGTATAGGAAGTTATTTCTTCGTTTAAAAAACGTGATTATTGACGGAATATTATCGGATTACTGATAAACGTGTATAATATACGTTACATAAATGTATTATGATATATTAATACCAAAAAACTTTCAAAGAAGCCCTGAATAAAATTATTGCAGATAAACGTGACTTACACGACATTTAGTAGCGTTGATTCAAAGCTGATAAATGCCCTAACGAAAACGCTTATGAGCGTGGAATACGTATTCATAAAACGTTAACATTATCTGCTATATAGATTGAGGTATTTACATGGCTCGCAGATACGTGTGGCACACGTAAGTGCAATAATATTTATTAAACCTTTGGAGGAACACTGATGAAGAAAGTCATTGATAAACGTAAGAACCACGTTAATTAGGCGTTTAGAGAATGTGAATAGCATGAATATTTTAAACGTTTTTTTGAATACGTAGGTTATACGACAGTTAGTAATTATTTATTAAACGTCGATCACAGCCCTGAAATCAATGGTCTATAAACGTATGAAACACATGCATTAAATGTTGACAAAAATGGTATCAGTATACGTCTCAATCTAACGTAACATAATCATGCTGAAAAACAGATGTCTGAAATAAACGTTTTCAATAATGGTGAATGGAAAACTGCATCGTGGATACACGTTTATTTTTCACACCGTACACTACATTTCCACCACTATCACGCATATTAAACGTGTTCTCCACCATTTCGTGTTGGTTGGGACCAATGTGTATTCTCAACACATTTTGGAAGATAAATTATGATACGTGTGAATTAGAGCTTTCGCAAAATAACAAAATTTAGAAAAAAATTAATATAAGAAATTGAAATAAGCCATTTTCATATATGTTGAGGAAAAATAGGTAGAGTAAAACAAAATGAAGTGAACAACAAATTTTTGTCAAGTAAATATATATTTCCAGCGGGATTTCGTTGAATTTTTGTCATTTTCGATAGAATGAAAAATTAACTTGTTGAGCTTATGGTTAGCGATATTCATTCGTTTGCAGAATCACAAAAATCGGTTAGAATAACTTATCATCGATCTCACTCACCCTTTTTAATTTATGGGTTCTATGTCCATTTTAATAATCGAAAACAAAGAAAGAAAATAATGATGATGAAAATAAAAATCACGCCTATAAAAAATGTAAGTTTTTTTTTTTCAAACTCATGCATGTATCATTCACAGTTCTTGAAGTACGTCGTCTTCATTCAGAATGCGGATGGTAGAAGAAATGAAGCTGAAATCAATGATCGATTCGCTGTTGGTTGGATTCGGTTGTACAAAAGTCTCCTCTGGATGATTCTCCGATTCTGCATGTTCATTGACTTGCGCAAGAATTTCTTCGTTCATCCATATCTCTTGAGAAACTATAAGAAAACACATTTTTTCAAATAGTTCTTTGAAAACAATGTATAATTTTGTAGGGGAAGGCGGGGCGAGTTGTGGCAAAATAAGAAAACATTGGATTGTGTCAAATTCTCTATGAAACCCAAACATATAAAATCTTAGTTAAAACAAAGCATATCATGGCCCTTAATTATTTGGTAAATTGAGATTATAGTGAATTGGATTAAACGAAAATATATTTTTTTGCTGAATATGGAATTTGGCACAACGTGCCCCTCCTGAGGGGTTAGTTGTGACAGGGTTGGGGCAGGTTGTGACAATGATATTTTGGCTGTGTTAACTGGGTATTCTTTAATATTAACTAGTATTTGGCATACTGACAAGAATACTTATGCGTAATGAATACTGAAAAATAACAATCATCATATCATATATAATATTAAAGTTCGAAATCGGATGTCCGGATGTCACACTTTTTTTTCAGAGCACTATAGCTTGACTGTACATGTCTGCGTGCTTCTCACTGTCATGCTATCTGACCTCGGACTTCGCTGTTACATATGATGCGATATTATTATCAAGAACGTTCCAGGATTGATGCATGAGTTTTTCTAGATTATAAAAAAAGTATAGTAGGGACAGTAATAATAACACCTGTTCTCGCGATATTTTAATTATTTATTATTTTTTCATGAGGGTTTTCAAAAATATCGCAAAAGTCTTGGCCACGGCCTCCTTCCGCGACCGCTCCTCCTGCCGCTGCTGGAGCCTTTGCCGCCACTCTTTGGCACTGCTGCCGGCCCTCCTCCCTCTGTACGCTGTTAAAAAATCAAATATTCGAATAAATATTCTACAAAACAACATAGCCAGAATTATTGAGAATTGACCTTGCGATTACATAATATAGGTGCGAATTCACACCAAGGGTTTCTCATTTCGCCTGTATCTTTTCGATATCGGGAAGTACGGTGTTTTCCCCACCACGAAAAAAAAAGTCGAACAGTTTTTCCAGCAGATGGCCCCGGACCAACATTCAATTATATTTTGGCCATCGGAGGAGACGGACGTAAATTCATTTTCGGTGCGAATTTTTACCCGCGTGCAACTCCCGACTGATAAACGAGTTTTTTGCGATTGAGGAATCAAATATACTCTGATAACAGGGCTGTTAGTGGTCAAGCCCCCTAAAAAATATGATTGTAGAACTGATGAAGATTGAAAAATATGACATAAAAATGACCGAAATATCCTCATTGTATAACAGACAATTGATCCATGTATGACGAAGAAGAGCGAACAATGAATGAAACAAAAACTGAGTCTAAACTATAATGAGACAGGTAACGAAAACGGGAAATTGAAGTAAGGATTGGTAGTTAACGTATCGTTTGCTCTATTGCGACGTTCCGCAAGACTTAGGATCTTGAAGTTAGAACTGAGATATGAGGTTCAGTGCTCAATGAATCAATCTTTTTCTGGAATGTCGAATAAATAAACCTGTATACCCTCAAATTATGAATATTCCCGTTGGATGTCGGGTTCGAATTTTTGATTTCCTTCAATGGAAAAAATGGTATTTATTTGGAAAAAAATAGTGCCTTCACCATTACAGTTTTTACAATGTTTGTAATTTGTATTTAGATTTTTTTCTAGATCATCATCGCCATTTCATTGGGCATATTCTGAGCTTCGAATAATACAGGTAATGAATGAAAATGGTTGGTTGGAGTCAGAGATGTGAAGCGTTGCAGTCAGCTGGTGCGAATTCGCACCGGCGTGTGAAACTCAGGCTTTCGAATAGGTGTGTGATCAAAGGGTTATGAATAGAAAAAAATTTCAATTGTCGCTACTTATTATCGATGAGTAAGTACGAAGAAAAATTCGTGAAAAAACTGAATTTTGATTTTTTGCCGTCACTGGATAGAAAAAAACACAGTCGTGCTAAGGAATCTGAGGAACAACGGTCTAGCAGACTTGGAGCCGCTGCAAAATACAAAAAGAAACAAAGAGAATCTATTCGTATGGTCAATTCAAATAAAAGAAAAAATATTTGCAAAGAATTTTCAGTGTCATCTAGGACGAAAAAAATGAAAACTGATAATCATACGATTTCCAGAGGAAGCGCGCTGATAGCGAACTCAGATTACAAAGAAGATGAGGTAAAACTTAATTATTTGGGAGAAATGAATAATATATGTGAATTCTGTAATGCTAAACATTTCGTTTTTGAATTACCAACCGATAAAAAGTAAAGCATTTGTTGTCACAAAGGTAAAGTACGTATTTTTGAAGATAGTACTTATCCTGAAGCGATCGAACAGTTAATCAACGGTACCGATAAAAGTAGTAAAAATTTCATGCGCAACGTAAGGAGTTATAATAATTCTTTGGCATTCGCAAGTTTTGGTGAGAAATTGGATTCAATGAATGGAAGTCAGGGTCCTTTTGTATCCGCATCTGTGGACAAACGTATCATAATACATACGCGCTTCACCCAGATGTCCATGAAACACGTAAATATGGACAATTGTATATCATCGATACCGAAATCGCCACTAGAATACGTATGCAGCATCCCGGCAATAATGATTGTTTACCAGAACTACTGAGCGAATTGGATGATATTGTACGGAGAACGAATCCATACGCGAAGGCTTTCAAAAGGATGCACGAGATGGAAGAAGAAGAACGAAAACTGGCGAATACAGCCGGCCATCCCGCCCGCGAAGTAAGAATGTGGTTGAAGTGGCATGATGATGTTGACCAGAATCGTTTCAACCGACCAAAATGCAACGAAGTAGCGGTTGTATTTGTCGCGGACGACGGAAATCCTCCAGTACATAGAGACTTATGCGTGTATTCTAGGAGCGAAGGTGCTATAAGTATACCAAGTCTAAGTAAACACGTCGACCCTATGACTTATCCTCTGATGTTTCCCTCCGGTGAAACCGGCTGGACGCCCGGGATGGAGCAAATGGCAGGAAAGCGCATGATAACCGCGTTGCAATATTATAGTTATAAATTGAGCGATAGAGGGAAATTCAATCCGCGTCTGAACATGGGGAAATTGACTCAACAATACATTGTTGATATGTGGACGAAAGTTGAAAGCCATCGACTGTATTTCATAAGAAGTCAACAAAGCAAATTACGAGCGGAAATGTATCAAGGAGTGATCGATTATCTACATAACAAAGCTGGAGAGCATAATGCGAGAATCGGGAAAATGGTTATATTACCATCGTCGTTCAGCGGAAGTCCGCGAGCCTTGCAGCAAAGTTTCATTGATGCAATGAGCATATTGCAAAAATATGGAAAACCCGATTTATTCATAACCATAACCTGCAATCCTAAATGGCAGGAAATTGTGGAAAATTTGAAGCCCGGTCAAACTGCAATGGACCGACCAGACCTCGTATCAAGGGTTTTTCATCATAAAGTTAAGGAGTTGAAGATGGAATTGATCAATAACTCGATATTTGGAAAGTGTGCTGCTTATGTTTATGTTGTCGAATTTCAAAAAAGAGGGTTACCGCATGTGCATATGCTGTTTTGGCTGGAAGAAGACAACAAAATCTGGGATGCAGATGACGTAGACAAAGTAGTCTCTGCAGAGATACCAGATAAAACGAAGTATCCGGTGTTCATGACATAGTCAAGCAATGCATGATTCACGGTCCTTGTGGTCAACAAAATATAAATTCGCCTTGCATGGATAGCAAAACTAATCTATGCACCAAACGATTTCCGAGGGATTATGTTTCGGAAACAAATTATCATTCAGCGGGTTATCCGTTATATCGTCGAAGAGACGATGGTAACGTGATTGTTTTCAAGTCTAAGAGAGATGGGACGTGTAAAATTGCTGACAATAGATACATTGTACCCTATAATGCGTATTTGTTGTTGAAATTCAACTGTCACATCAATGTGGAAGTATGTTCGACGGTGCTATGTATCAAGTATTTATTCAAGTACTGCTTTAAAGGACATGATTGCGCAATCGTCGAAATAACAAATGTACAGGAGGAAAATTGCATCAAATACAACGAAGTTGATTTGATGAATATATATCCACGCGATACGTCTGCCCACCCGAGGCAATGCATCGTTTATTCGAATATCCAATGAATGAACAGTCACACGCTATATACATATTAGCAGTTCATGTGGAAAACGAACAATTAGTGCACTTTGAAGAGGGTCGTGAAAAAGCAGCCATAGATAAAAATAAGGAATCAACATTGCTCGCGTGGTTCAATTTGAATAGGAATGATATTGAAGCACGTAAGTATTTGTACTGTGAAATTCCGAATCATTATGTATTTAATAAGCAAGATACACAGTGGACGGAACGAAAAAAATTTGTCAAACCTGTTTTGAGTAGAATGTATTTCGTGAGTCCGAAGGAAACTGAGCGCTGTTATTTAAGATTGTTGCTATTGCATGTCCGAGGAGCACAATCATTCCAAGATGTGCGAACTTATGATGGTATAGTATACCCATCCTTTTTTGAAGCAGCCGTACAGCGGAAGTTAGTCGCTGATGACGCAGAATGGGATAAATGTCTTGCAGAAGGATCAGGCCTTAAATTCCCCAGAGAGATGTGTCGGTTGTTTGCATACATATGTGTGTTCGGCATGCCGATTAATGCCGGCCAATTATTTGAAAAATACAAAAATGAGTTTGTTGATCAAACTGCAGAATATACCGAAGAAAGTGAACAAAAGGCTTTGCAAGTAATAAATGACATACTTATATTTCATGGATTCAGTTTGCAGAACTTCAATTTACCGGATATCAAAGATATTGGTACATTTCTGGGTGATACGAAGAATGATGACGTGCAGCATGAAAATATGATTACGTTAAAACCGGCGGTGATAACATCAGTAAATAGTTTAACGGAACACCAACGAAATATATTTCATGCGGTCATGGCTGCGGTTCGTGGTGAATCTGCCGAGAAATGTATTTATTTAGATGGTCCCGGTGGCAGTGGAAAAAGTTATTTACACAACACTGTCATAACTACATTGAAGAGTTTAGATATGACGGTGCTGCCTGTAGCGTGGACAGGAATTGCAGCGAATTTATTGAAAGGAGGTAAAACTGCACATTCCACATTTAAATTACCGTTCCTTCTGAATGTAAGATCAACTTGTAATATTAGTCCAAATTCTAAACATGGATCACATATTCGTGATGCGAAAGTCATAATTTGGGATGAAATAACAATGGCATCTAAATATGCACTAGAGGCTGTTGATCGTATGTTAAGAGACTTGTGTCATTGTAACGAGCCATTTGGTGGTAAAATTGTCATAGTTTCCGGTGATTTTCGGCAAACTTCACCAGTTGTACGACATGGCAGTAGAACACAAATTTTAGAAGCGTGTGTCAAAAGAAGCAGCCTATGGAGTCAATTCACATATACCGGGAAGAAATCTTGATAGTATACAGGTGACTGCGCACGCGCCGAATAATTCATTTTCATTGGTCGATAAAGTCGTCACGCAGTGATATTTGAGGCCAGCTTGCCTCAGCATACGACGAAACGCGCGCATGCGTAGTCGCCTGTATACTATCAAGATTTCTTCCCGGTATATGTCATTGAAGGGTAATATTCGTGTTTGTGATGGACAAACGGATTTCAAGCAATGGCTTCTGAAGGTTGGCGACGGGGAATTCTCTGATTCCTTTGAACGTCATAACGAAGTTGTAACCATTCCTTCCGATATTCTCTCGAATGGAAATATTGTACAAGAGATATTTGGAGCAAGTGTCGATCCTCAAGATCCGTCGATTTATGGCAAAGTTATATTAGCTCCGACAAACGTCGAGGTTATCGCCATTAATGACGAAATGCTGTCGAAAATTAAAGGTGTCGGTGTAGATTATCTAAGTGTAGATTCAGGTGAGGATGAAGATAATATAGACATCAAAAATATACTTCCAATGGAATTCATGAATTCATTGACGCCGAACGGTCCTCCACCGCATAAATTAACGTTAAAAGTAGGAAGCATTGTCATCCTGTTACGGAATCTAAATTTATCACAAGGACTATGTAATGGTACCAGACTGGTTGTTAAAAAGTTGAACCAGTATCTGATTTGCACTGAAATCATCGGTGGAAATTGCGCTGGAGAAACAGTATTGTTACCCCGGATAGACTTATCACCGTCCGAAGAGGAGATACCATTCAAGATGGTTAGAAGACAATTTCCAGTCAGATTAGGTTGCGGGATGACAATTAACAAGTCGCAAGGTCAATCTTTCGATAGCGTCAGTGTGTATTTACCAAATCCAGTGTTTAGTCATGGTCAACTGTATGTTGCTTTGTCTAGAGTTAAGTCCAAAATCAATTTGAAAGTTTTGTTAACTGACAAATCTGTCTTCACTAACAGTAAAAGTTTGGACCATAAATTGTATACCAGAAATATTGTCTACAAGGAAATACTAGGTTCTGCGTGAATTAATCGATCCATAGCTACTATTTTATATCCATGTCGGCGCTAGGAAAAATATACTCTGTTGAAAATGCAGAGTTCACAATACATGTACAATGTACATGAACTGTTACATTCACATTGGCACTTCCAATTCTACCGGATACTGTGAAACTGTGATAATCAACCGCTATCTTAATAATATTCTTTCGGAAATGCAATATTCAATGTTACTCACTTTTCCAAAAATTCAGTTGCTTACATGTCAGTCTAACGGTGAGAACGATTAGCTGCTTATGCTTCATGTAGGTAAAGGCGCTAAAAATATGAGCTGCCAATGACTTGTTCAGCTGGGCGCTACAAAAATTATTAGCTGCTTGACACTTTGTGTCGCTAAGCGCTACAAAAGTTATTAGCTGCTGAAGGCTCTTGTGGTCCAGCGCTCAGAATTAGCTGCTGAAGTCTTGTATGGCTAAGCGCTACAAAATTAGCCGCTGAAGTCTCATGTGGCTAAGCGCTACGAAATTTGTTGCTGATGAGCATTCATTTCATCGTAATAAAAAAAATTATCTCCATGAAATGACTGATTCCGTCAGTGTATCTATTTTATTAGTAAGACGAATTTCATTTCAATTATAATTATTTCGAATAAATCGTGCGAGCATGGCACATTACCGATTTCATCAAGTATGAAGAAGTACTATCGGCTAAGAGTGTGATGACATTTCTTCTTAGTGTGCTATCCGTTTTAAATTGAACAACGCAAAATCCACTCATAACCGAGCGAGCATAGCGAGTGAGGAACAACGGAAGAACCACTGATAACCGAGCGAGCGTAGCGAGTGAGGGACAGCGCAAAACCAAACGAGTGAGCGAGCGAAGCGAGCGAACGAGCAAAATTATCAGCTAGTTCAATCATGATTGTTCAAATAGTCCAAATTAATTCAAATTAGTTTTACCAATTTTCAAGCCTTGGGTAGGCCTGTAAATGTCCTTTGCCACAGTATAGTAGGCTTCGGCAACATATGTTGTTGACTCCAAAAGGTTTCCTACTTTGACTACAAATCTTAAAATTCGCAGAGCTTGTTGAAAATTAAGTAAAAAAAAGTTGTAAGGGAGTCGGGTTGGAAAAATGCATCTCCACTTGAGAAGATATTTTTCCTCAATGGTTGTATTTGAGTTGTCGTTTATGAATATTTGAACAAATATCAGTTTCATCCAGACATTTGCAGTAAAGTGGGAAATTATACTTCAAATTTCAATTCAGTATTAGTAGTTTTGGTACCCAATTATCAATAAGCTCTGTGAGTTTGAAACTTTGTAGTCAAAGTAGGAACCCTTTCGGAGTCAACAGCATGCGTTGCTGAAGCCTGCTTTACTATGGCAAAGGACATTTGCAGGCTTATCCGAGGCTCAAAAACTGGTGAAACTAATTTGATCTAGCATAATGATCATGATTAAATAGTGAGATTCAATTCTTTATCCCACACTATTTAGTTAGCCTTGCTAGCGCGTACCCACAAATCATGTATTTTAAGCTTTATGCCTGGGAAATTTATGATTTTTAGCATGCTAACTCACATTTTCATTATACTATGATAGCAATTCAAGTGAGGATGACTGATATCTGAGAAGAAGTCTAAAGTATTGTGGTCTCCGTTAAATATTTGGCTACAGCTCAATAATACTCTAATTTGAGGCTCGCCAAGAGAACAAAGGCCTATCAGATGAAATGGAAATTGATAGGTCTCATCTTCTGGCCCAAGTAAACATCTTCAACAGTTTGATCAAAATGCGTTATCTGGAAGTCCCGTCTGATACTCTCCTTGTGAGTATTTGAAATAGTATAAATTACCAATGCCTAATACCAGCTGGCGCCCAGCAATTCTGGGAGTCCTGAAATAATCTGGAAAGTTCGGGGAGTTTTACTTCTATCCTGGGAATTTCCCCAGATCCTTTGGATATTTGTATAAAAATCTCTCAACTTCGGTGCCAATAATAACGTTCCATTAATTTTATATTGAGTCAATGCTGAGAGACAATCGATTGAACAAAATTTATATCAAAGCATACTATGCTCATCTTTATTTATAGGTATAATAATTGTTCATTTAACAAATTTTGTCAACAACCTTGATTTCGTAATTTGGAGTTCTGCAACATTGCACTACATAATGAACTTTAATATTTCTACATACGAGTTGTGAATGACCTTTTCAGTAGGATAAACGAGAGGCTGGGATCGATTGAGCGAACTTTACTATTACAGAGGCGTCGAGGTGTAGTTCCAAAACCAGCCTATCTGCCTTTCCGTAGGGTAGAAGATATTCTGGACTTCAACGGAACAGATCGAGACACCTACGAACAACTAGTAAGAAGTAGTTTTTCAACGATTTCGCGGCCCAGATCTTTCTATCAAAAATGGCAATTTGATGTGAAAATCATAACATTTTTCTTATTATATATAGGTTCAGTACCTTGAATATGTTGGAGGCTTCACATTGAAAGAAGTCTGTAATTTATGCATGAAAGAGCTGGTAAAAGATGAGACTACACGCCACTTCACATGGTGGGGCCGTGATACTGGAAGACCAGTTAGATCAACTCCATTTTATGATACAGGTCTTGCTAGAGCCATTCACGGTATGTGCCATATTCAATTCTGCTTTGTTTAGTCCATCTTGGTCCATGATGAATAACGAATAGCTTCCTTGGTAATTTGTAGATGCCGCTTCGAACAATGTTCACTTTCGCCCTCCGACGCAACGCGATTTTTGCAAGTACATGCAAGAAGCTATACGTATTGCAAAACAACGGGTGCGTAATAATCAACGGGAAAATCGTGGGCCACGCAGACCTGAAGGTATCAGGCGACAACAGGAAGCACAGGCACAAAGGCTATTTGCCCGGCGTGATGTCGAAGAAAATATAGTACGAGAGCCCACGACCAAGATTTTTGTCTCATAGCAACTCGGCTAAAACCTTTTGTAATCGATAGATTATACGACCCCGAACTCGGAAATGCAGTTTTCAGACATTTTGCGCGTAGCGTCCGATCCAGGCGAATTTTCAAAACTGTCAACAAATTGAGCCGACCTGATCCATAGCAACTCGTCTGATTTCCAGAACGTAGTTAGATGGTGCTCTTGAGGTACCAAAATCACGTTTTTCAGACACCGGTAGCGTAGCGTATGTCCAGTAGACCATTTTGAAAAAACAAAAAATGAGACAAAAAAATGGATGTATAGCATCCCGTCTGAAAATCATTTTTATAAGTACAGTGGCGTAAGTTGATGTGGAAAAAACAATTTTCAGACAAAAATCGTGTCACCACACGTGTTCGGAGCATTTCGAAACTGTCAACAAATTTAGCTAGCCTGATCCATAGCAATTCGTCTGAAAACTGTTGCACATGATAAAGTAAGTTACCTAGACATAGAAAAAATTATTATCAGACGAATTGAGTGTAGCAGCTAACCTATCAGACAATTTTTCGACAGCTAAAAATCGTAAAATACCCGTATTCGTGCATGTATTCATGCTGCACTCATACAACTTCTTGATAATGATTACAAATTCAGTTACCTAAGATGGTTAAACTAAACTTGAAGGATATTTCAAATAAATTGTACACAATGGAATAGTGATGAGAATTTATGATTTTATTCATCGAAAATTTAATCACTGTCAGAATCGTCAAATTTTTGTACTTTCGATACTGATTGTTTGCGACAAAATACACAATCGAGAATATTAGACATATTTCGAAATCGTAAAACACACCGCACCTGGCAAACACGATCGGAGTTCTAACGGTCGCAAAAGTTTAGTGGGGATCCGCTGGGTCGTAGCGGAGTTGAGTCAGGAGCGCGAGCGTGATAAGTGAATAGATAGCCCATTTTGACATAGGACCGTAACAAGTGTTGGAGCATTGCAAACGACCGCGGAGCGTTGCTTTTCAAAATGCTCCGAACACATGTGGTGACACGATTTTTGTCTGAAAATTGTTTTTTCCACATCAACTTACGCCACTGTACTTATAAAAATGATTTTCAGACGGGATGCTATACATCCATTTTTTTGTCTCATTTTTTTTTTTTTCAAAATGGTCTACTGGACATACGCTACGCTACCAGTGTCTGAAAAACGTGATTTTGGTACCTCAAGAGCACCATCTAACTACGTTCTGGAAATCAGACGAGTTGCTATGGATCAGGTTGGCTCAATTTGTTGACAGTTTTGAAAATTCGCCTGGATCGGACGCTACGCGCAAAATGTCTGAAAACTGCATTTCCGAGTTCGGGGTCGTATAATCTATCGATTACAAAAGGTTTTAGCCGAGTTGCTATGGATCAGGTTGGCTCAATTTCTTGACATTTTTGAAAATTTGTCCAGGTCGCACGCTACGCGCAAAATGTCTGAAAACTCAATTTTTTGAAATAAAATGACAATCACTATGTACATTTTCAATATCAGACGAAATGCTATACATCCGACTGCCTATTTTTTTTGACATAGCAGAAATGGCCCCCCACGAAGACGCTACACTTTTGAACATTACTACCCTCTTAGTCGGGTTCAGGGTCATATCATCTATCAATTTTATAAGGTTTTAGCCGAGTTGCTATGAGACATGGTTTTGGTCGTGGGCTCTCGTA
The DNA here is from genome assembly GCA_914767705.2 of Tenthredo notha. Classification (NCBI taxonomy): domain Eukaryota; kingdom Metazoa; phylum Arthropoda; class Insecta; order Hymenoptera; family Tenthredinidae; genus Tenthredo; species Tenthredo notha. The sequence continues at coordinate 305,659 of OU611923.1, forward strand.
CTAATAGTGGAAGTGAGTCCGGTGTGGAATGACAGAAAAATATAGGATATTTATGGGGATATGCATAATATACAATATAATGCATGTGTGCTATAATGGAAGATGACAATTTTTTTTAAGTGTCCTCATTAATTTTGATATATTACTTTTAAGTATTGCTAAGCTATTTATATATATATATACACACATATATATACATATATATTAAACTGGCTGTTAAAAAAAAAGTTTACGCTCCAACCTGAAAAATATTAAGTTCACCATGAAAAAAGAAGATCCTCAAAGTTTCAATGCTCTTATCTCATTATTCAGGGGTGCCGCCCATTTTTTGTTTTATTTTAATTTTAATTTTCATTTTCATTTTCATTTTAGGTATAAATTTTTTTTATTTTTTCTCGAAATCGATTTTTTTTTTTGTTTACTCATAAAATAAGATTTTATTTGTTTTCAGACCCTGATCTTGCTGAATTTTATAACGATTCGACAAAATCAAACGGTAGACCAATAAATCTGGGATTGAAAATACTCTTTACCCAAATATTTTCAATTTAGTTCCTTATTTTAAAAATTTTTTATTCACTTATTTATTTTATTTGATTCATCTTTTGTTACTAATTTGATTTGTTAATTTTTTGTTCTAGGCTTCCTTGAAATTTTTTTAGAGTAATTCCCAGGCTATAATTTTTTTAAACGTGTTGAATATTCCATCATGAAAAATTGAAAATGTTTGAGTGAAAAGTATTTTCAATTCCAGATTTATCTGTCTACCGTTTGATTTTTTCGAATCGTTGAAAAATTCAAAAGGATCAGGGTCTGGAAACCAATAAAATTTTATTTTATGAGTAGAAAAAAAAATTCAATTTTTAGAAGAATTAAAAAAATTAAAATTAAACGAAAAATTGCCGGCACCCCTTAATAATGGGATAGAGCATTGAAACTTTGGGGATCTTCTCTTTTCAAGGTAAACTAATATTTTTCAGGTTGGAGTGCAAACTTTTTTTTTAACGTCCAGTCTAATATACCGCGAGGACCAGGTGAAAGAGAATGGTCGGTCCGCCCAGACACCTTATATTTCGTATTTTCATGGGGATAGCCACTCGTTGCGCTGAAAAATATATCCTGGGGTCGAAGCTATCGACCACGCGCCAAAATCACCCTAAGGATTTTCTGCGCAACGAGTGGCTATCCCCATGAAAATACAAAATATTAGGTGTCTGGGCGGACGGACCATTCTCTTTCACCTGGTCCTCGCGGTATATGTATTATACGTCCAATAATAACGAAATATATATATATATATTTATATGCTCTCTCTCTCTTTTAAAATAAATATTCCTTATCTTACATAAAAATAATGGTGATATTATAATAAAATAATAAACATATCTGTATCTAATATAAATATCTCTGTATTACATAATTTTCACTTGAAATATAATTGTAGATGTATTAAGGTGCTTCCCTACGCAAATCCACCAGACCTGAAAACATTGAGAAAAAAGGTGTTATGAAACGGAATATCTCTCCCTGGGCACCGAAATCAATGAAACAAACTTCGTTGCGCAATTCTATGTACGATTTCGAACACGTACGGCCAGAAATTTTTTTTTTTTATGCGAAAATAGAGAAGATATCCATGTAAAACGTTTTCAAAGCCGTTTTACATGGATATCTTCTCTATTTTCGCGTAAAAAAAACATTTTTTTGGCCGTACGTGTTCGAAATCATACATAGAATTTCGCGACGAAGTTTGTTTCGTTGATTTCGGTACCCAGGCAGAGATATTCCGTTTAATAACACCTTTTTTCCCAAATTTTCAGGTCTGGTGGAATTGGGTAGGGAAGCACCTTAAAGTGAAATGCAGCACGAAAATTTCTACCGTATAGTTTTGTCCCATTACTTTCTTGAAGATGTATACCCCTAGCAGGAATAAAATATTTCCATAGTATGAAAATGTTATTGCGGATTTTGGAGAAACTATAGGAATTTGAATTTCTTCCTAAAACTTCCCAATAATATTCTCACACTGTAAATATACTGGGGCTTTCTGTGATTGCGGATCAGTGCGTCGGGAAACACTTCACTGTACGCTTTTGGCCCTCTACTACCACGATGGGGAGTCAATAACGTAGAGTGAAGTTTTCCCTGATGGACTGACCCGCATCCACAGAAAGTCCCAGTATGTCCATGGATCTTGCCGGCATTGGGATGCCTGCAATTTGCTGCTCCTATGCCGACAAGGCACTATACCCTTTCCTAAACCCATGCCGCGTGGATGCTTACTCATTGCCGCTATTTTGTCTGCATTGTAGACTCAGGCATGCATGCTATCGTACTGTTTTGATATTGATGTTACACCTTGTCCGCGAATTGCTATATTCAAATGATCGTAAATGCTAGCACAATGCCAGCAAATTGCCGCCGAATTGTTATCTGGGTATTGACTCGGATTTTGGACATTGACAACTGCTTGGATATATCTCGACCCCTGCACAACCCCGGCTCTCCGACCGTCCTACTACATAATACCGTCGCAACCGAGGCAGCGAGATCGTCACGACCAGGTAGGATCAATCTGGTTTCTGGTCGATACTCCCTCTAGTACAGACCCGCACCCCGTATTATTCCCTAGGCCTCGAAAAACCGCGTGTCTGAATCCCAATCGTTCCCCGCGAACCGTTGGATTCAAAAATACAGCACACCGGTACGCCTGTTTTCGTTGCGCGTAGCCGTGCCAAGATTGGTCACCGCTGCGCCGATCGCGACCGAATTCAGTTCGACGCCATATTAGCCACGGACCTGCTGACGTCACGCTACGCACTCAGCTGCGGCGTGTCAGAGCTCTGTCGCTTCTCCTGAACCGCTGCCTGCCCCTCCACTTCTCCGCCGCCGCTATACCGCGCGCAGCGACAGTATAGCCAGAGACGTCGAGAGAGGCACGCAATCTCGCTACCGTGACAGCTGGCTGTCACGTAGCCAGAGCGAGAGAGGTAGACCGTAGGTCGAGTCGACTTGGTCCTCTCTACCGTCTATCTTACGAGCACGGTAGTGCAAACTAGTAGTTTATAGTTCTTTTGTTTTTAGTATTCTAGTCAATTTTCAGTTTTGCTTTTTCTTTTCCTAATTTATTTAATAACGTATGATAGTAGAGTAGAGTAGAGTCACGTTAATATTTTTCTAATTTCGTATCAACGCCAGGTAGCGGGCGTAAACCCAAATTCGCCACCTTTTCTTTTTTTCTTTTTTTTTTAATAAATAAGTATTTTCAAATCAAATGTATTGGCGTCTTTATTCCTCGCCCCTACGAAATCCCTCTATCGTAGTAGTTAGTCGGAGGGTCCCAGAGAGAGAGAGAGAGGACTTCTAAGGAAGTCTGGCGCCCAACAGCATCCCCTACCTACCCGTTGGCCCCAGGTTTGCATTCGGCTTATCTTCCTCGGTTACCCGAGCCTAGGAAAAACCCGTTACAATCTATTTCCAGATCTTGAAAGAGGTAGTGGCCCGAGAACATCCATAGCCACTCTCTCGAAGGGTGCTCCGACATTGTATATTTGTAGAGGACTTCGACCCTTGGTGCGAGGACCTTTTTTCGTTATACAGATGTTACATAACCTACACCAATCCTCTACGTCTAATCTACAACGAGCCCAGAAAAATCGTTCCCTAATCCGACCTAAAGTTTTATTGGATGCGAAGTGTCCACCTGCAGGAGAATTGTGATAGTGATTAAGGATTTCTTGTACCTTGTCCTTTGGTACTAGTAATTGCCATATTATTTTCCTCATCTCTGGAGATTCCCATTTTCGGTATAATAAACCATTCATTAAAAACAAGGAATCCCATTGTGTCCAATAGATTTTTAGATCTTGATTTTTAGCGGACACATCTTGCCATTCTGGGCGTATTTCAGACTCTTTCCAAGTCTTTATTTGTGACAGAACTTCATCTTCTTGTTGAGCCTTTCTCCATGGCTTCAGGTCTCCTTCAAAAGTGATTGATCGAACTCTAAATGATCTGTCTTGTTGTTTGTTTAATCTGGTGCACTGTTTACATTCCGTAGGTCCTTCGCAGGGTCTTCTGGAAAGGGCGTCTGCGTTTCCATGTGCCTGTCCAGCACGATGTTGGATTTCAAAATCATATTGGCCCAGCCTCTCTATCCATCTAGCTACCTGTCCTTCCGGAGATTTAAAAGAAAGCAGCCATTTAAGAGAAGCATGATCTGTCCTAATCAAAAATCTTCTCCCATATAAATAATGATGGAAATGAGTTACTGTTTTCACTACAGCTAACAATTCTCTACGCGTTACACAATAATTCCTTTCTGTTTTACTAAGGACTCGACTGTAATAACTAACTACTCTTTCATTTCCATCATGAATTTGAGACAAGAATCCACCTATTCCAAAAAGAGAAGCGTCTGAATCTAATATAAAAGGATGTTCTACTTGAGGATAGGCAAGAATAGGAGATGATGTTAAATAAGATTTTAATTTAGTGAAAGCTTCTTCGCAATCCTCGGACCAATTGAATTGAACTTTATTCCCGGTTAAATGATGAAGGGGCCTTGCTATAGTAGCAAATCCTTTCACAAAGCGACGATAATAAGTACAAAGCCCTATAAAACTTTGAATACCTTCCTTGTCTACAGGACGGGGCCAATTTGATACTTTTTCTATTTTTTCAGGATCTGTCTTCACTCCTTCTGCGGAGACTATATGTCCGAGGAAGTGGACTTCCTTTTGTAAAAGATGACATTTCTTCGGACTCATCTTGAGTCCTGCTTGTTTGAGACGAGAAAAGACGTCGGTTAGATTTTCTATGTGTCCTTAAACGTTTTTCCCAAAACGATTATATCGTCTAAGTACACCAGACATTTCTTTCCTATTATTTCTTTTAAGATTGTTTCCATCGTTCTTTCAAAAGTTGCAGGAGCGTTGCAGAACCCGAAGGGCATTACTTTAAAATGCCATAATCCTCCTAAACCGGTCACAAAAGCTGTCTTTTCTTTATCTGCTTCATGCATTTCTACTTGCCAATAACCACTCTGTAAATCTATAGTACTGAACCATTCTGCTCCAGCTATTAAATCGAGGGTTTCGTCAATCGTTGGCAAGGGGTACGAATCTTTTTTGGTTATGTCATTTAACCTCCTGTAGTCGATGCAAAATCTTTTTGTTCCATCTTTCTTATTGACCAAAACAATAGGTGAAGCCCAAGGACTTGAAGATGGTTCTATCACTTTGATGGCGAGCATTTCGTTTACCATTTTCTCCACCTCTTCTCTTCCATTCAAGGGTAACCTCCTAGCCGCTTGTTTAATTGGTGGATTATCTCCTACGTCAATGGTATGGGTTATTAAATTGCTTCTTCCTTTATCGTTGTTGTTTTTAGCGAAGGCATCTTGATACTTTTCAATCAACGTCTTGAATTTTTCTTTTTGTATGGGATTTAAACCAACAGATGACTTTTCTAAGAGATTTTCTAAATGAATTGGAAAAGAAATTAATTCTTCCCTAGAAAGATCTATCATTTGAATTTGAGGAAAATCGGATGTTTTATTCCTATTAGTTAAAAGAGCTATCTTGTGTCGACCCGATATTAATAAATTCCCTTCTGTAGAAATTACACAATTATGTACTGAAAGAAAGTCAATCCCTAAAATCCCTTCATCCTCAATGTCTGCTACGTAAACTTTATGCGAAGACTCGATACATCCTATCACATTGATTTGTACTAAAACTTCTTTTAAAACTGGGGTTATTCCTCCTGTAGCAGTACGGAGGGAAGTATATGGTTGGGAGGGGTTAATAGATTTTAGGAGATCCGAGCGGACCACTGTCACTTCTGCCCCAGTGTCTATGACCCAGAGGCAGTTTATTCCATTGACAGTCCCTCGCGCATATAAACCTGTTTGTCTTGAGTTTCTTAAAAGGAATTGAGTTAAAATAGGGCTCTCTTTGGGTCTGACACTAGATGATTTCTGCCCCTCAAAATCATCGATGATTAGTTTTTTTGGTTAGAAGAACCTGGTTGACTTTCCGGAGTTCTTTTTTCTGTCTCTCTTTCTGAAATATGATCTTTCCTCCAAGAAGTTTGTTGGTTTGGGAAGTTATTATTATTTTCGCTATTTCTTTTCTCTAATGAGAAGCATTTTTCTGTGATATGTCCAATCTTATGACAAAACTATGTGCCTGAAGTTCCGAACGTTCATTTGAACGAAAATTTCGAAAGACTCAAACCACGCCAATTTTTTTCTGAAAATTCACCAAAAATCAAAGAGAGATTTTAGCAGCCAATCCCGAATCTCCCAACTCATCGGAAACCACCCCTACAGCCACCCCTACTAATAAAAATATGTTCCTATGTCTTATACCACGCTAATTTTTTTACCAAAATTCCCTGAAAATTAAATCAAGAATTTAGCAGTCAACCCCGAATCTCCCGACTCATCGGAAACCACCCCTACAGCCGCCCCTAATAATAAAAATGTATTCATATGGCTTTAATAATGGAGATATCGAAAGAGTACTCACTACCATTTTTGTTGTAAATCATAGTGAGAATAATTTTTGTTGATATCTTTTCGATGTATCCCCACCGCTTTGCTGTAACGAGGACGTAAACAATTAAATTGGGTGCAAATGAGTATTGAAGGCGTGAAATAATCCTTAACAAATTTTATAAGGAATTTCGAATCACGGTTATGTATTGCGGTTAAATGAAGAAATTTCAAAATAATCAAAATATACATAAAAAATTGCTCATAACAATACGTCATAAAAAATAACACGAAAACAATGGAGATAAAATTCCGAAAAATCACTACCGTGTAGCGGCAAAAAAAAACATTTGAAGATATATTTTTTCCATCAGTCTGAGGATAAGTTAAATAATTGTCGATAAAACAATTCAAATATTGACAATAACATGATTTTCAGGAAATTTTAGAATTCACGGTCTGTATATTCGCGAAAATGTACGGGATTTCAAACAAAAATGAAAATGTTCATCAGATTGTTCATAGGAATTGACTTAATAATGTTATTAACAACGGCCAAATAAAGAAAAATTATCAAATTTTTGGACTTCTTTTCCGTGCCATATGGAAAGAAAATGAATGAATCATGAATGATTCATGAATCATTTCTGCGAAAAAACAGCGTGGAATAAGCTATAGAAGTACCCATATTTTCAATATTAGGGGTGGCAGTAGGGTTGATTTCCGATAGTGTTAGACAATCCCAACCGGTTGCAAAAATAGACACTTACTTCATGAGTAATGTCCGTGAAAAAACCAGCGTGGTAAAAGACATAAGATTACATTTTTAATATTAGGGGCGGCTGTGAGGGTGGTTTCCGATGAGTCGGGACATTCGGGGTTGACTGCTAAATTCTTGATTTAATTTTCAGGGAATTTTGGTAAAAAAATTAGCGTGGTATAAGACATGGGGACATATTTTTATGATTAGGGATGACTGTAGGGGTGGTTTCCGATGAGTCGGGACATTCGGGGTTGACTGCTAAATTCTCGATTTAATTTTCAGGGAATTTTGGTAAAAAAATTAGCGTGGTATAAGACATAGGAACATATTTTTATTAGTAGGGGTGGCTGTAGGGGTGGTTTCCGATGAGTCGGGACATTCGGGGTTGACTGCTAAATTCTTGATTTAATTTTCAGGGAATTTTGGTAAAAAAATTAGCGTGGTATAAGACATGGGGACATATTTTTATGATTAGGGATGACTGTAGGGGTGGTTTCCGATGAGTCGGGAGATTCGGGGTTGACTGCTAAATTCTTGATTTAATTTTCAGGGAATTTTGGTAAAAAAATTAGCGTGGTATAAGACATGGGGACATATTTTTATTAGTAGGGGTGGCTGTAGGGGTGGTTTCCGATGAGTCGGGACATTCGGGGTTGGCTGCTAAATTCTTGATTTAATTTTCAGGGAATTTTGGTAAAAAAATTAGCGTGGTATAAGACATGGGGACATATTTTTATGATTAGGGATGACTGTAGGGGTGGTTTCCGATGAGTCGGGACATTCGGGGTTGACTGCTAAATTCTCGATTTAATTTTCAGGGAATTTTGGTGAAAAAATTAGCGTGGTATAAGACATAGGAACATATTTTTATTAGTAGGGGTGGCTGTAGGGGTGGTTTCCGATGAGTCGGGACATTCGGGGTTGACTGCTAAATTCTTGATTTAATTTTCAGGGAATTTTGGTAAAAAAATTAGCGTGGTATAAGACATAGGAACATATTTTTATTAGTAGGGGTGGCTGTAGGGGTGGTTTCCGATGAGTCGGGACATTCGGGGTTGGCTGCTAAATTCTTGATTTAATTTTCAGGGAATTTTGGTAAAAAAATTAGCGTGGTATAAGACATGGGGACATATTTTTATGATTAGGGATGACTGTAGGGGTGGTTTCCGATGAGTCGGGAGATTCGGGGTTGACTGCTAAATTCTTGATTTAATTTTCAGGGAATTTTGGTAGAAAAATTAGCGTGGTATAAGACATGGGGACATATTTTTATTAGTAGGGGTGGCTGTAGGGGTGGTTTCCGATGAGTCGGGACATTCGGGGTTGACTGCTAAATTCTTGATTTAATTTTCAGGGAATTTTGGTAAAAAAATTAGCGTGGTATAAGACATAGGAACATATTTTTATTAGTAGGGGTGGCTGTAGGGGTGGTTTCCGATGAGTCGGGACATTCGGGGTTGACTGCTAAATTCTTGATTTAATTTTCAGGGAATTTTGGTAAAAAAATTAGCGTGGTATAAGACATGGGGACATATTTTTATGATTAGGGATGACTGTAGGGGTGGTTTCCGATGAGTCGGGACATTCGGGGTTGACTGCTAAATTCTCGATTTAATTTTCAGGGAATTTTGGTAAAAAAATTAGCGTGGTATAAGACATAGGAACATATTTTTATTAGTAGGGGTGGCTGTAGGGGTGGTTTCCGATGAGTCGGGACATTCGGGGTTGACTGCTAAATTCTTGATTTAATTTTCAGGGAATTTTGGTAAAAAAATTAGCGTGGTATAAGACATGGGGACATATTTTTATGATTAGGGATGACTGTAGGGGTGGTTTCCGATGAGTCGGGAGATTCGGGGTTGACTGCTAAATTCTTGATTTAATTTTCAGGGAATTTTGGTAAAAAAATTAGCGTGGTATAAGACATAGGAACATATTTTTATTAGTAGGGGTGGCTGTAGGGGTGGTTTCCGATGAGTCGGGACATTCGGGGTTGACTGCTAAATTCTTGATTTAATTTTCAGGGAATTTTGGTAAAAAAATTAGCGTGGTATAAGACATGGGGACATATTTTTATGATTAGGGATGACTGTAGGGGTGGTTTCCGATGAGTCGGGACATTCGGGGTTGACTGCTAAATTCTCGATTTAATTTTCAGGGAATTTTGGTAAAAAAATTAGCGTGGTATAAGACATAGGAACATATTTTTATTAGTAGGGGTGGCTGTAGGGGTGGTTTCCGATGAGTCGGGACATTCGGGGTTGACTGCTAAATTCTTGATTTAATTTTCAGGGAATTTTGGTAAAAAAATTAGCGTGGTATAAGACATAGGAACATATTTTTATTAGTAGGGGTGGCTGTAGGGGTGGTTTCCGATGAGTTGGGAGATTCGGGATTGGCTGCTAAAATCTCTCTTTGATTTTTAGTGAATTTTCAGAAAAAAATTGGCGTGGTCTGAGTCTTTCGAAATTTTCGTTCAAATGAACGTTCGGAACTTCAGGCACATGAATTTATGGTGTATTCGCAGACGCGATGGTTTCTGCTGACATAAATGATCCAGCGATTTTTGAAGATTCAACATCACCCGTGGCTGAATGTGTGGAGACTTCCATGACGAGCACTTCCTTCGCCGATGCGGGACTGCAAATGAATGCTCTGGCGGAGGTGCACATTAGGGGACCATCCGCGTCCTGGCCAGGACAGCAGAGAAATCATTTATCAGTGGCTAGCGAAAAAAAGAACCCTCTCCAAGATCGCCGATACTATTGTTCAGCGTGAAAAAAATAAAAACGATTACGACAAGGCGACTTACAGCGAAAAATTAAAAATTCTGGAAGACAAGGCTGTACTGCTAGAAAAAAACAAGGAGGTGAAGAAAATAGATCTGGAAATAAAGAAAATGGAAAAAGAAAATTCTGAGATCATTTTCAAGAAAAAATGGAGATCCTGGAGGAGGAGTTGCTCATTAAAAGGAATCAAAGGAAAGAAGATCTGGAAATGAAAAGAATGGAAAGGGAAAATATGGAGATTGTTTTTAAAAAAAAATTGGAAATCCTGGAGGACGAACTACTTATGAAAAGAAACGAAAGGGAATTTAAGGAACGCGAATACAAACAAAAATAACAAATAGTGCACATGAACTAATAAATATCACCATTATTCAACGTTCATTACAAGTTTTGTATATTTATTAACACATTATTATTATTATTATGATTATTATTATTAGTTTTTTTTCACAAAATTAAGATAAAATTTTCTAGGATTCGATCGAATTACATCAAATCTGATTGAAATTTATACAATCATTATCAATCATTATTTTTTTATTTTTTTTTACTGCTTTTTGGGACTTCTTTTTTGAATCAATGGAGATTAATGAGTCCCAACTCAGAAATTACCCGAAAACTGTATTGACAATAGCAGCCCTTAACTCTTGCCCCTGATCGATCATATAATTGCTACCAGGGACAGGATCTGCCGCGGCTGCCGCATCTACGTTATCAGCTTCGGCATTTTTTTCATTGATCGCAATATTGTGCAGTACCGCTGCAGCTACTATGGCAGCAACCGACGTCGGGCGAATATTTCTCAGTCCAACAGCCATAGCTGGAAATAGCCTTTTCCAAACCCCAAACGTACGCTCGATGGGATTCCTGGTACGAATTTGTGCAGCGTTGTGTTGTAATATTAAAACTCCGTTACTCAGGGATTTGGGAGTTGATCGGGTTGTTCCCAGAGGTGATTAAATAATCACTCTAAGTGCAAGATAGCAACGAAAAGTAGATTTTATTTAGTATAAATATAAGTTACAAGAGATGGGTTTTGGAGCACTTGCCCCCTTTCGAGCCTGAGTATTCGAAAAAGATACTCTTCGCTTCTTTTCTGGAATCTGCTCAAGACTGAAGCGCGGCTCGGTCCTTAGCCTAATTTATTACGTTATTATGCTTACGTGTAAGTTGGCGTAACCTGCATGCGCTGCGCTTTGTCGCATTCCAGGTCACGCCTTGCTTAATTATTACAAGTAATTATTGCAAGTAGCCTATTTACGAAATATTCTGGAATGTTGAGTAACAATTCTCAACATCCCTCCCCCCTTAGGAGAATAGGCCTCCGGACTATTTTTACCTTATCTACTAAATACAGGTTTCCTTAGTCTTAACCTTATTTGCTAATCTTATTATTTTTTTTTTTTCAATCCCAGTTTTATTATATTTTGACAATAATTCGATCTGTGGTTACTTATGCGTAATTTCTTATCCCTATTTAGTACATGTTTCTTACTTTCTTAGTTTAACTCGGTTAATACTTAGTGTTATCTACGTCGTACCCGTAATAGACGAGTTACGTTTGAAATTGATTACAGTTTCCCTGGCTATCGGGGCCCGTTCCCGCGACTGCGGAGGCTCCGGTGCCGCTGTGTGCCGTGTTGTTTCTTTACGTCTAAATTTTCCCGAAGATACACATTTATATATTACGTAACCTATCATGCTTATTAATAATATTCCGCTTATGGGATATAATGGCGCCACATACGGCAGGTGCCGCCTGTGACTATTCTGCTTATCGTCTAATTCTTTATGTAAATTCTTAAGGCTAGTTCCCAATTCGTTCAATTCGTTCGCGTCTCGCAGGACGCTCTTTAGCACTACACTGACACCCTTATTGTCGGACTTAGGGATTGCCTCCCAGTCCGTTTCATGTAAGCTTAGGTTATACGGCGGCAGGTAACTGAATTCCTGCTTGCTTTGGTATTGCCGTAGTGTCTCCATACGGAAATCCTTCGCAGTTACAGCGCATTTCCCGTTGAGAGCTATGGTGCCAGTGCCTACTAATGTCTCACGCGCCGCAGGCAAACCTTCGCAAGCTACAGTGATCGCCTCGGCCTCTGGAGCTACGTATAACCATGCCCCTGGTCTCTGCAAGGCTAAAACTACAGCCTTACTAACCCTAGCAATTCTTTTTGGGCATTTTGTGAGTTCTACGTCTAATTTGGAGAGGATCGCAATTTCGCAGGGTGAACCTATTCCTATCGAATTCGTAGGGCGCCTTGGGTCACACAAATAATGTTTACCTAATCGTTTACAAGTTCCCAAGTCCGCCTCTTTCATTCGTAGGTAATTTCTGTATTCGTGGTCCACCACCGCTAATTCCTCCGTTGTCTCCAGATAGCAATACGTATCGTTTCGTACCCTAACAGGCAGAGGGTATATTTTGTTGATGTTGTACTCCTCATTACCTATCAGAGGTATCTCTATCACCGTTACTACCGTGTTCTCCCTCCCGTAAGATTTGATATCCGCGACCGTCATCAGTAACGAAACTCCTGGTCGCGTCAAAGGTATGGGGAAGCTGTAACCCGCCGGCAGGTGTGGTAGTGCCGACGAGAGGTACTCTAATATTTTGGCTGGGGTGAGCACGGTAGGGTTGATGATACCTCTTTTTATTTCGGTGAGAAATTGCACTAGGTCTTTTACGTCGCTTAGCAACGCGTCTACTATCAGGCCTATTGCCTCTATATCGACGCTGCTTACGAAGACTAGCACGTTTCACATCTCTTACGAAAACTAGCACGTTTCGGCTTCTCACGAAGACTAGCATGTTTCGGCTTTCGCCGCGAAAACTAGCACGTTTCGATATTTACCACGAAGACTAGCACGTTTCAGTTTTCACCGCGAAGACTAGCACGTTTCGATATTTACCACGAAGACTAGCACGTTTCGGTTTTCCCCGCGAAAACTAGCACGTTTCGGTTTTCACCGCGAAGACTAGCACGTTTCGGTTTTCCCCGCGAAAACTAGCACGTTTCGGATTTCGCCGCGAAAACTATCATGTTTTAATTGTTGCAACGAAGATTTTCTGAAGATTTGTGCGGTGTGCGATAATCGAAACGAAAGCCAAGTTGTGGATGCAGAAATGCGTTTCTTTTGCGTCAAAATAAACTTATAAATATTCTCGAAATTGTGTTATGTCGATGCAGGTATTAGAAAAATTGATGCTTTTTTACAGGTTTTTGACAGATGTTCTCAATTTCTTCCAGATTTCTTATGGATATAAATATCAATTGGTTTTATTATACATATTCATATCGAGTAGTCCTCACCTAAACTAATGCGTAATCCGAAAAGTGCTAGTTTCCGCGGTGAAAACTGAAACGTGCTAGTCTTCGTGGGTAATATCGAAACGTGCTAGTCTTCGTGGTAAATATCGAAACATGCTAGTCTTCGTGGTTAATATCACAACGTGCTAGTTTTCGTAAGAGATCTGAAACGTGCTAGTCTTCGTAAGCAGCGTCGATATGTTCGTCGAGGTTCTGCCTCGCTACTGTTCGTTCTATATTGTTTGAAAGACTGATGTTGAGTTGCCTAGTTATTTCGAGCAAGGTTTGTTCGTTCTCTTCCACTACCCTCATGGTGTTGTTAAAAACTCCTAGCGTGGAAGATACGATTTGTATTTGCTTGCTCATAGCTGATTTTAGGTTCGCTTGATCATCCCGAAGATCGTCGATCTCCTGATCTATCCTAGCCGCGTCTGCTGCATCCATAGTCCCGAACAGGGATTTCGCTATGGAGCCTAAACCGTCTATCAGACCTCGGCGCTTTCGTGCCGGCCCGACGCACATTGGTCTGAAACTGGGTAAAACGCGCGCATAATGTATGATTTACAATAACTTTGCAACCAAACGTGATAGAAAGTTCATTGAAACCCCAAATTGAAGCTTACAGAACCTGCTGTGATATGAGCCACGAACCGGGGCCGTACCATTATTTTATACACAGATATTCGGGTTTTTAAGATTAGCAATAAAAGTAGACTTTTTTTGACGATTTCGTCGAATGAATCCATTCATTAAATTGGAGTATGAATAACTAGGATACAAATGCAATATCTGAAAATGCGAAATTTATCTTCGAAGGTAGCATTATAATGTTCAAATGGATTCATTCTCTTCGAACTCAGGCTCATCGTCTGGATCTTCTTCTGCTTCTTTTAATAAGGATTTTACTTCTTCAGGTAATTCACGGATGGGCATTTCTTTTTTCGACGAAGCTCGTGAATGTGTTATTAAAGGGTCAGAAGTGATGCAAAACCTATTGAAGATATCTGTCAGATTCGAAATTCGAGAATCCCTTCTTGCGTAGTGATTCCGGAACATTTTAAAATCTTTATTTCTGTGTTCAGAAGCTTCTTCTGACAGTTGGCCTATACATACAAGCAACAAACATATGTTAACTGACCACACAGTGATATATCGACTGCTCCTAAGAGTAAGAACGTAACTCGCGAGTCCCGCTAGTAAGAACCTATCTCGCGAGACTCTACAATCCGACTATACAGCGCTCTATAGTCGGACTATAGAGCCTAGCGAGATAGATTCTTACCAGCGGGACTCACGAATTACGTTCTTACTCTTAGGAGCAGTCGATATGTACATATATTGATGGATTACATCGGTATGATACACACCAACAGGTACAATAGCGCAAGAAATTATTTCAGCTCCATGAATAAGAACTTTGTGCACTGTTGGTGACATGGGCCAGAAGTCGTACTTATCACGAAGAATCGTTGCAGTTTCAACTGCATACTTTTCAAATTTATCAGGGTCCAACTGTTTAGAGGTGTTGATTGCGGTCAATATAATTGCGAATCGATTAATCAGTGTAGCGTCAATTCCAGTTATTGCTGCTGTAATTTGAACATTATCGAAAAATTTTCTAGCCGTATTACCATCATTTGACGAACCAAACCCTGAAGAATAGAATCAGTTCATAATTAGTTTAAAACACGCATTACCGATATTTCAGGATGATTGCTCACCGGGTTTTGGCATGTCGACTATCAAGCCAAGTTGTTCTTTAAATTCTTTTTGAATTTGACTCTTCCGTTCTTGAAGAAGCAACTTTTCATCGGTATTTTTCCTCGCCCCTTTGTTTTTAATTTTGTCCGGTAAGTGAAGCCTGCGAATCGGATGAACTATTTTACTGACGTATCTTTCAAGTGTTATATAAATAAAGCTCTAACGTATTAATGGTACGTCAATTTACCGGTATGACAAATGTAATAGATATTCGAAAAATTTAATCCTCGCATGCAAAGGCGAAATCCCATACTTGAGCTTGTCTCCAATGCCCGCATTACTTTTGGCCTTTACATTAGCCAAATTGTTCATATCTTTGGGTCCACACTTGCAAATATAACACCTCTGGAAGATTCGATATTTTTCGTAAAGAACATAACTCAATGATAGATTTACCACATATTGGTTCAACGATAATTCGCAATGTTACACGTGCCGATGATGCTTTGTTATCTTCCAATGTATTAATTGTTTTTCCATCGATCATTGTGATGAATAATTCATGATCGATATTATGTAAATCTTCGCCAACAATCACTTCAGTTGACATCAAACGTGAGATTTCCCTTTCAATGCGTTCATACTCTCTTTTCACTGTGTCATGCGATTCTTTTTCATACGCAATTCTTATTGCTCTGCAATACCTGTGTTGAATGAACAATTGGAATCCCAACTAAATCGGCTGTCAAAGTGAACATCGAAAATCATCAGAAAATTAATTTTACCGAGTTGAAGATGAAGTAGGGTTTTCCCAAACAACCGATTGATCGCTTGTAGAAACGAGCCGAATAGGCACTAGCGTTGTTATCATAACAGTGGAGTCAGAAATTGTAGCATTATCAAAAACTTGTTTGCATTCCGTATGTCCAGAACTGCCGTCAAATCCCCATTTATAATACATTACCATTCTTCGTGAAAGTGTTGTTGATGATAAACTCAAGATAAGACGATTACAAGTATGATTCAAAAGACACTGTAAGTCAACAGTAGCCTCTTGTTCTGATATTACGGTTTTTTCTGGGATGCATCGTTTTTTAGCTTCTAGTAGTTGATCATAATTAGGGAGGATATTAGCATCTGAAATACTCGCAATTAGCAAAAGCAGGTAATGAATAGCAACAGGTTCAGAATTTCCAAAAATAATATTTTTTCCGTATGTATGAGATTCCAACACTCACGAAAGCTGTTCAAATTTTTCCTCATCAAAAGGTACTGATTTTTAGAAAGCCCACAATCCGTTGCTAAAGCTAGCGCTTGATCACTGCTCATTTTATCAGTAAATTCGTTAGCCTTCTTTGTTCGATACGCGACTAAAATATCTTTTGCTCTACCCGGCGAAACGGAAGCTTCCTGCAAGAGATCGGCTGCATTCAACTTTCCTTCTTTTCTCAATGTGGAAGACGCAGCAAACGCTAGGAGTTCACCCTCTTCTTGACGTAATTCTGGTATGGAAAATGGAAATTGGTATTTATAGGTCAAGTTATTTTCATATACAGCCATTTTTAATCCTCGAAGTCGGAGTCCCCGCGAAAAAGGTTACCAGTAGTTCGACGTCTTTTTTGTGAATCGCTTAGAGCTTTGAAGCAAGATCGTTTTCGTCCTGTACGTGAGTGAGTTCCGCTATTTGATATTTTTACTTTGGCATAAAGTGCCTTGTCAAGCCAATCTTTGTAGGAAGCTTCCAAGCGAGCCTGAATTCTTTTACTTGCATTCCACCGCACTTTCCAGTTAGCAACAAATGATTTTGCAATGTTAATCGCAACAACGCCTCCGTTTTCTCTAGCGAATTTTTCAATCCGGTGTATTTTACTCGAATCACTGACATTTTTGCCGAGCAAAAAATTTTTATAAAAGAATCGTCGAGTAAAATCTATAAGCAATGTATATGAAAACATTTAAAGTAGTAGAATTAACTGAAACGAGTCTGAGTATACTTACTGTTTTCACTCATCGTAAAAATACAGATATCTCATCGAAATATTAGCGAAAATACTAGAGATGTCTATTACTGTGTTGACGTGCACAAAATTCACTAGTTATTAGGTAGGGTCATAGGAAAATTCGTTGCCGCTTACGTGATTGAGCATCACGCATAACAACGGTTGCTACACAAATGGCCGTCGAATCGTTAGGTAAAGAATTCGCATTTTCTGTCATCTTTAAAAATCATTTACTCCCAAGGTAGCAAAAAGTAGCAAATGAAATTCGGTGGATATATTGGAGAAGGATTGTAGATTAGAATGCTAGAATCCCCAGGATAAAACCTCGTAAATCTAAAGAGTTGCGGACCGTGTAAGATTGATTATTTCAATTGCATTTGAAAAAAATCAGCTCATCTTTAGCCTATCAATAACTATTGATAGAATTGTTATAATTGAGTTCAATAGGAACCAAAATGATCAATAACCACGTATCATTCGAAGAGAAAAATAAGTAAATAGGTGCACGTAGAAGAAAAAATTTCTCAGTCGATTATTATTAACAAAAAGTTAACTGAATTAGAAGTCATCGAAATAGATAAAAAAAACGCTACTTTGCGTAAATTGTGGCAAGAACGCAATGTGTCTGTTTGCCATATCAAGGTTCATTTCTGCCTCGTCGACGTGTCTATAATTAATAGAAAATTATACGGAGGAATTCAGATAACATTGGTTTTTGGCTATTATGCGCGCGTTTTAGGGAGTATCAGACCAATGTGCGACGCACGTGACGTCGCGAACTAGTTGCAAGCCCCGTTCAACTTTGTCCAGCAGATTTCCCACCGACTCGCTCACGGTTTCACATAAAAGTGATCCCGAGTTGTCCGGAACCTCGCATGTTTTGCGTATATTCCCCAGGTGTGCTTTTACATTTTCCTCCCTCTCGAATACCGTGCGGAGGTCCATGTCGATTACTAAACTCCACCTGTCTTTGTACACCTGTAGCGTGCCTATTTCCTCGTAGTAAACCCCCGGATTATCCTTAAACTTCTCGATCTTGAAGGATGGACTGACTTCCCCGTCAGCCAGCGCCATCGCCAAGCAAGATCTGCAAGTCAATTAGGTATTACTACTAATGTATCCCCTCCCTTTTTAGATCGTAAAATTTTTGAGGAATGAGGTGAGGGGTGAGGTAGGGGATGGGGACGTGCTTCTCTTCTAGTCAATGTTCTATGAATAGCTTCAATCGGTTGGCGTGAACTTTGGTCTCCTTTCGACCCTTCCGGATGGTGTAGTTGACATCCGAATCTTTTTTCGTGATCTCGTATGGACCGACATACTTCGGTGTTAATTTCGCCGATCTTCCGCGCCGAACCGTCTCATCGAGCAGAAGAACCTTATCTCCCGGCTGGAATTTGGTTTCTACCGTCTTTTTGTCGTAGTATGATTTCGCTTTACCCTTGGCAGCTTCCAGATTCTCTTTTGCTTTGAGATTAGCCGCCCTGAGTCTTTCGCGTAGTTCCTGAACGTAGTCGTCATACGCGTAAGTAAGTCTCGGTGCTTGCTTTATCGATGATGGTATCTCTGCTGGGTGCCCGAAAACAAGCTCGTACGGGGTGTACCCTGTTGCAGTGTGAGGGGTTGTGTTGTACGTAAACATAGCGTACGGCAGCCACTCGTCCCAGTTGCTCTGGTCCTCTTCGATATAATTTTTTAGATATTCCGCTAGTGTTCTATGTGATCGTTCCAGTGCTCCGTTAGATTCTGGATGGTATGCTGTTGTTTGAATTTTCTCGATTTTCAACAGCTTACACATATTTTTGAATACATTGCTTAAAAAATTGGTTCCCTGATCAGTAAGGATTACCTTGGGAGTTCCATATTCGCATATAATATTTTTTACGAATTCTCTAGCCACTGTGGAAGCTTCCTGGTCAGCTATTGGCATAGCTTTGCTGAATTTGGTTAAAGCATCTTGGAACGTGAGTACATACTTATTGCCTGAATGGGTTACAGTCAACGGCCCTACGATATCTAATGCACATTTTTCGAAGGCTTTCGAGGGAGTATCGGTGATTATCATGGGAGCTTTCAACTTTCTCTGCGTTTTATTTTTCTGACATTTTTCGCATTTACCTATGTAGTCTTCTACTTCTTTGCGCATTTTCGGCCACCTGTGTTCCATTCTTATTCGTTCTAGCGTACGCGATACGCCTTGGTGCCCGCCCATGGGTGCGTCGTGATATTCGTACAAGATCTTCTTCTTCTTGTCTTCCGTGTATTCCGGTTCCGATTCATCCTCTTCTTCTTTTCCTTCTTCTTCTTCTTCTTCTTCTTCTTCTTCTTTTTTTTCTTCTTTTTCTTCTTTTTCTTCTTCTTCTTCAAATTCCTGGCTATTGCTGTAAATCCTATATATCCTACTGAGCGCGTCCGCGTTCGTATTAAGTTTTCCAGGTTTGTACATTACATCATACTCGTATTCAGCGAGTTTTAATCTCATTCTCAGTAACCTTGATCCAGGATCCTCGATTTTGAAGATCCATTTGAGAGGGAGGTGATCCGTGATCACAGTGAAATGCGTGCCATATACGTATGGCCTGAACTGTCTAGTTCCGAAGACGATTGCTAACATTTCCCTCTCGGTTGTCGAGTAATTTCTCTCGGCTTTGTTAAGCGTTCGACTTGCGTATGCTATTGGTAAATCTTGCCCAATTGGTCCTTGAGAGAGGATTGCTCCGATTGCCTTGTCGGATGCATCTGTTGTTATTAAAAAAGGTTTCGTGAAATCCGGATACTTTAGGATGGGTGCCGTAACTAGCTTTGATTTTAACGTTTCAAATGCGCTCTCTTCTACCGTTGTCCACTCGAACTTGCGTCCCTTCTGCGTTAGTTGCGTTAACGGTCGTGCTAAACGCGAGAATCCTTCTATGAATCTCCTGTAATATCCTGCTAGCCCTAAAAATGACTGTACTTGTTTAACGTTTGTCGGGCTCTCAAATTTTTTCACGTCCGCAATTTTCGCGGGATCAGGGAGAATTCCCTCCGACGTTATCACGTGTCCTAAATAACTAGTTTCCTTCCGAAGAAATCGACATTTGTCCGGCTGGAGAACGAGATTGCTCTCCTGCAATCGCTTTAGTACCTCGATGAGCCTATCGTTGTGCTCCTTCAGTGTTGCACCATGAATTACAATATCGTCTAAATAAACGTAGCATTTAGATGCTTGTAGTCCTGCTAAAACGGTATTCATCAACCGTTGGAATGTCGCTGGCGCATTCTTCAGCCCGAATGGCATTGAATTATACTCATAATGCCCATGCGCTGTTGAGAAAGCAGTTTTTTCCTTGTCTTCTTCAGCCATCGGAATCTGATGAAATCCCGAGGCGAGGTCTAATGTAGTAAAGTACTTCGCTTTTCCTAACTGATCCAATATTTCTGTAATATTTGGCAAGGGGTACGAATCCCCTACCGTGATCTCGTTCAATTTTCTGTAGTCGACGACTACTCTAAATTTCTGCTTCCCTGATGCGTCAGGTTTTTTCGGTACTACTGAAAGCGGTGCGTTCCACTGGCTACGACTCGGGCGTATTATGTTACTCTCTAACATAGCTTCTATTTGCTTGTTTATCTCCTGTTTCTGCGACTCAGGTAGACGGTATGGACGAACATTAATCGGCTTTCCCCCCTCCGTCAATGTAATAGAATGACTGGTCGCGTTAGTAACGCCTAACTTATCCCCTGGTAAATAGAAGATTTCGCTATAATTTTCGCATATCTCAAGTAGAGTATTTTTCTCTTTCTCATTAAGATGATCTGTACGTATCGTATCATGTAATAGCTTGATTCGTTGGTTTCCCGATTTGCCGGTTATTAAACGTATGTAGGCCGCCTCTTCGTCGCTTGTTTCGCTATTTTCTTCGCATAGCTCCTCCAATTCCACGGTCGGTGTCTCCAATATCACCTCGTGATCGTTCAGGTTTAAAATGTCTACTATGCATTCTTCGTTCGCCGGTTTAGTTAAGCAATTTCCTAGGTATACTCCGTCGGCGAGTTCCTTCTTTTCTACAATGCCAATGAACTTACTATTTGTTTTTGCACTGACCTTCCTTATTGTTCGCGGTGCTAACCTGATTTTCTCCGTTTGTAACGGTCGTAAGAGTTCGAAACGCTGCCCGTGTATGAAAAATGCTTGAGCGCTTTTACCTATCGCGGCTTTGTGATCCTCTATGAAATCTATTCCAATGATGCCGTCGGCATCTAGACTAAAATCGTCTCTTACCACAAAGAAAGGATGCTCAATACTTCTATCCTCTAATGGAATTGTTAATATGACTCTACAAAGTGCCTCGACAACGCCTTGTCCTATTCCTGATAAACTCGTAGTTTCTTCTAAAACTGGCAAATCATCTTCCAACATCCCTATTTTGATGATGCTGGCATCGGCACCAGAATCTACTAAGAGAGTCATCTTTTCCTTAGTGGTTCCGTTTGCCGCTAATTCTATCCTGTTCCGACTTGCTCTATTAGTGTTGGCAATGTTCATTGATTTGTACGATCCTGCATTCCTCGTGGATTGTTGGGATCCCTCATGCCCTGTGTTTTTGCTATATGAATTTTGGAAGTTACCCGTACTAGTTTTTTGGTTGTCGCCAGATCCGCTGCCGTGATTTCCTGATCGTCGTTCATCGCGGCGTAGTCTATCCCTACAGTCTTTGTATAGGTGACCTCTGCGTTTACAAAAGTTGCATACTAACTCTACACGATGCACCGATCTACTCTGACTTGCTGTAGGTAACGATTGCTTGTATTTTACCTGGGTACAGTCCCGTGCGAAATGTCCTGTCTGATTACACTTCAGACACTTTACTGCTGACGTATTTCTATCGCCGGCCTGGTTCGTTCGGCGATTTATAGAATTTACGCCGTTTTGCGATTTTTCTTCCTCTTCCGCGCCTTTTATTGAAGCCGAAAGTTCCGAGTAATGGTACGATTTCACGATCATTCTCAAGTTATAATGTAACCCGTTTTCAAAAATGGCAAGTGTTTGATATCTGAGTAGGTCTTCTATTCCTTTTCTTTCTGCTGCTATATTTGTCCTAGCTCCGCATGCTCTAATAAGATCCATCATAAGACGCGTAACCCTTTTTGCGAAATCATGCGCGTTTTCACCTGTTTTCTGTCTACTCGAAAATAATTCTACCAACAGTGCTGGCGTAGAGCTTTTAGCTCCGTACAATGCCAAAAGCTCAGCTTTTAGCTTTTCGAAAGAATCTATATCTTTATATCTAAGTTCCATGGCTGCTTCGCCCTGTATCTTCGTTTTCAGGACCAGTTCTAACACGTCTGGTCTTTGAATCGGATTTACTTTATCTTTCGCATACTCGATTGTTTGCAACAAATCGTCCACTCTACGAGGTTCGCTTCCGTCGAAAACATTGACCATCTGCCGTACCTCCTTCAATGACAAGTAGTCCGTCATCTTGGTTGCTGTGTGTTGCCTTGATTCTTTCTCGTCAGGAACCGATCCCGGAATGGTTTTTGTTTCCTGGGATGTCGCTTGGGGTTGGTCAGGAAAAAAGGAAGTGCCTGGTTTAGGCTTTGGAGAAGGAGTTGGCTGTCCCTTTCTATTGCTTTTAATAAATGCTCGTAAGGTTGCCCTAATCTCCTCTACAGTGTTTGAATCACTGACTGCTAGCGCGTATCTTTCGCAAACTTGTAGGAGAACCTCTTTTCGAAGATCCTGTATCCACCCGGTTTGACCTTGCGCGACAAGTTCCTCAATCTTATTCCAAGTAGCAGACATCTACTCTAATCAGAAATTCTAATCCAAGCTTGATGAGCCTGAACTGACTCGTTATTTTGACGAAAAATATCTAAAATTCCTTATACTTCCTAAATACGATAATTTACTAATGCTCGCACGCTTCTAACTGGCAGTTAGCTCTCAATGACAATGTTTGCGGCTTAAATACTAAAACTGCGAGGATTTCAAATTGACTTACACAAAAATGACTATCTTCATCTCGCTTTTCCGCCTCTGCTGGGTTGTTGCCGACCCTCTGGTTCCTTTGGTGCTGCTGAACTGCTGCGTCCTGCTGCTGCTGCTGATGTAGGTACCTCGTGCTGGTTCCTTTGCCTTGGCCACGAATGCTGCGTGCTGTAGCTCTTTCCTTGCGACGTATTTTTCCACTAGGTTACAACGACTGCGTGTTGCACCTTTTAACTTTTCTCTTTTTACTTTATTTATTTTATTTTATTTTACTTCACTTTTCTACTTCTGTTTTAGCGTCAACTATCTTGCAAGCTCTGGTTTATCCGCTAGAACGCTGCCACCAATGTTGTAATATTCAACCCCCGTTACTCAGGGATTTGGGAGTTGATCGGGTTGTTCCCAAAGGTGATTAAAGAATCACTCTAAGTGCAAGATAGCAACGAAAAGTAGATTTTATTTAGTATAAATATAAGTTACAAGAGATGGGTTTTGGAGCACTTGCTCCGGTTCGAGCCTGAGTATTCGAAGAGATACTCTTCGCTTCTTCTCTGGAATCTGCTCAAGACTGAAGCGCGGCTCGGTCCTTAGCCTAATTTATTACGTTATTATGCTTACGTGTAAGTTGGCGTAACCTGCATGCGCTGCGCTTTGTCGCATTCCAGGTCACGCCTTGCTTAATTATTACAAGTAATTATTACAAGTAGCCTATTTACGAAATATTCTGGAATGTTGAGTAACAATTCTCAACACTACTGTTGATAGATATTTCTTGCATAGATAACAAGTAAACTGCATTTTGACTGCGCTTGCAATACTCTACTTACGAACATCACCTGTCACAGATAAATATCTTATTTACCTATAATCCTATCTTTTGAATAAAAATCTCTTTTTTGTTTTTTTTTGGTAAGGCAGGTACAATAAATAGGAACTTTATTGGATAAAAGTACGGAGTGAGTCAAAATCTTGTGAGTAATCAGTATCGAGGCATTTTAGGTCGCATTGCTCAACCACGTGCGCACTTCACACATTCGAGGGGTGAATTGGATTTTAGCTGGTTCCATATTATGAAAATATACTTGCATAAATTCGTGAAATGACTTCATGTTCCCATCAAATTGTGCATCCAGTACAAAATGGGTCTTGAATAAGACGTCGAATCCCGCGTCCGCGGTTAACGTATCTGTCGGAAGCAATTTGCCATCTATAGCAATATAATAATTTAGGATGTTATGCTTCTTTGGTCCCACAGCAATAAGGCAAGGTTGAGTTGTATTCACAGCGGCGGATTCCATGGTGTACCACTCTGAAAATATTTGTCATCAAGTTGATTTTAGTTTTCGTGTCAATGCATCATTAGCAACTGGAGGCAATGCGTGTATATGATTTATTAGACAAGCAGGGTTGCAGAAAGCTATGTTTTTTGGTAAAAAAGCAAAAGTGTAGATATATTACCTTATAGTAACCGAATTTCAATAATTTAAGTTAGGCTTGTGTTTCGTTCAAATTAACTGAGTAATTATGAATAATTGAAGTTTATATTTGTATAGGTCAATGCCAATCAAACATGGCTTCAAAAAGGTATTCGATTTAGTTAATATACCAAATAAAATGACTCGATTCAATTCATGTAAATTATGAATATATAGTTTATAATACATACATGGCGGAATACGATCAGTCGATCAATAGATGCGGATATCCGGTCACGTGCAGCCTTTTTGCGGCCCTTCGCAGTAAGAGGTATCAGTTTCAGGAGACTTATATATGCTCTTGTTACTTCATCCCAATCTTAGAAATTATTTATACAAGATATTAGCAATAAATACAAGTCTCAATATCAGGCCAGAACGTACATTACTGAAACTCACCTGCTTCTATGGTAACGACAAGTGTATTGGAGCTTGCACTCAAATGTGTTGTTGCGATGCGTACAATAGTTGCTGGACGGAAATTCTGGAGCTTTACATCTGGATACATCAAGGCAAAGTCAACATTTATCTGTAAAAAAAAAGTCTTTTCTACAATCATTTTACTATTGGTCATTTTTACATGAATTATAAACTATTATGTATCTGTACAAACCAAATACGGTGTATCGAGAAAGCGAGGAAATGATTCCAGTATTTTTGATGGGTCATTCCTTCTAAGATGGAATGTACTCTTCATCGCTGACTTAATCTGAATTCTTTGCGTTTTTGGGCATACATTTCTTAAAAAATCCAATTGCCCCTGTGCTTCGGAATCGTCGACGGAGGGTACAGTACAAGTAATATTGGTATGACCAAGCTTGGAATCGTTGCTATTAGTCTTTTTTTTGTTATTCCTTTAGTAACACCCTGCTCTTTTGCTTCTTCGTTTGTAGGTGTGCTGCGTGATCGTCTGTTCATAGTACGGAGCCTCCATGACAGGTAGCCACATCTGGTCTCTGGGTCGTAGAATGCCTCCTATGGGATTGACCATATAGGTTTATAAATACAGTCGAAGCTTGAAAGTCAAAATTCGAATTCTTGCAGAAGCTATACGTTTTGAAATCAGGTAAAAAGACTGATTCTTACATAGCCTTCGGTAGAACCCGGATCTTTTATTTTGGGGAACAACTGTACGATTGCTTTCGCGTGCGCAGTTTTTTGTTCCGACGATGGATGACGTCCAAATTTTTGAATCATCAAGTTTACGACAACATTCACTAACTTTCGCCGAGTGGGAGCAGTTAGGCTTTCATTCTTTTCATATTCTTCAAGAATGTCATTATCTCCAGAAGATGCACGTACTCCATTCACAATATTCTATAAGAAAATTGTGTATTGAAGATACCTGCATTGAATATATGAGTTATTTTCAAAGAGAAAATAGTAAAAAAAAATTAGCAAATCATTAAGCTTTCGTCTTTTGGTCGGAGCAGAACTTTCTGATGCATTAGTAATGGCGGTTAGTGAGCTGATATTGGAGGTCGAAGCATTAGACGCGAGATCTATTTGGAGAGAAGCGAGGGCTTATTATCTTATGTTACGGATAAGGCAATGCTTAAATTGTATTAGGGATTAATGGGAATAGAACCTGTAAACGTTACTTCTTGTGGCACAGTTATATGAAACACTATATGTTATTAGGAAAACATATGAACAGTTCAGGGTCAATTACTGCACCATCCTCATCTTTTATTACGATAGTATCGGGGTCTGCGATGTTGCAATTCAATTTCACTGAAACACAAGTATGGTAATCTAAAAAAAAAATATATATTTTTGCAAAAGTTGGTTTTTCGTTCAACCTCAACAAATACTACAATTTCGCGTTTTTACTTTCAGGAACAAAATGGGATGGAAATCGATTTAGCAAACTTTTTTCTCGATGACTTGACCCTAGGCTATTACACAGGGTCACGTTGAACCAGATTGATGACTCAAACGTAAAATCTCAACCCTTCCTGGTCACCACGGATCAGAATGACCCGAGCATAAACTTTGAAGGTAGATCCCGGTAGGTTCGTGGCCAAAAAAGCGAAAAAACATGAAAAATGAAAAATAAAAAAAAATAAAAAATCCGAAAAATGTATTGACCTCTTTGCGACTTTTTTTGAACATGTCGCCATTTGAACTTTGATACACCAACTTTTGCTACACTTACAAGAATGCTCAGAGTATTTTTGAGTATTTTTTCGGCGCCAATCCGTCTGATAGTTTTCACGCGGCAACCGTTTAAAATGGTCAATTTGTCCCAGCTTGATTGAAATCGGAGGTGTGACCACGAAGGGTTAACAAAAAGTTCTTCAACAAATTTTTTTTTTCCCAGGAAAATAATTAAAACATTGATTTTTTTAAATTAGAATATGTTTTTCTATGTTTGAACTTCATTTCAGAATTTCGTCAAAATTTGTAGACACTAATTTTTTAAACTGCAGCTCATCGAAGTTCGCGTTGCGTCACGGTGACCCAGTCAAAATCTCGATGGAAAAAAAAAATGCGTGACAACCTAGGGTCAAGAAAACTGCAGCGTTAGTCACTTTCAATCTCTTATTGAATTCAGTATTTTCAAAGCGAACTTCTGACTTCCAACTTCTAACAATGAGAACCAATATTCACGATAACACGTACTGTGAAATATCGGAGACTTACCGGCTTGTATAAAATCAATGTACTCGATTTGTTTCTTAGTAATGCACACTTTGATCCATTTCGTCAACCCCGCGTGCTTTATTTTCCGCAACTCGAAGCGTGCAGCCGTCGTCAATTCAGGAATTGTCGGCGTAAGGTTAAAGAACTCTCTTAGGGATGGAAACAAAATTCAAAAAATCGATTATCGATCAATCGATTAATCGTACTACTTACGATTATAAAGGTCGAATAATCGTTATCAAAAATCGATTTTGATCGATTTTTTCTGTCAATTTACAATTTAATCAAACTATCATGTTTTATATCCTAGATTACAATAATTCATAAAAATTACACACTTTATATGTTTATATTATCTTTTATTTTAAAATACTTATATATTTTAATTATTGCAACATTGAAATTAACAATATAAAATATCTCAGAACAAACAATTATAAACATGAGATATATTGAAAATAAAATGAGACAAAATTATATGAGATCAAAATACTTAAGTAATGTTATCACATTTGGTATTATTATCACACAAAACTTATCAGCCGTTCCCATCTCTTTCTCGCTTTGCTCTCATTGAGTCAAACGATCAAGATTCGCGGCAGCGAATCGCCGCCAAGTACCCGTAGGCAGGCGAGCGCTAGCCGGGACTCTATTTTCTCGGGGGAACTCTTTATACCTGTAAGCAGGAGGTCATAACTTCGGAACGCGTGAACATTTTTCAATTAAATTCACAGAATAGATATTCCCCCACCACACGACTTCGCTGTATAAATTTGATCGGAATCGGTACACTGGTTGCTGATATATCGGTCACGAAAGTTGATGAAAAAGCATCTTCTTCTTCTTCTTCCCGGTCATCAAATTTTCGCTAGACGCTTGCTTGTCCTCACGTTTCTGAACGAACGGTGAAACGGATCGACTTGATCTTTGAAACGTGGGTACAAGCCATCGAAATCTCGCCCCCTATTGATTTTGGCATGAATCTGAATCCGCATTCGGTCGATATGTGATAATGAAGTTACTAAGTGAGCCACAGAGGGACGACGAAATCAAAATGGCTGTCGGATGGCTGACGGATCGCGGTATTGACAGTTAAAATATTCATAATTTATATATAATCATATTATATAGTTATATATTCATATTATATAAGATGTTATCGGTCAAGCTAATGGTTTTATTTCAGTAAATCAGTGAAACAGTGAATCAGTGAACAATGATCAGAGTGAAAAGTACGTTGACCGTGGTTTCACGCCGATGACCGTTATTATTTAATAAATCTGCATGATGACCTGTTGTAAGTGCACGGAACAGATCCTCTAAGCTGGGTTCAAATATTTAGATAAAGAATAAATCAACGATCCTGGCAAAATATTATTTCACTTCGATCCGGAACAAGTGGAAATAAGGTTACGATGACTTACATTAAACGGTATGTACGGACATTGATTTTCACTAGATTTTACATATAATAATACTAGATGAATATAGACCAACCTCAACTTCTTTGTTTCCACTAAATTTCCACAGTCATCTGGACCATTCCTATCCTATTATCAATCCATTGGAATAGACGAATATAACACTCCGACAAAACGACGTCCCAAAAACAAAGGCTGCAATTACCAATCCATTGGAATAGACGAAGATAACATTTCGGCGAAACATCGTCCCAAAACAAAGGTAGCCGACAGCTCATAGCTCCAATGTAATAACAATGTTAGGAAAATTAGTAGCGATACGAAACCTCTCATTTAATCCTTTGTCATTTTCTATGTTTCACAGTTACTTGGCCTTTTCCTATCCTATCATCGATCCAATGGAATAGTCGGAGATAATGCTTTAACAAAACGACGTCCCAAAATAAAGGTTGCGATTACCAATCGGTTGAAATAGAGGAAGATAACATGTCGGCAAAACATCCTCCCAAAACGAAGGTAGCCTACAACTCATAGCTTCAACGTAATGGAATATTAGGAAAATTAGTAGCGATACGAAACCTCTCATTTAATCCTTTGTCATTTTCTATGTTTCACAGTCACTTGACCTTTTCCTATCCTATCATTGATCCATTGCAATAGTCGGAGATAATGCTTTGACAAAACGACGTCCTAAACGAAGGTTCCAATTATCAATCCGTTGAGATAGACGAACATAACACTTCGGCAAAACAGCATCCCAAGACAAAGGTAGCCCACAGTTCATGGTTCCGAAATGAACAATGCTAGGAAAATTAATACTAATATACTAAAATCTTTCCTTCAATCTTTTGTTATTTTATATCTTTTACAGTCATCTGGACCATTCCTATCTTATTATTAATCCATCGGAACAGAAGAGCATAACATTTCGGCAAGACGATGTCCCATAACAGAAGTAGTTCACAGCTGCTCCAAAGTTATAACACTCTACGTATCTCCTTCAAATGAACCAACTTCGACCAGCCTACCAACCACCCACTTCACCTACCTATACATCAGCACCACAAACTAATTATCAAACAGACTAATATATTTGAAATTACTGATCATTCAAAGTGTTATAATAGTGCAGTACGATACAAGTAGCACACTCGTGTCATATACTATTTTGTTTAACTCAGTGTGCGATATTCTTTATCTGTAAAAAACTCTAAAAAATAGGGAAGTATAGTATATATTGGAAAATAAGTGAGAGCGGTCGGGTGGGGACAGGGTCCAAGGGCAGAGCGCCTGGTCAGGGTGCAGAGGCCGAAGCTTCCGCTGGGAATGCAAGGGGCAAAGCCCCTGCTAAAAACAAAATACTTCTAAATATGATTTTCAATAGCATAAAATTTTATTAGTCTTCGAAACTAAAGAAACGAGGAAATCAAAGACGAAAAAAACTCTTTTTCTTCCACTTCTATATATCCCTTTTCATAATCTATCAATAGAAACGCAAATTGGAGATACAAGTTATCTTGATAAGAAAAGCAAGGCTCATTTGATTTTGATAGAATTATATTATGTTCCACATGAATTTTATTTTATTTCTGAATAACATGTAATGTTAATTTCACATATTGGTAACGCTATTATTTAATCAGTAGATATGTATGTGTCAACACAATTTGACACAAAATTGAGAAAGTTGAATGGAAGAAAAATATTTTACAAATCATTATTTTCAAACGGAGAGAAATTAATTATTTCTACATATGAGCGGATCCACGTCACTTCACTCAAAAAAAAACCGTCAAGTCACGGATCTTTGCGCCATTCAAAATATCTATAGTACTATGGAAAAAAAAAATACAACTTGGAGGATTTTGAAAAATTTTCAAAAATGGCGGAGTTAGAGCTATGTGAATTTTTGTAAACCGCTGTTGCACCGCTATGTTTGAAAATTCATATCTCCGAAAGTATTTATCGGAGCGGGCTGATCCTTTGATCATTTTGTTCGTCAAAGAATGCGCTTTTATAGAAAAAAATTTGTTTCCAAAAAAAAAAATTCGATCAATTTTTTTTTGTCGTTTTTTTTTTTAATTTCGCTGCCATTTCCGCGGGACTCACAGAAATTCATGAAAGTAAATTTTTTTGGATACCCGAATCCTTTCCCTTCAACCCTAAAAAAAAAAATTTATGGAGAAAATACCTGGGCCGGAGAAAAAAACCAAAACGTCTAGTCGCGCGTCGCCGCGCACGCCGATCCACGTGCGCGCGCGGCGTTCACGGTCCAAGAATGCCTCGAAACAAAGTTAAAAAACACGCTTTTTGATCGCAAATGTTCTGAATTTTTCAAAAATGATGATCATTTTTTATTCACTCGTAATTTTTGACGCGTAGCTCAAAAAATAAAACTTAAAATGTCAATTCCACCACGTTTCACATGGTTTTTTGAAAATCGTATTTTTTTTCTAAAAGTTCAGGAAATTTCCGATGAAAATCATGAACGAAAATTTTCTGCTCGTTGACCTCCAAGTCATCATTATCGAAATCATTTTATTCTTAACATCGAAATGCACAAATGATTACACAAAACCCTCAAATTTTATTTAAACCGTAACTGTGCCTTGGAGGTAAACGACTGGAAATTTTCGTCCATGATTTTCATCGGAAATTTCCTGAACTTTTAGAAAAAAAATACGATTTTCAAAAAACCATGTGAAACGTGGTGGAATTGACATTTTAAGTTTTATTTTTTGAGCTACGCGTCAAAAATTACGAGTGAATAAAAAATGATCATCATTTTTGAAAAATTCAGAACATTTGCGATCAAAAAGCGTGTTTTTTAACTTTGTTTCGAGGCATTCTTGGACCGTGAACGCCGCGCGCGCACGTGGATCGGCGTGCGCGGCGACGCGCGACTAGACGTTTTGGTTTTTTTCTCCGGCCCAGGTATTTTCTCCATAAATTTTTTTTTTTAGGGTTGAAGGGAAAGGATTCGGGTATCCAAAAAAATTTACTTTCATGAATTTCTGTGAGTCCCGCGGAAATGGCAGCGAAATTAAAAAAAAAACGACAAAAAAAAATTGATCGAATTTTTTTTTTTGGAAACAAATTTTTTTCTATAAAAGCGCATTCTTTGACGAACAAAATGATTAAAGGATCAGCCCGCTCCGATAAATACTTTCGGAGATATGAATTTTCAAACATAGCGGTGCAACAGCGGTTTACAAAAATTCACATAGCTCTAACTCCGCCATTTTTGAAAATTTTTCAAAATCCTCCAAGTTGTATTTTTTTTTTCCATAGTACTATAGATATTTTGAATGGCGCAAAGATCCGTGACTTGACGGTTTTTTTTTGAGTGAAGTGACGTGGATCCGCTCATATGGAAATGTGTGAATCGGGCACTTCACATATTACCAACAGGCATAAGAAATTGAATATCACACACTGAGTTGAAAATAGTACAGTATGATACGAGAGTGGTGAAACTTTTTCTGACGAGTGTGAAATTGCAGCACGAGCCGAAGGCGAGTGTTGCAATCACACAAGATCAGGAAAAGTTTTTCCATCGAGTATTATACAAAATTTTACTTTATGATGTGTGAAATTCTCACACACGCGGAGCGTGCATAAAACATTGTTGTGAATTTGGTGAATAAAATAAGCTTTTAATAATTAGATAAACAGTCGTTTATTCGGCAAGTACACGGTTACATATAGGTATATAACACTAAGCACGCTTACTGGCATGGAAGAGACGAAAAACGGAAGAAGCGTTAGCTCAGAATAGTATAGTTAGGCAAACGGACGCGTGAGGGTGTAGATTGCACCAGCGCCACGTGCGGCTGAGATGCCTACTACTCCAACACTCCCTCACATGGAAGCCAAACGTGGAGCGGCGTTGGCGTTTGTTCATTTATCAATCAAAACTTATCGTCTAAGAATAATATTAATATAGAAAAACTTACGGACTAATAGCATATGTCAATCACGAAAATGGTTTTAAACTACTTTACTTATATATTTGCTTATGACTCAATCTCTATTGTCGAGGGTACGTCTCGTCACCAATATGTTCTCCCTGTAATTATGTTTCTGCCACGTTTTCAAGAGGGTGGCTCTCGCACATTGGGATCATCGTTCAAATTCACACTCCATTGGATATTGCTGCCTTATGGCGATCAGTCTCTGCAGCTTATTCTGAAATGGTCACATTAGAAGTTAAAGATTAGCTTAGTCAAATATTCATGTGTCGTGAACGCTAGTGGTTTGGTAAAGATGTCTGCCAGCTGTTCCTTAGAAGCTACCCATTTGATAGCTACTAACTCTCTTGTCACACATTCTTTTACATAGTGTTCGCGGATTTCGGTCATGTGTCTTAGTTTGTTTCCTCCTTGTATTTCAGAGTTTTGCACGGCTGCATTATTGTCGCAGTACAGCTTCATCGGGTAAACGGTCTTATTCAGGAACTTCTCTAATGAAGTACTAATTGCTATAAGCTCTCTGCATGCCTCGCTCATAGCTATGTACTCCGCTTGGCAAGTGGATATTGATACATATTGTTGCTTCTGTGTTTTCCAAGCAATTACATCACCGTACATACGCATCAAGTATCCACAAGTAGTCAGAGAACCTTTGCAATCGGCCAAACTGGCATCTGAATATGCGTCAATTTCGTCTCCTTTACCTCTGTAAGTCAGTGAATATTCTTTAGTATAAATTAAGTATCTGAACAGACGCTCCACCATCTTCCATTCGTTATCGGTTGGATTAATTTGGTGTCTGCTTAGTACGTTGACGGCGTACGAAATATCTGGTCTTGTTGCGTTCGCGAGATAAAGTAGACACCCTACTGCGGCTCGATATGTTGTGGGCGAAACCACCTTTCCGTTTCTTGACTCTTCCTCTCTTTCTTTGCGTTCTCGGTTCAGGACTTGATTAGTTATCATTGGGGATCTCTGAGGTTTTGCGTTCTCAAATCCAAATCTTTTAATCATTTTTTCAATAAATTTACATTGTCTCAGTTGTAGGACTCGATTTTCTCGGTCTCTCTCAATACTGATCCCAAGATATTCTTTCGGATGTCCTAAGTCTTTCATTTTAAATTTCTCTTGTAGTTTTCCTTTTATCATAGTCAGTTTGTGTTCGTTATTTCCTGCCATGAGTATGTCGTCGACATACAGGACTAGTATTATTTTAACGTCATCTGTTATATACACGAACAGACATGGATCACTCTCATTTGACACGAATCCTAACTCTTTTACTGTCTCCGTAAACGTATCATTCCATCTTTTCGGGCTTGTTTTCAGTCCATACAGAGATTTGTCTAATTTACACACTTGGTCTCTTTTCTCAATCTCAGTGTACGGCATTCCGTCCGGAATTTCCATGTATATTTCTTCTATTATTTTACTATTTAGAAATGCGGTCTTTACATCTAGTTGGATCATATGTAAGTCGTGTTTATTTGCAAAGGCTAGCACTGCCCTAATTAGCGGGAGTCTCGACACGGGTGCGTACGTTTCCCGCAGATCGTAGAAGTTTCTATCTTTAAATCCTCGAATTACTATTCGAGCTTTCTTTTCTTCCTTTCCATCACTGTCTAATTTTGTTTTGAATACCCAACGGGAATCCAAAATATTCGGTCTATCTCCCTTCTTGTCAGTTTCTGGCCTGTCCACTACCCTAAATACTTGGTTCGAACCTAATGCTTCTAGTTCGCTATTTATTGCTCGTTTCCATTCTGCGCTGTCCGGTCTACTCATCGCTTCACGATACGTCTTTGGGTCTTTCTGTATTTTTGCCAGCAACGCGTGATACTGATTATCACAACTTATCGCACTTTCATTTTCGGGGCTTTCTAAGGCGAACGTGATTAATTCTTCCTGTCTGTCTTTTCTTGGTCTACCTCGTTTCCCTTTAATTGTGATTACCTTTTCTTTTTCAGTTTCCGAATCTTCGTTTTCAGTAATTTCGTTTGCTCCCTCAGTTTCTAGTATTTCCGAATTCTCAACCAGTTCTTTCTCGTTTCGATTAAATGTCAACTTTTCTCGAGTTTCGGTCTTGTCTAGATATACTGTCCCGTAAGTCAGTCTTTCCACGAATCTTACGTTTCTACTTTCGTATATTTTCTTGCTTTCCGGATGAAACAGCAAGTACCCTGTCCCGGTGGTGGTAGTTCTTCAAATTTGGCCATCAACCAACCCAACTCCAACTCCGTCAATACGCCCTTATCTGTAAAATGGTTAGTTGAGGTTTTAGTGCTACTGGGCAGTCTGCTGGACACAAACAGTCTACCCGTAACGAGTGTCAGATTCTGCTTGTCTGGACACAAGCCAAGCATGCACTGTCACTCTAGTCGCAACACGCTTTTGCTCATGGACACAATGAATCAAGCAGGTGCAACCCTCAGCTTTGGGCGTACTTCTTCTTAGTGCACAGAAGTACGCTCGGACTAGTCCTTTTCCTGTCGCCTTTTATTTTTAGGCATCTGTCATTCGGTCGTTCAGTCATTTACTTTCAAACTTATTACAAAACTTTCTCTCTCTTACCTATGCGTATGACGTTCTTGTTGGTAAGGGCCAAGCTGAAGCCGGTCTCTGTCGCAGTCTTTAACATAAATATACCCTCAGTCTTATCCGTCTCGCCTAGCCTATACATATTCCACAACTTGACTTTGATTTGATTCAGCATTTTCTCTGTTGAATGTTCTCTGTCGTCTGCTTTGCTTTTCTCGTATTCACGCGTTGCGTGCGCGCGCCGGTCTTTTTGCGTGGCTCAGCAACAGGCTTGCGTCGCCATTTTTAGCCGTTTTTTTTTTTTTTTTTTTTTTTTTTTTTTTTTTTTTCTTTTTCTTTTTTTTTTTTTTCTACTCACTCTGCTGTACCGCTCTCTCGGTCTTGTTTAATAGAATTGAAAATACTGATTAGCCCGCCATGCACTTTTCCAGCTTTTATATATAGGACGCCGTGAGTACAAAAGATGATGCACGTGGTTTTCCACTTTAGTTTGTTAACACTCACTTTTTAACTCAAGGGGGTTTGCGCAGTGGAAGCAAGCTGTGCCCATAACCTGTTGTGAATTTGGTGAATAAAATAAGCTTTTAATAATTAGATAAACAGTCGTTTATTCGGCAAGTACACGGTTACATATAGGTATATAACACTAAGCACGCTTACTGGCATGGAAGAGACGAAAAACGGAAGAAGCGTTAGCTCAGAATAGTATAGTTAGGCAAACGGACGCGTGAGGGTGTAGATTGCACCAGCGCCACGTGCGGCTGAGATGCCTACTACTCCAACAAACATCCATTATCATACTGAGTGAAGTAATGGTACATTATGATGTGAGTGCGATAAAACTTTTTCTGACTAGTGTGAGTTGACAACACAAGCCAAAGGCGAGTGTGCAATCACACAAAATTAAAATAAGTTTTTCCGTTGGGTATTATACACAGTTTTACTTGATAAATAGTGAAAACGTGGGTTCTATCCACATTTCGCGTGGTCTATGAAATGAGTTGAAACTTCCAATATCTTTACAAATCTAGTTAAATCGTTTGATATCTTGAAATATGCTATCCATTATTAGATTATTAGTGAAATGACAGGAATTCTTTGATGAAATCATTTGAAATTAGGTAGCACCTTTCGAGTTTTCGGAGAAGTAACTATGGTATTTTAGCCATCTAGACAATTATGAGATATTTTAAACTCATATATACACTATACATAATAAGTTGTTGACCAATAACTTCAAGTCGTACACACTGGCCTGTATCTGTATGAAACAACCTCCGCTGTAAATCCGATCACTGACTCAATTGACCTATTCCATACTACATGTCATTTCTTGTTGGTGTTGCTAACTAACTGTGATTATTCAAGTCAACCTGTAAATGCTGATATTAATGCTTTTTGAACTAAAACTATATATTATATGTATGATGAATTATTAATAACTATTATATTTATGCATACATTCACCAACAAAGCTATGTATGAATTCCTTATTAGTTTGATCCTAGTCGTGGATTTTGTAA
This sequence comes from Tenthredo notha, assembly GCA_914767705.2. Lineage (NCBI taxonomy): Eukaryota > Metazoa > Arthropoda > Insecta > Hymenoptera > Tenthredinidae > Tenthredo > Tenthredo notha. The sequence continues at coordinate 342,264 of OU611923.1, forward strand.
CAACTATTCAACACAACAAATCATAAACATGCATAGTGCAAAAACTTGAAAATAGCGATTTTAGAAAATTCAGAATCAAAGTAGAATAAAGTTTAATTTAAATTTTATTGTAATAATTGACCATGTGACATTATAAACTGAGTTCTGACTCAATCATATAATGAATATCTGGAGATGAAAATGTCAAATAATAAAAGAAGAATTTCACACAAAAAAGATACAAAACTTGACCCGATAGAATTACCCACGATATGCATAATAATCACCTGCATCTAACTATGCATATAGATCAGGGAGTCATTTACTAGATCATGATTTATAAATGAAGAAAAACATTGGTAATGGAAAAAAATTAAGAAATAAACTGTAGAACAAGCTTCAGAATAAACATTACGATGTACAAAACATAGTTCATCAGCATATTCGTATTCCTTGTAAGTCAAGTGAGGATAAAACTTCAGTCCATATACGTGATTGCAATCACGAAAAAACAAGCATAAACAAAAGTAAAAAAGGAATCTGAATGAAAAGATAATGAAGTTATTGTCGAATACACCAGCACCCAATTGATGATAGATAAGGTAAGAATGAATCGTACACATTAAACTATGAAAATTTGCTTTTATTTAAAAAATTTACAAATAAATTTGGACAGAGCCCCCGCGTCCACCCCGCCTTCTGCCTCTTCCGCCTCTATTCCCTCTTCCTCGGCCAGCACCCCAATCCCATCCCCTTCTTCCCCCTCTTCCTTGTCCAGCACCCCAATCCCATCCCCCTCTTCCCCCTCTTCCTCGTCCAGCATTCCAATTCCATCCCGGTCTTCCCCCTCTTCCTCGTCCAACACGCCAATCCCATCCCCCTCTACCCCCTCCTCGTACAACGTTCCAATCCCAACCCCCTCTTGCCCCTATTCCTGGTCTATTTCTACTTCCTACCGCTCCTCCACCGCGTCCTCTCTCTCTTTCTCTTTCTCTTCCTCTTCCTCTTTCCAAGCTCCTATCAGACTCTCCGTATCTTTCCCTTGTTCTTTCTCGCTGTCCTCCTCCTCTTTGCCCATCTCTTTCACTTCCTCTTCCTACTATTCCTCCACCGCGTCCTCTCTCACTTCCTCTTCCTACCGTTCCTCCACCGCTTCCTCTCTCACTTCCTCTTCTTACCGTTCCTCCACCGCTTCCTCTCTCACTTCCTCTTCCTACCGTTCCTCCACCGCTTCCTCTCTCACTTCCTCTTCCTATTATTCCTCCACCGCGTCCTCTCTCACGGCCTCTACCCCCATCATCTGGAGCTCGTCCATTGGGCGATTGCCCAATATAACGCTCCATAAATTCTTGCAACTGTCTGATCTAACAATTAAAGCGTTAACTATTAGTATTGTATGCAACAAGATTTTAATGATTCAATAAATACTTTGACAAATAGATCATAAAATGTTAATTTCTTAATAAGAAACAAAAATTAAAAAAAAAAAAAAATTGCACATAATTGATTGCAAGCTCAATTAGAAAAATTGAAAAAAAAACTTTATGGACAAATTCTTGTTTAATCTAAGAAGTACTTCACCGGGACCTGAAGAAACAGACATATTTAAATGGTGGTCCACCTAGAACAAGTATATTTTGCCAAGCGATCTAAAATAAACCAAACTCACAAAAAATATTAAAACAAATATATACCGTCATCGAAACACGGCCTATGAGTCTATTAGAATATGCCTGTTCTAAACTGTCCAACGAAATACATTCGTTTTAAATGGCCCATCTAAATAGTCTGGTTTTTCACGATCCGTCTACTTCATATCTTCCTTTTCATTCAACGCAAGCCATGATTATGTTTAATACTATACATACCATTGTTATGTTTAATACTATACATACCATTGTTATGTTTAATACTATACATACCATTGTTATGTTTAATACTATACATACCATTGTTATGTTTAATACTATACATACCATTGTTATGTTTAATACTATACATACCATTGTTATGTTTAATACTATACATACCATTGCCTCCGCTTGGGACGAAGCCAATGCTGGTGGCTCTCCGCTACCACCCTCATCACCGTCCATTACAAAATTGGAGTTCTCACTATCTGCTATAAACCAAATAAATCACATTTTTAGTAAATACACCATATTATATGCACCATTAACATTAAAGAAAGAACAATTCGATAGGATAATTATTCAATTGAATAATTATGAACGCATTACAAATATCTAAGGCTTGCTCCAAAACTCCAAAACAACAAAATCAAACAAAATTATTGGTATCATACCCACCATTAATATTGAAAACAGAACAATTTGATAGGATAATTATTCAATTGAACAATTATGAACGCATTACAAATCTAGGGCTTCCTCCAAAACTCCAAAACTCCAAGACTCCAAAACAACAAAATCAAACAAACATATTGGCTATGCAAAGAATCAAACTTATCAGAAACATAGAATTTCAAAATTGAATCAGTCTACATTCTTAATTCTGGATTTGATTGAATTCAATAAAATAGTAGTACAAAATGGTGTCAGTAAGTGGACTCTCAACAGTTAGCTTAGAATACAGCCCTACTTTAGATGCGATAATTTTTTTCAAAATAAATGAAATATGAAGATGACGTATAAGCAATACTACCCATTAAAGACAATTGATAAAATTAGACTATGTCAGCTTGAAACAATCAACCAAACACGTCATAATACAAAAGGGAGTAACTGGCCGTAAAAAATTAGGACACGCATCTTTCTATTACTTGATCCATTATTCGCATGTGTATACAATATTCGAATAATAGCTGAATCAGAATACTTCATTTATTTGAAAAATATTATGGAATACACAATTACAACTAAACAGACCGTAACACAATGTATGAAAACGTGTATGTATACTTACACATCTTGACGCTTCGAGATTCGAATGCAGAATGAAGGGTTGAAACCGTTGATCTAGTAGCATATACATTGACGAGATCACATACTCACACACACAACCAAACAATTTGAAATAAATTGTCCAACTGCATAAAATTTTGTCCAGATGGCGATGTCCTGTTAGCATTGACTGGACAAATTCAGTTCAACCAAAATTATCCATCTATTTACGTATTGCAATTATTATAACAACAGAATTATATTCAGAAGACAACTAAGTAAATTAATTAAGAAGCAATCTTCGGAAAAATAGAACAACGAGTAATTAAATTGAAACATGTGATGAATAAATTGTCCACATAAAATACGCGTCAATAGGACTGCACTCTATTGACAAATTTCGGAAATAATAAGCACAATAGAGATGAGATCAACTCAAATAGATGACTTTAGGAACGTCATTTTGAAAAATCAGCGAATAGAAAGTAGAACTTCCATTCCACTTGGAGGTATTGCAAAGCGCATATCGAGAGATAAATCTTGCAATTATTCGACAAGTGAGTGTTATTTCGGTGCATTTGAACATCGTTCGAATTCACACAAACACGCGAATTTATTCATTTTCTTTACTGTAACAATATCAATAATTCTATCTCATTGTCAGTACGCAATATATTGTTCTTAATCGACAAGTTCGAGGTTATTCGTGTCAGCGTACTGCAGTGCCGGCAAAAATTAATTTTCACATATCGTTCCTCAAACGATATTAAAGATTGTAAAATCGACGTACGATTACGAGAATAAACATAGTGGATTTCTTTGATTTTCTAAATACGTGCATGAAAAATTTTATTGTATAATTGTGTATAAAATAGAATTCACGCAACAGTTAAATCAGAAGACCGGAAAAAATCTATATGTGAGTACAGCCAATAACAATTATTCATTCATAAATACAAGAAAGTCAGAATATACAACGATAAATAGACAAATCCTAAGTATAAGTTGAATAGTATTTAATACAGGTAGTCCAATAAATAAAAATGCCGAAAAATAGGAAACGTAGCTACAGCAAAATGCAGCAACAACAAAAAGAGGCGAAGCGATCCGCCAGAATAGGTAAAACTGACACGCCAAAACACAATAAAACAGCTGATGTAAATTTGCCACTTATAATAGACATTACAGACGACACTGACGAACAAATAGACGTTAATGCAATAGTACGTGCAAATAGGGCACAGATCGCAGCCTGCATTATGAACATTGCAGAGGAGCTACATGACAAGTGTATAAATGCATTTCTGAACGTTTTAACTGACACGACGACTTTCCAACCACAAGATCCGATATTCTATCAAGGGTTACATTGGTATCAACGTGTTACCAGCGATCGGGATATTCAGATCCTCTACAGCGGAAACATTGGTCCAGACGAGATCGGTCACTGGACCTGCATATACTACGATGGGTCAGTAGTACACGTGTACGATACGTTGAAACACCGATTATCGCCCCTCCAACATGAAATATTGAATCGTCTGTATGAAAAATATTCGATCATGTACGAAAATGTACAAATACAACCGGATTCAAAATCATGCGGAGTGTTTGCGTGTGCAATCGCAACATCGCTTGCACTGGGTAAGGACCCTGTGACCGAGCGCTATTACGTAGATAACGATGGGCGTAGAAGAACGACAGTAACGATGCGACGGCATTTACTACGCATACTCAACGAAAATACAATAAGTGCGTTTCCTGCAATAGGAAGTACTACAATCGTACAAGACCAAAATACAGACCGGTCGAAAATACAAGAATCGCCTGCGAAAACGTATGCATCGGTCTGTCGAACAGTACCACGGCATGTCATTTCACTTGCCTCACAAAGTACGACGGACGATAGTGGCAAAAAAAGCAAACAAGAATGCAATAGCGATAAAACAAACATAACTCTCCCAATACAGACAAATCGCAAAAACAGATGGTGGGCCACTCACAAGGACCAAATGAACAGAAAAAGACGCGAAAACTATTCAGCTCAAAAGAGAAGCAGTAGTAATAGCACGAACTCAATCGGAGATGCTACTCGTTCGTTCATAGGGCAAGCACAGAGTGACAAAGAATGCAAAGCAAATTGCAGCGCTGATAAGCCACAACGGAATATAAGCCAGAGTGCGACATCTGGAATAAAACGAGCAAATTATGTTGCTAATGCGGAAGCAATAAAATTGCAAAAAAAAGCGAGATATTCTGAAGATTCAGAACAAAAAACATTGTACGAGAAGAAAACAACTGCTGTGACTCGTGAACTACAACGTACTCGTCGAAGAGAAAAATATACAGCTAATGCTAAGATTCAACAGACACGTGACAGACAAAAATATGCTGCCAATCCTGATATAAAAAAAACACGTGAAAGGACAAAATACACAGCAAATCCTGATATCAAAAAGACACGTGAAAAAACAAGATATGCAACCAATCCTGAGATGAAGGCCAGAAAACAAAGGGTTGAATATTCGGCACACCCCGAAAACAAAAAAAAGTACGAATTTAATAAATATGCTCTTAATTCGGAAATAAAAAAAGAATATGAACGAAACAAGTATGCCATTAATCGCGATGTAAACAAAGCAATACTCGATAAAGTCAGACACGCTCGTAAAGAACTAAGAGGACAACAGAAATTTATCCGAACTAAAAATATTCTGAAGAAATATAGGCACTTAGGTAGGCGGAGCAGTACAATAACACTGTTAGGATCGGTAGAAAAATATATTACCATCTTATCCGCAAAAATTGATTGTAAATCAAAGCCACAAAAACGAATTGAGGCAGAAAAAATTATAAAATGGTGCATTCAAGCGAGAAAACGTATCGTACTAAGCGTGAGACGTACGCTGAATAATCTGAAGAATAAGATCGAGATTTGTTCGGTACGAGCGGCAGAATCGTCTGATACAGAATCGAAAATTTCAGCCTTTTGCGGGGAATCAAAACATACAGGCTCGTCCGACCCTTAATATACCGATACAGCTTATGATGAGCTTCACATTGTAATGGACCCGCTCATCAGTACATCAACGGGAAAGATAGCTAACGTTTTACCGGTAACTGCAAGCACACATGTACGAAAATCATGGGCTTGCTCAGAGCTGTGTATCAAACCAAATTCACATACCATTAGTAGGCTGGAATATGTGTTTCAGGCTATACGTTCATGGAAAATAGCAAATATTCGTAATACATTGAAACACTGGAACCAATGTAGTGTCAATACGTCACAGCACAAATTAGGACACGCACAAATTTGCTATACCAATCCTGTGAGTTGCAATTCGAAATTCTTACCGCTTCAGTTATTGCATCCGCACTTCCCACAGATTCGGTATTTCACGAGATACATTTACGAACTTATGAGACTAGTGGAGAAAATTAATTGCATAGACAGTGCCTTAGTACGAGGAGATCTACTTCTTTTGAAAGAACTCTCCAGCGAAACAGCCGAGAAAGCTGCTATGTATCAACTGTGTTCTGAAATAATAAATTTGAACGAAGATGAAATTGCAAACAAATATAGACATGCATTCCATGAGCTAGTCCAACAATCGATGGATACACCACGATTGGCTTGCGTATCGTGCGAAAAACTTTGTTACCGTAGAGACACGCGAGATATGAAAAAACTCAGAAAACCTATCACAGGGCACTATTGGTCACAGATGAAAACTCACATTGATGCGTCCGACAATGCGTCTGATTATATCTGTAAATACTGTTTAGAAAAGTTCCGTGATAATGAAATGCCACCAACGTGTTTATTGAATCAGCTAGCTATAGGCGACGTGCCACCCGTTCTCTTCACTCTTAATGATTATGAAAAAATCCTCATACAAAGGGCAAAGGCTTTTCAAACGGTACTAAGAATGGGTACAGTAGCGAAAAAAAATCTTCCAAATAAGTTGCGAGTGCAAAAAGTAAAAGGTCGAACGTTCCATTTACCGTTACCGTTGGAGGAAACACTAAAAAAATTACCTGCACCAACTGACGCGCTAAATCTGAATCAAGAACTATTCGTGATGGTCTATGGACTACCGAATAAGTCAAAAGTCGTGTGGAGTAGTTTGGTGGACGTGAAAAAGATCTACGAGACACTCGTTTGGCTCAGGGAAAATAATCCTTTTTATGCCGAGATTGAATTACCCGCTGAGCCAGACTCGTTGTTAGATTTACTCGCGCAAGACGTGGAAATTCAGGTAGAGACAGAAAAGCCTGGTTTGGAAGAACATGCGGGTTCGGTCATGGACCGTAATGACGAGATGAGTACTAAGCGTCGGGCAATATTAACACAAATAATGGATAGCCAAGATTACTACGAGCAGTATACGATCTATCCGATCAGTGCCGATAGAGAAAATAAGAATGCAACGGCTCTATATCAAATGCTCAAGGTAGAAGAAGCACCCTTAAGTCAATGGGATAAATATCTAGACGTCATGTGCTTCCCAGATTTGTACCCTTATGGTAACAATGGCCAGCATCAAGACCGCACGATCCCTCTGCGAGAATTCGACTACAGTCGGACCCCGCGTATATAAAGTTCACTTATATAAAGGCTTCACGTATATAAAGTTTCCAGCTTCACTTATATAAACTTTCTGGGAACTACTGACCCCCACCATCACACCCTTTTTAGACATTCTGAATATGGCGCCGCACAGGCGTATTGAAAGTTTGAGGTTATGTGTCTAGTTATAATATCATATATACGAATGGTACTAAGATCATAATACAAATTGACTGAAGAAACTTTGAGGAAATATTTATTAGAATGGCTATTAGTACATCAATTTCTATGAGCTAGTCAAAAGAAAATAGTTTACACAAGGAAATTTCAAACATACATACGAGATATCAAACACATTATTCTACTCCATACATAGTTATTTAAACAATCTCGAAGGGGGTTGACAGAAGATTCTGAATAAATTATGACCTCAATATTCAGATACGATAGGAAAAACAATCATAATGTCCGGAATTGTAGATCGATGGCTCCGCGGAATAACCAGCTATTTCAGAAGCTGCTTGAAAAAGCAGCTATCTCAGATTTTGCTTGAAAAAGCGGCTATCTTCAAATCATGCTAGCGAAATTTTGCTTCAAAAACGTGAAATTATGATTCAAAAGCTGAAAAAATAGGTTGGAGCAAAAGCCTAGACATTATGTCTGCTTTTTCAAGCAGCTTCTGAAATAGCTGGTTATTCCGCGGAGCCATCGAGATATTCAAGTTTTACTACTTTACTATTTTACAGGTTCAAAATAATGTTCTCGATCGTCTCTTTTATTCTATTTAGTAGTACGAAGTCTTGACGTTCGCATTCCCAGCGGGTTTCATACCACTGTTGGAAAGTATTCAAGGCTATCAGTGCTTCTCGAGGTGTTGGCTGAGGCGGTTCTTCAATTTCTTCAGAATTTTCAGCTTCATCGTCATTAGGTGTAGGATGCATGTCCATAATAGGATCACTGTTGTTTATAAGTTCATTATCGGTCAGAATATGCCATGTCGGTTGCAATGCATCTTCCTGCAACCATGCGGAAGCATCCTCCGTAGAGAAAGCAGAATAGCCCGGCAATCTGTTGATGTATGGTAAAATTTCATTTGCATGGTGGTTCATAGGAAGTGATGCTGTCTCCGGTTCCTTGTTTGGTTTAGTCAGATTATTCCATGCATTACGCAGAGTGTTCACGGATACATCATCCCATGCTCGGGCTACAGAATGGCAACACGATAACATTGTCCATGATTTGAAAAAAGTACTGATTCCTTGTTCGTCTTGGCATTCCGCAAGGAGTAACTGTCGTAAAAACACCTGTTTGTATTTTTTTTTCATGGCTTCAATTACTCCCTGGTCCATGGGTTGGATCAACGCAGTTACATTTGGAGGAAGAAAAATAACGGTACAACAATCATCAATTGCATTCAACTCTGCAGCTGATGGATGTGATGGTGCATTGTCCAGTAATAATAAAAATCTTACTTGCTCTGTGCCTTGTTTTTTTTTTATATCTGGAAGAAATACTGTTGCATACCAATCTTTGAAGATGGTTTTATCAATCCATGCGCTCTTTTGGGCACGGTACACTACTGGCAGTTGATTAATATTCTTGAAACACCTTGGCTTTGCCGATTTGCCTATCACCAACAGGGGAATCTTGTGGGTTCCAGTGGAATTCGCACAGGTCATCACCGTCACGCGGTCCTTTAGAACCTTACGTCCTGCAGCTTGCTTTTCATTTCTTGCAGCCAGAGTCCTGCGGGGTAATGACTTCCAAGCCAGCCCTGTTTCATCGGCATTGTATATATTTTCTGGCCTGTAGTCACCTTCTTCAAGTAGTTCTAAAAATTTACGACGGAACTCAACGCTGGCATCTGAGTTACTTGAGAGTTTCTCACCCTGAAGGGAAAGCTGACGGATTCCATGCCGCTTTTTGAATCGATGTAACCAGCCATTGCTTGCGGTGAATGGAGTGGTTGATCCAAGCTTTGTGTGAAATAACAGAGCTTGTTCGCGAAGCAGTGGTCCTAAAGTGATATAATACTACAGATTACGCTGCATATGTATATTAGAGTGTTTCAAAAATGGGTGTTTTACAAATGTATGATTGAATTTAATCATAAATTTTATATATTATAAATCAATAACTTGTTTTGATGTTTTGTATATTATAAAACAAATTATTAATTTATGATATATAAAATTTATGATTAAATTCAATCATACATTTGTAAAACACCTGTTTTTTTTTTTTAACAATCATCAATAAAATTAATCATTTATTATTATTTATTGTTGATTAATGAAATTGTTGGATCAACATTTAGTTAAAAATTTACAGATTATTGTTTTTAAGTAGATAATATTGATTATTCAGGTGATATAAGTCAATTTTGCTGCATTTATAAATGAATAACATTATTATTTTAAACAGTCCAGTGATTGAGGCTTGATTACTCCGAAGCGGCTCGCTTTACGCAAATTTTCAATCAGTCCTTTTTTATAGAGCGTTCAATTTACTACAAGAAAAGGTCTTCCTTATCACTGTGCAGTAATTTGTTTTCAAGCAGAGAAATTCCAAAGTCCAGAAATTTTTTTTCCCATGTTATTTAAATGGAAAAAGAAAATTCAAAATAGCTACCTCTAAATATTAAAATTAAGGGCTCATATTTGGCCAGGATCTTTGTTTGGAGATACTCTGAAGATTTTTCAATGTTCTTTGGGAAAAAAAAAATTATCGATTTTTTTGAAACACTCTAATGTATATACTAAGGTTTGAATTTGGTTTCAGGTTACGAGGCCTGTACTTTTTTCCTATCATCAAATTTAAAATCAAACAGTATGTACTCTTGAATATGCAATATATGATCACCTGTTACAGGCTCTCCAAGGGTTCGTTTTTGACAGAACCATCTAAAAAGTGCTTCTTCCAGTGCAGAATTTTCACTTCCACCTAGCCGGGTATTTTCTTTATTTCCTGTGGAGTTGTTTGCGACGTGTTTTTGCATAATGATCGCCTTTTGTTTTTTGATGTGCGATATAGTAGATTCAGTGACATTATATTCTTGAGCAAGGTTTTTTGCTCGCTCACCGGCTTCGAGGCGTTGCACAATTTTTGCTTTCTCACACAGCGATATTTGCTTATATATCCGTCTTTGTCTCTCCATGTTCTCAGCTGAATCAAAATAGGAAAAAATACAAGTATACTGGACCGAAAAAAAACATTTCTTTTTTGGTCGGTCAATGTATACGATTTGATATTTATCCATAACCTCAAATAAACTTCTATTCCTATGCTGACTGCTAACGGGCTTGCATAATAATCATTAAATTGCAAAAGTGATATTTATTTTCTTACCTTTTTCTCTATACAATACTGTTCACTTATTTTGTTTCGCGTTATTTGTAGCACATGAATCGATGATCAATTTTAATCGAAGTCGAGTGATATAGATGTTTGTACACAGGTGTCTGCGCAGAGAGCGTACGCGCACTCTACTGCGCAAAACATTCGCGCACTTCACCCACGAGGGTAGAAGAGTGGGGCCCCCTTATTTCGTGAAATAAGTGAAGCAGCTCAGTCCCGACGACTTTATATACGCGAGGTCCGACTGTATATAAAATGTAGGCTTATGTCCAGTTGTTCCGTCTTCAGGTTGAATCAACAGTATTTGTTCTACCTGTTACACGACTCGAACATACGACAGTTGAAGGGTGGTATATTTCATAAACTAAATGTCATTAATCCAAAGGAAAAAATGAATGCCGGTCAGTATTTGGAATTGATGTCAAAAGAACAGCTTGAAGGAAATCTGACCACTATTTTCGCGAAATTACGGAATACAGACCAGTATTGGCGCAAACCGAGAAATGAGTTGGGATGCATGGTACAAAATTATGGTCCGGCAACGTGGTTTCTCACGCTAAGTCCCAGCGAGTGGATGTGGGCTGATTTAGCTGAATATATTAAAAACGTTAACGGACCAAAAATGGCTGGTATGTCTACAAGTGAACTAGTAGCGAGAGACCCAGTTTCAGCCTCGAGATATCTAGATAACAAATTTCGAGCGATGCTGAAATTCATCTGTTCCAATGACAATCCAATTGGAGAAGTCAGCCATTACTTTTGGAGACGAGAATACCAAGGCAGAGGAACACAGCACTTCCATTTGTTAGTCTGGATTAAGGATGCTCCCACGATCGGAGAGTCATCTACGGAAGAAGTCGCCAACTTCATTTCCAAGCATATTACTTGCAGACTGCCCAATAAACATGTATCGCCGACGTTGTATCGTCGAGTAGACACGCATCAGAGACACAAGCATAACGATTATTGTATGCGAAATAAGAAAACTAAAAAAGGATTCATGAAAATATGCAGATTCGGATTTCCAAGACCAATTACAGACACGCTGATAATAAAAGACGTGGCCATGTCGATTGCGGGTAGAAAACAGCTAAAATCAAAAAGCAGACTCGTCGACTTACCGCGAAATGAAGAAGAAGCCTTCATAAATGACTATAATCCGGTTGTCCTTAGTGCATGGGAAGGAAACATGGACATGCAGTTCATAGGCGAAAAATCGACAATACTCGATTGGTATTGTACTAAGTATAGTACTAAACCTGAAACTACTCATACAACCGATATGTTTCATGATATCAATTCCACCAAGTCGTTGAGCAGCCGGCTGTGGAGTGTGGCAATGCGCAGCTTGAATAACAGAGAATGCGGAGCTCTGGAAGCTGCTGATACACTCTTAGGTATTCCGTTGTACGGAACTGATCCTGATACAACCATAAAATGGTTAGACGTAAATCAGCTCAGAAATAAAAGAGTTAAACCGTACAAAACTGTAGAAAAACTATTTCCGGGTTCAACAGATATTTTTTATCCGTCCCTCATTGACGATTACTACCCGAATAGACCGGAAAAATTAGCGTCGGTACATTTATACGACTACGCCAAATGGTACGAAATAACTAAAATAATACCAAAAAATAGCAAAGCAGAGATATACGATTTAGGCGGTGGTTTGTATTTGAAAAAAAGACAGCGCGGTTATTTGATAAATCATTACAAATATAATCCGAATGTAGAGCCTGAAAAGTACTTCCATGCATTGTTGCTACTTTTCAAACCGTGGCGTGATACTGATGAGTTGAAAAATAATTGTAATTCGTACGCCGAGGCGTTCGAGAAAAGCAAGGCAGACTTATTAGAATTAATGAGTTACCACGAGCGATTGTCCGATATTCAAAAAGGTTTCGATCAGGTGAAAGAACTGATCGAACAAAAGCTGGATGATCTTACGAATATGATGAGCAATCTGAGCCAAGATTCAAATGACAACAGAGATAATCCGTTACATTATCAGCCAGTAGAAGCCAACTTGGCTATGCAGGACTTGAATAACGCGGAAGGGCAACTCAAAGACCTTGACGTAGTTGACATGATATCACAACTCAATGACGAACAGAAAATAATATTTGATACTGTCAGAACCTCTTTAATCTCAACACGTATTGAACCATTACGAATGTTCGTAAGTGGAGCTGGTGGTACGGGTAAGAGTTTTCTCATAAAAACTATTAGGTGCTGGACAAAACAAATACTCGGTGCAACAACTGCTGTCACGGCACCAACAGGTTTGGCGGCTTTTAATGTTGACGGACTGAAAGTGCACAGACTGTTCCAGCTACCAGTTGAGCACGGCGGCACGCCCAAATACAAAGAATTGTCCGACGAAGTGTTGAAAATTATGCGAAACGAGTTAAAAGATGTAGTATTATTCATTATAGATGAGGTTTCAATGATATCAAACGTCACGTTAATGTATATTCACTTAAGACTAACTGAAATATTTGATACAAAAAATACTAATGATGGCTGGTTCGGTGGAAAACATATTCTACTTATGGGTGATTTATTACAACTCCCGCCAGTAAATGCGGATTCAGCGTACCTGAATCTGTCGAAAGACAAAATACAGAAATATATTGGCTCAGTAGGTGCGGTCAATCTATGGACCGATCTATTTTCGTACGACGAGCTGTTGACAAACGTACGCCAACAGAATGATACGACGTACCAAGAAATATTAACTCGGGTTAGATTCGGAATCATGACCACTGCCGACCAACAGATTCTAGATTCTAGGAAAGTAAACCTTACCGGTACGTCGGTCGGAGCCAGACTCGACGAATTATGCAATTATATCAACCAATTATCGCCAGATACAGTCTGTCTTTTTCCGACTCGGAACCAATGTGACATTTTGAACACAGCCATGTTAACCAAAATTCCAGGCGACGAAATTGAACTCAACGCCAAAGACAGCATTGATTGCATACCGTATTTGAAGAAAAAAATAACAAAACTCTTGAATCAGGAACACGAAGACAGCACTCGCACGGCTGGACTCGCGAAAACAATAATGGTTAAGATTGGGGCCAAAATCATGATTAGACGAAACATCGACGTATCTACAGGTATTATTAACGGTACCATAGGTCATGTGATTTCCGTAAATCGAGATATCGACACACGCGAGGTACAATCATTAACGATTGCCTTAGCATCGGGGATAGAGTATACCATTGAAAGAGTATCCACAAAATTCGAAATAATGAATGGTGCCTTTATATTCAGAAATCAATTTCCCCTGTCTCTTAGTTACGGAATCACGATACATAAAAGCCAGGGCTTAACTTTGAACAGCATAGTTATAGACATAGGCCAGACTGTATTCACTGCTGGACAAGCATACGTTGCATTGTCAAGAGTCAAGTCTCTCGACGGATTACATTTGATAAATTTCAATCCACAGGCAATAAAAGTTCAGGAAGCTGCACTAGTCGAGTACAATCGACTCAGGGTACAATACAAACCTGAATTGGCTGAAATTAATATTACACGTGCAGCTAAATTAACGGTCAAAGACACCGTATGGTCAGTTCCATCATGTACGCAAAATATACAAATCGAAGTATATGACAACACATTGCCAAATCCGTTGCGCACCATTGTTGGCATGGAAAATAAGGACAGAGTTACATGTTACGCAAATGCCACTCTGCAGTGTATATTCCACTGCTCGAATCTAATACAAGAATTGATTAAACTGAATAATAACGACCCATTGGAAAAATTAGCCTATTCTTACGTCACAAGTAATGCAGCATTAAATTCCTTTGCAGTTCGAGAATTAGCAGGAAAAAATTTCACAGAAAATTTACAACAAGACGCGGCTGAATTCCTCACGGCTATTTGCGAGAAATCTGATTTAACTCAAAAAGCGATTGAACATCAGTTGATCACGACGATCAGATGTAACGATTGCGGACTCAGCTCTGAGATCGCACAGCCAAATTACATTTTAGCCATACCCGTATCGTTTACACCAAGTATCAAGAACCCCAAGAACCTACAAGACTTGTTTAATAACACTTTGTCACGATGGACAAGACTTGACAGTACGTGCGAGAATTGTCAGAAAAGCAATAAGCTACAAAAAACTGTCATTGCTTCGGTAAAAAATATCATTGTCGTGCAGTTCATGATATTTACATATCAAGATGGAAAGGCATCTAAAATAACAAATTTCAAATTGAACGCAGTACCAACTACAAAAATTACCCTCGACAATAAGAAATTCAAGATAAATAGCGCGATATTTCATCACGGTGAAAGTATAGATAGTGGTCACTATACTGCAATGCTAAAAGATAAAGCAAATAATTGGCTGGGTGTAAACGATACGCAAGTACATAAACAGATCTGGCCACGGGGAGCCAAGGACATTTACATGATGGTATTAGAAGCGATATCATAAAATTTTCGATTTATATTGCCATGAATGCTTTGCCAATTACATGTTTGTTTGATAATATATATACCATGTATACCATCACAGGCTTACCAGCCCTATTCATAATTACAAATATAAATATATTTTATAGTACAATACGACTATTCGATCGATTATCCGAATAGGTCAGTAAGTAAGTACTGAACAAAAGTTGCCCACCGTAAAAAAAAAAAAAAAAAAAAAACCGAGGATAATTCTTTCATAAGTCAAACTACATGTATAATATATCAAAAATTAAACATTTATATTGGAGATTGTTTCTATTTGTCTCTAATTATTTGTAAATAATTCTACCTGAAAATGTGAAAAAAAAAAACAAAATCACTTGGAAATATCAACTCTGCAATTGAAAAAACAGTGTAAATACATTGGTCTCAAATATTATAACCACAGCCTACATGCACAGGCATGCAATCGATAAATTAGCTGGTACTTCATAATACATGTGGACAAAGAGTTGACAATTAACGAACTCTACGATTCTATGAATTACTGAAAAAAGTCAGACTGATTTCTTAGATATCAATATTAAATCACAGTCAATTATTGGTTCGGAATGCATAACGCAGAAAATATGTACGTAATCATAATATACGCATAACCAGTCAGTGAGAGATCATAGTACATCGTTTCGGTGAATAGTTGTATTACAGAATAAACTGTCATACTGATAACGTATAATAGACGTAACATATACACTTCACCAAGAAACAGCTGTGGACTTATACCAAATTTGGCTCCAGCATCTATCATATAACATGTACCATGAGTTTATAGAGACATGTACAATAACTGATATCCCTAACTTACAAAATATCAATTGCATATTGCTTACGCTTCGGTGAATTATGACTCGATACATGTTATCTTGACGGATGCTGGACGAATTTGAATCAGTGTAACATCTGTTTCATTGGTATCAGTGTATGCAGTACAACGGACTAACTTGCATCACAGGTGAAAAATTTCATTTGAAAAGATCTTAGCTGACAGCTACAAAAATATATCGTATTATAATATGCCTGTGCACAAGTCGTCCGTCGTATCGTATAGTGAAGAAAACGATAACGAAAGAGAGTCCTCATCCAACTATAGTCAATCTAGCCGTGAATTGAAAGAACAACAGTCGCATGAATATGTCTGCTGGCATAATTGAAGTTCAGCTAGTAAAATTACCCAGTAGAGCTGATTACAGGCAAAAAATAAATATGTCCCATGTACAAAATCAAAACAGACTCCTCTTTTTTATTCGAATATTCACTATACATGAAGTGGAAATCATTTGTTATGCCTATGCACAATTCCGAACCAATACGCCAAATTCATTGTTTCAAATCAAATCCGAAAATTGAATGTATGTTAGTAGTTATGTAAAACACAATATCTATACACCATGCTATTTCCTATCCGCGAAAATCATAGTCTTTCGTCACCTGTCTCTTACTCTACCAGGCGCTCGCCTCATTCAGTTGGTTGAGATAGCGAAAGACATTGGTTCGCTGTTAGGAAAGTCGCTGCAAAATACATATATATGTAATAAAATGATATGAATAAAAATAGGCAAATGACTGTGATTTAAGCACCATATACAGGTTATATATATGGTTGCTAGAATACTATTACATCCGTTACACCATGTATACCAATGGAAATAGAAAAAAATCTGTACATAGTGCACAATCTATACCTACATACTAACCATTTGGCACAATGTTTGAAAGCTATAGTCAAAACGAAAAGTAACTATATAATTTTGCCCATGACTATAGAATGATAATAGTAATATTTTCTGTTATTATTATTAATAATATTATGATTATCGTGTGCCGATAACACCAAATGAAACTATTGACCAAAACAATACATATATATGCCACTGTTAATGAAAAAATTTCACCATGATATGGTTAAAGTTATGGTAAAAAGGAGGCAACTAAAATATATCCAATAATGTGAAAAATGAAAAACAATTGACCATGGTATAGCAAAAATATAGTAAAAAGGAGGCAACTAAAATATATCCAATAATGTGAAAAATGAAAAACAATTGACCATGGTATATTAAAGGTATAGTAAAAAGGAGGCAACTAAAATACAGCGAGGAAATCTAGAAAGTATACAGGCGACTGCGCACGCGCCAAATAATTCATTTTCATTGGTCGGTAAGATCGTCCCGCGGTGGTAATTCAACCTGCGAGGCATGGGTGCCTGCTTGACAAAAATTAAGGGGACCAGTACAGCTTGGTTTAAGATATTTCAAGTACTCCAGAATCACTTTATTTGTCAACCAAAGTTTATTTTACATCAAAAAAAATATTTCTTCAAAAAACTGTGTCGTAAGGTTTTAGGTACACCGTTGATCCAATTCAAAGTTTCGACGTCTCAACTTCTTCAGACAGCGGTTCCACATCTTATGAACGCGGGGATCTGAAAAGAAAAAAACATGTGAAAACTTACAGTCAATAATCTAAAATTTCAAAAATTTGAGCTACTAATTTGCAAATAACTTGGCCAAAACAGACACATTCAAAAATTCCCTCGTTCATAAGATGAGGATTTGTCGCCCGAACAAAATGAGCCCTGAAAGACCCCAATCGGATCAACGATGCTCCTAAAACCTTACGACACAGCTCTAAAAACATAGTTTTGAGATAAACGCGTTTGAAGTTTTTGCAGAAAAATTGATAATTATTTATCTGGAGGCTCATACATCAAAAAGCTTGCTATAGAAAAGTGAGGTGAACAGTTTTTTTTTTCAATTTTTTTTTTTCAGATAATTTTTTTTTTTTTTTAATAAAATTTTTTTTTTTTCCGCAAACAATTTTTTTCTGAATTTTTTTTTTTTCTTGCTATAGCAATTAACCGTTGTTTTTTTGCTGGGGAACATCTTCGGCCTGTCTTTCGGGGGGCAGTGTATTCTTCTAGAGTGTTGCCATCTTTCCTTCTCATATTAAATTTAATAAATTCTTCCCATTATATTCGAAAATCTGTGAACAAAAAGAAGAAGAACTTCAACCACCCACAAGTCGGCAGGAGCGTAGTGTGAATAATAGATATTATTATTTGGAATGGATACTTACTTTTAGGTTATAGTACACTTTTCGAAGCACATCACCCGTATTACGATAACACGCTAGATATTCGATAAGTTGATGATTATTTAGTACTGAAAAGTACTGTTTTTATACACTGGAAAGTACTGTTTTTATTTATTTTTTTCAATTCCGAAACACTGATAATCACGGGAACGCTCACGTAACCTCGAAAAATCTTGGACAAGTAAAAGCGATCATACACCATGTGATCAATATTGAAATCAAGCGCCAGCGCCACTTGCGCCAGATCGCGATAGCCAAATGACGAACTTTCGGCGGTAACTTCGAAACCTTGACGATTTCGGCGAAGTCAATTTTTTCACAGATGCAGAAGACATTGAGGTAACATAAACTGCAAAAAACGAAAAACCGATTTTTCCGAAAATTCAAGCTGTACTGGTCCCCTTAAGCGAAAGCTGTCAAACTCTCGCGCGTAGAGTAGTCAATCGAGGTTATGTTGATATTTATTTCAATTCGACGTTAATTATCAAAAGAAAATAAAAACATAGCACGGACTAGCAGTTTTTAATAACGTTGTCCATTTCGGAAGATTATTCAATGGGTGCAATAAAGGATTTAATAGAAAAACAACAATTAATCGCCACAAAAATTATCTTGAAGTGATTTGTTAAAAGATGAAATCCAAAATGAAATGTGAAAGATCATTATTAAGTGGCAGTCTGGACAAATGGAGGCAGGTTCTTTCAGAACATCAAGTTTTAATCTCGATGATAATAGCTACCTAACCTAACCTAACCTAATAATTTCGTATCAATTACATCGCCGTGAAAAACAAAGTTTGACAGCTAAAACTCGGGATGGCCAGCCTGCGCCAGCGGACGACGAAACCCGCGCGTGCGCAGTCGCCTGTATACTTTCTAGATTTCCTCGCTGTATATCCCATAATGTGAAAAATGAAAAACAAATGACCATGGTATAGCAAAGGTATAGTAAAAAGGAGGCAACTAAAATATATCTAATAATGTGAAAAATAAAAAACAATTGACCATGGTATAGCAAAGATATAATAAAAAGGAGGCAACTGAAATATATCCAACAACGTAAAAAATAAAAAACAATTAACCATGGTATGGCAAAGTTATAGTATAAAAGAGGCAACTGAAATATATCCAACATCAAAAAGAAAACGAAATTGAAACCTAAAAATGATTGCCAATAATTCACAAAATGATTACGTACAAACAATATAAGAATAGTCAAAAACGAAAGCAAATATAAAATATATCTATCAAATTATTGCCAATGAATTCACAAAATGATTACGTACAAACAATATAAGAATGGTCAAAAACGAAAACAAATATAAAATATATCTATCAAATTATTGCCAATGAATTCATCAGATAATTACGTACAAACTATATAAGAATGGTCATGAACAAAAGCAAATATAAAATATATCTATCAAATTATTGCCAATAAATTCACAAAATGATTACGTACAAACAATATAAGAATGGTCAAAAACAAAAGCAAATATAAAATATATCTATCAAATTATTGCCAATGAATTCACAAAATGATTACGTACAAACAATATAAGAATGGTCAAAAACGAAAACAAATATAAAATATATCTATCAAATTATTGCCAATGAATTCACAAGATAATTACGTACAAACTATATAAGAATGGTCATGAACAAAAGCAAATATAAAATATATCTATCAAATTATTGCCAATAAATTCACAAAATGATTACGTACAAACAATACAAGAATAGTCAAAAACGAAAGCAAATATAAAATATATTCAAACGTATAATCTATACCTATGCACAAACAATTTGGCAATAAGTTCAGACAGACTGAACATGACACATACATTTTCAATGACAGATTTATTCTGTAATTCAACTATTCATCACGGCGATGTACTATGATCTCTCACAGTTAGTTTGAAATGTAAGGCCCAGTTCCACAACTTGACTTTAAAACAAGTTTACAGTTTAAACTTGGCTTAGCGATGGATTTAGCCAACGACAGGCAATTTTTAGCAGTTTAAACCGAGTACAAATTTTAACCTTCGATTGTGGAACTGGACCTAAGTCGAACACTGAAACAACAATACCTGGTTATGCAAAAAAAAAAGTTTGAAACAAGAAACATGTTGCCACAATTCATTGGTGATTATCGGCAAAAATGATTATGGAATAATCGATCAACACGATAACATGTATTATGTACTGATATCTGTACCTTTTTATGCATTCAGGTATGACAAAATTGTAGTACACAATTTCGTTTGGTAAAATAGTTATTGAACCTACTTGGATTAAAAAACATTGATATCGAATATTGGCTGGAACACTACAGAGTTACTGCTAGATCGGTCAGAATTACCAACGTTTCATTCAGCAGCTGACGATGGATGAAAAAATTCATATTTTTACCATACATCACGTAACTCAGTTAGAGTCCCACACAGCCATGCGCATACAAGTCATGCGGATTCACACGTCAACCTGAATGCATATAGGAGGATATAGTGCTACTAATCTCTTATTTTATTACAGGATTCTTACGACCAAAACCAATTTTATGGTACCATCCAGTGTTGGAACGTCGCATAGTATATAGTTCGCATAGTAGGAGTTTGAGATTCCTAACGCAATTGTACGTTTTGATATAATAGTGTGATAGGATTCGTCTTAGACCGAGAGTGCACGAACAAATATAAATGAATAAGTAGTTAGTGCTTCCCAAACAAAGACACTTGATCTTAATAATGGCATGAAGAATCGACTTTATTTTCTATTCGCTTCACGACTCAATCATTCTTAATGCAATAACTTGTTTGGTTCAAATATGACTATTCCATCATTATGGATTTTTATTATACAGTATTATTCAAAATGATTGAACTATTATCATGGACCATATTATCTACCTCGATTCTTCAAGCCTATACTAATATACACTACACACTACATCCACATATAACGACTAGTATGTGTATTCACATCAAACATAGTATAGCTTGTGACGTTGCAGATTAGCTGCCGTCACAAGAATATCTAAATCATATATTTTTCGCCATATCGCGAGAGAGAGAGAATATCGCCGTCTAGACCCTCGGGATACAAGTGACACACCTAGCAATAAGCAATAGAATTAGACTAATTTGAAGTGTTTTTCTGTTAATGTACCGGGAGAGAGAGAGAGAGAGAAAGACGATTCAGAAGACACCGATCCCGAACTTCCGCTACGAGAACTTCCGCTCCAGAGATGACGACGACGGTATGCAGTCCGGTACCGATCTCAGTACTCAGGATAGTACCGAATCATCTACGGGGAGGGTCGTAGATCTTGGTCGATTATCGCTAGGGAGTGAACAGGGCCTGCATACAGCCTCCTGCCAGAAGATACATCTTACCATCCAGCACCTGGTTGTCACGTCGAGTCCATCCAACCTACATCACCCGATCAAATATTAGAAGTCGACGTCACGCAAAGTCCGGCATAAGGACGAGTGACGTAACGTATCGCCGAGGGACCATTCGCCGTCGTGTAGTCCATGAAACAGTGGGCTATCACTGTGTATTGCACCCCTCGGGATTGATAGCTTGAGAGGAATCGCTAAGTAAGAGCCAAGGTCACACCCTCCCGCCATCATCTCGCCGCTGAAATATCGCCGAACGGCTGTTCTATCGCGCGAAGCGCGACGATTATCGCCTGCCGATAGGCAAGAAGATTTCGCTTTGAGCCGGTCAGCTGACGAGCTGATCGCTCGAACAGCGGGATTAGCAGGACCAATAGGATAATTACTAGGTCCTGAGGTTCCCCACCTTTAACCTACGAACCGAACCACCTAATTGTCGCCGGAGCTCATCACTTCTACGTTCAACCTCGTTGCATTTAGACGTGTTACCACTCACTTCGTTCTCTCTCTCGCTTTTTCGAATTAAGTTATTCAAATCAGTTCAGTTTGTGCACCACTAATATCGCTGCATAAGGTAAGGTCTTTATGATAAGTATTAGCTAGAAAAGCCACGAAAAGTACCGCTGAATTTCTATTAGATTAAGTATCTTTGCATTTTTGAGTCGAGTTCCGTCTTTTCGGAGCATTTAGTAGTAATCTAGTAGTTAATACGCCTTATTTGTGTAGAGTACAGCCTACGGGCTACTCGATTCGTTTTATAGTCTTTAAGTTACAGAAATTCAGCAAAAGCACTTCGTGGTTGGTTGTAGTTTTGTTAGAATATCTTTTTGCATAATATCTTTCGCTTTATCAGTCTAATTTCTATTTGCCTGTTTCGCTTATGATCTGCTAATACAATTTGATAGCTCATTCTTGCTTAATTTCTCGCCTTGAGAATATCTGATACTCATTTATCGCTATCTTTGATTTATTGGAATATCTTTGATTAATTAAGTCGTAGTATAATTGTGCATGGTGTGTCGCTTACTATCCAACTCCCTGAGGGTTGGCTGAACGTAGTTAGTCCTACTTTTAAGTTGTTCTAATTATTCTATTTGATTTCTTTGATTGATTTCTTTGCTATATTTGATTTGCTCATTTTTGATATACTGTGTTAATTCGTATCGATTAATATATCGCTTATCGTACCGCCGTAAAGTAGAGTATACGACTCGGATTCTAGTCACCTGGTTTCGCTGATACTACCGTATTACGGGGAGCTAGGGCGGACATGAACGAGTCGTGATAAAAAGAATAATATCTTTTATTGAATTTTGATCGGCTTGGTCAAGCGATTTATTATGGTAATCTGTTAACTATAAGTTCTATATCCGAATTTCTATCTGCTAAATTATTCTATCGTCTTACTTAAATTCACCTGTAATATTTATTGAGTCTTGATAACGCCAAATAATTAATTAATATCGCTAGCGTGCCGCAGTTAGAAAATTTGCTATAGAGTATCGTATCGCTCGGTGATACGTAGCCTGGAAAGTAGCTTAGCTTGTATTATATCGCTTCTCCAGCGCTCGCTAGCTAACTGGCGTGTTTACGTTTTTTTATACTGCTGCGTCGCAGAATAAAGCTCAATAATATAATATTCTCTTCTTTTGTCAAATCAGTAATTTCTAACGTATTATTCCAATCGTCATTTTCATACATTATTAGTAACGATTATTCTGATAACTGTTTCCGCGTAATTTGGTATTTCTGATTATATTTGAATTTCCTGGTTACCGCTGAGAAATCTGTTACCGCTTAATTCATGAACAATATACGAAATCGTAGATTTCACTGAAGGAATTTATATCTGGTGTTTTATATTTTATTAATTAGTAAGGTGAATCCACCCACTCTACCCTTATCTTTGGCAATCTGAGTTAGCTGTCGCTTTAAGGCCGTCGTTCCGGCAATTTAGTATTTAGTTGAGTACCGCTGGTATTTAGTAGATTCTGTTTTTGTAAAAACGACACTCACGTGTCTGGCGCCCAACACTACCTGAAATTTTCTTTAATTTAGTATTTTATCTAAGGAACGCCGTAGGGTGCGGAGTACACTCTGAAACTCCGTTACAAGCTATAGAGAGACTATCAAAATATATTATAGTGTTTAAGAATTAGTCGTTAAATCCGTCCCAACACTGGATGGAACAATCGTGCGTATAATTGCATACGGAGATTAACTATCCATAATGTCTGTATCTGTTGATAGAACATGACAGATTTCTTTGATTTTATAAGCGTTGTTACAGTAGCTTTTCAATCTCAATGTGTCGGGAACTCGAATTCAATGTCTATTCTTTGAGCTAGCAACTGTTTGACATCATGCAGCATGATATTAATTTATTCGAATTCAATAGTGTTGATAACAACATGACAATTACATGCATCGAGATTGGAAATCTACTAAAGGTTTGATGTATGTCTATGTATATTACTCGGAATCAGCGTTTTCACTCCAGTTCAATGTGGTTTATTACCAATGAATATAACGTTATGTGAAATTATAAGTTTACTATCAGAATGTTATAGTCACATACTATGAGTTTTTCTGGATATGCTCTGAAACAACACTGCTTCTATTACAGATATCGCAAGCCTATTGGCCACGCAAGTAACAAAAGTTCGTTTGATTGTTCCATGTTGCATTTCCACAAAAACTCACAGTATACGTTGCAGTCCGTATACAACTCCAACTTTTGTTTCTATATTGTATATAATTATCGATGTTGCATTTTTTATCACTATCAGAATCCAGAATATTGAGTTCACTATGAGAATGTTACCATCACATACAAGTTGCAGTCCATATACAACTCCAACTGTTATTGTTATTATACATGATCATTCATCACTATCACGGCTATTGTTTCATGAATCATGCGACACACACATATCATCTAGTCTTATAATCTATTCATACCTCATTAAGAGCTATGCCCGATATAATTAACACTATAATGTTATATAACTCTGTGTCTTTCGATTGTAGAAATTTGTTGTACAAGGACTATGATCCCGAAATAATTTCATTATTTTGTGAATTTTGTACAATCTCATAGGATAAGTATGTATACGGCGATCAGAAGCTAGATATACCAGTAGAGATTTGTTGTATTTCTCAACTTTTCTTCTCCGTGATCAAAGAAATTTTTTGAAGAACAAAGAAATACTTCAAGCACATGAATTTAATAGAGCCACGTTGAAAATCATGACAGATAAAACTTGGCTCGCTAGATTCTAATCTAAGTCCAACCAAGATCTACCGTGGTCTGTACAAACAGACAAAAAATAGCTACGGTATGCATTATAAGATCACAATGCACCGTTGATTAAATGGAAACTTGCTTCGCTCACTAATAAAACAGCAACTACAAGAATGGATCTCAGTAACACACATTAGACGGTATGCTACAAAATCGATACTTTATGAATCGCTGCATTGACAAAATGTAGAATTGAGAACTGGTGAGCTTCTACCAACTGACTAATAGTTATCACATATCAATGTTTCGACTGTTTTTTACAGGAACCAGAATCGATATAAGAAACTGGTACAGCTACACAAATTCGAAAGAGCTACCATTTCAAGACTGACGATCAGCTTCCCACCGCTACAACCTGAAGTCTCCATAGATCCATAGATCACCCTATCTATACTCAACATCTCTGGTCGCTCACTTCATTTTCCACCTGGCCAAACATTTCATGAGAACACAGCTATTGTGATAATCATCCGAACTTGCACAGCTACTATTCAACATGATTGGATGAATACATTGAAAGATTTTATATCAAAAGGTATGATATGAAATTTCTCTCAAGTCACCTTGATCAATAGAACAGAAACCCAGAAAAACACCACTGCAGCATCAAAGTATTAATTTCGTATATTTTTATGATTTACAGGCGTAACGTGTCATGAGATCATGAGAGTCAATATTTCAGGATTACAGATGAGCCTGCAAAGATCATAATCTCCATTGATCTAGAGAACGATACGTCGCTCTTCGGCATATTCAGCTCCTTTAGTCAATTATCCTTCACTGGAATTATTACATGACCACAAACAAGCACGCAAGTTCAAAATGGCTAGTGTTCCGAAACCAAACATCAGACTACTGTTACCTCAAGGCTGTACAGTCTCCACAATTATTTGAAATCTTACACCACAGAGTGAGCGAAAGAATCAATCTGGATATCACATATTGGAAGGTATGTTATACGAGTCGATATTTCCCAGCTCACCTTCACCACAGTAACATGGGATATGTTTTAGTAATTACTTTAACATTTAGATAATTGATCGTTTATTGATTTGTATGATTCGCACAGTGATCTGAATTAAATTGCAGTCGACAAGCATGCAAGCTCCGAACAATCAACGTTGCAGAACACATATGAGCCTGTTACTGCGTCAGGCAACACAGTCTTCAAAGCTATGGCTGAAAAATGACTGATTAAGGGCTAAATTTAAGTTAAAACTGTATATTAAGGTTGAAGTTCGTAACGTTAACGTAACAGAATATTCGTTAAAGAAATGCAATATTTCATGATTCAAATGTTGTAAGAATTGTAAAATATGCTAGATAAACACGTCTCACACAATTTGAGGAATTATACACCGTTCTCGATCCATTTGAAATTCGAGCCTTGAATTTGAGAATTTTTCGGCGAATATTTTGTTGAAATAACGTTACGAACTTCAACCTGATACTGTGTAAGACAAAATTAAGTTCTACCTAATAAATTATTTATGTTTGTCACAGTTGACAATTGAAGTAAATGTGTTCGTCTTTCGCTGAATGTTTCTTCCCTTGTCCAAATTCCGAATGTATTTCTTGTGATGATCAAACTATAATAACGTATAACCCTGCTGAAATTAAATGAGCAATCCTTCTCAATTCTGGTGCTTGCAAAAAGAAGTGAATCCCACGAAAAACATCCAAAGATGTAAAAAAAGCCGCCAAGTACTCACACGAAAATCACAATTGCTTTATAAGCAAAACGGTTCGCCAGTCTCTGTCGTAAAATCAAGAAAAAAGCCAAGCACCGAACGTACAACTGCGATCTCTCAGCAATTTGTTAAAAAAAAATAAAAAAACTCAAACTCAAACTCAAGCCTACGTCGTGAAGTCGGAGTTTCGTGTGACGATATCGAAGCATCATTCCAAGAGCTACGTACTTGGCGGGCACATTCGGTTCCTTAGAGCTATACGGACAACCCGCTTCATTTTACGCGAAAATTGAGTTTTTAATGCGACAGCAATTAAATACAATGAAAAACTAGTTATTAAAACCAATAATCGTTTCAGACAATACTTCTACGTGTCTTTAACTATGTGTACGACTTGCCAGACATAAATACTTGTATAATCAATAAAAATCTTGGTCTTTCCCACTGTCATTGAATTATCAAATCAGACTCGGAACTCTGGAATCACATACCTCACTAGGTAGTATTAATTATGGAAGAATAAACTTATTCACTTGCAAAACGATCGAATCAAGAAAACTCTACTCTACTATTGCGGCATGCAACCTAAAACATACAGCTACGGATATACGTATATGCTATAAGTAGCATAGAGTATGACAGTTTGATATAATGATAAATATAAAATTCAGTTGATGATTGCTTAATTGGTGTACCTATGCTATGTCATACAATCTTGCTCACGATGCATGCGTATATGCAAGTGCACGAGCGTATACACGTAGTGGGGAGGATCAATTTCAATACCTGAAACCCATCTTCGTAACAGTTCGGCCTCACTTGAGTGCAAAAATATTTTCACCACACCTGCACGGAAAGTACGACTTTCGGCCCCTCGCGTGAGCGGGGAGTCGTACTTTCCGATGCCAGGGGGTGGTGAAAAATAGTATACCTCACACGGGAGTGAAAAAGGCCATCCCAAACTGCGTTTTTAACACCCTCGCCTTCGGCTCGGGTGTCAATCTTGCACGCAGTTTGGGTTAGCCTACTTTCCTTCCCTAGGTGAGTAATATACTATTTTTACCCGACTACGATAAAATTACTATACTTCGTCCCTGCAACGCGGGCGGAAAGTAATCAATTTCTGATCAGAGGGAAGAAGAAGTGAATTTTGCGGTCGAAAAAGTAAATTTGAAGGGCAGAAAAAAACTCTAAATTTGACCGATTCTAAGTTTAACTGATTGAATTGCTGTGTTTGACTAGTGGATGCAATATGGACATTTTATCTAGTCGGGTAAAAAGTGATATATGAGCGGATCCACGTCACTTCACTCAAAAAAAAACCGTCAAGTCACGGATCTTTGCGCCATTCAAAATATCTATAGTACTATGGAAAAAAAAAATACAACTTGGAGGATTTTGAAAAATTTTCAAAAATGGCGGAGTTAGAGCTATGTGAATTTTTGTAAACCGCTGTTGCACCGCTATGTTTGAAAATTCATATCTCCGAAAGTATTTATCGGAGCGGGCTGATCCTTTAATCATTTTGTTCGTCAAAGAATGCGCTTTTATAGAAAAAAATTTGTTTCCAAAAAAAAAAATTCGATCAATTTTTTTTTGTCGTTTTTTTTTTTAATTTCGCTGCCATTTCCGCGGGACTCACAGAAATTCATGAAAGTACATTTTTTTGGATACCCGAATCCTTTCCCTTCAACCCTAAAAAAAAAAATTTATGGAGAAAATACCTGGGCCGGAGAAAAAAACCAAAACGTCTAGTCGCGCGTCGCCGCGCACGCCGATCCACGTGCGCGCGCGGCGTTCACGGTCCAAGAATGCCTCGAAACAAAGTTAAAAAACACGCTTTTTGATCGCAAATGTTCTGAATTTTTCAAAAATGATGATCATTTTTTATTCACTCGTAATTTTTGACGCGTAGCTCAAAAAATAAAACTTAAAATGTCAATTCCACCACGTTTCACATGGTTTTTTGAAAATCGTATTTTTTTTCTAAAAGTTCAGGAAATTTCCGATGAAAATCATGGACGAAAATTTCCAGTCGTTTACCTCCAAGGCACAGTTACGGTTTAAATAAAATTTGAGGGTTTTGTGTAATCATTTGTGCATTTCGATGTTAAGAATAAAATGATTTCGATAATGATGACTTGGAGGTCAACGAGCAGAAAATTTTCGTTCATGATTTTCATCGGAAATTTCCTGAACTTTTAGAAAAAAAATACGATTTTCAAAAAACCATGTGAAACGGGGTGGAATTGACATTTTAAGTTTTATTTTTTGAGCTACGCGTCAAAAATTACGAGTGAATAAAAAATGATCATCATTTTTGAAAAATTCAGAACATTTGCGATCAAAAAGCGTGTTTTTTAACTTTGTTTCGAGGCATTCTTGGACCGTGAACGCCGCGCGCGCACGTGGATCGGCGTGCGCGGCGACGCGCGACTAGACGTTTTGGTTTTTTTCTCCGGCCCAGGTATTTTCTCCATAAATTTTTTTTTTTAGGGTTGAAGGGAAAGGATTCGGGTATCCAAAAAAATTTACTTTCATGAATTTCTGTGAGTCCCGCGGAAATGGCAGCGAAATTAAAAAAAAAAACGACAAAAAAAAATTGATCGAATTTTTTTTTTTGGAAACAAATTTTTTTCTATAAAAGCGCATTCTTTGACGAACAAAATGATTAAAGGATCAGCCCGCTCCGATAAATACTTTCGGAGATATGAATTTTCAAACATAGCGGTGCAACAGCGGTTTACAAAAATTCACATAGCTCTAACTCCGCCATTTTTGAAAATTTTTCAAAATCCTCCAAGTTGTATTTTTTTTTTCCATAGTACTATAGATATTTTGAATGGCGCAAAGATCCGTGACTTGACGGTTTTTTTTTGAGTGAAGTGACGTGGATCCGCTCATATGCCACACGGGTGGAGCGAACTTTCACCTCGTGCTCGTGCTGAACATCGCACTCAGCAAAAACCACACACTTTCTTCCCTAGTAGCATAATGTACTATATTGTTGCTCATTCATTTGTGGGGAATAATCATTTGCAACTACACAATCGTGGCAGTTGAAGGATTAGTGCTTGCGAGTTCACGGGAGTGCGTAGTGCGGGCGCCTTTGGCAACTTTCACCTCGTGCTCGTGCTGAACATCGCACTCAGCAAAAACCACACACTTTCTTCCCTAGTAGCATAATGTACTATATTGTTGCTCATTCATTTGTGGGGAATAATCATTTGCAACTACACAATCGTGGCAGTTGAAGGGGCCTTTGGCGCCCGCACTACGCACTACAGTGAACTCGCAAGCGCTAATTCTTCAACTGCCACGACATGGTCGTCCGACAAGATCGGAAGATGCATTTTAAATAAATTTATACATATAGAACCAATGTTATCTGCGAATCTAACATTCGTCAGTCGATGCAAAGTTCATGACATGTTTATAACCAGCGACCGAAAACATAGTACTTTGAGACTGGTTCGCAAAATACGATAAGGTCATATCGATTCAACGTGAGAACAACAAACACAAAGAAAAAAAACCGAATGTGCCCGCCAAGTACGTAGCTCTTGGAATGATGCTTCGATATCGTCACACGAAACTCCGACTTCACGACGTAGGCTTGAGTTTGAGTTTGAGTTTTTTTATTTTTTTTTAACAAATTGCTGAGAGATCGCAGTTGTACGTTCGGTGCTTGGCTTTTTTCTTGATTTCACGACAGAGACTGGCGAACCGTTTTGCTTATAAAGCAATTGTGATTTTCGTGTGAGTACTTGGCGGCTTTTTTTACATCTTTGGATGTTTTTCGTGGGATCTTCTCTACTTCCCTTTCTTTAATAATTGTATTAATTTATACCTTTTCCTTTTTTTTTTTATTTGTTTGAAATAATTTATGACTTGACCTCAATTTTGCAGACTATTCCTTGAAATTTGTCCTCCCAAAGGCACAAAAAGAGGTGGTAAGAGGAAAGCAACAAATGTTCATCCTAAAGTGACTAAGCTGATAAAGGTCATTAATTCTTATCTTGCAGATGACGCTGATTAATATCTAACTTTTTTACTTATTTTACAGTATTGAAACATTTCAAAAACACGTTATTACTATACAGGGTGATTCAGAATTCGTGACGAATCTCTTGAGGGGTTAATCCTTGTCAAAAATGGGATCGAAAGTTCCCTAGCCATTTTTTCGAAAAATGATTTTTGCCTTTGAAATTTTTTTTCCGACCGACAACTATTTTTCTTATTTTTTTTTTTCACAGCATTTGTCAATTTTAAAAATGCCAAGGAGTTTTTTTATTCAATATCAGGGAGATTTCTTGTTCAAAGTTTCTTATTCGGTGGAAGACGTTGAAAAAATGTGTTGAGGTTCCAAGGAAAAAAAATCATTTTTCGGAAAAATGGGTGAGGAACTTTCGATCCTAATTTTGACAAGGATCAATCTCTCAAGAGATTCGTCACAAATTCTGAATCACCCTGTATACTTCAAACTGACTTTCATATTTTATAACTATATTATTACTTATACCATAACTATTTCATGTGATTATTGTTCTTACTTTGAAGTAAATTGTCTTATTGTTAGATACTTCCAGGATTACTTACTATTCATATACTATTGTACTATTTTATTTAATAAATGGTTTTCTCAGAGTAAGAAATCAAAAATTAATTATTGACATCTTAATTTTAGGTTAATAAATCAAATCCACTTTTTAACTGCAAAATTACTCTATTAAATAACGACTTACAGGTTATATCTGTAGTAGATGATAAGTATTATAAATTGAACAACTTCCATTCGATTCTGATGGAGCTGGCGGCATTCGACGCAGACAATGGGTGTAGAAATAGTTACAAAAAGCTTCATTTCAATGAATAATTAACAGATCAATGCAATTTAAGGATTTTTATAGTGCGAAACTACTTTTAGGGATATCTAGCGTTTTTACGCAACAATTTTTTCGTATAATTACTAAACAAATTTTTGGTAAATCATTAGTAAAATTATAACAAATACATTGTGATTTTCCTAAACTGAGTTCAAGTGAATTGTATAGTATAATTACAAAACCGAATACTAAATTTGCTGAGCATTTCTATGATAATTTATTGAATAAAATTACAAAACTGTATAGTAAAATTACTATTCAAATTTTCTATCACCGCTTAGGGGATTTCAAAAAATGTTTTGTAATTCTCTCAAACTGAGTTCAAGTAAATCGTGTAGTATAATTACAATTCCGCACACTGAATTTACTAAGCATTTTTAAGGTAATTTATTTAATAAAATTACAAAACTGTATAGTAAAATTACTAATCAAATTTTTTATCACCGCTTAGTGAATTTCAAAAAATGTTTTGTAATTCTCTCAAACTGAATTCAAGTAAATTGTGTGGTATGAGTACATTCCGCATACTGAATTTACTAAGCATTTCTATGATAATTTATTTAATAAAATTACAAAACTGTATAGTAAAATTACTAATCAAATTTTTTATTACCGCTTAGTGAATTTCAAAAAATGTTTTGTAATTCTCTCAAACTGAGTTGAACCAATCCGTATAGTAAATTTACTAAACTGTTTTTTTTTGTTACTAAATTGTTTTGCGTTAAAACTTCCTAAACATTTTTAGTAAAATTACTGAAGAAATTTTTAACAGTGTAGAGGTGCGGGAGCGAGAACGGGAACGAGAAGGGGAGCGGGAACGGGAGCGGAACGGTCCGTTCGCCCGCTCTCGAACCACGCCGAGCTACAAGTACGGCAGGTTCGTAGGGTAGCCCCGCTCCTGCCGCACCCATAACAAAACTTGCCCGGACGCGGTCGAGGGCAAGTGGTCTAGCGGTGTCCCTCTGCCAGACGGGTACGTTACTTTTCGGCGCCGCCGTTTCGGCGCCGGACGTTTCGGCGCCACCGTTTCGGCGCTGGGACGTTTCGGCGCTGGGACGTTTTGGCGCTAGGACGTTTCGGCGCTAGGACGTTTCGGCGCCAGGCCTTTCGGCGCTGGGACGTTTCGGCGCGAGGCGTAATTCAAGTTCTCGGATGTTTTTCTCGCGCCGGCAATTCACCCCAGAGGTTACAAGAAGATTTTATCTGGGTTCTGAAATACTATTATGTCCTTCATATATATATATCCTACAATCGACTGCAGGCCTTTGAAACAATTTTTTCAGATTACAGTATATCATGAGCTATGAAAATCAATCGATGACATGTCTTTTCACATTGAAAAAGTATACAAACAAAAGTGAGGAAAGAAAATGACGCCACGTACGAGTCTATTTTAACCTTTTTATTAAACGTAAATAATATTATATGAAAGACTTAAAATGTTAACTAATATCTAAACTAAATTGAAACAAATAATTAAACACAACTTTCGAAGACTCATATGCGATATATAATCTACAAATTAATGAAGCCTGAAGTAACCGGCCTTTTTTTCAACTCGAAAAAACCATTTTTGGTGAATGTAAAAACACAGAGAGAATTTTATGATTAGCGCTGTCATACTGGGATAGCTCGATTGACTTATCGCGGACTTCATAGCTCCCGTACTATGAGTATGATAACCGTTCTTACAAGTGAGGCAATGGTTACCATACTTATAGTACAGGACTTTTGGAGTCCGCGATAAGTCAATCGAGCTATCCCAGTATGACAGCGCTTCTCATAAAATTCTATCCGTGTAGAACTGGATATTCTACAATCCTATCTTTCGAATGCCCAATTATGTGAGCACAAAGTTTTGCGCGATACCCGTTAGATATTCCAAGATTGTCCTTCGCGAAAAGTTCCGGACAATCTCGGCGAGCCTTGCATCCGCGTCGATATATTTACGACGTTTATAAGGGGGCGGCATTCCCTTCAGGAATCCCGCGTAATGTGCGTCCCGCGTCTTTTGCACCGTTCTCAATCCATCGATAAACTTCCAGATCGATGGATGTTGGACGTCCAGCTCCCTCTGCAGAGCTCTATGGGCTGCTTCCGCGTAATTATTGGTGCGGTTCTGACCCAGTAGTACTCGATCATAAACCGACCAAATGCAAGGTGTAAACATTGGTGGCGATCGGATCCCGTTTCTATTGAGATGCCCGACGTAAGTATCCTACAAAATGACGTGAATACACAAAGAAATAAAAACGGATTGAAAAATATGCGCGTTTGATTCTGAATGATTAGGTCAGCGCAAATAGCAGAAGAAAATTGATTGATATTATGGTGTTGATAAAAGCAATATGTTAATTAATTTTTTGTATGCGGGTCCCCAATTTCAGTAATAACCATGTAGATAGAATGAACAGTCAAGTTTCCTCAACTTCATCGTTGCCTGAGTTAAATATCCAGAAATGTAAATCAGAAAAAAACGTGCTATTTGCGACCACTACAAATGACGGGATTATTTTCCATACCTCAAACCACTCCAAAACTGTCTGTAAACTAGGGGGAAGGTGTTGATACAGCCGTGCGATGACTTCAGACAAATTGTCCACTGGCACGAATGCCAGAGCGACAATCATACGAGCTTTCAAAGCAAAGTCTGGCTCGTTATTATATTGTGCCAAAATATGTTCCCTGCCCAATTTGCGTTTAATATTTTGGGACAAGTGGAACAGGCACCCTTGAATCTTAGCATGAGGAAACTGTTCCCCGATACTATTTAATATAGCTATTTCGTAGTCCGAATATATATTTTCAGGCTTGAAATGTACCCACAAAATTTGAATTAAAGCAAAAAGTCGCGTGTACGTTTCTTGCTGCTTATTTGGAAGCAGGGCGTACAGAACCGGAAATACGAATTTATCGCGTTCTACGAGAATGACAAACACTTGTGAGAATAGTGGTGGCGCTATTTTGAATGTGCCATCCATGTAAACAGTTGTCACCAAAGGGCTCCAGTCCCTAACATCCTCGCGTCCAAACAGGAGGATGCGGTTGTCTCCTTCACCAGTGTCGCCCAATAGGAACAGAATGGTTTCATCCTCCGAAACGACATACTCTTTGTATGAATCAGGTATAACAAGAGATGCCAAATCCTTTGGTGCTGGTAGCACAGCTTGTACGACTCTTCGCTTTCGCTGAATAATTTTCCGCAATGCGTCCTTATTGGGGAGTTGTCCTTGGACTGCATGTGATGTACCCGCTAACGCATTCGACATTATTTGGGCCGGTGTCTCCGTGTTATCTACAGCTCTACGCTTCATGACGCCTTTTATTTTCTCCGCTTCAATTAATGCTGGATCACTTCCGTGAGTATGTTCGTGTATCCGGAGCAGTATCTTAGATGTGAAAAAAACAGGTTTACAAAATGCGTACAAACCCTCCCTCACCCCCATTATATTATGCTGAACAGAAACTCTCTCATCTATATTTTGATGATTGGCACAGGAGAAATGTTGCGAACGGTATCCAGTAAACCATTAAACTGGTAAAAAAGCATTATACAAACTAGCACTGAGACCAAGGCCGGACCTATTCTAATGGTCAGTGTGGGATCAGTGGGGTGGCCTAACCTATCCCAACTCATTCTAATCCATTCTAAGCTAACCTAACCCATTCTAACTTATTCTATCCCATTGTAACCTATTC
This sequence comes from Tenthredo notha, assembly GCA_914767705.2. Lineage (NCBI taxonomy): Eukaryota > Metazoa > Arthropoda > Insecta > Hymenoptera > Tenthredinidae > Tenthredo > Tenthredo notha. The sequence goes on from OU611923.1 coordinate 377,658, forward strand.
TAACCTTGCGGGAGCCACAGCCACCGTTTGGGTATTTCGCATGTGTGTGTGTGTGTGTGTGGAATCAGTGGGGTGACCTAACCTATTCTAACCCATTCTAACCTATTCTAACCTTTCGGGAGCCACAGCCACCGTCTGGGTATTTCGCATGTGTGTGTGTGTGTGGAATCAGTGGGGTGACCTAACCTATTCTAACCCATTCTAACCTATTCTAACCTTGCGGGAGCCACAGCCACCGTTTGGGTATTTCGCATGTGTGTGTGTGTGTGTGGAATCAGTGGGGTGACCTAACCTATTCTAACCCATTCTAACCTATTCTAACCCATTCTAACCTATTCTAACCTTGCGGGAGCCACAGCCACCGTTTGGGTATTTCGCATGTGTGTATGTGTGTGGAATCAGTGGGGTGACCTAACCTATTCTAACCCATTCTAACCTATTCTAACCTTTCAAGAGCACCAGCCACCGTCTGAGTATTTCGCATGTGTGTGTGTGTGTGTGAAATCAGTGGGATGACCTAACCTATTCTAGCCCATTCTAACCTATTCTAGGCCATTCTAACCTATTCTAACCTATTATAATCTTTTGGAAGCCACAGCCATCGTCTGGGTGTTTCGCATGTGTATGTGCGTGTTGGGGATCAGTGGAGTGGCCTAACCTATTTTAACCTACATAGGGCGTTTCTGCCTTGAAATTGAAAACAATTTAAAGAAGAAAAATTGGAAAAAAAAATTGAACAAGGAAATATAAAAAAGCGTTTTTCATCTCAAAGAGGAATCGCCCTTTGTAAGTTTGTAAGACTAATTGAAAGACACCCTATATAATATAATATATAATCAATGAATTAATTAGTAACCTCACACGCGGGTCAAAATGACCAACCATACTTCCCAGTTGCGCAATCTACTATCACTTCACTCGGTGTGATAATGGACTTTATATGCACGCTTCGCGTGCATATAACCCCCATTTTCATACCTTATGAAGCAATAGTACTTTCCGTGACTGGTGCAAAAATGTCCATTCTCGGACAAGTGTGAAGTTTTTCGCCCGAGCGAAACGAGGGGGAAAATCACACGAGTCGATAATCGTCTTTCGCAGATGTATCGGACTCTGTTTTTCAACGCACCGCGCGTTAAGTTGAATTTTATGCCCGCGAAGCGTGCATAAAATCAAACTTGACGCACAGCATGTTGAAAAATTTTGTACAATACTCGACGTAATATGTATATTAAGTCAGCACCTCCACACCGTAAGGGCATACTAATGAAGAAAACAAAAATCTAAAATGCCAAAGTCAATTTCTGTTCAATTGTTTTGGGCATGATTCTCATGCTATGGGTGATTCTCTACTCAAGGTAATAACGTACCTCATTAGTTCTTTTAGACGTGTGAAGCCTAGCTTTACACCCATCTGATTTTCTGCTGCACCGCCAGTAATTCTTCTCTCTGCACTTACTACACTTGTCGAAGGTGTATGAATACCCCGCGTCGACGTATTTCGCTTTTCCACGCGTGGAAATTAAATTCTCAGCCATTCTGAATCAACTTCACAATCAACTGTCACTATCAGACACTGACACAAGACTGGCATCAACACGTAGAATACAATAAAAATGTGACCGATTATAGGTATAGTCAAGGGTATCGAGTCAAGTAAGCTGCTCGATTGCTAGGAGAAAACATCAACAAACGTCGGTCAGCGAAATAATCAGGCCTCATACTGTCGTCATAAGCAATATTATAATAACATAATAAATAATATAATAAATAATAAATAATATAATAAATAATAAATAATATAATAAATAATAAATAATATAATAAATAAGGACCATCCTAATGTGCACCGCTGTCATCAAACTGTACGGTTCATACATAGATACTTTGGTGATTAGTCTTCAAATTAAATGTTGTATATGACACGTGTCGCGTTCTTTCTATACCCTTAGTCATCTATCATCAAGATGACCGACATGTATTTTTTATAGATACATTAGGGTGGTCCTTATTTAGGGTATGTTCGAATATTGTTTCAGGCCTATCCAGAATCGGTTCCAGATATATCAAAACAAAATCGTGCCAAATTGCAGCTCTTGATTTTCAAATTAACCTCCCCCCCACGAGGATGAAATTTTTAAACGGGAAATTGCATGTATTTTTTAAAACTGAAAATTGAATTTTCATAACTCCGATGATTATTGATGAAAAAATCTGAAATTTGGTATAGTTATTCGTATTTGTATGATGTACAACATGGTGCATTAGAACAATTTTCAGATGATTTTATACTCACTTTTCAATGTGATGAAAAAATAATTTTTTTCAACAGTTAAGCATCAAAAAGTGAGTACAAAATTATCTGAAAATTGTTCTAATGTACCATGTTATACATCATACAAGTATACGAATAACTATACCGAATTTCAGATTTTTCATCACCAATCATCGGAGTTATAAAAATTCAATTTTCAGTTTTAAAAAATACATGCAATTTCCCATTTAAAACTTTCATCGTCGTGGGGGCCAGGTTAATTTGAAAATTAAGAGCTGCAATTTGGCACGATTTTTTTTTAATATGTATATTTGGAACCGATTCCGGATAGGCCTGAAACAATATTCGAACATACCCTAAATAAGGACCACCCTAAGATACGTGTATGAATGGTATATATATATTATATATATTGAGGATGTTGGACTATTCGAACAGGCAGATATCATCTTGGCACGGACCCCCGGGACAGAAGGCAAAGGGGGGATTGATCGCGCTCAAAGCGCGCGGAAAATTCGGAGGAAACATCCTAGTGTTCGAACAACGCGTCGCGCCGAAACGTCCTAGCGCCGAAACGTCCCAGCGCCGAAAGGCCTCGCGCCGAAACGTCCTAGCGCCGAAACGTCCTAGCGCCGAAACGTCCCAGCGCCGAAACGTCCTGGCGCCGAAACGGTGGCGCCGAAACGTCCGGCGCCGAAACGGCGGCGCCGAAACGTCCTGCTCCCCTGCCAGACAGTTCCAGCACTGATCTGGCAGGGAGGTCATCGCGTCAGGACCCGGGAAGGTAAAGAGAGGACGGACGGTGGGAGAGGAGGGTAGGGAAGGAGCGGGGATACCGGTCCGGCTGCTGGCCCCAACTACTTTCCACAAGGGATTCAGCGGAGCCTTAGTAGCCGGCTTGATCTTAGGAGCCAGAGCGGACCGGGGGACGGGGACGGAATTAGGAGTCGGGACGGGATTGGAAGGCTGTGGGGTTGGGGGAAGTTCGGGGAGACGGTACGAATTATCCCTTAGTAGGTAGGAGGTGGACGGCAGGTTTAGGGTAGAGGACACGAGAATGGGACGGATGGGAGGAGGGAAAGGAGTAGGTTCTAGTGCACGAGGCACTGGAGAAGCGAGGCGCGGAGGGTTGGGTTGAGTGAGGCTGCTGGACCATTAGTGAGCCAGGTCGACGCAGAGGGGGGAAGAGAGCGGGGCGAAAGGTAGCAAAGGAGGTTGAAGAGAGCGGTAGGGGAGCGGGAGCGGGACGGGGCTGGAAAGTGGGAAAAGGGTTATCGGTACGGGGAAGGGGAGTTGGGCGGAAAGTCAGTATAGAAGAAGAAGAGAGCGGTAGGGAAGCGGGAGCGGGAGGGGGCTGGAAGGACGGAAAAGGGTTTTCGATATGGGGAAGGGGAGTGGGGTTGCGGGAAGATGTGGCTAGGGGTTCGTCTATTTCGAGCTCCGACTCTTCACTCCCCGTTTCGACATCGGTTTCGAAGGGGGTAGCGCTGGGGTTCCTGTTGGACGCGTCCAACAAGTCCCGTTTTTCGGAGTTCTCCCTGACTAACACCCTTTGCCTGGGTAACAGCGGGAGTGCCTCGCGGCCCCCTTCGATCACCGTTACCTGGTTGACCTCCAGGTTCGGCTCTTCTATAAACGGGCGCGGCGGCTGGTACCTTTCGGCCCACTCGCCCCTGTTCCGCTGGTTGGACAGTGCCCCCGAACGATACTTTGGTATTATTTTTCTCGACATTTCGCCTAAAAGGGAGTAAGGGTACGTTAGTGGCATCTAATTTATCCGAGAGGACTTCGTCTAGTGTGAGGGGGACTCCTTCTATTACCAGAAGGACTTCGGTCACAATTGGGGGGATTTCGTCTATTATTGGGGGGACTTCTTCTATTATTGGGGGGACTTCTTCGATTATTGGGGGGGCTTCTTCTTCGCGGGCCTCTGGGGGTTCGACGGTAGGGAAGGCGTAGGGCTTAAGGTCTTTAATGTGCGATTTTCCAACGGGGTTACCATTACAATCTTCTAATTCATGAACCACAGCTGATAAGACTTTTGATATTACGTAGGGACCTTTAAATTTCGGAGCTAATTTGGAAGCTATAAAGTCGACGGCAGATGATAGGATATGTTGTCTACGCCAGACTAAGTCACCTATGGCGAATTTTAAATCCCTTCTACCGCGGTTATAATATTTAGCCTGTCGCTCGGAAGAACTCTCTAAATTTTTAGCTACGAGATGACGTAAGGCAGATAATCTCCTAACTCGATTTTCCCAAACTTCGGGCGGTATTGGTTGGATCTGGGGAGGGCCTTCTTCCTTTCTTTTCAAGGAAGTACCGGGTCTAAGTTCACGTCCAAAATTCAAAAAGGCAGGGGTTACTTGAGTTGAACTGTGAGTCGCGGTATTTATGGCAAAACGGAATACGGACAAATGGGCATCCCAAGAGCGATGGTCATTTTCTATGAAAGCCACTATCATTGTTTTCAAAACTCTATTGACTCGCTCTACGGGATTGGCTTGGGCATGATAAGGGGGGACGGTAGTGTGATAAATTCCCATTTCTCTACAGGCTTGCTTCATGGCCTTATTAACAAACTCTGTGCCATTATCGGTAAGCAAGACTTCAGGGGTTCCCCAACGGAAAAATACTAACTCTTCGAGTGCTTTTATTATTGACTGGGAATTTGCCTTACGTAACGCGATAACCTCTACCCATTTGGTAAACAAATCTTGAATCACCAGTACGTAGGTGAAGCCTTGTCTACTGGAAGGAAATGGGCCCATAATATCTGCCGCGATCATCACCCACGGTTGTTCTAGAACGCGATTACCCATTAATCCGCGGGGGCTAGCTTGCTCAACTTTACATTGCTGACAGATCTCACAATTCCTAACGAAGTTAGCTACTTGACGATAGATTCCCGGCCAATAATATAGTAAGGCAACTCTAGCATATGTCTTTTCTATTCCTAAGTGGCCAGCGGTAGGGAGGGAATGGTTTTCGATAATCGCGGTATTTCGGGATTCTTGGGGGAGAGCTAGTTTCCAGGCATCTAAGTCTGGGAGGAGTGGGTCAGCTAAATCGTCAACTCTATGACAGTAGAGTCGCCCCTCTTCTACTTTCCAGTCCGGGTATTGAACTTGGCGCGTATTTACGTTTTCTACGCGTTTTTTATACCAGGCATCTGAAGTTTCGGAGATCGCGGCTACTTCTTCGTCGGTAGGGTCTTCAAACATACGGGAGAGGGCATCCGGTACGTGATGGAGGGCTCCCTTACGGTGTACTATCTCAAAGTCGTATTCTAACAATTCCAAAGCCCAACGGGCTAATCGGCCCGTGGGATTCTTCAAGTGATACAACCAACGAAGACTACTATGATCGGTGATTACGGTAAACTTGTATCCTTATAAATAGGGACGGAACTTTCGGATTGACCAGATCACGGCTAAACACTCTTTTTCGGTAACGGTATATTTCCTCTCCGGAGGTGTCAAGCTTCGACTAGCATATGCTACGACGTATTCCTGGTCATTTACTGTTTGAGTCAGGACGGCTCTTACTCCGGTATCACTGGCGTCAGTTTGTAAGAAAAAAGGGACCGAGAAGTTGGGACAATTTAAAGTGGGGGCGGTAATCAACGCGGTTTTCAGGTCTTGGAACGACTGTTCCTGATCAGTTTCCCAATTCCACCTACGATTCTTTTTCAATAAGCTGGTCAGGGGTTGAGCTCGGGTCGCAAAGTCATTAATGAATCTCCTATACCAAGATGCCATTCCTAAGAATCGCCGTACTCCCTTTATATTTCTGGGGGCCGGGTATTTAATTATTGCCGAGACTTTTTCGGGATCAGCCCGTAGGCCTTGCTCATCTACTAAGAATCCGAGATACTTCACACTGGATCTATAAAAGAAACTTTTCTCCCGATTTATCGTTAGGTGGGCTTGGGCTATTCTATTAAGAACTATTCTCATCCATTTAAGATGTTCGTCAAAGTCGGAATTTACGATGATTATATCATCCAAATAAACAAAAACATAAGGTTCCATTTCGGGACTGATGAGCTTATCCATTAATCTTTGGAAAGTAGCTGGGGCTCCTGAAAGTCCGTACGGCATTCTTTTAAACTGGAAAAGCCCACGACCTGGGACTGTGGAAGCAGATACTTCCCGACTCGCGACATCTAGAGGGACTTGGTGATAAGCCTGCCTTAAATCAATGGTTGAGATATACTTGGCCTCACTAAGCTTATCGAGGATAGCACGCATGTAGGGTAAAGGGTACGCATCTTTCTTAGCGACTTCATTAATCTTGCGAAAGTCTAAGCAGAATCTATATTTCCCGTTTGGCTTTTTAATCATTACTACGGGAGTTGACCACTCGCTATTAGATGGCTCTATTATATCTGCTTCTAACATAGCGTTTACCTCTTCATACATGGCTTCCCTTAATATCGGTGAAACTTGATAATACCTCTGTTTAATCGGGGGGTGATTTTGGACGTCGATTTTATGAACGGTTAAATCGGTAAGACCGGGATAACCTAGTGAGGGGGGGATCAATTCGTCCAAAACTTGTGTTACTCTGTCCATCTGGAGCGGAGTTAATTCAGCGATACCGGGATTCGAAAGGTTAGGCCCAATTGGTGGGGTATCGGGGTTCAGTCGGTCGCGCGGGATTTCTGTAGGTTCGGTATTCATTAAGGATTCGGCAAAGTTGACGGTTTTCTTGGGAGAATCCTTCTCGCAAGGTAGAGAGGGTTTTGTACGACGTCGCAAGTCGTTCAACACCGGACTGGAATTTTGTGAAGTTTTGGCCGAGTTTTTTAAGATCGGAGGACGTACTTTTAAGACTTGCGCGTAAGTCTTCGAGACGGTAGGTAAGTCCTCCCCAAGACGAAAATCCTGTTGAACGGTAGGAGTTGAACTGAGTATTTTATTTTTAGGAATCGGTAGTGGTGATTTTCTAAGTGGCACGATAGGGGTTTGAGGTAGTACGATAGGGGCTCGAGACGGTACGGTAATGGCTTGGGACGGTACGGTAGGGGGTCGAGACGGAACGATATTGGGTCGAGAAGGTACGATAATGGTTCGAGACGGTGCGATATTTGGTTGAGACGATACGATACGGTTTGGAGACGATACGATATTTGGTGTTGACGATACGATACGGGTTGGAGACGATACGATATTTGATTGAGACGATACGATATTTGGTTGTGACGATACGATAAGGTTTGGAGACGATACGATATTGGATTTAGACGATAATTTTTGGTCCTCTTTTGAGGAACCCGGTTTCTCTGGCTTGATCTCAGCAGTTCCCAGGGATGCGGTACCAAAAGGTTGTCCGGATCGAGTTAGAAACGGCATTCCTGTAGAAGTGGGACTACCCCAACAATGGGTTTGGAAATTCGCGGTGATATTAAAGGCATTGGCGAAATCCATCCCTAGGATACCCTCATACTCGAAAGAGGGGGCGAAACGCATGACAAGATCTCTCCGATAGTCTTCAAAATAGACAGGGAGAGCTATCTCTCCCTGAGTCTTCTCGACGCTCCCATTTGGATAGATTGTGTCCGATCGGTGGTTTCGAGAGGCTATTTCCCGGGCTTTCGTGAAATGATCAAGGGATAACCGACCGATATACGATACGCAAGCGCCTGGATCGAATAAGGCCCGAACCAGTTGATTGTCTATTAATACCTCCAAATAATATCGGTTATCATGGGAAAGAGCAGCTACCATGGGACTATAATTTATCAATGGGTGTTTCGTCGGGGGCGTTATGGTAAATGGGGAACAAGAGGAAACCCCAGTTCTTAGTTCCCGGTAGGGTTTTCCGTAGCGGTGTCGGTACAACGCGGGCAACTATTCACGGTTACTCCTGGTCTTCCACATCTAAAACAGTGACGAGATAATGGTTGGGGACACTCGCGGCGCATGTGTCCCGTCTGGCGACAATTCCAGCAATGGATTTCGCCGGTGGCCGCTGGAAGGGAATTTAGGGACATCAGGGCGGGTATGGGTCGGGTAGGGGGCCTTACGCCACTTGGGATCGCGTTTGGGGAGTTAGCCCAGGGCACCGTGGTCGAACGCGTGGGGGGTCTTACGCCACTAGTGGACGCAACGGAAGGGTTTACCCAGTCTACTATAGCTGGACATGTAGGGGGGGGAGTGACTATGGGGTTAGGAGCTGATGTCATTGATTCGCGTTCGGTCACGAAGGGTTGCTGAGTTATCACGGGTCTTACTACCTTGGGTGACACTATCCTTAAGTTTGGGGTCGACTTTGGTGCTTCTGGGGGGGCTTCGAGGACCCCGGGGGTGGCTAACGCTGCTAATCGCGGCTGGGGTACGATACGACGACCGATATACGCATGTTCGGGTAAGATAGAATCTTCAGCGGTAGGGGGAGGAATATATAGCTTCCCTAAGGATCGGGATGACTCCACCTGTTCATCGGCGCGCTCTAGCTCATCCAACGTGAAACAACTATCCCTTGGAAGAAGGGCACGATAGTCGGGGTGTGGCAATCCTAGGGAGGTAACCGCATTGGTGAAAGCTGCCAACAAATCCATCGCCGTAGACTTTTGCAAAAAAGCTGAAGATAAATACCGAGCGCAGACTTCATTTTTATCCGTATCCCAGTAACGGATAGTGAGGTCCATCTGTTGTGTTTGGGACACCTTATTCAAAGATTCATCAAAGCCGATAACAAAATGAGTAGATTCTCGTAGAACATCAAGGAGCTGATTTTGAAAGTATGGTTTTAAGCCAAAAACGATGATATATGACATTTTATCGCGATGCATCTTCATTTTGGCAGCGATTTCGCTATCACTGAACATGAGAGGGAATAATTCAACGTCCTTTTCAGCCGATCTTAATGACCTGTGATTCATCACGTTCTGAATACACCAAAATACTTTAGCCTCAGTTACTCTATCATTCAAAATGTAGGTCTTCATGGTATTGCGACCAACCGTCGGAATGGCTGCTGAGGAAGGAAGAGGCAAGGCGATTTCTTTAACAGATGAAGACTGTACAGTAGACGAAACTGCAACAGCTAGTACGGCTGAAGCTTCAGGCGTTGGAACTGGCGGTGGACGAAAGAAGGTACTGGAGATCGGTACCGTTGATTGTGAAATTGACAAGGCCGATTGATGCTTTTTTCCTGCTTTATGGGATTTTAAGGCACGCAATCCCATGTTACTAAGACTGAAGGTATACCGGCACAGGGAACAACGCGCACGATGTGGATCTTTGGGGTCTTCTTGCAACCATTGCGAAAACTGTGCGTCTGCCAACCAATCTTTTCGAAAACGCGTCGCTTTCGAGGCCATCCTATATCTGAGATAACAAACAGTGACAACAGTATGTTACGCTCTAAGTCATAAACTTACATCGGGTACATAGGTTAGTCCAAGAAATGTCTGAATGAAAAATTGGGACTGAACTTGACGTTTTCAAAAGTTGGTACGTGATATAAATGAATTCTCTACAGATTCCCTACAAACCGTATCAGAAAGATATTTCTATTCAGTTTCCCGAATGCTGGAAAGCAAAATCGAAAATTAAAATAAAATGATAAAAATCGAGTAATCGTCTCAAATTTCCGTTGGTTATTGGAAACAAACTATGTAATTGTACATAGAATTATCATGAGTATGAAACTAATTCCTTGAACACTCTATGAATTTAAATAATGCTATCATATTTCAAACAAATTTCAATTATTTCACTTCGTTGCAAGTCTGTATACAAAATATTTTTTTTTCGGAATTGGGAGGCATTGTGCATCAATGTTATAGGTCTCATAAATTGAGCATTTCCATCAAAATTCGCGGCTAAAAAGTTCTCCTTTGTCGATAGAATATTGTGCCAATAAATTTAATTTGAAATATAACCTCAGTTATACCTTAGTACCTATGTCCGTTATATCAGCGTTATTTTATTCTCAACATTTATTTGCCTAAGCTCTGTGCCCGATGTATCTTACTTATGCAAATGATAACATGAATCTGAACACCACATAATTAATTGTATCCTGTTTCTATAGCAATAGTCATTGGTGCTTATTAGTACCTACTTTATATTTGAAGGTAATTCAATAAATATACTAAAAAGTATACTTACTTTCTGTTGCAATACAGCCATGCAGGGAAGTGATGAATAAAATTTAGCCGCCGTGTTGGAGACGATTATTGGTGGAGATTTGAATATATACACAATGCAAAACACTGCACTGACACGTTGTCCCGCCACGCGGTATTTCGGCAGGGCTCGGCAGATTCCGGAGCGAAAAGCGGCACACGGTTCGTGCGCTCGTTCCAGCATAGCAGCACCGGTAGAGGCAACCAATCACGGATGTGTTTCGCGAATGAGTAGTTGCTTGGAGCGGGGCGCGGGAAGCGCCGCGCCGCAGGGGGGGGGGGGGGGGGGGGTCGAGCCCAAAGTTCTCATCTTCGAGAGCGAGTTTCGCTCAGTTAAAGAGCCCGGTTGAATCTCATAAAAATCATTTTCAAAAAAAAAAAGATTTAATGAAATTCCCTGTCAACCAGTGGGATTCCCTGACTATTCCCTGATTTTTCCCGACTATCGAAATTCCCTGACTATTCCCGGTTTTCCCGGTTTTCCCGGTTTGTCGCCACCATGTTATAGTCGTCAATAAGAAGGTCTTGGTCGTAATTGTTTCTGTCTCTAAGTAATTCCGAATACTCTTTCGTGTGACGCAACAAATCTGTTTTGTGGCCTTTACATGTGCGACAAAAATAATTAGCAGAGCAAGAAGCAAAACCAAGGATGGAATTAAGACCTAAATTATCACCGGTTATTGCGGTTAGTGAAAAATAAATAGTTTGTTCTTGATTGTTAGGTAATGTGATAGTGATTCCTGTATTCTCTAAGAAAGTTAATTCGTCGATAAGAATTTGAAAAATACCATTGCCGTTCTCAACTTTATCATCATAATGGAATAACATTGCCAGAATTATGTTTGCCAACTTTGACTGGTACTGTAAAGGAAAGCACCGGAGACTTAAATACACCGCACCTATTTTATGCACGCCAGCGTGTGAACCCAGCGGGTTATTCGCTTCAAATTCATCATAATATAACAATATAGGAATCACGAATTTATTTCCAAAGACATGTTTTTTTTCCGACCAAAGTGGACTATCAGCAATATTATATAGTATCTGGTTATTGAGGCAGTCATTAAGAAAGGCATAAGCCATATCAAACATACCAGGAATTTGAAAGAATATTTTGAACATTTTTCTAAGTGGTATGAATGAAACAACAACTTCTACAACTAATTCTGTTTGACCATTAACAATTTTTTCGTCCGACCCCTCTTGAAAACGCGTCATTTCATGCATGCGAAGCAGGCGCAATATGGCGCTTTCTAGTCCGGCGATGCTGGCACATGCGCACTTCGCGAGCGGGCGGACATAGGACTTTGCGCCTGGCTCTACCGGGCGCAATGAAATTAGATCGAAGCGAATGTCACGCCTCTTTACGTGACAAATACGAACTAGTAGTCGGTGTCATCTCGATAAATCAGTCCGTGTCATGGAAAATTAGGAAAATCAGTAAACGTTAATAACAACACAAAATGAATAACAATAATGAAGAAAAACACTCCGAGGAAAGTGACGACGAAGTTTGTTGCACGCCGCCTGAAATTCGGGAAATCGCAGAAAACGTGAATAGTGAATTGTTGCCATCTAAATCACGTAGAAAATACGAGGCAGCGTACATAACCTACAAAAAGTGGCAAGTGTCAAAAAATATCAAACTCACGTCGGAGAATGTTGTAAAAGCTTATTTCAAGCAATTATCGGAAAAATGGAAGCCACCCACTCTATGGTCAACGTGGTCGATGCTCAAAAGTACGATAGGACAGAAAGAAGGGATCGACATTAGTCAATTCAAACAACTGACAGCTTTCCCGAAGAGACAATCAGACGGGTACAAGGGCAAAAAATCTAAGGTCCTGTCATCGCAGGAAATCGAACAATTTCTGAAAGAAGCCCCTGAAAATAAATATCTTGCAACCAAGGTAATTTTATTAAAATAAAAATACCAATTTGTTTCTGTAAAAGAAATCTTTTTCACTAACAATATTCTGTCCAGATTATTCTGATCTTTGGCATCAATTCTGACTTTCTTGTACAGGTGGCTCTGATCTTTGGGATCTGTGGTGCTTGCCGGAGGGAAGAATTGGCGAATTTAAAAGTGAACAACGTTCAACATCAAGGGGACATTCTTCTTGTCAAAATCCCTGACACTAAGACCAAAATTCCACGAACCTTCACAATAGAGGACGAGTTTTGCAAGATTGTCAAGAACTACGAGTCTCTGCGACCACCGAATGTATCAGCTGACAGATATTTTTTAAATTATCAGAATGGCAAATGTACCCACCAAGTGATAGGCAAAAACAAGTTTGGTGCGATGCCGAAACAAATTGCTGAATACCTGAACTTGCCAGAGCCCAATCTGTATACGGGCCATAGTTTCCGGAGGACATCAGCTACGCTCCTTGCTGATTCTGGAGCTGATTTGATTACCCTGAAACGTCATGGTGGCTGGAAGAGTAGCACAGTTGCCGAGGGGTATGTCGAGGATTCGGTCGATAATAAACGAAAGATAGGACACATGATTACGTCCTCAATATCAATGGCTCCGTCAACCTCAACGGCACCGTCAAAATCCACATCCCCGTTATCATCAACGGCACCGTCAACATCAACGGCATTGTCAATCGCAACAGCATCGTCAATAGTAACAGAACCAGAAGCATCGCCGATAAAAAGAATTAAACAAACGAACGTCATCGCAACAAAATTGGAGACTGTTGACATAGTTTCAGATTCAACTGTGAATATTGAAAATGAAAGTCCAAATCCGGTTTTTCAGTTTCATAACTGCAATGTAAATATACATTACCATAAATAGGAATACAGGCACTAAACTGAAATCTACATCACATATCTCTTCTACTAAATATGTAGAGCTCCTTGCAGTAGAATTTAAAGAATTGAAATGTTTTCTTGACCTCAGGTGTGTGTGAATTGGAGAATTCTTGGAAATGAAGGTCATTGATGAGAGTCAATATTATTATATGACGTTTCGGCCCGAGTGGGGGCCCTCTTCAGACAAACTTATTTTATTTCATTATCTGTAGTGAGAACAGTGAATTGAACAGAATATATAAAGAAAAAAACCATAAAATATAGATATATAAACTCCCATGCAGTGAGGACTACCTAAGCTAAAGGAGAAAAACCAGCGAGCAGCTAGGTGTGACGAGGCAAGACAGACACCTGTCAACCTACATAACCTCTACGTCGCTATCAAGAAAGAGTACATACCTTAATTAAAGAAGGAAGAAAAGAAGGTTGAAAAGTGGTCATAGTATGTAAAATTGGATGCCAATGGCTATCCTCATTAACCACCGCTCCATCAAGAGTCAAAAGTTAAAATGTAACAAAGTCAAAGGTTAAAACACAAGTAAGAGAGGTAAAAAATTTTCAAAGTAAAAAAGTAAAACAGGTGAAGCCAGTTGACCACAAATCAGAGCTCTTAAAAACCACGTCTTATCATCCCAAACCACAAGCAGGAAGAGAACCCTAACTGACAATCTATGATGAGCATAGATAAAAGAACATAAGAGGTTGATAATGGTTGAACATAATCCTAGTTACAATAAAGATAAAGAAGGTATCTAATTAGCAGTAATTAACTAGAACAATGGACTACTTATGTTTCGAAATGACCATCGAATAAATGTTACTAAGATGTTCAACGTCTTGTCTCAAATTGACCGAGTTATTATGGCCTACGATATTACACATTTCCAGCAAAAGTCTCTTATAGTAAAACGGTTCTTCGTCCAATATACGGGTTTGACTGTAATCAAAACGGTGGTCGTTATCACAGGCATGCTTGGTTAAGGCAGTATGTCTATCTACAGTTTCATAAATGTTCTTTTTATGTTCCTTAATTCTAGTGTGTAGCTGTCGACTAGTTTGGCCAATATACACCTTATCACAATCTTTACAAGGAATTTTATATACAGCGAGGAAATCTAGAAAGTATACAGGCGACTGCGCACGCGCCAAATAATTCATTTTCATTGGTCGGTAAGATCGTCCCGCGGTGGTAATTCAACCTGCGAGGCATGGGTGCCTGCTTGACAAAAATTAAGCGAAAGCTGTCAAACTCTCGCGCGTAGAGTAGTCAATCGAGGTTATGTTGATATTTATTTCAATTCGACGTTAATTATCAAAAGAAAATAAAAACATAGCACGGACTAGCAGTTTTTAATAACGTTGTCCATTTCGGAAGATTATTCAATGGGTGCAATAAAGGATTTAATAGAAAAACAACAATTAATCGCCACAAAAATTATCTTGAAGTGATTTGTTAAAAGATGAAATCCAAAATGAAATGTGAAAGATCATTATTAAGTGGCATTCTGGACAAATGGAGGCAGGTTCTTTCAGAACATCAAGTTTTAATCTCGATAATAATAGCTACCTAACCTAACCTAACCTAATAATTTCGTATCAATTACATCGCCGTGAAAAACAAAGTTTGACAGCTAAAACTCGGGATGGCCAGCCTGCGCCAGCGGACGACGAAACCCGCGCGTGCGCAGTCGCCTGTATACTTTCTAGATTTCCTCGCTGTATGACGCAGGAACGCTTGTCACTGGGAAGAGAATCCTTGCCAGAATCAAACACTACATTTAAATCATTGTCGTTTTTACCAATGAACTGCAAGTTGTACTTTTTAAAGATCCTGTTGAGAGATTCGAAAAGGCCTGCTACGTAAGGAATGGACACAAATTTTTTCTGTTGATCAATAGTTGATAGGTTGCCACCGTTATTATTGGAGTCAGAACATAAAATCGAATTGTATCTTTTATTGATGTGTTTTTTAAGCAGTAACGCAGGATATTCATTAGATCGTAGAACATCGTAAATGAGATCCAGGTTCTTTTTAGGAAACTCGCAGTTGGATAATCTGACGGCGCGGTCAACTAAGTTGGAAATTGTGCCTATCTTGTAAGATCTAGGATGGTGAGAATGGAAATTCAGGTATCGTTTTGACCAAGTTTGTTTGTGAAACCAATCAGTCTTGATGATTTGGTTGTCATTGATAACAAGAACATCTAAAAAACTGATTCTGTTGTTAACTTCCAGTTCGATAGTGAATTGAAGCCTAGGATGGAAGCTGTTGAAAGTGTTGAGCAACGAGTCAACCTTGTCTAAAGGAACAGCGGTGATAATATCATCGACATATCTGGCATAGAAAGGAGGATTGAAATCCAGGTTACCAAGGCAGGTCTGCTCCAAATCATCCATCACTAAATCGGACAAGATAGGCGACAAGGGAGAACCCATTGGAAGACCGAATTGCTGAGAATAAATAGTGTCATTAAATTTAAAAACCGCAGCTTCAAAACAGATGTTAAGAGCCTTAATCAATTCCTCTTGTGGTACGGGGAAACTATTGTTAAACGTCGACCAACGCTTGGTGACCGCAGCTATAGCTAGATCCAGAGGTACATTAGTAAAAAGAGAGACTACATCCAAAGAGACGACCACAAAGCCAGGAGGGATTTCCATATCTTTAATAAACTCCACAAAACGGAAACTGTCCTTAACCCGAGAGAGCGGAGGGGTTATGTTTTTACTTAACCAGTTACTGAGTAGTTTGGCTAGATGATAAGTAGGACTATTTAAAAGGGACACGATAACCCTAAAGGGGGTATCCTTCTTGTGAATCTTAGGTAGCCCATAAGCCCTAGGTGGCAAGCAATCGCTCTTGGATATCGAAAATCTCAACTCTTTGCTCATGTACTTCCTTGCTACCCAACTAGAAGTCAACTGACTTACTGACTGTTGTAGAGTGCGCGTGGGATCATGCTTAACAATCTTATAAGTGTTAGTGTCAGAAAGTTGTTCGTTCATTTTTTTGGCATACAGAGGTCTAGGAACCACAACAGTGGTGTTACCTTTATCCGCCTTAACAAACATTAACTCAGGGTGCTCCTTGCGAAAGACTTTAGTTTCCAGAATTTTTTTACTCAGAGACTTCTGTTTGGTGTGCGAGATGGGATTGTTCTTAAAACCCTTAAGTTCATTAGTGAATTCCATTCGAGCTTGATTTCTGAGTTCTGAAGGAATGCATGAGATGTTGGACTCTAAATGAGCGATCAGCTTGTTGACCGAAAGTTTATTTTTTTCAAATGGTAAACCAAACTTAGGTCCTAACTGAACAACCTCGCAAACATTGCTAGGGATTTGAACCTCACTGAGGTTTACTAGCCAACTATTGTGATTAGAGTTTCATAAAAAGAACCTGGATCTCATTTACGATGTTCTACGATCTAATGAATATCCTGCGTTACTGCTTAAAAAACACATCAATAAAAGATACAATTCGATTTTATGTTCTGACTCCAATAATAACGGTGGCAACCTATCAACTATTGATCAACAGAAAAAATTTGTGTCCATTCCTTACGTAGCAGGCCTTTTCGAATCTCTCAACAGGATCTTTAAAAAGTACAACTTGCAGTTCATTGGTAAAAACGACAATGATTTAAATGTAGTGTTTGATTCTGGCAAGGATTCTCTTCCCAGTGACAAGCGTTCCTGCGTCATATATAAAATTCCTTGTAAAGATTGTGATAAGGTGTATATCGGCCAAACTAGTCGACAGCTACACACTAGAATTAAGGAACATAAAAAGAACATTTATGAAACTGTAGATAGACATACTGCCTTAACCAAGCATGCCTGTGATAACGACCACCGTTTTGATTACAGTCAAACCCGTATATTGGACGAAGAACCGTTTTACTATAAGAGACTTTTGCTGGAAATGTGTAATATCGTAGGCCATAATAACTCGGTCAATTTGAGACAAGACGTTGAACATCTTAGTAACATTTATTCGATGGTCATTTCGAAACATAAGTAGTCCATTGTTCTAGTTAATTACTGCTAATTAGATACCTTCTTTATCTTTATTGTAACTAGGATTATGTTCAACCATTATCAACCTCTTATGTTCTTTTATCTATGCTCATCATAGATTGTCAGTTAGGGTTCTCTTCCTGCTTGTGGTTTGGGATGATAAGACGTGGTTTTTAAGAGCTCTGATTTGTGGTCAACTGGCTTCACCTGTTTTACTTTTTTACTTTGAAAATTTTTTACCTCTCTTACTTGTGTTTTAACCTTTGACTTTGTTACATTTTAACTTTTGACTCTTGATGGAGCGGTGGTTAATGAGGATAGCCATTGGCATCCAATTTTACATACTATGACCACTTTTCAACCTTCTTTTCTTCCTTCTTTAATTAAGGTATGTACTCTTTCTTGATAGCGACGTAGAGGTTATGTAGGTTGACAGGTGTCTGTCTTGCCTCGTCACACCTAGCTGCTCGCTGGTTTTTCTCCTTTAGCTTAGGTAGTCCTCACTGCATGGGAGTTTATATATCTATATTTTATGGTTTTTTTCTTTATATATTCTGTTCAATTCACTGTTCTCACTACAGATAATGAAATAAAATAAGTTTGTCTGAAGAGGGCCCCCACTCGGGCCGAAACGTCATATAATAATATTGACTCTCATCAATGACCTTCATTTCCAAGAATTCTCCAATTCAGTAGAATTTAAAGTTGACCAAAAACATATTTCACTACAATAACTATCAAATACTCATATTGAATTAACGTTTTATATTCGTGCAATCATACAATACTCTTAATATATATAAAATAAGATGTAAATAATTATACTAAATAAAGAAATATTTTTGAAGAAGGCAACGTTTCAAAAATTCAAATTTTCCAGCATTTTGTTCAACAAGTGCTTGTATAGGCCCTTTTTTGAGCATGTTTTCTGTGAATTTACGTACAAAAAGTCAACTAAAAATGGATATTGGAAAAGTATAATTAATTGATCAAAACATTGACAATTTTCTAATACAAAAGAAATTTTTTTTTTTTTGTAGTCGGGGGGCTTCGCCCCCCGAACCCCCTACCGGGGCTTCGCCCCTGGACCCCACCAGTAGGGCTGCGCCCCTGGACCCCCACGACCGTTAATGTACTCGATAGTTTTAAATCTCATTTTTGACGTACACATAAATTACTATTTTTTATCTGATACAATAAAACCAAAAATATGGTCCGCCTTCAGACACCAACACTTTAGCGTTTTCAAGGGGGGTCGGACGAAAAGTATCGTGTGCGTCACGGGCGGAAAGCGATTTCGACTCGTGTGAAGGCCGCCCTCGCTTCGCTCGGGCGGCCAACTTCACACTCGTCGAAATCGTCTTCCTTGATACACAATGTACTATTTCGTCGCGACGCTGTGCAATGAAAATTTTTTCAGGCATTACAAAAAGTTCAGACGAAGTCAATTGTTGGAGTCTTTGGAATTCAGTAGCAAAATCACGAAAAGGTTCTTTCATAAAATCCAATAAAATTTGAAAATTAGGTCGTGTATCGTCAGTAGGTGTTATTGACGTTACCAATAGTGTGCCAACATGTAACAATAAATCTGTGGTATTCGAAACTATGCTTTGTATAGACGACCTGGATAAGTCGAGATTCGAATATAAAAAGCCTAAATATTTTGATTTCATAGTAGGTATCTAAATTTTCAGCAATATTTTCGGGTGCATTTTCAACAAATTCATTCATGTCTTCATCGTTCGAATTTGAGTCAGCGGTATCGTAGTTTTCAATGGCATCGTCGTGATATTGCAAGATTTGCTCTGCTTCGTCACGCTCCAATATTTCTATTTGTGGTAAATGAACTTCAACAATTTCTGGGTGCTTCCGCCGCAGATGACGCCTAAATGAGTATACAAGTCGAAAGTTTCTATGACAGTCGTCGGTTGCACAAGTAAAGTATCTGAGATTCGAATGGCGCAACCCGGTATGTAAAATCAAGGCAGATATATCTCTACATTGTACTATACAATGATAGCATGAATAATTCATGATTGTGTGAGGATGCAAGCGCAGATTGAAACAAATCAGAAACAAACAAAATAAAAAAAGTTATACATTACGCAGTTGGGGAAATTTTTTTTTCAAATTCAGAAAAAAAATCGAAAAAATTCAATAACTCAAGTAATTCTTGCAATATCAAAAAGTTCTATGTTCATCAGATAGAGGCATGTCTTATGAACAATTGAGAACCAAAAATTCCAAGATCGGTCCAACGCTGGGTCTAATTCTTTGCGGCAACCGAGTGATTTTGTATTTTCCTGTCTTCAGCGCAGCCACTATTAGACTGGAAGTAATACATGATTTAAGATATGGATAATGGAGGTCAAACCCTCCCCAAACATGATGATTTTTTTAAATTTTATCAGAGTCTTCAAGTTGAAAAAAAAGGAAAATTGTTTTTTGAAAATTCAACCCATTTGAAGGTGTATATACCCCCTTAACTAATAGTTTCTGATTTATAGAGAAATAATGCCTATCAAGAAATTTGTGTTAATAAAATGCGAGAACAGTAATAGCGAGGAGATCATTCGATCGAAGAAAATTTATGTACAAACTCCTGTTGCTGGCTCGTTCAATTACACCCAATTGACAGAACTGGAATATATTGATGGCAATAATCAATTTGTGCTGTTTAATCAGCAGAAAAAGGCCATTAAAGTTGCAATACTTGCTAATGAAGGTAAATTTGATTTCTTTAAACATAACTATATTGATTTGATCTTACGTTCTTCATTAAAAAGTATTAACCATCACTATATCTTTATGTGACAGTACTAATAGATTTTGATTAATTGATTTTTAATTCTATAGATACCGAAGAAGCTTTACTGCCATTGTGTTGTAATGAAAAACGACCAACACGTCGCAATAATTTCTCAGAAAGTCCAGTCGCAACCAAAATGTCTAAGCGAGTTGTTAATAAAACGGAACAAGATGATTGTAATGAAGAAAAGGTAAATATTTATTGATATAAGCCTTGATCAGATACATATAGCATGAATGACTTTGGTCTCTGTGATAAGGGATAATTATTATAATACAAGAAAAAACTTTCTCAACTTTCGATTTTTTATTCCAGAAAAGATTGTCACTTGCCAAAAACAGTGTAATTGAATCAAGCGATGGTCTCTATCTATCAGACACCGATGAGGTAATAGTTAATACAAACACAAAATTATAATAATCTTAACTATAATTATTACTCGGGCGGGGCTCGAAATTCCGAATGACTATGCGCCGAAAGACTCAAATCCCGACTTAAAAAATACCGAACTGAAACTTTTGTAAAGTGTATGCTTACGAAAGTCTCAATACTTGACCGTCACAAGCGCAAAATGGTCAATGTGCCGAGTGAAAATGATGTGAAAATCATTGCACATACTCAGACACTTCCGAACTAGTATCCAACAACAGATAAACATACCGAATTCATAGTGTTCAAATATTAAAAATGCCGAAAGTTCAATCCGACGAATCAGAAATTTCCAAAAACTAGACCACGGAACGACGATTAATTCACAAGTCTAGATATCATACGAATCTCGGAGGTTCAGAACTCCGAAATTACCGCCACGAATATTAAGACTCCGGCAACAAAAGTTCCGAAAGACCAAAATCCCGAAAATCGGAATTCACGCTTGCAGCTTAATTTACACAACGCGTCAAGATGGCAGCACCGTTAACACAACGAACTTTAGATGTCACGTTGATTACATGTTGATGCGCACTCTGATGAGAACGTGTCTGCACTCGCTGGATATTTTTGTGCTCAATTGGCTTGGATTTTAGTTTACGGAATGACTCAAGTTACACGATCGGAACCATACGCATAAAAAATTATCTATTACCAAGTCAATTTTATAGGTTTGATCCAAGTAAATGAACTACTTGTATACATTATCAAGCAAATGTGTACTAGAATGACATAAAATACCATTGATTCAAATGAAATTCCTTGGGTTCAAATGCATTCACTCGGTGCAATGCTCTTGGACGAATCAATTTAAGTAAACTTGCCGCTTGCGTCAAGGAAATTCCGGCAAGTAAATCGGTTGACTTGGTAGTAGAAATTTTTTCTTCAGTGCAACGATGTCATTTTGATACCTATACTAAACCTACAATTCAATCATCTAATAAATTTAATTCAAACCATTTGTTTCGGCTGATTCTGGCGCCACCATTCGTTGTAGGTATGTATCTTATCTGACTGCACTGTGGGCAATATACTTGAACATGTGCATAATTACATAAACCCTGCCTTGAGTTTGCATACTGGGTTTCGATTTCTATTAATAAATGAATGTTTGAATAAATGTTTGCGAAATAGTACATTATGTCATCTGAAAACCGAAGGTTTTTCGGACCGTGTGAGGTTCGCAGTGCGAGGCATGGTTCAGGGGTCTGAGGCACGTCGAAGGCCTTCGGGCGTGCCTCAGACACCTGAACCATGCAAAGTGCTGCGAACCTCACACTGTCCGAAAAACCTGAGGTCGAAGTCGAATGACATATACTATTTTTCTCTCCTCCGGCCGGAAAGCGTCAACTTTCGGGCCGCTGCGCTGAACGAAGTTGCCGCTTTCCGGCTCCGTCGAACAGAAATAGTATATTACATACCTAGGGCAGTAAAATAAGGAAGGTCCCAGATCACATGTTTGTCGACCTCGGCTTCGCCTCGGACGACAATTACATGTGATCTAAGACATTTCTTATTTTACTGGCCTCGGCACGTAATATACTATAACAGAAGCAGAATCGAGCAGATCTGAGTTGATCTGGTAAAATATAATTCCTCATAAAAGAGATTTTGGCGAGATCGCTCTTTTCCAACCGCACGGCGAGTTGGTTCTTTTCTAACTGGCCCGGCGATTTGGCTCCTTTTCATTAGGACCCGTCGATATCTAAGCATATCTTAAGGTAGTTCCAGCATGAGATAGTATAGTCGCAGCATATACTATTGTCAGAAATTAAAAGCCTCGACACACAGACGCTCACACATACAATGAAATATTTTTAGTTACGGTGATCTGGCAACGTTGCTCTGAGCTCGTATATAATTTTGTTTATATACTCGGTATCTCGGTAAACTCTTAACATTTTGCTTTCTAATAATATTAAATTTAAAAAATGCCCAAACAATGACGACACAAAGGTCAGTTTATAAAAAAAAAAAAATTTAGCTAAAAAATTATCTTCCGTGTGTGACATGAAAAAAGCTAAATAAAATAAATCAGAATCAAACGAAAATAATAAAGATACAAATCTTAACCTAGAAGGAAGGCGTATTGTTGAGTACTTGGAACTAGGAAAAAACTTAAAATGTTTTAAATGTAAACAAGTTTTGAGCTTGGAAAATATAAAAAAAGAAAAACTTCTCGGTCTCAATTCGAAATTGGATAAAATTTATTAGTACTGTGAGAGATTTAAATTTCCCGCTTTTTATTTTACACTATTTCGGAGAGCGTCGTGCACAACGTTGCCAGATCACTATAAGTTGTTAAATGACAAGGTTAAAAGTGAATAAAAATTAATACTTTCAATTTTAATATCTCGAGAACAAAACGGTGGGGTGCTATTTTTTTTTTTTTTACTTATTCTTAAAATATTTCTTCGTAGTCTCCTCCTTTTTTTTTCAATTCTGTCGAGAGGTTTTTGTGATATAATAAAAAAAAGTTGGGAGGACAGTAAGTTTTACATGCTTTGAATGGGAAGTGACCCACGAAATCGCGAACTTTGAGCTTAATTATCTCGCGATCTAAACGGCGAAAAATTCTGAAACTTCGGGATCTCATAGATAATGTTATTCTGAGTTTGTAAAAAAAAAATAGGCCAAATCTGTCGAAAAGTGGTTTCACGCTGGAACTACCTTAAGAGATATAATTTGATTTTTCGCAAGATGATATTACCTGCTCAGATATCATTTTTTTTCCCCGGGTCCAGCGTCCTACTTTATTTTCGTAATAAGACTCAACGCCAATTCCGTATTGTGGTTCGGTTAATTTCTAACTAGCATTTGGAATTACTAAAACATTATTCAGGTGAAAAAGAAAGAGAATTCGGTCCTTAATCACTGACCACCTGAGCTGGGAGTTAAAGTGAATAACTCCAGAAAAAATCATGTATAATAGCCAATGCGAGATGACGCAGCCGAATCACTCACTACAAAATTATTATTATATTTGTAATGTGAATGAATGGAAGCGCTCGCACCAGATCCAGGTAAGTTATGATTGTATTTATCAGAAAAAAAAATTGATGTGATCCGACAAGACGTTCTTCGAATCGAGACCGCTTGCTAGACAACAAGACCCCAGTTTTTAACCTGATGCAATGTATGAACTTTTTTTCTAACAAACGCAGAATATTATAAAGCTACTTCGAGGTTGCGCGAACGAATGTTTTTCGGTAAACTTGTGTGCAGATCTATTGCAAAGTGAAAGAGCCCTCTGCAGAATATGTTTCCAGCTGCTTGAATGATAACAAGGTAGGTACAGGCTGATGTTATTACTTTTTCACCTATCACTTCGCATGCATTCTGAATAAATTGAATAGTCCAGGGAATTGAGTTTCTATAACTTGAATTTTCATTCGTACTCTGGTAGCCCTGGAATATTTTTGCTCTCAAATCTCCACGCACGGCTAATGCCATCCATGGGCGAAAACCATTTTTTTTTTCTGTAGATTTTATACATTTACTGTTTCGTTCAAAGTGCCATAACTTTCGAACCAACCGCCGAATTTAGATGATTTTTCTTTCAAAATGTGCGTATTCTTGTTCTCTTCCAGGTTATTCCAAGTTAAGGGGTAACACCACTGTAAAAGTTGTTGACTGAAAGTTAATAGCAATGGTGATGATGAGTTATTATTGGAGGTAGGAGAGGGGATGGAACGGCTGGGCGGGTGGCCCCCCTCCCTCCATCCCCTCACCAACCTTCAATAATAACTTACCCCTGTAAAAGCTTGAAAAAAAGCGCATTCTTTACCATTTCCTTTTGGATGGAAGATAAGGTGATAAGAAGATAATATTCAAGGAAGTTATTAGCCATACTATATGCAACTATACTACAAAAAAATTTGTTCAAAAAATATTTGAATATGGCGCGACACTGGAGGCATTCTCTCGGACGTGTTGGATCTGAGGCGCTCTGCGGCACGCAGTGTAACTGGTGCAAATTTTAATCTGGAGAATCTTAGAGCATTTATACCTGGAGGGAGCATCTTGGTCGAAAAGCGTGCAGACAGAGAGGGAAACAGTAAGCAGATAACCTCTCTCTTTCTACGCCAGGAGCGTAACACGACAAACCGGGTACCCGCGCTAGTGAGTAGTGAACGCGAAATCATGGGATGAGGGAACTAGTGAAAATAAATGCTCGGGGCACCGCGACTCTTTGCTTACGGGTGTAGCTAGTCACGTGACTAAAATGTGACGACCAATCAGATCCTGCGCGACAAAGAGAGGTTATCTGCTTACTAAGTCTGTCTCTGCTGCATTCGCCACTTATGGGAAAAGATACGACATGCTCCCTCCAGGTATAAATGCTCTAAGTGGAGAATATAAAAAAAAAACACCACTCAATCTACATGTCTTATATAGCTAGAGAAATACGTAGGGGATTTTCGATAAGTTATTTTAAACATTTTTCATTAACAAATGATGGCCCTTTTTTTGTCAAAAATTCAACGTTTTTTTATACAAATACTCGTCAATCACACAAAAATTAATAACATACCATGAGAGTGCACATGAATAATAACAATTACAAAACTTGCTACTTATTTTAGTACTTATAATCACCCCCGAAGATATGTGGAAGCTGCGAAATGAACGCACTTACAATTATATATTTTATACAAATGAATCGCTTATTTTATGGATACAATCTAATAATCTTCGATCAAACTGGGCTTTAAACTTAGAAATGTGAGCAAAAGTTTTCGTCATAACTTACATGGCTATCTTGGCGCATAGATTTACGGGTAAATGACTGATCAGAGGAAGAGTGAACCCTACATTCTACAGTTTTTATTGACAGAGGTAAAAAAGAATGGAATCGTCGAGTGCCTTCGACCGTTATTGCCGTTATTTTGAATCTCTGTAATAGAAAAACGGTGAAAAACACATTCTTGAAATTTCACTTATCGCTTCGAGCAGGCCTTGTGAAGGTACAGTATTTTTTTTCAGATTTTTCAATCATGTCCTACATCGTGAAAATGACTCTAAACTAACGCTGCGACGCCACCGCGGAGTCGCGGTGGACGGCAACCGGCCGCCCGCCATATAGGTAGAGACTCGGCGCGCCGCAATTTCATGCGCATCGACACCTTAAATGATTTTTTACTCGAAAACGAAGAAAAACACATCTCTGGAATTAATTTACAGGTTGTAGTATAGTTCAAGGAACATGTCGGAATTAAAAAAACATTTTTTGGTCGTGTTGCTCACTGTTTTAAAAATCTTTGAAAAATTAATTGTTAAATAAACAATTGGTAACAACTTTTTTTTAACATTTTGTATTTTTTTTTAATTCTATGGAGCTTTCCGCGTAATTTAAAAAAAAAAATCAAAATATCTCATTTTTTGCCGAAGCTCTGAATTTTTGAAAAAAATGGGGGTCTAATTTGTTATTGTTGATAAAAAATTGAATTTTGCATTATGAGATTCGCGCTTTGGCACAAAAATCTAACTCCCCCTACACGATCCACATGCCAAATTAAAAATAGTATATTGCATGACTAGGGAAGAAAGTTGGCCATTTCAACC
This sequence comes from Tenthredo notha, assembly GCA_914767705.2. NCBI lineage: Eukaryota > Metazoa > Arthropoda > Insecta > Hymenoptera > Tenthredinidae > Tenthredo > Tenthredo notha. The sequence continues at coordinate 403,722 of OU611923.1, forward strand.
CGCGCATAAAATTACCACCCGAGCCGAAGGCGAGGGTGGTAAATACGCGGGTTTAATGCCCAACTTTCTTCCCGTGTTGTGCATACAATTTTTTATCATGCCAGGACCGAAAGTTCGGTGATAATTGAAGACATTGAATAGGTTGTAAAGCAGTAGATTTGAAATATTGACCTGTTATAAATACTATATTTAAAAATTTCAATTCAATTTTTTTTAACACAGTTATGAATATGGCGTACGAACACCACAAGTGAAAATTAGCAACGAATAATTATGAGAATCGAGTGCAACGGGAGGTGGGTAGGTCAAGATTAGAGCCTTGGTAATTGTATGGCAATGGTACACCTCGTACGGGGGGTCCGGGGGGCCGGAGGCCCCCCGGCGAGTCCAGAGCGGAGCTCTGGGGGGGTGCAGGGGGCGAAGCCCCCGCCGGGGGGGTTCGGGGGGCCAGAGGCCCCCCGAATTAAAAACAGATACTCTCAAAATGATAAGAAAACATCCAATTAACTGATTACCTTATCATGAATATTAGGCTATATCTGTAGATTGCAAAATTTATCTTAATCTACCTTATTTGAAACTCATCCTATAACTTATATTGCGCAATAATCTCATTTTATATAGTTTTTTTCATTTATGATAATTTATTGTTACAGTGCAATCTGTTAAATTGAATATTTTTGCGGGAGAATTTTCTTGTTTTGAAGTCGACGCTTTTTCAAACTTTACGTGTTTTGATGGTGGCGGTTCACATGCATCGCTGACTTTAATTTAATTTTCTCGTCTCCGAGCCGAAAGCGACAACTTTCGTCCCGCTACGCGAAACGAAGTTGCCGCTTTTCGGCTCCGTCGATGAGAAAAATCGTATACACTCCTCGGGCAGTAAATAAGAAAGCCTCAGATCACATGTCTGTCGACCTCGGCTTCGCCTCGGACGACAATTACATGTGATCTGGGACCTTCCTTATTTTACTGCCCTAGGTATGTAATATACTATTTTTTTGGACAAAAACCTTTTGAATTTTTTATTATTACTATATTCAGACTGACAAAAGATTTGACACCTGCACGGAAAGTACGACTTTCGGCCCCTCGCGTGAGCGGGAAGTCGTACTTTCCGATGCCAGGGGGTGGTGAAAAATAGTATACCTCACACGGGAGTGAAAAAGGCTATCCCAAACTGCGTTTTTAACACCCTCGCCTTCGGCTCGGGTGTCAATCTCACACGCAGTTTGGGTTACCCTACTTTCCCTCCCTAGGTGAGTAATATACTATACTGTGAATATCACACTTACGATGACGTTGTTGATAGATCGTTGTCAGGTTATCATAACAACCGGTAACTATGTATGAAACACGGGAGGAAAATCAATGCAAAAACATGCGAGCTCTTAAATGACACTAATTGTGAGCGGGCTGAATTGCGCCTCTTTCTTCCCGCTGAAGAAAGAGGAAAATCGAACTTCCGGCCTCGGAATGATAAAAAATATCTGAGAGATGACTGATCCGGTTGACGCGGAATAGCCCATATACAAAAAACTTGCTGCGACGCTGGTTGTAGATCATGAAAACTAGGGACTCTGATGAAATACAGTCACCGATAGACTAAATATACCAAAAACTTGCTGCGACACTGGTTGTAGATCATGAAAACTAGGGACTCTGATGAAATACAGTCTCCGGTAGACTAAATATACCAAAAACTTCCTTCGACGCTCGTTGTGGAACATCAGAACTAGAGACGCCGACGAATTACAGTCTCCGATAGACTAGATATACAAAAAACTTGGTTCGACGCTGGTTGTAGATCATGAGAACTAGGGACTCTGATGAAATACAGTCTCCGGTAGACTAGATATACCAAAAACTTCCTTCGACACTCGTTGTGGAACATCAGAACTAGAGACGCCGATGAATTACAGTCTCCGATAGACTAGATATACAAAAAACTTGGTTCGACGCTGGTTGTGGATCATGAAAACTAGGGACTCTGATGAAATACAGTCTCCGATAGACTAAATTTACCAAAAACTTGCTGCGACGCTGGTTGTAGATCATCAAAACTAGAGACTCTGAGGGAATACAGTCTTCGATAGACTAGATATACAAAAAACTTGGTTCGACGCTGGTTGTAGATCATGAGAACTAGGGACTCTGATGAAATACAGTCTCCGATAGACTAAATATACCAAAAACTTGCTGCGACGCTGATTGTAGATCATGAAAACTAGAGACTCTGAGGGAATACAGTCTCCGATAGACTAAATATACCAAAAACTTGCTGCGACGCTGGTTGTAGATCATGAAAACTAGGGACTCTGATGAAATACAGTCTCCGATAGACTAAATATACCAAAAACTTGCTGCGACGCTGGTTGTAGATCATCAAAACTAGAGACTCTGAGGGAATACAGTCTCCAATAGACTAAATATACCAAAAACTTGCTGCGACGCTGGTTGTAGATCATCAAAACTAGAGACTCTGAGGGAATACAGTCTCCGATAGACTAGATATACAAACAACTTGGTTCCACGCTGGTTGTAGATCATGAGAACTAGGGACTCTGATGAAATACAGTCTCCGGTAGACTAGATATACCAAAAACTTCCTTCGACACTCGTTGTGGAACATCAGAACTAGAGACGCCGATGAATTACAGTCTCCGATAGACTAGATATACAAAAAACTTGGTTCGACGCTGGTTGTGGATCATGAAAACTAGGGACTCTGATGAAATACAGTCTCCGATGGACTAAATTTACCAAAAACTTGCTGCGATGCTGGTTGTAGATCATCAAAACTAGAGACTCTGAGGGAATACAGTCTTCGATAGACTAGATATACAAAAAACTTGGTTCGACGCTGGTTGTAGATCATGAGAACTAGGGACTCTGATGAAATACAGTCTCCGGTAGACTAGATATACCAAAAACTTCCTTCAACGCTCGTTGTGGAACATCAGAACTAGAGACGCCGATGAATTACAGTCTCCGATAGACTAGATATACAAAAAACTTCCTTCGACGCTCGTTGTAGATCATGAGAACTAGGGACTCTGATGAAATACAGTCTCCGATAGACTAAATGACAAACATAAACGACAAACATAGACTGAATACAGATAAATACTGGTGGCTAGAAACCGACAGCTCATCAGGAGAGGGTTTTGATCGCGGAGGAAAAGAAACAATAATCAGCTAATTAGCATAAGTCGAACAAATATTTTCATATAGTTCGATAGGGGATAAATAGGTGTTAGTGTAAGGAGGTATGTTGTATATATTTAGACACTTATGTAATTTGAGCAATGCACAACAACTGACAATATAAGCAGGGTAGGATCAATCTGATAAACCCTACTTATATTTTCTTTTTCTATTCCCTTTAATTCTCCAACCACCGATACTAACCGACCAGTTTTGCAACCGTTTCTGGTCAGCTTAATCACTCCGATTCTTGTTCCCTATAAAGGATATTCATATTTATTATATAGACTGTAAGAAATTACTAATCATGGGTCTTCGAACCGCAATATGTTGTTATAGCTACTGCTGAAGAAGTGCGGGCAAAATTCATGTGTATTACTGCTGTACTATAAATATTTTGGTTAATAAAACTTCTTCTTCTCCTTCAAAAAAAAAAAAAAAGAAGTCGGGAGAGCGATAGAAAGAGAAATTTGCACATGGGACTCTGTATCTATGCGCGTTAGACAAGGATTAAGGGGTCCCATATGTTGCGATCTTTCTATTCCGCTCTAGCATCCACCAACGGGCCACCTCCGTTACTCGCGCGGTCCATTCTTGCATGCTTTGAAAACAACACGTCCGGGTGTGGTGGTAATGGGCCCGGAAAAATTGGCGCTGTTATCGGGGCTCTCTGTCGCCACCTACGGAACAGCGCGAGCATCCAGCGAGTCTTGGTCTATGCAACCGCGTGTGATTCGTGTTCTCAGAGGTACCTGACGATTAGTACGAACATAGCGATTTTCGTCAACTCTCCGAGCTCTGTAAAAGTGCAGTTGTATTTTATTTCTTCTGTGAATTTCGTTAATTAATCGCGACATCTTCAATATATTGTTGTGAACGCTGTCTTTTATTTCTTCTGTGAATTGTGTTAATTTTATCGCGACATCTTCAATATATATTGTTATGAACGCTGTTTTTCATTTCTTCTGTGAATTTCGTTAATTTTATCGCGACATTTTCTATATATTGTTGTTAACGCTGTCTTTTATTACTTCTGAGAATTGTGTTAATTTTATCGCGACATCTTCAATATATTGTTGTGAACGCTGTCTTCTATTTTTTCTGTGAATTGTGTTAATTTTATCGCGACATCTTCAATATATTGTTGTGAACGCTGTCTTCTATTTTTTCTGTGAATTGTGTTAATTTTATCGCGACATCTTCAATATATTGTTGTGAACGCTGTCTTCTATTTTTTCTGTGAATTGTGTTAATTTTATCGCGACATCTTCAATATATTGTTGTGAACGCTGTCTTTTATTTGTTCTGTGAATTGTCTTTATTTTATCGCGACATCTTCAATATATTGTTGTGAACGCTGTCTTTTATTTGTTCTGTGAATTGTCTTTATTTTATCGCGACATCTTCAATATATTTTTGTGAACGCTGTCTTTTATTTCTTCTGTGAATTGTGTTAATTTTATCGCGACATCTTTAATACATTGTTGTGAACATGCCTCCTCGGCGAAGGGTTAATAATCCTAAGAACACGAGAATAATTAACGGAAGGGTTCATCAAGTAAATAGAACGACGCGTGAAGGAGTTGTGTAAGAATAACTATTTCTATATCTCAGGTTCTGATGCCATCATTCTTGATTCAGAAACAAATAACTATACGTTTACAGACTTTCATTGCGGGCGTTAGATTATCATTGTTACATTGAATCTGTAACTTTGATGTTGACATTGTTTACAATTACATTGTAGAAATTAATTCGGTTCTATTTTTTATCGTGACATGGGCATCTTCTATATATTGTCAAAAAATGAGGTTCTACTATATGCTGATTGGATTCTTCGCCTCTATGTGATGATTATACTCTTGTTTTCGCCGTACCTTTGATGTCTGTGGCGGTAACGCGTAATAAACAGCGCGACTTTACATGAAACCTCTTACCGGTGGTATCATTCATCCTAGATATACATATATATATATACGAATTTATCCGATAGTTTTACAATACTTATTTGTTCAGACAGAGGACAGGTGTACTTTTACTTATAATTTGCAGCATTGTTGTTGTCGATAGGGTTGTTATTCAGAATATTATGTAATAATAGGTACTTGCGTTAGTGAATTGTCACCTAGTATTCCGTCAACTAGGAAAAAGTAATATTTGAATTTTATGAATACAGATTCGATTGGTTATGTACATGAACCACTCTAATTGAATTGCTATCACTAAATTCATCTCTATCGGGTTCGAGGGGGAAGTAACTCAAGATTCGAGTTCCACAATAATTTATTCCGCCTGCAGTAATTCAAAGTAATATAATCTTACCTAATTTCATAATCCATGATTAATTTTTGTAATTCATATCAATTTTTATAATTCAAGTTAATTTTCCTTTTTTTTTTTCGCAATAATTGACTTGTCTTCAATGGAGTACTCTAAAATTACAATGCATTTTTTTTACCTGTCGGTCAAACTTGATTAATTCAATTCTTTTAATTTATTTATTCTGAGTTAAGGTAGTTGCCGTGCTACAGTCCGACCCAAAACGTAAAGCCCATAATATATTCGTACTTGTCAGCTACTTGAATGTTAGATCGAAAATGATTGTTGTTTTTTTCATTCCTCGGTAGCGACCTCTAAATATTTTCCGAATAGATCCATGTTTTAGACAGATTTTTTCTACATAATTTGGAACAATATTCAGAGGTGCCCCGCAAAATCAAAAAAAAAAGTTCAAAAGTGGACCACCCTAATATATATATATATGAGGTATTCCACGTGAAAACAAAAGTGATTTGATCTTCGGGTTTTCGATTTCGATCAAAATTTTTTTCGTATCACTTTTTGCAAGCTAAATCGATACCCCCAAAGGGTTTTTCGATTGCAGCTGTTTTTTTTTTCAAATTATCAATGAATGAAAATATGCCAGATTTACCATTTGACTAAGTTTTCCATTTTTTTCTCGGAAACCTCGTGCTCTGGGGTGAAAATGAACCGGATACAAAATGTTTGTTCTCGATCGAATCTTCCGAAAAACATTTTTTCGAACCTCCACCATTAACGATCGTAGAAGATATTCAAGTGTAAACACTAAATTTGAAATTCCAAAAAAACGCCATTTTTGATTTCGAATGAGCCGAGACAGACAGACATCGGGCATTTTTTGGTTGCCTGACATCATTTTAAACGAGAAACAATATTTTTTACGTGCTATTTAGATGGGAATCCTAAAGCTTCGTTGACCGACCTCTAAACTTCAAGCTACAGCGCCCTCCTTGAACGAGGAGCTCTTTAATGTCAAAACTTAAAGTTTTGAGTAGTAGGAGCGAAAAAAATCACAGTCAATTTTCGACACACCCTAGTATGTATATCTATAATCTATTGCAATGATGGTTTCAGCCAAACGCAAGAAATATACCCGAGCTCTACAAGAATGCAGCGTAACAGCAGTCTTTCCTCTTGTGCGCAATTTTTCGTTAATTTTTTTTTTTCATAGAATCGACGTGAACATTTTTCACACACATTGAAACACAATATGAATATTTTACAGTTACATGACATGTGCAACCAGGTTTTGCTTCGGGACAGCAAAAAAATTGCGGAATGGTGTCATTGTTCCTGGAAGGCAGGCACATAATTTGGAAGTTTGCCACGCAGATCACACCGCCCAATTAATAGCTGATTTCCGCGAGCAATTAAAGGAATCGATTCAAAGAAATTACTGGGAGCCTAGACAAGCCTATGATCTCGTGGCTGCAATGTGAGTATTGAATACTGATAGGTACTAGATAGCACCACTTTCCAGCCTTTTGAATTTTTATACATATATATTTGCTTAAAACGAGCTTGATATTGTCTTTTTCAACAAATACAATTTTGCATTTACTTTTCGTACCTACCCTGCAGTGACGTAGGGTGGGGGCGGGCAAAGTAGGACCCTTGAGAAAGGTATAACGTTCGACTAATTTTTGACATCGGAATTTGCTTATCTTTCGCCCAATAATACATTTTAAGCGTTGTCAATACTTTTAAACATTCTATTTGATTGTAAAGGGGCCCACTTGGCCCGCTTCCCCCCTATCTAACATTGTGGTCTTCGCGGTATAGGTCTTCACGGCAATATTCTTTTTTGCATATAAATATAGTGAAACCTCCCTTAACGGACACCTCTGAATAGCGGACAAGACGTCCGGTCCCGAAGGTGTCCGCTATTGGGAGGTTTCACTGTTTATGGATTGTAAACAAGGTAAAGAAATGAATCCAGTCGAGTCATTGAAGAATGAACAATTATTGTTGAACGTTTCGAAGGCTCATCGCCCTTCTCTTTAGGAACACTGTCTCCTACACGAAATAAAAATTTTCCGCATTTTTGACATTTTCCCCCACCCGTTGAGGAGCAGGTTTCTTCGTTCTTTTCTGTCACAGAGCAAGAACCTTACAGTCAATCGCAACCTCACAAAGGAAAAAAAGTTTCGTTTTCTTTGACGATATTTTTCGAATACATATATGCGTAAGGTACGAGGGGAAAATAACTCAAGATTGGAGTGACAAGATAATTCTAAGGGTTGAAATAATTATTACAATAGGTTCGAAGGAGATGCACGGGGGGATGTGCGGGTACTTGATCCATTTAATGGCATTCTGACGACCTTGAAACGCTGGAGACGGTGGGAGTTTCCCGCATGTCCAAATTCTTTGTTGGAAATGGCTGATCAGCTACAAAATCCTGAAAACATCAGATTGCTGCAGCATGGAGGCGTGCAACTACTTAGCACCCAACAAATCATTGACGCCCAAGGAAAGTTGCACCTGCTTATTTTCAACGCAGAATTCGTCAGGAATGAATTCAATGCCGTGTCGAAAATTTTCATTGATGGCACTTTCCAAACAACGCCACGAGTGAGAGACGTATACCAGCTTGTGTCGATTTTAGGCATCAGATATGATCATGTAAGATAACGTAAATTTGTATCTCATTTTTCTTATTTCAAACAAATATCCCATTGAGCGCACTTTTTTGAAACACAGCGATTAATTTTTGTGTAATTTGTCAACCGTCTAGAATTTGAATGTTAATCTTGAAGAAATTCAACCAAATCTCTGTCTGCAATCTTGGAATTAGCTTGCACTTATTTACTGAATGTTTGATGTACTTATTGAGTATCTAATCTTATTTTATATAATCGCTTTCTAGGCCATACCCTTTGCGCATATTCTGATGGCCAATAAAACTCAAGTAGCCTACACGGCGGTATTGAGAGCTGTCTCGGAAATTATAAACGTTGCCTCCGTGAAAGTTGTGATGACGGATTTTGAACAAGCCTTGCGGAACAGTTGTAGAGAGGTGTTCAATCAAGCTCATGTTGCTGGCTGTAGTGTGCACTACGATCGAGTATGGAACCTTTTTTGTTTACAAATCTATTGTTTAAGTAATATTGCATGCACGGAACAACTGTAACATCTCAACAACGTGGTATCTATTTCCTGCAAGAATCTGGAAGTCCTTGAATTCTCAGAGAATTTTCATTGGCATGGACAATCCTGGAACTCTCAGTAAATTTTTGAGTCACCTGTGGATTTTTTTGTGTAAATATTCATTAAAATTAGAGTAAATGGTACTTCATTGCGTTCTTATGACAGTTGGTAGGAAACCAGATTCTCTTGAGTTATTACAGTTTGATTCTGCGGGTGAAAAATATTGTATATACTATATTAGGTATACATTATGTTGGTCCTTATATGGGATGGTTTTGAATTTTTACGCTCCCGAGGGTTCAAATGGTTCCTTTTCAATAAAAAAAATTGGTCCTCAAGTTTTAATGCTCTATCTCGATTTTAACATCCTGTGCACGACCGCCAAATTTTCTTTGACTTGATAAAGTTGGGTCACACATGTTTTTTGTAGGAAATTGAAAAAAAAAAATACTTTGACGGTCGTGCGCGGGATGTTAAAATCGAGATAGAGCATTAAAACTTTAGGACAAATTTTTTTTCTTGAAAAGGATTCGTTTGAACCCTTGGGAGCGTAAAAATTCAAAAACACCCCATATAAGGACCACCCTAGTACACATATATATTAGACCGGTTCAGTGTTGAATTTCCTATAAAAATATTCATGAGTAATTTGGATTTGTTTATTGGTTTGTGAGCTACAAAATTGAAAAAAAAAAAAAATTACGATGCTATTCAAATGGAAAATAGAAATCCGTGATGAGCGACCTCTAAATATTGATATCAAGAGCTCCGCTTTTAACAGGCAGGTTCTTTCACCCCTCCGAAAGTATTTCAATGGAAATTAAAAAAAAAATATAGGCGATTTTTTTGAACCGGTTTAATATAGGTATATATGTTTAATATTGTATAATATGTAAAAGTTCATGAAATTTTTTTTTCACATGATCAGATAAATCTTACATTATTATTTCGAATTTCGCCTGGTGAAATTACGTGAGAGTATATGAAACTATATACGTATAATGTCACATGAATTTGTATAATTGAGTATGATTGGTTTTGTATAATCTTACATATTCCATATAAGTGTATCAGTATCAATTCGCGATGTAATTCTATAGCATTTTAGCTGGTCATATGAAAACTTTGTATTACCCGGAGGGTACTTCAGTCTTGAGAGTCGTGCTTCTAAATAATAACTAAGATGTTGTTTTGGCAAGGCTTTACTGAAAAAAATTAAATCACTGCAACTGCCACGTGAAATAAGGAACAGGCAAGACGTCAGGATGTTTTTGAAAAAAGTAATGGTTCTGGCTTACCTGCCACCACAAATGATTGTGGCCGAATATACGACACTCAAAAACGCCTTAGAGCCAGCATTGAAGCGCAGGCTATCCAGATTCTTGGTGTACTACACTCGCCAATGGCTGACCAGAGTTAGGCCAATTGGATTTAGCGTATTCAAACTGTCGAGGCGCACCAACAATGTAGTTGAGTCCTATAACAGCGTTTTGGCTAGACAGTTGAACAGACATCCGCGTGCGTGGACTTTTATAAGTTAGTACTTTTGTTATCGTTCAGGGGGTACAGTAGGGTGTGCAAAAAAAAAAAAAAATCAAACGCGCATCAATATTCCGGTAGAGCGTCTCAAATAGAATATCTCAGCCAAATATGAGCTCTCAATATTGATATTTAGAACTGCCTATTTTAGTTACTAATTTTAGTTACTAAAATAGGCAGGTCTTCATATCAGTATTAAGAGCTCGTATTTGGCTGAGATATTCCATTTGAGATGCTCTACTGTAATTTCGATGCGTGGTTGAAAAAAAGTGTTTTGCCCAGAGGCATATGACTCCATGACGCTATAACTCAATGTTTATAGGCGAATATCTCTCAGTCGGTGAGAGTTAGGAAAATCGTATCTCAGTATTTTTTATAGAGCGTGAAATTTCTTATAAGAATCTGTATTCAGATGGTTTCTAAATCAAGCCGCTTACGAGAAAAAACAATTGAAAAATTTGCCGTTTTTTTTTTCATGTGTTATTCAAATCAAAAATGGGAAAACTGAGTTAGGCAGTTCTCAATATCAATATTAAGAGCTCATATTTGGCTAAGATATTCTATTCAAAATGCTCTACGGGAATCTTCATGCGCGTTTGAATTTTTTTTTTTCTGGCACACCCTAGGGTACATACACCTTCAAAATAATTTTGTTGAAATCACTGCTACGCTCTGAGGAAACATTCTAGTGACTCAGTTTTTCTACAGTTGATTAGTGCTATTATGATACATGGTTCATGATTTTCCCAGATTTTATGTCCTTCGCTTAACATAAAGTCAGTCCATCGAAGAAAAAGCAGTTGCCGTAGGGTACAGGGTGCTGCGTTGGATGAAATTTCTTCAACTTCTATGTAAATATTTTGTAATAATGTAATTTACGGCCAAACCAATAATATTTGATGAATTTAATTTTAAGACATAGAAATATTTTGTTTTAAAACATATTTTTTTCAAAACGATGGAAAAAAAATTCTTACAATCAAACATTTCCATGTCCAAGACTTGAATTCATGAAATGTTATTGGTTCGGCCCTAAGCTACATTAATACAGAATATTTCCATAAAAGTTGAAGCAGTTTCATCCAATGCAGTAACCTATACCCTACGACAACTGCTTTTTCTACGATGGACTGACTTTATGTTTAGCGGAGGACATAAAATCTGGAAAAATCATGAACTATGTATCATAGTAGCACTAATCAACTGTAGGAAAACTGAGTCACTAGAATTTTTCCTCAGAGCGTAGCAGTGATTTGAACAAATTTTTTCAGAGGTGTATGTATCCCTCAATAGAAGTTACTTAGGATTCTCTAATTATCACTCGTATTTTGATTTCTTGCCAGCAAAACTTGTCAAGCTAACGCGCAATGCGATTGATGACGTCAGGAGCCTGAGCGGTAACAGGCGAATCTCGCGTCACCCGAAGTACGTTACCGGCCACAGACGGAACGTTTTGACAAGAGGTTTGTCTTCAGCATGTAACAACTTATATCCGAGTACTTATAAACAACGGCATCAAGGCGATGCCGTACTCGTGTGCTTCACCTTCAAATTGAAAAGTCATGCTATTTAAAGAATAATTGTCAGAATGAATTTTCCTTCGAGATATCGGTTTAATCTAGATGAACGAAGAGTGGATGACAAAAAAATTCGAAAAAATCCAAAATATTGGGAGTGTTTCTCTGCAAAATTTCGGTCTTTCTCAAATTTTTTGGTCATCCGCTCTTCATTTGTCCAAATTGAAACGATTCCCCGAAGGAAAGTCAATTCTGATGAATATTCTTCAAATGGCACGATTCTTCAATTCAATGGAAGAGCATACGAGTGCAGCATCGCCTTAACAAGTCAGTATGTATATATTCGAAAGAGTCAATTTTTGGTTATATGACTGAGGAGAAAGAGTGCAAAGAATCAATTTTGAATTCACGCCACAGCTTTACGAGGTGAATAGTTTTTTGATGATTATCATGAAATTTGTTCAAATATTCAATCACCAAGTGTGCTTGATTCTGAATAGGAAGATTTGACGATTTCAACTCCATGAGATTTCAGTAAGGGGTATAAGGGGTACAACGGGTACAAGCACTCGTATATCTTTCACTCGGGAATATGAACGCACTGTCTCAATTGAGTCCTTGTTACTTGTAGAACTGTTTTTTCCGATCTAGCGATCCCATTGGGAAAAATGACATGGTAACTATTAACAATATTTTCATTCAATGTCATTAGCGTGGCAACAGCTGCACGATCGAGAAATTACCCCTGCAGAATTTCTGACGAAAGCCGCAGCGCTAAAAGGTCAGGTGCGACAGAGGCTTCGCGCAATCCCCAACGAGCGCCTGCAGGAAGACGAAGAGTTGGAGATCACTCCGGAGAACGCGCCTCGTGGTAATTAACAAATATAATACATCTCATATTTGGCCTAGTAGGTAGTAAAATCTAGTCCATAAACCCTTTGCCAGAAACGAAGTAACTCTTCGCTAACTCTCACGGAACATTTATCGATATCACTGGGTCGTCCTTTGTATTACAGATGTTGATTCTGATACTGACCAAGATCTTTACGAAGATCAGCGTGTCGACGATCCCGAACACAACGATGCTGTGGTGCCTATTCGAGAACCAAATCTTGGTAAAGTATTTAACATACCATTGAGAATAGAAAAAGAACCATCTGAACAGTCCAACAATTTGTGTCGTGTTGCAAATTGAATTCCGTTCGTTCTACTAAAGAATGTACTTACTTCATGATAACGATGTTGATGCCGAGTGTGGATATATGTAGAATTGGCATGTACGCTATAAGTTGTTCAAGAAGTATAGGCATTGCATTGATTTTACAGTTTTCGTAATAGTTCATAACCAGTATTCAATTACAGAGATGAAAGTACGGATTCAATAATATGAGTTCTTATTGATTTCCTTTTGTGGTGATTGCAGGTATTGGCTTAGATCCCAGCAATGAGGAAGGTAGCGATGCTGAAGGACTCGACCACCTTGGTGAGAAGAATTATCTTTATCTCGGAGCCTCAACTTGCAAAGTTTTCTTAAACTCATAAAAATCTTAGACCTTTTTTTTTGCGATGGTTGACATTTTTTGTTCATTTGCAAAAACGTGCGTGTGGATTCAAAAATATGACTTCTTCATTTTCCAATGCTTTGTTTGCAGCGCTTGGCTTAGATCCCAGTGATCAGGAAGACGGCGATGCTGGAGAACTCGACAACCTCAGTAAGCGAAAGGATCTGAGTCTTAAATTGCATTTTCTCAAACCAACAAAGATTTACCATTTTTTTTTTGTTCTTGCAACCGTTGACATTAATTCTTAATTTGTGGACACGTGTGAGGATTTAATAATATGATTTTTTTTTCATTTCCCATTGCCTTAATTGCAGGTATTGGCTTAGACTCCAGCGATGAGGAGAGTAGCGAAGCTGGAGTATTCGAGAACCTTGGTAAGCAAAAGTCTGAGGCTCAGAGTCGAAAATTGCATTTTATTAAACCAACGAAGATTTACTATTTTTTTTTTGTTTTTGCAACCGTTGACATTTATTTTTTAAGTGATGAAGGATTTAATGATATGATTTCTTCCTAATTTCCCTTTGCTTTTGGCGTAGATGCCAGTGATAACGAGGAAGACGGCGAAGCTGGAGGACCCAATAACCATGGTGAGAAAATTTATATGAAATGGGGTACTTATATGGGGTATTTATATGAAAACTGGGAATCTCTTTCTTCCACCAACTATATGGGCAACTCGGGACCATTCCATTGTTTTCAATCGCAGATACGAGTCTATAGATTCGTAAATGTAACTTTTCACTGATCTTCCTTCGGTTTGATTTCAGAGATTGTATTGGCTCCTCAGCGTCCAGCTCCAGATTTCAGACCTGCAGCGAACCATGGTAAAGAGACTGATATGCAATTGAAGACTTGAAATTAACGAATATCAATTTCCTCCCACAACTGTCAGTAATCACATTGTGTGGAAAGAGTTCAGAGTGGGGTCTTGAAACACAGAGTGTGACGAGCCCCTAAATTCGTAAATGTAGCTTTTCACTGATCTTCCTTCGGTTTGATTTCAGAGATTGTATTGGCTCCTCAGCGTCCAGCTCCAGATTTCAGACCTGCAGCGAACCATGGTAAAGAGACTGATATGCAATTGAAGACTTGAAATTAACGAATATCAATTTCCTCCCACAACTGTCAGTAATCACATTGTGTGGAAAGAGTTCAGAGTGGGGTCTTGAAACACAGAGTGTGACGAGCCCCTAAATTCGTAAATGTAGCTTTTCACTGATCTTCCTTCGGTTTGATTTCAGAGATTGTATTGGCTCCTCAGCGTCCAGCTCCAGATTTCAGACCTGCAGCGAACCATGGTAAAGAGACTGATATGCAATTGAAGACTTGAAATTAACGAATATCAATTTCCTCCCACAACTGTCAGTAATCACATTGTGTGGAAAGAGTTCAGAGTGGGGTCTTGAAACACAGAGTGTGACGAGCCCCTAAATTCGTAAATGTAGCTTTTCACTGATCTTCCTTCGGTTTGATTTCAGAGATTGTATTGGCTCCTCAGCGTCCAGCTCCAGATTTCAGACCTGCAGCGAACCATGGTAAAGAGACTCAAATGCGATTGAACACAATTCGCGTAATTTGTATTTTATTTGTGACTTTCAAAATGTATCGTGTTATTGCACAGCTGAGCGTAAGGATTCAATAGTATGACTTGCCTTGGTTTTAATTGCAGTGATCAACCTAGATGGATCTGAAGACGAGGCAGTTGACGCTGGGCATGACGCTGGGGCTCAAGAAGACGACAACCACGGTAAGAAGATGGATCTGATTCTCACAATTTGCAATTGATAAATTTCGTTGGACGTATGAAAAGTTGGACGATTGAATTCAACTTTGTGTCTCTTGAAAATTATAATCTAATTATAATGTAATGTAATTGCAAAGCTGTGCATAAGGACCATATGATACGACGTATTCTGAATTTTAATATGTTTTGGTTGCAGTAATAAACTTAGATTCTAGTGACGAAGCCGAAGGCCCGGCAGGCGCGGACAACCCTGAGCCTGGAGATCTCACCAACGGTGGTAAGAGACATGATATCCAGTAGTGGATATTGAATTGAAAATTTATCAATCGCCAACCGTTTGTAGGGCTCTGGGGGTAATTGTATTGTTGAAGATAGTTGCAAGACGGTACTGAATCGCAATTGCGAATCGTTTCTGACTAATTTGCTTTCGCTTTTATTTCAGAAATCGCTTTGGCTCCACCGCTTGGTGCGGCTGGTAGTGATCATCCAGTCGAGACTGCAGACAACCGCGGTAAGCAGAATATGATATGAAATTGGGGGCATTCGTATTGTTCGGAGATGGTTGGAAGTTGGCATGAACTCCAGAGCCTAATCTACAGATTCGATGATATCATTTGTGACTACCCAGACAACACAAAAACAAAACTTGTCTGAAAAGACGTCACAAAGACGTCGAATGCGAAACTTTTCGACGTCTTTATGACGTCTTTCCAGACAAGTTTTGATTCTGTGTTGTCTGGGTAGCTTTCGTATATATGATTATAAATTCATCAAACTTTTGCAGCAGCTGCCAGCAGGAAGAAGAATTTAAGAAAAAAAAGACGTTTGAAGAGAAGAGCAGCTGAAGCCGCGGTTGAAACCGCGGTACGGCCTAATGGCCACAAGCGACGAAACAAAGGTAACATTGCAAATCTGTTGGGGATGCAAAATAGACTTACCATACCTTTTCACTTAGTCGATTGATTGCAAAACTCCATGTCGACAATGTTCGTCATATCCATGCAGAAGTTTTGGAGAGGTTTTACAAAATGATTCAGAATTCGTAAAAAATATTATACAGGGTCAATCCTAATCAGAATTGGAATCTAGGGTCGCTTATCCATTTTTCAGAGAAGCAATTTTCTTACTTAGGGTGGTTCTTTACCTACAGTCCCACTAAACGTGGGCTTCAGAGAAGATTTTGACTACTTCTCGCTAGGGAAAATATCTGAAATAAATCAAGCATCTAGAAGATCCTCGGGAGATTGATTTTGCATAATAATAATAATTCAAAAAAGTTATCAACAAATTGATGGAAAACAAAACTATGCACGAAATTAGCCGATGACCCAACTTTTTTTTTACGTGACAATTATTTTTTAATTTTTCTGAATACGTATGAATTTTTTCAGAATTTTGTCAACTTTTTGAAAATTACTTTTTTTCATTCCTGACAAAGCGCAATTTTCAAGAAGTTAACAACATTCTGAAAAAATTCATACGTATTCAGAAAAATTGAAACATAAGTGTCACCTAAAAAAAAAGTTGGGTCATCGGCTAATTTCTTGAAAAGTTTTATTTTCCATCAATTTGTTAATAACTTTTTTGAATTATCATTATCCAAAATCAATCTCCCGAGGATCTTCTACATGCTTGATTTTTTCAGATTTTTTGCCCATCGAGAAGTATTCAAAATCTTCTCTGAAACAAACGTTTGTTGAGATTGTAGGTAGAGAACCACCTTAAGTTGTGAGTGCTCTTGCCTCTTCATTCTAAATAAATGTTCAAATAAAAAAATAATAATACACACACGAATGCAAAGTAAAAAAAGTAAAAGATTTTAGACAATATGGCGATGAATATTGCAATCCCGATTTCTTGGGAATTTTGAAAAAAAATCGTTCTTCCAAAATGAGGCTCAGGGACTTGCGAATTCAATTTGGACAAGGATTTATTCTGTAAGATATGCGTCACAAATTCTGTAGACAGTATCTGTATTACACCGTAGAAGCATATGAAAAATACTGATATATTAAATTATTAACTATATTCATTAATAGTTGTACACGGAAAAAAAATTGATCAGGTAATGTAGTAAGTCTATTTATGCATCGTTTGCATTGTTACTACTAGCGTGTGTTATAAAAGTAAAATGTCAGGTTAGTTGGAAATACTCGGGAGTCGGTCACGTAGCCGAAAATCACGATCAACCTAGAAAAGATGGGAATTTATTAAATTTTATGAGACGTGTGAAATCGAATTTGGAGATTCAGATTCCGCCATCGATATTAAGAATTTGACCTTTTTCCGTTGTTGAATGACATTTGGTGGATAGGTGCAAATTAAAGTAAAAAATTTCGATTAGTCGACCATATTTAAATATTGTCATTTACTTGCATTTATGCAGTCGGGAGTACGCATCCACTACGCTTTACAGCATGGTGGATTTGCATGCTCCTGCCCACGTTCCCGGAGGCGTGGAAGTGGGTGACGACCTTCAGAGTATGGTTGACAATCGGAGCTGAATTTACGCTTCCGATTGCTCACTAATTTGGTTGAAAACATACGAATTAGCCTCGTCTTCTACGAAATGCCGTGATTTCCATATTCATCGACAATGGTCGAGACAATGATTTGAGCTGTACCCCAGAATACCCCTTCGCCAGAATGTATGATTAAAAAGTCAGAAACTTTTGATTTTGAAGGAGTCTCACCGATCCTTATACGCACATTTGATATTAACCACTTCAAATAGTCTTCCGGGCTTGAACGTTGCCATACGCTTGCATTTATGCAGCCGGGAGTACGCCTCTACTACGCTTTCCAGCATGGTGGATATGCATGCTCCTGCCCACGTTTCCGGAGAACGTGGAAGCATGCGGCAATGTTAAAGCTGAGGTTGTATCTGCACCTTTCCACCCAATGTCGTGATTTTTGCAAGTAGGTGTGTTCGTAAATTGAAATATTTGAATTAATCAAAATGTTTCACCAAAGGCCGATTAATATGAACGCGCATGACAGTCAAAACTTCGGATTGGTGTACCAGGTACGAGCATTGCTGCACGCTTGCATTTTTGCAGCCAGAAGTACGCGTCCGCTATGCTTACAGCATGGCGGAATTGCATGCTTTTGCCCACGTTTCCGGAGGCGTGGTAGTATGTGGCGGTGTTCAATTTTGATCAGTCTACCTGGCTTGAACATTGCCGTCTGCTTGCATTTATGCAGCCGAGAGTACGCACTCGCTACGCTTTCCGCAGCATGGTGAATCTGCATGCTCTTGCCCACGTTTCCGGAGGCGTGGAAGCGGGCGGTGATGTTCATTCAATCCAAGTTCAAATTTTCAAGCATTTTGCTCTTCTACTTACACAAGCTATGTTATTATGACTGGAAATGCAATGGAATAGCCAAAAAGTTTTACACGAAATTTACGTTGCACAGTGATGTATATAGAAAATTATTTCATGTAATTTTTCTTATTTCTGAGTGATCAAGTTTAGCTTCGTTGTATGTTTGGAAGACTTTGAAAAAGATAATTATAACATACGCTAATGAACTTTTTTATATTTTACAGGATCGAAGTGCGTTATATGCAAAACTCGGGCACGAACTCGGTGTTTCGTGCCGTGCGGCCACATTTGTTGCTGTGACCAGTGCGCAGAGACATACACGGCACACGGTTCGAAGACGTGTCCGTGTTGCCGCAGAGTTTTCGAGCGCATCATACCAGTATTCCAGCCATGACTCGATTCGCACACCTTTGTCGCATTAAAAAGATTATATAAAAAAAAATTGCGTGATTTATAATTTTGGCGTTTTCCCGAAATCTCTCCTTCCTTATCCGACCATATCGCATGCCTAGAACAACACTGTATCATCCGAGGCTTATACACAGGGCCGGTTAATTGTTCTCAAGGGGGTACATGGACTGAATTCATGTTCAGCGGAGGACATCAAATCTGGAAAACTCAGGAACTATGTATCAAAATAACACTCAACAACTGTAGAAGAACTGAGTCACTAGAAGGTTTTCTCAGAGCGTAGCAGTGATTTGAAAAAAATTATTTCAAAGGTATATGTACCCTAGGGTGGTCCTTAAATACCAACTTCGGCAGTGAAGCATGGCAATCTTCAGACAAAAATTAAAACTCAATATTGGATTTTAGAAAAAATTCCAACAGGTGCCTAAAGAGGTTTGAAGTTGTCCGTTTAAATAACATGGAATATTGCGATTTTTTTTGGACATTCGATTGTTGGGTCAATTTTAGATAATCACCCTTACGATTGGGATTTTTTCCATGTTCTGAAGGTCGTTTTCGAAGGAAAATTTCTCGCGAAATGCAGGAAAATCGGAAAAAATAAGAATAAACGGCTAATCTTCAGGCCTCTTTAGGAATCTGTTGAAATTTTTCTTTACATTGTTATTTGGGGATTTTTTTATTTTATTTTTTGTCTGAAGGTTGCCAAACTTCACTCTCCAAGTTGTTATTTCGTGTCACTAATGCCATAAGGTCGTAAGCGCCAAATTTTTTTTTTTGCGGATATGCCCAAGAGATGTGATATTGCATGAAAAAGATTTTGCCACCAGAAAAACCAATTTGTTTTTTTGGTGCCTACGGCCTTATGCCATTAGACACGCGATTTAAGAACCACCCTAATGTACCCCCTTAACGTCGTTTCGAACCGACGAACAAACAAAATTCATCTCAAAAAGAAGATTTCTTACGAAATATTGATATCATATGCAATGCTTGTTGTTGAAGGACGTTTTCCACACGTCAAGGTCACTTGCAGGATTCATACCTCGTTAACCTCAAATCGTGTTTTATATCGATAAACACCTCACACGAATTTTCGAGCCTTCTCTGCGTTTTTATCTACTAGCCAACCTTCTGAATAAAGCACAAAAAAAAAACTCGTCTGTCGAATGCATACATATGTAATGTCATTATAGATAATGAAAATAAGCTGAGTCAACGCTAATAAATTTCAAAAGATATCCGTTCAAATTTTGTTCAATCCAAGTTACACTAGAACTCGACTGCTCTGTTTTTTTTTTTTTTTTTTACGTTTCGGGATTTTACACTTTCGGAACTTTGAACTAGTGGGTTTTCGGTCGGTCGTAAATTGATTGGAGTTTTCTGAACGTTCAATTTCGCCAGTTGAAGCTATCGACAGTTCTATTTCTGCACTATTTTCTTTCGAAATGATAACAATGTGCAGAATTGTACTTTCGACACTACCATTTCAGAATCCTGACTTTCTGATTATTCGAATTCGTTTTCATTTTTCCGTCGGTGATTTTGTTTTCGGTACTTTTTTATTCGGGCTTGGCTATTACCAGCATTTCGTCCGTTCTGTTTTATTATTTTCTAACATTAGCACTTCTGTTTTTCTGATGTCAAAATTCTTCACTTCTGTAAACTTAGATATCGCCCCAGAAAATTTCGGAATTATGGTCTTTCGACAAATAGTCATTCGGAATTTCAAGCCCGGCCCTATTACTCTCATAATTATTATGTTCACAAACAATAATATTAAATGATATTGTTGTTTTTTTTTAAGATAATAATTCAAAAAAATAATATTTTTCAGTAAGAAACTCATATTTGTTTCTTGATTTTGAAAAAACTGAATACTGCAACAAATTTTTTATGCTGATTTTTTATACTATATTTTTTTATGCTGTACTTGTCAAGTTTTTTAAAGTTCTGAATGCTTAATTTTCTAATATTTTGTTTCATTCATAGTCAGATGAAGAAAACAATAGAGCAGGAACCAGTCATCAGGAGTTATCAATGGTGGTAAACCCTGTAAGTTCTAAATTACGAGGAAAAAAATCCACTATTTCCATTGGTCAAAAAAAAGATAAGAGCGAAGTATGTATAAATTTCAACGATAATAACAATCTTAGAGAGTATTTTTTAGCACATAAAGGAATTTCTCCAGTCACTTGTCAAAAAGTAACTTAACATCTGATGTACTATTTTTATCTATAGGGTTTGGTATTGGATTTATCAGCTGCTCAAAAGGCTGACGATTCTCGTAAAAAATTGCCTGTATCCAATTCAACAGCTTCTGCAACAATTACTTCCAACGATTCTAAAAAAAGAGAGAACCTTGAAAAATTTGGCTTTGATGATGAAAGCATTGCTGATTTTGAAAACGATGAGGGTCAAGGTGTCACTTGTTACAGGCTGACTAATGGTCTACTCTATGATAGAATAACCCAAAGATCTGACCTAAGTCCGATATTAGTATTCTAAAATAAGAGAACTGTCCGGTAGTTCAGTATCAACGTGTACCTCCTTTATGTCCACGTGGACGGGATTTCGGGAGGTTCTAAGGCAAAGGTTAACTATCAGAAACGTGCGAGTGAATCTAGTATATATGTGTTAGTCTTACCTTCTAGTCCAACTCAATGATCTCGACGATTTTGGGCGTAGAGGGTCTTTGGTTGTGGTGAGAATCAGCTGTCGTGAAGATACGCCTTGTAAAGGTGGTCTCTATGGTGCTGACGATGCACCTAGCACCTTGATAGTCAACGGTATGTTGTACTAGGGTCTGTGGCCGCTCCTCTGAATACTCGTTGAATGGGCCCCCTGGAAGCTCCGCTTCCGCAGGTGGTTGCTCACTTTGAATTAAAGCGTTTTTATCGCGAATTTCACTATCGCTTGGATTAATTATAGTGTCTTTGCTGTCCTCGTCTTGGAGGGTTACGGATGAGTAATATTCAGAAATATAGCCCGGTAACCACTCCGGAGCCTGACTATCTTTATTTAATTCGTTGATTGATTCGAGGAGTTTATCGTGGCGGGCTTTAGCCTTCGCTATACGAGCGTTAGCTCGCTTCCCTGATCTACGTTTGAACTTCTTTTTATTCACCACAGCCCCATTCATCTATGAGGAAAGGACTTGTGGTTAAAACGTTGGCTGGATATATAATCGTCGCCCTAACGTTTTGTGTGAGATAGGATAGAATAGGGTTATACAAGCTTGGGACACTTGTTCCCTGGCCTAAGTATAACGTATTTAGAAATCGGAAACAAGCTTGGATTTCTCCTGGCCTAAGCAACCGAAGTCTGAATGTGATGTGATTATATTGGCTGGGATAAACCTCGCCCTGATATAATCGTGTAAGTCTTTATACTGGCTTGGTGACCTAAGTACCTCGCCCTAGTATAAAGTGTGTGTGTGTGTGTTGGTTGAGGGTGTATGCTTGAGTTTGAGTAAGGTGGATGAATGTAGTTGTGGTTAATAATTGTCTTACCTTGATTTTTTAGGAAAATGTGAACTTGGTTGATTTCAATTTTAGTGTTATTTTATTGTAAATGAGATTTGAGTAATTTATGTAAATTGACAGTTTATGATTATTCTAAAAAGCGCCAAGACCACTTGCGCGTCTTACTTATAAGAATCAAAAACTGAGTTTGAGATTTAAGTGTGAATTTGAAGTTAAGCTGTGCTAATTTAAACACGTTAATTTGGATTCAAAATGCGCGGCTTTAACTGCTCGTGAGCTAAGTGTATGTTTGACTTGAAAAACTCTATTGAGGAAGAGGCATTAGTGGTCTTGGCTTATAAAGGGTAGTTATTATAGGTGGTGGGAGTTTTGTTGCCTTTTGGGTGCATACCAATCCCACAGTATCCCGGCGACCATGATGTCTTAATTGCACGTGGTGTTTACGGGATAAGTTTCGGCAGTTTGTTTGTGAACTGATATCTGGAGTTTAAGTTTCGTCCGGATGCTTTTATTAGTGAGAGTTGATAGCTTGAGTAGATATCAGATATTTGAATAAACAGTTTGGGTAGGTATTGAGTGCTGGTGCAATGAAGTCATCATGGTCCCGGGAATCGGTCTTATTTCTAATATATTAATAGTTAATATATTCTATTTCATAATATTTGATGGAATATATATATATATATGTATGTATATATATATATATGTATATGCGTGTATGGATATAAGTATATTAAATGTATTCAGAAGTTTGAGTAGAAGAGTTACTCTCTTTTACTCCTACTTCTGTCGGTAAATCATATCTTAATATTAGTTATCATAAAAGGTAAAGAAGCAAAGGGTAAAGAAGAAAATTTTACTGTCGGTCGTTGGGATTTGTGTGGGTGTCGTGGTGAGTTGGTGAGAACGTCACACACTACTAGCTCTGATAGAGAACTTAATAGGTTGCCTGAAAAACAATTATCTACGTCTAATGATGGGAAAATCGATTCAGACGGAGAAAATTCGGATAAGACTTTTCATCATATCGAAAAAGATTCTTTATCGACTTCTGATAAAAACAAGAAAGTAATATAATTTAAATATCACGTTCTTGTGTGTGAAAGTGTTAAATTCTTAAAGAAATTCTATGATTTCAGACTGTAGTTGTAGCGGGCTATCGTTTAGAAGAAACCTGTTATAATAAAGCTAGAAGCGCTAAAAATATTTCATCTAGGTTATCTAGCATTATGAACGGGTATTGGACTGATGAGCAAGCTTCTAAATATTGTTTAAAAGCACGATCAGATAGAGCTTATTTAAAAGAAATCAGTGCTGCTGAATTATTACCTATAGAAGGTAATATTCACTTAATCATTTTTATTAGCACTTACGAATCATTTTCACGTGTTGAACACTAATACAATAATCACAGATTAAAATCACTTAGCTCACTGAAAAATATCAAATTATTATGCTGATTGAACTACTTTTAATCATAAACTTGAAAATATAATGTTGACACTTTGAATTACGCTTTTTGTTGTATTTGAAATTAGAAAATTATCCGTGAAAATATTATTTTTTATTGCATTCATCTTTCTTACATTTTTGTTCTACTTTTCAGAAATGTTTAATGCAATGAATGAAAACGCTCCATTAAAACTTATTAATAAGAAAATAGTACCTTGTGTAACAAGTGTCAAAAACCAGGGATTGCTGATGAGTGTGCGCGCGCAGCACGAGTCGGAGGTTCGCCGAAGGCGAACCGCAGACAAGTGCAAAGCGCGTACACGAATCAGCAATCCCTGGTTTTTGTTACGAGTTACACATACTATTTTTTATCATGAATGCGTCAAAAACAAGATTTAAAAACATTTAGCAGACTAACGCCCGTGGCGGGTCCAGGGCCGCAGGCCCTGGTGGGGGGTCTTTGGGGGTCTAGGGGTGAAGCTCCCAGCGGGGTCCGGGGCGGAGCCCCGGTGGGGGTCTGGGGGCGAAGCCCCCAGTGGGGTCCAGGGGCGAAGCCCCGGTGGGGGTCTAGAAACTAAGAAAAAAAATTTAAAAAGAAACAAAAGAATCTTTCAGTATTTAAAATGATTTAGCATTATTTTCCTTTTGCCAGGTCAAAAATTGCTGGTAACTAATTTCGTATTGAGTTTTCGATTTCGTTGGCAATAAGTTTTCCACAGCTTTGCGACTCTCTTCGCATAGTTCTGGTGGTGTAGCAAGCATCATCTCGTCATCGTCACTCATTTTTAATTCGGAGATTATAATAGCCACGAAAAGCCACTGTAAATACGATCGAGACACTGGATGAGGTTATGAGCAAAACATACACATATCGACTTCTTCTTCTTCTTCCCTTTTTTTTTTCCTTTTTTTGTTAACTCGATATATCGATATATACATACTACTCTTTCAGAAAACATTGTCCTCGACTATGACAGTTCGAGTTACGCAGAACACTGCCGTATAAAGTCTTGTTAACGTGTTGAAAATGAAATCGAAAAAAAAAATCGAATTTTTATGAATCTTCTATTCAAAATATAAACCCCACGATTCTAATTTAATAAAATAAATAACACGTTTTGATTAGAAATATTTTTACTGAATTCAATTTTATCAAAGATGAATAATAGCATAACTTTAGCTTAATTACGGTGAAGGCAATACATAAATATGTAATGAAATGAATAGTCATTGAACGAAAGGTACCGTTCATTTTGGACCATTTACAAATGTTAAATGGGAACAATTATGGAGATGAAATATGTTTGTGACGTTATTTCCTGATGCTGGCAAATTGAAAATCGCATCGTTTTCGACAGAGGAAGATTCTTTAGAAGTTGATGCTCCAAAATTTATCTGTTCATCATTTTTTGCACGTTTCGCTAGTGGTACGTTGCTAGAGTGTTCCTCTAAAACAGAAGGAATCAGGTTCACTGATTCCGTTATTTTTTCATTTATCTTCTGCTTGCTATGCAAAGAATCTTCGACATAACCTTCAGCAACCCTGTCCGACTTCCACCCACCGTGGCGTTTAATTGTACTTATATCGGCCCCAGCATCTGCAAGCAACGTTGCTGAAGTTCTTCGCCAACTATGGCTGGTATATAGATGGGCGTCTGTCAATTTTAAATATTCGGCAACTTGTTTCGGCATATTGCCTATTTTATTTATGCCAATATTCTGCAGGTAACATTTGCCACCCCGATAATTTAAAAAAAATCGATCCGAAGTCGCATTTTTTGGTCGCAAAGCTCTGTACTTTTCGACAATATTCAAGAATTCGTCTGCTATCACGAAAGATTTAGGTTTCATAGTTTTGGTTTCCGAAATTTGAACTTGCAGCAAACGTTTTCCTTGGCTTGAAGTCAACAAGGTGAATTTGTCGACTGTCAGGTCAGTGAGTTCATGTCTCCGAAGTCCTCCAGTCGTCCCAAGAATACACGCAACCTGTAAATAACACGATGAATTTAGTTGAAGTCATTTGTATATTTAATGAATACACATATATAAGTAAATTATACTATATTAGTATGAGTAATATATATACATATAACAATACTATATTAGTATGAGAAAATTTACTATACACTTTTCTCCGTGTATAATAATATAATGTTAATATAAATACCTTTATCACCAAATATTCGTTGTCTGGAGCTTCATTCAAAAATCTTTCTATTTCATTTGCCGTGAAGACTTTTGACTTCTTGCTCTGGAATCCAACGGCTTGTTTTTTCATGAAAGCAGTCAATTTAAAATATTTCGATATGTCAATATCCTCGTAATTTCTCAAAGTGCACTTCAGCATTGAATGACGCGACCACAAAGATGAAGGTTTATATTTTTTTTTGTCCAGCTGCTCTTTGAAATATACCAACAGCATTTCTTCGGATGATGAACTCGATTTCTTCATCAGTTTCCATCGTTGAAAATCTTTATACGTAGCCTCGTAGGTTTTTTTAGATTTTTCCGGCAATAAATTAAAACTAATATTGCTCGCTTCTTCCAGGATCTCATCAGGTATATCATTATCAAAATCTATATTTGTAGACATTATCTTTTAACGATAAATACACTCAGTGACAAAATTAACGGGCCACTCAAGTTTTCCGGAAAAAACATCGTTTTTCGAAACGGTATTACTCAATGAAAAAATATTTGTAAAAAATGGTCAGGGAAGCATTTTACAGGTTGAAACGTCATCTTCGAGCTCGTTTCCGAAAATTTCACCTGCGATTGTTTTTCACCTGTTGGCACAGGTTTGAATGAAGAGCTGCAAAATAAAAAAAAAAACGACATTTTCAAACTTGGCTGCGGGGGTGAAGAAAAATCGCACAAAATTTTCACGATGATGGTTGGGTAGCCTCAGGTCTGCTCTTCAAAACTGTTCTCGAAATTTTTGTCTACGACTTTTTTTCACCAGGTTATTGAATTTTTAGTAAGGACAGACCGTCTTGGCGTCACCCAGGATGCATTACGTGGAGGTACGTTCTTCAAGCACCCCATATGTTTGTGTGTGTGTTGTGTATATTTGTGTGAGCAGGCAGTGAACAGGACCCCCAGGTGCGTAACTTCCCAGGTATTCATGACTCTAAACCCTCAATGCACTTGCTGCACTGCATGTGTTTGCTGTTTGTGTGCGTACGTGTGAGTATTAGCAAGTGTGAATTGGTGGTTCTCTTAAAATCTTGTGTTACCACCCCTCTTTTGAATCACCGCATCACGCTCGAATTTTGATCTGGCGAATTGCGTTCCATGCTTCGACGAGCATTACCCTCAACTCATGAAGATTGGCTGGCTGTACGCGTCGACTACGCAATTCACGATTCAGCATATCCCGAATATGCTCGATTTGATTTAAATCAGGACACATTGAGGGTTTAGAGTCATAAATACCTAGGAAGTGACGCACCTGGGGGTTCTGATCACTGCCTGCACACACAAACATATACACAGACATACTCAAACACATGGGGTGCTTTAAGACCGTACCTCCACGTGGTGCATCCTGGGTAACGCCAAAACGGTCTGTACTTACTAAAAATTCAATAACCTGGTGAAAAAAAGTCGTAGACAAAAATTTCTAGAACAGTTTTGAAGAGCAGACCTGAGGCTACACAACCATCATCGTGAAAATTTTGAGCGATTTTTCTGCACCCCCGCAGCCAAGTTTGAACATGTCGGATTTTTTTTTATTTTGCAGCTCTTCATTCAAACCTGTGCCAACAGGTGAAAAACAATCGCAGGTGAAATTTTCGGAAACGAGCTCGAAGATGACGTTTCAACCTGTAAAATGCTTCCCTGACCATTTTTTACAAGTATTTTTTCATTGAGTAATACCGTTTCGAAAAACGATGTTTTTTCCGGAAAACTTGAGTGGCCCGTTAATTTTGTCACTGAGTGTATATAGTTTAACTGCTTGTGCTGGCGTTGTTTGTATTGATATGTTATAAACAAATGATTGCACTCACGCAGCAACGAAATTATTTGAACCCGTGCCCACGTGCGCATGTGCAGCGACGCACGGGACTTTATAAGAATTATACCGCGCTTGCGTAGCGATGCACAGCAATTTATACCTATTCAATTACGCGTGCCCAGCAGCGCAAGAAAAACAGCGATATAATCGGCAATTTTTGTGACGTATCACAGGCATCAAAAATCGAGTTTTTGACGCACGTATGATAAAAAGAACAAAATAAAACTGGATGAAGAAATTCGCAACTGTGCCAGTAACAATTTCAAAGCTAGGCGTAAAAAAGTAAAGAGTGCCAATAAAGATGTGAAACCACCAATTCTTAAACTATCTAACAAGTATCAGGATGTTTCGGAAATAGACAATGCGATTAAGAAACTAATGCAAGCTAAAGAAGAAATAAAGGCAAAAAAGCAAGAGAAAGAAAAGATTTCTATTGACAATCTAAAAGCGAAAGAAGAGGAGTTGGTGAGCAAAGAATTGGAGTTGAAGCGTAAAGAAGAAGAACTAAAAGAACGGGAGGACGAATGGAAGCGCATGTTGCAGTCAATGGAGAATAAACCAAAAACACAAGAAGAATGATTGGTTAATCTCAATTATTATTTTATGATTGTGTTGTAATATTAAAACTCCGTTACTCAGGGATTTGGGAGTTGATCGGGTTGTTCCCAGAGGTGATTAAATAATCACTCTAAGTGCAAGATAGCAACGAAAAGTAGATTTTATTTAGTATAAATATAAGTTACAAGAGATGGGTTTTGGAGCACTTGCCCCCTTTCGAGCCTGAGTATTCGAAGAAGATACTCTTCGCTTCTTTTCTGGAATCTGCTCAAGACTGAAGCGCGGCTCGGTCCTTAGCCTAATTTATTACGTTATTATGCTTACGTGTAAGTTGGCGTAACCTGCATGCGCTGCGCTTTGTCGCATTCCAGGTCACGCCTTGCTTAATTATTACAAGTAATTATTGCAAGTAGCCTATTTACGAAATATTCTGGAATGTTGAGTAACAATTCTCAACATCCCTCCCCCCTTAGGAGAATAGGCCTCCGGACTATTTTTACCTTATCTACTGTAACGTGGCGGAATTGCCTCCGCCACTGACCAGCTCCTTCCTCCCCGCGGAGCGTCCGATTACGTGTTTTGTGTTGTGTGCGTCTATGCTACTATGCTAACCCCAAGGCAAAAGGGACCTTTTTCTTTATACGATGTACATTGTCTGCCGTAAGTTTTTGTATGTTTTTAAGGGATAGCCGAGCAACCCGTTGATCACCGAGGGACGTCGAGGGAACGCCGTACGGGGAGGTACGCCAGTGAAATCACGTCGGTAGTAGCTATACCGATCGTCACCAAGGAGCTACGACACCTGCCGGTCGGGAGAGGGCCGCACCTCCCGGCCTGACGTTGCTGCCCGTCCCCTTTCCTCCCGCACCGATCACCTGCTCGTTATCGGTATGGCGAACCCGGCGTGTATGGAAAGGCTACCTCCCCCAACTCCTGGAGCGCCACCTAATTACACGGAAAATGACGTAATTCCGGGAATCTGGGCTCATCTTCTTCCGATTCGCCATCTTTTCGTTTTTGCGCTTTTGCACGTTACGCTTTCGCTTTCTCCTAATTTTTCTTTGCTTCAGTTTATTTGTTTCTGTGTGCTTTATTTGCTTCTTATTAATATTATTTGGCTTCGCGCCCATATTGTAAACCTACGATTGAGTTTAAGTTTACGGCTATTTAGCTAATAGTGCTATTTTAAGTGCTGGTGTGCTCACCGTTTGCGCCTGTTAACGGCTTTACTATAAGTGTGTGCGTGTGTGCGTGGATCCTGCCGTCCCGTGCCGACTATCACCGAAAGGTAAGCTTTACGCTTAGGCTGCGACCACCCGTCTCTCCTGCATTGTGCATTGGTGAGAAATCATCAATTAGCTGCTTTTGGCGAAAACTAAAATACGGTCGACGAGCGATTATCAAATCTGCGAGACCAATACTATTGACGGGTTGTCGTAGTCACCCTTATACGTGTGGTAGTGTGTAGATTCTATTTCTCTAATTGTATTTTATTTGCCTTTTTCGCTTACCAGTTTCTTTATATTGTTTGCGGTGTCTTCCGATTGCCTTGGGGTTACCTGCGTAGGAATAAGAATTTATACTCCTGTGCGTAGGAGCTTCGCATATCATACGTAGCCTATGTGTCTTTCCTTCTATTTGGGAGCAATGTTTAGCGCCTAGTTACGGCTTTTTCCTTTCGTTATTTGGTCTATTATTTCGAGTGCGTAGATTGGGAAGCCCTGCGCGACACGAGTCATTGTGCCTAAGATTTATCAATTATTATAAATTTAATTTAGCGAGCTCGCTACCGACGAGCAATCTACTGGCGAGCGGCCGCGTACCCGTGAGCTGTAGAAGTGTGCGTGTTAGCCGGCCAGCGTAGCTGTATTTGCGTATCGGTGCGCGCACCGCGTCAGCTGCTCTGGCAACGGGTAGTGTGCTGTATGTGTGACCCCCTC
Source organism: Tenthredo notha (assembly GCA_914767705.2). NCBI lineage: Eukaryota > Metazoa > Arthropoda > Insecta > Hymenoptera > Tenthredinidae > Tenthredo > Tenthredo notha. Next base: position 433,950 of record OU611923.1, read on the forward strand.
CCCTTCTGCCGTCTCGCTATACCAACGTTCGCCGTACTCTACTACGTGCGCAACGCCGTGCTTCGTAGTCACTGTATCTACTGCCGACCTGTCTTTTCGTGTGTCGCGGGTTCGAGCCCACCACACTAGACGAAGCCTATGCATTCTTTTTTTTTATTATTACATTGTATTTGGAATTTTAGAGTCCCGCTGCGATTATAGAGTGACTGCGCTACGAAACCGTAAATTTTAAGTAGTTAGTAATTCACGGAGTCTCGTTACTCAAATTTATACTTATTTTCTTTGTCCCTAGAGGTTTCTTTTCTTTTTTTTTCGTATCGAGCGTCTGTACCGGGTGACTGACCACGCAAGAATAAAGTTTATTTTGTTGCCGATCATATTCTATTGTGTAGCTGTATTATTTCTCCGCCCCCACGTTCCCCTCTACCGCGGCTTAGCCGGCCAATACTTTGATTCGTGCCTACGTTTTCTTACCGCGGCACTATTTAGTGCCTGGCGCCCAACCCTTTGTTGCGTTTTTCAGGTTTGGTTCGTGACGTTGGAGACGCATTGTGCGAGACCAGTGGTCCTACTAAATTTCCCCGCGTAGGAAACTGCTCGTTACAAATTGGCGCCCAACGTGGGGCCCGAAATAATACTCGGGGAATAATTATCGTACCGTATCTCTTTCTCGAACCCCACCCAGCCGCGTGGCTGTGCCATCCGTTTCCCGTACGTTATCTCTGCGTTACCGTTCCTCTAAATTTACTTACGTACTGTACCGTCCAGCCCGCGATACGATGAATCCGTACGTGTCACACGAGGCGGAAATGGGGATTAACCGTCCGCCGAGTCCGGGTACCTTGGGTGGTTCTCTGGCCGCTGAGAACACCGATACTTTGATTAGTCGTCTAGCCTCATTAGCACCGGAGGAGTTGTCGCCGATTCTGGCCCGTTTGAACCTGAATCCAACGGGGACCCCAGTAGAACAGATGTGGCGTATAGTACGCTTCCACCAGCGAGCCAGGGGGCTCGATATAACCTGGGGACCCGAAGATTATGATTCTAGCTCCGCCGGTCCCCCCAGCGACGAAAGCACGCCGCTGGATTTAAGCCGTACCGCGACCGAAGCCACCGTACGCCCGGGGTACTCCGCGCTCGTCCCGACATCCTGCGGAATCCCGGCTACTATGAGTACGCCGACGATGACCACGACAAACCCGTTTCTGCACCCGGTATCGACCATCCGAATGCCGTGGAACGAGGCACCGCGGCCGCGAGTCAACTTCTGGGATCAGGTGGCTGAAGAGCCACCTAGCCCCGCTCCCGTCGCGTCCGTAATCGCCTCCCATACGTCATATGGCACGGCCAACAGCGAGCGGACCACCGCAGATCTAGAAAGCCTGGGGGAACCACTCGCCGCCGGGGCGGAAGCTCTTCCCCAGCAAATGCTGGTGCCGTACCCGCCGAGAAACGCGCAGTGGTATGCGTTCTCAACGCACTCGGGCTGGCGGTCCGAGTCAGTACGCGTTAACCCGCCACCCGCCTACCCGGCTACCGTAGCCTTAATACCAGTACCGGTACCGACATACCGTGCTAACCCTTGGGAAGTCTCGGCCCATGCTCCGAACCCATTTTTATATCCGCCGGAGTTCCCGCTTCCGAATGCGGAGCCTAGTATAGCACCGGTTCTCCCCGTGCCCGAGCCTGCTCCCGTTCCGGCCGCGCCTGTAGTGGAACCGAATCCCGTTCCGGCCGCGCCTGTAGTGGAACCGAATCCCGTTCCGGCCGCGCCCGTAGTGGAACCGAATTCCGTTGCACCGGCCGCCACCTCGAGTGATCACTCTCGAGACCGCTCTCGCGATAATTCTCGCGATCATTCCCGCGGTCGCTCCCGTGACCGATCTCGCGACCGGCCGCGCAGTCTATCCGGCCTAGTGCAACGGTGGAATTTGCAATTCTCGGGCGAACGCGACAGCAGCGCAGAGGAATTCCTCCGCCGCCTCAACGAGTGCCGCCGGGGTGATCATCTTTCGGTCGAAGACCTCTTTGAGGCCTTACCGTTTTTGTTGTCGGGTGAAGCCTTATCTTGGTACCGATTAGAAGGCCATAGCTGCCGGGGATGGTCCGAATTTACCGTAGCGTTTCGAGTTCGCTGGGGAGGAATAAACTTTCAGGTACGGCTGAAGGATGAGGCCCGTCGACGTACCCAAGGTCCCGACGAACCAATCGCGTCTTATTTGCTAAGCCTGAGGATGATACATAGCAACCTTTCTCCTCCCGTTTCCGAGGCTGAACAATTAGACGTAGCCTACACGAATTTGCTTCCGGCATACCGCGTCGCGATCACTCGCGATGACTTTCGATCGTTCGCGGAGCTGCAGCGTTTAGGCGAACTGATTGAGTCGGCCAAGGCTCTGGATAAACTCTGGTCACCGCCACCTCGTCCCGAAGATTCGGTATTACCGGAATACGCTTACCGAAGCCGGCGGCCGGCCGGCCGCGCTCCAGTAGCTGCTACTGCGGCACCCGTGGCCTCCGCACCGGAATCCGTCGCCGCTACTCGTAGCCCGGGTAGCCCGAATAACCGCCGCTCGCGGCGAAGACGCGACCGGGCGTCCAATACCGACGACCAGACCGCGGCTACGCGCACGGCTCCGGAGCCAACGGCCCGAGCATCTACAGCGCCTACCGTACCTCCTGTACCCGATCGGTCCACCCCGCGGGAGTCTAACGCGCAGTCGCGCCATTCAACCCCACCGCGATACCGAGGGACCCCCAATGCGCCAGCGGCTAATGCCGCCGGTTCTCGCCTACGAGGTCCCTGCTGGAACTGCCGGATCGTGGGCCATGACCATCGGGACTGTCCGCAACCTCGACAGCTTTTCTGCTTCCGTTGCGGTCGGCAAGGCGTAACGGTACGCGAGTGCCCCGACTGTCCACCGCCAGCCGCGGGAAACGCAGCAGGGAATTAGAGGGAGGGGCCTCCCCTTCTTCCCTGGTCAAGTCGAGGCCCACGAAGACACCGGATGTGTCACAATTTTGCAGTCCGGTTACCTCAGCGGAGGCCGACCCTCGCTACTTTCTGGAAGTAGAAGTAGGAGGCCACCGCTTGCGCTCTCTTTTCGATCCGGGCTCGTGCCGCACGTATATCGGCCGCCCGGCCTTTCCGTTCTTCGCGGACGCTCTGGAACTAGCCTCCCGACGGCCAAGACCCGAAGTCTTGTTGCCGAACGGAGCGGTGGAAGAGACGTCCGGAGAGTTAGCCTTACCGGTTGTCTTCGGACAACAACGGCGAGACCTCGTGATTCGCTTCGCCTCGACCTTTGAGTATGTCTGCGTATTGGGAATGGATTTCGCTCGCGCCTTTGGGTTCGTAGTCGATTTCTCCACCGATCGCTGGACGATCTTCGGATCAGCGAGCGGGTCCTTCCGGACCAGCCCTCGCACCAGTCGAGCGCACTCTTCGAAGGAGGGTCGCTGGCAAAAGACCACTCCAGCTCCGTCAGCCACCTCGGCTGCGGTACCCTTGCGATCCGAGTCTCCGCCAGTTATTGCTATATCGCCTGCCGTTTCAGTAGTATCGTTACCTGCAGAATCTCCCCCTAGTATAATACCTAGCATCTCTACCGTACCGCCGACGAACCCGGTGGAACCCGAACCTGTTCCAGGAACTCCGGGATTAGCGACGTTGACTTATCAACAGTGCGGTAGGTTACACCAGCTTCTGGCTGGCTGTATTCCGCCCGTGCCTGATCGCCCGGGGATCACGGACCTTGCCACACATCATATAGACGTGCAGGGTCACCCCCCGATCAAACAGCGATATTATCAGGTATCCCCGAAAGTTCGCGAAGCGATGTACCTCGAAGTCGACGCCATGCTGGCGGCCGACATAATCGAGCCCTCGGCTAGCGAGTGGTCTAGCCCGATCGTCATGATCAAAAAGCCGACAGGGAAGTACCGCTTTTGCTTAGACTTCCGGAAAGTCAACCAGGTCGCCAAAAAAGATGCCTACCCCCTACCGTATATGTCCGCCATCTTAGATAAGCTGCGGGAAGCGCGATATATTAGTACGATCGACTTGAGTCAGGCGTACTTCCAAGTACCTCTGGATGAGGCCAGCCGAGAGGTGACCGCGTTCACCGTCCCCGGTCGAGGGCTGTTCCAATTTAAGCGTATGCCATACGGCCTCTCCGGAGCCCCCGCGACTTTCCAGCGTTTGATGGACAAGCTAATTGGTCCGGACATGGAGCCTCATGTTTTCGTATATCTCGACGACGTGATTATCGTGAACCAGGATTTCGACGAACACCTCCTGTGGCTAGAACGCGTATTACGGAAAATCGCGAGTGCAGGCCTGTCTATTAATCAGGACAAGAGCCATTTCTGTCGCTCCCAGGTCCGATACCTAGGTTTTCTAGTAGATCGAGACGGTCTACGCGCAGACCCGGAGAAAGTTTCGGCAATCCTAGAATATCCGGCGCCGCGAAATATTAAGCAAATCAGACGTTTCTTGGGTATGGCTTCGTGGTACCGTCGATTCATCGACGATTTCGCAACTCGATCAGAGCCCCTGACTCGTCTCCTGAAGAAGGAACGACGATGGCAGTGGACCGCCGACCAGGAGGCCGCCTTTGTAGACCTGAAAGCCGCCCTCGCGGGTGCGCCGACGCTTACCTGCCCGGATTTCACAGTTCCGTTCACGCTGCAGACCGACGCAAGCGATACTGGAGTCGGCGCGGTGCTCACTCAGACGCTGCATGGAGTAGAGCACGTCATCGCGTACGCGAGTCGTATCCTGACCGTTCCCGAGCGTAAATACACCGTTACGGAACGAGAATGTCTCGCCGTGATTTGGTCGATTCGTAAATTCCGACCCTACCTCGAAGGGTATCGATTTACAGTGATTACCGATCACAGCAGCCTGCGTTGGCTGTATAACGTACGTAATCCGACGGGTCGACTAGCACGCTGGGCCCTGGAGCTCTTGGAGTACGATTTCGAGATCGTGCACCGGAAAGGCGCCCTGCACCATGTCCCCGATGCGTTATCGCGCGTTTATGAGGATTCCCCAGATGATGTCGCCGCACTGGATGAACCGAGCGACACGTGGTACCAACAGCGAGTAAAGGCCGTGGAAACCCACCCGTCGCGTTTTCCCGACTGGAAAGTCGAGGAAGGCAGACTATACTGCCACCGGGTCGACCAGCTATCCGACCCCCTGCTGCCCGACCTCGAAGCTTGGAAACTAGTCCTTCCAGCCTCCAAGCGACTCGCGGCCATACGCGAGGCTCACGACGTTCCGACCTCCGGACATCTGGGAGTGGAAAAAACTTATGCTCGTACCGCGCTCCTATACTACTGGCCAGGAATCTACCGCGACGTGGCCGCACACGTGCGTAACTGCGAGATCTGCCAACGTAGTAAGGTGGAGCAGACTGGTCCTCGCGGACTAATGGGTAGGCGAATAATAGAACAGCCATGGGTAGTCGTGGCTGCAGATATTATGGGTCCGTTTCCCCCAAGCCGCCAAGGATTTGCGTATGTCCTGGTGATGCAGGATCTCTTTTCGAAGTGGGTCGAATGCTGTCCGCTGCGCAAAGCCAACGCGCCGAATGTACTTCGCGCTTTAGAGGATTTAGTTATTTTCCGTTGGGGAACTCCGGAAGTTCTGCTTACCGACAACGGTACGGAGTTCGCTAATAAAGTCATTACCGCTGCGTGCGCGGAATTAGGTATCGTGCATACGACGATTCCCCCGTACCATGCCCAGGCGAACCCGGTAGAGCGGGTGAACCGGGTCCTAAAAACTATGATTTGTGCCTTTTTGGAAGCCGATCATCGGGATTGGGATCGGCATCTGCCTGAGTTTAGATTTGCGATCAACTCGGCCGTACATAGCGCCACGCAAATCAGTCCGGCGTTCCTGAACTTCGGGCGCGAGATGAGGCCCGCACCCTCAGTACGTCGCTCGGAGGAAGGAACCCCCGAGATAGTTCCGTTATCGCCTACCGAATGGGAGAGTAGAGTCCGCCGACTACCCGCCTTACGCGACCTAGTGGCTCGCCACCTGGAGGACGCGTCCGACAGGCAGGCACACTACTACAACCGAGGCCGTCGCGACCTCGCGTTTCAGGTCGGAGACCTCGTGTGGCGCCGACAGCACGTGCTGTCTTCAGCGGCGAACTTCATAGCGGCCAAACTGGCCCCGAAGTATAGCGGGCCCTTTACCGTGACCCGTGTGCGTTCCGCGGTCGTGTACGACCTAGCCGATGCGTCCGGTAGAGACAGGGGAAAATCCCATATAAAGGATCTAAAACCCTACCGCAGCGTAACCCAGGGCCTCCCTTCAAATCCCGTTGTGCCGTCCCTAGATGCTCCGGCCTCGCCTGAGGCCGAGCCTACCGTTACCGTAATGACGCCTTCGCTTCCCAACCTAACACAGGGTGCCGAGGATACTTTCCGTGACGACCAGGAGGAACCAGTCCGTGAGGATGGAGAACGAGAATCCGGCGAGTCAGGAGTCGCTGACTCCGCCAGTACGCCCGGTAGAGGTCGACCTAGTGAGACCAGTAGAGCCGATGGACCAAGGGGTCGACCCCGAGGTCGCCCAAGGGGCCGAACCAGGGGTAGCGCCAGAGGCAGAGGTCGCTACGCTCGAGGGCCCAACAGAACCCGTTCCGCAGGGGAACCGGAGCCAGCCGCCGACACCGCGGACGAACCCGAAGGCCCGGTCATCCGCCGGAACCCCAGGCGGGCCTGCCAGGAACCGCCGACCGCGTAGGAGGAGGCCTCGACCCCAAACTACCAACTCGGACGACAGGCCGACGACGACATCGGCCGCTACTTCAGCCAGCACCACCGTCTCCCACGCCGCCGATCCACTCCATCCTACTCCGACCACCTCCGGTACCGTATCGATGCCGCCGCCGCGTAGACGCCGGCCGAGGCACCGTAAACGAGGAGCACTGCTGGTCAGCCCCTTGCGAGCTATGCAGGGACCAGAGCCAGTGGTGGCCCTCACGAACGCGAGCCCCCGGTACCCGCAAGCTCAGGTGATCCCACCGCTCATGGGACCCCAGAGACTACCGAATCCCCCTGCCGTACCGAACCCCGTCACCTCCGCGCCGAGCTCCCGACCGCCGAACACCGAAGGCGGTGAGCCGTGCTGGAACTGCCTCCAGCCAGGGCATGAATTCGGCCGGTGTACGCGACCGCGTGGCGTATACGGCCGATTCTGTTACGGTTGCGGCCGACGCGACGTAACCGTGCGTACATGTCCGAGGTGCGCTCTCTTGTGGCGTCAGGGTCGCCTAGGTCCCCACCTTCCGTGGGAGACGACCCAACATTCTATCAGGCCCGTCGGGCCCACCCGCGCACCTCAGACCCAACACCAGGACACCCCTCTGCCGACCGTCGACGAGGCATTGGTGGTCGCCCTAGTAGCCGCGTTGCGCCGCGTCCCACACCTCTTCCGTCCCGACACCGCTCCATACTAATGGGGTGGTCGTGCCGTTTCGCCCCCGTGTGTTTGTCCTGTTGCCGTACCGAAACTATGCTCGCGAACTTGGGTCTGGAACCGCTACTTTAGTTTATTTTCTTGTGCCAAGTGGTCTCTCTCGCGCTCACTTACTTTGATTACCAGTGTTTATTTTTATTTTTAATTTTTGTTTTCCTTTTGCTTTCGCATAACAGCACTCCCTGAGTTAGATCCACGATCGCCTCCCCACCTCTTCTATTGGCTGCTACCGAGCGGCATTCGAGCCCGCCGGTGTGCTATTTGTTTATTCTTTTGTTCTTTTTGTTTTGATTGGCTTTGGAGGCTGCGTGGCCTACCTCACAATCAGTTTGGCTTTCTTGATTTATTTTTTGATTTATTTTTTTTCTTTTCTTTTCCTTTCGGGGGAACGAGACGTCGATCTACTCGGGCGCAGTCGCCACATTTGTCTGATTTCAGTTTCGGGGCTATCGCTGCCCGTTTTACTTTATTCTACGGCCCCTGCTTCTAGTCCGGGGAGCCTATCGAGCGAGAGACCATTAAATACCTAAAATTTCCTTTATTTTCTTATGCTATTGTTTTTCGTTGCTTGCTCTCAGCTGAACGGGATACGAATACTTCAGTAATAAACCTACTTACCCCGCCACACTCGCTGTCAGCCGGATACCAGACCCGCGCATTGCCGTCCCGTACCGCAATATAGAGAATAAGATTCTACCCCGACAACCCGTCGAAAGGGTGCTGAGTTTGGTCGGTCGGAGAACGCTTCGCACCGTAATTGCCAACTCCATCAGTGTCGCACGTATAGACGAGGAAGTCGTGGTCTGCGGAAGCTTTGCGGCCCTCCTTCAGAGGCCCGCACGTTCCGTTTGGGAGGGGGGTGTTGTAACGTGGCGGAATTGCCTCCGCCACTGACCAGCTCCTTCCTCCCCGCGGAGCGTCCGATTACGTGTTTTGTGTTGTGTGCGTCTATGCTACTATGCTAACCCCAAGGCAAAAGGGACCTTTTTCTTTATACGATGTACATTGTCTGCCGTAAGTTTTTGTATGTTTTTAAGGGATAGCCGAGCAACCCGTTGATCACCGAGGGACGTCGAGGGAACGCCGTACGGGGAGGTACGCCAGTGAAATCACGTCGGTAGTAGCTATACCGATCGTCACCAAGGAGCTACGACACCTGCCGGTCGGGAGAGGGCCGCACCTCCCGGCCTGACGTTGCTGCCCGTCCCCTTTCCTCCCGCACCGATCACCTGCTCGTTATCGGTATGGCGAACCCGGCGTGTATGGAAAGGCTACCTCCCCCAACTCCTGGAGCGCCACCTAATTACACGGAAAATGACGTAATTCCGGGAATCTGGGCTCATCTTCTTCCGATTCGCCATCTTTTCGTTTTTGCGCTTTTGCACGTTACGCTTTCGCTTTCTCCTAATTTTTCTTTGCTTCAGTTTATTTGTTTCTGTGTGCTTTATTTGCTTCTTATTAATATTATTTGGCTTCGCGCCCATATTGTAAACCTACGATTGAGTTTAAGTTTACGGCTATTTAGCTAATAGTGCTATTTTAAGTGCTGGTGTGCTCACCGTTTGCGCCTGTTAACGGCTTTACTATAAGTGTGTGCGTGTGTGCGTGGATCCTGCCGTCCCGTGCCGACTATCACCGAAAGGTAAGCTTTACGCTTAGGCTGCGACCACCCGTCTCTCCTGCATTGTGCATTGGTGAGAAATCATCAATTAGCTGCTTTTGGCGAAAACTAAAATACGGTCGACGAGCGATTATCAAATCTGCGAGACCAATACTATTGACGGGTTGTCGTAGTCACCCTTATACGTGTGGTAGTGTGTAGATTCTATTTCTCTAATTGTATTTTATTTGCCTTTTTCGCTTACCAGTTTCTTTATATTGTTTGCGGTGTCTTCCGATTGCCTTGGGGTTACCTGCGTAGGAATAAGAATTTATACTCCTGTGCGTAGGAGCTTCGCATATCATACGTAGCCTATGTGTCTTTCCTTCTATTTGGGAGCAATGTTTAGCGCCTAGTTACGGCTTTTTCCTTTCGTTATTTGGTCTATTATTTCGAGTGCGTAGATTGGGAAGCTCTGCGCGACACGAGTCATTGTGCCTAAGATTTATCAATTATTATAAATTTAATTTAGCGAGCTCGCTACCGACGAGCAATCTACTGGCGAGCGGCCGCGTACCCGTGAGCTGTAGAAGTGTGCGTGTTAGCCGGCCAGCGTAGCTGTATTTGCGTATCGGTGCGCGCACCGCGTCAGCTGCTCTGGCAACGGGTAGTGTGCTGTATGTGTGACCCCCTCCCCTTCTGCCGTCTCGCTATACCAACGTTCGCCGTACTCTACTACGTGCGCAACGCCGTGCTTCGTAGTCACTGTATCTACTGCCGACCTGTCTTTTCGTGTGTCGCGGGTTCGAGCCCACCACACTAGACGAAGCCTATGCATTCTTTTTTTTTATTATTACATTGTATTTGGAATTTTAGAGTCCCGCTGCGATTATAGAGTGACTGCGCTACGAAACCGTAAATTTTAAGTAGTTAGTAATTCACGGAGTCTCGTTACTCAAATTTATACTTATTTTCTTTGTCCCTAGAGGTTTCTTTTCTTTTTTTTTCGTATCGAGCGTCTGTACCGGGTGACTGACCACGCAAGAATAAAGTTTATTTTGTTGCCGATCATATTCTATTGTGTAGCTGTATTATTTCTCCGCCCCCACGTTCCCCTCTACCGCGGCTTAGCCGGCCAATACTTTGATTCGTGCCTACGTTTTCTTACCGCGGCACTATTTAGTGCCTGGCGCCCAACCCTTTGTTGCGTTTTTCAGGTTTGGTTCGTGACGTTGGAGACGCATTGTGCGAGACCAGTGGTCCTACTAAATTTCCCCGCGTAGGAAACTGCTCGTTACACTACTAAATACAGGTTTCCTTAGTCTAAACCTTATTTGCTAATCTTATTATTTTTTTTTTTTCAATCCCAGTTTTATTATATTTTGACAATAATTCGATCTGTGGTTACTTATACGTAATTTCTTATCCCTATTTAGTACATGTTTCTTACTTTCTTAGTTTAACTCGGTTAATACTTAGTGTTATCTACGTCGTACCCGTAATAGACGAGTTACGTTTGAAATTGATTACAGTTTCCCTGGCTATCGGGGCCCGTTCCCGCGACTGCGGAGGCTCCGGTGCCACTGTGTGCCGTGTTGTTTCTTTACGTCTAAATTTTCCCGAAGATACACATTTATATATTACGTAACCTATCATGCTTATTAATAATATTCCGCTTATGGGATATAATGGCGCCACATACGGCAGGTGCCGCCTGTGACTATTCTGCTTATCGTCTAATTCTTTATGTAAATTCTTAAGGCTAGTTCCCAATTCGTTCAATTCGTTCGCGTCTCGCAGGACGCTCTTTAGCACTACACTGACACCCTTATTGTCGGACTTAGGGATTGCCTCCCAGTCCGTTTCATGTAAGCTTAGGTTATACGGCGGCAGGTAACTGAATTCCTGCTTGCTTTGGTATTGCCGTAGTGTCTCCATACGGAAATCCTTCGCAGTTACAGCGCATTTCCCGTTGAGAGCTATGGTGCCAGTGCCTACTAATGTCTCACGCGCCGCAGGCAAACCTTCGCAAGCTACAGTGATCGCCTCGGCCTCTGGAGCTACGTATAACCATGCCCCTGGTCTCTGCAAGGCTAAAACTATAGCCTTACTAACCCTAGCAATTCTTTTTGGGCATTTTGTGAGTTCTACGTCTAATTTGGAGATTATACTACTAATGTATCCCCTCCCTTTTTTAAATCGTAAAATTTTTTGAGGAATATGGTGAGGGGTGAGGTAGGGGTTGGGGACGTGCTTCTCTTCTAGTCAATGTTCTATGAATAGCTTCAATCGGTTGGCGTGAACTTTGGTCTCCTTTCGACCCTTCCGGATGGTGTAGTTGACATCCGAATCTTTTTTCGTGATCTCGTATGGACCGACATACTTCGGCGTTAATTTCGCCGATCTTCCCCGCCGAACCGTCTCATCGAGCAGAAGGACCTTATCTCCCGGCTGGAATTTGGTTTCTACCGTCTTTTTGTCGTAGTATGATTTCGCTTTACCCTTGGCAGCTTCCAGATTCTCTTTTGCTTTGAGATTAGCCGCCCTGAGTCTTTCGCGTAGTTCCTGAACGTAGTCGTCATACGCGTAAGTAAGTCTCGGTGCTTGCTTTATTGATGATGGTATCTCTGCTGGGTGCCCGAAAACAAGCTCGTACGGGGTGTACCCTGTTGCAGTGTGAGGGGTTGTGTTGTACGTAAACATAGCGTACGGCAGCCACTCGTCCCAGTTGCTCTGGTCCTCTTCGATATAATTCTTTAGATATTCCGCTAGTGTTCTATGTGATCGTTCCAGTGCTCCGTTAGATTCTGGATGGTATGCTGTTGTTTGAATTTTCTCGATTTTCAACAGCTTACACATATTTTTAAATACATTGCTTAAAAAATTGGTTCCCTGATCAGTAAGGATTACCTTGGGAGTTCCATATTCGCATATAATATTTTTTACGAATTCTCTAGCCACTGTGGAGGCTTCCTGGTCAGCTACTGGCATAGCTTTGCTGAATTTGGTTAAAGCATCTTGGAACGTGAGTACATACTTATTGCCTGAATGGGTTACAGTCAACGGCCCTACGATATCTAATGCACATTTTTCGAAGGCTTTCGAAGGAGTATCGGTGATTATCATGGGAGCTTTCAACTTTCTCTGCGTTTTATTTTTCTGACATTTTTCGCATTTACCTATGTAGTCTTCTACTTCTTTGCGCATTTTCGGCCACCTGTGTTCCATTCTTATTCGTTCTAGTGTACGCGATACGCCTTGGTGCCCGCCCATGGGTGCGTCGTGATATTCGTACAAGATCTTCTTCTTCTTGTCTTCCGTGTATTCCGGTTCCGATTCATCCTCTTCTTCTTTTCCTTCTTCTTCTTCTTCTTCTTCCTTTTCTTCTTCTTCTTCTTCTTCTTCTTTTTCTTCTTCTTCTTCGAATTCCTGGCTATTGCTGTAAATCCTATATATCCTACTGAGCGCATCCGCGTTCGTATTAAGTTTTCCAGGTTTGTACATTACATCATACTCGTGTTCAGCGAGTTTTAATCTCATTCTCAGTAACCTTGATCCAGGATCCTCGATTTTGAAGATCCATTTGAGAGGGAGGTGATCCGTGATCACAGTGAAATGCGTGCCATATACGTATGGCCTGAACTGTCTAGTTCCGAAGACGATTGCTAACATTTCCCTCTCGGTTGTCGAGTAATTTCTCTCGGCTTTGTTAAGCGTTCGACTTGCGTATGCTATTGGTAAATCTTGCCCAATTGGTCCTTGAGAGAGGATTGCTCCGATTGCCTTGTCGGATGCATCTGTTGTTATTAAGAAAGGTTTCGTGAAATCCGGATACTTTAGGATGGGTGCCGTAACTAGCTTTGATTTTAACGTTTCAAATGCGCTCTCTTCTACCGTTGTCCACTCGAACTTGCGTCCCTTCTGCGTTAGTTGCGTTAACGGTCGTGCTAAACGCGAGAATCCTTCTATGAATCTCCTGTAATATCCTGCTAGCCCTAAAAATGACTGTACTTGTTTAACGTTTGTCGGGCTCTTAAATTTTTTCACGTCCGCAATTTTCGCGGGATCAGGGAGAATTCCCTCCGACGTTATCACGTGCCCTAAATAACTAGTTTCCTTCCGAAGAAATTGACATTTGTCCGGCTGGAGAACGAGATTGCTCTCCTGCAATCGCTTTAGTACCTCGATGAGCCTATCGTTGTGCTCCTTCAGTGTTGCACCATGAATTACAATGTCGTCTAAATAAACGTAGCATTTAGCTGCTTGTAGTCCTGCTAAAACGGTATTCATCAACCGTTGGAATGTCGCTGGCGCATTCTTCAGCCCGAATGGCATTGAATTATACTCATAATGCCCATGCGCTGTTGAGAAAGCAGTTTTTTCCTTGTCTTCTTCAGCCATCGGAATCTGATGAAATCCCGAGGCGAGGTCTAATGTAGTAAAGTACTTCGCTTTTCCTAACTGATCCAATATTTCTGTAATATTTGGCAAGGGGTACGAATCCCCTACCGTGATCTCGTTCAATTTTCTGTAGTCGACGACTACTCTAAATTTCTGCTTCCCTGATGCGTCAGGTTTTTTCGGTACTACTAAAAGCGGTGCGTTCCACTGGCTACGACTCGGGCGTATTATGTTACTCTCTAACATAGCTTCTATTTGCTTGTTTATCTCCTGTTTCTGCGACTCAGGTAGACGGTATGGACGAACATTAATCGGCTTTCCCCCCTCCGTCAATGTAATAGAATGACTGGTCGCGTTAGTAACGCCTAACTTATCCCCTGGTAAATAGAAGATTTCGCTATAATTTTCGCATATCTCAAGTAGAGTATTTTTCTCTTCCTCATTAAGATGATCTGTACGTATCGTATCATGTAATAGCTTGATTCGTTGGTTTCCCGATTTGCCGGTTATTAAACGTATGTAGGCCGCCTCTTCGTCGCTTGTTTCGCTATTTTCTTCGCATAGCTCCTCCAATTCCACGGTCGGTGTCTCCAATATCACCTCGTGATCGTTCAGGTTCAAAATGTCTACTATGCATTCTTGGTTCGCCGGTTTAGTTAAGCAATTTCCTAGGTATACTCCGTCGGCGAGTTCCTTCTTCTCTACAATGCCAATGAACTTACTATTTGTTTTTGCACTGACCTTCCTTATTGTTCGCGGTGCTAACCTGATTTTCTCCGTTTGTAACGGTCGTAAGAGTTCGAAACGCTGCCCGTGTATGAAAAATGCTTGAGCGCTTTTACCTATCGCGGCTTTGTGATCCTCTATGAAATCTATTCCAATGATGCCGTCGGCATCTAGACTAAAATCGTCTCTTACCACAAAGAAAGGATGCTCAATACTTCTATCCTTTAATGGAATTGTTAATATAACTTTACAAAGTGCCTCGACAACACCTTGTCCTATTCCTGATAAACTCGTAGTTTCTTCTAAAACTGGCAAATCATCTTCCAACATCCCTATTTTGATGATGCTGGCATCGGCACCAGAATCTACTAAGAGAGTCATCTTTTCCTTAGTGGTTCCGTTTGCCGCTAATTCTATCCTGTTCCGACTTGCTCTATTAGTGTTGGCAATGTTCATTGATTTGTACGATCCTGCATTCCTCGTGGATTGTTGGGATCCCTCATGCCCTGTGTTTTTGCTATATGAATTTTGGAAGTTACCCGTACTAGTTTTTTGGTTGTCGCCAGATCCGCTGCCGTGATTTCCCGATCGTCGTTCATCGCGGCGTAGTCTATCCCTACAGTCTTTGTATAGGTGACCTCTGCGTTTACAAAAGTTGCATACTAACTCTACACGATGCACCGATCTATTCTGACTTGCTGTAGGTAACGATTGCTTGTATTTTACCTGGGTACAGTCCCGTGCGAAATGTCCTGTCTGATTACACTTCAGACACTTTACTGCTGACGTATTCCTATCGCCGGCCTGGTTCGTTCGCCGATTTATAGAATTTACGCCGTTTTGCGATTTTTCTTCCTCTTCCGCGCCTTTTATTGAAGCCGAAAGTTCCGAGTAATGGTAAGATTTCACGATCATTCTCAAGTTATAATGTAACCCGTTTTCAAAAATGGCAAGTGTTTGATATCTGAGTAGGTCTTCTATTCCTTTTCTTTCTGCTGCTATATTTGTCCTAGCTCCGCATGCTCTAATAAGATCCATCATAAGACGCGTAACCCTTTTTCCGAAATCATGCGCGTTTTCACCTGTTTTCTGTCTACTCGAAAATAATTCTACCAACAGTGCTGGCGTAGAGCTTTTAGCTCCGTACAATGCCAAAAGCTCAGCTTTTAGCTTTTCGAAAGAATCTATATCTTTATATCTAAGTTCCATGGCTGCTTCGCCCTGTATCTTCGTTTTCAGGACCAGTTCTAACACGTCTGGTCTTTGAATCGGATTTACTTTATCTTTCGCATACTCGATTGTTTGCAACAAATCGTCCACTTTACGAGGTTCGCTTCCGTCGAAAACATTGATCATCTGCCGTACCTCCTTCAATGACAAGTAGTCCGTCATCTTGGTTGCTGTGTGTTGCCTTGATTCTTTCTCGTCAGGAACCGATCCTGGAGTGGTTTTTGTTTCCTGGGATGTTGCTTGGGGTTGGTCAGGAAAAAAGGAAGTGCCTGGTTTAGGCTTTGGAGAAGGAGTTGGCTGTCCCTTTCTATTGCTTTTAATAAATGCTCGTAAGGTTGCCCTAATCTCCTCTACAGTGTTTGAATCACTGACTGCTAGCGCGTATCTTTCGCAAACTTGTAGGAGAACCTCTTTTCGGAGATCCTGTATCCACCCGGTTTGACCTTGCGCGACAAGTTCCTCAATCTTATTCCAAGTAGCAGACATCTACTCTAATCAGAAATTCTAATTCAAGCTTGATGAGCCTGAACTGACTCGTTATTTTGACGAAAAATATCTAAAATTCCTTATACTTCCTAAATACGATAATTTACTAATGCTCGCACGCTTCTAACTGGCAGTTAGCTCTCAATGACAATGTTTGCGGCTTAAATACTAAAACTGCGAGGATTTCAAATTGACTTACACAAAAATGACTATCTTCATCTCGCTTTTCCGCCTCTGCTGGGTTGTTGCTGACCCTCTGTGGTTCCTTTGGTGCTGCTGAACTGCTGCGTCCTGCTGCTGCTGCTGCTGTAGGTACCTCGTGCTGGTTCCTTTGCCTTGGCCACGAATGCTGCGTGCTGTAGCTCTTTCCTTGCGACGTATTTTTCCACTAGGTTACAACGACTGCGTGTTGCCCCTTTTAACTTTCAACTTTTAACTTTTCTCTTTTTACTTTATTTATTTTATTTTATTTTACTTCACTACTTCTGTTTTAGCGTCAACTATCTTGCAAGCTCTGGTTTATCCGCTAGACCGCTGCCACCAATGTTGTAATATTAAAACTCCGTTACTCAGGGATTTGGGAGTTGATCGGGTTGTTCCCAGAGGTGATTAAATAATCACTCTAAGTGCAAGATAGCAACGAAAAGTAGATTTTATTTAGTATAAATATAAGTTACAAGAGATGGGTTTTGGAGCACTTGCCCCCTTTCGAGCCTGAGTATTCGAAGAAGATACTCTTCGCTTCTTTTCTGGAATCTGCTCAAGACTGAAGCGCGGCTCGGTCCTTAGCCTAATTTATTACGTTATTATGCTTACGTGTAAGTTGGCGTAACCTGCATGCGCTGCGCTTTGTCGCATTCCAGGTCACGCCTTGCTTAATTATTACAAGTAATTATTGCAAGTAGCCTATTTACGAAATATTCTGGAATGTTGAGTAACAATTCTCAACAATTGATATGATTAGAAATAATCTTTTTATATAATATGACTATTGGTGTTTATTATCTATTGTCCAATTAAAAATAAACTATAACTGCATTCATGCTTTTTTTTAAAAAAAAAGCGTTGTTATTTTATTACAACTTTCGCAGCGAATTCCGCCATGTATTTACACGGTAGACTCAACGTATAATATGGTACATAAAAGCACATTAAATTACCGTAAGTGAAGGTATTTTCCAACTTTCAGCGCACTGGATAAAATAAGAAAATCACCGTGATTTACCATGAGTACACCGTAAACTACAATGATTTTACCGCGATAGAAGGTGAAAAAGCACGGTGAAACCACCGTCAATTTAGGTACCCTGGTGGATCTGATTTACCGTGATTTACGGTGATTTCACGGTGGTTTCACCGTGTTTCACCGAAAAACTCGGTGAATCACGGTAATATGGTTTTTCACCGTGTGAAGATTATCTTATTACATAGAGTTCAGCTATACTAATCAGGATGGGAAGAGTGAGTGAGAGGGTGAATAATTAAAACACACAATTTCGCGAGAGAAAAAAAGATGCTTGCTTCGGCATAAAAACCCTCACGATTCAGAGGGAAAAGCCGAAGCAAGTCAATATTTATTAAGAAAAATAAGTAATGAACGGATATAAATGAACAAACAACAAACAAATTAAAATTACAGAAAAACAAGCCGCTGGTGCGTTTCTTAAACCTAAAATTGAATGATCATTCAAATATGTAAAACTATCTTACCAAGTACAAATACAAGACAAACGCCGCAACTTCCACGCTCACGTGGAAGCGGGGTAACGGGGAGCGTCCAAGATGGCCCACGGCCGTGCAAGCAGCGGTCCCGACGTCTCGGGGATCCAACGCTGCTGTGCTCGGGCAACAGAAATGTTGCCGCGTTGACGCTCGCCCCCAGAACGGGCACCTCGGATCACCGGAGGATGGACCGCGTTCCCACAAAACACTTAAAATAAACGCGACGAAAATACGCGGAACGGAAAACAATTAACGTACCCGAACTAGCACGAAAACTGATCTAAAGTCAACGCACGGTAGCCAGAAAAGCTTCGAAACACGTCCTACCTATTCGAGCGCTCGATCCTAACTAACTAACTCTATACCCCCACACTAACGAAACGTATTCTCAAAGCGCGGCGCGCGCACCCGGCAGACCCAGTCCTTGTTTAATACCGCCACACTGCGGCCGAGAACCTCAACGTCGCTGGGCCCGAGCGGCCCGCGAGATTCGAACGCGAACATCCCGCCCGCCTTCGTCCGACGGACGAATCCTAAAACCTTCGACTGCCTTCTACGCAACCTTGCCGCCGTCCTCGAGATGTAACGGGCATAGACGAGCGATATGTCTCCGGAGAGTTGTGGTTGCGGTTTTTACAGTGACCACCCTAACAAGACCATCTGGACCCGGATGAAGTTCGACTATCCTGCCTAGAGGCCATTTCGATGGGGGATAACGGTCATCCTGGACCAAGACAAGTCTTCCTACGCAAAAGTTTTCGTGAATTTCCCTCCACTTTTCGCGTTCTTGCAAGTGGAGCAGATATTCAGAGGACCAACGTTTCCAAAACTGATTTCGAATGCGTTGCAGCAGTTGAAACCGGCTCAAGCGATTCAGAGGTACCTCCGAGAGGTCGTCCTCTGGAAGTATGGCGGACGCGCTTCCCCCTAGGAAGTGGAATGGCGTTAACGCATGCAGATCATCGGGATCGGAACTTAGCGCACCCAACGGCCGTGAATTGAGACAGGCCTCAATTTCGACCAGAACTGTTGACAACTCCTCGAAGGTGAGAGTATGCTCGCCCATTACTCGTTTCAAGTGGTGTTTCACCGACTTGACTCCTGCCTCCCATAACCCTCCGTAATGTGGAGCACTCGGAGGTATAAAACTCCAATCGGTGCCATCGTTCGCGAGGAGAGTAGCAACCCCTTGATAAAATTCGGAGGCTCGCTGGAACATAGCCTTGAGCTCGTTATCGGCGCCATGAAAATTAGTAGCGTTGTCACTATACAATCGCTGACAGACGCCACGCCTACCTACAAATCGACGATATGCACAAATAAACGACGCGGAAGTCAAATCACTGACCAGTTCAAGGTGGATAGCTCGCGTAGAGAAACAAACAAAAACCGCTATATAGCCCTTGTAGGACTTGTGCCCACGACCCTTCGTGGTACGGACCTGGACAGGACCCGCGTAATCGAGGCCGGCTACCGAAAAAGGCCGTCTTCCCGATTGTACCCGGTCAGCAGGCAGGTCACCCATCAGTTGGTGAGCAGATTGTGGCTTAACCCGTTGACAGGTCACACACTGTCGAATCGCTGATTTAACTAATCTTTTTCTTCCCAGAATCCAAACCTGTTGCATCAAAACGCTAGTCGTCAGAGTTGGTCCCCCGTGCAAACAGAGGCGATGAGCGGACCGTATGAATAACGCGCTAAGAGCGGAATGCTGTGATAAGATTGGGGGATGCTTACGGTCGAAAGTGAGACTAGCATGTGAAAGACGGCCTCCCACACGTAGAATATCGTCATTGTCCAAAAACGGATTTAATTTTTGAATTCCGCTACTCTTCGGCAACCCCCTTCCCGATCTCAGCACTCCGATTTCTGGAGCAAAGCTAGCTGCCTGCGACAAACGAATGACTACCAAACGCGACTCCGTCAGCTCGCTGGATGAGAGAAAAGAGGGAAGCGGTTCGAAACCGTCCCGACGCCTGCGGAGATTCAGTAGGGGTCGTCTGCAGAAGGCTACCACCCGTATAAGACGAGTCAAACTCGAAAATTGCGTAAGAATCGCTGGTTCGTCCGGCCTGGTCCTTACGTGAAAGATTTGCTGACTAGCTGTTGGTTGTGGCCATCGCTCCGGTGTTTCAGAGAGCCAATGGGGACCGTGCCACCAGTTCTTATTTCGCGTTAATTCTGACGGCTCTGAGCCACGAGTTGCCAAATCCGCTGGATTGTCCTTAGTTGGGACGTGAGCCCACGTGGCGGATGGAAGTTCGGTCTGAATAAACGATACCCGATTGGCGACAAAGGTTTTCCAGTGGCATGGATGCTTTCGGAGCCACATGAGAACGATCTGACTATCTGACCACGCGAAGACTGGAAGAGAGCTGAGAAAATGGAGCTTCCTAACATGACAGAGGAGTTTAACGAGTAGTGCAGCACCACACAACTCTAAATTCGGAATACTGACCGTTTTGACAGGAGCTACCTTTGTTTTAGCAGAAAGAAGCGAAACACTGAACCGACCATTACCTTCATCAATTCGCAAATAAGCTACGGCCGCGTATGCGCGAGAAGACGCATCGGAGAAACCATGGATCTGATAGGAACGCGAAGAGGCAACACCCAACCAACGAGATATAGACAAAGGTGGCAACTGTGTTAATGACCTGCAATAGGTATACCATCGCTCACGAAATTCCGCAGGAAGAGGAGAGTCCCAATCACACTTCTGAATCCACAAATCCTGCATCAAGATCTTCGCCGTCACCGTGATGGGAGCTAGCCAGCCGAGTGGATCAAACAAACGAGCAATATTCGAGAGAATGGAGCGTTTCGTCGTAGCAGTGGACAGCTCTTCCACGCCTGCTGCACGGAACCTAAAATCATCCTGCGTTGGGATCCAATGAATACCGAGGGTTTTAACCGAGGTGTCGCTGTCGATTTCTTTCGAAGAGGTCTGTCTTGCCTGAGGTGGCAGAAGGTCGGGGTGGTTTGCGGACCATTTGTCGAGCTCGAGACCACCCGATCGTAACAATTCTGTAAGCTCGAGTCTTTTCTGAATCGCGGTAGAAAGATCGTCAGCCCCTGCAAAGGTGTCGTCAACGTACGTCTCTGCTTTGAGACATTCAGCTCCGAGGGGAAATTTAGCGCCTTCATCGACAACTAACTGCGAAAGCGTACGGATAGCTAGATATGGAGCACAAGTCGTCCCGTACGTAACAGTGTTCAAACGATAATCAACCGGAGCAGAGTCAGCGGTCGGCGCCCACACAATTCTCTGCAAGTCCTGGTCTTCCCGCTTCACCTGAATCTGCCGGAACATTTTCACGATGTCCGCTGTGAACGCAAAACGATATCTACGCCAATTTAAGAGGATCAATGAAAGATCACCCTGTAGAGGGGGTCCTGACAACAAAAAATCATTTAAACAATGCCCTTCACGAGTTTTCCGGGAGGCATCAAAAACAACCCGGAGCTTGAATTTATCACCCGAAGTCTGTACCACTGCGTGATGTGGGAGGTACCACGCGTCGTCACACCGTATTTCTGGAGCCTGAACTCGCGTCATATGTCCCAGACGTTCGTAGTCTCTCATAAAGCTACTATACGCTTCAGCCAATCGAGCGTCTCGCGAGAGTCGACGCTGCATACTAGAAAGGGATCTAAGCGCCATTGACCTAGTCTCATCAGCTACCTTTGGTCGATCTGGTTTCACCGGAAGCCGGACTGCGTATCGACCTAGTGCGTCACGACTGTGTGTCTCTGTGAATAAATTCTCGGCCATCTCATCCTCGGGCCTCAGCCCAGCTGAGTTCGGAGCAATCGCTTCGAGATTCCAGAAGCGCTGCAGGGTCTGCTCCAAATCTAGTTCAACCGCGCAATGGAGTACCTGTGTTGGCAAAGAAGAGGGAGTCCCTTCCGCCCGCCGTGAACCGTCCGACCGCACCGTACTCGAAATCACCCAGCCGAAAGCTGTATTTTGAGCGACAAGTTGTGAAAAAGGGAAACGTTTCAAACCGGAGCGAAGCAGCTGTCCGTAAACATCAGCACCTAAAATCACGTCTACCTTCTTAGAAATCGAAAAGTCTGGGTCAGCCAGCGCAAGACCCTCAAATTGTTTCAAATCTAAATCACCAAATCTATCCGTTGGAAGGTGCGAGGTGAGCCTAGGGAGGACGAGAGCGTCCGCTTCAAGTTGGAAATTGGGATCGGTGCGGGACCGCAGAACTAACTGCGTCCTCGCGCGCGCAGTTCCCGCCGAAGTGGAACCAAGTCCCGACAGAGTTACGGAAGCGTGTTCCTTCGGTAGCCCTAATAACTGCACGATTGATTCTGAAACGAATGACGACTCCGAACCTTGATCGAGGAGTGCCCGTACATAGGTACTGCTGCCGTTCGGACCCATTACCTGTACCCGCGCTGTAGCGAGAAGAACTCTTCGCCCGACTCCGGAATTACACGCGGCATGTAAACTAACGACCTGAGAATTTGACGACGGTTCGCCTCCTTGTGGGCGCTGGGAACCACTCAAACCTTGTCTCGAACCTTGAGAGTCTCCCCGAGCACCGAGATGTAAGAGTGTGTGATGTCGTTTTTGACAAACCGCGCATCGTCCGCTTGACGAGCAATCGTTTACCCTATGCTGTTTCAGACAATTAAAACAAAGCCGCAACTGTTTGATACTAACGAACCGCTCAGAAGGAGCCTTCGCCTGAAACTTAAAACACTTCGAGATGGAGTGTGTACCGGAGCAGAGCGGGCATTTAAACGGTGTTGGCTTCGTTGTTCGAGAAGAACTAGCGTGGAAAACCTTACGAGATTGCGGTCCTACAGCGGGTGTTGAAGCCGACCTTTTCTCCCCTCTACGTTCGAGCGCGATCATATTGAGAGCCTGAGTTCTCTGTTCTAAAAACTTAATCAAATCCGCGAATTTCGGGAGTGAGCCTACCCCTGTGGCAGGGTCACCTGCCTCGGCCCCAGAGTCACCCTGACTCAGCTCAGCTTCCCACAATCTTCGCGACTCCGAATCCAAACGCTCAGAGAGCACGAATACAAGCCAGACGTCCCAATGTTCTACCGGTAATTTCAAATTTGCTAAGGCACGAACTACTCGCTGAGCCTCATCGACGAAGGAACGTAGCTCGGACGCGGACTCTTGTTTTAAGTGAGGGATGCGCATGAACGAAGCTAAATGTTTATTAATTATTAATCGAGGGTTGTGATAACGAGCTTTTAACGCCTGCCATGTGCTGGTGTAATTCGCGCTGGTCGTAGCGACGTCCTTTATTAGTTCCGCGGCACCGCCGGTCAAACAAAGTTTTAAATATTGCAGCTTTGTTGCGTCAGATAGAGGAGCTACGTCATGTACTAATGTTGTGAAAAGATCGCAAAAACTAGCCCAATCCTCATACTTCCCCGAAAACGTAGGGAGAGGAATGCGAGGGAGCTTCGCGACGCCTGCTCCGGCAGTTCCGGAAAAGCTTGCCTCCACGGATTCAGTGACGGCATCTCCTTCAACCCTTTCCGCGAAACTCAGAAGCGCTAAAACCTCGTCGAACGCGTTCTCATAAACACCCTGAATTCGCCCGAACCAATCATCGATGACATACGGATCATTCTCAGCACTTTCCCGGACGATAATCTCGGAATGAGCTTTACGTACTTCTGTCCAAATCTCCTTTAACGAATCAAGTCGCGATTGAACAATTCGTGTAGTTAATGTTTCTCGCGGTTTATTTACCAATCTCTGCCGTAAGCCTTCTATTTCGCCCTCGCGAGTCACTTGTAAAGCAGTAAGCTTCTGCAAAGCTACTGGCGCCATGTTACAATAAGGCTCGGTTACAAATTAAACACAAAATTCTAAACGAACAAACGCAACCGAGAACGACAAACAAAAATAATAGCCAAACACGACTGTGTATTACAATGCAACACTGTATGCGACTCGATGCCGCGCGGCGCGGGCCTGCCGGTCGGATCTCCTAAACCTACGTCTCGACTTGTCGCGTGGCTGACGCAAGTTTAATGTAACGGTCAGCACGATATACCTATATATAATATATATATATATAAAACGCACCAGCTCGAATTGACACAAATTTAGCAAACAAGAAGAAAAAGAAACCCAATCACTCACTCCTCACCCGGGGCACCATGAAGATTATCTTATTACATAGAGTTCAGCTATACTAATCAGGATGGGAAGAGTGAGTGAGAGGGTGAATAATTAAAACACACAATTTCGCGAGAGAAAAAAAGATGCTTGCTTCGGCATAAAAACCCTCACGATTCAGAGGGAAAAGCCGAAGCAAGTCAATATTTATTAAGAAAAATAAGTAATGAACGGATATAAATGAACAAACAACAAACAAATTAAAATTACAGAAAAACAAGCCGCTGGTGCGTTTCTTAAACCTAAAATTGAATGATCATTCAAATATGTAAAACTATCTTACCAAGTACAAATACAAGACAAACGCCGCAACTTCCACGCTCACGTGGAAGCGGGGTAACGGGGAGCGTCCAAGATGGCCCACGGCCGTGCAAGCAGCGGTCCCGACGTCTCGGGGATCCAACGCTGCTGTGCTCGGGCAACAGAAATGTTGCCGCGTTGACGCTCGCCCCCAGAACGGGCACCTCGGATCACCGGAGGATGGACCGCGTTCCCACAAAACACTTAAAATAAACGCGACGAAAATACGCGGAACGGAAAACAATTAACGTACCCGAACTAGCACGAAAACTGATCTAAAGTCAACGCACGGTAGCCAGAAAAGCTTCGAAACACGTCCTACCTATTCGAGCGCTCGATCCTAACTAACTAACTCTATACCCCCACACTAACGAAACGTATTCTCAAAGCGCGGCGCGCGCACCCGGCAGACCCAGTCCTTGTTTAATACCGCCACACTGCGGCCGAGAACCTCAACGTCGCTGGGCCCGAGCGGCCCGCGAGATTCGAACGCGAACACCGTGAATTCACCGTAAATCACCGTAATTACGGGTTTTCACCGTGATTTAAATCCGCCAGGGTAATAAGTATACGCTTCGCTAAATGGTTAAATCACTGTAATATTACCGAGAATTACAGTGAATTCACTATGTTTCACGGTGAATAGGTAAGGTGAAAATCACGGTAAATTAGATCTGCAAGGGAAAATTGGGTAAAACACCGTAATGTTACCGTAAATCACGGTAAAATCACCATGATTTTACCTTAATTTACGGTGCTATCACCGTGAACCACGGTGACCGGTCACGGTGAAATCACCGTGAAATCACCGTGAATCACGGTAAAATCACCGTGATTTCACCTTAATTTACGGTGCTATCACCGTGAACCACGGTGACCGGTCACGGTGAAATCACCGTGAAATCACCGTAAATCACGGTAAATCAGATCCACCAGGGAAATGTCAAAATACTTAAAGATCCTCGAAGGGTTTTTGATTTGGATGAAACGGCGATGCATCTTGCACCCAAAGGTGGTCTTGTCTTAGCAGAGAGAGGAAAAGCTGTCTATGATGTAGCTGGTAATGAAAAAGAAAACGTTACTACACTGTTTGATGTGAATGCTGCTGGAGAATTTGCGCCACCATTAACGATTTTTAAGTACGAGCGTTTACCCAAAATTTGTGTTGATTCTGCTCCAAAAGATTGGGGAATAGGGAAATCGGAGAATGGATGGATGACTAGTGAATCTTTTTATGAGTATTTCACCAATATTTTCTACCCATTTTGTAATAGTGGAACATAAACATAGGGTGTGGGTGAGTACGACGCTTCAACGACTTATCCCCACCCCATGAGACAGGTAACGATAACCGAAAGACTGTCCGGCGTAAACCTCGAAACTGTAACGACCATATTTGAATAATAAATTCCCAAGTACATTAATTCTGTGATTCTCCTTTTATTAACTTACCTCCTGACAAAGAACAACCTTACAATTCAGAAGTGGGATAGTGGATCTGTTGCCTTCGATATAGAATTTTGGTCGGACTCATTCTGTAAAAGATCCTGTGCATTGTGTTAGTCACTTGTAACGTCGAAACGGAAAGCATCTCTACGATCACGATCGTTTTCGTAACTTTAATTCGTAACGATACATGACAAAATTTGTTGAGTTATTCCCATTTTGTTCATGGTTTCGTTCGAATGTTGTTTGGTGAATCGTGGAGGACACATTTTGAGTTTCGCGTTTCTGTGTGTTCTCGTGTACTGACCAAGAGACTTTGAGACGGCGCGTTGTCCACTTGGAACTTTGTGCAGTTTTATTTGGAGTGGCAGAACGTCGTAGATAGCTAGAAATTGTTAAGTAGTCAGCCAAGACATATTTCGTGGCTTGGGAAATAAAGAAATTTCGGACATAAAGAAAAAATAATTATTCGCGCAGTGCCTCTGACCTGGAAGAGATTCTCTTCTCGGAGCCATATTTGAGTAACCGTTGTAGCATACCCTCACGGCTCACCATTGTTCACCTGATCTGTAGTGTATGGCACTATGGTAGTGCTGTTTACGTGAGCCGAGTGTCTTGGTGTTGTGCTACAGGTAGACGAAGCGACTTGACGACAGGACAAATAAACTGTCCTGTGATTTGTGTTTTGAAAAACGGCAGTGCGCGAAATAATTTTGAATATTGACTGGTTGTGTGTGTTTTGTGTTTGTGTTGCCTTTCGTTTAAATGACACTCGCAATGCCGCTGAAAGAGGCGCACGCATTCACGGTTAACGAACTAAAATTTAAACTTCAAGAACTTGGCTTACCGTTAAACGGGAATAAAAACGAATTAATCGCTCGCCTGATGGATTACGACCCTACGGGGGATTGGAGGCGGGTGGAAGAGCAGGCTGTTGGCGGTGATGATGATGCGCTACACCTTGAGAATGGTGTACAGGCGCAACAACGCGGTCAAGAACTTATGCAACGAGAACTTGATCTGAATGGAATTGCCGGTCTAAGAGTTGACCAAGAAGCTGCTGACGCACCCGCACGATCTCGTAATATCCGTATCATTGCAGAGATGTTACCAGAATTTAGAGGTTCCCATGACGCCTTCTGGAAGTGGGAACAACAGTTGGATCTCCTCAAAAATAATTACGGTCTAGACGAAGTCTCAACACGACTGATCGTGGGTCAACGGTTGAAAGGAGGGGCATTGGAATGGTTTCACTCGAAACCCGAACATTTGGGGATGACTCTGGAGGAACTAATGAATGAAATGAAATCAACATTTGATCATCGACCGACGAAACTCGCCCTGCGACGTCAATTCGAGAGCAGACAGTGGAAAACTCAAGAAACTTTTGGCGAGTACTATCTCGATAAGCTCGCGCTCGCCAATCGCATCACTATCGCAGAGGATGAACTCGTCGATTATCTGATAGATGGAATACCTAACGAATCACTCCAGAGTCAAGCCAGAATCCAAAACTTCTCTACAAAAATTCAGTTACTCCGAGGCTTCAAGAAAATATCGCTGAAAACGGCATCAGTAACCAACGACAGCCGCGAGAAAAGAGACGAACCGAGAGGACGTAACCTTCCCCAGAAAAGGGAGCCTCCCAAGTCATCCTCGCCTGTGGATCAGACCAACACCCAGCAGCCGCCACGAGAAGATAGGGCTGAGAAAACCAATGGCTCATTGGTGGTAATGTGTAACTATTGCAAAAAACGTGGTCACAAAGGGAACCCCGCCAAGTGTCCCCCTCCGATTTCAACGAAACTTTGGGAGATTGTAGAGGGGGTGAAAATATTCGACACATATTTTTTTATATCTGCGGAATTCCACCCCAAGGGGGTGTAATCAACCCCTGAAAATTGCGGATTTCGCTATTCGATAGCTCGTGAAGAACGAACGGCCGAGGATTTTTGGCTGACAAGGTGCTACCGGGGGTTTTCGGGGCCGCTGATTACGAATCTGGCATCAGATTTTCAAAATTCGAAATGGCGGATCCAATATGGCGAACGTCGAAATGAAAAATAGTACCAATTTTCCCAAAATTCTGTACCCGGCGGTTTTCGGGGTCGCTGATTACGATTCTGGTATCAGATTTTCAAAATTCAGAATGGCGGATCCAATCTGGCGAACGTCGAAACGAAAAATGGTACCAATTTTTCCAAAATTCTGTACCCGGGGGTTTTCGGGGTCGCTGATTTAAAATGTGTGGTCGAAATTGGAAAATTCAACATGACTGACACAAAATGGCGGACCGACTTCTTCCAAAATGGTGTGGATTGCTTCGGATTCGGTATCCCCGGGATTTCGGGGTCGCTGATTACAAATCTGAGGTTAGAATTGAAAAATTTATATTGAAAAATTACGAGTAGATGAGTAGACGGACATTGTATCGTTAGAGATGACAAGAATATGACGTGATGATTTTTTGTTCAATAAAAATATGATTTCAATTCCAGAAATTGCTATCAAATCTTCAAAAACTGTAATTTCCAAGTATTTTCTAAACAACAATGTAAATATTTTCATAAAAATTATTGCCAATATTCTGGTAATTTCATAAATTGAATGTTCCATAAATATTTATGCAATATTGCGTGAAAATATTGGTTCATAAATATGTACGGTAAATGTATTTCTATTGACATATCATGAGTAATGAATGATTGATAATAAATAGTTCTGATAGAAATGCTGTGCTGATAACCAGAAGTAGAAATATTCGGTGATGAGAAACGCGTTTTATCTTATAAACCGAACTTACATAAGACTTCTTTTTCTTACATAAGATTTCTATTTCACAAGTAAAAATATTCGGTGATAAGAAACGTGTTTTATCTTATAAACCGAACTTACATAAGACGGTTTATCTGTTGTCGTTCAGTGTATTTTTACGTATGGAGTTGAGTTCATCCATCCCCCTAAAGAGACTTGGAGAAAAATGCACGTCAATCCGTTGAACGTCATTCAGCTTTTGTCTCTAGCATTCAACGCTATTAAATTACTCGATTCTCCAGTCACGGAATCCGAAAAGCAGTTGAGCGAAGAGCTCGAAATCATCATCAAAGGTGCAATGATACAGCCAATGGAAACTGAAATTGAATGGAGTTTGGATTTTGAACATCCAAATGCAGTGCACGAATCGGAAATTATAGAAGACAACGATGGAACAGAAGACTGGAATCATCAAAGATTTCTGAATCCCAATATAGATGCTCCGGACCAAGTTTGCACCATCGATGATGAAGATTTGGATTATGATTACAAAAAACGAGCGACAGAATTTTGGAGGTCCGGAAAAACGGGAAACAGAAAGGTATCGTTCGTTCAATCAAAATTCAGAAACGTTCAGTCTGTGCGACAATCACGGCGCTGGGCACATCAAGTTAATCAAGGTGGGACATACAGAGAAAAGTTGAAAATGATCTGTGAGTATACTCTTAACAATGTAATGGATGCTTTAAATAGGAAATTGCCAATTCACGATATTGATATTAGACGTTGGGCCATACGAGGGCGACAACTGTTTGATATGGCACCAGCAAAATTTAAGGCATCCAAAACCTGGCTATTAGAATTTAAGAAACTTCACGGAATCGTGTCGCGGAAAATTACGAAACATATAACAAAAAATACATTAGCAACACAGGAATCTTTAAAAGAGCAGGCTGCCATCTTCATTCAGAAAGTAAAAACCCACATCGTCGATATCGGAGTCGAAAACGTTTACAATTCCGATCAGAGCGGTTTCAATTTGGAGCTACATGCGGGGCGAACCTTAGCGTTGCGAGGGCAAAAAACAGTGGAATCAATAATACAATCAAAGTCATCAACAACGCACAGCTACACCATACAGCCTTTGATTTCGGCCGATGGCAAATTATTGTCACCTCTATTAATTGTTTTAAAAGAATCTAGTGGAGGATTTGGTCCTCGAGTGCAAGAGACTATGTTTAAACCACAGAATGTATATCTTATGGCTTCGAAATCTGGGAAATTAACAACCGAACATTTTAAACATTTGGTTTCAAGACGTATACCTTCCGCACACCAGTCCGAAATCGGTAATATTATTGGATTCATGGAGTGGTCAATGTCCGGGCGTATTTGAAACGATGAATTTCAATGGACAAAAAGTAGAACTTCTAACCATTCCCCCAGGGACAACTGGAATTATACAGCCACTGGACGTGTACGGATTTCGCATATGGAAGAATTATATCAAACATTTCTCTGATATCGTGATACTGTATGATTACGACGTGAATCTTCATTTGAGAGACAATATCGTCAAGCTGCAAAGTCTTACTCACAATCAATTTTCGGCTCCTAGATTTACAGATCTTTTCAAATATTCATGGTATAAAAGTGGATACATAGACGCAAGACCACCGAAATTCGAAAATCCGGTTCAATATTGTTTTACCGAGAGTTCTCCAACGTGTGACATATGCGGCGACGTTGCTATCATCAAGTGTGCGTGGTGTAAGAAGTCGCTATGTTTAAAACACTTTTTTCATGAATATCACTATTGTCAATTCGTATACTATGTTCGTATATTATATTCGTATACTATAACACCATTATATCATAAAAGTGAATAAAACGATTGCCAAAGGTAGCTTAATCATGAATTAGCGAGGTATTTACCACACCGTATTTTTTTCTTCAGTCATAAAACTGTTATTAGTTTGTGGGGTCTTTTATTTATAATTTTTGAAAATCTGATACCAGAATCGTAATCAGCGACTCCGAAAACCCCCGGGTACAGAATTTCAGGAAAATTGGTACCATTTTTTGTTCCGACGTTCACCATATTGGATCCGCCATTTTGAATTTTGAAAATCTGATGCCAGATTCGTAATCAGCGACCTCGAAAACCCCCGGGTACAGAATTTCAGGAAAATTGGTACCATTTTTTGTTCCGACGTTCGCCATATTGGATCCGCCATTTTGAATTTTGAAAATCTGATACCAGAATCGTAATCAGCGACCCCGAAAACCCCCGGGTACAGAATTTCAGGAAAATTGGTACCATTTTTTGTTCCGACGTTCGCCATATTGGATCCGCCATTCTGAATTTTGAAAATCTGATGCCAGATTCGTAATCAGCGACCTCGAAAACCCCCTGGTACAGAATTTTGGGAAAATTGGTACCATTTTTCGTTTCGACGTTCGCCATATTGGATCCGCCATTTTGAATTTTGAAAATCTGATACCAGAATCGTAATCAGCGACCCCGAAAACCCCCGGGTACAGAATTTTGGGAAAATTGGTACTATTTTTCGTTTCGACGTTCGCCATATTGGATCCGCCATTTTGAATTTTGAAAATCTGATGCCAGATTCGTAATCAGCGGCCCCGGAAACCCCCGGTAGCACCTTGTCAGCCAAAAATCCTCGGCCGTTCGTTCTTCACGAGCTATCGAATAGCGAAATCCGCAATTTTCAGGGGTTGATTACACCCCCTTGGGGTGGAATTCCGCAGATATAAAAAAATACGTGTCGAATATTTTCACCCCCTCTACAATCTCCCAAAGTTTCGTTGAAATCGGAGGGGGACACTTGGCGGGGTTCCCTTTAAGTTCCACTGCCCAGCATTAGCAGCGAGGAATAAACGGCCATGTTTCGAGTGCGGAGAGTTTGGCCACATAGCGAAAGACTGCCCAGGGAGGCCAGCCCAAATCAGCAACGTGACGGAGGGACCAGAGGAACCAACGGCATCGGCATTGAACAATGAGTATCTTAGGGAAATTGATTATGTTATGTGTACCGAAGAGAGTACAGAAAATTCTGTAAAACTAGAGACTTTGTTGGACAGGGGTAGTCCCGTCAGTTTTATCAAACTTAAGAGCATGTCCTAGTCCTACCTTTACCGGCTTTAAAAAAAAGTAAAACAACGAAAAAACTCCGAAACGATGGTTAAAAATGATATATAATGGATTTATTCGATGATTAGGGACGAATAGGTTCGATCCAGTACCCGAGATCCGTTGAAATCGAGAAAAATTAATTTTTTATGTTCGTCAAGTGCGTCCGTGTCACCTATTTTGGTTAATATCAAAGTCTACGCGTCAAAAACGCAAAAACCGGCAACGTACCCCTAGTCTACATGCAATAACAAACATTTGTGTCTAAAAATTTTGTTGCTTCACGCAACAATGGGGCGATCAAACCGAAAGTAGAGCGGTAGTCAAGATGTAAATAGTGTAAAATTGTCGATTTCTGACAGCTGATCGTAAGACATGAGATTATAATATAATTATTATATTGAAAATATAATATTTTTATTATTTTTTGCCAAGTATTATCATTGATACGTGGCAAAAAATAATAAAAATATTATATTTTCAATATAATAATTATATTATAATTGTAATTCAATTATTACGCACGATAATTTAAGCGCAGAGCCATCTGTCGGGCGTTTCGTTAGCCGAGGACCGTCTCGTGTCTCACGATCAAGCTGTCAGAAATCGACAATTTTACACTATTTACATCTTGACTACCGCTCTACTTTCGGTTTGATCGCCCCATTGTTACGTGAAGCAACAAAATTTTTAGACACAAATGTTCGTTATTGCATGTAGACTAGGGGTACGTTGCCGGTTTTTGCGTTTTTGACGCGTAGACTTTTATATCAACCAAAATAGGTGACACGGACGTACTTGACGAACATAAAAAATTAATTTTTCTCGATTTCAACGGATCTCGGGTACTGGATCGAACCTATTCGTCCCTAATCATCGAATAAATCCATTATATATCATTTTTAACCATCGTTTCGGAGTTTTTTCGATGTTTTACTTTTTTTTAAAGCCGGTAAAGGTAGGACTAGGACATGCTCTTAAGGTAGTTGTTCGCGTACAGTCCCACCAAACGTGAGTTTCAGACAAGATTTTGAATACTTCTCGATGGGGAAAAAATCTGAAAAAAATCGAGCATGTAGGAGATCTTCGGGAGAATGATTTTGCATAATGATAATTCAAAAAAGTTAATAACAAATTGATGGAAAAAAAAACTGTTCAAGAAATTAGCCGGTGACCCAACTTTTTTTTCAGGTGAAAATGATTTGTCAATTTTACTGAATACGTATGAATTTTTTGAGAATTTTGGTAATATTTTTGAAAATTGAGGTTTTTCATACCTGACAAATCTCAATTTTCAAAAATATTACCAAAATTCTCAAAAAATTCATACGAATTCAGTAAAATTGACAAATCATTTTCACCTGAAAAAAAAGTTGGGTCACCGGCTAATTTCTTGAACAGTTTTTTTTTCCATCTATTTGTTATTAACTTTCTTGAATTATTATTATGCAAAATCATTCTCCCGAGGATCTCCTACATGCTCGATTTTTTTCAGATTTTTTCCCCATCGAGAAGTATTCAAAATCTTGTCTGAAACCCACGTTTGGTGGGACTGTACGTGAACAACTACCTTAAATATGTTCCAAGCGATTTTATTGACCCGGCAGATGATGTTCAAAATAAATTCACGGGGATTAATAGTAGTAGTCTTGTTATCTTGGGAACAGTCAAAATGGATGTAATTTTCAGTTCAAACAGGTGGTTGTCGAAAGCGCGTTTACTTATTGTCCCAGATTATACAATGAATGCATCAGTGGTTTTGGGAAGAGATTATTTAGGTAAACTTGGCCTTGTACTGAGAGAGAAAACCGAGACTATTTAACACATTGGAGATATTATGAATATAGATATCGCGTTGGAAGATAATCTGGTAGACTCACTGAAAATAAATCCTGATGTTTCATTTAAGGTTCAAAAACAGCTGAAACAATTGTTTGAGGAAAAATATTTGAAGCCCGAGCGCCCAGAACACCCGCAGGTCTCCGCGGAGTTACAGTTAACACTGACCAATCCGCAGCCCTTCCATTTTCAGCCCCGTAGACTCGCTTACACCGAAAAAGAGAAAGTTCGCGAAATAATTGAGGGGTTAGTACAGAAGAAAATTATCAGGCCAAGCCATTCAGAGTATGCATCACCGATTGTCCTCGTTAAAAAAAAAAACGGTGAGACACGTATGTGCGTCGATTACCGTACCCTTAACAAATTAACGCTTCGTGATAATTACCCGTTACCGCTGATTGAGGACCAATTAGACGTCTTGAATGGTAAGAAATATTTTTCGGCATTGGATTTGAAAGACGGCTTTCATCATGTTCGCGTCGCGGAAGAGTCAGTAAAGTACACCACTTTTGTTAAGCCGATGGGACAGTATGAATATGTGCGTATGCCATTTGGGCTCAAGGGCGCACCATCTGCGTTTCAAAGGTGGGTGAATGAGGTTCTCAAAGACTTCATCGGAAGAGGCGATGTGGTAGCTTACCTTGATGATATATTGGTAGCAACTACCACGGTTGAACGTCACTTGAAGGTGTTAGATGAACTTTTCGGAGCTCTTGTACGTAGTAAACTTCAACTCCGCCTCGATAAGTGCGTGTTTCTGTTTACGGAAGTTGAATACTTAGGATACCGCGTTAGTGCTGAGGGTATACGCCCAAACAGACATGGTACCAACGCGATTTTGAATTTCCCGGTCCCGAGCGACTTGAGAGGCGTAAGACGCTTTTTGGGTATGTGTTCTTACTTTAGAAAATTCATTGAGGGGTTTTCGGTAGTCGCAAAACCTCTGACCGATTTAACTAAGAAGGATGTAGCATTTCAGTTCGGGGAGCCTCAGGCGAAAGCATTTGAGCTATTAAAATCGCAGCTGGTCACTTCTCCGATTCTGTCAATTTATAGTCCTCATGACGAAACAGAATTGTATACTGACGCGAGTTCCCATGGGTTTGGCGCGGTTTTAATGCAGAGGAAGGCTGACCTGAAGTTTCACCCCGTGTTTTACTTTTCAAAACGCGCGACAGACGTTGAGAGCCGATATCATAGCTTCGAGCTGGAAACATTGGCAATTGTTTACGCACTGCGTAGATTCCGTATTTATCTCCAAGGAGTTAAATTCAAGATCGTGACTGATTGTAACTCTCTAAAAATGACGTTAGATAAAAAGGAAATAAATCTGAGGATCTCGCGGTGGGCGCTCGAGCTCCAGAACTTTGATTATGAGGTCGAACATCGATCAGGAAACCGGATGCAGCATGTCGATGCACTAAGTCGCGCACCAGAAATTTTGGTGGTTACAGACAATCCTTTGGAGGTCAATCTCTCTCTCAGTCAGGGCCGAGATCCCGAAATTGTTAAGATCCGTGAAACGCTGGAAAAATCTGAACACCATCTGTATGAAATGCGGAATGGCTTAGTCTTCCGTAAAGAGAAAGGAAACTTACTTTACTTCACTCAGTGTGATTTTGGACGTTTTACCCACGCTTCGCGTGGCTAAAACCCCCATTTTCACACCTCCTAAAGTAAAATTTTGTACAATACTCGACGGAAAAACTTCTCCTGATCTCGTGTGATTGCAAAACTCGCCTTCGGCTCGTGCTGCAACCTCACACTCGTCAGAAAAAGTTTTACCGGACTCGTACTGTAATGTACTATTTTTATGTACCCAAGAATATGATAATTCATGTCATCCGAAAATACCACGAAGAGATAGGACATTTGTCAGTAGAGAAAACGTGTAACGCAATTAGATCAAACTATTGGTTCCCAGTGATGAATGAAAAGGTTAAAAATTATGTTCGTGATTGTTTGAAATGCATTGCTTATAACCCGGTGACTGGAAAGGCCGAAGGATTTCTGCATAGTATCCCGAAGGGAGATATGCCCTTCGGTACGATTCATGTCGATCACTGTGGGCCAATAGAGAAGGCGCGCCTGGTTAAAAAACATATCTTTGTTGTGGTAGATTCATTTACCAAGTTCACTAAGCTTTACGCGACAAAAACAACGTCCTCGGCGGAGGCTATCGATGCCCTTCGGCGATTCTTCGCAGATTACAGTCGCCCAAGGTGTATCGTCTCTGACCGTGGCACTTGTTTCACGTCAGCTGAATTTCGCGAATTTCTCGAAGAGAGTAATGTCAAACAGGTACTGATCGCCACCGGTTCCCCAAAGGCCAATGGCCAAGTGGAGCGAATCAATCGCGTTTTGGGAATAATGCTCGGTAAATTAATCGATAATGACTCAGGGAAGTACTGGTACAAAGTGTTAGAAGACGTAGAGTATGCATTGAATAATACAGTACACAAGTCAACAGGTGAGACACCTGCGAAACTTTTGGTTGGGGTTGATCAACGTGGAAAAATGCATGATGAAATAAAAGATTATTTGGACGAGACGGTTGCGATCAATACCCGTGATTTCGATGAAATGCGTGCTAAAGCGGCTGAGAAAATTGTAAAATCGCAAAAATATAAT
The DNA here is from genome assembly GCA_914767705.2 of Tenthredo notha. Taxonomy (NCBI): domain Eukaryota; kingdom Metazoa; phylum Arthropoda; class Insecta; order Hymenoptera; family Tenthredinidae; genus Tenthredo; species Tenthredo notha. Next base: position 469,903 of record OU611923.1, read on the forward strand.
GAAAATTATTTTAATAAGAAAAGAAAAGAATCCCACAAGTATGAAATCGGAGATTATGTAGTCTTTCGTAATTTCGATAGCACCCCCGGTGCTCCGCAAAAACTGATTCCTAGGTTTAAAGGGCCCTATTGTGTTACTCGCGTACTTCGTAATGATAGATATGTTATTGCTGACGTCGAAAATCACCAAACTACTCAGCGACCTTATTGTGGGGTCTGGGAAGCAGCAAACATGCGACCCTGGTGTGCTTTCGAAACGAACGATACGCGAGAGTGTGATGAAAAACTCTTATTAATGTACCTAATTTTTATTTGAAACACCTGATTGTTGCTAAAAGGATGGAACCACATGGGATTGCATCATGTGTGGATAAGTGTATAGTTGTAATTCTGTGGCTAAAGATTATCTTGTTTTATTCTTACGTTTTATTTTAGCACATGTGACGAAAATAATAGAATTTATACGTTTGATAAGTCGAGTTATACAGGAGCCGTCTTCTCCTAATTGGCAAATTGGTTATTTAAGATAATAGTCCGAGGCGTACTATGGCCAGGACAGCCGAGTTGTAATAGTGGAACATAAACATAGGGTGTGGGTGAGTAAGACGCTTCAACGACTTATCCCCACCCCATGAGACAGGTAACGATAACCGAAAGACAGTCCGGCGTAAACCTCGAAACTGTAACGACCATATTTGAATAATAAATTCCCAAGTACATTAATTCTGTGATTCTCCTTTTATTAACTTACCTCCTGACAGAGAGCAACCTCACAATTTCTTGAAAAAAGTGGAATTGAACTCCCTGTGATTGTTTTCTTAGATGGTCATGTTTCTCACATGTCTATCCATCTGAGTAGGTTCTGTAAGGAAAAGCAGATCATCCTGTGTTGTTTCCCGCCCCATTCGACGCATATTTTACAACCACTGGGCGTATCTTTTTTCTTTCCTTTAAAACAAAGATGGAAGAATTTAATTCGTAATTGGCGCATAGAAAACAACGGTACTGATCTTCAAAAGCATAACGTTCCAGCTTTTTTATCAAAGCTTATTAATGAGGAAAATTTCATAGATGTCATCAAGAGTGGATTTAAAGTTTGCGGTTTATGTCCATTTGATGCTAACGCAGTTGATTATAGTAAATGCGTTGAAATAAAAGATTCTTAAAAGACTCAAAGTGAATCTAACGAATCCGATTCACAAAAATCAGTAAAAGTTTTATCTCATCGGGAATACGTTGAAAGCAAAATTGACGCTGACGTTTTACAACGTTTTAAAAATGCAAGAGCTACTGGTATTGGTTGGGAAGTTGATGACAAATATGAGGTTTTGTATGATCTTTGGGTCAAGGCTGTAGAAGATGATACACATGAAGAGAATGAATTGCCATCTTCATCTTGTCTTCCTGTAGCATCTGAAGTTCCTTCTCCTTCCACTTCCAATGCTAACAATGTCATTGAATTTTCGTTTCCAGAGTTTTTTACGCCTAATCTTGAGGAATGTGAGTAATCTTTACGACTAAATAAAACTAAAATTCAAACACAATTTCTCAATATTGATCTTTTTTGTAGTTTTTTATCCGTCGGTTGTTTAATTAATTTTTGAATCATGTTTTGATTTGATTACATTTTTTTACTCTCTTCTAGTCGAAGAACGATTGGAATCTTCAAAGTCTCAGGGCCCTGACCGAAATTCCGATTGTGGAGTACCTCTTTTACCTGAACCTCCTATCCACCTACCCAGCAAACACAGTAACATACATGAGATGTACCTTGTACATAACAATGCCGCAATGGATATTACTTGAGACGTACCAAATATGTATCAGTGACATACATGGTACCTCCAAATGTCCGCAACATGTACCCCCGAATGATATGTCTCTGGTATAGGGCAAAGCTACATATTTGTTACGTAACACAGTTACATACTCGAAGTTCGATATCATCGACATTAGCGGTACCTACTATGCACTCTATACGTGGGATATTGCTTCGTAGAGATCACGTGTACGTATCACGGTATATACCCGTCATGTCATATTGTCGACATCGACAGTACATACCCTGTACTCCGTACATGAGATGCTACTCAATGAATATCAGTTCGACGTCTTCAAACTATACACCCGGATTATCGCACCCTCGAGATATCGAGTACATGCTTTATGTCGTGTGAATGCAATGTTGCTTTATGCACATAGCTTGGACGTCTTCGAATTATATATACCTGGAATATCGCATTATTTAGGTAGGCAGTACATGCTTTGTACTTTATATCTGGGACGATACTTCATCAACATCATTTGTACGTATGCTCCAATTATGTACCCATGATATCGCATCATTAATATTACCAATACATACCTTCTATTGCATATATTCAATGTTGCTTTGTATACATTCATGCTATATACCAATATTATGCGATATACTGTAGAAGCAGGGAGGGCTAGTAAAAGTCGAAGATTCAGTTAAAAAAAATAAGTTTAATACAACCAAGCTGCTTCGAAATTATAAAACATACATATATGCTCAAAAGACAAACTTATTCACATTGAATATGTATGAAAGTATATATCTGACTATATCTACGTATGCATACATACTTGGCTTGAAGAGACACTCTGTAGTATCACTTAAATCTTACTTAAACATAAAAAGTGACTTAATTCTGAACACTTGCACTTTCAAGTTCGAAAGATTGAAATCTTTTTTCAATACATAGGTATACTACCATGTGCTTAATTTGAAAATTGAGGATTTCGTTTTCCGAATGAACTTCTTTCGGATATCAACTCGAAAAAGTAGGGTTTATGCTGATTTAAATTGAGTCTTCCTTCAATAAAATTGTAATGACTAAAAAGGGCCCCCCATTAGGGCTTCAAATATTCATTGACTAGTTTTTTGACTAAATTCAGACCATGCAGCCGCAGAGACGGGGAGTCCATATATTCGAGTACAGTGTTAATGTTCATTAATGGGTCCGCGGTGGCTAACTGTTTGCTTCGGACTATTTCGGTTACAATAAAATAAAATTATATCATATTATTTTTATAAGGGGTCATTATTATTATTATTATTATTATAATTTCGGCCATCGGCACATGAAATACGACTAGAATGGAGTCTCGTTTCCGAAAAAGTCCGAATAAACAGTTAGCCACCGCGAACCCATTAATGAACATTACTTACATACGAACTCTATAAATAGTACGAATAAACTTTTAAAACACACAACATATAAATAAATTCGCGATATTCGAAGTAGACTTTCATTTAACTCTTAATAATTAAAGAAGTCTATAAGATTGGAGAAATACCACCTTATAGTATACCCAGACAACAATTTCCATAATTTATTGGTAAGAAATATACATCGGATATTATGACATTAGTAATTTTTCTTATAAAATAAATATGAACAAATTCCATACTGCTGCAACACTTTTTGGCTAATAAATTACCAATTATCCTTACCATTTCAAGTTTGAATTGAAATGCCATTTCTTTCAACTGCAGCATAGGATCAGAAGACTCATGTTCCTTATACGATTATTACGACTTTCCGTACGGTGAAAAATACTGCTGTTCATTAGTTATTTTACCCATAACTCAATGTCTAAAACATTGGTAACGGTTACTTCTCTTTTAAACCTAATTTTTCTTGGAAATTTAATGGGAACTCCAGATATATTGTCGTGACTAATATTCGTTGGGAAAGAAGTGGTAATGGTTCTTTGTCTTAAATTACTAATTTTTGTGGGGAATTAAATAGAAACTTCGGATATACTTTGTGATGCGAGATTTTATTCATAGCATAGACTTCCCTTACGGAAAAAAACCCTCAAATTTAAGGGGTAAATTCGCACCCCCAAAGTTTTTGGGGTTTACCATGAAAACTCAGGGTTTACCCTGTATTTGAGGGTAAAATTTGGGGGTAAACCCTGAGTTTTCATGGTAAACCCCCAAAACTATGGGGGTGCGAATTTACCCCTTAAATTTGAGGGTTTTTTTCCGTGAGGGTTATACCCAGACAACACAGAAACAAAACTGGAACAAAGAAAAAAAGGGATTTTTATATAGGAATATTTTAAGTATGTAATATAAGAATCATAATAAGCCCTCCCGCACGGAAATATATATATGCGAAAAATATATGCAACATATATGTCGCATATATAACATATATGTACGCAAAATACAAAAATGTCGCATATAGTTTAACATATATGTACGCATAATACATATAGGTTTGATGAGTTTTTCATAGTGTTGACATCTATGTCGACATACATGCCGCAACATTTATGTTGACATTTATATCAAACTTATAAAAATGAATGTTACTTATATGTTAGCGCAAAAAACAAATATGTCGCATATATTTTTCGCATATATATATTTCCGTGCGGGCTATGCGGGTTCTTATATTTTTTAAGTAGGTAATTTTTTTAATCGGTTGGAAGCATGCTGAATGTAATCTTTAGTCGTTGATTGGATCGTCTTAAGTGTGGCCGTACCAAAACTCTGCTGTACAGCTTCTGTAATAAAAATACAAGAGCGATCAAATTGGACTTGGATCAATATTTGACGAAGTTAGTTACATCTAATTTTCGAATCTAATATTGAATCTGAAACCAGGGGTGAGAAATAAGTTTGAACTTTCATGTCAATTCAATTCATATCAAACTAATGGTGCTTTGTGAAATTTTTTTTTTTTTTTTTCTTACGAGCTACCTTTCGAAACGGCAGCATATATCGCCTAGAAGATTCTCCCAAAATTTCAGCCCAATCCATGGAGATTTAGAGGTGGCCGACACAGGTTTTGTATTTCCAATTTAAATAACACGCTCAAATTTATTTTCGCACTATCTGGCTGCAAAACTTCTATTTTAGTTCAGCATGAGACTGTTTTAGTGACTCTAATGAGCAGTTGGGGTTTCGTAGGAGCCATGAAAAATTGAAAATGAAATGCTACTTTTTTAAATTTTAATATTTTTCTCGAATTTTCAGGAATTGCGACTAAAATTGCCTTTTCCGGTCTCAAATATTTATTAAAAATATTAAATCTCTTAGTATATTCGCTGAATATTTAGATGAGCAAAATGATTAATGCAATAGTGATATTTTGGAAATAGGGATTCTACAAAATATTCAAAATCATGAAAAAATCTTCATATCATTTTTCATCGACATCCAGCGTTTTGATTCCGATATTCGATGTAATGGTATACAAAATATCAATACAAAAACATGGGAGGTACAACTACATGAGAACATGTGTATTACACGAGATTTAATATTTTTAATAAATATTTGAGACCGGAAAAGGTAATTTTAGTCGCAATTCCTGAAAATTCGAGAAAAATATTAAAATTTAAAAAAGTAACATGTCATTTTCAATTTTTCATGGCTCCTACGAAACCCCAACTGCTCATTAGAGTCACTAAAACCGTGTCATGCTGAGCTAAAATAGAAGTTTTGCAGCCGGATAGTGCGAAAATAAATTTGAGCGTGTTATTCAAATTGGAAATACAAAACCTGTGCCGGCCACCTCTAAATCTTCATCGATTGGGCTGAAATTTTGAGAGAAAAATTAAAACCGCATTTGTACAATCAATCAGGTGAAGTTGAAATCAAAATCGTCATTATTACTCACTCTCAATTAACACGTTCAGCAGCATATCCTTCAAAGCTTTCTTATCTTTAAGACCAGTCCAGTTGCATTTGTACTGTAGTTCTACGCTGAGTAGATATTTCCATAATCTACGAGTACAATCTTCAGCAGAACTCCCGCCCACGCGTCTGAGGTGCTTCAACTGTTTTATAATGGGACAAGTTAATGAATGATAAAATTGATGAATGATACAACATGAATTTATATTTTGATATTGATGTCATATTTCAATGTACTATTTTTTTCTCGAATTCCGGATTCTTCAGTTTATTTTCAAAATCGTCCACGGCTTCCAAAGTTGCCAATGGAAATTTGTCGTCAAAAGCTTCACATGTATCGTTATTATTCAAAGATATTAGTGTAAACACTTCTTCCATCTTGGTAGACATGTAATCAAACCTTTCCGTCATCCACTTTTGATTAGCTTCGATAACGACTTTCAGTGCTCGAATTTCTTCAAGCAGGTTTTCACAAGTAGGGCATTCTGGAATGAAAGATCAAATGCCATACAATAGATGATACCTGATCGAAACACTGGTCTGCATAGAAATGGCAAACATCAATTTAAAAAATGATGAAGAAATGATGTGCAAAGAATTACAAAGGCAAGCTTTTTTAGAATTATGATCCTATATCCAGCTATTGAGCGTTCAATGATACCAGATGTTTCATAATGGAACTTTATTCTAGCCCACATCTTCATGAAAAATGTGTTCAAGGTTGTGAAGGTTGATAAATAATTAGTTGAATCCAAATCTTAAAATCATCAAATCTTCATTTCTTTGTGCCACAGCGACCCACATATTTTTGGTGGTTCTCCCCAGAGTATTAATTAAACAAATCAGGCCATGTAAGAATTGTTCACAGATGAATGATTATAAGAGGGCGGTTTATATATAAGTATGAATGGGATAAAAGAATGTATGAGTGGTTGATTCTCACCTTCATTAGGAGCAGGTGTTTTAGATTGTATTATACCATTCCCATTTTTATCCACTGTAACTTCATTTACATTATCATTCTTTGCAATCGAATCTGGAGGAGCGTATTCATTGGTGTTAGCGGTTATCGTTGAACCAGGCCATGAATTGTTATTATTTATTAGGCGCGATTCCTCTGACATACTGTCCAAATTTAAAATGTTGTGACTATTTGTCAAAAAATTAGCCAATTCCATATCTAGAATGGGTGGTTCGGTAGTTGTCGTCGATTCACCAAGTGCAAAGTCTGTGTATGATTTGTTTGGAATTGTTTTTCTTCGCTGTTTGCTCGAATTGTCTTCCTCGCTGGATAAGTTGGACGTATCTTCTGCTTGCCGTGCTTTTTTCAATGCAATTTCATAAAAATCTGGAAATAAACAGTATCAATTAGTCTACTATAGTTCACCATATAGTATTGTGAGCCGAGGACCAGAAAAAGTGTCAAATCCATCCACCGATACAGACATGAGCATAAAATAAACTGTCATCTTCATGATCGTTGTTTACCAAGTTGTGAGAAGGGCCAAGCTAACACTGTCGCGCGACGCTGCACAAGTGAGAGCCATCCAATTTCACTACCAGGTGAGATGCAAACGAAACGGTCAAAGATGACCAGCAAAGGCTTATTAAAAATCCGAGAAGATTGCAATTCATCATTCATCAGGTATTTATCAAAATCTATGTTTAACATACATCTGTCTTCGAGAGTTATCATTTTCCAACGAAGAGCAAAAAATACAGATTCTAACAAATACATAACGAGTGATGAATCGCAATTTTCTCGAACTTTTAAGCAGTCGGTGGTTGTTCATGGTCATTTTGTTTGCAATTATACAGGGTGTCTTTCAATTAGTCCTACAAACATATATGGCTGCGTTCCAAAACGTCACCTGGGTGCTCTCGGGTATGTTGTATCTTTCTCTATTGTCATGGGTGAAGAAAGGATAAAGGCACACCCGAGAGCAGATGACGTTTTGGAACGCAGCCCATGGGGCGATTCCTCTTTGAAACATAAGACGATTTTTCGCAAAAAAAATTTAAAAAAATTAAAAAAAATAAATAAATAAAGATAGGTACTCACTAAGCGTTGCGTTTTTTTCAGTTTTTTCTCAAGTTTTTTTTTTAAATTTTTTTCTGCGAAAAATTGTTTCCTATTCCAAAGAGGAATCGCCCTATGTAGGTTTGTATGACTAATTGCAAGACGCCCTGTATAAGGACAAAACGCGAATCAGCACGTGTCGTCGCTAGCCGGGCTTCCCTCATACCTCGGGAACCATACGCAATTCCACCAGACCTGAAAACATTGGGAAAAAAGGTGTTCTTAAACGGAATATCTCTGCCTGGGCACCGAAATCATTGAAACAAGCTTCGTCGCGCAATTCTATGTACGATTTCGAACACGTACGGCCAAAAAAATGTTTTTTTTTTACGCGAAAATAGAGAAGATATCCATGTAAAACGGATTTGAAAACGTTTTACATGGATATCTTCTTTATTTAAAAAAAAAAAAAACATTTTTTTGGCCGTACGTGTTCGAAATCGTACATAGAATTGCGCAACGAAGTTTGTTTCGTTGATTTCGGTACCCAGGCAGAGATATTCCGTTTAATAACACCTTTTTTCCCAGATTTTCAGGTCTGGTGGAATTGGGTAGGGAAGCACCTTAAGGCCCATCCGTAGTCGCCCACCTCCTTTTGATACAATGTGACACATTTTGATTATTATCCGATCCCAGGCGTCAAAAACGCAAAAAAGGCCAACGCTGCGCGAATTCAAATTCAATTCTGAACACATACGTCCAAAAAAATATTCGTTTCGTGCGAAAATAGAGTCTACAGATGGTTTTTACATTTTTCCTAATGTAATGTTTTTCGTAACAATGTAATAACCATCTCTAGTCTCTATTTTCGCATGAAACGAACATTTTTTTGGACGTATGTGTTCGGTATTGAATTTGAATTCGCGCAGCGTTGGCCTTTTTTGCGTTTTTGACGCCTGGGCTCGGATAATAATCGAAATGTGTCACATTGTATCAAAAGGAGGTGGGCGACTACGGATGGGCCTTAATTAATAATTTGAGAAGGAGCTCAATCAATCAAGTCGAGTCAATGGTTTTATGTTGGCCTGACGTTTCGGCAGTGATATGCTGCCCTCATCAGAGGCTATTTATTGAAATAAATAATTACAAAAAATTAATCAAATGCTCAGAACATACAAAGTGTCAAAAGTTAAAAATTAAAATTACAAACATAGTCAAAACTAAATTGTATCAAAACAAACAATGAAAGAGAAGTCGAAACAAATACAATGGTAGTCAAAAATGATAACAGGGAAGACATAAAAATCAACTAAATCAGATATATCAAAAGGAACTTAGATTACCTTAATGTGATTAATGTCACGTGAAAAAACGTTTTTTGTAATTATTTATTTCAATAAATAGCCTCTGATGAATAATACCTTAATTAATGATTTGAGAATACTAACCTGTTACAAACGTGCTTATCTGCACAGCTGCAAACTTTTCAAACTCAGGATTCGGTGGTGCCAATGTTTTGATTAGTTTTTGGCACATTTTACCAGAATCCCACGGGCACATGTCGTCGCGGAGCCAATCTTTGGGAACCGCTGCGACGGTGTTGTCAGTGAGAAATTTCACTACGATCCACATGGTTTTCACTGTTTATTTTTTATTATCGCCCTATTTATTCATTTACTATTATTAGTATCACCGACGAATGGTGCTTTATAATTTTATTTAGCAGTGAGTACTGAGTACGCAACTGTAGCTCAACGAGCACTCTGACGCGACACTAGCTAGATGCTGGCAGAAACCATGAACAAAACCGCTCGCACAGAAACACGTGTTCGATAAACGATGGGTGGCGTGGTTTGAAACTTTTCTCCATAGGGTAAGGCAGTTTACCCGGAAGATAACGAATTATTATTATTATTATTATTATTATTATTATTATTATTATTATTATTATTATTATTATTATTATTATTATTATTATTATTGTTATTATTATTATTATTATTATTATTATTATTATACAATTCAATGAATGAAGTTATATTATACGTTATGATAATTAGATAGAACTGCATTCACTTGTAATAAGTCATATTTAAATGGTTGGTTATGTGACCGAATTTCCGAATTCGGAGTTTCTCTTCTACCAGGCTTTTTCCCGTACGAAAAAGGAATTCCTCAATCTCTTTCCGTCATTGTTGTTGTCACTTTGGTATTGCTATTGTTATGGTTGTTGTTGTGATCGGTACCGTTATTATCATTATTATTATGATAGTCATTATTATCATGCCACTTTATTTAAATCAATTTGTTTTTTCTATGTTCCTTCATTATTCCAATGAACGACTGAATTAAATTTAGTTAAGGGTAGCTACCAAAGACAATTGTTGAACTATTTTTCTTGGATTACGACTTATTTGTATGTAGCTGCTAAATTTGATTCGTATTGATTGTATCAAATGATTTCGCATTGTTATTTATATTATTTCCAAGTTTCTGATTGAATGAAAGTACTTGAAAAAAAAAAAAAAACAGATCACGATTCAAGCGCGAAAGTGTGCAACATTGGTATATAAGCGAACAAGTTGTCATTACGATCAGTATTAACAGGAAAAGCGCATATTTTGCATTTAATATTTTTAATATTAATTTTGTGAACTGAATCATCTGCCATGTTTTCACTTCCAATGAATTGACCTAAAATTTCACTACAATTTCCGGGTTTTTCATAAAGATTTCCGTGATTAGTTACTCTATAGCAATAGACTGTTGTACACTTCGAATTCAAAAGGAAATACTTTATTCGAATAACGGATTTGTCGTTCAACATAACGTACGAATCTTTCTGATTTTTTCCACTTAGCGTAGTATTTGTACGTCGAATTGTACAACTTAAGAACTTATTATTCGTATTTTTGACTTTGTTGAAAAATCTCAGATTTGGTTCGTTATTTGTGTGCATATTTTGTGAATTCATCAAAAACATATTCATTTCCATAACTCTATGATGAATTTGTTGCAAAACAGCATCTGGTTTCCGTATCATCTTTTTTAATTCTCCTAGATAATTTTCGAAAGGAAAGGCACTGAACGTGTCCAATGGTCCATTACGTGAAACATCGTCACTTAAATGGATCAGAGAATGCACATTATAACTTATTTCTTCCACCCCGTAAATTTCCTCCATTTGTTCAATAAAGTACTTCAAAAGAGTCTTAGCATAAACATTTAAACTCGCCGAAAACTCATGGGAGCATAATATCCCTATTGCCGCATGTAATGACATGAAATGTTCATACGCATCCTGACTAATAATATTTTTCAATACTATAGGACCAGTGTACAACAGGAAACTCCTAAATTCAGTGGCCTTCCATCGCCTATATTCATTTAAGCTCCGTGGTTTCCGGGCGAATTCCGAAGGCGAAAATAATTTCAATGCTAGAAGCCTACTTGAAATCATGTTTACCTTCGCACTATTCAATCGTCCTCCTAACGGGCCTTCTATCCACAAATATATTAGACGTTTGACGACACCCAAGAGCACAACATGCATATAGTCTAGGGGTATTTGGGTCGTCATGCCGATCCCCGTCGATTCTAAAATTGTAGATCCTCTATGGAATTCATCGTCGGTCTTGTTCTTGAAGTCTAAATCAGTACGAATAGCTGCATCCAATTCAGGAAAGATCATTTTGTTTTTGAAATATTTCCCTTCCGTTTTACATTTACTGCAAGAAGAATATCCTGAATGCCCTTTGGTATTACATACAAAGGCTTTAGCTGGAGTGTCGCAAATGACGTTCCGAATGGCTACAATAAATCTTTGCCCTTTGTATGTAAGATTATTCAAGGCTAAATTATTGTAATCTTCGACAAATGATTCCAAATAAACGTTGACACACTTCGGTTTCGCGGTTCCACTGTATAATCCTATAATGAATGGTACATCATCAATTTGCGGGGCCATTCCTAAAATCGGCCAACAGTTCAAATTAGTACTTCGAAATATGGGTACGCCATCAATATTAATATCGATCGATATTTTATCATCTCTGAATTTTAGAGATTTGAGGCCGTTAAGCTTCGCTTTTAAATTATGTTCTATGCCAAAATGACAATAACTCCCTGGTTCAACCACTTTGGTTGAAATTTTTGTAGGTGTTTGCAATAGAGTTCTGGCATCCCGCGGCAACATTTGAAAACCATGATCTTTCAAACCGTTCACCAAGTCATTCAGGGCACTATGAGTGATATTATGTTTTAAGGCCCATTTTGTTAGAAATAATTTGAGACTTCTGAAGTTCTGAAACTGATCGAGAGTTTTGGCTATTTCGCTGTCACTTTCACTATCACTACTATCATTTTCATCGGAAATCAACGCACTGGCGCCTTGTTCATCGTCGCTTCTTCTAACGTTGTCAATATCCTCGGATATGTCTTCATCGCCAGCTACGCTACTATCGGTTGTGTGCGAGGACTCATTGCATTGCGCAACAGTTGAGCCACTCGGTATATTCAAAGTCTGATTTGATTTATTTTGTGCTAACCGATCACCTTCAGTTATACTTCGATGATTACAGTAGTCATCATCATCATCGCCGATAATACTTATAGCTGTATTCGTAGTATCATTTGTACAATCATCATCAGTTGTCTTTAGTACTGTTTTTCGCAAATCAGTTTTCCATTTTTTCAATTTTCTGCTCTTGGTACTCCTGGACGAGCCGGCTAAACTTTTACCACTGCATTTTAATTGAAATCTATTCATTTTTACCGTACGTCAATTACAAATATTATATAATTATGCACTGCACATCGACCCGAACAACACGAAGCGTAATTTAAGACTGAAGAGCGGAATTTTCGAAAGACCGCGCTTCTATTTATGGGATGTAAAAAAATACGTATTCGTTAGGCATTATTATTTTGTCACCGAAATGTGCGAAAAATGATAACATTTATGAATATTTTATCTTACGGATGTATTCGAAAATTTACGGAATTTTCATATTATACAAAAATAATGAAAGATCACATATATACTTTTTTTACAGGCGTAGATATGAAATAAATATCAAATTCGATCTAAGTTATTATTTTGCAAGGCTAATTTACATAGCAATTCTGTATTAAAGAGCTATAATATTTTGGTAACGTTGATTATGAAAATATTATGCACCACATCATATATACCGACTGATATACATTTATTCCAAGCAGAAAAATGACATAATTTTTGTAAATCTGTGATATCGAACTTCATCTCTCGCTGTAATTGTGTATTTCCTACAAATTTCGGAATGCATATTTTAGGTATAACTCTTCTTTCATCTTTATGAGAAAAAAATCACTGTATATATTGTAAAGATTCCAATATTCAAACATAGTGTATAATTTAACGTACGAGGTTTCATACCTATGGGAAATGATGCATCATTTATATATCTTGAACAAGATCATATATTATACATCGTAAATTCTACATCAACTGTATCATTTCTTCTTACATATTTTCGAAGTAGAGAAATTGTTGTCTGGGATAAATGATGAAAACGTAAAGGATTTGATATTATGAACATTAGCTGCTATGTCACTATCAATGGAGTGCTGACAATTTGAGTCAAGTTCATTTATGATGAATATGATAAAATAGCATGGCAGTACACCATACATTGAACAATCAATTGTTTATAATGTTCCTTTAATATTGAATACTGGAAACGAATGCAATTTCAGGAAGCTAATGAAATACGCAATCGATGGTGCCATACCAACCTTGGATTTGAGGCAACCTTAATGAGAATCATAAACCATAGTACTCTGAGGTACATTTAGAAAATCTTCACGATTGTATACATAGAGTAAGCTACAAACAAACTAAAAAAAACTTAAACAACCTATAGCATGACTGCAGGTAACCAAAAAATTACAGTATATATATGTATATAGGGTGATCCAGAATGCGGTACTTCCCTTAAACCGGTGGATTCCTTGCAAAAATCCAAGACCAAAATTATTCATCCTAAAATGTCGAAAGCCAAGTCGTTTTCAGGTAGGAGCCATTTAAAGTAAGTCAATACGAGAACAGATACGAGAATGGCTCGCCGCTGCTATTGTTGGCCTACTGGATCCGGTAGGCGAACAATAGCAGCGGCGAGCCATTCTCGTATCTGTTCTCGTATTGGCTTACTTTAAATGGCTCCCACCTGAAAACGACTCGGCTTTCGACATTTTAGGATGAATAATTTTGGTCTTAGATTTTTATGAGGAATCCACTGGTGTAAGGAAAGTACCGCATTCTGGATCACCCTGTATATGTCTGGCTTGCTTCACGAAGATACGCTATTTTTGTCGATTGAGTCGTTGCCTTGCATGACGAAACCATTCGGATGAAATCACTTCAAAATCTTTGACACTGCAGTGATTGTTGTTCGTATTGAACTGTAGCATGAGAATATCTGGAAATATAAATAATAATTAGCCAAATATTAAGAAATGAGTCATGTGCATAAAATGGCACGCATTATTAATTATTTCACGGAGGTAATCAGAACTAGCCCAAGGCTTTTACCTTTGATAATATTAATAGCTTTTGAGTCGGATATTCTGTGGTTTTTACGAAGCCCTAACCAAGAGCAGAGCACGGCTGCTTCATTCGTGAATGTGCTTTTATATGCCCTAGATATGGAGTCCTTCAGGCCGTTCCCGCCTATCATTTTAATATAAGATTCCTAAAAACAGTCATTTATATAAATGTATAAATTCAACCGATACACAAAGCTGACAGTTGGTGTGGTGTGAAAAAAAAAAAAATAAGTTTACAAATAGTTTCCTGTTGTCTTCTTCGCTGAGGTGTTCTTCAAATTGTGCCAATGCTTCTAAGTCCTTGATGGGTAAGAATCTTTTGATAGGTTCATGGGCATCAACCCGTGTGAACTGTCCATTGGCGTCCAGCATTTCACCCAGGTCATTTAACTTAAGTTGAATTTCACTCAGAGCTTTCCAGATTTTGTTCAGAGCTGAAGAATCTGTAACAGTTCGCACTTTTATCAGCAATGTTCCATATTATGCACGGTAAAGAGGATTGTAAGCCTAATAAAGTGTTGCTAAAGGAAGATGGCAATGAAATGAGTGAATTTATATGAATACAGTCCAGTCGAATTCGAGAAATTGTAGAGTTCAAGATAGAAATTCAATATCTACTAATCATTATCTAGTTCAATTTACTTTCGTGAAAAGCCAAGCCTTGAATCATGCTAGATATTCTCACAATCAGATGAAATTTTTACTTTAAAAGGTTCTTTGACAAAAGTTGAACAAATCAAAGTGACAAAACTTAATCAAATTGATGGAACAAGCGAAGCAACAAAATAAAATTCAAAAAATAAAAAATTTGGAATCTTTTTTTTTTCAATTTAATTAAATGGATTTTATGATATGATAAACAACACCAAACATACGATGAATGGAATAAATAATTCAATTCCAGAATTGATTTATTTCCAGATTTGTTAAGGTTGTGCGCGCACAACGTAGCTAGTCGAAATAAAATCTAAGTTGTTTTATCTTTAAAATAAAAAAAAATAATTGTACAGATTAATACATTTGATTTATATAGTATTTAAGACCATTCAGAGTCTGCTGAAGTTAATTATTTAAAAAAAAAAAAAAAAAATTTTATCTGACTTCGGCATTTATTTGCAAGAAATACATCTGGAAACACCGCATCTAACAGCTGTGTGTGCTGTTGTAGTCATGTAGTGTTTGGTTATAATCTCAACAATTATTTTTTTAAATGAGTGATCAACAACATGAGTTCAGACACAACGGACGGTTCACACATAAAAATATTAGGGATAGTATGAAAAAAAAACCTACTGAAGTAACCAATAATCATTTAATTTCAACATGCGCGTCACTTTTCGTTCAACGTTGCCAAACTTTCACAACCCATCTATATCATTTATTTTCAATCATGCCTTACAGATAATTTAGTTGATTTTCGATTATTCCAATTAAAATATCTCCAAACTACACGGTAAAATACTTTTTTTATCATTTTTACATAATCCATGAGAATTAAATAATATGAACGTCAGTTTTCTAGATTTCAATCTATGGAAGTTATGGTTGAATTTTATGAAAAATGTGTGTATTAAACGGGATTGCCTATAGTTTACATGGTAAATATTCAGTTTTCAAAAATTAATTATGCAAAGACTACACGTCAGATCTGAATCAAAAAATTAAATTATATCTATTCAATATCGATTAATAACAATTACAAATTCAGCTGGTGATCCATACTTTTCTTTATACGTGGACAACCTTATTAAGCTCCTATGTTACGCTAATTCTTTTCGTTTTTGAATGTCTGAACGAGATCCAATCACAACATTCTTTCTCCCTAAATTCAGATTATGACGGTAGTATATATACATCAGGGTGCTTTTCTTGGAACGAGTTTTTGTATTTCTGAACTCCCATTTGAAAATCTTGTTGTACATATTACGTCCTACTCCACGTTCCTCTCGCCAACCTGCTATCATATCTCCTTACATGATACCACACCTCCTGTCTTCCTACCTTGCTATCTTTCTCACGCTGACCCGCTGCACACTGCACGCACAAGCGCATCGGTCAGCAATCCTCTAATCCCCACCTTTACCTCAAGACCTCACAACTAACGAATTACGATTACAATAACACA
This sequence comes from Tenthredo notha, assembly GCA_914767705.2. NCBI lineage: Eukaryota > Metazoa > Arthropoda > Insecta > Hymenoptera > Tenthredinidae > Tenthredo > Tenthredo notha. Next base: position 486,309 of record OU611923.1, read on the forward strand.
CTTCCCAGTCAACCTCCATCTCCTTTAGTTCTACTCTCTTTTTATCCACACATTCTCCCTAACTGACTTTTCAACCAACCTCCTTACAAAAGAATCCTATATTAATCAACCCATTTTACCAGTACGAAGTATCGACACTTATTACATACATACCAATAATCCTTTAGACAGTACTAATTGAAAAAGTTATTAGTTCTTTAACCCTGTCACGTTTGTTCCACCATCAACAATCCCTCGGTTATACTCTAGTATTTAAAACAGGGAATAAGATCCCAATTCAGACATAACATACACGTTGAAAAAGAAATCCTTTTCAATTTTTAGCTTTTCACTCCAATTCCAATTCTAAGAACTCACGCTCTTCTTTTTAAGTTTTCCCATGCTAAAAGCATGTAAATACTACTACCTTTTCTCTAGCCGCGCACAACTCAGCCGCAATTCAATGGATTGTTCTGATCCAAGACTCAATTCACAGAGAATTTAGTGTTCTTCCAAATCCAATTTGATTTCATAGCCAGAGTAATATACAATACCAATGATTGTTCTAGATTGGGAGGTACTGTCATTTGATAATAGAATAATTGTTACCTTCTGCTCGACAATCCGTCTGCTCCGATGTTGAAGGGATGACGATAGTATTCGGAGGATTTTTAGTAATATTATTACTAGAAGTATTCTCTTCATCAGAGATAGCCTGTATATTTCTTGAAGGAAGAGCAGAATCATCAATCTGTTGCACCACACCTAAATTGATACAGATATGTGACATAATCGTTGTAAAATAGTAGGTTGTATGCGCCCACATAGTTATATTATAGCATACACTCCACCACCTGATGACATGCTAACCAATTACAAATGTCATAAACCATTCCTTCACAACTCATTGAGGCTCATTAATTTACACTTTGATATCATAATTCAGAGCATTGAGTACGACTGGTCGACAAATTATTGTCAGTACCATAGATAAGATCACACATGAAATTGAAAAATAGAAGACAGTTGCCAGTAAGAGAAATTATTGTTATTCGACTATCATTCAGTTTGGAAACTTACTTGATCCTAGAGGTGGTCTACCAGTGGACGAAATTGAAATGTCCTCATTCAAGCGAGGTGGTGCTTCGAGTGTTCCTACAAATAATGAAAAGAAAGACGATAATCAGTGTAGAATAATTTATGGTCTTATACAACATCGCTCATACATACTTGGATATATAAAAATCAGGGTTTTAACGATTTTTCTTCTGCCATATAGGCACAATGGTGAGCCTACTCTTCCATAATGCTGTACTTACATATATGTTACAGAAAAGCTGGCCTTAAGTACGAACAGAAACGGAAAGAATGATTGGTTTTCTAAAAATACTCCTAACAGAGAGATTTTCATAAATCCAACAAATCAATTGCATGGTATTGGTTTAAACTATATTTGGAAAAATACTACAACGAAATCAGATTGAATACAACTAACGAAACCAATTAATCTTCAACCATTATACAGGGTGAGTCTCTTCAAAGGTCCAAAATGGGTGGGACTTACTTGCAGCAAAGGCACGCCGTGATTCGTGATCGAGCATTGCTACCCTATCCCCACCTGGATAATTCTTCACCTGATTAGCTGAATGCGTGCCTTCGCCATGAGTAAGTCCCACCCATGTTGGACCTTTAAAGAGGTCATACAAGTTATATACAGAACACTCTGTATATAACTTGCTTTGCCTTCATCGCTTTGACAACCTGGATAGACTGACAGTCAGAGAAAATCTTTTTTCTATGAGGCTACCATGCGCAGATGCAACGTGTATTCAAAAAATCATGTCAATAAGAAGTATGCATACGTTTGTCATGATCAGTATCAGAGGAATCGACGTCTTGCTCGATGAGGGTTGCATTATTTCTTCTACGGTGACCTCTTCCTGTGGGGATCTCTTCGGATTCGGTGTAGTTGATATCCTCTGCTTTTTTTCTCGCAACAGCTAGCGAATCTGTAAAAGTTATAATTTCATAGAGGCATATACATTAGGTTCCAGCACAAAACAATTAATATTTTTTCAATTTGTCTGAAGTATGCTGCAAATCTTTGATTCAAGTCGAAGATTGATAAAAAATTCCGAGAATATTTGAAAGAACGCATTGAAAATCTGAAAATTTCGTCTCCAAAATCTTGTGAATTCTATGAATAACCTTGGATAAAGAAAAGTTGATATTTCCGTTCAAATGTGTATATTCCACCACGAAAAAAATCCCTCATGAAAATCAGCATTGTAGATAACAAATGTTCAAGATTGCGATGTTCCTTTTGAAATCACTTTACCATTTGTTTACGGAAAGAGTTAAATAGTATATTCTGTAACAAGGGATAAAAGAATATGAATGCCCAAGCTGAAGGTGAGGGCTGGCATTGCCCGTGCCTGCATTCATATCTTTCATCCAGTGTCACACAGTATGTTTTTCATAACATCTGATCGAAACTTCAATTTTCGATGTTTGAGGCCAGTCGATGTAAGTTAATTTGAGGAATACATGGCAAGGAAAGCTGGTGGCGTGAATTACAATCAATATTATATTCATTTAACTCGATATTGTTATGCTTCATAAAGAGCTGTCAGTTAATTTGACGTGAAGAATATAATTGAATAGTATGAAATTTGTAACAGGGCAGTAATAACTCATTACAACGTCAAGGGATGTAATAGACTACTCAATCCATGCCAAGGGATTGCAAAAGACTATCGCATCCTGCTGGTTCATTGAACTACTACGTAAGCGCAACAGTATTATACGACATTAGTCTGAAATGAGCCTCTTTCGACTAGACGAACAAGCATCGAAAGTTGATGTGTCAGAGCAGATGTTATGAAAATAAACATAACTCACTCCATCATGTTCACTATGATCAAAATTAAGAAATAAATTATCAATTGAAAGAGCTCTACTTAAAAGTTTGAGGCAATAGGCTTTTCTAGAGATGTGACACTTCAAAAATTAAGAAAATGGGGAAATTGTTTGTATATATAAAACTGATTTGACTTACCACAGAAAGTCTCAATTTGAATAGGGTATTTTTTCCAATCTTCTGTTGGGTTAGTCTCCTTCGATATATGTGTGGAAACATTTCTCGTTGGGGGCCACCAACATTTAGTATTGTTGTCTATCAGCCACTTGGTGGGGATCTCGGATACTACTGCATCCTCAAATCGCACAACAGCATATCTTTGTTTCTCGCCACTCATGTTTCTTGTGGGACCTCAAAATAATAAAATTTGAATGTGTGTTGAACGGATTCACTATAGTATATTCACTATAGGGTGATTCGAAAAAATCGTATATTCTGTGTTTTTCAAAATTGGACATTCAATAGTTGCAGTGAGGTGAAATAGAATGCCTGTTAAAATATGAGCCCTTAATATTATTATTTAGAGGTCCCTCGTCGCAATTCTCCATTTCCCATTTATTCAACATGGGAAACTTTGCTTGTTCGTTCTGAATTTTATAACTCGCCACCAGGTGAACATACAGAAATACCCAAGATATATTTTTGTGGGGATCTGAATGCTCTAGAAAAAAGATTTCTAGTCACATGATAAATCTACTCGTTCAAAATCTACTCGTTACAAAATCGTTTTTGGTGCAAAAATAGTGCTAATAACTTTTAAATGAGTAGATTTATCACATGATGACTATACGGACCATTTTTGTAAAGCGTTCAATTCCCCACAAAAATATGTTTCGGGTATTTCTTTATGTTCACCCGTTGGAGAGTTCCGAAATTTGGAAGTAACAAACAAAGTTCCTAACATGTTAATTGAATGGGAAATTGTGACGAGGGACCTCTGAATATTGATATTAAGGACTCATATTTTAACAAGCATCTTTTCACCTCACAGCAGCTATTGAATGTGTAATTTAAATTAAAAAAATTGTCGATTTTTTTACCCACCCTGATATTCACGTCGTACATATATTTATTCACGAATTTCCTTGCAAGGAACTACAATTCGAATTACTTATTGTTAGTATAGCATCATCTTGTTCGGTGCCAAATTTGTACGCGGAAGGTGAAATAGTGGTAATGAACCTACGCCTAATCACAAAAGTACACGTCTTTCAATAATTGCTTACATAACTGGGATAAATATTATGATAAATCTAAATGATACTGCTAGTTTGAGAAGGAATGCTCAACGTGCCCCAACAAGAAACCTCACGTTGTTAGAATTTATATCTTAGTATGAGTATGCAATATTGGTATAGCTACATATTTTTCCAAGTCAGCATTGACCGTAAGCTTCAAACATTTTTGCTTTACGTCGACTAATTCTACTTCGAAAACATCGTCAGACAAACATCCTTCGATTGTAACAATACCCAGAACTTTTGAATCTAGCGGATACTTGAATAAACATCCAGTATTCAGGTACCTTCTACAGCGAAATGATACGTTATTATTATTATTATTATTATTATTATTATTATTATTCAGAATCTCTGCGATCTCATATTTTGAACCGTTCACATGTTCAATACAATCTTTGGGAGACAAGGAGAATGATGGGAAAATTATTTCTTTGATATTCATTGCAGTACGGGCTGTTTTAATGATTGGAAAATTGGGTTGATCGTAAACTGCTGGTAATTCATTTTCCTCTGCCATTCTATTACAAAACTGTTGCAAGGGGTTACGAGATGATACCTTGACTTTCTTCTTTATATTTTGCATAAAATTCTCAAATTGAAAGGCGCTGAAATTATCAAGCGGTCCAAACTTTTGTACATCTTTAGCTACATGTACCAAGCTGTGTACATTGTGACCAATGTACTGTTCTCCGTATAGGATACTATAATTTTTTACAAACCAATGCAGAAGGGAATTGGCATAATCATTCAAAACAAGATGACGCTGCTTGTCAGACAGAATTCGAGCAGCTAAGCTTAGAGTTAGGAAGTGATCATAATTATCTTGCGGTAAAATATCTTTCATGACCACAGGCCCTGTATATAATAAAAACTGCCTTAATTCGGTTGCCTTCCACCGATCAATGTCTTGGATACGTCTAGGTTTTCTAGCAAATTCCTTTGTGATACATCTGCCGAGTGACAATAACCGAGCCGATACCTCCTCTAGTTGATCCCGCCTCAATCGAACACTTTTATTACCGCTAACCCAAAACTGAATTAAACGTTTCATCACACCAAGATACAGAAGATGCATAGGATCATTTGGAACTTGAGTTACCATGCCTATATTGAGATTCTCTAAATAGGATCGTTCTTTGTGATGTTCCGGGTACAATCGATTTATAAAAGACTCATCCGTTCGCAAGTATGAATCCAACTCTGGAAAGGTCATGCGGTTATCGATGAATTCTCCTTCCTGTATACACTTAGGACATCCAAAATAGGCATTATGACCTTTAACACCGGTAACAAAGGATCTTGCAGGAGCATCACAGATGAGACAATTAAACACTACTTTTATATGTTTGTTATCGAACAGAAAACCATTTTGGAGATTAGTTCGGAAATCATCTACAAAAGGTTTGAGAAATTGATCACAGAGCTGTGGCTTATGATAACCATGAAACATACCAATCACGAAAGGTTTTGCATATTCATCGACTATTGAACCTAAGATTGGCCAGAATTGACTGCCTGAACTTTTTGCCAAAGGAACTCCATCAATGTTCACGTTTATCTTTACAGTATCAGGAGTCTTTTTATAATACTTCTTCAGATGACGCTTGATATTATCCACCAGACCAAAATGAATAAGCTTTCCGTTATCTATATCGATAATATCCTTGAACGACACCCGGGGTGTTTGCATCAGAACTCGAGCATCACGCGGTAAATTATTTAAAGATTTTACACCTCTCAGAATCCCTAACAAATGGCTCAATGCTGACTGTGGAATATTATGATTTGTCGTCCATAATACCAACTGATTTTTCAATGCGTCTAATTCATTTACATTTTCGCCAATATTGTGAATGCGCGTGTCATCAAAGGCTGTGAAAAAAACTGATGAATGATGCGGATCGTTATCCAGAGACAAATTGTTTGTATTGATTACAGTCTGATTAGATGATGACGGTATTATTTCGTGTGTGTTATCTAAACACGAATCGATAGAAGCAGATTCAACTAAAGTATCGACATCATCAATACGATTGGGCTCATTGTCAGTATCAGCCACATCATCAATATGATTAGGCTCATTGTCAGTATTAGCGACATCAATAGCTTGATAAGCCTCATATAATGGTGTAACCGAATTATTGTTTTCTGGATTATCGAAAGATTGCATGTATTGTACTATTCTACGTCTTCTTTGACGATCAGTTAAAGAAAATATAGATTTTTTTTTTCTGTTTGGCATGGCGCCCCAAAAACGAGGATCGTACCGAAAGAGTAAGAAAAAAAAACCTGACCCTTATAATAAATTGAATGGTCTCAAACTGAGCGCGCACAGCAATTCCCGATACCCTATTAAATGTAAACTTCACTAATATATACCTGAATTTCGGTTGAATGATTTCGATGGATCCCGATTACCAAGACCTCCACACGGGAAGACGCCGCTTCTAATAAGATGCAACACGTGCAGCAACACGACACGAGGGCGATAGTATGGCGCCAGCGAGCAAAAGACAAAGAGTCAAGCGCCAAAGCTTCACCGTTCTGCCACCGCAACCCAATAGATGAATTAAGATCTAACGTTCGAGTAAACCACATATATATCAGAAGAGTAAACACATACCTATGATTAGAAAAATGTGTTATAAATTTCCAACAGTTCACCGTAATCGTACCCCTTCTGAGATAATTAAACACAAGACTATGTAATTTTAGATCAGTTGGCGCGTCGAAAATTTCAGCCAATCACAGCATTCTACTTCGGAAATAGAGCTCTGTGACTGGTCAACTAGTAGACCCTAAACGCAAGTATCGTCGCCTAACCGCATATGAACACGGTATAGTATGTAAATCAAGAGACTCGGTAGAGTCTCGCGCCAAGTACATTAAAATTAACCCATTATCGACCGAGTGTTCGATTTTTCGAACACTGACTTTGACATTTTTTTAAACTATTAAAATTATTAATTTAATGTGATTCATTAATAATTATAGTCGTTTTTTTTTCCAAGTATAAACTTTAAATAATAAGACAATAACAATTTTTTGCTTTAAATTAATAATTTTAATAGATTAAAAAAATGTCAAAGTCAGTGTTCGAAAAATCGAACACTCGGTCGATAATGGGTTAAACAGAATTTAGAAATAAAGAGTCTCTATACCCGCATGAGAGCTCTTCGGTCTATACGGCGACTATATTATCCTTATTTTCTTCTGACTCGGGTTATACACGAAATTCAAACGTTTATCTCAGAATCCGGTTTCAAACAGCTTTCATTCAAGCCCAACTTTTATGCAATCGGTGCACCGCGGAGAGCTGAGATCTGATATTCCGATTTATAGAAATGCTCAGTTTGATCAAAAATTTTCTTGGTCGTCTCCGTCTCCACGATGACGTCACGAAGCAGCTGTATGGGTATATAAATAACATAGAGAGGCGTCCCTCCTTTTCTTGGGCCCACGGAAAGACTTAGGCTAGGCGGACGGGAAATTAAGAGTGTTTGCCCGTCTACCTACGAACAATATAGTCTTTGAACGCTTCGTCCTACCTCCGATAACGGATTAAGTATACGGATCTTTTCCTTTTCATTTCCGAAGTTTCAGTTTCATAATTCTTGTTTTACTATTTTTTTTTTTTTGCGTTCATTTGCCACTATGATTTTTTTTCTAAAAATAGGTTTTTTGTGTAAAAAAATTTCAGCGTTCAAAAAAAAAATATTGTTTTCTCGTTCATGCTTGAGGCAATCTCTTAAAATTGAGCTCAACATTTGAAAAGCTGTTCATTTGCCGTTGCCCAAATTTTGAAAAAATTTACATCATTTTTTTTTCGCGAAACTGGGAAAATTTCACATCATACACGTAATTTTCAAAGTGGGATCTCGAAATAGTTTGTTAATCTAATTCTCAGACTTTCTACATAATTATAACGTAAAATTTATGAAATAAATTCGAAATTTTCTTTAATCTCTGTTCTTTTCTTCATTTTTTGAACGAGAGAGAGAGAGAGAAATAGGAAAATAGTATATTAGAAAGAGAGAGATTAAGAGAGGAAAAAGAATAATTATTAAATGCACAAAATGAATTAAAAATTTTCTTTAATTTTTGTTCATTAATTCATTTCTCGTGTGTTTATCGTGATCTCACTCTGAAAATTACGCGCATCATGTAAAATTTTCTTAGCTTTTCGAAAAAAATATTAAAATTTGATTCAAGATTTGGGCAGTGGCAAAAAAACAACTCTTTAGATTTTAAGCTCAATTTTGAGAGCTTTTCACACAAATAGACGAGGGAAAAAAATTTTTTTTTCACACAAAAAACCAGCTATTTTTTGCAAAAAATTTTATAGTGGCAAAAGAACGCAAGAAAAAAAAATTAATAAAACAAAGAATTACAAAACAATATGGAATATTCCGTACAATAACTTCGAAAATAGAAGGTAAAAGGATCTGAAAAAATTTGGAATGCTGTTTTTCGATGATCTAACATATACATAAGAGATCGCGTACTGTTGACGCATAAGCTAGCTAATACATAGGGGTGAAACAGAAGTAGTAAAGATTTAACTCTACCTATATTATACATTTACAGTAAGGAAATAATTTATACAATTCATTACGAACGAGAATAATTAATCAAATTATACAAAAAGTAGTGAGATTCCCAAAAAAGCACCTCTGGTGCAAAAACCTTTCGCCAAGTACATTAATGTGATATATATTCCCCGAAAAGCACCTCCCACGTAAAAAAAAAAAAAAAATCCCAAATCAGTTGCTACTGCCAAGTACCTAGATCACATCACCTTTTTCTCAATTTCGTAATTTGGCCTTCCATTACATATAGCCACCGCGAACCCATTAATGAACATCACTGTACACGGAGAAAATTTTACAAAAATCATGTGTGACATATGCAGAGTGTCTTTCAATTAGTCATACAAATCTGCATAGGGCGACGATTCCTCTTTGAAATAGAAATTGATTTTCCGCAAAAAAAATAAAAATCAAGTCTTTTGACCCCATCTGCCCTTCACAATCAAGATCAAGATCGCGGGCTATATTTTTCGGGATCTCCACCGATCTCAGCCTGAAGAATTATTTGATAAAACGACGGACCATATTAATTTTTTTACACCCAGCTGTACAATTTGCTGCGAGTTTTATGTTATTGTCATAACCTAGTCATCGATCATGAGATATTGTATGTGAGGATCAATTCTTGGTATACCATGGGAGTCATTAAATAATGATTCAGAGTTTTTTTATTTCACGGGACGTTTCGGGATTGGTTATTCGATGAGTGCAGTATACTTAGTGTAAATAGTCGTAGCAATATATTTGTTATATTCACTTACCGTTTGAGATAAATGCATACGATAAGGAGGATATGCTCCCTAGTATATATACGTTGCACGAAAAGCTTTTGCACTTTCAACACAATCCTGGATCAGTCAGAGGAATCTTGCACCACTCAAGTTTTGATTACTGGAGAAATTGCTCCGTAAAAATTTCCTCAATCGGAAGAAATTGTAGAAAAAGAATGTGTTATATGTATAGTTTTTTTTTCATAGATTTGATAAACTAAAAAACGAATGATTATGTTAAAAAGGCTTTTTTAAACAATATTCACATGTCAGTCGCACATCAATTGAAATACTTTCGAAATATTCCAATCTTTCGTTGGAAACTTTTGAAACAGTACATTACAATACGAGTCCGGTAAAAGTGTTGCAATCACATGAGATCACATGAGACCAGAAGAAGTTTTTCCGTCGAGTGTAGTACAGAATTTTACTCCATAAGCTGGTCTGAAAATGGGGATTTTACTCACGCAAAGCAAAGCGTAGGTAAAGCGTCCATTATCAGACTGCGTGAAGTAAATATATTTCTGAGATATTCGATGCTGCGCAGGCGATTAAGGCCCATCCTTAGTCGCCCACCTCCTTTCCGTACAATGTAACGAAAAAGGGGCCGGGGAGACACATTTCGATGATTATCCGAGCCCAGGCGTCGAAAACGCAAAAAAGGCCAACGCTGCGCGAATTCTATTTCAATTCCAAACACATACGTCCAAAAAAATTTTCGTTTCATGCGAAAATAGAGCCAGCGTTTGGTTATTTCTTTTTTCCATTGTCTAAAGCCAAGGACAATGAAAAACCATTTAGACAATGGAAAAAAGAAATAACCAAACGCTGGCTCTATTTTCGCATGAAACGAAAATTTTTTTGGACGTATGTGTTTGGAATTGAAATAGAATTCGCGCAGCGTTGGCCTTTTTTGCGTTTTCGACGCCTGGGCTCGGATAATCATCGAAATGTGTCTCCCCGGCCCCGTTTTCGTTACATTGTACGGAAAGGAGGTGGGCGACTAAGGATGGGCCTTAAGTCCTTCTCAATGCTGCTGTACTATTCTGCATTTTCTACATTGTTTCTACATTACTACAATACTACATCAGTCACCAATCAAACTTTTTTGTTCTAATAGTTGCTTAAGGCCCATCCTTAGTCGCCCACCTTCTTTTGATACAATGTGACACATTTCGATTATTACCGAGCCCAGGTGTCAAAAGCGCAGAAAAGGCCAACGCTGCGCGAATTCAAATTCAATGCCGAACACATACGTCCAAAAAAATGTTCGTTTCGTGCGAAAATAGAGACTAGAGATGGTTTTTACATTGTTACGAAAAACATTACATTAAGAAAAATGTAAAAACCACTTGTAGTCTCTATTTTCGCACGAAACGAACATTTTTTTGGACGTATGAGTTCGACGTTGAATTTGAATTCGCGCTGCGTTGGCCTTTTTTGCGTTTTTGACGCCTGGGCTCGGATAATAATCGAAATGTGTCACATTGTATCAAAAGGAGGTGGGCGACTAGGAATGGGCCTTAATGAACATTACTGTACATATTCTAGACGTGACTTTGGTTTCGTCTCCGGTATGTACCGAAAAAGACATTCTCATGACGTAGCGCGACGTTCGATCTTTGGTTGCATTCAAAGTACGTATTTGAGACGTGACTTTGGTTTCGTCTGCGGTATGTAGCGAAAAAAACATGCTTATGACGTACCGAAAAATTCGATCTTCAGTTACATTCAAAGTACGTATTTTAGACGTAACTTTGGTTTCGTCTCCGGTATGTACCGAAAAAAACATGCTTATGATGTACCGAAAAATTCGATCTTCAGTTACATTCAAAGTACGTATTTTAGACGTAACTTTGGTTTCGTCTCCGGTATGTACCGAAAAAAACATGCTTATGACGTACCGAAAAATTCGATCTTCAGTTACATTCAAAGTACGTATTTTAGACGTAACTTTGGTTTCGTCTCCGGTATGTACCGAAAAAAACATGCTTATGACGTACCGAAAAATTCGATCTTCAGTTACATTCAAAGTACGTATTTTAGACGTAACTTTGGTTTCGTCTCCGGTATGTACCGAAAAAAACATGCTTATGACGTACCGAAAAATTCGATCTTCAGTTACATTCAAAGTACGTATTTTAGACGTAACTTTGGTTTCGTCTCCGGTATGTACCGAAAAAAACATGCTTATGACGTACCGAAAAATTCAATCTTCAGTTACATTCAAAGTACGTATTTTAGACGTGGCTTTGGTTTCATCTCTGGTATGTACCGAAAAGGACATGCTTACGACGTGGCGCAGCGTTTAATCTCTGGTTACATTCAAAGTACGTATTTGAGACGTGACTTTGGTTTCGTCTCCGGTATGTACCGAAAAAAACATGCTTATGACGTCACGCAACAATCGCTATTTGGTTATGTTTAAAGTACATTATATATATGTAACTTGAGCACTACACTTCTGTTCCTTCAATGTAATGTACAGATTACGTACATATCCACTTCGTGTTTGCTGGGTAGATATTAGTAAAGATCCAAATGATGTTAGAGCAGTTCTTCTTTCCAGTGATGAAGTTATCCAATCATCACCTGTTATTATTGAAGTAATCGAACCTGATGCAGTTTCTACCGCTAACAAAGAAAATGTATCTAATTATACTACTCTAACGATGCGTCAAAAGTCCTTAGATGAAGTTATGGATGAAATAATTGTGTGGCCTAAAAAAAAACAGTCTTTAAAGCGAAAACGTGCTGTTGAACATTTACCTTCAGTAATAACAGCTGATAAATGGATAGAAATCATGGAAGCTAAAGAAAAAGAGAAAACCGATAAAGAAGAAAAAAAAAAACTTAAGAAAATTGAAAGAGAAGAGAGAATTGAAAAACAGAAAAAAGCAAAACAAGAAAAATTAGAGGAAAAAGCTAAAAAACAATTAGCTGAAAAAAAACCTGTTAAACCGCGAAAAAATACTAAAAAATAACTAATATTTCCCTATGTGTGACAATTTTATTGTATTTTGTATAATTATAATAAAAATAAATTGATATATTGATAATTAATTGAGTAAATATTAATAAAATTCACTCCAACAAAATAAAATTACTTACTATGGCCAAAAGTGGTGCAACCAGTGGCCACTACTAGTGCATCTATGGCCACTACTGGTGAAACAGGAGGTAAGATCAAATATTATTAATTTTTTATAATAAGTAAGGTTCAAAGGTTTGGACTTTTAATAATTCGATTATTGATACACTAATAATGTTATTAATTCATATTTCGTCATGAAATATTTTATCTAAGTTAATTTAAGGTAGTTGTTCACGTACAGTCCCACCAAACGTGGGTTTCAGACAAGATTTTGAATACTTCTCGATGGGGAAAAAATCTGAAAAAAATCCAGCATGTAGGAGATCCTCGGGAGAATGATTTTGCATAATAATAATTCAAAAAAGTTAATAACAAATTGATGGAAAAAAAAACTGTTCAAGAAATTAGCGGTGACCCAACTTTTTTTTCAGGTGAAAATGATTTGTCAATTTTACTGAATACGTATGAATTTTTTGAGAATTTTGGTGATATTTTGAAAATTGAGGTTTTTCATACCTGACAAATCTCAATTTTCAAAATATCACCAAAATTCTCAAAAAATTCATACGTATTCAGTAAAATTGACAAATCATTTTCACCTGAAAAAAAAGTTGGGTCACCGCTAATTTCTTGAACAGTTTTTTTTTCCATCAATTTGTTATTAACTTTTTTGAATTATTATTATGCAAAATCATTCTCCCGAGGATCTCCTACATGCTGGATTTTTTTCAGATTTTTTCCCCATCGAGAAGTATTCAAAATCTTGTCTGAAACCCACGTTTGGTGGGACTGTACGTGAACAACTACCTTAATTCTTGATAAAAGATACGAAATTGAGCCCCCGGATCATGAAAGGGATCGCGCGGACGAAATCACATAGAAGTATTGTCACTTTTGAACATATGCCGATCGGGAAAAAAGAAAAAAAAAAAGTCAATTAAAAAGTAGTGACTATTTTTTAATTCATGAACCTTTTTTTTTTTTTTTTTCCGATCGGCATATGTTCAGAAGTGACAATACTTCTATGTGTTTTCGGCCGCGCGATCCCTTTTATGATCCGGGGGCTCAATTGCTTAAAGTGGCCACAAACGGCACATCTACCCTACGTATCAGAAGAAAAAAGAGTAAACTTTCGTAGGGCACAGTTTTGACCATGAACATAGAATATTGGACCGATGAAATATAATATCTATTAAACTTCTCTGATTCTGTATTTATTGCTGGAAAAAAATGTGTGGTGAATACAGGGTTACGAAGTTTGCTACTGTGACAGTCATTTCATTACAGTTTGAACCTTTTTTTGCAGATATCTGGAGACGTATCACGTATTTAAGAAGATCGTGTAAACTGTATGTCGAAGATAGGATTAACAGTGCAACCCTACATCATCGTAGTTGGCCAAAGTCTGGATACGATCTCATCGATCTACGTTTCCATCGACACAGTACTTATCAAGTCCCATCGGTGAGAGTAGCTATAGATACATGCTTCAAGGCATTCTATGCGTTACATCTGTCATATCCGGCAGAGAGTGAGCATATCTGGTACCTTATCCAGCTTGGTTTGTTCAAAGTGTCGTCAAAAAATGACAAGAGGATATCGTATGTACTCGAAATCCTGAACGCTCTAAATGGCTAGGCATGGAATCTTTTCATTCGTAGAGAAAGAATTTGTTTGTCAAATATCACGCACTCTATGGAAACAAATCAGTTTTGCTTAGACGAGATAAATAGTACTTGGACCAGTAATGATTTAATTTTTTTTTTACTCATTTCAGTCTGTAAATTCAAGTGTTTATCAAATTATTTTTATACACGAATTCTTTCTCTGAGGGTATAACTATAGTCTTATCACTATGTATCAGTGTCCATTATGTCAGTATGCATTTGCATCAGAACCACATCTAACGGCACACTTCAAATTAAGACACAGCACAAATTTGCATTCGTCCATTCGTTGTGGACAAGCTGACTGTTTTCGAAGTTTCAGCAACATTTATGCATATAGGCAACACTTGAAAACAAAACACCCTTTGACTACGCAACCATGTAGCCACGAGGTTCCGAAACCAAATAATATTGGAAAAAGTAAAACCGCTTACGTAGCAAATCTTCCTCAAACTTTCGAATGCGTTAATGATTCGTATGACTCTGATAACAGTGATTACTCCACGCTTCGGAGCAGTTGTGATAGCCCAGATTTCATTACCAGAATTCCAAAAAACAGTTTCCGAAGCTGCTACTATTTTCGTAGCTAAACTGTATTCCAATCCCTCGCTAACATGAGAATTTATAAATGACACAATACGCGATTTTGGTAAACTTCAAAACAGTGTTCAACTTATTCGACGAAATTGCAATGCTGCCGAAGGTTCGGAACCCTGCTCTGAGATCAATGATATGTTCGATATATACCAGCGCGCTTTCAAAAATTTTGACACCGAACGTAAATCGTTGCAGTTTTTTGAAAATTCAGAATGTCTCATTCGACCAGTATCCATGAGTATCGGAGCATCCATAAATCCACAACGTGTCAGAGGCCATACAGAAATGCATGTTATTAATGCTGTTAAACAAGTAATACCCTTAAAGGGTGTATTGAAAAAATTTTTAGAGTTACCGGGAGTATTGAGTTCAATTAGAGAGCATATTGAGGACGTTGCTAGAAGTGAGGCGATTGTGTCTATCCTTCAAGGCGAGCTGTGGCAAAGTATAAAGCAGTCCTTTCTTGGCAAATTCGTGCTGCCCATAATACTGAATTTTGATGATTTCGAAATCAATAATCCGTTAGGGACACATCGAGGTGTGCACAAATTAGGGGCTGTGTATTGCACAATTGGTTGTCTTCCTCATGAATATTCCAGTAAACTCGAAAATATCTTCCTTGTGCAACTCCATAATACAAAAGATCACGCTAAATATGGTAACAAGATTCTATTCGAAAACGTTATCAAGCAGATCAAAGAACTGGAAAGTGATGGTATAATTGTAGATGTCGACGGCGCAGAAACACAAGTTTACTTCGCGTTAGCATTGATCACCGGTGATAACCTTGGAATCCACACCCTCCTTGGCCTTCCGAAAAGCTTCAATGCAAATTATTCTTGTAGAGCTTGCACTGTTGAAAAAAAAATGTCACGCATTCTATTGACAGAAAATTCGGAACTGTTACGTTCAGTAATTAATTATGACCTAGATGTCGCAAACTGCACACATGGTATTCAAGAGGAATGCATCTTCAATGATATTGAAAGTTTTCATTCGACTAAAAATGTTGCTTTTGACTCGACACATGATATTGATGAAGGACTTAGTCGCATTGAGGTACCAGAAATTCTATACAGGGTGACTCAGAACTCCCGCACCACCCGGAACAGGCAGGTTCCTTATCGAATTCTGAGACGAAAGTTCCTTTACGAAAACTCTCTGAGGCCAACTGTTCTAGAGATATTAAAAATCGCAATTGACTAATCAGAGCGTCTCTCTACGACCGTAACTATGGAGCGAATGACCTGGACCGCTAAAACTATGGAGCGGTTGACTTAGACGGCCGATAACTATGGAGCGAATGAATTGGGCGGCTAAAACTATGGAGCGGTTAACGTGAACGGCCAAAAACTATGGAGCGGGTGACCTGGAACGCTGAAACTATCAAGCGGTTGACTAGAAAGACGCTCTGATTAGTCAATCGCGATTTTTAATAACTCAAGAACCGTTGGCCTCAGAGAGTTTTCGTAAAGGAACTTTCGTCTCAAAATTTGATAAGGAACCTGCCTGTTCAAGGTGGTGCGCGAGTTCTGGGTCACTCTGTATAGTCTCATATATGTAGATGAGCTTTTCTCACTTGAGACACTGAATAATAGACTGCTATTCTTTGATTTTGGCGCCAACATTGTTAAGAACATTCCCCCTCCAATTGAAAAAGAATCATTGCGAAAAAAAATGTTGCTGTATTCAGCATCTGAGATGACTTGCTTTGTACAGTATCTTGGATTGATAACATGTGACCTTGTCCCAAAACAGAACAAGGCGTGGCAACTCTACATAATTTTGAGAGAAATTATTTGTATTATAAGGGCCGAATCATTTACTCCTGAAACGTGTGATTTACTCACCACATTGATATCAGAGCATCATGCTCTTCACTTAGAACTATTTGAAAAACCGCTAAAGCCGAAACATCACTACCTTACTCATTACCCGCGCGCAATGAAAAATGTTGGCCCATGGAAACACGTGTGTGTTATTCGTTTCGAAGGAAAGCATCAAGACTTGAAAGCTAACGCAAAAGTGATTCGCTCTCGCCGAAATCCAGCCTTCACATTGGCATTAAGGCAACAACTGCAATTGAATTATAGATTCATATCACAAAGAGGATTTGAGGAACAATTAGCCTTTGGCATTACAGTTGAGGCTAAGGATTTGAAAAAATCTAGTGCAGATTATCATAATTTTCGACATCTTCTTTCTCTTGACAAACATTATTCATCTACATCATGGATCAAATTGAACGGGACAGTCTATCGTCCAGATATGGTTATTACCATTAAGAGTGACGGTGTTCTACTCAATTTTGGTAGAATTAAGTATGTGCTGTTTGACAAGGTGAATGAGGTTTTTTTCGTTTATCATGAGCTACGTATGGTAGGGTTTTCGGACCATTTGCATGCATTTGAGGTTGCGGAAACAAAAGTTTGGGGCTGTATCTCACAAAAGCAATTATCTAATTATTTACCATATAACTCGCATATTATGACAGATGGAAATATGTACGTTCCATGTGTTTGATACAACACAGGTAAAATTCCATTGAAGTTCTTCAATGTTAAGTACTTTTATACTGTGATATAATTTCTTAGCTATTTTTTTTTTAAATGATATTCTTGTGGGCGAAAAATCTACGTCAATAGGGGTGACCAGAGCAAAGGGGGCACTTCGACTGAAAATATATTCGATTTTTTTCTTGAGAATATTTTTTATCCAAAAAGATTTTAATTTTTTCCATAAAAAACTTTTCCTTGCAAATTTAAAACAAAATTTAAAATATGTTTATAGGACATTTTTTGATCTTATAAAAAGAAATAAATGTCATCAATTCTCAGTAGATGTGCCTGCTTCGACTCGGTCTCTCCAGTATACTAGTCTCCTCATTTTATGTGCATTATATTCCATTCAGTTGACTGAATGTACCAAAGTTCCTAATATATTAGTTACTATTTTAAAGATTACCAAAAGTTATTATTATTATATCTATAACATTTGTTAATTAACATTATGTCATTATATCTATAACATTTTATACGTAGAGTAAAGTTGAAAAAAACGTACTACGTAAACGTACATATATTGTGTGGTGTTGAATGATACATATTATATAATAATAAATACATACTGCTGTAATACATATATTCATGGTATATTTCTTTCATACATGAGACCTATGTTCCAATTGTATTTGGAGTCAGGTGGACTTCGAAAACGATTGGTACAAACCATTTTCATTACAAACGAAGTATATTGTATGAGAGAGCAATGACAAAACCGCTCGCGTAAAAAAAAAGAAAAGAGTTTGACTAAGATGGCGAGTTATCGTGGTCACAGAATTATTACCTAAACTGTTATCCATTATAAAATATAATTATAATTCAAGTATATAATAAAGAAAACATTAAGAAATATGTGTGAAGAGTTTAATTACTCCCGAACATATATGTTCTTTTAGGAGAACGTAATATTCAATTGATCTGAGTATGTCTGCGGTTAAATGAAAACGACGAATCTTTATATTTAACAACTGTATGAGTGTGCTTGCTTTGAATTGATTAAGTATTGCATTCATCATAAATTTAATTGATATAAAAAAATGATTGGTTATATCAACTAAACATCGACTTCAAAACACAAAACGTATTGCGTTTCGGATCAGTACATTTTGTTAAATCAAATACATGGTGCATTGCCGGAAAAAAATATCATTATTTACGTGATTGCATTGATAAATTTCAAGAAATTATCTTGATTGTCGGATTGAAGAAATATTCCAATCAACTACTTTTGTGTCAGCCTAACAAAATACCAATTCCGTTGCAATGAATGTTTTGTTAAGTCAACTGAAGGTATTTTCGTTTTTTATGCTAGATTACTTGACGACAATATCGGTCTGCTGGAGATGACTAGTTCGACTTTTGATTCGAACACTGGTTTATTTGCTTTGATTATCCGTGTGTCGATTGTACTTGGTTTCAAAGTTGTTCCAATTAAATCTTCAATCAATTTGAGTACATTATTTTTAGAGCATGTGTGTGATTGTTTGTTTTGATTGCATATTTAGTTACACCGCCATTCGTATAGTTGAATCAATATATGATTTGCATAGTTGATGTTTCAAGTTGATATATTGAATGAAATATTCAATTGATTCAACTAACTTAGTGTTGCTCTGAATGGATATTTGTTTTGTTCAATCGTGAAGAGCAATTTGAAGTTCATATATTTTCAGTTGAACCAACCGAAACGGCGTTTCCCCGCCCGTAACCGCCGGGTTTAGTTGAGTCAACCAAATTTTATTTGAATCAACCACGTTTTTTTCTCAGTGTACCGAAAATTTTATTCTGTCATACAATTGTTTCTGGAAAAAATTCTGGGAGCCATTATCCACCACGTTTACGAAATAATTTTCTCTTAAATGAGCAAAATAAATGCAAGGAAAAGAGTTTCCACTCTCTAAAATTTTTGGAGTGATTAATTCACTCCAAGCATGGAGTGACCAAGTGATTAACTCTACTTGGAGTGATTATCCACTCCTATAGAGTAAAAATACACACTTTTTCGCAAAGAGTGAATTTTTCGACTCTAATGTATGGAGTGATTAATTTTTCGCTCCAACTGTCACTCTGGGCAAGAGCGAAATCGCGAATTAGCGCCGCGCATCGGCGGCAAATTGTACGCGCAGCCCTTATCGAGGCTTTTCCCGCCGCGTCAAACACTCGACCAGCGTGGCGTCAACATATTCGTGAATACGTTTTTATACTATTTCGGCCACAGTAGGTGAGTAGTTATCATGACTAAAATGATTAATCATGCCTTCATTTGCTGTGTCTAATTATTTATCACGTGCCATGCCGTATTATAACAGTTATTCAAGCTCGTAATTGTGTTCTCAAAGTGAGGTTATGTAACTTGAGATTTACGAGAGCTTGGATAAACTCGGTTCACCGGTTCGTCTGAAAAATATTACTTGCACTCTAGATATTTTTATAATTCTAATGAAAACCTTCAACCCACCAACGAAAGATACTAATTAATGAACTTATTTTTTTTTTGACGGTCCACTCCAATATAGACGTAGTATTTCACTCTACGTAGGGCGAAATTCCCACTCCTAACGAGTGAAGCATCACCTCACTATTCATAAAATTATGCTCCAAAATAGTCAAAATGTCACTCTAAAAGAATGAAAGTGTCACTCTGAAAGAGTGAAAATTTCACTCCAAAAGAGTGATTTTTTTCACTCTTTAAGACTGAGCGATTATTCACTCTTCAATAAGAGTGAAATTTCGCTCTACTTGGATTTGCGCTGTTTTCAGTAACGCTTGGAGTGGGTTTTCACTCTATTGGAGTGAATTTTCACTCCAAAAATTTTAGAGAGCACTTCCGAATGGGGGTCAAAATAATCGTCTTCGAAAAACAGAATTTTTGAGATTTTTTTCAAACAAATCGAAGGTGTCGCACTGTTTCAATTTCCGAAAATTCATGAATAAATAACGGTTCATAAAGAAAAATTTGAAAAAATTCATTAGTGGGTGTTAGAGTTGGCGTAGCCGTAGAAAAAATTATGAACCAAATCAAAAATAGTGAGGGAAAATCATTGGTCGAGTTGGTATGGAATACCTCATATACAGAGATGTTCTGTGGAAAGTGGTCAGTCTAATGGCGGCACAATTATTTTTTTTCGCGAATGACAACGCTGCCGCTCGATCACAGACAATCGATCTAACGATATTTTCTATGTCTGTGACTGATAATAGACGACGTAGCGGTAGCTGTCACGTCGTAGGTTATAATGAACTGACATATTACAATATTGTGTAATGAAATTGTAATATCGTTTATAATACGACGGTATACGATACTATTTCATAAATAAGTAGTACTGAATTGTTAAATTAATTACAGATGTCAATTTCTATTTATTCATAACATTAGGTTATAAATAACTGTCTTGGTAAAATTTACGCATCTCGGAGTAATAAAGTTAATTAGGCAATGGCATACGAAATTGATTCTTTATGAATTCATTTTAGGTGTGAATTTCTGTTTATTTGCTACATTATTTACATCCGTGTATTTCGTCGGTGACTGACTGATCTGACTGCATCTCTTGGACAAGTAGGGTTACGAACATAGCAATGTGAATATCATTCATCGAGCAATATAAAATGCAATATTATGTAATTAAATTGTGATATCGTTCCTAATACAACGGTTCTATTGGGGCTTCCGTTTCCGGTGCGAAGAGTGACAGACGTGTGAGAGAGTGCTGCTTGAATATCTAAGGTAAATTTGGGGAATAAAAGAATCGATTGGGGAGTCGGTGAGTAGGGTGAGGGCAAAGGGAGTAAAGAACGCAGGGAGCGGAATAGGGTGAGGGAAAAAAGCAGAGTAAAAAGTAGGAAAGGGAAGGGAGAGGTAAAGAGGTTAGGTGTGACAGGGGCGATAGAAGGAGGCGGGAAAAGCTACACGGGAAAGGAAGAGAGTGGGTAGGAGAGACATCTAGGAGACAGAGTGAGAAGAAAGGTCGATAAGGTAGGAATAGGAATAGGAATAGGAATAGATAGACAACAGAGAAGGAATAGATAGACGGCGATGAGCGGGAGCGATGCGGCGGGTGAGGCAGCTGGGGGAAAGGTAGGGCGGCCGACGAACGCGGCGAGGCTAGCGGCAATGGGGGGAGCGGGATACGGGTCGCTAGACGACCTGTTCAAGAGAAAGAGAGGGGGGGATGGAGGAACAGATGAATGGGAGTGGGGAGGGGACGAAAGCGAGGCCTTCGCGAAAAGCAGAAAAATAGGTAGATCGCCGGAGAAAGAGAAAGAAAAGGAAAAAGAGAACGAAAAAGAAGATAAGGGGAAAGGGACTGGTGTAGAGAAAAGGGAGGGGATAGAGAAAGAGAAGGACGAGGGGATAATGCAGCTATTAATGCAAATAAGAGGGGAAATGAAAGCGGGGCTAGAAGAGGTAAAGGGGCAGGGAAAGGGAATAAGGGAGGAAATGGAGAGGATGAACGGGGAGCTGAGGAGAGAGCTAGAGAAACAAAGGGAGGAAAATAGAAGAAAAGAGCTAAAATGGGAAAAAGAAAGAGAGGAAATTAGTAAAGGAATGCAGGAATTGGGGAAAAGAGTCGAGGAAATAGAGAGTAGAGCAGGGGGAGGGACAGCAGAACTAAGGGGGTTGGAAGCAAGGATCGAGGGTTTACGGGTGGATAGAGAGAGGGAAAGGGAGAAGGTAGGAGAGAGGAGGGAGTGGGAGGAGAGGGTTAGGGAAATAGAAAGAAGAGTGGAAATGAAAGAGAGGGAAGAGCGGAAAAAAAATATTGTGATCAAAGGGATAAGGATAGGGGAGGGGGGGATGAAAGCTAGCGTGGAGGAGGTAATAGGAGCAACAGGTGCGCGGGTAGAAATAGAGCGAATAAGAAAAGTGGGAGCAGAGGATAGGGAAAGAGGAAGTATGGTTGTAGTTGAGCTAAAGGACGTGGGGCAGAAGTTAGAGGTGATGAGGAATAAGCGGCAACTAAAGGGTAGGAAGGAAAAGATAGAGGATGACCTAACATGGGGTGAAAGGAAGATGCAGTGGAAGCTAGAGAGGATAGCCGGGGAGGAGGGGCGCAAGGGAAAGGAAGTAAGAGTAGGGTACGGAAAGATAGTGATAGAAGGGGAAGTGTGGAGGTGGGACGAAAGGCAAGAAGTGCTTAGAGGGGCGGGAGGGAATCTGTGGGCCTGGGAACCAGAGGAGACTAGGCAGGGGGAAGAGGGGGGAGCGGGGGGATGGGAAGGGGGCACGAGAGGGGGACGGGGGGGCAGAGGCAGAGGGACGGGAAGAGGAAGGGGGTAGATAGAAAAGGAAAAAAAGGGAAAGAGGGGTGGAAGGCGACATTCTGGAACGTAGCGGGGTTAGGGAAGAAAGACGAAGACTTCTGGAAGAGACTGGAAGAGTGGGATGTCGTTGTGCTAATAGAAACGTGGGTGGAGGAGAAGGGATGGGATAGGATTAAAAGCAAGCTCCCGAGGGGGTACGAGTGGGAAGTGCAATTCGCCAAGAAAAGGAATAGGAAAGGTAGAGCAATGGGGGGAATGATTACAGGGGTAAAAAGGGAAATAGCAACTGAGGGGAGAGAAGGGGAAGAGAAAAGGGAAGGGGTGAGCGAAAGGTGGGTAAGGGTAGGGGGAGAAAGATGGATGGTTCTGGGGATATACGTAAGCGGGGACATCAAGGAAAAAATAGAGGAAATAAGGGAACGGGCGGAGAAAGGGGGTAGCGACGTGAAAGTGCTGGTAGGAGGGGACTTTAACGCTCGAACGGGGAGAGAAGGGGGAAGTTATTGGGGGGGGGGGGGAGGAAGAAGAGGGAAAAAGAAGAAAGTCGAAAGATAAGAAGATATCGGCGGAGGGTAGGGAACTAGTAAGGTTCATGGGGGAGATGGGGTGGTCAATAATGAATGGGGACACAGAGGGGGATGAAGAGGGGGAATTTACGTATGTGGGGGCGGTGGGGGAAACAGTGATAGATTACGCGATAGGGGGCAGCGAGGTAAAGGAAAAAGTAGAGAGAGTGGAGATAGGAGAGAGGGTAGATTCGGATCACCATCCGGTCGTAGTGTCGATAAAGGGGGAAGTGGAATGGGAAAGAAAGAAGGGAGGGCAGAAAAGGGTAGAAAGAGGGAACTGGTCGGAACAGGGGAGACAGAGATTTGCAGGAGAGGTGAGATGGGAAGGAGTGGGAAACGCGGAGGTGGGGAAAGAAATAGAGGAGAGGATGGGAGAATTTAGGAGAGCAATAGAGGCCGGGGGTAGGGAGGAGAGTAAAAAGAAGGGCTGGTGGGATGAGGAATGTAGGGAAAAGAAGAGGGAGGCAAGAAAAAGCCTGAGAAGGTGGCGCAGGGGGAAGGGGGACGCAGAGGAATATAGAGAGAAGAGGAGGGGGTACAATAGGATGTGCGAGAAAAAGAAAAAGGAGCAAAGTGAGAGATTTATGAGGGAAGTAGAAGAAGCTAGAACGGAAAGTAAGGTGTGGGAAATCATAAACAGGGAGAGAAAGGGCTGGAAAAGGGCCAACGAGGGCATAGGAAAGGAGGAGTGGAAAGAGTATTTTATGGGGCTGCTGGGAGGGGTAGAAGTGAGGGTAGTGGGGGGGGGAGGAGCAGCGAAAAGAGGTGAGGACGGGGAGGGGGATATAGAAAGAGAGGAAATTAGAAAAGCGATAGAGAAGATGAAAGACGGAAAGGCGCCAGGAGGGGATGGGGTAGTGAATGAGGTATGGCGATACGGGGGGGAAGAAATAGGGGAATGGGTATGGAAGGTTTGCAACAGGGTGTGGAGGGGGGAGGGATGGCCGGAGGAGTGAAAAGAGGGTATAATAGCGCCGATAATAAAGAAAGGACGTGGGAAAAGAGTAGAGGAGTACAGGGGAGTAACGCTGATGCCGACTCTGTACAAAGTATATGCCACGGTGCTGGCGAGCAGGATAGAGGAGGAAGTAGAGAGAAAAGGGATGGTGCCGCACAATCAAACGGGGTTTAGGAGGGGCATGGGAACGATAGATAATATATACGTGCTGAATTATCTAATAAGCAGGCATATAGGGAAAGAGAAAGGGAAAATGGTGGCGCTCTTTGTAGACTTAAAGGCGGCGTTCGACTCGGTGGACAGGGGGGTGTTGTGGGAGGCGATGGAAAGTAGAGGGGTGAGGGAAGGGCTAAGGACAAGGGTGGAAGAGATATATAGGGAAACGAAGAGCAGGGTAAGAAGCGGGGGGACTGTGGGAGAAAGCTTTTGGACTGCGAGAGGGGTGAGGCAGGGATGCCCACTTAGCTCAGGATTATTTAACCTGCTGCTGGCGGACCTGGAAGACGAGATGGCGAAGGGAGGAAGTGTAGGAGGGGTATGGTTGGGAGGAAGCAGGGTAAGAACACTAGCGTATGCAGACGATATAGTAGTGCTAGCGGAGAGGGAGGAGGATATGGAGGCGATGATCAGAAGATTAGAAAGGTATATGGATAGGAAGAGGCTAGTGGTAAATGTAGGAAAAACGAAGGTGATGAGATTCAGGAAAGGGGGGGGAAGAAAGAAGAAAGTAGACTGGAGATGGAAAGGGAAAAGAATAGAGGAGGTGGGGGAGTTTACTTATCTAGGGTATACAGTGAAGAGTAATGGGGGACATGAGGCACACATAAGGGAAAGGGCGAGGAAGGCGGGGGTGGTAATGAAGCAGGTATGGGGGATAGGGAAGAGGAAGTTTGGGAAAGACTGGGAGAGAAGGCTGTGGTTATTTGATAGATTAGTATGGACGGTAGTGGAGTACGGGGCCGAGATATGGGGGGTAAGAGAATGGGAGAGAATAGAGGGGATGCAGGAAAAATTTCTTAGATGGACGTTAGGAGTGGACTGGCGGACACCAGGATACGCGGTGAGAGAAGAACTGCAGAGGGACAAGTTGAGGGTGAGGGCCGGGAAAAGGGTTTGGAATTTCGAAAAGAAGCTAGAAGAGGGGGGAGGCAGTGACCTAGCAAGAAGGGCTTGGGGGGAAGTGAGGGAGAGAGTAAGGGACGGGAGAATAGAGTCAAAGTGGGAAAGGGACAGGGAAAGCTTCTATGAGGAGAGGGGGATGGAAGGATGGGGTGTAATAGAAATGAGGGAGAGAGGAGAGATAGAGTGGAGAGAAATAGAGGAGAGGGACAGAGAGATGCAAGAGGGGGAACGGTGGGGGCGAGTGGTAGAATCAAGTTACAACAGATGGTACAGGGTGGTGAAAGGCGAGGGAATACCAGGGTATTTGAAAAGGGGATGGGGAGAGAGTAGGTGGAGAAGAATAGCGAGATTCAGGCTGGGGAATGAGATGGGGGAGGCGCACTACTGGGAGGAGGAAGAGAGGAAGAAGTGTAGGGTGTGTAGGGGGGAAGTGGAGTCATGGGAGCATGTGTGGGAAAGATGTACGGGGGGAAATGGGCGTGAAGAGAGTTGGCAGGAGGCTGTAGGGAGAATACTAGGGGGAGAGGGAGAGGGGGAGGAATGGTTAAGGGAATTAGAGAAAAGAAGGATGGAAGGGGGGGCAAGAGAGGCCGCGGGGTTGGGAAGGGGGGAAGGAGTGAATGAGGCATGAATGGGAAACGGAGGTGCGGTAGGGACACATAGGATAAGACTGAATATAGGTTAAGGTAGAATTAAGGCAAAATAAGAGAGATGGCTAAAAAGAGAGTAGGCGAGAGAGAGAGAAGAACAAGCAGAGAGATAAATAGGATAAGAAACGTAGCGTTAAGATAGGCTAAGTTAGTGGTAAGATAGATGTAAGGAAGAATGTAAAGAGTGTAAAAAGGAGGTGCGGAAGCACGTTGTAACCCCGAGGGGAATCAATAAAGAACATTACATTACAACGGTTCTATTTCATAAATAAGTGGTCATGAATTTTTGCTTTATTCTACACAGCAATCAAATACACAATCAAATAGATTTACAATAAGAACAATAATTTCAATTAATTTATCACTCGATGAAACTTGAACACGCATTGATGGACTAACACATCACTTACGCAGGACTATTTTCGTACTTATTAGGCTGAGAAGACATGTAAAATATTGCTCGTTGAATGATATTCACATCGCTTTGTTCGTAACCCTACTTGTCGAAGAGATGCAACAGGTCAGTCAGTCATCGAAGAAATTCACGGATGTAAATAATGTAGCAAATAAACAGAAATTCACACCTAAAATGAATTCATAAAGAATCAATTTCGTATGCTCTTGCCTAATTAACTTTATTACTCCGAGATGCGTAAATTTCACCAAGACAGTTATTTATAACCTAATGTTATAAATAAATAGAAATTGACATCTGTAATTAATTTAACAATTCAGTACTACTTATTTATGAAATAGTATCGTAAACCGTCGTATTATAAACGATATTACAATTTCATTACACAATATTGTAATATGTCAGTTCATTATAACCTACGACGTGACAGCTACCGCTACGTCGTCTATTATCAGTCACAGACATAGAAAATATCGTTAGATCGATTGTCTGTGATCGAGCGGCAGCGTTGTCATTCGCGAAAAAAAATAATTGTGCCGCCATTAGACTGACCACTTTCCACAGAACATCTCTGTATATTGCAACAGCGATTCCCGCAGGCTCGGGTATTTACCCACGGGAACTACGTTCTATTAACAAATAAGGTACCAACGCTTCTACCTCCTCCGACTAGCAGCGACGATGTTGTTCGGCGCCAGACTTCGGAGAGAAGTCCTCTCTCTCTCTCCCTCTCGCTCCGACTAGCTAGTGGTAGAGGGATAGTTCGTGAGGGCGATGAAATAAAAACACTTGACACACGAAATATAGATTGGAAAAAGTATTTATTAATTAAAAAGAAAAAAAAGAAAAAGATAGCATTATTTTGCACAGCCTGCTATCTGGCTTCGGCCTTTGTCACCGCTACTTTGTGTTTTATTGCTAATTACAAGAAACAGGAAAATTAAACTAAAAGAAATAAATTAAATGACTCTAAATATAATATCTCAAATGACTCTACTCTACTGATATTTAATTACTAATAACGCTGAAATAAATAAAAGGTACAGTTGACAATTATCACAGACTCAGTGGGGCTAGCCTTCCGCACTGCCACCAGCTGGAGGTTCGGCTGTCAGTGGATTTCGAAGCCGATGCTTCTAGTCTCTACTGACAGCTGATCGCTCGACAGCTGGGAGGGGAAGGGTATCGGTACTCTGGTGACTCGGTACTCTGCCACGAGGCTGCTCTGACACGCAGCAGACGATCTGCGACGCGTGACGTCAGAGGCCTCGAGCAATATGGCAGCTTACTCCATGGACCTTAGGGTGTCCCTTATTTTCATCATTTTTCGAAATTTTGGAGCACGCCCGCTAGATCGATTCTTCATTTGAAAAAATGAATTTTGGCGCAAAAAAAAATGTTCTATCTTATCATTAACACGTGCGTGCAAGTACGAGATTTTTTAAATGCAAATAACATGGGATATCGCTGGATTTTCAGTTATAAGTTTTTTCAACCTTACATGTTGAATATTTCCGAGTATAAACTATGGGATGTTGTTGAAGGACGATGCATTTACATGGAAAAATATTTATATCTGACATATGATAGGGTATGTCGGTGCAGTAGGGGGCAATATGAACCTACTAACGAAAACGCTTTAATTTCTTAAGTTTTCTACATATGCGTATATATCGATAAAAATAATTTAAAAAAATGTTGAGAGCATGCGAAGCGAGCAAGCAATACCCCCACCAAATAGATTTATTCGTAATCCAGATTAGGTTTAGTTCTATTCCGGCTCTCCAGCCGTGCGCATGATATTGTAAACAAATGTATACTTCCACTTATTATAATAAACTCTTTACTACTAACTAAATGCCTGCCTTACTGGATATCTGTTTCCTTCAGGTTATGGGCCCAGAGGCACCCACCGGCTAATTAGTTAGTTTCTTTTTGGTTATTATATGTGGTGATAACACGTGAAAGAGCGCGCGGTAAAGTGAGTGAGCACGCGTGAAAACCGTGCTAGATCGCCGAGGTGAAAAGCTGAAAAAGGCTAACAATTGTTCCGAAAAGGAAAGGATTTTAGTGAGATGGCTTCGATAAAAATCGATCCGCTAAATGGAACCAATTACGATACTTGGAAAATACATATGAGGTCAATATTGAAGAAAAATGACTTGTGGGAATACGTGACCGGAGAAAGAGTAAAACCGGATCCCACGAAAGCAACTGAGGTACGCGAATGGAAAATCAACGATGGCAAAGCCGAATCTGACATACTACTGGCCATCGTTCCATCTGAATTAAGTGCACTGGATGGACTCGAGTCGTCGAGAGCTATCTGGGAAAAGTTGAGATCGCTGTACGAATCAAATGGTCCCGCGCGCAAGGCCACGCTGTTGAAGAAACTGACGTTGATGCGTATGCAAGAGGGGGACGATTTGAAAAAACATATAACTGAATACTTCGATACAGTGAAAAAACTAAAAGAAATCGGTTTAATAGTCATAGAGGAGCTGCTTGTAATCTTGCTATTATATAGCCTACCAGAGTCGTTCGCGATGTTTCGGACCGCCATAGAGACACGGGATGAGTTGCCAAATTTAAACGATTTGAAGGTCAAGATTATTGATGACTATGAGGGCCGCAAAACCGTTGAACCGAATAATAGCCAGGGCGCTATGTATGTGAGGAAGAACTATACACCAAGCCAGAGCACAAGGTCTGACAAAGACCAAAAGAAAACTCATGGATCAGGAAATGATTTCGAATGTTATCGCTGTAACCGAAGAGGCCACATAGCCAGAAATTGTAGAGCGAAGCAACCGGCGAAGAGACAAAGTGCCAAACAAGTCGTAGATAAAGACGGCGAATCCAAGCCCAAGGAGCAAGGCACAATGCTGAGTACGACTGAGACAGTGCTGCACAGCAATACAGATGGTGGGGAATGGTGTATAGATAGTGGAAGCACCGGGCACATGTGCAGAGATAAAAACCAATTCGAAAATTTCACGCGCGTAAATACGGAGCTGACTCTTGCGAACAATGAAAGTACGCGGATCACGGGAACGGGAGATGTGCATCTGACTGTGGTCAATGGTGACTCCGAATGTGATTTTAAGTTCGAAAAGGTGTTTTACGTTTCTGATCTACGCACAAATTTGTTGTCGGTGGCCAGAGCAGTAGATCATGGATATGAAGTCACATTTCGCGAAAAAGACGCGATAGTTACCGATAAAAATAAAAAGGTGGTGATGAGTGCGGACCGGAAAGGGAACCTCTATTACGTGAGAAAAAGTAAAAATTATGCGAACAGTGTAACGAATGGAACAGTACCGAAAAGTGATATTGATATTTGGCACGCAAAATTAGGGCACCTGAACGAACGTGATTTAAAAATGATGTCACAGAACGAATTAGTTTACGGAATAAACATCAAACCTAACGAAAAGTTAACGGAATGTGAAGTGTGTATCCGTGAGAAGCAGACACGTTTGCCTTTCCCTAAGTCTGTTGACGATAGAACGCGAGATCTGTTAGAGATCGTTCATACGGATCTATGCGGACCGATGAGGCATCCGTCATGTGGTGGCAAGAAATATTTCATTACATTCATCGACGATAAATCGCGGTGGAGTGAGGTATACTTCGTGAAAAATAAATCAGATGCGTTGAGCGTGTTCAAGCAATATAAAAGTGAAGTAGAGACAGCAACAGGGATGAAAATAAAGACATTGCAATCGGATAATGGTTTAGAATTCTGTAACAAAGAATTCGACGCCTTTCTGCAACAGAACGGGATACAAAGGCGGTTAACCACGCCGCATACGCCGCAACAAAACGGCGTTGCAGAGAGAAAAAATCGCACATTAGTAGAAATGGCACGCTGTATGATGCGACAGGCCGGTTCCCCTCCTCATTTCTGGGCGGAAGCGGTATTAAATGCAAATCATACACGAAATAGATGCCCAACAAGCATCCTAAAAGGAAAAACGCCACATCAGCTATGGAAAAGAAAAACTCCTACAGTGAATTATTTCCAAGTCTTTGGATCGAAAGTGTATGTGTTAAATAAGAGTCAAAACAGAGGGAAGTTTGACTCTAGATCCGAGCAGGGAATTTTCGTAGGGTATTCAAGGGAATCAAAGGCGTATCGTATATACATGCCGAGTAAAAAAGACACTATCGTGAGTCGCGATGTAAAATTTTTGAATTCATCAGGTTTTAGTCAGGAATATTGCGAAATACTCGAGGACAATGACTGTTGTGATAATATTACGGTGGATTTAAACAAGAAAAGTGGGGAAATGCACCACGAACCTGTGCGCGAACAAAAACCGGAGAGAGAAGAACAGCGTACGAAACCGCGAGTAGCGGGGACAGAAATACGTGATTTTGAATCCGAAGACAAGTGCATTCCGGGACAGAAGAGAAAGAGGGCGGCTACCGTAAACTGGGAAGACCTAGTTCGCCCCCCGAAGAGGGGTAGGGGACGCCCAAGACTGATACGAACAGGCTCGGCAGGTAGACCGCGTAAACAATATACGACAGTCAACACGGAAACAGACAATAGTGATAAATACGAAGAAGATTTTGATGCAAACACTGAACTAGGAGAAAGCGCGGTCGGCGATAGCGACGAAGAAGTTTTTGAAGAAAGGGCGAGCCTAACAATGACCGAGCACCCAACCACTATGCAAGAGGCAAGTAACACGAAAGACGCTGATAAATGGAAATGCGCGGTGGAAGATGAATTCTTGGCACACATTAAAAATGGTACGTGGCAAATAGTAGAACGACCAGATAAACGCAAGGTTATCGGAAGTAGATTCGTGTTCACCACTAAAAGCAATGGCAATCTGGTGAAACGGAAAGCCCGCCTAGTTGCAAAAGGATGCTCTCAGAGGCCGGGAGAAGATTTTTATGAGACATTTTCACCGGTCGTGCGATCCACATCGATAAGGTTAATATCAGCACTAGCAGCGGAACTCGAATTGGAGCTACATCAATTAGACGTGGTGACCGCATACCTAAATGGGGATCTTGAAGAAAGTGTGTACATGGAGGTGCCAGAACAGCTGAGTGAAGTGCTTGAAAAAATAGAGTTAAAAAGGTCAGTCGGGTCTGATCCAAAAATTATAGAAGGTGAAAAAGTGAGAGATGAAGCCAATCGTTGGTATAAATCGTTAAAATCGAAAAGTGATTGTGTGTGTCTATTGAAAAAGTCATTATATGGTTTACGCCAATCCGGATTACAGTGGCACAAAAAATTAATAAGTACATTAAGTTCACTGGGTTTTAGGGCAATGCCACAAGACCCATGTTTATTTATGTGTGAGAGAGACAAGAATGTTATGTTTATCGCTGTGTATGTAGACGATATGTTGATGGCTTCAAATAACGATGTATGGATGAGTGAGATAAAAGTTGCCTTGTCAGAATCGTTTGAGATTAAGGATTTAGGGAAAGCTAATCGTTGTCTAGGCATCGAATTCTCGCGTGATAAACATCATCGTGTTTACCTGAAACAACGTTCATATATAGAGTCAATATTAGATCGTTTTGGCATGAGTGACTGCAAGCCAGCTGTCACACCTATGGAATGTAATCGTAAGCTATTGAAGCCAGAGCATGCATGTGAAAGTGAAATGGAAAATTATCCATACCAAAGCTTAATAGGAGCACTGATGTTCTTAGCGGTTACGACTAGACCAGACATCGCGTACTCGGTTAATTATTTAAGCCAATTCAACACAAATTATAACATGGAACATTGGAGAGCCGCGAAACGCATATTGCGTTACCTGCAGGGGACATTAGATAGAGGGCTAACATACGAGAAGACCGGTTTGTCTCTTTTCGGAGTGGTAGACGCGGATTGGGCGTCGGACGCTGTAAACCGACGTTCATACACAGGTTATGCATTCATCCTTGCTGGATGTGCAATAAGCTGGGAAGCACGTAAACAACAGACAGTCGCGCTTTCCAGTACCGAGGCAGAATATATGGCGGTAGTAGAAGCGAGTAAGGAAGCCATGTATTTGAAAGGCCTGTTGGTAGATATGAATGTGTTAAGCGATGACGAGGGTGTGACCCTCTTTAACGATAATCAAAGTGCGATCAAACTTGTCCAGAATGATAGTTACCATCCAAAAACAAAACACATAGATGTAAGACATCATTTCATACGCGAACTGTTTGCTAAAAAAATGATTAACCTAGAATACCTTCAGACCGAAAAAATGCCTGCGGACGTACTTACAAAGGGATTGAATGAAACGAAGCATAACGAATGCCTAGTTAATTTGGGAATGACAATATAAAAATAGGGGCGCATTTGTAAGCTTGTCACTTCGAGGGGAGGTGTTGAGAGCATGCGAAGCGAGCAAGCAATACCCCCACCAAATAGATTTATTCGTAATCCAGATTAGGTTTAGTTCTATTCCGGCTCTCCAGCCGTGCGCATGATATTGTAAACAAATGTATACTTCCACTTATTATAATAAACTCTTTACTACTAACTGAATGCCTGCCTTACTGGATATCTGTTTCCTTCAAAAAAAATAATAATAAAAAAAATTAATAATAATAAAAATAATTTAATGTTAAGAATTTGTAATAAAAATCCCGAATTTTCTTGGATTATTTCACATGGCCCCCTACTGTACCGAAATACCCTATCATATGTCAGATATAAATATTTTTCCATGTAAATGCATCGTCCTTCAACAACATCCCATAGTTTATACTTGGAAATATTCAACATGTAAGGTTGAAAAAACTTATCACTGAAAATTTAGCGATATCCCGTGTTATTTGCATTTAAAAAATCTCGTGCTTGCACGCACGTGTTAATGATAAGATAGAACATTTTTTTTTGCGTCAAAATTCATTTTTTCAAATGAAGAATCGATCTAGGGAGCGTGCTCCAAAATTTCGAAAAATGATGAAAATAAGGGACACCCTAATGGACCTATAAAATATAGGGACGGAGCACAAACCCCCCTTGTCTATCGCACGTAAGTAAAGGGGTTGACATGAACTACGCATGCGCTCCCCACTCCTTTGGAGGACGCTTGGTGATTTGTCGATGAGTTTCGGCGGTAGTATGTCGACATTTTTGTAGTGTGTCAAACCGGTCAAACCTAGTTCGGTATACGTTATACGTGAGTTTGGTTTGAATGTGAAAATAAGATTTGTTTTAGAAGAATTGTATTCAGCATGACATTTGAGTTACCCCGCGGCGTGCGGCGCACATGCGCACTGTTCCGCCAATCCGGAGACGTCCACCAATGGAGTGGGGTTACTTCGCCTCTCCCGATATACCAAGACTACCCCCTCGCCTAAGATAGGACCTTGTGCTCCGTCCCTATATTTTATAGGTCCATGGCTTACTCGGCTCGAGCGAAGGCTGCGCCGTGGCGACTCAACTCGCACGCGACTGCGCAGACTCGGCAGCCGAGGAGAACAACAACAGATTCAAATGTGCCGGTTCTCAACGCCATGCGGTACTCTCTCTGGGTTTGGAATCAGAACGGCACTGGGGAAACGAGAAGCTTTTCCGGACTAATAACTCGAGACTCTAGGAGTTTTCCGGGACTCTAGGGGTTTTATATCGGGACTCTAGGGGTTTTATATCGGATTGATCCTACCTGATCGGTTACGGTTCTCTGCCTCGTGCTCGGCTCGTTGTCCAGGGGCAGGCAGAGGTCGTATAAATCCCAAATCGATAGCAATCCAATCCAAAATCCAAAATCAATAATCCAGTAAATAAGCAGGGGGTCACAATATACACGATAATCACTCTAAACAACACTCTAAATACCTCAAAAACTCTACAAAACTAACTCTCTCGATTCACACTATAATGGCACGTTTTCTGTATCACGGCTAAGCAGTGAATGGCTCTTCGTTTCCGGTATGCTAATTCGTTATCCTGGCCGTTTGTCCTGTGAGCGCTGGCCGTAATCGATAGACCAATCCGATGATCTACGATCGATGGCCGCGCTAGGACAAAGGCGCCAGATATTTAAATCAGCTATCCTGACTCGGTACTCTCGGGGAATACATACGCTCGTTTAGGCTGGTACGGAGGAGGTCCAAACGTTTGCCACGTTACAATATATACATGACTCTTCTAACATATGAGCGGATCCACGTCACTTCACTCAAAAAAAAACCGTCAAGTCACGGATCTTTGCACCATTCAAAATATCTTCAGTACCGTGGAAAAAAAAATACAAGTTGAAGGATTTTGACATTTTTTTCAAAATGGCGGTGTTAGAGCTACGTGAATTTTTGTAAACTGCTGTTGCACCGCTATGTTTGGAAATTCATATCTCCGAAAGTATTCATAGGAGCGGGCTGATCCTTGAATTATTTTGTTCGTAAAAGAATGCGCTTTTATAGAAAAAAATTTGTTTACAAAAAAAAAAATTCCTTAAATTTTTTTTTGTCGTTTTTTTTTTTCAACTTCGCTGCCATTTCCGCGGGACTCGCAGAAATTCATGAAGATAAATTTTTTTGCATACCCGAATCCTTCCCCTTCAACCCTAAAAAAAAAAATTCATGGAGAAAATACCTGGGCCGGAGAAAAAAAATAAAACGTCTTGTCGCGCGTCGCCGCGCGGTCGATCTATTGCAATATTTTGGTGGCTCTGAGAAGTGCAGATGTTTTTAGCGATGATTCGCTCGATGACACTTAGTAGGACACCTCTCTTTGAAGTTAATTCAAAATTTTCATGAAATCAAATTTTTCTTTGTTTCATCTTTGATTTTGTTTTGACGAGTTTATGAGTTATTGGAATGACCGCATGTAATTTCAGAGTGCCACGAATTGTCAAGGCTTTGTCAAATCGATTTTGTAAAATAGATTCTTCTGCTTGATGTTCTGCAGGGGTGGAAAATTTTATTTAATTTTTGCAATTTATCGTTTTATTTACTCCATTAGTCGAAAAGTAGTACGGCGTGTACGATTTTTCTTAATAAAGTCATCTAAAATTAGGTTCATATCAATTTGTTCAGCAACTTCGTTGTGAATGTTCAATCGTAGCTGAGACATACTCGATTTTAAATAAATTTCCAGCCGGCGCAGAGCCGAGAATGATCTTTCAGCGATACACGAGGAAGTAGGTATCGTTAATATTAACCTAACGAATTTGGATACTTCTAATAGCAGTTCCGCCAAAGCTTGTTCTTTTTTCAGAATGGTCACCACTAGGGATGTGCCGGATAGCGATTTGGCCGGATAACCGGATACCGGATATCTGGCCGAAGTCATTTGCCGGATATCCGGCACAAGGAAATCGCGTAATGTTGGGTTTCCATTGCAACTAAACACCACCATATATTCATTATACCCTTTGTCAACGCTTTTTCTATGCTTCGAAATGACTGAAATCCCGCACCGTATTCAAATTCTGTTTTTAATGGCGACCAAGATGGGGGCGAATGACTAGACCCTGTTTTGAAGGGACTCTAGCCAAACTGTGCCGCCGCTTCCAAGCGCGTGGCGCATCGCCGCACCACGTGAGGACGTGTGATCATAACAACCAAGACAGCTGATAGTTTTCGAACCGGTCGCACGCCACGTGCACGTGTAGTCCAGAAATGGTCAATAATTGATTATTCTTGTGATTGTGTATTGAAAATCGAACTTTACTAATTGCATAATGAAGAAAATAAAATCCAGTGTGTGGAAGTTTTTCAAAATATGCAAAGATGACGACAAAAAAGCCGAGTGTACGCTGTGTGCCGATGATGTTTCATCTTCAGTGCGAAAAATAATACGTGGAAAAACACCAAAATCATTTGCTATCAAACCGTTGTGGAAAAATTAAAAATTAAAAATTATAATCCCAGTTAAAAAAGTTAAAACTAACATATCCCGGGTAACAATTTGAAGTGGCAGCCGTATGGCCGCTATATGGCCAACCGACCCGGCCAATGTGGCCGCCATGTCAGCCGAGTCCGGCTTTATTATGGCTAGTACCTGGCAACGACGACCAAACTATGTCACTCCTTGATGGCAGCTAGCTGGCTGAACAGCCTGGTTAATCTATGGTTTCGACCTGGCGGCGACATGGCAGCGCTGCCTCGCTGCCATGTCGATGCCAACTAGTTGCCGGATAACAATTTGAAGTGGCAACCATATGGCCGCTATATGGCCAGCCTACCTAATCAATGTGGAATGTGGCCGCCATGTCAGCCGAGGCCGGCTTTATCATGGCTAGTACCTGGCAACGACGACCAAACTATGTCACTCCTTGATGGCAGCCAGGTGGCTAAACAACATGGTTTACTTTTGTTTTCGACCAGGCAGCGACATGGCGACGCTTTCTCGCTGCCATGTGGAGGCCAACTAGTTGCCGGGTAACAATCCAACGCGGCAACCATACGGCCACTATATGGCCAACCCACCTAATCAATATGGCCGCCATATCGACGTGGTCGGTTTTAACTTGGCTTTTACCTGGCAATGACGACCAATTATGGCCGGTAATTATGAGACCTATCTGAAACGTGAAAGCCATAAAGTAACCATGAAAGTTTCCCAATGACCTGTCATGTTGCGGCCACCCTATAATTTTGAACGAATGCCGCTACTTGGATTCTATTCTACCTTCAGTACATAATTCAATCATACAGTATTTATTCCAAAAGAACTGTTGTGAAATATACTAACGCGAAGGTAGTATGAATCGTTTGACTCGTAGGTTAATTATGATTGTAGTCGGCCGGCAACGGTTAGATGTAGTCAAGCCAAAGTTACTTTACTTGCGAGTGTTGCCGCCCATCTACCGGCATGGCAAGGTACTAAGGTAGGTGGCGACGCAATGTATGGACCAGGTAAATGCCAGGTTACCTTAAGACATGGCCGTGTCAGCTTGTCCCACGTAAAAGCTATACGGCAATGCGAGGTGGTTGCGCGGCGGATGCGAAGTAATCTTAGCTCATGGACATATCACATGGGCACTATGTGAAAGCTACATTGCGATGTAAGGTGATTACCATGAAAAATCAACATCGATTTCCAATCTTGCTGCGCCACCCACGCACTCATAGTAATTAGATGGCAGCCACCCCATTATCGGACCTAGCATGAGTCGGTGGCAACATTTTAAAAGTGGCGATTAGGTTCGTCATGTTATTCGTATAGTAGTCAGCAGACATGTTATCTAATGCTGTAATCATGTCAATGCCATGAACACACGGTCAGCCGGGTATCACTATAACAGTATGCTCATCATTTTTACAAATTTATGATCTCCAAATTAACAAAAGCCAATGTTTCATGCTTCTATTCGATTTCAGATAATTGCAGTAGAACCTCGATTATCCGAACCAATTGGGACCGAGACTAGTTCGGATAATCGAAACGTGGGTTTTTTGGGACGAGATCATAAAGAACATCTTTTTACATAGAAACAGTACCTACATATATTAAAATTTGACATACATATTAACGTTGAAAAAAATAAAATATGCATATATATGTATATATATATATATATAGTATATATATATATATATATATTAGGGTGGTCGTTAAAAAAAAGTTATCTTGGATGGCCTTCAATCGACTCCAAATGTGAAAAAAATAATTCTCTAATTTTTTCAGATTTTTATTTTGACTCCCTATGGACCCTATTTTCACATGAATTTTCTTTAATTCATAAAAATCCTAATTTGATTTGGGTCTTATTTAAATCAGCGAGATTGCATCAGATACGTTTTATTGTTATATATTACACTCAGCTCGAGTAAAAAAATTAAAATTATTATTCTACATATTTAAATATATCGATCATCAATTCATTATTTTCTATTGGTTTTTTTTTTTTTCGTTAAAGATATAATTTTTCATTTATTAATACAGCTCATTTTCTTGTATTGGTAAAATTGATGTTACATCGGGCTTCCGTTCCAGGTATTTCATATGAGTGCTTAATATTTCAATGCCACAGTTCTGCAGCTAATTCTGTCATCAATTTTAGGTGAGTAGTTTGAAATTCTTGCGAAAAAAAAAAAATTAAAACCATGGCCAGAGATTCAATCAACGTGTATTATGTTGTACTCGATTTGATATTATTTTATTCAAATATAGGCTTCTTAGCGCCAAGCTTAAATAGTTATATAACTAAAAAAAATTGGATAGAAAATATGCAACTGAATTAAAACACTCATAACTCGTATGAAATAACCCATATACGATTTTTGACTGTTTTACGGAAATATAAATATTATCGTTCATTATTCGATTCAGGTTTGTTGATTATGTCTTTAATCTAAAAATTACTCAAATTAGGATTCTCACGAATCAAATAAAATTCATGTGAAAATAGGGCCCATATGGTCAAAATAAAAATCTGAAAAAATTAGAGAATTATTTTCTCCACATTTGGAGCCGATTGAAGGCCATCCAAGATAAATTTCTCTCTAACGACCACCCTAATATATATATATATATATACAGCTTCTAGTAACTATATACTTGATCAACACTGAATTTCTCGAAACTTAAGTTCTGAATCGGCTACTTGCCCGTGAGGGATATAAGCCATAAAGTATCTCATCATCATCAAGTTCTGAACTTTTTCCATGATTGGCTGATCACCAGGCGGTCCTGTGATGTAGTTATTCGACTACATGCCTGCAAAGGCGATAAGTCGTTAAAGGAGAGAGAGAGAGAGTGATGTAGTTAGCCTATTATCGCCATTGACTATCAAATAACATTGGAAACCCAATGTTGGTTGAATATCTGTCCAGTTTAGCCAACTGTTGATATTCGCTGCCAATAGACCTAGAGGGAGTTACAGAGGGGGCTTGGGATAACCAAGCAGTACGACGCAGCAACAAGACTGCTAACAGTATACGACCAACAATATCGGGACTTATCGTTAGCCATTAACAATTCCCAATACATCAACTATAATTATTCGTCCATATATTATGTATTATAGCAGATAGTGGTTCATAGAATGGAAATAATGTGTTGTTCATAGTTGAAAATTTGATTTATTAATTGCACAAACAAGTATTGCAGCGTGTTTAATTCTGACCGGTATGAAGTTGGCCCCACAGTCTTCTGTCTCTTTTCGTCTCTATGTAACCATAAGGTGCTTTACAGTTAGAATCAAAGTGATCCGAGATCACTTTAGATTCTAACCTGACCCGAAATGCAGCGTTTTTATTGGTTGGCATTGGTTAGCATTGTTCAATAAAAACGCTACATTTGGGGTAAGGTTAGAATCTCAAGTGATCTCGGATCACTTTGATTCTACCTGGAAAGCACCTATAAAGGATAGAAGGAGACAGAAGACTGCGATGCCAGCTTCATACCGGTCAAAATCAAATTATGAATATTGGCTTCTAGTGATCGTACAGTCCTCAACAGGAGATAAGCCTTAGGCTAAAAAAAAAAAGAGGCACCGATAGCCCATAAAAAAAGTGTATGATGAGTTCACACTGGCGCATCCATGCCACCGTGACCAGAAAGCATGGGCCCGTCACCAAAGAGCGTAGGGCCATCAGCAACGAACATAGGGTCGTCATTGAAACACCCAGGACCGTCACCAG
Organism: Tenthredo notha; assembly: GCA_914767705.2. NCBI lineage: Eukaryota > Metazoa > Arthropoda > Insecta > Hymenoptera > Tenthredinidae > Tenthredo > Tenthredo notha. Next base: position 526,272 of record OU611923.1, read on the forward strand.
CACCGAGTTCTAGCACGCGTGCGGCGGCTTGAGCCTTGGCGTTCCGGCTCTTCCTGGCTTCGCCACGATCACGAGCGCCGATTAGGAAATGGCCCACGATCCCCAACATTTCCCTTTCGGCATGGCCCGGGTATCTTTCCAAAGAGGCGCCTACGAAGTTATAAAGATATAATATTATATGTCGTGAGATTGTTTCGATAGTGTCACCATTACTCAGTGCAAATGTTTAATGAACAAGAGTGTGCCGGAAAAAGAACAATCAAAAAACAAAAAGCTGAGCACGTTGGTTTGATGAACAATAGTGTGACAAAGAGGCAACGCCGACTAGAAGAATTTCGAAAGAGCAGCTAAGCACGTGGCTCGGACTCAACATTATTCTGTCCACTGCATCGCAGTATCACAGGTAAGCAGCAACAATTTCATATAAAATTCGTTCGGTATTCAAGTTTATAAGTTTCGATAATCTTAGGTCACTTGATAAATCCTCACTCTTCTATTATCCACAGATTATTAACCTTTTTGGGAACGGAAGTTGACATTTTTCGAAGGCTATTAACACAACTCTGCTGAATTATGAAGACTAAGAGTGACTGCAAACAAATGGATTAATATATGTTAACCGCATGATCGACTCTGGGTTCACAGATAGGCTACTCAGATTAAAGCCTATCATTACAGATTTATAGAGCCTACTTCAATTTCAATGTTCACTGCCTTCTCTTGACTAGTAATTTGTCAAGAATCATTATAGATCTGATTGCCCGTGGATGAAGTGGGAATTATGTTTGAGTTATATAGGTTTTATTCAATTAGATACTAAGGTCCATCCCAAAGATCTATGATTTGTAGATTATTTGAAATGATGGTTTAATTAGGGATAACTTTCATGTTAATTTGCGTTAGGATCATCCATATCTCAGCAAATATTTCAAAAATTACACTTACACAGGAGCGCCTTATACATGCGCAGCACAGAAAAATTCTTTTTTGGCCCTCTTTTTCCCTGCCCACTAAATTCGACAGCCATATTATTGGCCAGCAGCTTCCGCATCATATCAAATATAAACTCTTTGACACCCCGTCCACCGCAAGTTCTAAGTAGATATTGTACCTTCAAGCATAATAAAAATATGCAATACGGTATATCAGTTATTTTCATATTATTCATTTTCATATAAATCTGAGATGGTGGCATTTTCAAGGGCTTGTGTGTTTGGAAAGAAACTGTTTAACGGGGGAAATAGGTTTGGGACTACGTCTTTTTAGTGATTTGCATGAATTTTTACGGCAAGAAAGGAATGTATAAAATTTATTGAAACTTTGAGAACATTATACAAATAAATATTGTAATTGAAGTATTTCCTCAGAAAATATGGAAAATATCAGCTGCCACTCATCGGAGGTCACCATCAGGCGTAGCTGTTTGTGTACATTCTAGAGGCCAGAGTTTTTATCTGAAATCAACAGGGTTTCAAATGTACTTCAAGAACATGTCCTTCTTCTACATGAACCTAACTCCCCCACAAAAAATTGAAAATTGCATATTTTAGAGGTGTTTAAACAAGGAGCATAATTTTTTGCCATTTTTTTATAACTTTTTTGCAATGAAAAAAAATACATTGAACAATGACATTACTCCAAAGTTAGGTTCATATAGCAGAAAGACATGTCCTCAAAGTACATTTGAAGCCCTATTGATTTCGGATGAAAACTGTGGCCTCCAGAATGTACACGAACAGATGGTGACCTCCGATGGGTGGCAGCTGATATCTTCTATATTTTACGAGGAAATACTTCAAAAAAATTACAATATTTATTCGAATATATGTATAAAATGTTCTCAAAGTTTCAGTAAATTATATACATTCCTTTCTTGCCAAAAGAATTCATGCAAATCATTAAGATAAACAAAGTCCTAAACCTATTTTCCCAGAAGGGTATATACCCCTCTAAATGGGTTGAAAATCTCATATAGAAACTAATTTTTGCAGTAAACTTGAGGACTCTGATAAAATCCAAAAAAAACATAGTATTTGGGGAAGATTTGACCCTCATCATGCATATTTTACATCATTTTTTCCTTCCAGCCCAACGGTGATATGCTAAAGACAAAAAATACAAAATCACTCGTTTGCTGCAAAGAATAAAATCAACCGTTGGACTGATCTTGGAAGTTTGGACTTCAATTGTTCAGAACAGATGCTTCTATCAGATGAGCATAGAACTTTTCGATGAACTCATTTTTTTTTTTTTTTATTCTGAATAAAATTCAAAAAAATTAAACCACTCCAGTAATTCTTGCGCTATCAAAAAGTTCTATGCTCATCTGATAGAGGCATCTCTTCGGAACGATTGAACACCATAAATGCAAAGATCGGTCCAACGTTAGATTTTATTTTTTGCAGGAACCGAGTGATTTCGCATTTTTTTGTCTTCACCATATAACTGTTGGACTTGAAGAAATACATGATGTAAAATATGCAGAATACAGGTCCAACTCTTCCCAAACATCATCATTTTTTTGGATTCTATCAGAGTTCTCAAGTCATCAGCACAAATTGATTTACATTTGAGAATTTAAACTCATTGAAAGTTGTATAATGTATATACCCTCTTAATAACCTAGTATATTCACAATGATTTATCAGTCTTTTGGAACATATTCAAGTCAAACTTGGCTTACAGTTAGGCGGTAGTTCGTGCTGAGTCCGAGCAATTCCTCGAACTCCAGCAAGGAAGCACTTGACGTGATTGGCAAACAATCGCCAAATGCCAGATGAAAATTATCATGTGCCTCAGCCACTTCGGCTGGCTTTGCGAACACGATACTTTGGTGCATGGCAATTATCGCATTGCTCATTCGTATGACCTCATCCGCAGTTTCACCCTGCTTAATGGACAAGCTGGCAATCAATTTTGATTGGGCTTCCATTTTTACTGAAAATATTATAGTTGTATTAGGTTATTGCGATTTGAAACTATTATTTCTAAACATATTTTACCGTCATTTTGTTATGTATTTTTATTTATTTTCATTAACTTTCATTTATCATTATATATTTCCATTATTCATTGTAAGTTTCTATTATTTTTTGTACTTTTATAGTTTTAATTTTATAGGATATTCTTTTTATGATTTATTGTTAGTCTTTGCTATTCATCAGGTATTATGTATGAACAGAACATTTATATATCTGGTTCTAAGCACTAGGTAACTAGGCTATATTTAAATTTGATGTATAAAACAAGCTGCGATCGGATTATAAGCTAGCAGTACAGTCTGATTTGCGTTCAAAGTCAAGTTTTACGTAATCTAAGACACTGATAAATTTGCGCAACTGTTTTTCTTTTGGGATCTCACCAGCATTTCCATAGTGTTTGAAAGTAGTTCTGAAAGCCAAAGGAAATAATCATTGGCTGCAGTATTGAGGAATTTGGCGAATAATAATAATAATAATAATAATTATTATTATATAATTATATTAATTATTATTATTATTATTATTATTATTATTATTATTATTATTATTATTATTATTATTATTATTATTATTATTATTATTATTATTATTATTATTATTATTATTATTATTATTATTATTATTATTATTATTATTATTATTATTATTATTATTATTATTATTATTATTATTATTATTATTATTATTATTATTATTATTATTATTATTATTATTATTATTATTATTATTATTATTATTATTATTATTATTATTATTATTATTATTAGGACGGGCAACGAAGGGTGGCGGTAACAGCAGGGGCGGCTCAGGGGTCCATTTTAGGACCGGATCTCTGGAATGTGGCCTACGACAGACTACACCGCATAGAGGTGCCGGAGGAGACAAGGCTGGTTGGGTACGCTGACGACGTAGCAGCCCTTATCTCGGCCCGCAGCGTTGAACAAGCTCAACTCAAACTGAACCAGGTAATGCGGAGCATCAACAACTGGATGACGACGCACGGACTGGCTCTGGCGCTGAACAAAACTGAGATCGTCATCCTCAGCAAGAAAAGAATCGCTACGGTTATGCCCATGCGAGTCGGCGAAGAAGTCGTGGTGACCAAACCAGCCGCGAAATATCTAGGGGTCCTTGTGGACAACAAATTAAGTTTCTTCGAACAAATCAAAGCCGCAGCAGACAAGGCAGCCAAGGGAGTCACAGCGCTCAGTAAACTGATGGCCAACGTCAGCGGGCCAAAGTCCGGTAAGCGAAGACTGCTCATGTCGGCGGTACAGTCCGTACTTTTGTATGGTGCCGAGGTGTGGGCGGACTCATTAAACAAGGAGAGATACCGGAAGCGACTGAGCCAGGTGCAGCGGAGATCCGCGCTCAGAGTTGCCTCCGCATACCGAACGGTCTCCGAACCGGCTGTCCTGGTTATCGCTGGAGTCATCCCTGTCGCACTCCTCGCAAGGGAACGCAAGGCGATACACCAGAAGAGAATCGAAGTCGGGAAAGAGCAGGCAAGCAAGGAGGAAAGGGCCCGCACCCTCCACACCTGGCAGACGGCATGGGAGGAAGAAACGAGAGGACAATGGACCGCAAGGCTCATACAGAGGATCGAAGAATGGATCGGAAGACAACACGGAGAGGTCGACTACTACTTGACGCAACTACTATCAGGGCATGGGTACTTCCGATCCTACCTGCATAAAATGGGAAAGGCTAAATGCCCTGAGTGCATATACTGCCCCGGGGTAAAGGACGACGCCGAACACACTTTCTTTACCTGCGAACGATGGGTAGAAGAACGAAGACGCCTGGAAGCAGAACTCGGAGAACGGCAGAGCCCGGAAGGAATCGTGGAGACGATGCTGAAGAAAGACGAGCACTGGACGCTAGTGTCCCGCTACGCCCACAATATTCTGCGAAGTAAAAGAAAAGACCTGGATCAGAAAGAAAACGAAGAACAGAGCTAGGAAAAAAAATAATAATTAGGAGAGAGCCCGGAGGGCGAAGCTAAAAAGGCCTACCTTGAAGTAATGTGGAAAACGGTTCCGAGGTAGTGTCCAGAAGAAGTTAGGTGGAGTTTAGTGGGTATACCATACCTGGAGAGCCCCACACACGGGGAAGCAGGAAGCTTCCCTATGGTGCGTAATGCATTCTCCACCTACCTAGAAAAAAAAAAAAAAAAAAAAAAAAAAAAAAAAAAAAATTATTATTATTATTATTATTATTATTATTATTATTATTATTATTATTACGCAGACGGAGGAAGAATGGCCACAAGCTATAGTATTTCCTAGCGCTCCCGCAGAAGGGGGGAAGAAGAGAGCTGCTCCAAGCCCGACGCAGCCAAGCAATGAGAAGAAGAGAAGGGAGGACGAAACACCCGACGCATGGACGGTCAATAAGTCCAAAAAGACTCAAAGAAAGGAGAAGGCCAAGGCACAAGAAAAGCCGCACCCCGACGAGGCTCAAGACAAGGGTGCACCCGGCACTAGCCAGGACGAGACGAAGAAGAAAAAGGTACGAAGAAGACCACGGAAACACAAGACGGCTGCGCTTCTCATAAAACCAAGAGGGGGCAAGACTTATGCGGAGGTCCTGAGCGAGATACGGAAGAACGTCGATCCCGAGGCAACGGAAAACGAGATCAAAACCGTTCGCCAAACCCGGACAGGCGGAGTTCTGCTGGAGCTGAGTGCACAGTCGAAGAACAGGGCGGGACTCAGCGAGGCGCTGAGGAGTGTCCTAGGGGAGAGCGCTACCATACGCGACCTCGAACCCAGGGCGGTACTGGAGATCCGAGATCTCGACAGCTTCACCACCGAGGAAGAAGTGACACAGGCCGTCAAGCGAGACGTAAAAGACCTCGCGGAAGAACTGAAGGTCTTTGTCTCCAAGACAAACTCCAGAGAGCAGAGGCTGGCCATTCTGCAGATCAGCGAACGCGGGGCGACCAAGCTGCTCGACGCGGGCCGTATCAGGATTGGGTGGGTCAACTGCAGGGTGCGACGGAAAGTCGCCGTAACGCGATGCTACTCCTGCTTTGGCTTCGGCCACGTGAAAGCCAACTGCAGGGGACCCGACCGAAAAAGCCAGGGCCTATGCATCCAGTGCGGCGAAAAAGGCCATGTGAAGAAGGACTGTTCTGCCGAACCCAAGTGCCTTTTGTGCGAGGAACGTGGCTCGGCTCCGGAGCACCTCAAACACGTCCCTGGGTCAGGGGGTTGCAGTACATACAGGCAAGCCCTCGACGAAGCGCGAAGAAATCACCGACCGTGAAGATCCTTCAGGGAAATCTTCACAGGAGCCGAACCGCGGACGCACTTCTCGAACAGCTCAGGCTGGAAAAAATGCCTGACATGCTCATCCTCAGCGAGCAGTATCGTGACCGCGAAGAACCAGGCTGGTACGTCGACACTCTAGGCACGGCAGCCATCTGGAACCCAGATCCGGCCAAACTCAACGTCACGAGCCACGGAGCCGAACGGGGCTTCGTCTGGGTAAAACACGACGGCATGACAATCGTGAGCTGCTACTTTACTCCAAACGAGAGCATCCACGACTTTCGAGAAAAGATCGACAGACTCGAAGACGCGTTGGCACACCTTGAGGGGGTACTTGTAGTCGCCGGAGATTTTAACGCCAAGGCCCCGGAATGGGGCATGCCTGCAACGGACACCAGAGGCAGGTACGTCCTCGAGATGGCGGCCAGAATCGGACTCGCCGTGGCCAACGTCGGTAACACATCGACGTTCAGGAGACCCGGGTACGCCGAAACCATCCCCGACATCACGCTCGTCTCAGAGGCCGCGATGTCGGCCGTCGGAGATTGGAAGGTCATGGAGGACTACACCGGAAGTGACCACCAATACATCACCTTTAGCCTGCAGAAGCGTCGATCCCAACCGCAAAGCCCAGGACCGAGACCGAGAACAACCGGCTGGAACGTGGCAAAAATGGACGAGGACATCCTAGCGACGGTCATCCACCGAGAAAAACACGCGGTGTTGAACGCGACGGGGTCTCCCGAAGACATCGTCGATGCAACCATGCACCTCGTCCGACAGGCCTGCAACAAGTCAATGCCCAGAAAAACAGCGGCACGTAGGAAAACCGCCGTGCATTGGTGGAACGACGAAATTGCCGAGCTCAGGCAGAGGTGCTTGGGCCTGAGACGGGCAGCAACAAGAGCGAGAAGGAGAAACGGGAACGAGGCAGAAAACGAGTCCGAGAAATACAGAAGAGCCAGGAAGGACCTCAAGACCGCGATCTCCAAAAGCAAACAACTTAAGTGGGAGGCTCTCAGGCAAGAAGTGGAACGGGATCCCTGGGGACTTGGATACAAAATTGTCATGCACAAGCTGAAAACCCGGTCCCCAGGTCCTGAAATGGACGCTGCGCAGATGGGCCATATCGTCGACACCCTCTTTCCGACACACCCGGCGCGAGACCGAGAGAACTACGAGGTCCCACCGGAAAGGATAACGCCGTTTACAGAGGCGGAGCTGAAGGCAGCTGCAAGCTCTCTTCAAAACAACAAAGCTCCGGGGCCGGATCGTATTCCCGCGGAAGTTCTCAAAGCGATCGTTCGAACATCACCCGATCTGTTTCTCAACATGTACAACCGTTGCCTCGAGAAAGGAGTCTTTCCCAACAGGTGGAAACTCCAACGACTGGTACTGATCAGCAAAGGGAAAGGCGAACCGGACTCTCCGTCAGCATACAGGCCTTTGTGCATGTTGGACACAGCGGGCAAACTGCTCGAGAGACTGATCAAGCCGCGGCTGACTGCGGCCATTCAACAGGCAGGCGACCTATCAGACAGGCAATACGGCTTCAGAAAGGGACGCTCTACCATCGGTGCCGTCGAACAAGTCGTCAGGGCAGCCCACGCGGCACAACAGGGAAACCATTTTTCCAGACGAATAGTGCTACTCGCGACACTGGATGTACGAAATGCCTTCAATTCAGCAAGGTGGACCGACATGCTGACGGCTCTGAAGGACCGTTTCAGAATCCCGGAATATCTGCTCAGGATGGTGCAGAGCTACCTCTGGGACCGGCATCTCACGTACGATACAACAGACGGACCCCGCAGCAAAAAGATCACGGGAGGGGCCGCGCAGGGATCCATCCTCGGGCCTGACCTATGGAACGTCTCGTACGATGGTATCCTACGAATGGAAATGCCCGATGACACCTCGCTGGTGGGTTACGCGGACGACATCGCCGCTGTCATCGTCGCCCGAGACACGGAAGACGCCCAAAGAAAGTTGAACCAGGTGATGAGGCGGGTCAGCAGCTGGCTGGAAGAGCACGGACTCAGCCTAGCAGTCGAAAAAACAGAGATCGTCTTGCTCACGAGACGACAAATCCCAACCATCGTTGACGTTCGAGTGGGGAGCGAGACGATAGCCACAAAGGGAGCAGTAAAGTACCTGGGGTTGCGCCTGGATACCAAACTTACCTTCTGGAACCAGATCCGGCACTCTTCGGAGAAAGCCGCCAAGGCGACCACGTCCCTCAGCAGACTCATGGCCAACGTCGGCGGTCCGACACCGAGCAGACGGCGACTCCTGATGTCGGTCACAAACTCCATACTCCTTTACGGCTGTGAAGTTTGGGCCGACTCACTGAAAAAGGAAAAGTACAGAAAGCAGATGGCATCGGTCCAAAGAAGAGGCGCGCTGAGAATCGCCAGCTCTTACCGGACGGTCTCCGAACCAGCGGTACTCGTCATCGCGGGCGTTATCCCCATCGATCTCCTAGCCTTCGAACGGAGGCAGATACACGAGGCCAAAGAGAAGATCCACCCGGAACTGGCGAGAGCAGCGGCAAGAAACAAGAGCCTGGAACAATGGGAGGAACGTTGGCGTCTGGAAACTCGAGGGCGATGGACAGCCAGACTCATAAAAGACCTACCGTCCTGGATCGGCCGGAGCCACGGTGAGGTCAACTACTACCTCACGCAACTTCTCACGGGGCACGGGTATTTCAACTCGTACCTGTGTAAAATGGGAAAGGTAGGAGACCCATCGTGCATATACGGGGACGCGCACCTCGACACGGCCCACCACACGTTCTTCGAGTGCGACAGATGGGTGGCGGAGAGACGGCAACTAGAGGCGCAAGTCGGCCAGGTGACACCAGATAACATCGTGGGGCTGATGCTCGTCGAGAAAGACCACTGGCACGGGGTGAGGAACTTCGTCCAGACGGTACTGCGGCAAAAGAAGAAGGAGATGGACCAACAGACACTCCTAGCGGTCACCTAAAATAACCTGAAAAAAAAAAAAAAAGAAAAAGAATTGAAGGGATGACAGAAAAAGTAAACAGACGGAGCCAAAGAGGCTAGACACGAGGCACCACCCTGAAGTAATACCGTAAGGTAGTCCCGGGGTGGGTTACATGCCTGGAAAGGAGGTGGAGTTTAGTGGGTATACCATACCTGGGGAGTCCCACACACGGGGAAGCGGAAAGCTTCCCTATGGTGCGTAATGCATTCTCCACCTACCTGAAAAAAAAAAAAAAAAAAAAAAAAAAAAAAAAAAATTATTATTATTATTATTATTATTATTATTATTATTATTATTATTATTATTATTATTATTATTATTATTATTATTATTATTATTATTATTATTATTATTATTATTATTATTATTATTATTATTATTATTATTATTATTATTATTATTATTATTATTATTATTATTATTATTATTATTATTATTATTATTATTATTATTATTATTATTATTATTATTATTATTATTATTATTATTATTATTATTATTATTATTATTATTATTATTATCATTATTATTATTCCACAGTGGGAGGTGACACCCATACGTGGCGCGTCCTCGGGTGGTGGATTGAGGAATGCTCGCTGTCCGTGGCAACACGGGCAGAGGGTAGGAGTGAAATAAAATAACTCCCGCGAACCAAACACTAAGGGAAGGTAACCCATCCATAATTCCACCAATATGGAAGTTGCGCGTAAAAACAACGTACCCCAAGTGAGTACCCCTACAGGGGGGAATCTCACCGCCGATTCCGATCGGGTGAAAGCCCCGGTGGTCGGTGCCGGCCTCAAGGATTTTGGGGGAGGCCAACCGCACGAACCAACAAGAGCGATAGACCGACACCAGTACGAGGTGACGGAACCCCAGGATCCGCTGATGAAGAACCGCAGCTTCACACCCGTAGCTAAGCTGGTGGATACGGAACCGGAAACGACGAGCGTTTCAAATCCTTTCGCAAGGAAACCAAGACTTGCAAGGTCGCCACCGCGAACTCCAACCACGGAAGCTACCGGGCAAGCCGCCAGCGCAGCGGAACACTGCAGGGAATCAGCCACTCCTGAAGCGGGCGTTCTCAAAGGACCTGCCGCGCTTGGTTCACCAATCGAGAACCACATCGCGTGTGCCAGGAATAGTGAAGAAGAAGAACTTCGCAAGTGCAGGGATGTTCTGAGGTCAATGAGATCTGCGACCGAACGACAAAAGAACATTAGCTCAGATGTCAAGAAGGGCATCCAGCTACTGGAGGAGTCTCTCGACGTCATAGCGCACTTGCGAACCTCGTGGAAGGCTGCCGAACTATGCCGAAGAAACCAGGAGACGCAGACGGAGGAAGAATGGCCACAAGCTATAGTACTTCCTAGCGCTCCCGCAGAAGGGGGGAAGAAGAGAGCTGCTCCAAGCCCGACGCAGCCAAGCAATGAGAAGAAGAGAAGGGAGGACGAAACACCCGACGCATGGACGGTCAATAAGTCCAAAAAGACTCAAAGAAAGGAGAAGGCCAAGGCACAAGAAAAGCCGCACCCCGACGAGGCTCAAGACAAGGGTGCACCCGGCACTAGCCAGGACGAGACGAAGAAGAAGAAGGTACGAAGAAGACCACGGAAACACAAGACGGCTGCGCTTCTCATAAAACCAAGAGGGGGCAAGACTTATGCGGAGGTCCTGAGCGAGATACGGAAGAACGTCGATCCCGAGGCAACGGAAAACGAGATCAAAACCGTTCGCCAAACCCGGACAGGCGGAGTTCTGCTGGAGCTGAGTGCACAGTCGAAGAACAGGGCGGGACTCAGCGAGGCGCTGAGGAGTGTCCTAGGGGAGAGCGCTACCATACGCGACCTCGAACCCAGGGCGGTACTGGAGATCCGAGATCTCGACAGCTTCACCACCGAGGAAAAAGTGACACAGGCCGTCAAGCGAGACGTAAAAGACCTCGCGGAAGAACTGAAGGTCTTCGTCTCCAAGACAAACTCCAGAGAGCAGAGGCTGGCCATTCTGCAGATCAGCGAACGCGGGGCGACCAAGCTGCTCGACGCGGGCCGTATCAGGATTGGGTGGGTCAACTGCAGGGTGCGACGGAAAGTCGCCGTAACGCGATGCTACTCCTGCTTTGGCTTCGGCCACGTGAAAGCCAACTGCAGGGGACCCGACCGAAAAAGCCAGGGCCTATGCATCCAGTGCGGCGAAAAAGGCCATGTGAAGAAGGACTGTTCTGCCGAACCCAAGTGCCTTTTGTGCGAGGAACGTGGCTCGGCTCCGGAGCACCTCAAACACGTCCCTGGGTCAGGGGGTTGCAGCACATACAGGCAAGCCCTCGACGAAGCGCGAAGAAATCACCGACCGTGAAGATCCTTCAGGGAAATCTTCACAGGAGCCGAACCGCGGACGCACTTCTCGAACAGCTCAGGCTGGAAAAAATGCCTGACATGCTCATCCTCAGCGAGCAGTATCGTGACCGCGAAGAACCAGGCTGGTACGTCGACACTCTAGGCACGGCAGCCATCTGGAACCCAGATCCGGCCAAACTCAACGTCACGAGCCACGGAGCCGAACGGGGCTTCGTCTGGGTAAAACACGACGGCATGACAATCGTGAGCTGCTACTTTACTCCAAACGAGAGCATCCACGACTTTCGAGAAAAGATCGACAGACTCGAAGACGCCTTGGCACACCTTGAGGGGGTACTTTTAGTCGCCGGAGATTTTAACGCCAAGGCCCCGGAATGGGGCATGCCTGCAACGGACACCAGAGGCAGGTACGTCCTCGAGATGGCGGCCAGAATCGGACTCGCCGTGGCCAACGTCGGCAACACATCGACGTTCAGGAGACCCGGGTACGCCGAAACCATCCCCGACATCACGCTCGTCTCAGAGGCCGCGATGTCGGCCGTCGGAGATTGGAAGGTCATGGAGGACTACACCGGAAGTGACCACCAATACATCACCTTTAGCCTGCAGAAGCGTCGATCCCAACCGCAAAGCCCGGGACCGAGACCGAGAACAACCGGCTGGAACGTGGCAAAAATGGACGAGGACATCCTAGCGACGGTCATCCACCGAGAAAAACACGCGGTGTTGAACGCGACGGGGTCTCCCGAAGACATCGTCGATGCAACCATGCACCTCGTCCGACAGGCCTGCAACAAGTCAATGCCCAGAAAAACAGCGGCACGTAGGAAAACCGCCGTGCATTGGTGGAACGAAGAAATTGCCGAGCTCAGGCGGAGGTGCTTGGGCCTGAGACGGGCAGCAACAAGAGCGAGAAGGAGAAACGGGAACGAGGCAGAAAACGAGTCCGAGAAATACAGAAGAGCCAGGAAGGACCTCAAGACCGCGATCTCCAAAAGCAAACAACTTAAGTGGGAGGCTCTCAGGCAAGAAGTGGAACGGGATCCCTGGGGACTTGGATACAAAATTGTCATGCACAAGCTGAAAACCCGGTCCCCAGGTCCTGAAATGGACGCCGCGCGGATGGGCCATATCGTCGACACCCTCTTTCCGACACACCCGGCGCGAGACCGAGAGAACTACGAGGTCCCACCGGAAAGGATAACGCCGTTTACAGAGGCGGAGCTGAAGGCAGCTGCAAGCTCTCTTCAAAACAACAAAGCTCCGGGGCCGGATCGTATTCCCGCGGAAGTTCTCAAAGCGATCGTTCGAACATCACCCGATCTGTTTCTCAACATGTACAACCGTTGCCTCGAGAAAGGAGTCTTTCCCAACAGGTGGAAACTCCAACGACTGGTACTGATCAGCAAAGGGAAAGGCGAACCGGACTCTCCGTCAGCATACAGGCCTTTGTGCATGTTGGACACAGCGGGCAAACTGCTCGAGAGACTGATCAAGCCGCGGCTGACTGCGGCCATTCAACAGGCAGGCGACCTATCAGACAGGCAATACGGCTTCAGAAAGGGACGCTCTACCATCGGTGCCGTCGAACAAGTCGTCAGGGCAGCCCACGCGGCACAACAGGGAAACCATTTTTCCAGACGAATAGTGCTACTCGCGACACTGGATGTACGAAATGCCTTCAACTCAGCAAGGTGGACCGACATGCTGACGGCTCTGAAGGACCGTTTCAGAATCCCGGAATATCTGCTCAGGATGGTGCAGAGCTACCTCTGGGACCGGCATCTCACGTACGATACAACAGACGGACCCCGCAGCAAAAAGATCACGGGAGGGGCCGCGCAGGGATCCATCCTCGGGCCTGACCTATGGAACGTCTCGTACGATGGCATCCTACGAATGGAAATGCCCGATGACACCTCGCTGGTGGGTTACGCGGACGACATCGCCGCTGTCATCGTCGCCCGAGACACGGAAGACGCCTAAAGAAAGCTGAACCAGGTGATGAGGCGGGTCAGCAGCTGGCTGGAAGAGCACGGACTCAGCCTAGCAGTCGAAAAAACAGAGATCGTCTTGCTCACGAGACGACAAATCCCAACCATCGTTGACGTTCGAGTGGGGAGCGAGACGATAGCCACAAAGGGAGCAGTAAAGTACCTGGGGTTGCGCCTGGATACCAAACTTACCTTCTGGAACCAGATCCGGCACTCTTCGGAGAAAGCCGCCAAGGCGACCACGTCCCTCAGCAGACTCATGGCCAACGTCGGCGGTCCGACACCGAGCAGACGGCGACTCCTGATGTCGGTCACAAACTCCATACTCCTTTACGGCTGTGAAGTTTGGGCCGACTCACTGAAAAAGGAAAAGTACAGAAAGCAGATGGCATCGGTCCAAAGAAGAGGCGCGCTGAGAATCGCCAGCTCTTACCGGACGGTCTCCGAACCAGCGGTACTCGTCATCGCGGGCGTTATCCCCATCGATCTCCTAGCCTTCGAACGGAGGCAGATACACGAGGCCAAAGAGAAGATCCACCCGGAACTGGCGAGAGCAGCGGCAAGAAACAAGAGCCTGGAACAATGGGAGGAACGTTGGCGCCTGGAAACTCGAGGGCGATGGACAGCCAGACTCATAAAAGACCTACCGTCCTGGATCGGCCGGAGCCACGGTGAGGTCAACTACTACCTCACGCAACTTCTCACGGGGCACGGGTATTTCAACTCGTACCTGTGTAAAATGGGAAAGGTAGGAGACCCATCGTGCATATACGGGGACGCGCACCTCGACACGGCCCACCACACGTTCTTCGAGTGCGACAGATGGGTGGCGGAGAGACGGCAACTAGAGGCGCAAGTCGGCCAGGTGACACCAGATAACATCGTGGGGCTGATGCTCGTCGAGAAAGACCACTGGCACGGGGTGAGGAACTTCGTCCAGACGGTACTGCGGCAAAAGAAGAAGGAGATGGACCAACAGACACTCCTAGCGGTCACCTAAAATAACCTGAAAAAAAAAAAAGAAAAAGAATTGAAGGGATGACAGAAAAAGTAAACAGACGGAGCCAAAGAGGCTAGACACGAGGCACCACCCTGAAGTAATACCGTAAGGTAGTCCCGGGGTGGGTTACATGCCTGGAAAGGAGGTGGAGTTTAGTGGGTATACCATACCTGGGGAGTCCCACACACGGGGAAGCGGAAAGCTTCCCTATGGTGCGTAATGCATTCTCCACCTACCTGAAAAAAAAAAAAAAAAAAAAAAAAAAAAAAAAATTATTATTATTATTATTATTATTATTATTATTATTATTATTATTATTATTATTATTCCACAGTGGGAGGTGATACCCATACGTGGCGCGTCCTCGGGTGGTGGATTGAGGAACGCTCGCTGTCCGTGGCAACACGGGCAGAGGGTAGGAGTGAAATAAAATAACTCCCGCGAACCAAAACATTAAGGGAAGGTAACCCGCCAGAAATCCAACAACATGGGAGACGTGCAAAAAAACAATGTACCCCAAGTGAGTACCCCGAAAGGGGGGAATCTCACCACCGATTCCGATCGGGTGAAAGCCCCGGTGGTCGGTGCCGGCCTCGAGGATTTTGGGGGAGGCCAAACGCACAAGAGCAAGGAAACAAATGAAAACAAGGAAAACAAGGAAAACAACGGAAATAACAACAACAACGACGACTACGAAAACAAGGAGACTCCTAGGAACGACAAGACGCAACCAGAAGCCACAGAGGACAAGGCATGGACGACTAGAAAGCCTTCGATCCCTTGCGGGACTAGCGAACTCGAAAAGGCGAGGAGAACAATGGAGGTAGAGCTGGAGACGTGCAAGAAAGCCATCAGAAAGATGAAGGCAGCTACCGATCGACAACGCAACATCAGCATGGATATAAAGACTGGCCTTACCGAACTCGAAGAATCGGTTGACATACTGGAAACAATAAGGCACAATCTGGGAAACGTAGTGCAAGATCTACAACAGTCACGGCTACCACTACCAGACAAGGCGGGACGAACTCTCACAGCGGAACCAGAGACCAAAAAGAGAGTCGCCTCAAGCCCGATAGAGAAGGAGTCAGAAAAGAAGAAAAAGGTCGATGAAGCCACAGACGGATGGAGGCTGGTCCCATCACGAAGCGAACGCCAACGGAAAAAGGAACCCGACGGAACGGAGAACACGGAGACAAGGGACGACGCCTCCGGCCAAATCACGAACGAAAAACAAACGCATAAGACAAAAAAACAAAGACAGAAGAGAAAACGGAAACCCCGACCTGACGCGATCCTCATAAGGCCTGCAAAAGGAAAAACGTATGCCGAAATACTTCGAGAGATCCGCAGCAACGCTAACCCAGACGACACCGAAACTGAGATCAGAACGATACGGCAAACAAGGGCTGGCGACGTCCTCTTGGAGTTCGGGGCAAAGACGAAGGACAAAGAAGGATTCGGTGCAGCTCTGAAAACAATCCTTGGAGCGAAGGCTGCCGTCCGCAGCCTCAGGCCCAAGACAACGTTAGAGATCAGAGACCTAGACGATCAGGCAACCGCGGAAGAGGTGCAGGAATCCATCAGAAGAGAGCTGAAAGACCCTGCGGTAGAACTCCAAGTCTACGTTACAAAGGCGAACAGCAGAGCACAGAGAATGGCTATAGGGCTGATGAATGAGCAGGACGCGAACAAGCTGCTAGAAATGTCCCGTATAAAAATCGGATGGACGAACTGCAGAATCCGACAAAGAGCGGTCGTCACACGCTGCTTCAAGTGTTTCGGCTACGGCCACCAGCAAGGAAACTGCAGAGGACCAGACAGGAGGAGCCAAGGACTGTGCTACAAATGTGGAGAAAAGGGCCATGTGAAAAACGCGTGCAAAGAAAACGCGAGGTGCGTCCTGTGCGCAGAACGCGGACTGGACCCAGAAGCAGTGGCCCATGTACCAGGCTCGGGAGCCTGCCTGACATTCAGGGAGGCGCTCGAAAAGACAAAGAAAAGGATCGCCAAATGAGAGTCCTGCAAGGAAACCTCCACAGAAGTAGAACTGCCGACGACCTCCTGACGCAGCTCAGGCTCGACTTAAGGGCTGACGCAATAGTCATAAGCGAACAGTTTCGGAACAAGGAAGGACCCGGCTGGTTCACAGACGCCCTGGGCACAGCTGCCATCTGGATCCCGGACACCAGAACGACTCCCATCGAGCGCCATGGCGAGGGGAGGGGATACGTCTGGGTGAAAACGCAAGCAACCATACTCGTGAGCTGTTATTTCACGCCAAACGAAGGCATACGCGACTTCCAAGAGAAGCTAGACGCACTGGAGGACACAGTGCGAGATCTTAGAGGAGCCATCCTGGTCGCCGGCGACTTTAACGCTAAGGCCCCGGAATGGGGTATGAACACCACGGATACCAGGGGAAGACGGATCCTCGAAATGATCGCCAGACTAGGACTGAACGTGATGAACGAAGGGCATACTACAACCTTCAGACGGCCCGGCTACGGCGAGACGATACCTGACATCACATTCGCGTCGGAAAGCATAACGCCCGAGGTGACGAACTGGAGGGTCATCGAGGAATATACGGGCAGCGATCACCAATACATCGTGTACGACGTACGAGAAGACCAGCACGCAACCAGCGCAAACCGGAGGCGAACACCCAGGTGGAACGTGGCCAAGCTGAATAAAGAACTCTTCACAACAGTGATAGAGGAAGGAAAAGGCGTGATCCTGGAACAGACGGGGACTGCCGAAGAAATCGCAGACGCCACGATGCAGCTTATACGCCAAGCGTGTAACACTTCGATGCCCCGGCTGAAGAACGGCCACAAAAAACCAGTTTACTGGTGGACACGAGAAATCGCCACACTCAGGCGACGATGCTTACGACTAAGGCGCAAGGTCACCAGAGGTAGGAGAAACAACAACATCACCACCGACATCGACCTACTCACGCTGGAGGAATATAGAACCGCGAAGAGAGAGCTCAAAAGAACAATCAACGCAAGTAAGCAACAGAAATGGGAGGACCTCCGGCGAGAGGTCAACAATGATCCATGGGGACTCGGCTACAAGGTAGTGATGCGTAAACTGGGCACACAAGCGGCAAGCCCACCCCTGAACGCCTCAAGAATGAAGACCATCGTGGACGCGCTCTTCCCGACACACCCGACTAGGGACCAAGATAACATCGCCCTCAATCAAAAACACGAGGCGCCGCCGTTCAGTGAAAAGGAGCTGGAAATGGCCACAAGGTCCATGCAGAGCAAAAAAGCCCCCGGACCGGACGGTATACCAGCAGAAGCACTCAAGCTGACAGCCCAAACCTGCCCCTGGCTGCTGCTAAAAATGTACAACAGCTGCCTGAAGGACGGTATCTTCCACAAGAAATGGAAGACACAGCGCCTGGTGCTTATCAGCAAGGGAAAAGGAAATCTGGATACGCCGTCAGCGTACAGGCCCTTATGTATGCTTGACACAGCGGGGAAACTGCTGGAAAGAATGCTGAAACCACGACTGGCCGCAGCGATCAGGGAGGCAGGCGACCTCTCAGAAAGACAACACGGCTTCAGAAAAGGGCACTCCACGGTCAGAGCAGTGGAGGAAGTGGTCCAGGCCGTACAGGCGGCCCAACAGGGGAACCACCACTCCAGGAAAATTGTCCTTCTGGCAACGCTAGATGTGAAGAACGCCTTCAATTCCGCCAAGTGGTGCGACATCCTAAACGCCCTCGAAAACATCTTCAGAGTGCCACAGTACCTACTGCGGATGGTGGGGGAGTACCTCAAAGACAGGGAACTGATCTACGACACGACGGAAGGACCTCGGCGGAAAAAGATTACGGCGGGAGCGGCGCAGGGATCAGTCCTGGGGCCGGATCTATGGAATATCTCCTACGACGGGGTCCTCCGCACGGAGATGCCCGAAGACACGTTCCTGGTCGGCTACGCGGACGACATCGCTGCAGTGATCAGCGCACGGAACACCGAAGACGCGCAGAGAAGGCTGAACCAAGTCATGAGGCGCGTCAACTCCTGGATGAAGAACCACGGGCTAAGCCTCGCAGCGGAAAAAACACAGATATTGTTACTGACAAGGAAACGAATCCCCACAATCGTGGAGATCAAAGTGGGAGCGGAGGTAATACTCACGGAACGAGCGGTGAAGTACTTGGGAGTCCGGCTGGATACGAAGCTAACATTCTGGCAACAGATCAAACACGCGTCCGACAGGGCAGCGAAGGCCACTACATCGCTTAGCAGATTGATGGCGAATATGAGAGGTCCAACCGCGAGTAAACGAAGACTCCTGATGTCGGTGACGCACTCCATCCTCCTCTATGGCTGTGAAATCTGGGCCGAGGCGCTGAAACAAGGAAAATATAGAAAACTAATGGCATCGGTGCAAAGGAGAGGAGCCCTCAGGGTAGCAAGCTCATATCGTACCGTGTCAGAACCAGCCGTACTCGTGATAGCGGGGGTCACCCCCATCGATCTGATGGCGGCGGAAAGGAAGCGCATCTACGAAACCAGAGCAACCAGAGGAAAAGAAGCTGCAACGGCGGAAGCCAAAGCGGCCACCATGCAACAGTGGCAAGCGCGCTGGACCAGGGAAACCAGAGGAAGGTGGACCGCCAGGATCATCAAAAACATCGCGGAGTGGACGGAACGAGGGCATGGAGAAGTAAACTACTACCTCACCCAGTTCCTCACCGGACACGGGTATTTCGACGCTTACCTACACAAGATGGGAAAAGCTGAGAGCCCAGCCTGCCAATATGGTGATTCCCCCAAAGACGACGCCAATCACACGTTTTTCGAGTGCGTCAGATGGCAGACACAAAGGCGCAACCTAGAAGCAGAAATAGGCGGCATTACCCCGGACAACATCCTGACAGCGATGAACATGAACGAGGACAGATGGCAGCGAGTGCACTCCTACATCCAAGGGGTACTGAAGGAAAAAAAGGCAGAGCAGGGAAAGCCTCATAGCCCCGAGACCTGAAACACAAAAAAAAAAAAAGAGAGGAAGGCTAAGAAAAGAATTAAAGAGCCTCTAGGGCTTAAGAATGGCACCACCCCGAAGTAATGCAAACAGCGGTTCCAGGGTGGGCGAATGCCTAAGAAGGAGGTGGAGTTTAGTGGGTATACCATACCTGGGGAGTCCCACACACGGGGAAGCGGAAAGCTTCCCTATGGTGCGTAACGCATTCTCCACCTACCTGAAAAAAAAAAAAAAAAAAAAAAAAAAAAAAAATTATTATTATTATTATTAGTATTATTATTATTATTATTGTTATTATTATTATTATTATTATTATTATTATTATTATTATTATTATTATTATCTCGGGTTCCCCTATCTCCGTAAAGGAGTGCGGGGAACAGGGTTGAGCGCCAACCGAGCGCGTCTCCGGGTGGCGGATAGGAGAACGGCCAGGGAGGATACGGGGGAAGTCAAGGGGACCGGGGGCCGCAGGGTACCGGAACCTGAGACGGAGACCGTGGATGCCCTGGTTAGCCGGGGCTATAGGCGACCCGGCTGAAGTAAAAACCGGCCCAGGGGAGCTAAGGCCCCGGCCGTGGACCAACTTCCCAAGCCAAGGTGGCAGCTATCGTGCCGAGGGCTGAATGACACTGGGGAACAGTGCCGCAAACGATGCTCTTGGGGAACCGGGCGACACCCCATTGTATTATGCCTTACCCCCGCAACAGGCTCTGTGGGGGCGGACCTTTTACTTCCTGATTACTCGTGGGACCAGATATGGATACACACAAAAAACATAGCGAAGACGTAGAGACGGGAGCTAAAGAAACTGATGAGACCACTCCCATGGAAGTGGGCTCATCGGCTGGTCAGGGCTCCGGGCTCCAAGGGCTGGTGGACGAGGTGGAGACACTCATCTCCATGTCGCACATCGGACCGAAGGACTCGGGGACCGCGACCACTGACGGGGAAGGGGCTAAGGAGGGCTCAGCGACAGCCGGGACCTCTGGAACCCCCGACCCGAAAGAAAAGAAGGGCAACCGCTCGGGGGCGGCAAAGAGGAGGGCGAAGAAAGCCAGGCTGGCTCTCGAGACCTCCTCAGCGTCGAACCCAGCGGGAGCCCACCTCACAGGTGAACGTGCCGCAGCGGGGGGCTCACATAGTGGGCAACCCAAGGACGGTACGAATCACTGCCGGACACCAACGGGGTCAGGAGGCCCGGGCTTGAAAAGGCCCAGGGCTTCCGACAGTACCCCGCCGGAGGCTTACTCCGCCGCCAAGAGGGGCAGAGGAGCCACTGGAAAGCCGGCAAGTTACAAGGAGGTGGTCGAGGCTGGCAGGAGGGTGGCTATTGCACCCTCCGGCTACCCCGAGCTCACCTTCGGCAATGGGGAAGTGGACCTGGTGGTGCAGGCGCTGTGCACGGCGCTGGACTCCATCCCGGAAGGGGAAGGGGTACCGCGTTTTGAGCAGCACCGGTGCGACCAGGGCCTGCTATGGGTGACCTGCTCTGATGAAGCAGCACTCAAGTGGCTCAGGGCCACAGTCCCCAAACTCAAGCCATGGGCAGGGGCCTCTCTCCAAGTAATGGAGGGCAGGCAGCTGCCCAGGTTAACCAGGATGACCGCGGTCTTCCCCGGTATTCCGGAGAAGAATGAGGTCATCCTGAACAGGCTCAGACGCCAGAACACTGGTCTCCAGACCCACTCTTGGAGGGTTTGGGACAGAAAAGAGGGACCGAAATCGGTACTTCTGGTCGTGGGGGTCGACGGTCAGTCCAAAAGTACGATAAGGGCTGGGGGCCATCAGGCTCACTACGGACTCGGGAGGGTCTCCTTCAGGGAGGCTCACCAGAGGACGGGTGAGGCTGGGGGGGCTCCCGGCTCCTCGTCACAGGAGACCGCGGCCCCAAAGACAGGAAGAGAAGGCGATAAACCGGGGGAGGGGGAGATACAGGCCCCGGCTCCAACTGCGGGGACGGGACCTGTCGCCGGGACGTCGTCGGCAAAGGCCGCAGAGGTCGAAGGGCAGGGCTCATCCGACCTAGGGAACCAGGGGAGATCCTCTGGGGCCCTGGGAAAGACGGACCCACCCAAAAGAGGGGGCGCCTCAGGGAGGGCAAGAGGCCGGCCCTCAAGGGCCTACGAAGTAGGCAAGGCCGGGGAGGCTGAGGTGCGGGCCGGGACCCAAAAGACCCTGGACCGTGCACTGGCCAAACCGGCGGCGATAGAGAAGGAGCCCCAAGGGACAGGGGCCCTCTCAGCGACCAGCAAAGGGGAAAGGGAGGCTCGTTAATCGGGACTCCCTCAACCGCTGGGTCGCAGGAGAAGCGAACAGAGGTCCCATGGCGAGGGACGGGATCGCAATATCACAAATCAACCTACGCCACTGCAAGGCGGCCTCGGCGGTACACAGTCGGGACCTGGCAGTGGAAGACACTGATATATCACTAATTCAAGAACCCTGGGTAGTAGGGGGACTTGTAAGGGGTATAGACACCAGCAATGGGGCTCTGATAAGCGCAGGAGGGGGCACCGGTCCAAGAGCCTGCGTCTTTATAAACAAAAGACACTGCGCTCTAAGGCTGAACCAATTCTGCTGCAGGGACCTAGCAGCGGCTTCTATCAAGGTGAAACTGGCCAGAGGCGGCACGATCGACGTGGTCGTCTGCTCAGCCTACCTCCCCTACGACTCGGAGGACCCGCCACCCACGGCGGAACTCAGAGCTCTGATAGAGCACTGCACGAGAAGGGGACTCAACCTGTTGGTCGGATGCGACGCAAACGCACACCACGAGGTATGGGGCAGCACAAACACGAATGAAAGGGGCTCGGCACTGCTGGAATACCTCTCATCCACGGGGCTGGAGATCCTCAATAAAGGGTCACAACCGACCTTCGTCATCCCCACCAGACAAGAGGTGATAGACATCACACTCGGCTCACCCAAACTCACCAACATCGTGAGACACTGGCGGGTTCGACAGGAAGAAACCCTCTCAGACCACAAAAGGATCTCCTTCGACCTGATCGCGAACGCGACCTGGGAACAGACGGAGACCTACAGGAACCCCAAGGCCACTGACTGGACCTCCTATAAGGAGGAGCTGGAAAAAAGGCTAGGGGGGACCTGCCATCGGCTCAAAACGACAGGGCTAGTGGAAAAAGAGGCGACCAAGCTGCAGGCAGCGATCATACAAGCGTATGAAAAGGCATGCCCGCCCAAACAAAGAAAAGCGAGCAAGAAGGTGCCCTGGTGGAACAAGGAGCTGGGCGAGCACAGAACCAGCTCTCGCAAACTTCTCAACAGGGCTCTTAAAACGCGGCAAGAAGATGACTGGGCTGCCTATAGAGTAGCTCAGAAGGAGTACAAGACTCTCATCAAGAAATCAAAAAACGAGGCCTGGAGGGGTTTCTGCGAGGAGACCGAGGCCCTCACAGTAGTGGCCAAGCTCCGCAAAGTCTTCACCTCAGGGCCCCCGATAAAGCTCGACAGCCTCACACTCCCTGATGGTAGTATGGCGGAGAGCCAATCAGACATACTGTCGCACATGCTAAGCACCCACTTCCCGGGCTCCAAGCCTGCATCAAGGGGGCCTCTTCCAGAGGAGGCACCTAGAAGGAGGGGCCCAGGGGACTGGGGGATTGCGACAGAAATCATCACACCAACAAGAATAAAATGGGCAATTGACACCTTCGACGGTTACAAGAGCCCGGGCACAGACGGGATATTTCCGGCTCTTCTGCAGAAGGGAGGAGACATCCTCATCAGCCCGCTGAACGCAATCTTCAGGGCCTGCCTAGCATTATGCTATATACCCAGGAACTGGAGAGAGGTCAGAGTGGTCTTTATACCGAAACCGGGCAAAGGCTGCTATGATCAAGCGAAATCATGGAGACCTATCAGCCTCATGTCCTTCATGCTGAAAACCATGGAGAGGCTGATCGACAGATACATCAGGGACCGGGTACTGGCTGCAAGGCCGGTCTCAAGAGCCCAGCACGCATACCAAGCTGGCAAATCTACGGAGACGGCACTTCACCACCTCGTTCGCGAGATAGAAGGACCTCTACTCCGGCAGAGAGCAGCACTGTGTGTGTTCATGGACGTAGAAGGGGCGTTCGACAACACCTCCTTCAACGCAATATGCGATGCCGCAACGAAATTCGGGACCAACAACGCGGTGGTGGACTGGATCAGGCAAATGCTGAGGTCCAGGACGGTCACCGCGAGTCTCGGCGAGACGGTGACCAGAGCTCAGGTCGACAGAGGTTGTCCACAGGGCGGGGTGCTGTCACCTTTGCTGTGGACCCTTGTCGTAGATGGGCTCCTCGTCAGGCTCGAGGAATTGGGGGTGACGACCGTGGGCTACGCGGATGACGTGGCACTGGTTGTCGCGGGCGATAACCCCCGATACATGTCGAGCAGGATGCAGAAGGCACTGAACATCGTACAAGAGTGGTGCACATCTCAGGCACTGAGGATCAACCCCAGCAAGACCGAGATGGTTGTATTCACGAAAAAACGACGCTTCGAAATAGGACCCGTCGAGGTCTTTGGTACGAAGCTGGAACTCTCCCACACGGTGCGCTACCTAGGCATTTCCCTGGACAGCAAGCTATCGTGGAAGGAACACGTGGCCAAGCAGGCAAGCAAGGCCACGGCCACATACTGGGCATGCAGAAGGATGGTAGGACAAACCTGGGGGCTAAAACCCAGGGTGGTCAAGTGGATATACACAGCCATCATTATGCCCCAGTTATCATATGCATCCGTTGTGTGGTGGCCCGCCATGGACAAATCCACGCTACGGAAGACACTGGAAAAGGTGCACAGGATGGCATGCCTAGGGATAACGGGGGCGCTTGGAACCTCGCCCACGCTCGCCCTAGGGGCTCTCTTAAACCTCCCGCCACCGCACTTAATAATAGTAGCGGAGGCCTGGAAGACAGCCCTGCGACTGGTGCACCAAGGACACTGGAAAAGAACGGGTGTGGGGCACACGGTGGTACTACTGAGGGAAGGGGCACCACAGGTGAACCCTCGCCAAGGTGGGGACCGATGTCCCAACCACTACCAGTTCGAGCAAACCTACAAGGTAGAGATCCCGAGCAGACAGGCCTGGTCTGAAGAACGGGACAATCTGCTCTCACCACGGGGACTCGTATGGTACACGGACGGGTCCAAAACCAGCACGGGGGCCGGAGCCGGAATCTGGAGCGAGGGACCAAAGACGAACGTATCGCTCGCGCTCGGGCCCACAGCTTCGGTTCTCCAGGCCGAAGTGTTTGCCATACTTTCCTGCGCCAGGAAGATCCAGGCAAGGGTATTCAAGGGCAAGCACATCTACATCTGTAGCGACAGCCTGACGGCGCTCAGATCTCTCAGCGCATGCGTTGTAAGATCGGGTCTAGTCAGAGAATGCGCGGAGATACTCACACAGATCTCCCGCGACAATCGCGTGAAGCTACTATGGGTGCCAGGTCACAGCGGCATACATGGTAATGAGGCGGCGCACTGCTTGGCTAAGGCAGGGGCCCTACGCAACAGGGTCGACGACGGGTGCCTCATAGGCCTACCCCCGACTCACGCCAAGGACCTAGCGAGTGTGTGGACTGAACACCGCCACGCAGAACTATGGTCACAGGCATCAGGCATGGCTCACACGAGGGCTCTTTTCCAAGGGCCCTCCCGTAAGCTGGGGGCCTCACTCATCGTCCTGGAAAGAACCAGACTCAGGCTTCTGGTGGGTCTCATCACTGGCCACTGGTTCACAGGTAAGCACATGGTTCGGATGGGGCTCAGGGATGGGCCACTCTGTACCAGATGCGGGGAAGAAGACGAAACCCCACTCCACCTAATATCTCGCTGTAGGGGCCTAAAGGGACCCCGCAAGGAGACCCTTGGGGAAACCTACGACGCAGGTATGAAAATCGAGGACATGGGGGTAGGCAGGCTGCTACGATTTGCTCAAGTGGCATGCCTGACCCCAGCGCCTACAAGCTAAGCCCTAATGGGCCCGGGCACAATGGTCCAGATGGACTGAGCGCCCGGTCAGCCGCTCGACCCACCGAGCTTAGACATACCATACCATTATTATTATTATTATTATTATTATTATTATTATTATTATTATTATTATTATTATTATTATTATTATTATTATTATTATTATTATTATTATTATTATTATTATTATTATTATTATTATTATTATTATTATTATTATTATTATTATTATTATTATTATTATTATTATTATTATTATTATTTATGGTGGGTTCAGATGGTTGAGATTTACTTAATTGGATTTTTATGCATCAATCAACTCATTCATGTATATTATCGTTGCTTATTATCTTAATTTTTGTTTTCAGACCAATTGTCACTGATAAAACAGGCCCATTGCTGTAGTGTCACATGGCGCCAGTGTCCGAGCTCCAGTACCTGTGCTAGGATGATTGCCGAGATACATGCAAAGCATTTCGGGCAATCTATGGTTGCTGCATCGTCTTGTGGCTTAGCCTATTTTGTTAACATTTTTCGCGAGTACTCAATAGTCATGTCTTGTTGAATTATAATGCTTTTACTTATTTTTACGGTTGCTATTTCGGAAAGTCGTCGACAAATTGTGCAATAGGTTTATTGGGTGATCTTGGGCTCCGTCACCCATGCTCTGAGCATACGTTTGACAATGCCGATAAAGATAAGATGCATGATATCCAGTACAAATTGTGTCACCATACCAAAATTTTAATTATTCATTTCTTTGATCAAAAATATTTACTGAAGTCCAATGTTTTCCTTGTTTCAGAGCTGCTGTGAATCAACTAATAATAAAAGTATTGTTGAAGTGAGAAATTTAGTATACGACCAGTCACACTCGAATGACAATCCGTTTAGACATCAAACAATTCGTCAATGCATGTACCCACGTTAAGTTTGGGAAGGACAAATATAATTTTTTTTTCCCCTCAGCCACCATTAAAATCGTCGTCACTGCTTCGTGGCTATCATGCTCCATGAAAGTAGTTGTCAATTTTCTTGTTGTAATAGAATTTAGTAGTTTTAGTTTTATTGTTTTATTGTTTTTTGTTTATTATTATTATTATGATTATTATGATTATGATTATGATTATGATTATGATTATTATTATGATTATGATTATTATTATTATTATTATTATTATTATTATTATTAATATTATTTACAGTAAGTTCTGCTTGCTGAGATTTATATTTATATAATCAAACTCATTCATATATATTATCGTCACTTATTATCTTAATTTTTGTTTTCAGGCTAATTGTGACTGATAAGAAAGGCTTGTTGCTGTAGTGTCATATGGTGCCAGTGTCTGAGCTCTAGTACCTGTGCTAAGATGATTGCCGATATACATGCAAAGTATTTCAGGCAATTTCTCTATTGTATGATACATGGGTACCTATAATTTTGGATTAATTATGATGAGCCATAATATACCTAATAGTTCTGTGCAATTCAGGCATGAAGTTGCACCTGATGCAACGACTGCTGTTGTCGCTGGAGTAGTAGGGGTAGGAACAGACGGACTAGATGAGGTGGTAATGCCAGTTCTTATAACCGGATTCTCACCATGTTTATATGGTCCAACTATATACAATCATATTTTAATGTTGACATGGGTAATATTACAAAGATCTCCAATTGTTAAAAAAAATTCTGATTTATTGTCTGTATGGAATTGTCTTAATTTATACATATTGATTAATTTTTGCAGTTGTTGATTATACATTTATTTTCCATTTCAGCAATGAATATATTCTCTCACCTGTTTGTGCGATTGAAGCATTCTCCTTGGGCATACTGGTCGATGGTTCATGACCGACATCACTCGATTCCTCGAAGTGGCTGTCATTTTCAGCCTTATTAGCCAGCTTGACTGCTTTTTTATAGGTGTCTGAATAGAAAAAAGAGGTGGTATTAGATTATTCTTATTTAAATAATCCGCACATGAAGTTATAAGTGCAGATTTATCAAGCACAAGTGTATAATCAGTCTCGGGCAATCTTGTGAGGAAATGGAACTCTTGACTTTCTCAATTTGGTTTTATAGGATTGTCACATAAATTTACTCATCTCGCCTATACCCTCGATCCAGGTATGCTAATTGTATGGTGTTGGATTTGAACATATGAGAACCTACTTGTTGCAGTAAATCGTCTGGTTACATTAAATTTTGCCCAAGACTTTGTGGGGCTGAAACACTTCTTGATGGCCTCGTCAATATTTCTGGGTGGCCATAGGCAATATGTTTGCCCGTCGATTGCCACCTTCAGCCAATTTGTGGGCACCGCCGATACGCTGTTGTCAGCGAACTGGATGATTGTAAATTTTTTCTCCATCGTGGCTGATAATGATAAAATAATTATAGTATGGCGACAAATTGATAATCAGTATTCATAAAACTTGACATTGAATGCAAAGCAGCTATGTTTTAGCTCTAAAAGTAGGGTCATGGTACATTTTCATCTGAATATAGAACCCTAGTTAATAAGGTATGTAATACTCTGGCATAACCATGATAATTTGACGATCGCGCTGCGTGTTTGTGTGTTCATGTAATCAATAAATTATTTTCAATAAATTGTATTCAAATTAACTGACTGGATCGGGCTGAAAACATATTCCTCACTATATAGCTTCCATAAGATCAATTGTAATTCATATATTTACATATAGATTTGCCGTTTCATGATGCATCTTGATCTTGAAGACTTCATATAATTAGAGACTGGTGGATATTGACATCACATGGATTAGAAATAGTTTGCAGACAATATAGTTATTCCACCCTTTTGATTTATCATCGTTTTCATGTCCCACCAATGAACCCAATCTTTGGTATATAAAGCCAAGACTATACTTTTTTTTTTTTCCTTTGTGGCTTATCTCCTAGTAAGAATGTTGCCTAACCAAGACTATACTGATTTATTGTGTCGTTTAAGGGGAGCCTATACTGGAATTTGAAAAAAAAATAGTTTTACATTTCTCAAAGGTGTAGAAAAGGTCCAATTAAAAAAATCCTCCGTTACGTTGTATATGATCCTAATATCTATATGCAGAGCGATTCTGTGGAAAATCACACCTAAAAGGTAGGCTAACGGGAAATGTCTGAATTGAGCTGATCCAACATCGACGATTCGGTTTCATTTCCTACGAAATAAATAAAACCCAATCGTCGATGTTTGATTTGCTCAATTCAGGCGTTTCCCGTTAGCCTACCTTTTAGGCGTGTGATTTTCCACAGAATCGTTCTGTATAGAAAAAAAGTCAATCATCTGCCATGAAAGTGTAGATGCAAGGAACCTTACGCAGAACCTTACAGCGCAACGAAGGAAAGTTTCTGCATAAAGTTCTTTGCGTCTACACTTTCATAGTATAAGATCGAATTTTTTTCTGTATATAGATACTACTATCATTTACAACTTGACGTAGGATTTTTATAATTCGACCTTTTTTACACCTTTGAAAAATTAAAAACTATTTTTTGTCCAAATTTCAGTATAGGCCACCCTTAAATTGGAGTCAAAATTATTCCCGGAGTAAAGTCATTGTTCTAGCGTAACGAACAGCTAAGATTCCGGCATGTTCAACCAATATGTCAAAAGGGTGCACTTTCCTGGAAAAAGTCAGAATGCGAAAATGAATCATGAAGTTAATCTGGCGGGAAACATGTTCCACCTGAAAGTTCAACTCTTTTATGAATTCTCTACAAAAAATGACTATATGTAAGTAGGACATGATATCTTAAATTCTGGTTAAAGAACATGCTATCTCCTATGTTAAAAGTATAGCGGATATCATGATCTTCAAACAGAATTTAAGATATCAGGTTTATGAAACAGAATTTGAGATATCATGTCCTATGTTGAAGGTAAAGGAGATATCATGTTTTTCTACCACAGGTTGAGATATCATAGTTCTACGTTGAGGCATCGATATGGTAATGTACTAATTTCCACACCACCCAAGAGGTACAGTACATGGTGCGTTTTTTTTTTTGTCACTGTGGTATCCCCAACAGGGGCCATTCGACTGTAGGCGCTCTATTTGGCAACTTTTACATTCTTATCACATTTTGTCACATGGACTTTTCAACCTTTTACTGAGAATTGAGATTACGTAACAACTATATCGAGATTTACCCACTCCGGGCCGACCGCGTCATATTATAACAGTTGAATGGCCCCTATGGGCCTAATCCACACGATTTTATTTATATATGCAAGGGTGATTTTCAGACAAGTCGAGAAATTTCAATCAATGCAACATTTTGACAGCAACTAATTTTGACCCTTTTTGAAAAACTATAGCTTTTGATTCGATTTCTGCAAGTGGAACTATATCCTGTTTTCGTTCAAATGCCGTTATGACGAAACTACCGACGAGCATTGAATTATACGGCTTACGGAACAGAGCTATCGTGATGCATCTGTGCCCGGCCACATAGATCTTTCCATTATTTTTTTTGTAAATGGAGGACACTTTAATAAATTTGTTGTTGGGCAGGACTGCATAATTATTCGGTGACTTACGATTCAAATAATAATTTTTGTAGGTGATACCTTCGATTCGTACCCTGTCCGCTGCTTCGACTTGTGGCCTAGCCTGTTTTTCCATCGTCTTTCGCGAGTACTCAATTGTCACGTCTTGTCGAATTATAATGCTTTTACTAATTTTTGAAGCTGCTATTTCGGAAAGTCGTCGGCAAATTTGTGCGATAGGGTTATTGGGTGATCTTACTAGTTTTTTGATATGACCTAGATAATTCTCAAACGGAAAGGCGCTAATGTCCTGTAGGCTGCACGATAAGTTTTCTACGTCATCCGATACGTGAAGCAAGTTATGCACATTTGAAACAAGAAAATGCTCGCCATATAACTGAGGAACTTCCTGAACGAACTCCTGTAATAATCCTCTCGCTACTTGAACCTCGTCAATAAAAGCTAGTCTGTCACAGAGAATTCTCATCGCGACGTGTAATTTCAGGAAGTGCCTTGTCAGCTGCTTGCTAACTATACCTTTAATTACCAAAGGGCTGCAATACATAAGAAAAAATTTACATTCCGTAGCTTTCCAAAGATCAATGTCCGTTATGGGTCTCAACTTTCGATGGAATTCTTTAGGGATTTCGCTGTGGAACCTTTTGATTCGATCGTTAATTTCTTGGATCCCGGATTTATGGAGCCTAACATTAGACTTGGGGCCCGTCACCCATGCTCTGACAATACGTTTTACGATGCCGATAAATATAAGATGCATGATATCCAGTACAAATTGTGTCACCATACCGAAATTAGTTATTGAATTTAGTGGAGACCGATACTTATGGTGTTCCTTTTGGAGTTCAAGATCGAATGATTCGTCGGTTCGTTTATCCGCGTTTATTTCCGGGAAGACAAATGTTTTTTTTTCCCCCCTTAATTTAGTACCCTTCTGTGTGCACCTTTCACATGAATAAAATCCGTTATGCCCAGGAGTACCTTTAAGAAAAGAGCGTGCGGGCATGTCGCAAGAAAAGGCTTTAACGCTAACCGACAAATGAATCCCATTAATAGTTAGACCACCGTCCTGCAATTGATTCAGTTCATTGACGAAATCATCTAAATATTGATTCATGTCTAATGGCTTAGTGTTACCCTTATATAAAGCTACTGCGAATGGAGGAAATGTAATGTCGGGATGAAAGATTTTACACAGGATAGGCCACAGTTGTGTCTTCGAATTTTTATACAATGGTATACCGTCGATATTGAAAATTAGCTCGACTACTTTTTTGCTCTGAACGCTATATATTTCTACTACGCGCGTGCTTCGCAATAGCGTCTCCAATTGCTGCTGAAGGCCTAAATAAACAAACTGACTCGAATCACTTGGTCCTAAAGTTGAAATCGCGTATAAATTGGTCGTGCCCAGTAGGGTTCGTGCATCAGCCGGTAATTCGGGATGTACCTCTCTCAGTACTTTTAAAATCGCGCGCACCGCTTGGTGACTTATATTATGGTCCACGAAAGTGCTTGCCAACTTCTGTGTCCAGCTCACGACTCCCGCCTCCCGCAATGCTGGTACATTATCATGTGGCAATCCCGCAACCACCTCGCGAACGTCTAATTCTGGAATCAAAGCATTCGCGGCTAATACATTTGAATCCTCCTGATTACAATCAGGCTCTATATCCAGTGCATCATTACGATGATGTACTGGAACCCCATTTCCCCCCCGCGCCTGCCTCAGCCGCCGATACCGCTTACAGTGCTGCGATCTTGAAGTCATACTTCCAGTCGAATAAAATTGGGTTTCCTGAAAATAGAAAATTTGTGTCTCTTCTCACTACTATTCCTATACTTGATTTATCTCATGATTGTATAGTGCAATCTTTCGAATGTACGATAGTACTTGCAATTTGATTTTGAATTCTAACTATAAGACCTAAAAATTTAGTCGAATATATATATATATATATATATATGCCGGGTCAAATGAAATGAAAAACCCTAATTTTTTTTCTGGAAATACTTCATACTATACGTACAGAAATTGAGGGGACGGATGCAATAAAGGGATATAACTTTTTCTCTCGCCGCGGAGTTGGCCTCTGAGCAGTTAGAAAAAAAATCACGAATTTCGAATTTTCAAACATGCATTCCTATAGGAAATTGTCTTCACGTCTTCAAAAGCTACAACTCTTTTTTCGCTGAATAAATGTTCGTATACGAATGCATGTTTGAAAATTCGAAATGCGTGATTTCTTTTCTAACTGCTCAGAGGCCAACTCATGTGCGGAGCGAGAAAAAGTTATATTCCCTTATTGTATCCGTCCTCTCAATTTTCAGAGAAGTTACACCGGACTAAATCTGACGCGTCTATATGCGAGTTCTCGCCGGTGAGCCCGCGCATCGTTGTGTTCGTGCATTCCAGCTGTTCGCTAGGCATCTATACGCGCTCGACGGCGAGACACACATACACCACGCGCGCCTCTCTTCTGACTCTAAATAGCAATTAGAATTTTTTTCAGATTTGTGAAAATAATTTTGAGCGCGTCATGAATTTTGACGGTTTTTCTTTGATACCTCGATGGCAGTGATTTAAAAAATTCGAACCAAAATTCATAATGTCTGGGCTTTTGCTTCAACCTGTTTTTTTTTATCTTTTTTCAAAGAAAAATTTGAATAAATATACTTAAGTGGAGATCAATATACCGTGGACTGGTGCTTAAATATTTCTAACGATTAGCCAATTTTTCCAGATTTTTTTATTTCTGCTTTCGTTTAAAAAGCTAAAAAAAACAGGTCGATGCAAGAACCCAGACATTATGAATCTTGGTTCAAAATTTTTTATTTTGGACACAGAATTTTGGAGAATTTTTTTTATATCTTTCGATCACGGTTATTGAAGTGTTGAAGAAAAGTCTTGAAAAATTCAGGACGCGCTCTAATTTATTCCAAAAAATCTGAAAATAATTTCAATTCCCTGGAATTGAAGTTCATATATTTTAATCAAAAGTAGTCATTACCAACAATAATACCCTAGAACAGTTTTCCAAAATTTTCATTTTAACAACAATTTTTTTTTGCCTTAAAAATTTTCGAGACTGAATTAAAAAAATAATTGTGAAAAAACTAAAGGAAAAAACTTCATAATTTGACTGAGAAGTCATTAAAATTTCATTGAGGTATCTCTAACAGTTTTTTCACAGTTTATTTTTTAATTGAAGTCCCGCAAATTTTCAATAAAAAAAAATTGTTGTTAAAATAAAAATTTTGAAACACTGTTCTAGGGTATGATTGTTAATGACTACTTTTGATTATAATATATGAACTTGAATTTCATGACTAAGTGGAAAATGGGGGGTCCACTTGACGTGATTTTACTCATTTAGAGTCAGAAGAATTATACAAAAAATCACGGACCAAATCTGAGAGGTCGACGGTCAGGCCCAGGTCGAATTGCTATGGAACAGCTCATATGTACACACCATTCGGAAGTAAACCGTTGCGAAGCCTGTATCAGAGAGCGTATGATATTGAACTGCGCTTCGGTTCGACACAATACATACATTGCAGCTTGAATGGAGAGTTCGTCGAGATAAAATACATTGGCCCCAAAAATATAGTCAAATACAAACTTGAGTGGCTATAGGGGGAACACCTCGATTTATAATCACATTGGCTATTCTTGAAAGAAATATCTTTTATATAGCTGAGTTCGGTAAATACAGATCTGACTACTCCGAATGCGACGGGGCTACCCCTCTTCTTCTAATATTCATAGGTAGAAAAAAGGCATGAGAGCTCCGAGCGAATCGAGCGCATATAGCGAACACGCCTATTGAAAATGTGAAAAACTATAATATTCAGTACAATTAGGAAAATAAGCTAGAAATGGCTTGAGCTCCCTTTTAAAATTATTCCGTAAGTAGAGTTCATATTTGGAGAACATTTTTCTTTCGCCATGTATCAACATTTTTCACGTAATAGACCCTAACGACTTACTTTTTAGGGTCAAAACAGCAGCTAACAAGGGTATGAGTATGTTAGGCGTATGAATACCGTGTATATACCTTCTACATATGGTCCAACCACCGTCGAACCACCGCGTGGCGACGGTACATAACGACCACAATTGCGACCTTAGACAAACCGTTTCTATGCCGTTCTTTGACGGTCGCTGAACCGTTCAAAAACCAAGTAAACACGGTCAGCATACCGTCAAAAAGCTGCATCAACCACGGTATTTTGACTGTCACTTCGCCAGCTAGATACCGTCGATAGAGGGTTCGTAGAGAGTCAACATACGATCTTCTGACTTGTATTATAAACCGCCATCAGGAATTACTACAGCATGGTTCGCACATTAAAGAAACTGAATTTTCGTTGTACTTAATATCAATAAATATTTTTCAACCTGTAACAAATCAATTTCGTGCCCAATAAATATTTATTTGTGAGATATTAAACAAGTCTTAAAGACCTTATTTATTAATAGTTGACAAACAT
Organism: Tenthredo notha; assembly: GCA_914767705.2. Classification (NCBI taxonomy): domain Eukaryota; kingdom Metazoa; phylum Arthropoda; class Insecta; order Hymenoptera; family Tenthredinidae; genus Tenthredo; species Tenthredo notha. Next base: position 560,924 of record OU611923.1, read on the forward strand.
TTATTGAATACAACAAAATAGTTGTTTTGCCAATCACATATTTTCGCTTGATTGGCCACATGAAAATATTCCATCGCAAACACCGTTTGTGGAACGAAAGTAATTGATTCGATGGTACTGCGCGATGATTGAATAACGATCAGTGAAATCGTATACACCTTACAGCGGTTGATCCACGAGTGGCGTAGAGTGCGGCACTCCGGTCTTTTATAATGCGGTACACGCGCGTGCAGCGATCAAAGCATCGTACGTGGGATGACATATGTATACCTTCGACAAACAGTATCTACAATAACGTTTACAAAGCTATTACCATCAAAGTGTTCGGCTATTGCACTCGACTTAAATGCATGTGCACAAATTCCACCGATATTGCGCGTCGTAAATTTCTTTAACTCCTACAACAAAGAAGCATATAACGTTGTTCTTACCAATGTCATGAAACTTGAGTCTGAGACATTGTAAAGCGGACGATTACTGTCGTCGTTTGTACGAAGTCATAATTCTTTCACATTTAAAACATTGACATATGAGAATTCATGAAATACCTGCGGTCGTCCTATATACTTTCATTCCACGAGTGATAATACTTATACAGTAATTGTAATGTGTGTATAGCGATTGCATTGTTGCGACTGAAATTGTGGTAAGGGGCCATTCATTAATTACGTAAGGATGATTTTTACGATTTACACGTGTTTATTATGTACAGAGTCGAGAACTAAAATACATGATAGATCTGAGTCGCATTACATCAATAACGAAACACTAGGAGAAATCCTCTTGCTGGAAACAATCAGCACAAGCTGATATAAAATAAATACTCACGCTACGACTCAGACTGTGTGAAATAACTACACAAGGAATTTATTAGGGAATAATCATATCTTTATTTAGAGTATACTTGACTGTTCGTGGCTAACGCACAGTCTCAACTGACCGTTTGAGCCACCGATACACACACACGTACATCCACCTGTCCTGAGTGTGTGTTTACCTCAAGTGTCCATCTTAGATACTTATCGTAACTTAATCCTATATTAATCTACCCAGGGATATCACAGACTGTAAAATTAACAATATATTCTCAAATAACAAACAAAATGATTGAGGTCAAGTGAAACGTTTGTCAGAACCTACAAAACGGGAATCAAGAATTCTCCGGAACTACCGGACCGATCGCCTAATCCCGTGTCATTTTATGAATAAATGGCTGAGAATTAACGATTCTCAGTTACTCGTAACTAAAACACCGAAATTCAGTTAAGATCACAACCTGTACCGACATTGTGGCCAGTATAGTGTAAACCAAGCGGTACCAAACGCTGAGTATCTCTGTTTTACCGTGGTGAAAGACACCCGGCCGTGGCCTTGAAACGTTTCACTTCACCTTAACAATATTCCGTATAGGTGAGACAACAGCTCAAGTGTTGAATAATCGCATAGAATATGTGGTTGTCGAGATATAAAATGATATAAAGAGTATTATAACTAGAAGACCATTCGGTCAGTCAGATATAAAAGAGATACGTACGAAACAGTAATACAGATACAATTAAATCAACTGACATTCGATATTGTCTACAAGGCACTTTTTCTGATTAGTGGTTTTTTTTTTTCCTTTCCACGAATGAATACTCTGCTAGGATCGGAGTTTATCCGGGGGGAAACAAATAAAAGAGAGGATCGGAATTTCAGAGAGCTCAGTAACGAACAGAACTCGACAGAATATACACTTACAAATTACCAGTTATTGAGTAATGACACCGCAGTAATTATTAATTATTAACAAGGTGCGAAAACGTGGAACAATGTACGGGTCAAGCAACGATTAATAGATACACACACACACACACACGTTGATATTCCCGTCCTCTCCGGGCGGCCGATCAATCCGTCTCCCAACAATTAGAGATCGGGTAAACATAATCATAATCCGATTCGGTAACAATACGAACCGCTGGGCGAACGGACTCTATATTCGTGACGCATCTCGTTCGGACGGCCTGTACGACTTTCAAGACATGCCGTGTATGGAAAGCTTCGGAAACACGTCTGAACGGTTTTACAAACAACGCAAAACGTTCATCTCCCTCTACATTAAACGCAACCACGTCTTTTACTACACCGTAATAACGGTTATCTACGAACACGACCGAATCACACTTCTTGCCTATTCTCGCGTCATCGGTACGGTAGCGAATGCCGCGACATCTCAAAGAGTGATAGCGACGCAATATAAGCGGCGCGAGACCCTCGTTCGCTAACAGTCGTCGTTCCTCTATCGTAGGCGGACGTTCCACATACCTGCCCTCTGCCAAGATGACCGCGGCATCTTCACCGTTTTCGGTGATCCCCAGAATCCTGACGACGATTCTACGAGCTGCAGGCGACATGTGGTGCGCGTGTATCGCGGCTGCCGTGAATTTTTGTATTAGAAAACGAGTCGCTATCTGATCTGTTCTCGCGTGAGGACTTGTTATCCTGTCAATGATTTTTTTATTCCATGATTCGAACACGAAAGCAGAATGAGTCCAGATCGGTCCCCAATTTCGCACGCAAGTCGTTATATGCGTGAGAATATGCAGATTGAAGGACATGTTTGCAACACCGAAGAATTCTTGGAACAGTCGTACGTACGTTCCAATCAAGGCATCGGCACGGTCTAACTCGTCAGGTGTAATGGATTTGCAGTTCAGAATATGTACCGCTTCTGCGAGGAGCGCAATGTGGTGAATATATTTTACATCTATGACACCCTCGAGGCACGCCGGCGCGTATCCCAGCCAATTGCGGAATTCCGACGCCTTCCAGTTCTTCCAGGACGCGAGTGTACGCGGTGTTCTTGACCTACGAGACGGTGGTTTGATCGACAGCAGCCGCGAGTCGATCAAACGAACAGAGTTCGGGGCTCCGATATAATAAGGTGCGATCACTGATTCCACGAGCAAGCGCGTGTGTTGTTTCACAACGCCAAGGAAGATCGCATGCATGCTGTCTACCACGACACCGGCACACACATCCAAACCAGGCAGCCCGATAACGCAAGAAACGCCCTTGAATCCGCGAACCGTCGTCCGGTCACGGTAAGCTTCATTCATATCACCGACCACCCCCTCGTGATCACGCTTCGGCGTTCCAAAGGCTAGTTCGCAGGGATACACGAATTTTCCGGGCCCCAAGCTTCGACCCACCGCCAAGCAGTGCAAACATCCATATCTCCCGTTAAACTGCACCATACGCATCAAACTAGCGCGCGCGGGAGAGTCAACGCAACCTATGACGACTACGAATTTAGAGGTGACGCGGAGATTCGGCGTTCTTTGCCATTCGATGCCTTCTTCGTACAACTGGCGTGCTTCGGACACGAAAGGGCGTAAATAATTGTTCAACAAAGGATGCTGTCCGCCTACGTAAACGCCAGCGAGAATCATGTGTTTTTTACGCATGTGAGGTGGTAACTCGTTGATTTGAGCATAAATCGGCCACGCGCTTGTGTGTGATGAGTTCGAAACTTTACAGCCGTCGGTATTGAACGTCATAGAAAAGTTGTTGGGATTATGAAGGAAATTCCCCTCTGAACAAAGTCTACGATACTCCACGCCGTCGTATATATCTTCCAGCGCGTTTACATCACGTTTCTGCCGATCGAATCTGTAATTGAGATGTTTACTCACGCTCGGGATCGAGAACAGTTGTGTCAGCTGCGAAGCCATGCCGAGTTCAAGGAAATATCCCAAATGCGTGTCTGGCTCGTCCGGCCCGCAAGCCAAGCAGGCACACGGCTGGTTGACCTCCTCGCCGAGATGCGCTCTGCATTTCTGACAGTAATAATGCTTCTTAACGCTTTCCGGATTTCTACTTAATAATCGCCACAACCCGTCTTTCGTTTCAGGTAGACGGTTCCTCAGGTGCGATCTCGAAATCCATCGCAAGACGTCCATCATCGCCTCGTAAGACCACCTGTGCCTTATGGCCATTGCCATTACAACTAACAAATGGTCCTTCGCTGTCACGTCCGGATCAGATTGAAGTGGCACATCCAAACCCAGGTGTGCGCGTATAAGGAAAGGTGCGCCAAGATTTTGTAAGGCGTCGTCCCCGTCGTCCCCGTCATCGTCGATCGGATCATCGTCGGACGGATCATCGTCGGACGGATCATCGTCGGACGGATCATCGTCGGACTGATCATCGTCGCCGACATCATCATGTCCTGGGATGTCAACATGTCCTGGGATATCAACATGCATGCTGCGAGCACTTTGATCGGACGCTGATTCCATGTCTGGCTCGTGGTCTAATTCAGGATCGGGGTCGTCATCCTCGGGTACGTCCCGGACAGCGGGCGCTTCCTGTAATATCGTACGAAGTATTCGTCAACGCGGTTACTTCACAGAAATAGTAAAGATCGAATTTCTAATTTACCATTTATGTTTAATATAATGCGTTTGAAAAATACAAATATTAATGTCCGATAGAAATTTCCGAACGATCAAATTTTATAATGAATACAGTGGAACCTCGATTATCCGAACCAATTTAATATCCCCGAAAAGAAAATTATAATAAAATAATTCATTCATTACTATCTTGTATCGAATAATATTTTTGACTCACCGGGTTACGCAGCAAATTACGCGAAATACGTAAAGGTACGCCTGGTCGCTCGAACGCTTCTCGAAAATTCTGCAGCAACATTCTGTTCCGTCTACGCAAACGTCGCGCTTCCATTACTATTCGGCTCATGTTGATGTCACTGAGCGGAACGTATATCACGTAGGTCTTTATCTTCTTTGCACGAGTAGTGGTAAATTTTTAATAGTTAGTTAGTTAGTTAATCCATTATTGACTTATTGCCTATGCGGCATGTAGTCAAATTACATTTTTAATTATAAATAAAAGCAAAAACGAACCTTTTTTTTTTTTTTTTTTTTATCCGTTTCGCTTTATCCCTTGATAGCTTTAGAGCTAGGGCAAGTACCAACGTACTCAAAGGTTACACTAAGGTAATGCACCATTGATTTGTTCAAATATACTATTTTATTCCAGTTTACACTATGCACTTTCTTCAATAAAAACGGCAGGAACCTTGTATTTCTTTCAGCCTGACTGAAAGGAAATCGTCGCTCTCTCTCTCTCTCCTTTACAGACTTATCGCCCAATGGGCATGTAGTCGGAGGAAATCGTCGCAAACGCTGCCGGAATGGCTACCTCCGATGACACGAAAAGCCTAAGAAAGAAGAAAAAGAAGGCTGGATTTTCACGGCAGCAAATTACTGCGGCAGCAAAATACTCGCGCAGCGCTATTCGTTGTAAGTCACGTGATCACCTGCAACCACGTGATCAACGACTGCAACACGTGATTTACAACGAATAGCGCCGCGGCAGTATTTTGCTGCCGCAGTAATTTGCTGCCGTGAAAATCCAGCCGAAGAACGCAGCCAGAATGTCCAGAAAGAAGGTAGCCGGATAGTGTCTAACTATTACACGCGGATCGAGCAGGCTGTGGCGCGCGCATGCGTGGTCCGACTCTCACCACGTTCTGTCATTCCATCATGACGCCGGTAAGTAGCAACACCTTTGTCTCGTCTCCCATTAATATTCGTACTAACATAGTTGAAATTTGGGACATCGGCTCACGCCGATATACCTTGGGAAAAAAAAACATAGTTGAAATGGCCTAATATCGATGAATTCATCTCTCGCTATATTAATTAACGCGATCTATCGTTTGTGAATAAATAAGCCTCGTGTACGGCAGGCTTGATCCTGCATGTGCCGGACAAAGATACTTATATTGAGAAGCTTATACGTCTGAAATCTTTCTGTAGGAATAGCGGTGTACGATCGTGAACGCAAATATTGAATAATATTAATAATATTATTATGTAAGGCCCATTTCTACTCGCCCACCTTTTTATTTTATGTAACTCTTGATCTACCGATCTATCTCACGATATTCCGTTTAGCCTACTTAACTTACTTTGCTTTATTTATCTTCATGTTTATCAAGTATAGTAATGAATTTTTTTTTTTTGTGGGCCGTTGAGTAATCAACAAACATAGTTGAAATGGCCTGATATCGATGAATTCATCTCTCGCTATATTAATTAAGGGGGTACATACACCTTTGAATTTTCAAAAAATCGTTTTTGTTTTTATATTTTATTTGGAATGCTAGTGACCTAATCTACCTGTAAATAAATCGGCGTCGAAAAATCTAGAGGATTTGAAAAGTTACAGCCATCACAGTGCCAAATTGCGAAAAAGCGCCGCCGCGCGGCGCGCGGACCTTCATGTTGATGTCATAAATATTGTACAACACCGCCAATACCAGTGTCTTACTTTTTTGACGTTTTTATACAATTTGATTTTGGATTTGATTTCGTGATTTTTCAATTTTGTGTACTCATCATTTTTACACATATTTAATTTTCAAAATTCTTTTCAATTGCGCTCAATGACAGAACACATGGCTGCGATCTACATTTTTTCGAGGTTAGGTGTCCAATTATTCGTAAATTGTCGTGTTTCATCACGAATTCAAACTAATAGTAATTTTCATTATTGAACCAACACAGTGTATATATGTCTGAGATAAGACTTCGGAATCGAAAGAAGATGATCCATCAAAAAGTACGTTTGAAATCGATGCCAGGGGACTACACATTCAGATTTCTAAAAAGATGAGTATTTCTATAATATATTAATTGCGAAAGTATGATGAATATTATAAGAAAAAAGGTATGATTGATGAAAAATGAAAGAATTTTCGGAATATTGACAAGAATTGTGCCAGCATCATCTGAATCTCAAAAATATTGAAAATCAAGAATTCTGAAGAATTTTTATGTTTTGAAAAATTTTGATCATATTTTTCTAAAGCAATTTATTTTTCTTCTCACAGCACTACCGGACACCGTTGTTGGACAGAACAGGTCAAGAATCACTACAAACCTCCGCCTTGCACATGTGTCTAGGCTCAACTCATAACGCATCGATACGAGAGCAGCTGCAGATTCAGCATATTATTCATAAGCGAAATCTTAAAACTTGATTTCCCGCTAACTACATTTTCTGGTCGTTGTCGTAGGGTACAGGTCGCATAGTTCATCGAAACTTTCTGAAATTTGGTGTGAATTTTCTGCAATGACGTAATTTCGGACCAAACCAATAATATATAGAAGAAAGATCTGTCTTCTATCATTCTAACTAGCTAACACACTTTTTTTTTCAACTTTTTTGAAAAAATGTCTTAAAATAAAAAAATTCCAGGTTTAAAATTAAAATTTATGGAATATTATTGGTTTGGTCCGAAATTACATCAATGTAGAATACTCCCTCCAAATTTCAAAAAGATTCAATCAACGATGCGACCTGTATGCTACGACAACTGCTTTTTCATCGGTGGACTAGAACTACTGAACGATGAAACCCAGATATTCTTTCATATGCCTTAATTATAGTTCAAAATACTAGTAATCTACTGTATAAAAATTAAGTCAATAAAATGTTTTATGACAGTGTACCAGTCATTTTAAAAAAATCATTTTGAAGGTGTATGTACCCCCTTAACGCGATCTATCGTTTGTGAATAAATAAGCCTCGTGTACGGCAGGCTTGATCCTGCATGTGCCGGACAAAGATACTTATATTGAGAAGCTTATACGTCTGAAATCTTTCTGTAGGAATAGCGGTGTACGATCGTGAACGCAAATATTGAATAATATTAATAATATTATTATGTAAGGCCCATTTCTACTCGCCCACCTTTTTATTTTATGTAACTCTTGATCTACCGATCTATCTCACGATATTCCGTTTAGCCTACTTAACTTACTTTGCTTTATTTATCTTCATGTTTATCAAGTATAGTAATGAATTTTTTTTTTTTTGTGGGCCGTTGAGTAATCAAAATACAATTTTGAAAAAGACTCTTCGCGCATGCGCGATGCCACGGCACGCGTCGCAGGTACAGACTTGTCGGTTGGTTGAAAGAATTAATACAACAATGTAAATTACAGAAAGCAAAGTATTGCCTAATAGCCGAGAGTGAGGGGTGCCACAAAATCCTTCGCAGAAGTGCATTATTCGCAAGAAAAGGAAAAAAATGGATACATCCGAACGATGCCGCAATTCATAATAACCTATCCGAGTTGTACGCCGCTAAGGAGGGCGGCGCTAAAAAGCGCATTGTGAAAGTCGTGGCCGTTGGTGAGTACATCTGACGTACTAATCGTAAGACACTTGCCTTTCGTTATTAATTTTTTTGTTGTTGATATTTTTATTTTGAGGAACAATTTGATGCATCGATCTAGTTATAATATCCTGTCTTATACACTATGTTTTGACTGCTTTCTTGCTTCATCTCCTCTTACGCTAATACGTTAATCTTTGTTAATCTTCATTCTTTATTATTTTGTGTTCTTACTCACAGTCTACACGTTCTTTTTGTTTTGTACTGTAAAATAATGATCTGTGGTCCTTGGGGAGCCTATGCTCCAGGATCAAATCAATACGCTTCCAAATCAATATCTGTCTATCTATATATTTAGTACAGTTGCAATTCATTTCCAGGGGAACTGAATGAACTACGGGCAATGACCCTAGCCGACGGGAAGAGGATACCGGTGCGCAAACGACGTTCATTCTCGCCTCACAGTGTCCCCACGAAGAACGAATATCGAGACGTGCAACATATTGAAGGAAATAGGCTGCGAACTGCCGAAGGGGTAAGCTGGTTCCTAATCACTGTCGATGCCATGATTTTTTCTGTGATCAAGGTAACGCGTACGATAAAAGTAAACGTATTCGTAACTTCTCATAGTTTATTTCTCAATTTGTATAATTCCGAAATCATTAGTATATGCTTCTGTCGTTTTCCAGCCTTTTTTGCCAGGCACCAAAATAAATTACTTTATTGCATCTTCTGTTCCACAGAGAGCCTTTGCCAAGGCGGCAGCTGATGCTGAAAGAAGCGCGGACCGAATCTATTCAGATATGGCTGTGAGTATCTATAGCGTAGACTGAAAATAATAATCCACGTCGATGTGACTAATCAAGTGTACATTCTGTACAGTCAACCTTGAAGCGGAAGGCAGCCGAAGTCATTGACGAATCACTTTCTAATAATTCAGCTCGAGATTCCGACTACGAAACTGTAAGTTATTGTCCTTTTAATGATCACCGCTGTCGCGCAATGTAAATAATATGGAGTATGCATCAACATCTGTTACAGACACCTGTCAGTGCTAAAGTTCTGACACCTTCCAGTGGTAGAATACAGACAGCTGTCAGTGGTAGAGCTTCTGTCACAGATAGAAGCCGTACAATGCCGCGATCACTTACCTGCTACGACGTAAGTAACACATCGTCGTTACCGACATATTGATGCTATGCAATTATAATTTATTCTATGATTCACCTGCTTTCAGTTGAATCAAGGGAGTGAGTCATCCACGCCAGTCAGATCTACGAGAAAATATGTTTCGCGGATCCGTGATCCAGATATACCGACACCTAGCGTGGCGCACACGCAGAATAACGACAAAGACGTGTCAGGCATCAGGAAGGCGATCGAGGAACCGTCTACGTCTCTAATTCGAACCTTCAAGGAAACAATCGGCAACCTGCAAAACGCGGTCGTGGCCCAATTGCTGAAAATTCACATGGATCTGGGGGTGATTCGTAAGAAAATGATCACAATCGACGACATCACACTGATGTTCCCAGACCGAGAGATGAGAGCACATGAGAGTCCACGACCGCCAGATCGAGCAGCCTGTGGTAAAAATTCCAGTCAGGACGAAGAAGTCGACGACCTGGTGCCAGACGCGGAGGGCATGGTCGAAATAATACAAGGAGTACAATGCTCGTATGAAACGTACATGGTTGCATTGTTGGCAAAGACCTGCCGCCGCCGTGCCAACACTGTATTCAAAATGCTGTGGCCCGACACCGTCATTAGGAACTTGTATGTAGGACGCCCTCCCGGTGCCCGCCACCGAGCAAATTCTACTCCAACAACTATGCCGGAGTCTTTGGCAACAAGGGACTACATGAAGATTAATGGTAATCATCATACGCATAATACGCATAAAGATTGGCATTAATGCTGATGGTAGACGGTATTTAGCGTGTAAGCGTGTATTACTTTCGTTAATTTCACTTTGAATATTACAGCTGTCTGCGACGCCTTGCAGCGAGCCAAGCCAGTACCTAATCGTACGCCTGGAGACAGCCTGCGGGAGAACGTGCGGGCTTGGGCAGCCGACTGGCTGAAAAACCGCCGATACCGACTAACCAAGCTTGAAAAAGGGGGCTGCGTCGCAGCGGACAATGAAGCGGACGATGATTCGGAGCCAACATAAGATATTTCGATAATGTTCGTCACGTACAGTAATGTTCATTAGTGGCTTCGCAGTAGCTAACTTTTTTTTTCTGACTTTTTCGGAAACGAGACTCCATTCTAGTCGTATTTTATGTGCCGAAATTATAATAATAAGAATTATGACTCCTTATAAAAATAATTTGATTGTATCCGAAAAAAACAGCCACCGCGAAGCCATTAATGAACATTACTGTACTTTTACATAGTTATTAAGCCTGTATATATTTTGTTAAATATTAGTGAGTAAAGGTTTTCATACAATAATCAGTTATTGAGCATATATATATTTTGTTAAATATTAGTAAATGAAGGTTTTCATACAATAATCAGTTATTGAGCATATATATATTTTGTTAAATATTAGTAAATAAAGGTTATTATAAAATAATCATGAATGAATCGTGACTTACCCTGAGAAATCCTAATCTTCCACCTTTATTTCATGCTGTCAGATAGTAGTAACCCCGAGAACCTTTTTTTTTTGACATTTTTGGAATAATTTCATACCCGGTATATACCGGGCACATACGGTATACACCAGGTGAATGCTCAGTTATTTTTGTGGCGTTCGACGGTAGATTGACTGTATATGTACGGTATGAAATGTGGTCGTTATATACCGCCGCATGACGGTAGTAAACCGTTCATGTACCGTTTATGCACCGCGTGAACCGGGTGAAATTACCGTTTATCAACGCGAATAATACGGTAGTGCGACCCCTTTTAACTTCAGAAAATAAGTCGTTAGGGGAGGGAATACAAAACTATCGACTATTTTTTAACCACCCTAATATCTACAGGCCGAGTATATAACCGGCGATTAATCGCAAATTTATCCAACCGGAAGGGTATATCTTTATTATTGATGAAAATTATCAGTAATTAACCCACTTGTGAATATAATTAGGGGGCATACCGAGATGAAATTACACCATGACCAATATAACGTATTCAATTATGTTTTGTTGTCCTTTCATGCAAAAAATGAGAGTGACTAATGCCATAAGGTCCAAAGCGCCGAAAATGCGATTCCAATGCAAAAAAAAGCGTATAATTTTTCAATACGCCGTTTCCGTCAAAGATTATAAATTAAATTTCCTGAGTTAAAAGCCTAATAGTAAAAGGTCGTATAAGTGTTGGCGCATGGGCAATGAAAATTGACACAATTTCTGAACGATTCAATTAAAAATATACGGTAGTTTATTCACATGAAGTTAATTGAGCCCCCGGATTATATTAAGGAAAGGGATCGCGCGGACGAAATCACATAGAAGTATTATCACTTCTGAATATATGCTGATAGTAAAAAAAAAAAGGTAATGAATTAAAAAATAGTCACTATTTTTTAATGTACTTGTTTTTTATTTCTTTTTTTTCCTTTCGTCGGAATATATTCCAGAAGTGATAATACTTCTATGTGATTTCGTCCGCGCGATCCCTTTTATGATCCGGGGGCTCAATTCGCCTGAAACATTCCCGGCTTGGCGTTAATTTCATGGCATCATGTGTACTGCAGTCAACATTTGTTTGAAGTCGATGATAGAAATAACGAGAATAATCATTTACCGGATTTGACGTTATGAATTACGCCGAAATTTCTTGGTTACAACAATTCTAAAAGATCGCCTATGACTTTATGGCATAATCACGTGATATGAAAAATGTGTATACTAGTTTGATAATGTACTCACCAATGCCGCTCACCTGCCACAGAACTTTATATTAGGTATTAATTTATTTTTTGAATTTAATTTATTTTATTAATCGACGAAAAAAGAATGAAAACCGTTTGAAATTTGGAAAGTTCAATTAAATGTACCGTACTCGATAGCGAATAAAAAAAAAATATTGAGAAATATATTGCAATTTTAATAATCAATGAAGTAAACGAAAAAGGAAAAAAATTAATTCAAGTCGGGAAATTTATTTCAATGCTGCTAATGAATCGAGAAAAAAAGAATTGAACAAAGAAAAAAAATTTTTGGAAATATATTTTAATATGTTGATAATAATATCCGAAAAGAAAATTGAAACGATTTGAAACTGATTTTATTTTATAATATTTTGTTGTTATTTTACGTGTCACTGCAATCGTCACTAGATTCACATAGGCAGAGCAGACTATTAGCACCTCTTATATAGACATTGCCAGTTCGTAGTCTCCCATTTTGAACAATAAATATTTCGTGGTCACCGAAATCGGAGTATATACGGTAGGGGCCTTCTAACCGCCGTTTTGCATGAATAGAAGGCCCCCAAAAAATATGCGTATAGTGAATACGCTTTACCGCACAGCTGTGGCGGATAGTATAGGGACTCCTTGTAAAATCGTCCAAAAATGGCGACATGATTACGAAAATTCTCAAATTCGGTATTCTTTTCCATTCTTCTTAAATTCTTACAGACCGTAATTCTTTGTTGAAACGATTGTCTGTGGTAGGGGCTGTAGCGGAATGTATTCCGAACACCCTCCCGAAAATTTTAAGTCAGTCGGTTCATTGGTTTTTAAGATAACATGGGCACCGTCGAAATTGCAGCCTCTTGCGTTTCAGCATCCCTACCATTTAGAGCTTGACAAAATCTCTTATCAGAGTTAATGTGACGAGTCAAAATATGAATAAATATCCACGAAAAATAGCTTTTTCATAACTCTATTTTCACACGGAACGAACATTTTTTTGGACGTATGTGTTCGGAATTGAATTTGAATTTGCGCAGCGTTTGCATTTGTTGCTTTTTGACGCCTGGGCTTGGATCTTAAAAGAAGTTATAGCTTTTTTTTTTTTAATAATGGGAAAAAACACAATTGTTTCACAACGAGAATGCTTTTTTTTTTTCACTTCAACTCGCTCTAAATCCTAAAATATTCCGAGTTGTTAAGAGATTAGTCTACTTTACAATCTTGAAAAAAAACGCTATTTTTAAGAATTTTTTTTGAAATTTCTATCAAAGTTATTAACAAAAAAATGGTTGGGCTTAGTAAATACACTCTCGAAGTACACAAAAATTGTTGACTTTTTTTTTTCAACATTTCTTATACATATTAATTACAGGTAACCGTAACGCCTTCAAAAGTAGACAGGTAAGTTACGTTATCCATATCTCTGGAACGAATCGTCTGAAATCAAAAAAGTTAGTGGCGTTAGATTCAGTATAATAGTGGGTTTGCTCCGAACTACAATCATTTCAAAATTTTGATTTTTACTATTCTTTTTTTTTCATAGCAAAAATCACTGAAAAAATAGTTTTTTTTTTTTATGTAAGTCCGCCATTGTGTGAAATATGTTCCAAAATTGATAATTGTAGTTTGGAGCGAACCCACTATCATACTAAATCTAACGCCACTAACTTTTTTGATTTTAGACGATTCGTTCCAGAGATATGGATAACGTTAGTCTACTTTCGGAGGCGGTACGGTTATCTGTAATTATTATGTACAAAAAATGTTGAAAATAAAAAAAATAAACAATTTTTGTGTACTTCGAGAATGTATTTATTAAGCCCAACCATTTTTTGTCAATAACTTTGATAGAAACTTCAAAAAAAATTCTTAAAAATATCGTTTTTTTTGAGCGTGTAAAGTAGACTAATCCCTTAACCCATTATCGACCGAGTGTTCGATTTTTCGAACACTGACTTTGACATTTTTTTAATCTATTAAAATTATTAATTTAAAGCAAAAAATTGTTATTGTCTTATTATTTAAAGTTTATACTTGGAAAAAAAAACGACTATAATTATTAATGAATCACATTAAATTAATAATTTTAATAGTTTAAAAAAGTGTCAAAGTCAGTGTTCGAAAAATCGAACACTCGGTCGATAATGGGTTAATTCAAATTTGGAGGAATTATATGTGTAACTATTCTCAAACTGGTAGAATAAATGAAAATTTTTGTTTGTTCAATCCAAAAAAGTTATTCAATTCTATCTGAGTAAATACACCAATCGCGTTTGAATATTTTCAAACGCTCGGTTTATCGAGGCAAGTTTAAGCAATCGCGAACTTCTAGCGGTTGAAATGGTCGTCAGGATATGTAGAAGTTTTCGGTCAAGTTTTACTCCAATTAAACCAGCCGTTAATAATTAATGATAAGTGTTTAATTATCATATCGAGCCGCGTGACATTGCGAATAGAGAATTCAGCAGCCACCTCTATCGACGGCCACTGCAGTTGGAAAATAATATTTTCCAATGATATTTTCATGCATCAATTTATGTAAATTTGTTTTATGACACTAAAAGGAATAATTCTTTACGTTACGCTACTTTCCCATAAATCGCGGTTAAAAGTTATTAAAGCAGGTTAATATATACTTTGTAAATAATTAAACTACGTTTTTTTTTTTGTAAGCCTTTTTTGCCATTAGAGCCTTACTGGTATTAATTGGCTCCATGCTTTTTTTCTCGTGTCTTGCGCTCTCTTTCTATTTATGAAAGTAATCCCTGAAAATTTGAAAATTCTTGAGCGACTTCTATAAATTCTATCGAGCTGTAATTTTCGGAAAGTGATGACGTAGTGAGAAAAAAAACTAAAAAACAAAAAATCGATTTTTTTACCATTTTCAAGATTTTTATAATCATTGAGCGAACACTAACATTTTTCCAATTGTGCTGATTTTCGGAGAGGGTTCTGAAAACATGTGAACTAACATATTTTCATGCGAGATAAAAAAAAAACAGAAAAGTAGTAGTTTTTTCGGGTCACCCTAATGAATGGGGATCTTTCAATGGGATACCGGTTGGATATCGCCCTTTTTCAATTTACAGCAGAATCCCGATCATCTGGACACCACAGACATCCGATCATCCGGACTCATATTTTATGGTCCTTAGCATCCTGAAGCATCATTGAAAGATCTATAGCTGCTCACGTCAACAGTCGATTACAAGCTATTTCCAGCGAGAATAATATTATAATATATCTATGGCCTAGGTTGCGAGAATAACACTTTATATTACTCTAGAATACAACGAAAAAATGATTGGACATTAATGAGAAAAAGCAATAACTATTCCTCTCATGTATAGTATATAAAGATTCTTGAAGATAGTGAAAAAAGATGCGTAATTTTCTCCAGTTCGTTGACCAGAAATATTCATAAGTAAATATAGAGAAAATAAAAAAATTCGGCCCAACAAAAAATGATCAGCCATACGGGTAGTTGGTTGGGTGAAAAGCTCCATACACGCTTCGAGATTTCTAACATTTTGAAAAAGAATCAACAGGTTCGTTGTTTATTCCCAGAAGACATCAGCTGACCAGATACAATAAGGTACGGATCGCTATACATGTATACTTGGATATATACAAAGTACGGGGTCTGGAGAAAATATCAAATTTTTATTTTTGAAACTCACATTCTTATAGGAAATTTGATTGCGCAGCTTTTTTTCGTTTGAAAAAAAGTTGTAGCTTTTGTCGTTTTCGGAATATTTGCAAAAAACGTATTCTGGCCAACGTGAAAAATTTCCGTCTTTTTTTCACTTCAAATCGCTCTAGCTAACCTAATTTTTGGAGTTTTGGAACAAAATTGGCCGGAATGATATATTATAGTGTTTCAGGATTGATTGTAAAATGAAAAGATCAATATTGTTGTTAACAAGAAAGTTATCGATTGTTTTCCGAGATATTGCGAAAAATCAGTTATGGATATCTTTAAGCGCTTCGAAAGTCAAACGAATTTCGAGCAACCGAAAACTTCGAGTGAGAAAGTTGTTCATTGACCTCCAAATGAGTTTTCTGGAAAGTCTTACTTCAATCGAATGGATATTAGTGAAGAATTGTTAATGTTTTAATTCACTACCGTCCGGCTTTCTGGCGCGTAGGTTACAGAGAGATCAGTAATATGAAAAGCGACTCACATCAAGTTTATGAAAGATGAAAAGTGTCCGATGAAGACTTGATGAATATACGAATTTAGTTTATTATCATTCTTTTTTAATATGAAGCAAAGGTTTCCTGTCACATTCGTGAGATTTGTAGAATGACTTGCCAAATGAAATATGATTTGGAAAATTCACAAGCCAAGCATTTGACTGTTATATTTATAATAATAATGGACATAAAGATAATAATAAAAATGCGATTGCGCATCTTTTTCTCCTCTTGAAAGAAGTTTTGGTTTTTTATTTCGAAAGAATTAGAAAAAACACAATTGTTTCAAAACGAAAATGCTTCTCTTTTTTCACTTCAACTCGCTCTAAATCCTAAAATATTTCAAGTTGTTATTTCAAATTTAGAGAAATTATGTGTGAAACTATTTTCAAACTGGCAGAGTAATGCCTAATCAAGACTCGCTAAGAACACGTAATCGGAAGTTATTATCAATCTTTTTTTTATATCGAATATAAATTTGAAATCACACATTCTTAAGAAATAACCTAACATATTGGTTTTAATTATAAACATAATAATTATAAATTATATCGAAGCAAAATGCTTGTTTTGTTAATTTTTCTAAATATATTCAATTCAACAGGCTGGGAATCATTCTACGACCATGACAGATTATTACTTATGAGAATATGTCAATTGAAATTCATGCTTTATATAAAGAAAGATTGATAATAAACTCTGATTTCGTGTCTTAGCGATGTCTTGACAAGGCACTTTTCATCTGTTATGCGAAGTGCGAGTCGCTTCTCATATACTCACGCTCCGATTTACGCGCAAGAAAACCAGGCGGTAGTGCTTTAAAACATTAACAAACTCTTTAACCATTCATTCGATTGGAGTGAAACTTTTCAGAAAACTTATTTGGACCTTAATGAACAACTTTCTCACCAGAAGTTTTCAGTTGCTCGAAATTCGTTCGACTTCCGAAGCTCTTGAAGAAATTCACAACTGATTTTTGCAATTTCTCGGAAAAAATTAATAACTTTCTTGTTAACAACAATATTGATATTTTTATTTTTTAATCAACCCTGAAACACTATAATACATAATTCCTGCGAATTTTGTTCAAAAATTCGAAAAATTGGGTAAGCTAGAGCGAGTTGAAGTAAAAAAAGACGGAAACTTTTCGCCAGTTAACGTCAACATATGGCAGTGCCAACTTGGCCCACATAAAAGCTATACGGCATCGCGAGGTGGCGGCCAGGTCAATGCTAGGTAGTGACGGGACATGGCAGTGCCAGGTTGGCCCACATAAAAGCCATATGGCATCGCGAGGTGTTAGCCATGTAGTCGCCAGTTACCGTCTAGACACGGCAACGCCAGGTTAACCCACATAAAAGCCATATGGCATCGCGAGGTGTTAGCCATGTAGTCGCCAGTTACCGTCTAGACACGGCAACGCCAGGTTAACCCACATAAAAGCCATGTGGCATCGCGAGGTGGCGGCCAGGTAGCCGCCAGTTAACGTCATGACATGGCAGTGCCAGGTTAACCCACATAAAAGCCGTATGGCATCGCGAGGTGTTAGCCATGTAGTCGCCAGTTACCGTCTAGACACGGCAACGCCAGGTTAACCCACATAAAAGCCATATGGCATCGCGAGGTGTTAGCCATGTAGTCGCCAGTTACCGTCTAGACACGGCAACGCCAGGTTAACCCACATAAAAGCCATGTGGCATCGCGAGGTGGCGGCCAGGTAGCCGCCAGTTAACGTCATGACATGGCAGTGCCAGGTTAACCCACATAAAAGCCGTATGGCATCGCGAGGTGTTAGCCATGTAGTCGCCAGTTACCGTCTAGACACGGCAACGCCAGGTTAACCCACATAAAAGCCATATGGCATCGCGAGGTGTTAGCCATGTAGTCGCCAGTTACCGTCTAGACACGGCAACGCCAGGTTAACCCACATAAAAGCCATGTGGCATCGCGAGGTGGCGGCCAGGTAGCCGCCAGTTAACGTCATGACATGGCAGTGCCAGGTTAACCCACATAAAAGCCGTATGGCATCGCGAGGTGTTAGCCATGTAGTCGCCAGTTACCGTCTAGACACGGCAACGCCAGGTTAACCCACATAAAAGCCATATGGCATCGCGAGGTGTTAGCCATGTAGTCGCCAGTTACCGTCTAGACACGGCAACGCCAGGTTAACCCACATAAAAGCCATGTGGCATCGCGAGGTGGCGGCCAGGTAGCCGCCAGTTAACGGCAAGACATAGCAGCGCCAGATTAGACCACATAAAAGCCATATGGTATGGCGAGGTAGCGGCCAGATAGTCGCCAGTTAACGTCAAGACATGGCGGTTCCAGGTTGGCCCACATAAAGGCCGTGTGGCATCGCGAGGTGGTGGCCAGGTAGCTGCCAGGTGACGTCTAGACACGGCAACGCTAGGTTGGCCCACATAAAATCCATGTGGCATCACGAGGTGGCGGCCAGGTAGCCGCCAGTTAACGTCAAGACATGGCAGTGCCAGGTTGGTCCACATAAAAGCCATGTGGCATCGCAAGGTGGCGGCCAGGTAGCCGCCAGTTAACGTCATGACATGGCAGTGCCAGGTTAACACACATAAAAGCCATACGGCATCGCGAGGTGGCGGCCAGGTAGCTGCCAGTTAACGTCAAGACATGGCAGTGCCAGGTTGGTCCACATAAAAGCCATGTGGCATCGCAAGGTAGCGGCCAGGTAGTCGCCAGTTGACGTCCAGACATGGCAGTGCCAGGTTGGCCCACATAAAAGCCATATGGCATCGCGAGGTGGCGGCCAGGTCAATGCTAGGTAGTGACCGGACATGGCAGTGCCAGCTTGGCCCACATAAAACCAATGTCGTGGCGCAAGGTGGCAGCCAGGTCAATGTTAGGTACCAAGTGTACATTGGATACATAGTTAAAAGCTATATCAACTAGCCTTGTAGCTGCCAGGATAGTGCAACATTGGTAGGCTAGCTCAGTTAGCCATATTATCGCCATGTCAAAAGGCCATGTTGAAACCATATAGCCGCCGCATGGTTATTGAACATCGACCTGCTATGTGGCCCGCCGACAATATTGCCATGCTAATGCCACATGGCATTAATGTGGCTTGTGGGCTGGCCATGTAAATTGTTACCCGGGATAGTATTATATTAAAATAAATAAAAATATAGATTAAAATTTGAAAAATAATTTAAAAAATAATTTTATTATCTAATAGATAAAAAATTAAAAATTTAAGCGATCCATAATGTATTTTTGAAAAATTTTTGGAATCGGTACAGAATCAACATGATTAAAGATGAAAGATATTTATTAAATCTCAAAAAAGCAGTGGTCGAATTCTCATCACAACATTTTTAGTTGAATAAAACACCAAAAAATACAGTACAAATTTTCTGCATAGTGTAATTGAAGATAAAATATTGAAGTTCATTGTTGTATTAAATCACATATGAAATATGTTAGGACAGGGATAGGAGTTTCGGTATAACAAAATTTTGCGTAGTAAGTTATGAAGCTAATAGAAAAAGAAACTTTTATTATAAATCAAATAAAGTTCGAAGTTACAAAAATGGCAAGGCAAGAAGCGTGCGAAGAAGTAAGTTCAGTTCGATCATCCGAATCGATATATTGATTCGGCGCAGCAGCGTCGTGCGCATATTGCTGGCGCGATCTTCATTTTTATTTCCAACACGCCCCCTCAATAGGCGCGCGTTTTCCTCTCATGCACCTCTGGACTTGTCATTCCCAAGCCCTCGACGCAGTTCCAGTGACCTGCGCTTGGCAGTGCCTTGGTGAGTACGTCGGCTACCATCTCGTTCGTTGGAACGTGTTTTAAGGTCACCAAACCCTGAGAGATTGCTTGTCTGATGAAGTGGTACCGGATGTCGATGTGCTTTGTACGAGGGTGATACATATGATCTTGTGCTAAGTACTGGGCGCCACGATTGTCGATGTATAAAACAGCATCAGCTATCTCTCCTTGTTTGAGTTCCGTAAGAAGACTACGTAGGTACATGCCTTCTTTAACAGCTTCGGCCATGCTGATGTATTCAGCCTCGGTTGATGATAAGGCGGTCGTCCGCTGCTTTTGCGCCTTCCAGGAAATGGCTCCTCCTCCCAGTAGGAATGCATAGCCCGTAAATGAACGTCTATCTATTGTACATCCACCCCAGTCAGCATCCGAGAATCCAATCAGGGCACGATTCGTTTTGGAGTACGCTAGTCCCAGAGTTGTTGTTCCCGCCAGGTACCTGAGTACCCGCTTTGCAGCTATCCAGTGCTGCCTTTTGGGTTGATTACTAAACTGTGCCAGTCTCGACACAGTGTTGGAGATATCTGGCCTCGTTGCGACAGCCAAATACATGACAGCTCCAATCAGTTCTCGATACGGCCAAGATTCAGGTATTGGCTCGGTTGAGTCTTCTGTTATGCCTTTTGAGTTTTGCTCTGAAGGTGTTGAAGCAGGGTTACATTTTTCCATTCCGTATCTTGCGATTACGTCTAAAGTATATCCTTTCTGAGATAGAAGGATTTGGTTTTCTTTGTATTCGATTTCGAGTCCAAGACAATGTTTGGCTACGCCAAGGTCTTTAATTTCGAAATTCTTAGTTAATTCGCGTTTAACTTCCGCAATCCATTCCTGGCTCCGAGAGGCTACAAGAATATCATCCACATATATTAGTAGCAGAAGAATATTACCTCCACGGTGTGCTCGGTATAGACACGGTTCTCCTGATGTCGGCGTTAGTCCTATTTCCTTGAGTTTGTCAGTTAGGCAGAGGTGCCATTGTCTACCAGCCTGCCGAAGCCCGTATAGCGCCTTCTTCAGGCGACAGGCATTACCTCCGGACTTCAGTGTACTGAGCATTGCAGCAGCCCGATTCTTCACCTCTGGCGTTGAATTCTTCTCGAGGACTAATTGCTTGAGTGTGTCTAACAGCGTGTCCGGAACATGCATAATGACTTCTTCTTCTAGGACTCAGTTCAAGTAAGCTGTAACTACATCGAATTGCCAGACAATTAAATCAAGTTCAGCTGCTAATGCAAGCAACAGGCGTATGGACTCTAGCCTAGCTACAGGTGCAAAAGTATGATGATACTCGACACCATACTTCTGACTGAACCCCTTTGCGACAATCCTGGCCTTTCGTCTTACGATAGATCCATCCGTTCCATACTTGTTTGTTAGTATTACCCGACAACCTATGCTTTTCTGGCCTTCAGGTTTCCTCACAATCTCCCAAGTATCGTTCTTTACCAGACTCTACCTCAGACAGGATGGCTGCTCTCCACTCGTCGCTTTCTTCGCTCGATAGAGCTTCACGTAGGGATATTTCAGCTACGCCGGCGAACAATCCCTCGGTAGCATCTTCCAATGCGGTGCTTTCCTCCCGGAAAACATCATCGTCGAGCTCTTCGTTGAGTATTTCCTTAGGGAGTTCATCGTCGACTTGATCGCTTCCACGAATCGTCTGATATAATTTCCGGGGTCGCCCCCTTGCTCCGGTGCGTAATAACTTTGGTCGTCCGCGTCCGCGAGGAGCATCTTTATTTATAAGAGTCAGTGCGGAGCGTTGATTGACTTTTGGTGTGGCAGGCGAGTCCAAGGCTTGTTTTTGAAGTTGATCTTTCGGCTCGGTGCGAGTTCGATCGCTTGCTTCAGTCGAGCGTTCTGTTTCCACAACTTTCTCAGCCTCGCATTCCTTAACCTTCAACAATTCTGTGATTTCGCCTTCCCTGGGTTCCTTCTGAGAAGTCGCCTCGAGGAATTTTACGTCTCTTGCAACAATAGCCTTGTGCTCTTCCGGGATCCAGATGCGGTATCCTTTGGTTTCACGGGGATAACCGATGAATACCCCTTCCGTCGATCTCTCCGCGAATTTGTCCTTCGAGGGGTCCTTGTTCAATACGAACACTCTCGCCCCAAACGTACGGAGGTTATCCAAGTTTGGTAGCTCGCCTATCCACTTCTCGTAGGGGGTGCTTCCACCCAAGCTACTGGACGGACAACGATTTCGAAGATAGCCCGCAGTCGCAACTGCATCGGCCCAGAACGTTGGCGATAGCCCGGACTGCAACATTAGACATCGTGCCATATCTAAGAGTGTGCGGTTTATTCGCTCAGCCACTCCGTTTTGCTGTGGAGTGCGTGCGACTGTCAACCGACGCTCAATCCCAAGGCTCGACAACAATGAATTCATTTCTTCATTAACGTATTCCTTTCCATTATCAGTCTGAAGGGTCTTAATCTTCTTCCCAGTTTGCCGCTCGACGAAGTTCTGGTAATGTCTAAAAGCGTCACACACGCCACTTTTCTGGCGCAGGAAGTATATCTGGCACCACCTTGAACAATCGTCGACAAAGGTCATAAAGAATCTAGCACCGTTCAGAGCATGTACTCGTAAAGGACCCACGACGTCTGAGTGCACGATATGTAGCAGTTCGTCACTTGGTTGACCTCCAGTAGGAAATGGAAGAGCAGTCATCTTACCTCGGATACATATGTCGCACAACTTCAGGTTTTCGGCCTCTATTGTAGAGGGCTTCCCCTGATTGAGAGTGCCGATGAGCCTTACCAAGTCTTTGGAATTCAGGTGCCCCAGGCGCTCATGCCACTTCCATAAGTCAGAGCGTGACAGGACTTCTGCGACTCCTGCACTATCTTCCTTTTCTCCGAGATAGTAAAGGTTGCCTCGTCGGTTCGCCTTCATCCTCACGTTCCCTTTCTGGTCGGTGACAATAGCTGAGTCGCTTCTGAAAGTAACGCTGTGGCCCTTGTCTGTGATTTTTGACACAGAGACCAAGTTGTTTCTTAGATCTGGAACAAAAAGTGTATTTTGGAGCTCGATGAGAGAAGAACCTTGGCTACCCGATACGGGTATCTTCACAGGTCCTCTTCCTACTACTTCTGTTGAGACTTGACTCGCCAGGTTGAGTCTGCCCGTTGTCGAATGATCAATTTCTTCAAAGAGATCTCTCTCCCCACACAGGTGTGCGGTGCATCCGCTGTCAAGAATCCATGCCCGAGGGCTTGTGACGCTTCCTGAGACCTGGTGACTATTATCGAGAGAGGCTTGAAGAGCGAGGTATGTATCGTCAACTGCATTTGCGGTTGGCTTCGTATTAGCACGATGCGTCTTACCCCTTTTATTTTTATCGGAGGGTCCTCCTGAGTTATTCAGACATTCAGGAGACGTATGTCCGGGTTTTCCGCATGTGTAGCATACGACTCCAGTAGCTTTCTCGGCAGTCGCCTTCGATTCTCCCTTTCCTCGATGCTTTCTCGGTCTGCGTCGTCCTCCATTCCTAACGGCAAGAGCTCCAGCTGCCTCAACCACGGTAGACTGTACCCTGACGTCATTCTCCTCGAGTATTTTGACTTTGAGGGCCTCAGCTGTGGGAAGCTCGTCACGAGACTCAATTGCAACTCGAAAGTTTTCATAACTAGGGGGGAGACTGTATAAAAGCATGATTGAAAGTAAATCTCCATTTATCTCAACTCCCATAGCCACAAGCTTATCAACGGCATTGAAAAATTTATTCATGTGATCTCTTACGTCTCCACCGTCTGTCAAGCGTTGTAAAATCATTTGCTTCAGGAGCGTCGCTTTCCTCGCTGGTCCCTTCGATGCGTAGATTGACTCAAGTTTGAGCCAAACTTCCCTCGATGTCGTTAGATGTCGGACCTGAGATAGCTCCGATGGATGGATCGAAAGGATTAAATCCGATCGTGCTTTTCTATCGCATTTTCGCCATGCCTCCTGAGCTATTGCATTTTCGGCTAGGGCAGATGAGCTAGCACCTGCTGGTGGAAGCGGGAGCGGATACTCACCGCTTACGTATTCCCACAGGTCACTTTTGATCAATAAGGCTTCCACTTGCATTTGCCATGTATCATAATTGTCTTTTGATAAGAGTTCGATTTTCGCCGGATTCACCATACTTAGCGGCATGTCCCTGACGTTGTATAACCTCACTCAGTCTCAAAACTTTTTATCTATTACACGCGGTACCAGTACGTGGTAACATAACCTCTAAACGCGATATCTGTTTAACTCAACTATTATTACGTGTACTGGGCCCATAACCTGTTAGGACAGGGATAGGAGTTTCGGTATAACAAAATTTTGCGTAGTAAGTTATGAAGCTAATAGAAAAAGAAACTTTTATTATAAATCAAATAAAGTTCGAAGTTACAAAAATGGCAAGGCAAGAAGCGTGCGAAGAAGTAAGTTCAGTTCGATCATCCGAATCGATATATTGATTCGGCGCAGCAGCGTCGTGCGCATATTGCTGGCGCGATCTTCATTTTTATTTCCAACAAAATATTATTTCACTGTAATTAGAAATGAATATTAAACTGTGAAATTTATTATTGGATATTCATTTCATTAGTATAAGTACACAATTTCAATCAAATTTTAATGAATCTATGAATTTTTTTCAAATTTGACTGATTTTTGCCAATTTTTGGCGAAAATATGGCTTCTAACGAAAAACCATAAGAATACAAAATTGTTGTTTTTGGAAAAATAAACAACTTTTACTTGGAACATTTCTTGATGAAACTGACATTTTCACAGCAAACAGCTGAACCCGTTAAAAATGTTGCGCGCAGCAGGTTAAAGTCGTATATCTAGTGAACCCGATCAGCCAGGATTTCGTTCTAAAGTGATTTCAACACTGTGGGTGAACACAATCCAACCCCGGCTTCCCGATTTTGCATAAATTTTAGTCAAACCTATTCGCCTCAGGAGCTGGGTGTGCACACTTTACGATAAGAAAAATTAAAAAATTTCCGATTACATCCGATCAAACGTACCAGTTCGAACAAGTCGATTGATAGCCCCGTTTCGGAGATATTTGAGAAGATAGACGGAGTCGGTAGAATTCGAGTATAACCCCCCCCCCCCTCTTAAGTCGTTAAAGGAAGATCGGGAGAGAGAGAGGCGTAGGTGAACCCTAGCCTATTCCGATGTTACGTTTCAAAACAGAAAAGTAAAGTAAGTGCTTATTCCAAAGTGTTTTACGGCTGATATGATTGTTAGTATATCTGATCACTATCCCGGTAGTTATTGCATGCCTAAATTGAATATTGAATAGTATGAAAAGTGTGGTTTAAGAATTTCGATAGATTCCGAACAACCTAACCTCTCCCCATTTGTATACATGAATATACTAATATTACATACGACGGATTTTGGTTATTTATGTATTAAATAACTGACGCAACTGAATATTTTCGCAGATAGATATGGGTAAATGTAAAGTCCGTGATATCTGGTTTACACAAGATGATACCAAAGGCCGCAAAGTATCAGAGTGGGCAGTTAAACATAATGACAACGAAATTTTTTGTTCTGTTTGTTCCTGCACTGTCAACATTGTTTTGAAAGGATATCAAGCAATCACACAACATGCTTGTACACAAAGACATCAGAACGAAGTTCGAACCAAATTAGCTGAGACACAACTGCGGCTAACTGCACAATCAAGAAATCACAAGTCTATGGTTACCCCAAATTGCATACAGATCTTTAATGTAAATAACTAACGAGTATCTGCCGAACTTTACTGGGTAATGAAGTGCCTATCAAGTAACTATTCAGTATCATCCTGCGATGGTATCGCAGATGTCTTCGAAGCTATTTTTCCAGATGCTGTACCGACTGGATTTGGTCTTAGCAAAACAAAGTTCCGATACCTAGTAGACAGGACTAGGATACGTGTATTCAACTGCACGTACGAAACGCTCCAAAGTACGTATACTGCTACACATATCATTCATATACGTATCGCGTACGTTTGCTCGGAACCTGTCGTTTAATAGTATATTGTGCACCTAGGGAGGGAACCGCGATTTCGCTCCCGAGTGTGTAGTTTGCTGCCAGAGCCGCGAGGGGGATTCGGCGAGCCGAAGGCCAACTCCAACTGCCAACTCGATTCGCCCGGCGCCTGTCACCGAGGCTCAAGGATATCTCACTATAGTTTAGTATCCTTGAGGCGCCGGGCGCATCGAGTTAGCAGTCACTAGCAGTAAGCAGAAGCTCACGTACGCAACGCGAGCTTGTGTTGGTCGAACTATAGTGCGGCCATCGTTCGGCTTCCCCATAACTTCACGGTATACATTTTCAAGTATTTTTATAAGTAAATAATACAGGTACGGTTTTTTTTATATAGTCTATAGTAACGGTATTCTATTTTTTGTCGCAATTAAAGGTATTAATAGAATTAATGTGAAAATGATAATGAATCCCAGTTGGTTCGTTATTTGAGTTAGTTGATAATGCGTTTTCTTTGTTCGCAGTAGAGTCAGAGAATGACGATAAATCATAATTCTCTTTTGTCTTGGTTTCCAATTTGTTTGTTGACAGCACTTCAAAATTACTTGTCGAAGTGGATGGTTTGGTATTTAGCATTTCTGTCAATTGACTTGAACGTTTCTTTTTACTATGCGTTGAGTCATCTACATAGCCTTCTGCTACGTGGTCCGATTTCCAGCCGCCGAGTCGTTTGATTGCCATCATATCAGCACCAGCGTTGGCAAGCATTGTTGCTGATGTCCGGCGCAAAGTGTGGCCAGTGTACTTTTTGGCATCTGGCAATCCCAGATATTCTGCAATCTCACTCGGCATGTTACTCAGCTTGTTCTTGCCGATAGGTTGCTGAGTGCATTTACCGTTTCGATAAAATATAAAAAACCTATTGGTAGAAATTTTTTTCGGTCGTAGGCTCATATACTTCTTGACGATGGTGCAATATTCTTGATCGATAACAAATGATCTTCGTAAATGAGTTTTTGTATCTGGGATGACAACGTGAAGTATCGAATCTTTATCGGTCACATTATCGATTGTTAGACTACACAGCTCTCCACCTCTGCATGCTCCATATATCCCAATGATCAAAGCAGTCTAAAAATGTGATGATGAAATTTGATAGATGACTAATATTTTTGAATTCACCTTAATATTTGTAAATTTACCTTGATAGCTAAATATTTTTCATCCGGAGCTTGACGTAGAAATTTTTCGACCTCTTCATGAGTCAATACTTTTGATTTATTTGCTTCATATCCAACATTCTGTCGCTTCATAAAGTACATTAGTTGATGGTATTTACTGATGTCGACATTATTTTTGTTCTCAATTGTGGTCTTTAGCATCGAATGTATCGACCAGAGAGTGGGGGGTGCCACGTGTTGCAACAATTCTTTAAAGTATGCAATCAGTACTGGTTCTGCGAATGAATTCGTATTCTCTTTTTTCTGCCAATTTATAAATTTATCGTAAGTTTTTAAGTACTTTTCTTTAGATTTCTCGGGTAAAGCATTTTCCGTGACGTGCCTTGCGATAGTCACCAGATGAGGTGGGATTATATCTTCGTTATCTTTAGAATTATTCATGTTTTTAGATTCCACTTTCACGCACGGAAGTATGTATACAATATACATGTATATGAGACTGGCAAGTTCCGTATGGAATGATAATGTTCGTTAGTACCGTGTTTCACCGTAAGGTTAGGTTCGCACTTGACGTGTCGGTAAGTAAGGAACTGACTGAACTGCAGAAGGGCAAGCCGAGATTCGGGAGTGGATCGTTTCTACAGAGATCGTTTCTACAGATGGTCGTTTCTACATGCTCGTTTCTACAGAGATCGTTTCTACAGATGATCGTTTCTACAGAAGGCGGTTCTACAGAATGATATCGAGGTTGTTTCTACAGCGTGTTGCGTGAAACGCTTCACGCGCTCGTTTCTACAGAAGTTCTTTTCTACAGAAGCTCGTTTCTACAGACGATCGTTTCTGCAGATGTTCGTTTCTACAGAGCTGGCGTAAAATTATGCCAAGTGTTCGTTTCTACAGACGCTCGTTTCTACAGACGCTCGTTTCTACAGATGTTCGTTTCTACAGAGTTGGCGTAAAATTAGGTCAAGTGTTCGTTTCTACAGAAGCTCGTTTCTACAGATGATCGTTTACAGATGATCGTTTCTACAGAGCTAGCGTAAAATTGTGGGAAGTGTTCGTTTCTACATACGCTCGTTTCTACAGATGTTCGTTTCTACAGAAGCTCGTTTCTACAGAGCTGGCCAGGCCCGGCGGAACGAATTTTGGTGAGGTGTGGAGTAGATGGGGGGGGGGGGGGGGGGGGCTCAATGAAATTTTTCCTCGTGTTCTATTTTTTTATTGTAGATTTGAATTAAAGCTCTTAGATACGTCTTCAACTTTCGCAACGCAGAAAAAGAACGCTCGGCCGTACATGATATCGATGGTATCGTTAGAATTATTTTGATCAATTTCACGAATTCCGGTATCAAACACTATCTTGTTTACATTTAACGTAAAGTATGCAGAATAACTAGATTTCTAAGAAGATTACCAAAATCCGGGGTGTGGAATTCCACACCCACCAAAATTTGGCGTGTGGAATGCTCCACATAGTCCACACAACTAGCGCCGGGCCTGGAGCTGGCTTAAAATTATGCGAAGTGTTTGTTTCTACCGACGCTTGTTCCTACAGATGCTTCTTCCTAAAGAGCCGGTGTAAGACGTGTGGAGTGATCTATTGCACAGATATTATGTATTATTTCGACAGAGTCTGTGCAGTTAAATTTGTGTCATCGAACTCCTCTTAGTTACGTCGTTTCTGAAAATGAAATCGTAACGCGTCTTTCTGTTAAAGATTTCTAGACGATGTGGGAGAAATGACAATTTTTATTGTTGGTTATTCTCTTCAATTCATCAGAAATCATCATAATTGCATAATTAATTGGCTACGTCACAATTATGTCGTTGAGTTTGAATATCTTGAATGGGCTTTGAACATTTCCATAGCAGGCGACCAAAGAATATTATGCGGATTTATATTACAAAATATAACTGCAGTTTCGCGCCATGGTGAATTTAGACCTTACGTCTGCACTCGACACGCAATTCGCATTCAGCAACAATTATATACGAGTTACAATTTCCTATGTTCTAGCTTAATGCAAGAAAAAAAATATATTTATGCTCAGTCTATACAGTGAGACTCGTGTTATCGAACTCTTTTCGGTTTCCCGTTCACAATGTCCATGACTCGGGAGATGTGTTTTTCAACCGATGATATAATACACCGTATAATGCATATAATTACCCATTATTTTTATCTCGTGTAATTAGAATGATTTTGATTGAACGTTACTTTATTACCGGGAAATGAACACCAATCCGAATCGTCATGGATCTTACTGAAAAAATATATGATCAGCGATCTTTGAAAAAAGATGCTCACTTATCGTAATAATATGTTTAGTTACTATATACTCTAACTGTGAATCCCAATGCCGAATATATACTGTAACATATTCAACCATATAAAATCTAAATATATCAGCTGAAATAGAGAGAACAAAAGGATCGAGGATTTCACTAATCCTCTGCGTTCGACCGTACGCTGACGTCAGACCAGAAAGAGGGGATCGGGACCATACAAACGGCTCACCCAAAGGCTCATCAGCGTATTCGAGCCATAGCAGCCGTCGGTAAGGCACCACTACGACTTACATCGATAAACTCACTCGTCTAGCATTAGGACGTGATTTTCCACAGAATCGCTCTGTATATCATATATATATATATAGATATGCAACTCTGACAACTGACGGTCCGCTACCCAAATCACTGAGATGTAAGCGAGGAATCGCCCGGTACGTATGCTGTAAAGACGATTCAGAATAATATTGATGGTGTAAGTTAATTATTTATTGTTCACTCATTATTATTATTTGGCAACCAGAGTATGGGACGCCAATGTCGCCCCTCTTCGTCCTCCTCTTTGCTCATTTCACAGATGCACTGATGAGTATGGTCGCTTTCCGCGCAGGTCAATTTTTCAACACAGAATGACACAAAAAGTCTTTTCATTTTATATAATTACGGCAGCCCAGAGTAGCCCGGACCACGCAGGCACCTGGTCAAGAACAATGTTCCGTCAATTCAATGGAAAGAAAATACAGGTAGACAAAGTGGATGACCTAGACACGCAAAACCAACATATGGGACTCGGACACCGGAGATCAAGGGTGGCGGGCACCTGATCAGTAATAATTACGGAGGTTGAGGTATATCAATTTTGGTTCACAACGATAAATCACACTTGCAATTATAAGCGAACTTATATAGGATCGGGAATCGGTTGTATTGACAAAGGGTAGTTGCATTGAATGAACCAAAAAACTACCTGTGTTATGAAAACTAATGATTTAATACGTGCACTGTACATAGTATGAAACTGAGCGGATAGGAATGGAGGATGGGATAAACAAGATAGAACAGCATGTGTAAATCGGCAGGTCCACCAATTATCTGTAGACCATCCGGGGTCAAAATTTCGATTTGTCTGCAATTTTGATATCTTATGGTGTGTATTGAGATGCGAAAATCCACCAAGTATTAGACCTCTAAGCCTTACCGTTCAGGAGAGACGCGTTGATTAGTCTCTCAACTGCAAGTACATTGACTTTTACATTCGAATGTTTATCCCATCTCTATCGCAAAAAAGAGAATTGATTGAACGTGTTTTTCATGTAAAAACGTCAGATCTTTCCGAAAATGGAATTTGTTTCATAGCTAGATTCTCAAAAACCATGAAAAAAACGTGTTTTTTCAACTTTCCCCAATTTTTTTTCAAATTTGATATTTTCATCCGAAAGCTTGCAGTTCTTAACTGAAGGAACTAAAATTTGTTTTGGGTGCTCGAAATGGGATCAGGCGGTAGTTGCATTTATGTTCATTGAATCGAGAATAAAATATTTTTTTTTCTTTATTCAGCGAAGAATCATCATCATTATTATACTATATAAAAAATACAGCTCTTTCACAAATGTGAATGAAATGATGATGCTTCGCTGACCGAAAAAACGTATTTTTTTATGGTTTTCGAGAATCTAGCTTGAAATAAATTCCATATTCGAAAAGATCAGACATTTTTACATGAAAAACACGTTTGATCAAATTCTCTTTTTTGCGATATAGATGGGATAAACATTCGAACGTCAAAGTCAATGTACTCGAAGTTGGAAGACTAATCAACGCGTCTCTCCTGAACGGTAATACTTAGGGGTCTATTACTTGGTGGATTTTTGAATCTCAACACACACTATGAGATATCAAAATTGCAGACAAATCGAAATTTTGACCCCGGATCGTTTATAGCTAATTGGTGGACCTGCCCAAATGTTGACGATGTTGGCTTTTTTTCTAATTCAACCGTCCAGTATGACGCGCAGGACTCCCGTTATCACCGACCGACACACGGGACAACGGTTGCCAACTTCTTCCACGCAAGCCGCGCAGCTATGCCGATGCCCACAGGGAATAAATGCATGCGTAGCGGGTTCAAATAGACACAGGACGCACATTCCTGGACGGCGTACTGCGTCGGCGCGGACGATCGGTCCGATTACATGAAATGGCACCGGATCTGCGGGCGGAATGAATACCGGATCATCATCTTCCGGAAGATGGCAGATGTCTTCATTATCTTCTATGCCACCGTCACGGTGTACTGGGTCGTCGAGGACGATTGGTTCGTTGATATGAACGGGTGCCGGATCCACGGGATAGAATACGGGAATATTGAAAATATTCTCGTTAAAATCATCCCGTAACCGTTCGACGTCTTCCCGAGGCTCCTCATCTACGGCTGGGAGATAATCGGCCTCTTCCGGCACAGCAGCGACGTCTTCGTGTTTCAAATGTCAAAATAATAAGAAATTTTTTTATTTTAATTCAAGTATGTGTTGAGTTCGAAAAGACAGTTTTCATTCGCATCGTTTCAATTTTCATTTGATTCTGCAAGCTTTTCCAAGTGCAGTCAGTTTCGCATATCGTGTCAAAATAATGATTAACTTCTACGATGATAATTGGGTGCTTACGTGGTTCAACTGGCTGAATAGGTCCAGGAATTTCCGCCGCAACTCTATCTACCGCAACTGCGGCCCGTTGCCCACGGATGGCTCGTGCTCTAGGTCGAGCGCCACGACCTCTTCTTGCGCCACGACGTGCTACAAAAGAATATCGTCTTGAGCAATGAGTTTGCTAGAATTTGGCACCCAAGAAGCAACCTATAAGGGTTGGATCGAATCGCCATCTTACGATAGTGCAAATAATTGCTCTTTACCTGGCTCATCTGGTCTTGCAGGTTCCCCAGCAGCCATGAACCCTGGCTCCACCATATCAAGCTCGTCTATCACTTGCTCTGTATTTTCAAAATGTGATTGGTTATGCCATTGTAATAAAAATCCAAATAATAAGGGCTATCCTAATGAAGCATCTATACAAAAATAACCTTCTACTTCTGCCAAGCCGTGAACGATGGTGAACTCCCCAGTCCTGACTGCACAGCGCCTGAGAAACTCGTTCAAAGTGTATCTGAAAAGTATACAAATTATATGTTACAAAATTTGCAAGAACCGTTGCTTCACCATGTGCCATGCGCTTAACTCTATTATACTTTAGGACACGCTTCATTCTACAACGTTCAACCTGTATTGATCGTGCGCGGGGAAATACAACAAGGTACTGATTTTCGAGTCGCACTAATGCGACGTTGGCGATTACATTACCTGCCGACGTCGAGGTCGTGCTGAGCGTCTCTTATCAAGACGTCTCTGGCCATATTCCCCCGAGTGCGCGGTCGCCTAGCCCGTTCCCCAGCCTGACCCGCACGGAAATATATATATGCGAAAAATATATGCGACATACATGCGACATATTTGTTTTTTGCGCTAACATATAAGTAACATTCATTTTTATAAGTTTGATATAAATGTCAACATAAATGTTGCGGCATGTATGTCGACATAGATGTCGACATAGATGTCAACACTATAAAAAAACTCATCAAACATATATGTATTATGCGTACATATACCGAGAATATTCGGTGAGACTACACGATCCCCTTCCTATGGCAAAACCAACACAAGCGCACCACGTGCGTGAGGCTAGCTTAGGACGGAATGAGGTGCCAGTAGCATGGCATCCCCTCCCGAACGAGTCTGAGCACCTGTGTTGGTTTTGCCGTAGGAAGGGGATCGTGTAGTCTCACTGAATATTCTCGGTATGTTAAACTATATGCGACATTTTTGTATTTTGCGTACATATATGTTATATATATGCGACATATATGTTGCATATATTTTTCGCATATATATATTTCCGTGCGGGGAATGCGAGCTAGGTCTTGCCCTTGATTGGCGATCATCTCGGATAAATGTTCTGTAGATCCGAAAAAGTGATACATTACAGAAGCTTTGCTGATAGGAAAATATTCACGTAAATGACGCACATTGGGTGCAAATGACAACGTACGAAGAAATTTCCAAATATTTGGATGAAGCCCTCCCAATCTTCGCTTGGCTTCATTGTGGAAGGATTCCACTAAATTGTTGGTACGGGAGGGACACCCGTATACGCTAACAACCTCCGCGAGCGGCCTCCATTGGTTGCGGAGGTAGAAAATGAATCGTAGGACCTGCGGATGGTTCGCTGCTATTTCATCCGCCTCGGTAGCCAAGAGTCCGAGCCCTTCCTCGAATCGGTCGGAGGGTGCTAACGGCAAGGCCATTGAAATCGCTAAGACTGCTGTTGGTGCTCTTGACCTGGTGAGACCCAGATCTTTTCATCGTCGGACAAGGGCCTGATACAGTACGAATAATTATCAAAGAATTATTCACATAGTTGAAACCTATGACATTCAGCTGTGATGTTCAATATGAACATACAGTATATTGTGAAAGTAATCCCACATAACAGTAATGAGTTTGAACTCAAGCGTCCCAGACGTGGACCAAAGTGATTATACGTCGCCAATAACATGTGTCTCCGCGAAATTTGTAGTGTTGAGAATCGTTACCCAACATTCCAGGATATTTCGTAAATAGGCTACTTGCAATAATTACTTGTAATAATTAAGCAAGGCGTGACCTGGAATGCGACAAAGCGCAGCGCATGCAGGTTACGCCAACTTACACGTAAGCATAACAACGTAATAAATTAGGCTAAGGACCGAGCCGCGCTTCAGTCTTGAGCAGATTCCAGAAAAGAAGCGAAGAGTATCATCTTCGAATACTCAGGCTCGAAAGGGGGCAAGTGCTCCAAAACCCATCTCTTGTAACTTATATTTATACTAAATAAAATCTACTTTTCGTTGCTATCTTGCACTGAGAGTGATTATTTAATCACCTCTGGGAACAACCCGATCAACTCCCAAATCCCTGAGTAACGGAGTTTTAATATTACAACATTGGTGGCAGCGGTCTAGCGGATAAACCAGAGCTTGCAAGATAGTTGACGCTAAAACAGAAGTAGAAAAGTTAAATAAAATAAAATAAAGTAAAAAGAGAAAAGTTAAAAGTTGAAAGTTAAAAGGTGCAACACGCAGTCGTTGTAACCTAGTGGAAAAATACGTCGCAAGGAAAGAGCTACAGCACGCAGCATTCGTGGCCAAGGCAAAGGAACCAGCACGAGGTACCTACAGCAGCAGCAGCAGCAGGACGCAGCAGTTCAGCAGCACCAAAGAAACCACAGAGGGTCAGCAACAACCCAGCAGAGGCGGAAAAGCGAGATGAAGATAGTCATTTTTGTGTAAGTCAATTTGAAATCCTCGCAGTTTTAGTATTTAAGCCGCAAACATTGTCATTGAGAGCTAACTGCCAGTTAGAAGCGTGCGAGCATTAGTAAATTATCGTATTTAGGAAATATAAGGAATTTTAGATATTTTCCGTCAAAATAACGAGTCAGTTCAGGCTCATCAAGCTTGGATTAGAATTTCTGATTAGAGTAGATGTCTGCTACTTGGAATAAGATTGAGGAACTTGTCGCGCAAGGTCAAACCGGGTGGATACAGGATCTTCGAAAAGAGGTTCTCCTACAAGTTTGCGAAAGATACGCGCTAGCAGTCAGTGATTCAAACACTGTAGAGGAGATTAGGGCAACCTTACGAGCATTTATTAAAAGCAATAGAAAGGGACAGCCAACTCCTTCTCCAAAGCCTAAACCAGGCACTTCCCTTTTTCCTGACCAACCCCAAGCAACATCCCAGGAAACAAAAACCACTCCAGGATCGGTTCCTGACGAGAAAGAGTCAAGGCAACACACAGCAACCAAGATGACGGACTACTTGTCATTGAAGGAGGTACGGCAGATGATCAATGTTTTCGACGGAAGCGAACCTCGTAAAGTGGACGATTTGTTGCAAACAATCGAGTATGCGAAAGATAAAGTAAATCCGATTCAAAGACCAGACGTGTTAGAACTGGTCCTGAAAACGAAGATACAGGGCGAAGCAGCCATGGAACTTAGATATAAAGATATAGATTCTTTCGAAAAGCTAAAAGCTGAGCTTTTGGCATTGTACGGAGCTAAAAGCTCTACGCCAGCACTGTTGGTAGAATTATTTTCGAGTAGACAGAAAACAGGTGAAAACGCGCATGATTTCGGAAAAAGGGTTACGCGTCTTATGATGGATCTTATTAGAGCATGCGGAGCTAGGACAAATATAGCAGCAGAAAGAAAAGGAATAGAAGACCTACTCAGATATCAAACACTTGCCATTTTTGAAAACGGGTTACATTATAACTTGAGAATGATCGTGAAATCTTACCATTACTCGGAACTTTCGGCTTCAATAAAAGGCGCGGAAGAGGAAGAAAAATCGCAAAACGGCGTAAATTCTATAAATCGGCGAACGAACCAGGCCGGCGATAGGAATACGTCAGCAGTAAAGTGTCTGAAGTGTAATCAGACAGGACATTTCGCACGGGACTGTACCCAGGTAAAATACAAGCAATCGTTACCTACAGCAAGTCAGAGTAGATCGGTGCATCGTGTAGAGTTAGTATGCAACTTTTGTAAACGCAGAGGTCACCTATACAAAGACTGTAGGGATAGACTACGCCGCGATGAACGACGATCGGGAAATCACGGCAGCGGATCTGGCGACAACCAAAAAACTAGTACGGGTAACTTCCAAAATTCATATAGCAAAAACACAGGGCATGAGGGATCCCAACAATCCACGAGGAATGCAGGATCGTACAAATCAATGAACATTGCGAACACTAATAGAGCAAGTCGGAACAGGATAGAATTAGCGGCAAACGGGACCACTAAGGAAAAGATGACTCTCTTAGTAGATTCTGGTGCCGATGCCAGCATCATCAAAATAGGGATGTTGGAAGATGATTTGCCAGTTTTAGAAGAAACTACGAGTTTATCAGGAATAGGACAAGGCGTTGTCGAGGCACTTTGTAAAGTCATATTAACAATTCCATTAAAGGATAGAAGTATTGAGCATCCTTTCTTTGTGGTAAGAGACGATTTTAGTCTAGATGCCGACGGCATCATTGGAATAGATTTCATAGAGGATCACAAAGCCGCGATAGGTAAAAGCGCTCAAGCATTTTTCATACACGGGCAGCGTTTCGAACTCTTACGACCGTTACAAACGGAGAAAATCAGGTTAGCACCGCGAACAATAAGGAAGGTCAGTGCAAAAACAAATA
This sequence comes from Tenthredo notha, assembly GCA_914767705.2. Taxonomy (NCBI): domain Eukaryota; kingdom Metazoa; phylum Arthropoda; class Insecta; order Hymenoptera; family Tenthredinidae; genus Tenthredo; species Tenthredo notha. Next base: position 597,733 of record OU611923.1, read on the forward strand.
GTAAGTTCATTGGCATTGTAGAAAAGAAGGAACTCGCCGACGGAGTATACCTAGGAAATTGCTTAACTAAACCGGCGAACCAAGAATGCATAGTAGACATTTTAAACCTGAACGATCACGAGGTGATATTGGAGACAACCACCGTGGAATTGGAGGAGCTATGCGAAGAAAATAGCGAAACAAGCGACGAAGAGGCGGCCTACATACGTTTAATAACCGGCAAATCGGGAAACCAACGAATCAAGCTATTACATGATACGATACGTACAGATCATCTTAATGAGGAAGAGAAAAATACTCTACTTGAGATATGCGAAAATTATAGCGAAATCTTCTATTTACCAGGGGATAAGTTAGGCGTTACTAACGCGACCAGTCATTCTATTACATTGACGGAGGGGGGAAAGCCGATTAATGTTCGTCCATACCGTCTACCTGAGTCGCAGAAACAGGAGATAAACAAGCAAATAGAAGCTATGTTAGAGAGTAACATAATACGCCCGAGTCGTAGCCAGTGGAACGCACCGCTTTTAGTAGTACCGAAAAAACCTGACGCATCAGGGAAGCAGAAATTTAGAGTAGTCGTCGACTACAGAAAATTGAACGAGATCACGGTAGGGGATTCGTACCCCTTGCCAAATATTACAGAAATATTGGATCAGTTAGGAAAAGCGAAGTACTTTACTACATTAGACCTCGCCTCGGGATTTCATCAGATTCCGATGGCTGAAGAAGACAAGGAAAAAACTGCTTTCTCAACAGCGCATGGGCATTATGAGTATAATTCAATGCCATTCGGGCTGAAGAATGCGCCAGCGACATTCCAACGGTTGATGAATACCGTTTTAGCAGGACTACAAGCATCTAAATGCTACGTTCATTTAGACGATATTGTAATTCATGGTGCAACACTGAAGGAGCACAACGATAGGCTCATCGAGGTACTAAAGCGATTGCAGGAGAGCAATCTCGTTCTCCAGCCGGACAAATGTCGATTTCTTCGGAAGGAAACTAGTTATTTAGGGCACGTGATAACGTCGGAGGGAATTCTCCCTGATCCCGCGAAAATTGCGGACGTGAAAAAATTTAAGAGCCCGACAAACGTTAAACAAGTACAGTCATTTTTAGGGCTAGCAGGATATTACAGGAGATTCATAGAAGGATTCTCGCGTTTAGCACGACCGTTAACGCAACTAACGCAGAAGGGACGCAAGTTCGAGTGGACAACGGTAGAAGAGAGCGCATTTGAAACGTTAAAATCAAAGCTAGTTACGGCACCCATCCTAAAGTATCCGGATTTCACGAAACCTTTCTTAATAACAACAGATGCATCCGACAAGGCAATCGGAGCAATCCTCTCTCAAGGACCAATTGGGCAAGATTTACCAATAGCATACGCAAGTCGAACGCTTAACAAAGCTGAGAGAAATTACTCGACAACCGAGAGGGAAATGTTAGCAATCGTCTTCGGAACTAGGCAGTTCAGGCCATACGTATATGGCACGCATTTCACTGTGATCACGGATCACCTCCCTCTCAAATGGATCTTCAAAATCGAGGATCCTGGATCAAGGTTACTGAGAATGAGATTAAAACTCGCTGAACACGAGTATGATGTAATGTACAAACCTGGAAAACTTAATACGAACGCGGATGCGCTCAGTAGGATATATAGGATTTACAGCAATAGCCAGGAATTCGAAGAAGAAAAAGAAGAAGAAGAAGAAGAAAAAGAAGAAGAAGAAGAAGAAGAAGAAGAAGGAAAAGAAGAAGAGGATGAATCGGAACCGGAATACACGGAAGACAAGAAGAAGAAGATCTTGTACGAATATCACGACGCACCCATGGGCGGGCACCAAGGCGTATCGCGTACACTAGAACGAATGAGAATGGAACACAGGTGGCCGAAAATGCGCAAAGAAGTAGAAGACTACATAGGTAAATGCGAAAAATGTCAGAAAAATAAAACGCAGAGAAAGTTGAAAGCTCCCATGATAATCACCGATACTCCTTCGAAAGCCTTCGAAAAATGTGCATTAGATATCGTAGGGCCGTTGACTGTAACCCATTCAGGCAATAAGTATGTACTCACGTTCCAAGATGCTTTAACCAAATTCAGCAAAGCTATGCCAGTAGCTGACCAGGAAGCCTCCACAGTGGCTAGAGAATTCGTAAAAAATATTATATGCGAATATGGAACTCCCAAGGTAATCCTTACTGATCAGGGAACCAATTTTTTAAGCAATGTATTTAAAAATATGTGTAAGCTGTTGAAAATCGAGAAAATTCAAACAACAGCATACCATCCAGAATCTAACGGAGCACTGGAACGATCACATAGAACACTAGCGGAATATCTAAAGAATTATATCGAAGAGGACCAGAGCAACTGGGACGAGTGGCTGCCGTACGCTATGTTTACGTACAACACAACCCCTCACACTGCAACAGGGTACACCCCGTACGAGCTTGTTTTCGGGCACCCAGCAGAGATACCATCATCAATAAAGCAAGCACCGAGACTTACTTACGCGTATGACGACTACGTTCAGGAACTACGCGAAAGACTCAGGGCGGCTAATCTCAAAGCAAAAGAGAATCTGGAAGCTGCCAAGGGTAAAGCGAAATCATACTACGACAAAAAGACGGTAGAAACCAAATTCCAGCCGGGAGATAAGGTCCTTCTGCTCGATGAGACGGTTCGGCGGGGAAGATCGGCGAAATTAACGCCGAAGTATGTCGGTCCATACGAGATCACGAAAAAAGATTCGGATGTCAACTACACCATCCGGAAGGGTCGAAAGGAGACCAAAGTTCACGCCAACCGATTGAAGCTATTCATAGAACATTGACTAGAAGAGAAGCACGTCCCCAACCCCTACCTCACCCCTCACCATATTCCTCAAAAAATTTTACGATTTAAAAAAGGGAGGGGATACATTAGTAGTATAATCTCCAAATTAGACGTAGAACTCACAAAATGCCCAAAAAGAATTGCTAGGGTTAGTAAGGCTATAGTTTTAGCCTTGCAGAGACCAGGGGCATGGTTATACGCAGCTCCAGAGGCCGAGGCAATCACTGTAGCTAGCGAAGGTTTGCCTGCGGCGCGTGAGACATTAGTAGGCACTGGCACCATAGCTCTCAACGGGAAATGCGCTGTAACTGCGAAGGATTTCCGTATGGAGACACTACGGCAATACCAAAGTAAGCAGGAATTCAGTTACCTGCCGCCGTATAACCTAAGTTTACATGAAACGGACTGGGAGGCAATCCCTAAGTCCGACAATAAGGGTGTCAGTGTAGTGCTAAAGAGCGTCCTGCGAGACGCGAACGAATTGAACGAATTGGGAACTAGCCTTAAGAATTTACATAAAGAATTAGACGATAAGCAGAATAGTCACAGGCGGCACCTGCCGTATGTGGCGCCATTATATCCCATAAGCGGATTATTACTAATAAGCATGATAGGTTACGTAATATATAAATGTGTATCTTCGGGAAAATTTAGACGTAAAGAAACAACACGGCACACAGCGGCACCGGAGCCTCCGCAGTCGCGGAAACGGGCCCCGATAGCCAAGGAAACTGTAATCAATTTCAAACGTAACTCGTCTATTACGGGTACGACGTAGATAACACTAAGTATTAACCGAGTTAAACTAAGAAAGTAAGAAACATGTACTAAATAGGGATAAGAAATTACGCATAGGTAACCACAGATCGAATTATTGTCAAAATATAATAAAACTGGGATTGGAAAAAAAAAAAAAAGTAATAAGATTAGCAAATAAGGTTAAGACTAAGGAAACCTGTATTTAGTAGATAAGGTAAAAATAGTCCGGAGGCCTATTCTCCTAAGGGGGCAGGGATGTTGAGAATCGTTACCCAACATTCCAGGATATTTCGTAAATAGGCTACTTGCAATAATTACTTGTAATAATTAAGCAAGGCGTGACCTGGAATGCGACAAAGCGCAGCGCATGCAGGTTACGCCAACTTACACGTAAGCATAACAACGTAATAAATTAGGCTAAGGACCGAGCCGCGCTTCAGTCTTGAGCAGATTCCAGAAAAGAAGCGAAGAGTATCATCTTCGAATACTCAGGCTCGAAAGGGGGCAAGTGCTCCAAAACCCATCTCTTGTAACTTATATTTATACTAAATAAAATCTACTTTTCGTTGCTATCTTGCACTTAGAGTGATTATTTAATCACCTCTGGGAACAACCCGATCAACTCCCAAATCCCTGAGTAACGGAGTTTTAATATTACAACAGTAGAAAATAGGCAAAAGTCGGGATGATGGGGTGAAGTATGATGTTCCAAATCAGAATGGTCAGAGTGACCGACTGGTCGATTTCATTTAAACATGGTTGATATATAACGGATGCTTTACCTGATTAAAATGAAACCAACGCGCACCCGTGGAGAGTAGCGTTTGGGAAGGCTTCGCGTAATGCACTCATGGCAGCCCTCTCATAATCGCCCATTATTCCATCTACATCAATGAAGCCCTTCCTTCGAGTTCTTACTGCTACAAAAATCGCAGCGAAGTCCAATGGCTATAAGTTCGTCTGGCATCGCGATGGCGTAATTTGTGCCAGGAAGACTGATGGTGCGCCGATTGTGAGAATACGCACTGAAGCTGACATCTCTGCGCTGCGTTCTGTCTGACTTCCGATTGTCCGTGCCTCGGCTCCGCCCGGTTTATCTCGCCCGCTCAATGCTGTAAACTCTTATCTCTGCCTCGCTCATGTCAATGCGAACTCCCTCAGAGGCCACATTGATCTCATGCGCTTGAGCTTCTCGCCTGACGGTGCTCATATTGTTGCGGTCAGTGAGACATGGCTCCACCCGCTGATTTCGGACTCCTCGGTCAACTTGCCTGGCTATGCTCTCTACCGTAATGATCGTCTGGGGAAGATAGGTGGTGGCGTTGCCTTATATGTCCATGAGGCATTGCGCGTTAGGGTGCTGGCTTGCTCGCCTTCACCGTACTCTGCTAGCCCAGAGTTCCTTATTGCCGAAATTCAGCCTCGGTATGCGCCTGCCTTCGTCGTGGCCGTAGTCTACCGGCCTCCCAAAACCGCCAATCTCTCGTGCTTCGAGCGTTACTTCGACCTGCACTGCTCTAACTACGCGCTTTCGGTCATTCTTGGTGACTTCAACTCTAATCTGCTTGGCTCTACCTACGATGCTGATGATGTGCGCGGTTTCTGCTCCTCCCATGCTCTGCACGTTGTTCCTTTCTCTCCCACCTGTCACACCGCAACCTCTGATACGCTCCTTGACCTGTGCCTGTTAAGTGATCCGGCCGCCTTGCACTCCTTCCATCAGTCCGACACTCCTTTCATTGCCGGGCATGACATGATTTCAGTCAAGCTGCTACTCCGTGCGCCTCCCGTTAATACATCTTTTCGGTCGCGTTCGTACGCCAACTTTACCGTCGACGGGTTTCTTCGTGAGCTTGCAGATAGCGACTGGACCGCCTTCATGTCTCCTGATGCCACTGACTTAAATGGGCTCCTCGCCTGCCTGGAGGGTAATCTTTCTTCGGCACTGGACGTGCATGCACCCGTTGTGACTCGGCGTCGGCGTAATAAAGTCGCACCCTGGGTTACACCAGCTCTTCGTGTCGAACTGCGAGCCAGGGATATGCTCTATCGTGCTTTCAAGCGTAGTCGCTCCATCTCTTTGCTGCAGCGTTATCGTGAGGCGCGTGATATCCTCCATCGTCGCATCTCGGAATGTCGGTCCGAATTCTATGCCGCCCGCCTCGCAGGCCTGTCTGATCTGCGTTTGCTTTGGAGGGACCTCCGAGCTCTTGGCATTGCATCTGCTCCGTCCAGTAATTACGGAAACTTCTCGGTAGAGGATCTTAATCGGCACTTTGTTGCTGTCTCGCAGCGCCCCTCGTCTGCCTCTGAGGTATCGGAGTTCTTTTCTGAGCTCCCTTCCCCGGCTTACAGTGACTCACTGTTCTATTTTAAGGACATTTCTCCGACTGTCCTTCAGAGTGCGATTGACCACTTCCGCTCGCAGTCCTGTGGTGTTGACGGCATCTCACTACGCAACGTCTGTGACGCCCTTCCGGCTATCTTCCCTTTCCTACTCGACCTCTTTAATCGCTCGCTTGGCTCTGCCACTTTTCCGGATCGCTGGAAGCGTGCGCGCGTGCGCCCTTTACCTAAAGTCAAGTCGCCGACCTCTCTGCAGCAGGCTCGACCAATCTCTAATCTCTGCTTACTCTCGAAAATTCTGGAACGCGTCGTCCTCGTCCAGCTGTCAAGCTACCTTGAAGACTCTGCAAAACTTGAGCCTAGGCAGTCTGGTTTCCGTCCAGGCTTTAACACTCAGTCTGCTCTCCTGCGTCTTACTGAGGATATTCGGAAGGGCATTGACAATTGTAAACTTACCATCTTAGTATTATTTGATTTTAGCAAAGCCTTTGATACGATCCCTCATGCCATCTTGCTTGGTAAGCTCCTCGCGCTTGGTATGTCGCAGCACGTGCTTCGTTGGATTGCTAGCTATCTTCAGGGTAGGGTTCACGCGGTGGTCGGCCACGATGGCTCACTATCCGCTTGGGCCTCGCTTGACCTAGGAGTCCCTCAGGGCTCGGTACTCGGGCCTCTGCTCTTCTCCGCGTTCATCAACGACATCTCCAGGGTGCTGCGTTACACCGATCACCTAGTCTACGCCGACGACTTGCAGATCTATCGTCAGTGCGCCCCGGGCGATCTACTTGACTGCCTGGAAAGGGTTAACGAGGATGCCAGAGCCGTTCTCTCTTGGGCGAACAGCTGTTCTCTCCGTCTAAACGTCGCTAATTGTAAGACCGTCGCGTGCGTCTTTGGTAGCTCGCCTTACGTCTCTCAGCTGGACCTGGCCTCGCTTCCTCCGCTTCTCCTGGATGGTGCCCCGCTGGCTTTTTCCCAGTCCGTCCGTGATCTCGGGCTGGTTCTTGATAGCACGCTCTCTTGGTCGGCGCAGGTTGCTGCCATCTCCGCTCGCTTGCATGGCAGTCTCCGCCAGCTTGCAGCGTCTCGTCGCCTTCTCTCTCTGCCACTTCGTAGATCTCTTGTGGTCACTCTGCTGTTTCCTCTCTTCGACTATTGCTGCGTCGTCTACAGCGATATCTCGGGTGTCCTCAACACCAAGCTGCAGCGTCTCCTCAATAATTGTGTGCGCTTCGTCTGCGGTGTCGCTAGGGATGAGCACATCTCGCCTCATCGACGCGGGTTAGGCTGGCTTACTGTTAGTGATAGGCGGCTCTATTTCTTGCTCTCCGTGTTCTTCGTCACTATACGCTCTGGGCGTCCAGCCTACCTCCGCGAGTTGTTCGTTGATCGTGATCCCGCAGCCGTTCGCTCGGCTCGAATTCCTCGTGGCGAGTTTCTCCCTCCGCGTCCGCGAACTGAGGCTCTAGCTAGGTCGTTCTCCGCCGTGGCCATCCGCCAGTGGGATGCGCTGCCTGCCGATCTCAGAGCAGCTAGAACGCTCCCGGCCTTTAAGCGTGGCCTCCACGACTATTTATTTCGTACTGAGGGTGCCCGTTCTTGACCCGCCTCTCTGCGTCCGTAGTTGTTTGTCCGTTTCGCTTTCTCTAGCTCGTAAGATTAGCTCTAAGCTTCTCTGTAATTTTCTCTGTACTCTTCTCTCTGTGCTTACTTTTGTACTTACTCTGTGTCTATGTCTCTCTGTATTCTATTTTGTTAATTTTCTTTTCTTCTTTTGCGCTGTCTTAATTTTACTATATTTTATTTCTTATTTTTATCTTTATTTTTACTGTTATCCTATTTTTATTTTATTTTTACTCTGTCTTACTCACAATCGCTCTGTGTTACTCTCTAATGTCTCACTCGCCTTATACTTGTCATGTACTCCACTGTTGCCCAACATTGCCATGGGCATTTGAATAAATTCTAATTCTAATTCTAATTATGAATCTCAGGCTGCCAGCGATTCCAGGAGCCAACTCGCTCAGCCTCTCGAAGATTTTGGCGTACAGGGCTCGCGTACGCGCACTGCACAATATATACATCGCTGCGATACCCTGCGACTTTTATCAGATTATTTGATAAAGTTCAAAAAAATAAATTCTGTAGAACAGCATAGTATAATTTTGATATGAGAAATGAAGATCGAACGTACATTGTCCATTAGGCGCAAGTGGACCGTATATAACTGGGCGATCGGAGGGCGATATGGTGCCACCTGCAAAATAATGATGAAATCAATGACAGTAAAACTTATTCTTCCGAAAGCCAAGTTTTTGCAGGTTGAAGATGGCATCGTAATCGTGTACAAAGTGACGTGGTGACGGAAACCCGAGCAAACTTTTGAATAGTGATACCGTCCTGCATGATTCAGTTAGGAAATTTGTTAAATTCGGAAAACTATGTCCACGAATGGCCCCAAAACAAGATGAAAACGAGGATAAATGGGAAAAAATCTCCTATCAATTATGTCTTCTCTGAAGTTACCTCAAAGTTTACAGCTTGAAGCGTGGGCACATGCCCCCTTAACGTTATCTCGTGAAAATATTACGTTAAATTAATATACTTTGAATGTTCCGTCGACGTAGATTTCCGAACATCTCGTAGCATCCCGTCGCTGGCAAATATGAGAGCTACCGATTCATCCGCTCCCTCGACGAGGCCTCGGTAGCACCCTTGCATGGGTGCATATTCTTCTAGGGCGCCCGCTAGCTCACGCATGCTCGCCGGTATGAGCGGTTGGACCTTGGCTCGTGCCCGTCGCATCGCACTTCGCATTGTGGGATATAGGAATTTGTGCGCAATTACCGGATTTCTGGAACGAAATTTAAACCCAACATGCACACGGCCATCAACAATACTCGTGGTGTACCCGCGACATAGATTAACGGCGAACAATGACTTAATAAATAAACTGGTCCAATATTGTTGTAGATTGTGACAGTTCCTAACACATACCTTCTACATACTCCGTCAAAAATTTCCTTCAGCGTCTCATTCGTACGCTCAGCCATCTCCAGCATTTCTCGACGAACACGAGCCTCTTCGAGAATCGTCTCGTTCGGCAAGTGCCCATCATGGCGTGTTATCACTTCCACGCGACCGGCGTCGTGAACTTTCGCCATTCCCTGGCACCCAGTGCTTGCACGGCTCGCACATCGATACAAGTTGATCGATGTTGTATCGAAATGGTAGTCATACCCTGCGTATACATGCCGGGAGGTATTTTCTCTCTTGCCTGGGATTTCCTCCATCAAAATTTGGAATACGAATAATCGCTAATTATTGCAAATTTCGACTTTACTAGCCATTACGCTAACGGGGGCATAAGCAGGTGATAGAATCAGTCAATATTACCACATAATTGAAAGCAATAAATTAGCAAATAAAAACCATTGGTATTGCGGAGAAAGATATCTGATTTACAGAATATAAAAAAAAAAAAGAAAACAATAGTTTCTGGGTGCGTCGGGCGACCTTAAGGGGGGAAATAGGTGTAGGCTTCAAAAAATTCAATTTTTTTTTTTTTTTTATAAATCGATAGTAGAACTATTCAAAAATATATTCTGAAAATTTCAAATCAAAATTCCACAACGTTTGAAAGTTATAAGCGTTTGAGTGAGTGTCCCTCGGTCAAACGGTTGGAGCACTTGGCACGGAGTACGGAGCGGTCAAGCTCGGAAGGCTCGAAAAGAAAAGCTGCATGCCGAAAATGATGCATATGAAGCTGACGGAGGACTGCAATATGGTGCTGGAATAGCTGATTAACCAGTAAGTTGTTTGAATTGATTTATTACTGCCTTAAATTTACCTTTACTGCTACTCTTATTTTCAAATGCGTTTTTCTCGAAACTACTTTTTTCGAATTTGTGTACACTCCAACGCTTACAGTTTTTGATCAATCGTTATTAAACTCAGCACATAGTTTCTTCATATAAATACGCTCTATTTCAACTTCAATCCTAAACAATATGTTTGTTTTTATACCTAAAAAATGGTAAAAAATCATACTAAATTTTCACATTCCTCAAAAAAAATATTAATTTTCAATTTTTTTTGTGAGGATTGAGGTTCAGATAGAAGAAACACTTGTAATAAAGAAAAAAAAATTGAAAAATTGATTTCAGATGAAAATTGCAAACTCCAGGATGTACACAAATTGCCCAGCCGGATGGCGACTTACAATGCGCGCACGGAGAAAAATCCCCGGTCCAGAATACTGTAATGAAGGTAATATTTACCAAACTCGCGGGTGCGTATATGGATAGAATGCCTGTACGATAATTCTTACTATATTTGTCTGGTAAAGCTTAGAACTCTCAGTTCAGTTCGCAAAGCTAGTCACTAACGTCAGAATCATTAAGACGCACGGCATATTCACTCCATCTACGCAGTTCAGTTTACTAGTCAATGGAGTACCTCCTATATTGCTAATTATTAACCAATGTACCAGTGTCTATACATTAGATTACTCTTCGCAATTTAGTTCATAGAGCCAGTCGCTAGCGTTAGAAATACCAAACTGTGGGGCACATTCGTTCAGTCGAGATACTAGTCAGTGCGGTAACTGCTGATACGAACTAACGATCAGTCTACCAGTGGCTGTAGTAAATATGACCTTTCGGTGCAGTCGCAGCGAGAATATTCTTTGTACCAAACTGGTTGGTATAGTTGACTATACACGCATTCTATCCATATAGGCACTCGCCAGTCTGGTAAAATTTGCCAGGAGTAGTACTGTAAATGTAATATGTAAGATGGGTAAAGGAATAATAAATCAGTATTTAAAATTTTTGGAAGTTTATTATTCAAGTAAATATTATATTTACATACATGTGAATGTATATGGGGAATTCTACGTCAGACCAGCAAACCCCAAACCATCACTATTTTGGATTGACCTAATTATGATATATGATGCTTGTTAGGGTTCAAAATGATCAAATTAATTTTTTCAATTTGTTATTATTAATAATAATAATAATGATAAATATATTTATCATTACTTCGCAATCAGGAAACAACAAATTTGCCAATGGGACCCGATTTAAAATTACCAAAAAAATCATACGCACTCTGTGATTACCCAGAAACATTCTCCATCAAAGATCAAAGTGGAACTACGATCAACGACCGAGACAAAAAATTAATTGTTGAAAATTAAAAAAATCACAAAATCATCCGAATTATTCATTTTAATAATTTATTCTTTGTCTTGGTCGTCCATCGTAGTTCCACTTTGATCTTTGATGGAGAATGTTTCTAGGTAATCAAAGAGTGCCTATGATTTTTTTTGGCAATTTTAAATCGGGTCCCATTGACAAAATTGTTTTTTCCTTATTGTGAAGTAATTATGAATAATAAAAAATTGAAAAAATTAACTTGATCATTTTGAACCCTACCAAGCATCATATATGATGGTTGAGTCAATCGAAAATAATGAGGGTTTTGAGTTTGCTGGTCTAACGTGGAATTCCCCATATATAGATATACATACAGATACCATAATAGTAGAAAATAAAGTACATAATAAAATTAAAAAGATTAAACATTACATACATTTATAAGTAGTGACTATCACGTGCAGGTACTTTAAATACCATAAGGAATGACAAGTCCTTCGAGATCACACATTGTGACAATAAATTTTTGATCCCCGTTTTTCGAGGAAGAGATCAAGAAAACTTTGCACACCGAGGCTCTGATATTAATGATTTTATGCTAGCTAGGTTCGTTGAGCGCCACCACGTGTTTTCGGCCACGAGGAGCCGGTGAGTTCGTCAGGCGAATAAGGAGGTCCTCGATACCTCGTTCCAAATAAATGAGAATTTCTTCCCCTAAGATAGCTTATTATTAGAAGTTTCTTAGATTTATACTAAGCTGGTAGTAGAAAATCCCTGGTGAAGCTTCGGCGTGGACGAGTAAGGTCGAAAACAATCAGTTGCGTTTACTTGAACACTTATATTTATTTGCACTTCTCAGTTTTACAATATTCAGGATCACTACTATTGCTTATATGAAATATTTGAGTAGATACAACTTGGTTGTAGGCCATTAGCCAAACGACACCACTTTCTTGTGTTTAGTCTCGTTCCCTATTGACAACTTCACAGCGCAAAGTTCGGTTGTTGGCCGACTTGGCGCTGCCAATTCAGCCGTAGTTTGAGGTGGCAGTTACATTTTTGAAATTCTAATCGTATCCGCACGGCGGAGTTCCATACGGACATGCTATGTTACAACATAGAAGTTGAAGCAAACTTTTCAGGCGGAGAGGAAAAAATTGCGAATGTCAAGTAAGACGCGGGTTGGATGCAAGAGTAAATATAATTGAACTGGATAACATCAGCAAAGAGTTGAGGCAAAGACAGGAGAAGTGAGAAGAGAAAAATCAGTTAGTATGTACAAAGAATGAATAACTTGGAAAAGAAAGTCTCATAACTATAACTTGTTGCACGCACTAAAATTGAAAAAAAAAAACTGTTGAAAACACTCGGATGAATAACTCTCGAACACATGAATTGTTGGCAATACCGATTTTCTCGCATGTAATATACTTACATATCGATACCCACGTTCTAATATGTCGCAACCCACAAAAATTTGACGAATTCACTTTGTTTAAAAAATGGAATGATAATAATGTTTCGCAGCTTAATGTTTAAGTTTTAGCGGTCAAATTGTTGATTTACTATTTTTAAATAAATATTCCAATCTGTAAAGTTCGATCTTCTCAATGGTAATAGTGAAATGTTTTCATGGCCTGCTGAAAATTTTTCCGATTGTGGGATACAACATATTAGAACATGGGTATCGAATATATAACATAATTACAAGGTGTAACGTGTCGTTACGAAAGTCTTAGACTGTGTTATAAGTAGCAAACTGCACGGGCGTGAGTCAGGTAATGTTTGAAATGAGATTAGGCTTGTATGCAAATTTATATCAGCAGTAACTATTTCGTAGCCCCAAAAATGGCGGTTAAATTTGCAAGATGGCAAAGTTATAACTAGAAAGTAAGGGACATTTCCAAGCATGAAAATATCGGTAATTTTACCGAAAACGGGGTAAAGTGCAGTTTTCTCAATTAATAATATCGAATCTTTAGAATATTTTGTTCCGTCAACATCTGTCCACGAAACGCGCTGTATCGAATTTCGAGGCGCAATATATTTAAAATATTTATTATAAGTAGTTACATCTATCTCTCGTGAAGGACCAGTGTTTGTGATTTGAGACCAATTACAATTGCGAATGAAATCACAACTCTGTAATTGATGTTTAACAGCGAGAGTATGAATTATGTTAACTCGACTACAAGAAATGCTCGCAGTTATCTTTGACAAACGATGCCTACTTTCATATCTTAGGGATGAATAGTAAGTTGGTGGCCCCACAGCTCGTATTACCCGCGGATAATGTATTGCGAAATGAAATTTGGGAGTAAGGGTTCTTTCAGGAAAAAGACTGCGATACAGCTCATGGTGTTTCGAAATTAAATCAGCTAGGCTATCTATCTGTACAGATGTCAAATGAGGGGCTGTTATCAAATCAGTGATCTGCCTCAATAAAATATATAAATGCCAAAATTGGTTACCATGAGGTATGAAATCGCCTACCATGAAACCGAAATATCTCGCAAAACACAAACTTTCAGATGCGGACATTCGTATACGTACCTCGTGAGCTGTTTTTAAAGTAATAGCAGGAGGTTTATTAGATGATTCTAAACGTCCGTAATCAAACACTTGCATTCTGAAATTCAAAGTGTCTAGAGTGAAAAATTTCATGTCGAATATGAAAGCGTTGATCAAAGCTGACATTACATAGATGATTATACCTTCCCCAAAATCATGCGGCATATCCACGGATATGTTATCACACATATGAAAATCTACAAGATCGTTCCAAATGCAAGGTTCTTTCACTCCGGTTTTTTTCGGATCATTAAGGGGGGGCTAGGGTCAAATCGTACGAAACAAGCCATGTTTTCGTGATTTTTTTTCTGACGACGCAGTTAAAATTTCTTTACTCAACCAATGGTACATTGAAGTATGACATTCGAAAAATGTTTCATCAAATTTGTACAAAGAAATATTAAAAAATACGGCAATGGCAGCAATTGTTCGGACGTGTCTCGAAAGAAAGTTGAATTGCGGTGACCCTCATAACTTGGTACTGGATCATCTGAAATCAAAAAATCAAAGTTCATTCGTTAGATAATAGTTTTCCCCAGGTAACGCTGTCGAGTTTTTTTTTTTTTTTTGTTCATAATTTTGATTTCGCAATAACAAATTAGCCCATTTTTTCCCAAAAAATTGTGTTTTTCACTTCAAACTGTTCGAAAAAATGGAAAAATTGGAATTAAAAAAAAAAACTCGACAGCGTTACCCGGGGAAAACTATTATCTAACGAATGAACTTTGATTTTTTGATTTCAGATGATCCAGTACCAAGTTATGAGGGTCACCGCAATTCAACTTTCTTTCGAGACACGTCCGAACAATTGCTGCCATTGCCGTATTTTTTAATATTTCTTTGTACAAATTTGATGAAACATTCTTCGAATGTCATACTTCAATGTAGCATTGGTTGAGTAAAGAAATTTTAACTGCGTCGTCAGAAAAAAAATCACGAAAACATGGCTTTTTTCGTACAATTTGTGCCTAGCCCCCCCTTAAGGGCCAAATCACTGTTGTAATTACTTTTAGTCCTTAGTAAACTGGGATCTTCTGTACACAAGTTCTGACATTTATCTTTTTCCGTTTTGCAGAATCTACAGTAAAATCGACTTGAAAAACTTTTATTGAGGCCCAACATACTATTGAATCCGAGATTATCCCCGAGAAGTATACCAAGACAGAAATATATAGTTTCTTCACCGCTGTCTGTTACAATAGTTATCCCTTCATTTCTTAAGAAATGTAATTCTTCAAGTAATGGCTTAAAAACGGCTTTGTTACCGTGATCTTTTCGATCTTGCGCAAAAAAAAGTAAAACCAGCTTTGTAAAGTGGATGCGTATTTTGGTGGCATACAAGCGATGGACGCGTAGACAGCACCTAATTTATTAATACCCGAATGTGAACCAAGTGGATTGCCTGTCTCGTATTCGTCAAAATAAACAAACACAGGAAACACGGTTTTATCATCAAAATTTCGTAATTTTTCTTGCCATAACTCCCCCTGAACAAAATTACTAAGTTTGGAATTATCTTCCTGCAGATCGTGCAGGTATTGTTTTATTTCTGTGAGTAGGCCAGGTATTTCTAAAACAGCTTTTAATTGAACTCTAAGTGAGATAACTTTACCAGTCACAAGTACCGGTTTCGCAATCTCTTTGCCACATATTTTTTTTTCGGATATCACTTCCGCAATTGTGTACGCCCCAGGCGGAGTATATTTATAATTGTTTTCCATCATTTTGAATCGCTTGTACTCGGATGATAAATCAGTAAAAGGATTTGGTATGGAGTCTATAATATTATCAATCTGCTGTAAAACTTCAGTTTTGTGAGAGTTTTCCGGAATCTGGAGATTGTTGTGTAACTTGTCTTTAATTGATTCCTTAATGGCATTTTCAAAAAATGACGAAACGCTATCTGTTACCAGCTGGACGATTCGCCTGGGTACATGTGGCTCGCTGTATAGAGTCATAACCAACGTTGCCAGGTCTCCCGCTTTAGCGGGAGATCTCCTGCTTCAGGATAAAATCTACTGCCATACTGCTTTAAAATGAATCTCCTGTTTTCCCTTTTTTTTCCGAAATTCAGAGAATTTTTTTCCAAACTTTCGTTATTTGAATAGTTATTTTTCTACAAAATCGCCTGTTAACGCATTTCGAAATTTCCCTCTAATTCAGTATGCTCCTTCAGCGCCTACGTGGTGATTGTTATAAGCTTGCCGTAGGTCCATAACCTATGCGTAGTTCCGTTTATTCGTACTCCGTAGTCCGTGGTTTATAGAGCGTACTGCCTAGAGAGGCCCTGCACTGACTAAATATACACAGCGTGTCACGACTTATTCATTTCGGCTCGTAAAGTTGGATGTCTTGAATACCATTTTATCCCATTTTGGAATTCGAACGTCTCCGCGCGAATATGAATCCACTTCGCAGAAATCAGGATGATGAATCAGACGAGGATGTACCTTCAACCAGCAAAAAATCGAAAACGACGGTTAAATATGACCAGAAATACATTAAAGCATGGGAGACCGAAGAAAAATACAAAGGCTGGTTGACTACCAGCTCTAAGGGTTGCTTTTTCGCGTACTGCAAATCATGCGCTGTCGATATTGCTGTAAAGTTCGGAAGACAACAATTAGATCGTCACCTTTCTACAAAAAAGCACGAGAGCACTTGCAAGCTTCTAGCGAAACAACCCAAGCTATCTTCTTGCTTACCGTCGACTCAACATTCAAGTAAAATCAAAGACGCCGAGATTCGTCTTGCAGCTTTCGTTGCGGAACACAACTTACCTTTTCAAATAATGGATCACCTACCATCTTTGATCAGAGCTGTTTGCAGTGATTTGGATATTGCTAAAGGAATCAATTCCGCTAGGACAAAAACAACGGCAATCGTGAAGAATGTACTTGGTACAGAAAGCCGAGAACTACTCATCGCAGAAATGAAGGAGAAGTATTTCAGCATTGTTGTCGACGAATCAACGGACGTATCTTGCACAAAGCATCTATGTATTGTTGTCAGAATTGTTGAAGAAAATTTCTCAGCAATAAAAGATTACTTCTTCGCTTTGATACCGGTGACGAGTGGAACTGCAAACGCCCTATTCTCGCTCATAACGTCTGAAATGGATAATTCGCAAATTCCCTGGAAGACAAATCTCATCGGGTTTGCCGCGGATGGTGCTGCTACCATGATGGGTACTAATCATTCGCTACAAACATTGTTTAAGGAACAAATACCGAGTATCTTCGTCATGAAATGCGTCTGTCACAGTTTCGCTCTGTGTGCTTCCAATGCTTGCCTCAAACTACCTCGTGGAGTTGAAGATCTTGCGCGCAACGTCTACAACTACCTTGGTAACAGTCCTAAACGACAATCAGCTTTCCACGAATTTCAAGAATTTGTCGATGTCAAACGACATAAAATACTTCACCCGGTACAAACTCGCTGGTTATCACTAAGGCAAGTAGTAGTACGATTGCTTGAGCAATACGAGGCGTTGAAATTGTTTTTTATAGATGCAGTCGCAAATGATCGATTATTAGCAGCTGAAAACATTCTGACTCAATTGAACGACCCCCAATCGAAACTCTTCTTGCAGTTTTTGTCCTTTGCGTTGCTAATATTCAACGAATTGACTGTTATTATGCAATCGGAAGAGCCTCAGATCCATAAATTGTACTCGCGTGTCACGACTGTGTTGAAAACATTATTAGAATGTTACTTGGATCCAAATTACTTAAGATCGCACGCTTTACGGGATATCGACCATAAGAATCCAAGAAATTTCATGGCGTTAGAAAACATGTACTTTGGGGCGGAGGTCGCATCAACTCTGGCCCAAAATTCTCGCTTAGATCCGCATATGGTCCATCATTTTCGACTGCGTTGCTTGGATTTCTACATAGAAGGTGTAAGTCAAATTTTGAACAGAATACCATTGAGAGATACTGTACTTCAAGATCTGAATTTTTTGAATCCTGCTGTTGTAAAAGATACATCAACCGTTGCTCACATCGCCTCAAAATTTCCCAATATTATAACAGCTAACGAACTCCAGCCTTTGGATACTGAATGGCGTATCCTTCGGAATACCGAACTCGATTTTAATGAAGCTAGCGCGACAAATTTCTGGTTGAGAGTGAGCCGAATCAAATCTGGTGATTCCGCGAAAATGTTTCCTTTGGTAAGGAAATTTTGTTTAGCAATGCTCACTCTGCCACATTCTAGTGCAAACGTCGAAAGAGTATTTTCAGCTATTAACAACCTTAAGTCCGAAAATCGTAATCGCCTAGCAACTTCGACTATAAGCGCTTGCTTACATACAAAAAGGTTGATGGAAAAGAATACTTGCTTTAATTTTCCAATCGGGATTTCCCTGAGAAGACGCATGACCAATAACATACATGATAACTAATACATACACGTAAGATACGAATAATATACAACGCCGTCCTTTTATTTAATCCTATAATAATACCAGGATGGCAGGATACCCTAATATCACTGAGAGTGAACGTTGTTTAATATATTAAATGATAAAACTTACCCTACCAAAGTACTACTTACCTGGAAAAGTTGTGATAATTTTCTAATAATTATATTATTACCTATAAATAATTATATTATCAGAGCTGTGAGTATGATAAATAGAAGAATATATAAAATGTTGATATTAATACATATTATAATACTATGGTTATAAATTATAATGTAAATGACTTTGTATAAGATATCATAAGATACTTAATGAATATAATATATGAGACTTGAAATCTATTGGATTAAATTTGAATCTCCCGCTTTTTCCTGCTTTTTCCTAGTGACACCTACCGCTTTATTCCGAAACAGCCTGGCAACGTTGGTCATAACTAGCGCTTCGGCTTCTAGCTGCGTAGTATTAGATGTATTATTTTTTTGTACTTCAGCAGAATTTTCAGTTTCATCAATAGCAGCTACAGTTTCATGTTCATAAAGTTCAAAACTTTCACCAGCGCTACAGGCAACGTTTTGGTTCACATGTATAGTGTTATTAATAGGAGTGACAGGGTCATTGAAGCTGTGAACAAGGTTCAAATGTTTGCGATAAGAATTGAGTGAATTATATCTACGGCCACAGTCATTATTTTTGCACTCGTAACAATCGTTAGGTTTTAGATGATGGTCTTGTTTCAGATGTAAAATTAAGTGATTCGACTTTTGAAACTGTAAATTGCACTTGAAACACTGCATGTTTTATACTTTCCAATCAAAGTAAACGAGAAAGTTTCTTCATTTATATACACAACTTGTATAATGCCTGAACTCATATATAGAATTTTGAAGTATTGAAATTACAAAGATTGAACATTACATACAATGATATTTATAAGTACTGAGATCCACGTGCAGGTACTATAAGTACTGGTTGGCGGAAAAAAAAGACTTGGAAAAAAAAGACCCGGAAAAAAAAGACCGGAAAAAAAAGATTTGGAAAAAAAAGACACGGAAAAAAAAGACCCGGAAAAAAAAGACTCGGAAAAAAAAGACCCGGAACTAAAAGACTCATCCGTCGCTCATCCGAAACCACAACACCATACCCAGTACGGAACGCGAAGTCGGTGGTTATCGCACCCCCAAATGTTAGAATAGGTTAGAACACTGGTATTGTACCCTCAAAGGTTAGAATAGGTTAGGACACTAGTATTGCACCCCCAAAGGTTAGAATGGGTTAGGACACTGGTATTGCATCCTCGAAGGTTAGAATAGGTTAGGACTTCATTGATCTATCGCTTATCCGAAACCATAACACCATACCCAGTACGAAACGCGCAGTCGGTGGTTATCGCACCCCCAAATGTTAGAATAGGTTAGGACACTGGTATTGTACCCTCGAAGGTTAGAATAGGTTAGGACTCCATTGATCTATCGCTTATCCGAAACCACAACACCATACCCAGTACGAAACGCGCAGTCGGTGGTTACCGCATCCAAAAGGTTAGGATAGGTTAGGACACCAGTATTGCACCCTTAAAGGTTGGAATAGGTTAGGACACTAGTATTGCACTTCCAAAGGTTAAAATAACTCACGGGTCTTTTTTTTCCGTGTCTTTTTTTTCCAAGTCTTTTTTTTCCGGTCTTTTTTTTCCGGGTCTTTTTTTTCCAAGTCTTTTTTTTCCTAGATTCATAAGTACTATAGAGAATGACAAGTCCTTCAAGATCACATACAGAAGCTGAAACAAACTTAGCACACGGATAGGACAGATTAGCGAATGTCAAGTAACACGCGGGTTGGACGCAAGAGTAGATAAATGAACTGGATACCATCGGGAAAGAGTTGAGGAAGAGACAGGCAGAGTGAAAACAATAAGAAAAACAGTTGGCATATACAAAAAATAAACGTTTATATACAGCGTGATTCCCTTTGCGCGCACCACCTGGTAAGGGCGGATTCCTTGTAAAATTCTAAGACTAATTTTCCTTTACCAAAAAGTCCTGGGACTA
Source organism: Tenthredo notha (assembly GCA_914767705.2). Taxonomy (NCBI): domain Eukaryota; kingdom Metazoa; phylum Arthropoda; class Insecta; order Hymenoptera; family Tenthredinidae; genus Tenthredo; species Tenthredo notha. Next base: position 617,899 of record OU611923.1, read on the forward strand.
ATGGTCCTCGGGCTACAGAAGGTCTTAGTTGACCAATCACAGAGCCTACAGCTGCTCAAGTTAGGGCCGGGTCAAAAGTAATAAAACTAGCAGTGCCCGTGGCGTGTAGATTTTTAGTGAAATGAAAATGAATGATTAAATCTAGTGACAAATTCTTTCACCATATGGCATTTAAGTTACAGGTAATTGTGAGTGTTAACGACGTCGTCGCCGGGAGTTGTCTTCGTACAACATACGCTTTCGGTATCATTGACCAGGACCACCGCTACGTGGTATTGTCCTCTAGGTCCACCACCACGTAGTTTCCGTCCCCCAGGTCGACCGCTACGTAGTTTTCGTCCTCTAGGTCCACCGCACCGTAGTTTCCGTCCTCCAGGACCACCGCACCGTAGTTTCTGTCCCCCAGGTCGACCGCTACGTAGTTTTCGTCCTCTAGGTCCACCGCACCGTAGTTTCCGTCCTCCAGGACCACCGCACTGTAGTTTCCGTCCTCCAGGACCATCGCACCGTAGTTTCCGTCCTCCACGACCACCGCACCGTAGTTTCCGTCCCCCAGGTCGACCGCTACGTAGTTTTCGTCCTGCAGGTCCAGCGCTACGTATTTTTCGTCCTCCAGTCCACCACTCCTCCAGGACGGAAACTACCTAGACCTAGAAGACGAAAACTACGTAGCGGTCGACCTGGGGGACAGAAACTACGGTGCGGTGGTCCTGGAGGACGGAAACTGCGCTGCGGTGGACCTAGAGGACGAAAACTACGTAGCGGTCGACCTGGGGGACAGAAACTACGGTGCGGTGGTCCTGGAGGACGGAAACTACGGTGCGGTGGACCTAGAGGACGAAAACTATGTAGCGGTCGACTTGGGGGACGGAAACTACGTGGTGGTGGACCTAGAGGACAATACCACGTAGCGGTGGTCCTGGTCAATGATACCGAAAGCGTATGTTGTACGAAGACAACTCCCGGCGACGACGTCGTTAACACTCACAATTACCTGTAACTTAAATGCCATATGGTGAAAGAATTTGTCACTAGATTTTATCATTTATTTTTATTTCACTGAAAATCCACACGCCACGGGCACAGCTAGTTTTATTACTTTTGACCCGGCCCTAACTTGAGCAGCTGTAGGCTCTGTGATTGGTCAACTAAGACCTTCTGTAGCCCGAGAACCATTAGTCCCAGGACTTTTTGGTAAAGGAAAATTAGTCTTAGAATTTTACAAGGAATCCGCCCTTACCAGGTGGTGCGCGCAAAGGGAATCACGCTGTATATGACATCCCTTGTAATATACCTGAACATATATATAGAATTATAAAGTATTAAAATTAAAAAGACTTAAAATGATATATAATGACATTTATAAGTAGTGACTACCATGTGCAGGTACTTTAAGTACTATACTATGTGTAAAATGACTCCAAAGTATAAATAAAATATATATATATACAGGGTGTCTCAAAATTCGCGGACCATCTGCATACCAGCGGATTCCTTGCGAAAAATGGAGACGGAAGTTACCTATGCAAGAAAATCCGCGGGGACTTAGTTTTCCCGTAAAACGCACTTAATAACGAACCATTCAGCGTCCGTCTTTAGAAAAGACTGTCTAAATCCGCAATGCCGTCCGCCCCACTACGGAGAATAAGACAATAATGTGTGGTGTTCCCCGCTCCGCCCGCCGCGCTTGAAGCCACCGTGAGCGATTGACATTAGACAGTCGGTTCACGCAATGAAAATTCCAGAGTACGGATTCTTGTGGATTTTAGACAGTCTTTCCTATCGACGAATGCTAATTGGATCGTTATTAAGTGCGTTTTACGGGAAAACTAAGTCCCCGCAGATTTTCTTGCATAGGTAACTTTCGTCTCCATTTTTCGCAAGGAATCCGCTGGTATACAGATGGTCCGCGAATTTTGAGACACCCTGTATATATATTTTATTTATATACACAACTTATATATATATTTTGTCGCGCTCGTGAGTGCGGCACTCGGCGGTCCCGAGCCGCTCGTAACTGTGGCGAACGAGTGTATATATACTAGTGTAACTCGCCACAGTTACGAGCAGCTCGGGACCGCCGAGTACCGCACTTACGAGCGCGACAGGGGCTCCCCACTCTCAGGACTATCGTTGAATGTGTGCGCGTGTTCGTGAATGTTGTTGCGCACAAGTATGCGCGAGCGACGAATCATGCGGTCGTGTGAGTGCTCTATGCTCTGTGCGGTTGGTAAGTGGGGGTAAAGAGAAGGCGCTTCAGCTCGTAGCTGCGGCACGACGCGTGCTCGTAACTGTGGCAGCTCGTAACTGCGGCGCTCGTAACTGCGGCGCTCGTAACTGCGGCGAACGAGTGTATTCCTTATGTGTTGAAAAAATTCATGAAAATCAATAAAAATACGCCGTCCTGCACCTATTTCCCCCCTTAAGGCGTACAGGGATTTCCATGCCAACTCGGCAGGTCATTAACCACGACCAGTTTTGATGTTCTTTACTTATTTTTTCTCACGTTCACCAAGCTCAAAGTTATATAGAGGCTATGGAAATGCTCATAAATTTTGAGGGTGGGGCTAAACGGCCACCCTGATAAAAATAGCAAAATTGCATTTTCACGTCGAAGTGAGTGAGATAAAACTATATGCAGTCTGGTTTCACTGAAAACGATGCAAAGCTGAAAGGGTGGGGCAAAGTCGCTCACCCTAGACACATTGCTTACTGCGGCATTTCAGTTGAATTGACGAGTCACTGATTTTGTAAATTCTTTTTTATTCACTGGAATTAATGCGAATTAACTGAATTACTGCGAATCAAATAAATTATTGAAAATCAAATAGGTGAATGAACAAAAAATCATTCAAGCTCAGACGAGACCCTGTCTCCGATACAATACATTACCAAAAATATTCATTTATTTTATTTATTCATTCAGTCAGGTGCAATACACAATATGGGTTTGACCAAAAATATCCCCCGCGGAGCTCAACGGCTATGTGCTGGCCTGTTTGCTGCTGTGATTATATAAACAAGGAGACACTTGCATCTAACTTATCTTAAGCTAGTTGAACATTTCTAAAACTAGATATAAATTGAAGTATTTTGATCTTTACTTTTATCTTGACTCAGTTTTGCTATAGAACACCAGTCTAAATTTTTGCAGAACTCCAACAATTGGTGCAACCACGCTACATATAGTTTTATCTCACTCACTTCGACGTGAAAATGCAATTTTGCTACTTTTATCAGGGTGGCCGTTTAGCCCCACCCTGAAAATTTTTGGGCACTTTTACCGGGATCGCGTTGCATGGCGTCTTGTACGATCCCCCTTGATGCGAAAATGCGCGTAAGTCAATTTTTTGTTGGTGCCGCCTTAACCCCACCTGGCCATATAGCCCCACCTTTCTTATTCACAATGGTCTTAGAATCGGAAAATTGTGAACAATTTATACATGTTTTTAATTGCCCCCGATTATTAGAACACTTAAATATCGCTGCATCTATTGTACAGATTTACAAAAAAAAAAGGGCGATGTAATCGATTGGCAGGGAATGTACTTTTAGAAAAAAATCGGCCTGAAGTGCTATAGTTTGAACTTCACAGTGAATTTTTCGTTAGAAATCCAAAAATACAATATCCCGAGGGGTTATTCACTACAGAAATCAGCTGTTCACTCCAATTGAAAATCATAATGAAATCATATCACACTGTGTTATGTAATTACCTGAAATGCTAGTTTAAATCGACTGAAATCGCATGAAATCAGATGAAATCAGATGAAATCAGATGAAATCACTCACATGCAGTTTGAAATTGCATGGAATTCGCTAATATTAAACGAAATCAGTATGAAATCACATGAAATCATGTGTAATCGCATGACATTATACGGTGAAAGAAATCATACGTGATCAGCTGAAATCATCCGAAATCACTTGAAAATCGATTGAAATCATTGGAAATCATCGAAAATGATCCGAAGTCGGGAAATCACTTGTATCTACACTAAGGTGATTAAAAAAAAAATCAATTTTTTCAAATGGCCGTTATTCATTTATAATTTTTTAAATGGACTCAAAGTTCGACCCATTTTAAAATTCTTAAAAAATTCATAAAATTTCTTTCAAATATGAAGATCATTTCGAGCCATCATATAGAGTGGTCAATATAATAGAAGTCCTCGAGAAAAATCAAAGAAGATAATTGTGATTTAGTTTTTATTTATTTTTTTTTTCAACCTCATTTTGTATCAAAAGAACTCGTAGCTCATAATTGGAGAAAAACAACAAAAAATTGAGAATTTTTCCTTTTTTATCTCAACCCAACATCATGATATAAAAAAATCCTTTTCAGTTAATTAATGAGGTTCGAAATGCAGAAATGATTTCACCTTTCAAAGTCAAATATCGTGAAAGATATATAACTTTTACTTAAAGTCCGAGAAGTGTACTCATTTTGGAGTTTGCAAAAAACAACAAATTTTTTAAATTTTTTTCTCAAAATTTTCAACTTCTTTTCTCTCGCATGCAGTTTTTTTGTCAAATCTGCATATTTTGTGACACATTTCCAAAAAACTGCAGATTCCACAAAACAAAAACTTTGATCGTCTGCCGGCACATGTTTTCTTCATTTTTTTTCAACAAAAAACAAATTTTCCTCATGTGTTTACACATAAAGGAATTTTTTTAGGGGACGTATAGAAAAATGTCTTTTCAAGGGCCACCCTAATATGTACGAATATCTCGAATTTCCAACACTATCGTTGGCAGTAAATTCACAGAAAGTTTCCTGGAACCATAATCTACAAAGTGAGGAATGCTTATTTTGAGTACACATTTTTCAGTAATTTGAAAAACAAAATGTACATTTTTTTTCAAATTTTTAGCAGGGTCTTCCCTTCGAGACCATACCGTTGGACATTCAAGGAATTTATATGTAACCGCGTGTAGATAGATATTCCGAACTTTCTTTGATTGCACATATTTTAGTCATAGAATACACTCAAAAATGTTATTGTTCTCAATTTCCGGTAAAATTTCCCCATACGAATTTTTACCCAAAAAGTGTGAAAATACTATAGAAATCATTCACGTGTCATCGGCTAAGGTGTATGAAAAATCACATCATCCTAAATCTGTAAAATTCGATAAAAACATGAAGGAATAATAGTTTCACGATCGGACATGACTTGAATTTTTTTTATCGAAGCAGGAATTTTTGCGAATTTTCTCGTAATTTTAAATCGAGGGATACATATGCTGGGAATCGAATTGTTAGATTTCCAACGAAGAATTCACTGTGAAGACCGAGTCTAGTACTTTAGGCATATTTTTTCTAAGGGTACGTTTCCTGCCGTAAGATTTTATCACCCTTTTTTTTTGTGAATTCGTACAATAGAAGCAGTAATATCTAAGCGGTTTGATAATCGGTGACAGTCCAAAACATGAACAAATTGTTCAAGAATTTTCAACTCTGATACCATCGTGAATAAAAATTTGAAATAAATACTAGATATGCAAAAAAAATTTGTCAAATCCTACACTTGCATCACGCCGCAACTTTGTTGGGTATGCTCTATATACGCACAATAGACCTTTTCGACGCGAATCACTTCGACCCTCCATCGTTGGTATTTAACAATGCAATTTTTTTTTGTGTAACTTACCATAAAATCGACACTATCACGGTGCTGCTTATCACTGGTAACCGTATCACTGTCGTTGTATCACTGTCGTTGTAGCCCTGAAAAGGGCTGATTGGTCAAGGAAGATAGAATATATATAGATATGAACGTATGAATAAGAGAAGAGGAGAAAGCAGGAATAATAAAGAGAAGAATAAGCTTATATGAAGTTAAAAGATGTAGGCAGAAGTAAATGAGTTTAGGAAAATCACACGAATTAAAATGATAATCACAGTGAGTCAATAAAGTACAGAAGAAAAAAAATTATTTGAAGGCAAGATGCGAGTTAAAATAATAAAAGTGCCAATGAACAAGAAACGGTAGGATAAAAGGGCCACAGAAATTCACTCAGCGCAGTGCGAATCACACGATATACCAATAGCTAATGAGACCAGAGCTGACTGAATAGTGAACACTGATCATGGACACCGCAAAAACCGTACAATATAAAGCAACATAGTACGGAACCAATTTTGTAAAGGAATAAATTTCCACAAAATCGTCAACGAGAGCATATGGAGTGTTCCATGTCAAAACGAAGACGGTTTAACCGATGGGACGCCGATTTTCTTGAATTTTTTTTTTTGTTCCATTTCAAGGCCAAAACCTACATACCGAAGCATTTTTTAATTGGGGCTTTGGTTTTTTATTTGCGAATTTCTGTAAATCTGCTTGTTTTACAAATCGCGTCCCTAATGCCATAAAGGCATACGCTGCAGATCTACCCTAAGAGCCATAAAGGCATATACATTTTTTTGTCCCCAATCGCTTCAGAATAACTTGAAATCGATATTCTGAGAAAAAAAATAAAAAAATAATGCCAAAAGGGCATATCTTTTTGGCCATAGGCCTTTTTGGCTTTAGGAAAACTAATTTTTTTTGTTTTGACTTTCTATGTGATTCTCATGTTTTCAAAGCGATTGACAAAGTTTGAAAAAATTATATGCCTTTTTAGTATTAGTATGCCATAAAGGCCTCTAACGACGATATGCCTTTATGTCATTAGGGACAAGATTTGTAAAGCAAGCGAATTTGTGAAAATCCGTTAATGGGGAACCAAAGCCCTAATTAAAAAATGCTTCGGTATGTAGGTTTTGGCCTTGAAATGGAACAAAAAAAAAAAAAAATTCAAGAAAATCGGCGTCCCATCAGTTAAACTGTCTTCGTTTTGACATGGAACGCCCCATAAATATATCTAACTACACCCAGAAAGAAAGTTTCTTGATCCATACCGGAAATCACCGACTTGACATTAGTCCGGATGAATCAAGTCGGGAGTCGACACAAATCAATTCGCTGACGGTTTGAATTGTGTCGGCTCCCGACTTGATTCATCCCGACTCATGTCAAGTCGGTGATTCCCGGTATGAATCATGAACTTTTTTTCTGGGTGTAAAGTGATGATTATTGAGGCATGGGAGGTGTCAGAAAATTATTGCGGAAAATGCCACGTTTTAGTATATTCGGTGGATATTGAGGGTCGCTTAAAGTGGTAACTGTACTTCAACATGAAGCGGAAGATCTTTAAAAAAATCATGGTATATCTGGAAATTATTGAAAATTCCTTTACCCTTGGAAAAAAAAAATGCTGACCGAAAATTGTAATTTTGGTGATTGTTTAGGGAAAAAAATAAAAAAATACATATTAATACATATTAATATATATTAATTTAATATTAATTTCAATCTTCAATCTGTGTTAAATCTGTGACGTTATCTTCGACTTACTTCGCAACTCTTTGATCTGAATGAGAAGACACTGCTGAAAAAGCCAAGGCCTTTTGTCAACAAAATGCATGTCCGAGAATAGTGGAAAATTGAAATGACAATTGAAATACCATTGATTGTTGGCAGGATTGTAAATAATGCATTATTTTGGTGATGCACTAATGATATGCATTGATCAGCATTCTTTGAATGAGTAATGCAATGAGAAAACAATATCCATTATATTTTCAACGGACAATGGAACTATCATCCATTATCCATTCGATTTTTAATCAACAATTGAATTGTAATGCAATATACATGGGGTATTCAAAAAACGGGAAGCTGAAAATTTTATCACTTTTCTGTGGCACTTCGAAGTAATTTCGGTGAAAATTTCAAGGCAATCCGTGTGACCCTTCAAGTAGAAAAGGATAGAATCACATATATCCAAAGTTTTACATGCTTCAAAATCTCAAAAATAATTTAGGTGCCACATATTTCAAAACAGCCCATTTACGCGCGTAGAATGCACTATGGAAAGTTATGATTTTGTTCATCCATGGCTGAGATAAGTAGAGTTGAAAATGTGGTGATTAAATTTTTGGTACACTCATGACAGCGATATAGATTGTACCAATTATTTTCATGCTGTGTAACTGTTGGAGGCATCTCATATAGTAACAAGGAATCTGAATCTGCATTAGCGTCACATTCGATGACCTCCGGCCAAAAACCGATCCGGTTCACGTGGAATACCACAAATATATCTCTGAAGCCAGATTGTGGAAACTGGAGAAGAAATAGTATAAAAAAATTATTGTGGCTATAGCTCTCGAGATGGCAAGTTATGGGTAGTCGTATGTAAATTATTTGTTATGTTCAAACTTTTTCGTCAAGCGGATGATAGCGAAAGTAACTTGTCACTCAGAGAAATCAGCTTTACTTTTTCATTCAAAATAGAGCGGTCATTCGGTGCGTCAACGTTCAGAACTTTTTTTAGGCAGGATGAAACATATACTATTTCCAAGCTCATTATATTTATACTCAGATCCCATTTTGTACCATCCAACTTGATGCACTTGAGAGGAGAAACGCGATCGAATCGCCAGTTTAAAGGCAAATTACGTCGCAAGGCCGAACTGTGTCATATTTCGATTATTATCCGCGCCCAGGCGTCAAAAATGCAAAAAAAGCCAATGTTACGCAAATTCAAATTCAATTCCGAACACATACGTCCAAAAAAATGTTCGTTTCATGCGAAAATAAAGTCTACAGATGGTTTTTACATTATTCGAATGTTTTTGTAGTCTATTTCAATTGCGTAAAAACAATCTGTAGACTCCATTTTCGCACGAAACGAACATGTTTTTGGACGTATGTGTTCGAATTTGAATTTGTGCACCGTTGGCCTTTTTTGCGTTTTCGACGCCTGGGCTCGAATAATGATCGAAATGTGACACATTTCGATCAGAAAGAGGTGCGCGACTAGGGATGGGCCTTAACAGGCTAATTTTCAAATACTGTAGGCACAAATCCCGGGGAGAAAAAATTATACCAAACCGTTCCCAGGTAGCACACTGTCGACTTATCCTTGTCTTATAGCCGGCAGAGATGAGACTCGACTATTCTGAGTCAGTTTGAAATAGGCTCATTTTAAGCCCGTAGTTGACTATATGCCGACTATTGACCGACATATGTCCTCTGAAACGACGTATCAGAGACAAGTGTGGGAGTTGACTATCAGTTGTCTTGAAGCCAACTAAGAATAGTCCAGAAAAACGTGAAAAATGAACCGCAAATCGGCTATTGGTTGACTTTTAGTCGACTTTAATTTAGCTTTTGACCAACAACTAGAAGCCAACTGATAGCGCTCGTATAAAGTCGGTAAGATTAAAATCCAATTGGGGTAAATAATAATAGAATTTTCATGGGCAGCTCATGCTTTATTACAACTTCATTTTCAATAACTTCAGTCTTTTCAATTAGAGTGAATAATATTATTTATTTGTAACACAGCTCATTGACACAAAAATTCAGATTCTTGTTATCCAGGTACCTTTTCATGGTTAATTCTTGGGGTTGAATGAATAAAATGAAATAATTACCACATCAAAATGTTCGCAGATGAATCATTTATCGGATGAAGTGATACAGTGGCAAGTCGTCAATGTGATGTTTTTAAATATTTTACATTTTCAATATAAATAACAGCATTCGAGCTGTCATTTATATTCAAATTACCTTATCGGAAAGACAATTCGTAAGCAAACAATTTTACGTGAGAATTATTCCATTTTAGCTATTTACTCGCTAAAATTTACTGCGCAAGGTTTCACCACATGTTACCCTTTTTTAGCGCTCGAACCTTATATTATGTCACTGTACTTTTATCTTCTACTGACATGAACTCGCATTATTCCTAGTTCGGTCTCCTGCTCTTCTGAACCATTCCTGGGCATGGCATTCTATCTCGTCTTTGGTGGAACCTTTAATTTGTTTCAGGAGTGTTTCTGAAATAAATCAAGAATGATATATTACGTGTTTGTTCGAAAAGCTGACTGTCAGTGAAGAAAAGTTCGAATAATTTAGGAAATGGATGTAAAAACAACTCAACCCTGAATGAGTCATATGATGTAAAATCCAAGTACGAAGTTTAGAATGTATGGGTAGATAATATTTCTTAACTTCTGATAGAATTTTATATTCAATTTACTCATTAAATACTCATTTCCTCATTTGCATTCTTGCATTTTGATGTTTTCTAACGAAAACTTGACCAGCGTTGGGTTGTTTTGGCATCCAGGTTTTTAATTTACCTGTCATTATTGAGATAAAATTTTTATTCCTTGCTGCAACAGTCTTGCGTTGTCCGGTCCAAGTGTATTGCCTAGCAACTTCATTTACCATAATGTGTGACAACACATTATATACAAATCTCTTTGTGTTCCGTCCTCCAATTATACAAATCTGATTTATCTGAAAAATAACCACTTTGTAAATATCAACATGCATGGATCAAAATGGATATATGGATGTATATAACTGTATGAGTTTAGTAGGAGACTGAATTTTTTTAGATATTCCAATGCATCTTTCGAAACGCGATACTTTCTGTGCGAATATAACTTTAAGTTTATATTAATATCAACAATCAAAACAAAATGATTTATTACTGACATATTGCTTTCGAGCATCATCCTCCCTCTTCAAAAGTACGTCGAACTCCTTCGTTTCAATCAAAGTTTTCAGAGGAAAGGCAGGTAGTAGGGAATTGTTTGCATCTACATGTTCATTGTCGTATAACCTGTTGCCCAATAGCAAGTTCACTTTTCCAATTAAAATTTTCATGAGGTTCTCTATAACGTACATTGAGCAAATGAATATTGGTCGCTATACATTTGTGATAATCCCATCAAGATATAGTATCAATAGTACTTACTCAACTTTGCACAACACAACCCTTGACAATCATCACATACGATCATTTCCGATTGTGATTGTGACAGTTGATTTGCCTTGGATAATCGATTAACACTCTCAGTATCTTCAGGCCTTTTTGGGGGCTTGCCAGCCCGCGACTGCCGTGGCTTATCCAAAGCGATATTTTCACCATCTACTGTTGGAAACCCGAAACATTAGGGAGAATGCATCATGATAATTACATTGGTTAATTGGATATCATAAATGTAGATAGTAGTTACATTCTTTCTTACTTTGGTCATCATCAGATGATTCTGAAAAATTGGGGCGTACTCGGCTGTTACGCTTAATTGCTACACGTTCCTGGGATTTACATATCTTCGATTGAGTTTTTGAGGAAGTCATGGTGCCATCAGAAGACCCATCGACACCTTCTGCATCAACTTCATCTACGAAAATTTTCACCCACAATCAGATCGATGGTCAAAATGAATACGAAATTATAATATCGATGGACTAATGCCATACGGGCGTAAGGGACAAAAAAATTATTTTTCTGCGGATATGCCCATAAGATTCTCCATTGCATGAAAAAGATTCTGCCACTACAGAGACGATTTTTGTTTTTTTGGGGGTTACGCCCGTTTGGCATTTAACCATCGATATGTATACTAAACGTGTTTGATGTTGACCGGTATGAAGTTAGCCCAACAGTCTTCTGTCTCTTTTCTTCCCTATGTAACCACGCAGGATAGAAGGAGACAGAAGATTGCGGTGCCAACTTCATACCGGTCAAGATCAAACACACCAAGCGTACAAAAATGTTTGTATACAGAGCGATTCTGTGGAAAATCACACACCTAAAAGGTAGGCTAACGGGAAACGCCTGAATTGAGCAGATCAAACACCGATGATTGGGTTCTATTTCCCACGAAATAAATAAAACCCAATCGTTAATGTTAGATCTGCTCAATTCAGGCGTTTCTTGTTAGCCTACTTTTTAGACGCGTGATTTCCCACAGAATCGCTCTGTATAACTAAATTCTCGAACCAATGCGATTGCGCTTCAAAATCCTCTCGATCCCTGGGGGCAATTCGTTAAGAATAACTTCCTCCCGTATACGGAGCTGCTTTCCGCAGCTCTTACTACCTATATAATACAAGAATAAATGAAGTAATATTACTGTAAACATTTCGTGTTAACCCTGTTCAACAAATATTATTGATTCCGATTAGATCAATCAAAGTCTGACTTAAAAGAATTTATTTCGATTAAATCCCAATCGGATGTCGATTTGTTTCGAATTGGAATCAGTACAGGGAATCCTTGAATTATTCATAAAATTAGTGAATGAGCGTTTTGATGAATTCCAAAAAACTTTTGAGTGCGTTTTTTAACAACAAATCCAAAATCCAAGCTTGGATGGATTTTATTCTTCATATGAAAATGTGGAAATTTTGTATTATATTTCACTTCCAGCGTAACTTGTACCAGATTGTAGATATCGATGATATGATATATAAGACACAGAGGGTAAACCCAGCTGTTTTAAAAAATTCGACTTTGATCGCCAATCTTAATACACAGGAAAAAAATTATGCTTATTATTTAAATATAAACGGAAAATGAAAAAAATCAGTGAAAGTGAGGAACCCGAGCAAGTGAAGGGTACACTTTATGCTGAAAACGCAGTCTCTCATTTGATATATTCGTACACTATAGTATAGGTGGTGTAACTCGGTGTAAGAATATTCATTTATCTATAATTTACCGGGCTTTCCTTGATTTGTGGTGGCGGTATGTTCTTGGTGTTTTTTGTCATGTTTCGGATCTTTTTCTTGTTCAAAGGTGTTCAGAGATGTTGCATTGCTGTATTCGTCATCAAATAGGAATCGTGCTGGCTGTTCTTCAGCAAAGATTTGATAGGGAGGTAGTGTGTCACGGTCTGGACTATATTCTCTGTGCTTCGTCATAGCTGAATCTATTTGGCTTTCTCCATCCTGTTTTGGTTTTTTTCGTCGCTGATAGTCATTTAGAGGTGTTGCATCGCTGTATTTTTCATCAAATCTGAATTGTGCTGGCTGTTCTTTAGCAACGATTTTACAGGGAGGTAGTGTGTCACGGTCTGGACTATATCCTCTGTGCTTCGTCATAGCTGAATCTATTTGGCTTTGTTCATCCTGTTTTGGTTTTTTTCGTCGCTGATAGTCATTTAGAGGTGTTGCATCGCTGTATTTTTCATCAAATCTGAATTGTGCTGGCTGTTCTTTAGCAACGATTTTACAGGGAGGTAGTGTGTCACGGTCTGGACTATATTCTCTGCGCTTCGTTATAGTCGAATCTATTTTGCTTTGTTCATCCTGTTTTGGTTTATTTCGTCGCAGATAGGTCTTTACAGGTGTTGCATCGCTGTATTTTTCATCAAATCTGAATTGAGCTGGCTGTTCTTTAGCAACGATTTTACAGGGAGGTAGTGTGTCGCGGTCTGGACTATATTCTCTGCGCTTCGTTATAGTCGAATCTATTTTGCTTTGTTCATCCTGTTTTGGTTTTTTTCGTCGCAGATAGGTCTTTACAGGTGTTGGATCGCTGTATTTGTCATCAAATCTGAATTGTGCTGGTTGTTTTTGAGCAACGTATTCAAAGGGAGGTAGTTCTTCGCAGTGTGAATCGTGTTCCTTTTGTTTTATTTGTTTTTTATTGTTAAGCAACCCCACCACATTATCTTCGATACCCTCACTGTCCTCCGTGGAAGAAATTTTGGTACAAATTGTTTCGACGGCGTATGCTTCCGGGAGAGTATCTGCAATAACACAGTCGAAGATCTCAGAGTAAGTTCATAATATCGATGGACTAATTCCATAGGGGCGTAAGCGACAAAAAAAATTTTTTTTTGCGCTTATGCCCAAAAGAGTCTCCATTGCATGAAAAAGATTTTGGCACTATAAAAACGAATTTTTTTTTTTTGCCGCTTACGCCCGTTTGGCATTAGTCCATCGATATGATTTTACTGATTCCGATAATTCTGTGTGGAATTATTCCTTGAATAATTCGCAAATCATTGTGCTGGCAAATTAAAAAAAAAATTGATTTATCATTGACAGAAGAGTTTTTGGCAGCAAAGTGTCTTCAAGATAGATGGGATACATTTTTCGGATAACGTCACAGGTGTTGAACACAGAATGATTACTCACTGTAAGGTCCTAAATGCTTTATGTATTTGAAGGAGTTCCATGTGGCATCCGGTTTTTGTTCATGCATTTTCACGCGAGACTTCACTCCTTTTGCAGGCCAGAAATAGGTCTTGTCAGTCAGCTTCATCCATGAGCAGGGTATTACTGTACACCCCCCATGGTAAATTATCACGTAATACATCTGTAATACGATGATAACAAAAAATTTCATTTCGCATCAAGATGGTATTAGATGTAAATATTGTAATATGGTATGCATAAAACGAGCAATATTTGTTCACTTGACTGACATACATATCATTAGTTTCTTCATCACAAACATGTCCGTAAGAATAAGTCCTTTTATGAAATTGATGTCTACAAGGTGTCGTGAGTGAGTTTGCTATATGAGATTTAATGACCGTACAACAAACAAAATACCCAATATTTTTGAAAATTTTAATAAAAACATTTTTTCCTTTTCTCAATTACTAAAAAAATCCAATCGAAAATTACCTACATCAAAATTAAGATCATGAAGTTATGTGTATTGAAAAAACATTTAATTTCCTGATCTGAAAGTGTATTATGCAAGGAGTTTTTGGCAGCAGTGCACAAAAAATTTTCTGCGAAAGGTTCCTTGTGCATACACTTTCAACTCAGCGGATTAAAATTTTTTCAGTTCGTTTCTCTTTTTTCGGATTATTGGGGTTTCACTGTACTACCATAATCCAAATTTTGATGCAAGGAATTTTCTATTGGATTTTGTTTTTCTTCAAAGAAATCGAACGGGTCACAGTTAGGATATACAATAGGTTATCCGCCCACGTGGTTGAAATTCGACATAACAACTTTCTATAGTGTAAGCTGGCGAAATATTACATTTTTTTACGTATGGTATATATGTAGAAATATTCTGGCATATAATATGGTATATATGTAGAAATATTCTGGCATATAATATGGTATATAATAATAGTATATTAGGGTGGTCATTAGAAAATTAAATTTTCTCAGGCGCCCCCTAAAAAGTTTCCTTTACGTCTGAAAACGTGGGGGAATTTTTTTTTTCAAATGAAAAAACACGTGCCGCAAGACGATCAAAGTTTTTTTTTTCAACCTGCATTTTCTTGGAAATGTCTCACAATATGTGCAAATTTGACGAAAAATCTATGGATAATGAAAAAAAAAAATGAAAAAAAAAAATTCCATCGTCTTGCGGCACGTGTTCTTTTCATTGAAAAAAAAAAAAAAATCTCCCACGTTTTTAGACGTAAAGGAAACTTTTCAGGAGGCGCCTGAGAAAATTAAATTTTTAACGACCACCTTAATATATACTATCGCACGACTTTTGTCTCTCAGGTCTTCGCCGATAGGCTATGTCACTCTTTAATTGTTCTATTAATGTACTATCACAATTTTACACTTACCCTTGCAGCTTGGTCTCTGCTTGTTCGACTATAAAATCTCCGAGTGCGAGAACGTGCCTGACTACGTGCCTCACTAATAATATAAGGTTACAGCGCGCGAGAAGGTTTTGAATGCGAAGTCGTTAACTTCAGGGCTGTGTTCCAAAACTTTACTCTAGTGATCCGAGTATGTTGTATCTTTCCCTATTGTCATGGGTTAAGAAATGATAAAGACATACTCGAATCACTAGAGTAAAGTTTTGGAACACATCCTACTGTTTCAAAAATCAGGACCCTGATTCTAGAAACGTATCGAATCGTTTCGCGGATGGTATACGCCGTTTGGACCAATCGGAGACCAGCGTTAAACGGAAAGTCGGCCGATACGCTTGTGATACAGTTGCATACGTTTCTAGAATCAGGGTCCAGACCGTAACATCGTATCATGCCTAACCGACCAATTAGATCCCAGAGAATTTGAACTCACCCAATCATAGACATAGAGCATGGACTGCGCGTTCCCTATACTGCCTGTGGTAACGCCAAAAGTGAGAGAGAAGGAAGCACACGCCGCCATTATCGGTCTCTTTCTATGCATCTGACGTTGTTGGTTAGAAAGAAACAGATTTGGCCGCGTCCGTTTCTCTTTCTTTCTACGGACTGAGCGATTTTCAGCGCGAATGCACAGTTCATGCACGATGTCTATGCACCCAATCGGCAGCGATCGACCATGATCAGTCTGCGGTCCGAGCCACGGTGCGCCACCATCGAGTTACGTGGTAGTTCTAGGAACCACCATAAACCGCACCACGAGGAAGAATAGTAACGAAAAACTTAAGTGAAAAAGACAGTTGAGAGAAGGGTGAAAAAAAAAAGAAGTGCAATAACCAAAACTACTGGGTGAAGAGAGAAACTAAGGAAAATATCGACAAGCAGATGAGAGCCACAACTTCGGCCCCTAGCCAAATTATAAATTTGTAATCACCAACTGAAACCAGTATCGCCGTTAGTTGTTCCTAAGCCCCTATTTCAGTAGTATTACCTCGTCGATTTAGGTAAGTACATGTACTACTGTTTTGATGACTATATTTATCCCATTCGTTATAACTTCGACAAATCATTAATGGCAGGTTTCACCAAAGTCGAGTAACTTTATTCATAGATTAAACTCTTATTCATTGAAAACAAAAGACTATTTTACATTGTATTTGGGACTCTTATTCGATGAATAGCGTTATTCTATGAATAAGAAGTTATTCGACGTTGGTGAAACCGGCCATAAATGCAGTCGTTTAATATCGCGACTAATTGTCCTTGAAAACGTGAATCGTTCGTTTTTCAAAAAATCGACGGTTTTACTTTAAAATGAAAAAAAATAGTCAAAATAATAGTTAAACCTTCGACGCTAGTCCCTATCCCAAACCTGTGGAGGCCCATGTACCCAAGATGTGACGCAACGTCACGAGGTCATTGTAGTACTAAAATCAGCCTTTACCTCGTGACGTGACGTCACATCTTGGGTTTAACCAAACATATAGAACTTAATATAAGTTCTATGACCAAACAGCGTAGTTTCATCGCGCAACAATTGTCTCGGTCGCGTGCACAAAATACCACCTTTACGCGTTTTTCATGCTCAATTTCGGTACGCAGAGTAGGCGATTTAGCGACAGCTGACTGGGTTTGCTGATGCACATACGCAGAGTTTACTTTAAGCTCCTGGGAGCCAGTTTATGTCCTAGGAGTTAAAAGTGGTCTCTGACGTACTCCGTGCATACGCCGTAGCTTTCGACCCTTGATGTTATGCAGGTATGTAGTCCTCTTTCTCTCTCGCTCTCTTCCTTTCACGACTCATCGCTCTTGAATGTGTATGTAGTCTGCCCACTTTGTGTACGGGATCGAGCATGAACTTGTATAACATGCTTTTGTTGTATAAAATATCGTGTGTACCAAGGAGGTAAAGGTCTTTTACGCTGAGCGTTAAAAGGCCTACTTTGCCTTCTTGGTACACAATATACTATTCTTAATTTTTTTCAATATTTATTCAGAAAATTCAATTCAAGACTAGTAGATTGATGTACTCGTTTTTGTTGATATAATTTTTTTCAATGTGATTCATCATATTGTTTATAACGTGTATGTTCTGACTGGCTCTTCTCAGACTATATCTTATTCAATAATCACGAATCATGATAATCTTTATATTTAGAATGCCAAAACGGAAGCCATACTGCACATTATCGACACGTCAAAAAAGGAGACGCCATAGGCAGCAATTGGCAATAGATTTGGAAGAGAACAATGAGCTGGATAATGATGTTAGGTTGGAGCAAAGTACAGACTCACACAGCACTAGTCATGACTTGTCAAGCTTCCCAACAGTAGAACAAAATCCTGGTAATATTGACCGAATAATATTTCTGCAATTATGAGGAGATTATCTCCTGCTCGATGATTTAAATGAGGCTGTTCGAGACTTCTTCGGGCCACAATTTTTCGTCTGGTTTTCTCGATTTAATCTCATCGGCTTTAACTCTCTTCGTCAACTCCAACCTTAGTGATATCATAGTGCTTGATGAATATTTGGGGCAATAATACCTTGTAGTTCATCTCATGATCAAGTTTTCGTCAGTTACATATGGTATCATCAAAAAATAAAAAAACTACGTAGTTTACAGTCAAAGATCCCACTCAGGCCTCATTAGATATTCCGATATGCTTTGTTTTCATTATTCGCATAAGATTTTATTTATTTGGCCATAGCGTACCTTCATTTGATATACTTTGCACCCTACATGCCTGTGGAATATATGTTTCTCAGCATGTTGACTTATATATTAATTCCATATCATATTTCGATGATGGAAACACGACGCCTGAAGACGCGATCCTGAAATAAAGTACGAGGTTTTATGGCCCGTGTCATATTTTCATGATAATATTTGTTATTTCTTAATTCATCCGATTTATCAATTATTATCACTATAATCAGCTTCTTGTTAGTGCATAGTCTGTGCATAGTATATATTCACATATTCACGTTTACACATTCGAATCATCTTAGTTGATGAAATAGAAGATTTTGAACTTGTTGCAGAGGATTTCGAACCTGGTCATGTATATTTCCGTCATCAGGATGATGGCAATGAAACTGTGCTACCGAGAAACGCGCCTTCTAATTTATCTGATATTCCGAATGAGAATGGTATTTCTGTAGACAACAGTAGGCCCTTAAGTCCTTTCCAGAAAGCGGAGCATAATCTCCCAGGTATTAATCACTGGTTTATTGTTCATATAATTGTAGAGCAGTTGAAAATTCACAATCTGTACAAATTTTACAGCGGTTAAAAAAAATAATGTTGAGTGACTTTACCTACAAATACGTTCAAGGAACATCTGAGTTCACGCAACCAGCGCTGTTGAATATCACACGTATCTATGGCTCTCATTCATAACCATAACTTGATAACTTGACAGTTATATCGTTTATTATTTTTATGTACACAAAGTGTATTTGATTCTGTCGCCTCTGGCTCTTTTCTACTCTATGTAATCATGAAGGATAGCAGGAGACAGAAGACCGTGGTGCCGACAGAATCACATACGCTGAGTGTATCATGGTGCTCAATTTTCCGTCAAATACGAAATTTGAGAAGACGTGTATCCCCAGTTTCATACCTGCACGTTATGTATACAATATTCTCGAACTTATATTTTAGATGAACATGCCAATAACTCGAATTTAAATTCAGTATTTATGTTAATGTTGGTGACTCGCTTAATTAATTGAAATATTTTGTTACACAGAACAGAATTCACTAGATGATACCGAACATTCGTGCCCTGCAGTAGTAGAAACATCTAGTATGAATGAAGAATTCTCTTTCTCTTCAGAACTTGCTCAATGGGTGAGTCAATGTTACGTACCACATGTCTCCCTTAACCTGCTTCTGAGACTGCTTCGAAAAGCAGGACACAGCGATTTGCCAACGGATTCGCGGGCTTTAATGAAAACACCAAGAACGTCCAGTATAACGGAACTCACCCAAGGATCCTACTTTCATTTCGGATTAAAGAACGCACTCACATATCAACTTGCAAATACTACGATAATTTCCTTGAACTCCGAAATACAAATAGATATAAATGTGGATGGCTTGCCATTGACAAAGAGTAGTCAAAGCTCATTATGGCCAATCTTAGGAAGGATCGTTCACCCTGGATTTCACACCCCATTCATAATTGGTGCATACCACTATTATGCAAAACCTTCATCCGTCCAAGAATTCTTGGCGCCTTTTGTGGAAGAATATGTACAGCTGCACAACGAAGGATTCTATCATGAAGGAACGAAATACATTATTTCTATAAGAGCAGTTATATGTGACAGCCCTGCACGGTGTTTCGTCACTTGTACTAAGCAATATAACGGCTACTACGGTTGTCCAAAGTGCACCACAGAAGGAACCTATTTGAAGTTCGTCACGTTTCCAGATTTGGACGCATCCCTAAGGACCGATGAAGACTTTAGGAATAGAAGTCAAGAGGGACATCACACAGGCACATCTCCATTCGAGGCAGCATCATTGAATATGGTCTCCCAGTTCCCTTTGGATTATATGCATGTGATACTCCTTGGTGTTATGAAAAAACTGTTCTTGCTATGGTTGAAAAGAAAGGGGGTCTTCGGCGCATTTGCTCGTAAACAATTGTCCAGGCGTTTAATACTTCTCCGAAAATGGATACCCCGAGAATTCAGCAGAAAACCTAGAGGTATTAACGAACTGGGAATGTGGAAAGCCACGGAGTTTCGACTTTTCCTTCTGTATGTTGGATCCAGCGCGCTGCGTAGCCTACTTCCCGACACACACTTGCGGCATTTCAATGCTCTGAGCTGCGCGTGCCGAATTTTATGTGATCCAGAAGACTGCATTCGTAACAACAAAACAGCGAAAGATTTGTTAATTTGGTTTGTTCGCAGATTTGTAGTTCTATATGGGGCAGAAGAAATGGTTTCCAACATCCATAATCTCATCCATATCAATGAAGATGTGAAATTGTATGGACCTCTCGACGCGTTTAGTGCGTTTCCGTTCGAGAATTTCATGCAAAAATTGAAGAAACCACTTAAGTCACCTGTAAACCCGTTACAACAGCTGCATCGACGATTGACGGAAATGGTGGTAAACACAAAACCATTCGACGAGTGTCCCAAATCGCCTATGATCTGGAAGAGTATCCCAGGGAATTTACCCCTTGGATGCCATCGCCCTCATGCCGCTGTGAAATTTCCACGGTTTTATTTATCCACCAAACAGCCTGATAATTGTTGTTATCTGGAAGATGGAAGTTCTGTCGTAATAAAACATATCGGCTATCGAGACGAAGTACCAGTTATATTAGGCTGTAAATTTGAACAGTTATCAGCCATGCCTTTGTACCCTTTCGATTCAAGACTCATAAACGTGAGTTTAACGAGTGATAAACTATCAGAATTGCGTGTGTGGTCAATATCAGAAATAACACGAAAAGCAATTATGTTTCCTATCAATAAGACACAATTCAACATAATGCCTCTACTCCAAGGTCTTCGTGAGTGAACAGGAATGAGGGAAAAAATGAAGCGAAAAGAACAAATTTATTCAGGCCCAGGCTCTCTCTTAAGTATTCGTTTCATCTTTTTTTCTTTGGCATGTTTGAGCAAACAAACTCTTGACTTTTGCAATCTATGTATTCAATTTAAGTTGATGTATCTATTTCATTAGTGCTATATGTATAATTCCAGTAACAGGGTTTCTAGATTGGAGTTATGACCATGGTGTTCATAAATATTATATATCTTTGGCCGGTTTCACCAATGTCGAATGACTTTTTATTCATAGAATAACGCTATTCGTCGAATAAAAGTCGCAAATGCAATGTAAAATAGTCTTTTTACCCGATTACGATAAAATGACCATATTCCCCCCCACGGAAAAATATATATGTGGAAAATATATGTCAAAATATAGGTCAAAATATATGAATAATATATGGTCCTATATCAAATATATGATGAACTATATAATTAATATATGACACATATAAGGAATATATGACGAATTATATGAAATTGGCCCATTTTTGTACATGAATCATATATAAGAATTATTTATGAATCATCTATGCGAATTATATAATGAATCGTATATGAGCATCATATATGATCATATACACCATCATATATGACGCTATGACTCAATGTTTATAGGCGATTATCTCCTAATATCAATATTAGGAGCTCATATTTAGCTGAGATATTCCATTTGAAATGCTCTACCAGAATGTTGATGCGCGTTTGAATTTTTTTTTTTTTTTGCATATATATATGAGTAATAATATTTCAACACTTGATCAGTATTTCACGAACTATTTGGTGTATTTTTATTTTTTTTTTATATCATTACAATATCCCCAGTATCTTGGTAGGAGTAGGATTTCATGTTTCTGATGCTGTAGGGTCTTCCAGCTGTGCCAATTTCGCCGCAATTTCGTCATTTTTTTTCTTCTGAGTTCGAATATAATTCAGATGATCGTTGATCGCTTTACCCACCAGTGTCTCATTATATACTTTCGGGCGGTGCTTCTGAACAGTGTCTAAAGTGTCCATATTGAAAATAAAAATATTCACATCCTGAGACATAGATTGATGACATTATGGATTGTACAGAAAAATATAATGATGAAGAATTATAATGGCAATAATAGTCTACACGGAGAGAATTTTATGGTAAATACTACTATCGCATTATTGTAGGAACACTTCAACCGATTTAAATGGTAGCGATGATTGAATTCACCACTCTGATGATAATCTTTATCATCTTTATAAAAAAATTCACCACTCTGATGGTAATCGTAATCATCTCTTATGTTGATATGAAGCATACCGAACCATATCATACCATACCATTCTACACAGAAAAAACGATTAAATTGGTCCAAAAAAAATTATTTTGTCCCAAAAAAATTTTCTGCAATTCGCACTGTAAACCGAAATTTTCTTCAGTCAATAAAAAAATTTGCTTGAGCCAAGAGAATTCTCTTTGTTCGAAAAATTTTGACTTGGCTCGGGAGATTTCTCGGTCTTCAATATAATTTTCCTGGCTCAAGTACACCGTTTTTTCTGTGTAGTATCGTACACGCTATCATAAAATTCTCTCCGTGTAATGGACACAGAATCTCACCGAAAATTGCTCGGAGGATTTTTCTATCGAGGGCTTTGTGTTTGACTGACGTCTCTATCCCAGATAGAGGTCGAACTTTACGTGCACCTCCCCTTAAATTGCTTATTAGCAGGATTTCTAATGGGAAACACGCGTCAAGCAAAGCTGTTGCCATAGCAGTTGCTGTTGGTTGTGCAATGGCATGGTCCCACTGCCTTCTTTTAATGACGATACCGCTTCTCCTTTTCCCTATCTCAATATCCTACGAAAATTGAGTTGCCATAATTAAAATGAGAAAAGAATCCACCTAAATAACATGAGGCAAGTAAAATCAATTCACCGTATCCTCTTCATCCCTCTCTTCATCACCTCTGCTCCTTGAATCAGCTGGTATCATATTTACATTTAGTGGAACATTTTCCTTGTCCTGCGATGCTAAATTGTTTATTTGTTGCTGCATACTTTTAAGAGCTGAAAATCATTTATTTCTCATGAATATTGTCATTCTTCATTACTTGAGATATGTTTGATTTATCATAATGATTATACTGTTCACGATCATGTCGAGTTGTGAAGGCTGATTGTCATGTTGGTTCTGTTCCATACCTCTCTTGCAACGCTTGCCTTGTACTGTCTACAATGAATACAAAGAGAGAAGATTGGATGAGCGAAAAAACGAACTGTCACTAACGATGCATAATCCTAGTCAACAAGAAGTTCAACATTTTTTTTTTTTTTTTTTGACGTGTTCAATATTGAATTTGAATCTACGCAGCGTTGGCCTTTTTTGCGTTCTTAATAATAATCGAAATGTGACACATTTCGACCAAAAGAAGGTGGGCGACTAAAGATGGGCTTCAAAAGTGTGAACGGTTTTTCCTTCCTTAGTGTCAGAGTGGAGGCGAGGGCTCGCAGAAATATTATCTTATGGTATTTACCCTTCGATTCAATGAATTTGATGCACGTCGTTTGCTGTTATCTGTGTCATGTGCCTGACTAGACTCTCCCTCAGAACTAGTTTCAACAGGGCTTCTATTATTAATGATCACATTTTTATGCATCATTGTCTGGAAACCATAATTTATCTTCAATTTTAAGTTTTTAGGAGAACAAATTAATCGATACTCGTTTCAAAAATGACTCCATATAACAACAATCAATCAGACATAATTTAATCAGTGTTGTGCATGATTCCTCCAATATTCCCTCGCACCTGTTTTTTATATTGAACTTCGCTCAATGAATTAACGTTCAAAGATCGTCTTATCACTCTATTCGCAGGTGTTTCGCTGATCTCTTTCTCATTGACCAGCGTAATAATCTGATCATCACTATTCACACTCATAATTTTTTTCTGTAATGAAAAGATCCTTCATTCATAACGACAGTTCTTGTTCTCAATTGAATGACATCACACGACAACAATGTGGCCAAATTGATAATTACCCTTGCTGGATTATCTTTCGATAGATAAGAATTTCGGCTCAATGGTGATTTTTGGCTTGAATCAGTATTTTCCGATGACGATGAGTATATCTTTGAATTATTTACATGTGATGGGGGTCTGGTGAGCTCATTTGGTTGATCAATAGTCTTGGCACAACGGCTTGTTTTTAGATTTGGTGAAGCCACACCCTTTAATGTTTTAAAAAGGCGTTCGAGTACAGATTTATGATCTAAAATAGACAAAAAGATGAAGAATAATTTTCTAATGACTAACACCTCAACAATTCATCGTCTTCCGGACGGTTTGGGATAACGAGCGGTTATTGAAATTAGATAAATATATCAATGTTGTAAGAATTACTTGATGCTTGAATCAATTCCCCCTCGTAGCAGGGCCAGCCTCCCAATGGTTCTTTACCCTCATGCCACTCAACAATGAATGGATTCTGTTCATCAGGATCAGAATTCAGAAATTTTTCATACTCAAAATCTTTTATCCAGCTTGTAGGTACGTCGGGTGTGTACATTCCAGCATCTGCACCACGAAGCCACTTCATGAGAGCATATCTTGGATTTTCTTTCGGTTCATCTGACATTCTGTGGCATTGAATATAATCAATTTCATATGAATTTGCACTAGATTCATCTATCCTCTTTTTTTCTTCATGATAATATAAGCTGAGTTCGGTAAATACCGATCTGACTACTCCGAATGCTCCGGCTCTACCCCTTTTCTACTAATATTCATAGGTAGAAAAGAGACATAAGAGCTCCGAGCGAATCGAGCGCATATACCGAACGTACCTATAGATAATTGAATAAAGAAAACGGCCGGACCAACTTCATACCTATACTGTTTTGCTTGAAGCAGCAGCCAAATGAATGAATAATAACTAATGACTTTGATTGATTAAAAATTAATCGGTTAAACCGGTATTGCCGAAAACAGGTAGCAAAATCGGCCTTCGTTCACATGTAAAAAAAAAATAACGTGTGAACCATGGGAGCATTTCGCTACACACTCGGGATCGAGAATAGTGTTTGCTCCCTTGGTGTACAATATACTATTAATTGACTGAATTTCATTAATACGAACTCGTTGTATCTAAATAAAATTGATTGAACGTAGAACAATACTTACTTGAATGCTCCTTCTTTTATCTGATCGTTTTTCTTCAGTGAATTGACAGAAATGGAGTAAAAAGCGTTGTATTTACCAAAAACTCAGCTAATGGCCTCTCGTTACACGTTGCCAGCTATCAGCCATGACACATGTCCGCGATTTGAATAAATAATTTGTTTAAATAAACGAGGGGTAGGCGTTTTTCATGAACCTATCGTTTGTTCGGAATCGCACATAGTATTGCGCGACGGATTTTTTTTTTTTATTCCGGTGAACAGGCAATTTTTGACAAAACTGTGTGCCATATTGCTCATGGCTTTAAGTAAAGAGGCCCGGGGGCCTTATAAAAGATATTTAATTGATCCGACGATACCCAATGTTCCGAGGAGGACTAAATATAGAAGAATTGTCAATCCGATGAAAGGACCTAGGTAAGTTCAATTGAGAACTCCGTTTATAGAGACATGATACTAACGTTCATGTATAAATGATGATTGTTCTAGGATTAACCGGCCAGGAGCACAACTTCGTAGATTGCGTCGAGAATTAGAAACTCAACTCCAGGTAAATGGCATGATATATCGAACTTTGGCGAGTTAGTTAGTTTTATGATACTTTAATATGTTTTGAATATAATTTTGTGTATGACAACAGTCTTCCACTATCTTTTAATCTTCAATTGGAATGTTCAAGGAAAGACAGAATGGATCAAATGATCACGACGGAAATATCAATGCCCAATCAATCCAACACCATCTACAGACAGTAGCTAATAATGAAGCTGCTGTAAGTGAAACACGATCATCGGGATGTAACGATGCTCATGTTGTGAGTGTAATCACTGAAGTGATAAATTATTTTCTCTCCATCATCTACTCGATATATTCGTTCAATTCAGTAGTGAAGCAGGCATGTAAATAAAATTTTAAAATTAATTTCCTGATTTCAGGAGGAGATGAGTCCAATTGGAGTTAATTTTTTTATCACACCCACTGTCCTTCCAGATGCTCCAAATACATTTTCCTCTGAACATAATTTATTTCAACCAGTCGAAATTATGGATCAGCCTGAATCTGATGAATTTCAGTCCCCAGACGCTGAC
The DNA here is from genome assembly GCA_914767705.2 of Tenthredo notha. Taxonomy (NCBI): domain Eukaryota; kingdom Metazoa; phylum Arthropoda; class Insecta; order Hymenoptera; family Tenthredinidae; genus Tenthredo; species Tenthredo notha. The sequence continues at coordinate 644,163 of OU611923.1, forward strand.
AACATTGATGAACTTCGTGGATATTCCAATAAAAAATTAACCCGTGTCTTGATAATTTTGGCTACTAAAATGCGTCATAACGGTACATACGATTTAGCTGAAAACATCTCAGAAGTTGTTGAGGCTCTAAATGATTCGCCCGAAGCGCCGCTGCGCAAGTACAAATTACAAAAAATTATTCAAACATTGTCGACAACTCTGTCAGTCCATCACTTCTGCAATTCATGTACAAAATATGCTGGGAAACAAGAGAACGCCATACAGGATGAAGGACTTCCCTCTGGAATTCTCATATGCGTAAATTGTGGACATGAGATAAACCTAAAACTAAATTGGGATGCTGGCAATATCTTCATTAATTTGTCTCTGGCGGCACAGTTACAAGAATTCTTCAGCAGGCATGGTGATTCTATTTTATATTCTAAAACACGAACGAAAGAGTCAAAATTTGCAGTAGAAGATATTTTTGACGGCAAACAATACAAACTAAAAGTTCCTGCAGATATGATCTCTGTGAATTTTAGTGTTGATGGAGTTCCAATATTCAGGAGCTCGGGCTATTCTATGCACCCGGTATTATGTACAATCAATGAGCTTGCACCAGAAAAACGTCCAGTGACAATGTTCTTGTGTAATTTGTATTGTGGCGTTGGTAAAGTCCCTGATATTAATGGATATTTGTCACCTTTGGTTGCTGAATGCAATGCAATGAGGGAAAATGGATTCTACTATACGTTTCAAGGAAAATTTTATGAAAAAAAATGTCAACTACTGTTAGGCATTTGTGATTCCATTGCAAGGCCGGAAGTACGGAACTGTACCCAGTTTAACGGGGAGTACGGGTGTGGCTTCTGCAAGCATCCAGGAGTACGAGTCCCGAAAGGCCAAGGTCATGTTAATGTTTATCCAATTGATGAGCATGGTAATGCATTTGGGGAAGGCCTCCGAACCCATGAAGAAACTCTCATCCACGCAAATACTTTGGAGAAGGGCATTAAAGGACGATCAGTATTATGTGATGCTACGAACTTCGATATTATCAAAAATTTACCTGTCGAATGGATGCATAATACTGGCTTAGGCGTAGTGAAACAATTCGCAAAACTTTGGTTCCAATCAGTCAATCACGGTGAACCGTTTTACTGTGGCCGTTCATTGCCTCTTGTTGACGAAATACTATTATCGTTTAAGCCCTCTTTGGATGTATCCAGAACTCCAAGAAAAATGTCAGATCGTGCACACTGGAAAGCACATGAATGGATGATTTTTCTATTATTCTACAGTATCCCAGTCATGAAATGCGTTCTACCGAACGAATATGTTCAACATTGGGCTCTCTTGGTAGATGCTATATCCATTTTAACTAGCTCTTCGATTATGCGAGCAGATATTTTTTATGCTCAACAGTGCCTCTTTCAATTCCTAAAAGGAGTCGAAACACTATATGGAAGAGAACACCTATCGTACAACGTACATTTACTTACACATCTAGCCGAAAGTGTGCTAGATTGGGGTCCTCTGTGGACCCATAGTGCTTTCGGCTATGAAAATTATTATCAAACCTTGCTTCAATTCGTTCACAGTTCTAACAAGCCGTGTTTACAAATATTCCACTCATTTCGACTCCAAATGGTTGTTCATGAATTATACGATTTATGTGTAGATTTTCTAAACAAACAGCAACGAGACTATTTGGATAAATTATTATACAAAAAGACATATCCTAAGGTTACATGGGTTTTGCCTCAAGCATCTCTGATAGGAAAGCCGAAAGTCGCTACGCTTCGAAGGAGGGACTCCCTCGCACTGCACCGTATGAATGTTAAACATGATTCCAATAAAATTGTTAGCTATTTCAATAGGATAATTTTAAATAAAGAAATTTTCCACAGTAGTGATTACACTCGACCTTCTAAGCGCCAGAGTTACTTCGTCCTTCTGAGAAGCTCCGAGATTTTCGAAATAAATAGATTTGTACGTTTTGATGAAGATAATGAATCTCAATGTTATGCAATTGGTTACTATTTCGAAAAACATCATCGTTCGTTAGTTGATGGTCGACGTCTAGGTCATATAACAGTGTTGAAAAGTAGAATCGATCATTTGGCTGCAATTACAGTAAATTGTATTCAAGAGAAAGTTGTATTTATAGAAATGACGGAATGTCAATTAATAATAGCGTGTAGACATCCCAATCATTGCGAACTTATGACGTAAATGATATTTAAAATAATATTTACAAATAATGTAATGTAAAACATAATCATAGCAGAATAGAAGTGAATAAGAAACCATATCCTTGTCTTTCATTTCGTGTGTTCAAGTAATATACATTCTTAAATTATATAGCTTAAATTCACTTGCATTAAAATCGGTAGTCGAGTCTGCACGGTTAAGCAATCCCAAGTTTGTGAAGAGGCAGCTCTGGCAGATCTAGTATCTATTTTATTTTATTTTATTTCACGTGAAATAAAACAATTATATATAAGTATAGTAGTTGAAAAATATATTGGTTATATATGATGATCCATATTATTATATATGTCCTTATATAGAGGGACATATATGACACATGTCTGTCCTTATATGTAAGGACATATACAAAAATATATCAAAACATATATTTCACTGTAGATGTACATTAGACTGGGCCAAAAAAATTGACTATTTTTGTTTTTGAAAAATATATCGAGAATATTATTCAGAATGACAAGAAAAAATTTTCGTGAAAGTTTGAGCCCTTAATATTAATCTTAAGAGGTCTATCATCGCTATTTTTGATTTTTAGTCATAATTTGATGTTTTACGTCTGAACTGTCAAAACATTGAAGTGAAAGAATTTATTTTCGCTTATTCCTATGTAAAATTGAATTCCCTACAAAAAAGGTCTGATCATAGATTTTCGTCAGACAAGCCGTTTCCGAGTAATTAAGCTTAATAAATTGATATGTATTTTCGATTTGACTTATTTAATTTGGAATTTTGTAACTAACAAATCCAATGAATATCTGAAAGAGATCACGACGGATTCTTGAAGGAAATTTAATGTTCTACAAAAAAGATCTCTTAGTATTTTTGCCTAAATTCAATTCTTCAAAAGTTATTCTTAATAAAAATCGAAGAAATTAAGAATTTTAATTGAGAATAACTTTTGAAGAATTGAATTTAGGCAAAAATACTAAGAGATCTTTTTTGTAGAACATTAAATTTCCTTCAAGTATCCGTCGTGATCTCTTTCAGATATTCATTGATTTGTTAGTTACAAAATTCCAAATTAAATAAGTCAAATCGAAAAAACATATCAATTTATTAAGCTTAATTACTCGGAAACGGCTTGTCTGACGAAAATCTATGATCAGACCTTTTTTGTAGGGAATTCAATTTTACATAGGAATAAGCGAAAATAAATTCTTTCACTTCAATGTTTTGACAGTTCAGACGTAAAACATCAAATTATGACTAAAAATCAAAAATAGCGATGATAGACCTCTTAAGATTAATATTAAGGGCTCAAACTTTCACGAAAATTTTTTCTTGTCATTCTGAATAATATTCTCGATATATTTTTCAAAAACAAAAATAGTCAATTTTTTTGGCCCAGTCTAATGTACATATATATGGAGAAATATATTACATATATATGCCAAATATATATGACTCGTATAGGATTCATATATATGATATATATTTTCCCATATACTTTTCACATATATGAAGACATATAGAACTTTTTTATCGGACTCATATATTGGGAAATATAGTAAATATATTAAATATATGTCTAGTATATTTTTGACATATATTTTTTTCCGTGGGGGCCATCCCTGCAACGCGGGGGGAAAGTAACCAATTTTTGACCAGAGAGACGGAAAAGTCATTTTGCGGGTAAAAAGTAAATTTGCAGGTAAAGAATTAGTGAAAAAAAATATATAATATGCCCCTGCACCCCACCAGGGCTCTGCCCTGGACCCGTCTCGTATTATATTATTTGCGACAATATCATATTTGTGCTGTTAAAGTCAATACCTTTCATAACATATATTTCATAGCCCACACCTATATATTGTATAGTGTTCTGTCATTTTATCGTAGTCGGGTAAAAAGTAGTATATGCCACACGGGAGGAGCGGATTTTCACCTCGTGCTCGTTACTGACGAAAATCACGCATTTTCCACCCCAGTAGTATAATGTACCGTTGTTTTCAATGAATGAGGGTTTAATCTATGAATAAAGTTATTATTAAAGTTAAATACAGGTAAAAAATAGCAGTATTTTTCGTATTCATATATAATAAGAGATCTATACACAAGAAAATTCTTTCACTACCAAAGCCAAACTTATTGCTAACTCAGCAATACGAAAAAGTTTCCTGTGATATAATATTTCCGAGAAAGAAGCATATGTAATTGTAATATGTGAATTGTAAACCTGTCTACATACCTATTATAGTTCATAAGCCAAATTGAGCCACGCAAGTCGTTTAGAAAATAATAAGTGCAGCTAAGGGCAATATTGGGTACACTTATATGTTATGTTTTTTTGTACAACCAGCGTATCATTTCCATGCAGCGGCGTAGCCAGCTTTTTTTACTGGGGGGTGGGCCTAGGAGGGGCTCCATTGACAAAAAAAAAAAACAATTCGTCAGATATATTATTATATTATCGATAAGCTTAATCGATTATTTGAATTTAAGTGCCATCGTTTTTCTTCTGGGGTGGGCATCGGGACTTCTGGGGGGGGGGGGGGGGGGGGGGCGTGCCCACCCCTGCCCCATCCTGGCTACGCCACTGTTTCCATGCGCCAATTTTCATTGTTTTATATGAATCCCTTTTTTTGAATAACTTTTTTCATAACTGTTGACTGTGTGATCGACTCCCTCAGCAATTATAATCTGTGTTTCACATACAGAAACTGTGCTCGTTGATATCTGAGCATAAATTCGCTATTAATAAAGAATTATTGCACTTACCTGTGAATTTCCCATTACTTCATTTTCACTATAATTTCATTTATTAGAAACGTGAATTCGCGGACGAGATTGTGACTGAATGCGATGAAAGTCGACTTCAAGTCAACCCCAAGTCTGTTTCGTGTCGAAATATCGTCGACATTGAGATATACTTTCGATTGATATTCCAAGCTGACCGTACATGAATGACTCTACGACGTCTATTTGTTGACTAACATTGTGTCTTTTAATTGACATTTCAGAGGACATGAGCAGACATCGAGTCGACGCCAAGTCAGCATTTGGCTCGATATTTGCCTTCACTATAGTCATTGTTAGTGATGGGCGATACAGCTCTAAAGTATCGATACAGCGTATCGATACGTATCGGAATCTATAGTATCGATACATCCAATATTTTGTTAGAATTGTATCGATACCGTTAATATCGACGTATTATATGAATTTTTCCAAACTGTATGTAGTAGTCTAGTACATGCATGCAAATATTACTAAGCTTATGCTCTTTGTATATTTCCCAATAATTAGAATACAATATTTTTCAAATCATTCATATGCTTTGTATTTTTTTCTTATAATTAGATTACAATATTTTTAATATTATTTATAAAGAGCGATTCTGTGGAAAATCACGCGCCTAAAAGGTAGGCTAACGGGAGATGCTTGAATTGAGCAGATCAAACATCGACGATTGGGTTTAATTTTCCACGTAATGAATGAAACCCAATCATCGATGTTAGATCTGCTCAATTCAAGCGTTTTCCGTTAGCCTACCTTTTTTAGGCGCGTGATTTTTCACAGAATCGTTCTGTATACTATGTATGAGTTTATAGTACGTATATTCATAGAAACATGGAGGAACTTGAAGCTCATTTTTGATTAGGGATCAATCTTTAGTCGAAATCGAAGGCTATTCTATTCTAAATGCCATTCCTCCAATGATAGCGAATTCAAGAACAACAATTGTTGTAAATGGTCGCTACTAAGTCGATTTCTCGACTCCGTAACAATGTTCCCTGCTTTGGAAAATAACCTTTCTGAAGGCACTGACGTGGCGATAATGCAAAGGTATCGTTTGGCCAACTTTGACAAGGCAGAATGTGAATAGTTATTCCAGAACTTTATTGCATTCTGATTTCTGTGACTGGTAGGTTGATTCAGGTAATAGCTAAGATCTTCCGATATAGTATTGCGATCTGAATTTCGTTCAATAGATCTATTCAGTTTCGCCAGATTTTCGTGATAAGACCAAAAATCGTCTTCCTCATTCGAATCATTATGTTGCAAGGATTCTTGTTGAACTGAAGTGCTTACACCTTCTACCGTCGCATCATTAACAATTTTCGATATCTTGTTAATTGCCTGAGAACAGGCAATTCGGTCCGTGAAATGGATTTTTTTAAATCGCGGATCCAAAATCGTGGCGATCGCTATGTTGGGCATTTGTTCAATGTTTGCAAAGCGCTTGTTGAATTCGTCTAGCAGCAATTTTGTTGTTAGCCGACCTGACTGTGATGCAACTTGACACTGCTCCATCTTCATTTTCAATGTATGAATGACAGGTATTACTTTACTGGCCGTGAGATAAGACTCACCACACAAAATTTTGGTAGCCTCTTCAAATGGCTTTAGTAACTTCACTAATTCCTGAGCAGTTTGCAATTCAATGGCTGATAACATACTCGGAGCAGAAGGTGTCTTCAAAAGTATTGGGGCTATTTTTTCAGATAGCTCTATGAATCTCTCTAGCATGTAATATGTAGAATTCCACCTTACTTCCATGCTTTGTTTGAGTTTCAATTCTGTAACGTTACGCAATTCGTCAGCAGCTGGGCCCGATTTTTTAAAATAATGTACGATAGCTTTCACTTTTTTACACAAGTTACTCACAACTGCATCATGTTCAATTATCTTGGACGGGACCAAATTTAGAGTATGAGCAAAACAAGGTAAGTGCTTGTCTGAACCGAACGCATCAATGATACCCTTCTTCATGTTGGCTGCATTGTCAGAAACGCAAACAACAACGTTTTCGTTTGGGATGTTCCAATCGCTAGTTATATCTGATAACCAGTTTGTTATGTACTCGGATGTATGTCTCTCCTTCAATTCTGTAACTCCAATGGTGACAGATTTGTGCTCGTCATTCAATATAAAGTGAGCTGTGACTCCTAGAAAGCTCTTCGTATTTAATGAATCCATCCAGATGTCTGTTGTCAGAGAAACGTTCTTTATTTCTGATAATTGTACTTTTACCATGGACGATAACATGTCATATTTCCCTTCCAGAAGTCTGGTGATTGCTCTTCTACTAGGAATTTTGTACAAGGGCACTGCTGTCTTCATGAAAGTTAGAAAGCCTTCGTTTTCGACAGTGGAGAAGGGCAAATTATCTTTTGCAATCATGTATAACAATTTATTTGTTATTTCGGCTGCTTTTGGGCCTCCATCTACAAACATAGATAAATAATGCAAATTAAAAAATTGAATAGGATTCCAAAATTATTGCAGAGCAATATCATTTAACAAGAGCTATCTATTTGAACAAAGTATCGATACCGCATAAATATTACAATATCATGAAAAATAATGGAATACAACTGATTGAAGTTTGAGATATGACGCACTCTGGAATGACTTTTGTTTGGAAAATACTGTATCGAGCCTCGGTTGTTTTGATTTTGTAGTCACTGTTGATATGGTAGATAATGTGGAAGTCGATCGTACTGGAGATGAAGGACGTTGTTCCTCGTTTTCAAATTGGTCATTTTCAGTTTCAGACTGTGTCTAGTAAGAAAATATAATTTTAGTTCATACAAAACGAAGTATAGTTCCACATATATTTACATCAACATATTTATACTACCACGTGTTTTCTTTTATGGGTTCCTGCTACTTTGTCAGTCTGGCACATTTTCACGTCGGGATGACTACGATCGAGATGAAATTTAAAATTTGTGGTATTGCCTTTGGATTTTACCTCTTGGCTGCAAAGTTTACAAGTGGCTCCTGTTTCAGTTTTAATAAAATAATTCCAAACCACGCTTGTTGGCTTAGGTCCCACTGAAATACAACAATAATTATATCATTCTAATAAAAAAAATTCTCACAATTTAGGCTAAGCTTGAGATCAGACAATCGAACGTTGGAAATAGGAACAATGGATATTGTATGCCTACTATTTGGAATGTGGATCACGAATTTGAGGTTAGGGAACTAAAGCCTGCAGGTCTCTATTGTGTGTTATTACTGTAAAGTGAAAGAAAAAGGAATTAAACATTCAGAAATGTTAATACACAAAGTGCCCATGTTTAAAAACATATACAAATACATAAGGTATTCTAAATAATTATAATACTTACCTCTAACTCGAGTATTGTTGCCGTTCACGATTACACTCGGCAGTCTCGGCACTTTACTTTGAATTCCGGCGTGTATAAATTTATAAAATTTGAAATACGTACCGATATTCGCCTCCGTGTATCGATACCTCAATATATCGTTACTGGAAGTATCGATACAAAATACCGATAGTTGGGTCTAAAAGTATCGATACCGAGAGTATCGATACTGTATCGCCCATCACTAGTCATTGTCACAGTCATTGATAATCGTCGACTCTATGTCAACAATCTGCCAACTATGCGTCAACATTTTCCTCTGTTGCCTATATGCCGGCTCAAAATAGTCGAATGATCGTCGACTTTCAGACGAGTGTGCTACCTGGGGTTTCTACGTGGTGTTAAATCTTCGGTGGCAACGCGCGCGGTCGCTTATAAATAAATCGTTTCAACGTGATTTCCATCGGTTCTCCATCTTATTCACTTAACGATTTGTGGATAATTAATCAATTAATACGCTCATATTTTTTCGAGAATTTTATCGCGTGTTTCTTGCTTTGAAAATCACATTTGAATAATATATTTGTTTGTAGCAAATAAAAATGTTTGTTGCCGCAGTATTAAATAAATTTATTAAATTGTCATAAAATTGTTCGATTTAATATTGCTAATGATTTTATTGTAAAAATATATTTTCCATTAGTTGCTTTTTGTTTATTACGTTTTATTCAATATACTTACTTTAATTGCTAAGAATTCATTGTTTGGAGCTTCCACGAAGAATTTTTGGAGATTTTCCGAAGTCAATATCTGTGCTTTTTTGCCTTTGTAGCCCTGACCGTTCTTTTTTAAAAAAGCCTGTTATGATTTGTATTTTTTCAAATCGACCTCATCGAGAGAAATCAATTTGCTTCGTATCATTGAATAACGTGACCATACATGGTGTAACGGAGTTTCAGAGTTCAACTCCGCACCCTACGGCGTTCCTTCGATAAATCAAACTAATTAAAGAAAATCTAATATATTGTTGGGCGCCAGACACGGGAGTGTCGTTTTCACAGAAAAATCAAAGTAAACTATAGCGGTATTCACTAAAAGACTCGATTACCGGAACGACGGCCTTAAAGCTCCGGTTAGCTCAGATTTACCGAGATAAGAGTAGAGTGGGTGGATTCACCTTACTACAATATAAAATATAAAACACCAGATTTAAATTCTTTCAATGAAATCCACGAGTTCGTATATTGTTCTCAATTACTAGGTGCGATAACAAATTGATCTGCGGTAACTACTGAGATATTCAGTTATAATCAGAGATATCAAATTACATCGAAATAGTGACTAGAATAACAGTGAAGAATAATAGATGAAAGATGACGGTTGGAATAATACTTAGAAATTACTGATTTTACAAAGCAAAGAATATTATATTATTGAGCTGTACTCCGCAACGCAGCGGTATATAAAAAAAAACGTAAACACGCCGGTTAGCTAGCGAGAGCCGAAGAAGCGATATAATACAAGCTAAACTACTTTCCAGGCTACGTATCACCGAGCGATACGATACTCTATAGCAAATCTTCTAACGCGGCTCGCTAGCGATATTACTTATTATTTGACGATACAGAACTCAATAAATAATTCGGAGTAATCTATGATAGACGATAAACTAATTAATTATAGCGCAGAACTGAGGGAACTTATTATACCACAGTATATCAAAATGAACAGATCAAATATAGCACAATAATCAAATAAATCAGGTAAATCAAAGAAATCAAATAAAGAAATAATAGAACAAGATAATAAATGAACAACTTAAAACTATGACTAACTACGTTCAGGCAACCCTCGGGGAGTTGGATTGTAAGCGACACACCATGCACTAATATTCTAATTAATTACTAATAAATTGCCAAATCAAAGGTAAAGATAGATGAAAGAATTAGGTGTTCTCAAAGCGAGAATGGAAGCAAGAACAAGCTCTCAAATAATATTAACAAATCGTACGCGAAGCAAGCAAATAGATTAGACTAATTGAAGCGGAAAAATATAGAACAAACTAGATATTTGAATCAACTACAGCCAATTATGAGATGCCTTCACTGAATTTCTTTATCGGAGGTAAGAAGCGACGGCGTGGCCCGTAGGCTGCACGCGGTACAAAAGAATCTAATTTAATTAAACAAAATAGAAATTCAGACCTAGTATCGTGGCGTTATTAGCTATTTTAGATCATAGAGATCTTACCTTTTTGATGAGCTGCTTATGGCACACACTCAACTTAAACTTAACTTAACTACTGCTTTATTTAGCGGTACTTGATTTTATAACAGCGAGAGAGAGGAGTACGTCTAGGTGCGTCTAGGCGAAACGTAGAAGTGATGAGTCCAGGCTGTAGCTCGGTACGCTTCGGCGATATTCCCGAAAATCGGAATCGAGAGCCTATCAGGAGCAGCTAATTAGCTCATTGGTCCGGCTAATAATGCTCGTCGAACGACCAGCTCGTCAGCTGACCGTCTCCAGGTGTCATCTTGTTGCCGGACGTTAGGCGTTAGGTCTTGGTGCTTCCTTTCCGAAGAACCACCGTTTGGCGATATTTCAGCGGCGAGATGATGGCAGGAGGATGTGACCTTGGTTCTTGCTCTGCGATACCGTCCAAACGCTACCAACCACATCGGATATACTCCACAGCGGTTATCTCTTCCAGATAACCCGTCTGCAGACTGCTGGCAGGCCTAGGTGTTCCTCCTGGACCTCCACCTTGCCCTAGCCAGAGTACGCGGGACACTATTCCTGTCCTTTCACGCGTCATACGTCCTTCAGCGATAACGTTACTGCACTGGTCCTTATGCCAGACCTTTCGTGAGTCGGTAATGGTAGGTTGGAGCGGGTGATGGAAGCTGGCTGTACTCGTCGTATCAGCCAGATGCTGGGTAGCAAGATGCATCGGCTGGCAGGAGACTTTATGTGAGTCCTGTTCACTGCCTAGCGATATTAGGCCAAGGTCTACAGTCCTCCTGGTAGATGTTGCGGTACTATCCGTGGTACTGGATCCTGTACCGGATTTCATACCGTCCTGGTCATCTCTGAAGCGGAGGTTCTTGCAACGGAAGTTCGGGATCGTCGTCTTCGTTATCGTCTTTTCCTCTCGTTCTCTCTCTCGCGGTACATTAACAGAAAAACACTTCAAATTAGTCTAATTCTATTATTTATTACTAGGTGTGTCACTTGTATCCCGAGGGTCTAGACGTTGATACTCTCTCTCTCGCGATATGACTAATAAAAAGATGTAATTTAGCTACTCTTGTGACGGCAGCTAATCTGCAACGTCACAATGGTCGGTGGCTTCAGTTCTTTTGATAACTCGCTAAAATATGCTAATAATGTATCCTCTGATAATGACAAAGCCTTTTTGTTGTTTTTCCACGCTAAAAAATGGTTGTATGCTGCCTCATATTTTCTGCGGAATTTGTCCGGAAGCAAATTGTTTTTTATATGTTTAGCGGTATCTAATATTTCTTCCGGAGTTAGGTACTCCTCCTCGTCACTCATTTGGTGCATTCTTTTTCAACGAAAAAAGGACCCTGAACTATTCAAATTGATCGAATAAAGTTGTTAGATAATATGAACCACTTAATCAATTAAAGTTATCAAATATCAAGTATAAGACACTTCGCTATAGTTTAATTAATCAAAAGATTTTATTAATTGATTAAATTTAATTAACTATCTCGGAGAAGATTACACTAACAACTGAGAAATTATTGATTAAACAGTAGACTCATAATTTTAAGTTATTCAAATATTCCATGTATAGTCACTATATATATGTATGTTCCATCAGCGTAAACACAATGAAGTTGTCGCGATTCATGAGACAAATTCACGAGACGGGTGGTAGAAAGCGCCACTGTACGGAGCTATTTGCTATATTTTGCCCATTCCACGCCCAAACCATTTCACCACTAGTGGGAAAAAACAGTTTTTGCCCACTAGTGGAGAAATGATTCACCATTTCCCAACGCGCCCGTCATTCATTTAGAAACAGCGTGTTTTGTTCATTTTCAACAGGCGACAAAATCGCCTATTTTTACGTTTGAGTTGGGAAAAATGTTATATCTCATGTCATATTCAGAAATCAACGAATCGGTCCACTTGTGAGCTATCCTATGGCTTCGAATACGGAAAATTTTTAGTTGGGAAACAAATTTTTCGTACAACGTATACACAATAATACGTATATTGTATATGCAACTGCAAATGATCATTTTTGCCCAAAACGCAGAGTGAAGTACTTATGAGACAGTATTATAATTTGTATCTTGGTCTGCTATCATACCTGCCCACACTCAGGTTGTGCTGCGCATCGCGAATCAGCGTGTCCCTGGCCATATTTCTAATCGTTCGGGGTCTTCTTGGTCGATCCCCATTGCGGAGCCGTTCCAAATCAATGTCTTGATCGACAATCATTTGCGTCAAGTGTTCTGGGTATTGAAAGTCAAAATCTATTATAGGAATAACTACCATCCACGCCAATATTATAGTAGAAGGATAGCCCCGGCCATTTTGTTCATATAATGCAATAAAGGTATATTTTGTATATCATGTGATGAAATGATAGCAAATTACGTAATTACAATATTGTATGGTCAGTTTTTATACTCTAGTCGTACATGTGCATGGGCCAATGCTCCAACTCTTAGTGAACCTTTCGGCCACAAATTCGATTCAGTCAAAATTTGGATGTATGATAGTGTGTCCGAATATCTGAAACTCGACTGATCCGGTTCGCGTGGACAGTCCGCATTTAATTATCGCTTTTCGATCTGACTCTGAAAATTTCCCATACAGCACAAAAGTGCAAAAGATGTCCTATAGATGTCCTATGGGCTTATCGACGTCTCATGGAGGTGTTATGCATATCTTTTGGAGTTTTGTGCTGTCTGTGTTCCGGATATGATTCCACAATATTAAGGGGGTATCTACACCTTTGAATTTTCAAGAAATCGTGTTTGTTTTTATATTTTATTTGGAATGCTAGTGACTTAATCTACCTGCAAATAAATCGGCGTCGAAAAATCTAGAGGATTCAAAAAGTTACAGCCTCGACAGTGCCGCGCTGCGACGAATCGTCGCTGCGCGGCGCGCGGACCCACATGTTGGTCTCATAAATATTGTACAAGACCGCGAACACCACTGTCTTACTTTTTTGACGATTTTATATATTTTGATTCTGAATTTGATTTTGTGATTTTCCAATTGTTTGTAATGATCATTTTTACACATATTTAATTTTCAATATTCTTTTGAATTGTGTTCATTGACAGAACACATGGCTGCGATCTACATTTTTTCGAGGTTAGGTGTTGTAATATTCAATGTTTCATCTATTATAACTAAAAGGAGAAGGTTCTAAGAACAAATTGTATTAAATAATAAATCAGAAATTTATAGCATATTGAAGAACCAAATATATATTTATTCAGTTATTAATTAACATAAGTGTTAGATAAATGCAAAAGCAATATAATTCTAGAAACCAGTACCACGTACAATAGGTAATTAAGTTGCAGCCACACGTCTTGAAGAAATTAATAAAGTGTTACTGGCTCATAGAAGAAAGATTTAGAATATGTTCAATGAATAAATTATCAGTCTTATAAATCTCGCTATAGATAGAGAGTGTAAAAGGTATAAATTAGGACATCACATTTAAAATGTATGCTCTGGCCTGAACTTTTCTATTTATGATATCATATAAAGAATAAGATTTGAGAATGAAATTTAAATAGTTCTTAACCACCAATAGATCGTAAATAAGATAGATAGATTATATTTGATATGGCGATCGCCACGTGTATATACTTATATTTTATATTTCCTTGTTTCGTCAAGCACTCGTTCCATTGGAGCTCGTCAAAATGTGGTAGTCAGAATTTAATCATCAAGATTATGAAAGAGATAAATGTATAACACACGAAATAAATTATAGGCTTTACATACGATTTGATGAAATATATAGAGGTTAAGAACAAACGTATGAAACGACTGATCAGGTCGGGTGCTCGAGGCCAAGAGAGCGATCGGTCATTACTTCCGTCGCACTATTGGTTTGCGTAGTTAGTTTAGTGCAAATGACTGCTGAAGTCATTTGCCAAGTGGCGCTCGATATGAATATGGGTTTTATCGTTACAGTGCAGTCCACTTGTTTGTAAATCGTCGTGCTTTCATTACGAATTCAAGCCAATAGTGATTTTCATTATTGAATAAACACAGTGTATGTATGTCTGATATGAGACTTCGAAATCGAAAGAAGATGATTCATCAAAAACTACGTTTGAAATCGATGCCAGGAGACTACACGTTTAGATTGCTATAAAGATGAGTATTTCTATAATGTAATAATTGTGAAAGTTTGATATTATACCGCGAGGACCAGGTGAAAGAGAATGGTCCGTCCGCCCAGACACCTTATATTTCGTATTTTCATGGGGATAGCCACTCGTTGCGCTGAAAAATCCCTAGGGTGATTTTGGCGCGCGGTCGATGCAACTCGGCAGCCATTGTTGATAGAAGCCGGCTGACTGTCAATACATCGCGGAAGGTAGACGTGTGGGGTTATGTTCGTTTATTTGAAGCAAATGATAAATGAAGTGAATGAAACCTTCGTGAACAAGCTATGAATATTTATCAAAGATCGATCAATCAGTTTTGAATGATATCTATCAACGAATTAACCTCAGCTGTAACCGGAAATTAATTAGTATTAAAGAGTTCATCGAGAAGAACCAATTTAAACGAAATTATTAATTGTATCCTGGGGTACAAGACTTGAGACTTCAATAAATTGAACTAGGTAAGGGAGAAAAACTTTATTGAAGCTGAGTAAAAGTTCATTCAATGCATAACAAGGATAATTGTCATGTTTTAATAAATTAGTCTTCGTTACAGTCATTTAAAACTGATTGATCAATTTTTGATAAATATTCATAGCTTATTCACATAGGTTATATTCACTTTATTCATCATTTGCTTCGAATAAATGAACATAACCACACATGTCTACCTTCCGCGATTATTGGCAGTCAGCCGGTATCCATCAACAATGGCTGCCGAGTTGCATCACCCTAGGGATTTTCAGCGCTACGACTTACGGGTGGCTATCCCCATGAAAATACGAAATATTAGGTGTCTGGGCGGACGGACCATTCTCTTTCACCTGGTCCTCGCGGTATATTATAAGAAAATAGGTATGATTGATAAAAGATGAAAGAATTTTTGGAATATTGACAGAAATTGTGCTAGCATCTTCTGAATCTCAAAAATATTGAAGATCAAGAATTCTGAAGAATTTTCATGTTTTGAAAAATTTTGATCAGATTTTTCCTAGAGTAATTCATTCTTTTTCTAGCAACCTTACCAGACACGTACCGGACACTGTTGTTGGACAGAACAGGTCAAAACTCACTACAAACCTCCGCCTGGCACATGGGTCTAGCCTCGACTCATAACACATCGATACTAGAGCAGCTGCGGATCCAGCATATTAATCAAAAGCAAAATCCTAAAACTTGATTTCCTGTAACTACATTTTCTTCTCTGTGAAAATTAGGAAATAAAGGAATGAAAAAAAAAAGTTTAAAAATTGATTTCTGGAGAATGAATATTTTGACCGGTTGTCGTAAAGAATCAGGAGCATCGTTGGACCGATTCTGGAGTTTTTGGTCTTCAAATTTTCAGAATCGAGGCCTCTATCAGATGAACATACAACTTTTTGATATCGCCATTTTTAGTTGAGATAAAAGACAAAATAGAGCAAAAAAAATGAAAAATTCAAAAAATCTTAGTAAAAACTAGATAGGTCAGGCAATGTTCGCGATATCAAAAAGTTGTATGTTCATCTGATAGAGGCTTCTCTTTTGAACAATCGAAGATCAAAAATTCCAGTACCGGTCCATCGGTGCTCCTGATTCTTTACGACAACCGAGTAATTTTGTATTTTTCTATATTCAGCGTAACTACTATCAGACTCAAAGTAATATTCAATGTTGAATATGGATAATGAGGGCAAACCCTCCTCAAAGTCCATGATTCTTTTGGATTTGATCAGACTCTCAAATTCGCTGTGAAATTACAATCTCTACCTCAGAATTTTTACCAAATCAAAGGTGTGGATACCCCCTTAACCGCTCCACATAGAAAAATAAAATCTATCTGTAACGAAAATTCTCAAACGTGTTTTTCAGATTATGCCATCATGAAATGGACCTGAAACTGGAAATAATCAGAAATTTTGGCACAAAAAAATTATGGGCTGTAACGGAGTTTCAGAGCGCACTCCGCACCCTACGGCGTTCCTCGGATAAAATACTAAATTAAAAGAAAATCTTAGATAGTGTTGGGCGCCAGACACGTAAGTGTCGTTTTCACAAAAATATACTGAAGATATCAGCGGTACTCAACTAATGATTATACTACCGGAACGACGGCCTTAAAGCCTCGGTTAGTTCAGATATACGGCGATAATAGTAGAGTGGGTGGATTCACCTTACTAATTAATAAAATATAAAACACCAGATATAAATTCCTTCAATGAAATCTACGATTTCGTATATTGTTCTTATTCTCGAGCGTTAACAATCGTATCTGCGATAACAACGAGATTCAAATATAATTGACGATATCAAATTACATAGAAATAATTATTAGAACGTTCGTTACGAATAATAGATGAAATTGACGATTGGAATAATACTTTAGAAGTTACTAGTTTGACAAAAGAAAGAATATTATATTATTGAGTCTGATTCTGCGACGCAGCAGTATAAAAAACGTAAACACGCCGGTTAGCTAGCGAGAGCCATAGAAGCGATATAATCCAAGCTAAACTACTTTCCAGGCTACGTATCACCGAGCGATACGATACTCTATAGCAAATTTCCTAATGCGGCTCGCTAGCGTTAATGATAATTATTTGGCGATGCAGAACTCAATAAATAATTTTGATGAATCTACGGTAAGCAATAAACTAATTAATTATAGCACAGAAATCAAGAAAACTTATGATAACGCAATATAGCGAAGGGCAGAAGGTTACGCAGTTTATATAGTACGATCAAAGATATCGGAGTAGAATGAACAGAATATAGGAATTAACAGAATAAAGGAGTGATAGAACAAATTAATAAATGAACAACTTAAAACTATGACTAACTACGTTCAGCCAACCCTCGGGGAGTTGGATAGTAAGCGACACACCATGCACTATTATTCTAATTAATTACTAATAAACTACTAAATCAAAGATAGTGATAAATCAAAGAATTAGATATTCTCAAAGCGAGAATCAAAGCAAGAACAAGCTCTCAAATACTATTAACAAATCGTAAACAAAGCAAGCCAATAGATCAGACCAATTTAAGCAGAGAATTATTAAGCGAAACAGATATTCAAGTTAACTACGGTCAATTAAGAAATGCTCTCACTGAATTTCTTTATCTGAGGTAATGAACGACTACGTGGCCCGTAGGCTGCACGCGGTACAGAAGAAAATCTAATAAAACGGAGCAAATAGAAATTCAGATCCAGTATTGTGGCTTAATCAGCTATTATAGATCATAGAGACCTTACCTTATCGAAGAGCGGCTCTGAGCACACACTTAACTTTAACTTTAACTTTAACTTTTAACTTATTGTTTTAGCTTAGCTTTATATCCTATTTGCGATAGCTGATCGGCTCAAGGCGTCATCTGGTTGCCTGACGTTAGGCGGTAGGTCTCCGTGCTTCTTCGCGGTAGAACCGCCGTTCGGCGTTATTTCAGCGGCAAGATGATGGCGGGAGGATGTGACCTCGGTTCTTGCTGAGCGATACCGTCCAACCGGTACCAATCACTTGGGACGTACTCCACATCAGTCATCTCTTCGTTAGACGACCCGTCTGCAGACTGCTGGCCGTTTAGGTGTTCCTTCTGGACCTCCACCTCTTCCTAGCCAGAGTACGCGGGACACTATCTTTGTCCATTCGCACGTCCTACGTCCTTCAGTGATAACGTTACTTCACTGGTCCTTATGCCGGACCTTGCGTGAGTCGGTAATGGTAGGTTGGAGCGGGGGATGGAAGCTGGTTGCACTCGACGCATCAACCAGATGCTGGGTGGCAAGATGCATCTGCTGGCGGGAGGCTTTATGCGAGCCCTGTTCAACGCCTAGCGATATTCGGCCAAGGTCTACAGTCCTCCTTGTAGATGTTGTGGTACTGTCCGTGGTACTGGATCCGGTACCGGATTTCATACCGTCGTTGTCCTCTCTGAAGCGGAAGTTCTTGCAGCGGAAGTTCAGGATCGTCGTCTTCGTTATCCTCGTTCTCTCTCTCTCTCTCTCTCTCTCTCGCGGTACATTAACAGAAAAACACTCCAAATTAGTCTAATTCTATTGCTTATTCTAGGTGTGTCACTTGTATCCCGAGGGTCTAGACGGTGGTAAACTCTCTCTCGCGGTATAACTGATAGAAAAGAATGCAATTTAGGTACTCCTGTGACGGCAGCTAATCTGCAACGTCACAGGGCATACATTCTTTCACTGACGGTATCAAAGTGAAAATCGCAAAAGCAACGCTGGCGACTATTGTGTGGAAGGTGTGGAGATGTCCACACTCGAAATTTTTGGAGTTTGGGATTCCATATTTGAAATTCTCCTGACTAATCGTAAACTTGAATTTTGCAAGTACGAAGAATACGTATTTTCTTTTAATCTGCAAAATATATGGGATCGCCTCCAAACATATCGATGAATTGATATCTAAAAACCCTGTCAGAGGTTCAACATTCGCGATGAATAAATAAAAAACGAAAGAAAATTATTCTACTTCTCCGTTTATAACAACAACGACCCCCCCCACCATCCCGCTCCATTTCCACACTCGAAATTATCAGAAGTCGCTGGCGCTGCGAAGAAGTCAAATTTCGTCAAATGAAAAACTCATCGGCGTGTTCCCCGTGAATGATAGGCCCACAGCGTTAAAATTCGAGAGTTTCATATGATCACACAGGTCGTGCTTTTAATCCATACGTTTATACGTATACGGAAAGAAATGAATGGCGTTTATCACTATGTCGGTATGGCCTGGAGACCCATACTAAAAAACTATCTGAAATATTACCATACAGCATAGTAGATAATGCCATACTTATAGGATTTAATGCAACACAATATTGGAATATTTCAGATAGTTTTTTAGTATGGGTCTCCAGGCCATACCGACATAGTGATAAACGCCATTCATTTCTTTCCGTATACTACACACTACCCGTATCCAAATCATAGCTGAATCGAATTTTTGATTGCGAAAAGCGGGCTTGGTGGTTTGACGCAAATAATCATATGTGATTGTAAAACGTCAGATAAATAGTTTCGTAAGATTTATAACGTTGCGTGGAATTATACGTATACGAATTTACGTAATAATATCAGGTTGAATTCAAAACACAATTTTATATTATAAGGTCTGTGTGCAAACAATACAGTACCACGACGGAAAGAAATTAATCGAAAGTGATAAATTCGCCGAAAGTGAAGTAAAAGGTAGTGAATTTTCGTGGCGCATTCCGATGAATGAACATGATTATACATGTACTATATACCTTAGGGTGGCCCTTAACGTGGTCGTAATCGAGCACGCCCCCCAGGTGGACCCCAAAAAAAAAAAGAAAAAAAAAGACGGCATATTATTTTTTTTTTTTTAGCGCAACCAGAAATAGAGCCCGTGAAGCTGAACTCTTTTACAATTAAATAAAATAGATTTTGACGAGTATCTCGATTATGATTTTTTTAAATTTCGTACTTCAACGATAAAAATTCAAACTCTGCGGCTAATTCATGGTCAATAGTACCACTATCCATCAAAATTTTCTGTACAGAGCTCAAAACTTATCCTACAACAAGAAAACTCTATGAAGCCGAACCAGAAAATTGAAAAACTCGAAATAACCAACCACAGGAATTCAATTGGACGCTCACATACTACAATGCATTTACTATTAAAAATCATCAGTTGTGCCATCAATCGGAACAATTATCTAAGACTAAAAACCAGGAGACCAAGCTTATGTTTCCAAGCCTGTATTATGAAATGGGCCCGTATATATGGCCGCACTTTCACACTTGTAGAACCTCAGAGAAATTGCTTATGAGTGATATTTCGTTAATTTCAAGAATTTAATTACAATATTTGATAGAGTTTTCAGTCTGTAAAATAAGTGCTGCACTCTGCACAAAAATTTCCATGGATAGTTGTAATATGGACCATGAATTTCCCGCTGAGTTTGAATTTTTATCGTTGAAATGCGAAATTTGAAAAAATCATAATCGAGATACTCGTAAAAATCTATTTTATTTAATTGTCAACAAGTTCAGCTTCACCGGCACTATTTCTAGTTGCGCTAAAAAAAAAAAAATAATACGCCGTCTTTTTTTGTCTATTTTTTTTGGGGTCCACCTGGGGGGCGTGCTCAATTACGACTACGTTAAGGGCCACCCTAATATACCTATGAATTTCCAAATATTTGGATGGAGACCTCCCAGCTTCCGCTTCCCCTCGTTGCGGAAGGATTTCACCAAATTATTCGTACGATGCGGGCAATTGTGCACGCTGACCGCACTTGCCAATGGACTCCTGCACTGCCGCCTCAAGTAGGACATAAATTGCAGAACTGCCAGATATCGGTCTGCAATTTCGTCCGCGGAGTCGGCCAGCAGCTGCAGCCCTTCGTTAAAGCGATCCGCGGGAGCCAGCGGCAGCGCCATGGCTAACGCTAGGACCGATGTGTGCGCTCTGGCAAGCCCAGGATGCTTCCATCACTTTTCAAGGGCCTAATAGTCGGAGGAGTAAGAAAGTATTACCCGAGTCGAAATCTTCTCTCTGTTTAGAACTAACTACACTTATTCCGATCTCTTTATAGTACTTTTCCAATCTGATGTATCTTAAGAACTTCTTCTTGCGAATTTGGCGAAAACCTGATTAATCCTAGGTATTATAATAAAACCTACGTTACATCACAGAAATCTGCCAACTTCGGTTAAAACCTATAATAGACTAGGAAGGTCTAAGTTTGTCCTGTCTTTTTTTTTTAACGCCACATGTATAATATTATCGTACGATAGGAATATGACGTTTCATTGAAATAAAAATAGTCAAGTCAGTTTTGAATACGTTTACACATTACAAAACAAATTGTCATTTGTCACATTAGAAGACGCAATCAATTGATCAGTTTTAATTAATAATAATTAATTAATAATTATTAGTAAATAATAGCTGTGAAAATATGAGTGAGTTGATCAAGCCGCTGACTTCGCCACAGCTGGTCGAAACAGCAATGCTCGAAAAGCGAAATTTCAAGCAACATCGCATAAAATATTGTATGCGCCAAGTCCGGGAAGTGTCAAATCCGGTATAGGTTATTTCCAAAATTCGTCTCTGAGTGTGTTGTGTCACAAATATTAGGGGCAGGGGCAATGAGATCGAACAGGGCCTGCAAGGTTTTCGCGTATATCCTGGGTGCAACTGAAAACCTTCTGAATGGGACATAAGTAGCATTTCAAAGGATACATTAGGTATTGTTTATGATGGAAAAACTAAACCTATTACTTATCAAGTGTTATGATACCCTGAGAAGTCCGATTTATGGAAATAGTCCCCAGGTCAAAAAATTTGACTCGGGTAGTAATATATTTTTGGTTATCAATACAGTAGCATCTATTCATAAAGGTTACACGCAGAAATAGTACATTATGTCATTAGGCTGAAAACCGAAGGTTTTTCGGACCGTGCGAGGTTCGCAGTGCGAGGCATGGTTTAAGGGTTCGAGGCACGCCGAAGGCGTGCCGAGGTCCCCCAAACCATGCCGAGTGCTGTGAACCGAACACTGACCGAAAAACCTGAGGTCGAAGTCGAATGACAAATACTATTTTTCGTCACAAACGCCCAATTGGCAGCCTTCCGGTCCGATTTTTCAATGCCTAGGCAGTAGGGTGGTTCAAAAAAGACCTAAGTTCTCAGATTTTGCTGCTCATCCGTGAATATGTTGCTTGTGATTTTTCAAAATTATTCCATTTTTTTGAGCTCTATAGGACAATATTTACTACTGCCTCATTAAAGTTAAAATTTCGAAATTTCGCCATTTTTGGCAATTTCAAAGTTCGCAGATCAAAGTGCTCATCCGACTACCTCTAAATTCTCATTCAATTAGCATTCTGGTTCAAGATGAGACTCGTACGATAATATTTAGTACTGCCTCAGAGCAGTTGAAGTTTTTTCACTATTTAGGGTTTTTCCTTGAGATTGGATCGTCAGGTGTTGCTCATGAGACAGTCTCTTCTTGCTATTTTATGGAAGATATACAAGAAGTTTGCGGTCTGTGGGACCATTTTTACTACTGCCTCACTGGGGGTCAACTTTCCTCCAAGTGAACTTAGCAAAATTATTGAAATTTTGGATCTATCTCGTGAAAAAAGGATTTTAGGAGAAAATGCCATTAAGCTTTTTCGTAGAGGAGAATATTTTACGCAAAAAATGTCTCTAGATATTTTTCGCTAATGTGGCTTGTTATTGAGATAATTCAATAATCGAAGAATCATTTTGTCGTTACGAGGAAATCATTCAGATTTTCTCTATTGTTTGCTAAAGTTTTTCATATTTGATGATAATAAAAAGGTATGCGTAAATACTAGCTGAATTTTTACAGTTTTTACGAGGATTAACCCCTCAAGAGAATCGTCACGAATTCTGAGTCAACCTGTATAGAGGGGAACGATTATTGCATTATCTCAATAACAATCTATGGCAGAGAAAATCATCTCGAGACATTGTCCATATAATAAAACTGCTTTTTCTATAGAATTATCTCATGTCACTTACTCCAAAAGTCTCCACTTTCCCAGAAAATTACTTAATTATTGGAGATTTTCATCA
This sequence comes from Tenthredo notha, assembly GCA_914767705.2. NCBI lineage: Eukaryota > Metazoa > Arthropoda > Insecta > Hymenoptera > Tenthredinidae > Tenthredo > Tenthredo notha. Next base: position 667,446 of record OU611923.1, read on the forward strand.
TTTCTCCATAATGACAACATTAACCGCTAAATTATTGAATTATCTCAATAACAAGCCACATTAGCGAAAAATATCTAGAGACATTTTTTGCGTAAAATATTCTCCTCTACGAAAAAGCTTAATGGCATTTTCTCCTAAAATCCTTTTTTCACGAGATAGATCCAAAATTTCAATAATTTTGCTAAGTTCACTTGGAGGAAAGTTGACCCCCAGTGAGGCAGTAGTAAAAATGGTCCCACAGACCGCAAACTTCTTGTATATCTTCCATAAAATAGCAAGAAGAGACTGTCTCATGAGCAACACCTGACGATCCAATCTCAAGGAAAAACCCTAAATAGTGAAAAAACTTCAACTGCTCTGAGGCAGTACTAAATATTATCGTACGAGTCTCATCTTGAACCAGAATGCTAATTGAATGAGAATTTAGAGGTAGTCGGATGAGCACTTTGATCTGCGAACTTTGAAATTGCCAAAAATGGCGAAATTTCGAAATTTTAACTTTAATGAGGCAGTAGTAAATATTGTCCTATAGAGCTCAAAAAAATGGAATAATTTTGAAAAATCACAAGCAACATATTCACGGATGAGCAGCAAAATCTGAGAACTTAGGTCTTTTTTGAACCACCCTACTAGGCAGTCACACGTCGCCTTTTCATGACTAATACGAAAAAGTGCCATCTATCGGCGCCAAATCGGACCGGAAAAGGCTGTCAATTGAGCATGAGTGACGAAAAAGGATTTTTTAAACCAATCTAATATATTTTGTCGGAATAATTAGTTGGGTCAAGCATTTCTGATTTGGTTGGAATGAATCTCGTTCAATCCGAAGCTTGGCTTGTTTCCCCTAACACTACTTCTTTGAATCAAAGATTATTTTGTTGATTCGAACAAACATTCACTTCCCCATATTTGATCGCCGCATTTTGCTCAGTCAAATGAATATCATTTGCTCCGACAAATCCTTTCTCTCGGTGTAAGTACTGTGAATATCGCAAGTTCTACCTGGTTGAAGTGAAACCAGCATCCGTGGATATCACTCCGGGGAAATACCTCTCGCAACGCGGTGGTCGCTGCCCGTTCGTAGTCCCCCAAAGTGAACCGCACGTTTTCCAGTAACCCGGGTGCTAGTTCGGTGAGCCGTCGGAACATTGCCGTATACAAGGCTCTGGTTCGGCGACTACACAGCACGTATACAGCCGCAATCCCCTCAAAAGTATATAAGTGATGTGAAATACGCTATGAGTATTTTTATTCATACATCACTGCAAACCATGTCAAATAATGCAAGGACGTACGTTATCCATGACTCGCATGTGCACTGTATATAGAGCTGGGCTGTGGGGGGATGGTCCGGTGCGACCTGTGTTGATAGACATCAATTATATATTATTATATAAGATGAGTGTGAGGTTCAATTCACAAAGGGGTTGAAGTTTCTTATGAACTTTTTTTTTACTTGAATAATAACGATTTCCTCATGATTCTGAAGCCGCCCGTATGAAAAAACCATATATGGCTAAAATATATGGCACAATATATGGTAATTGTATTTTGATATATGGAATCATATATGGCAGAATATATGGAATCATATACAAATATTCGGCCAATAAATTATATGGACCATATATGGCAAAAATATATGGCACAATATATGGTAATTGTATTTCAATATATGGAATCATATATGGCAACAATATATGGCAGAATATATGGCAGAATATATGGTAATTGTATTTCAATATATGGAATCATATATGGCAACAATATATGGCAGAATATATGGCAGAATATATGGTAATTGTATTTCAATATATGGAATCATATATGGCAACAATATATGGCAGAATATATGGCAGAATATATGGTAGAATATATGGCAGAATATATGGCAACAATATATGGAATCATATATGGCAGAATATATGGCAGAATATATGGCGGAATGTATGGCGGAATATAATAATTTTGTAAAATATGGTATTCATTTCAATAAAAAATTTGAAGACGGTTGAAAGTTTATTCACGAATATTGCTGAATGTAAATTTGTTGATTTTAATATTTTAAAATATTTATTCACATATGTAATCAGTGACATCGACAATATTTACAATATTTACTTAACAGGTTGTCGAAACAGATCTTAGAAAATATTGATGATTCAAGCATATACATATAAAATAGTTTATTACATGTGTAAAAATTACATTGTTTTGCATTCTTTTTTTTCGTTCATTTCAACTACTCACACAGAATACGTTTAACATTTTATATATAAGGTAAAGGGCCCAGTTATTGATCTTTCAACGGCATCCACCATCACTTTGATCTTCATTTTTTTTTTTTACTCCGATCTTATTGTGGATTTGATTTTAATTTTTCTTGTTGAATAAAACGTCGATTAACGTAGTGACGTTTCGGCTAGCGAACGGCTGGCCATTCTCAGACTGTAAAAACAAGCGAGTCTCGGGAACGTGTGGTTATAAATAAGTCATATAATAGGATAATCAATTAAGAATAAGATTACAGAAGAATTAAGAGCTTAAAAAGTAAATTAACATGCGGCTCTGAACTAGGTTAGGTTTGCACGTGACGCAAGGTAACCGAAAGTATTCGAAAAGAATTCTTTTGATGATGAAAGAATATACGAAATCCAAAAGAAATATACTAACCAGTTGAAAAACAATAACTTATATAATAGGATAATCAATCAAGAATCAGATTACAGAAGAATTAATTAGCGACTGAGCTTATAAAAAGTAAATTAACATGCGGCTCTGAACTAGGTTAGGTTTGCACGTGGCGCAAGGTAACCGAAAGTATTCGAAAAGAATTCTTTTGAAGATGAAAGAATATACAAAATGCAAAAGAAATATAGTAACCAGTTAAAAGACATATTATCAGTGATTGCATAATGTAAGAGCAAAAGAGTTATTAATTACCTGAACGGACATTCCTCAACGCATGAGATGTTATACGTGCGACGCGACGACGGGAAGTGATTCAAAAATTAGAAGAACAAAGATGGTAGACCAAGCAATGCTAATGACATGTTCTAAATAGTTAGATGAAGTGTATAGTCTGAACGTTCATGCGCTACGCTAGAGTCAAAAGAGTACTAACTGTTAACGAAATTCATTCGGGACTTAAGCAAAATTAAAAAATATATCAATAATCATACAACGATTTATAATGCTTAAATATCTATCCCAAATATTTTTTAGTCATTTATTATAAAATAACAGTAAATATAAATAAGCTATTAATTTGACTTTACTTATATATTCTGCCATATATTGTTGCCATATATTCTGCCATATATTCTACCATATATTCTGCCATATATTCTGCCATATATTGTTGCCATATATGATTCCATATATTGAAATACAATCACCATATATTGTGCCATATATTCTGCCATATATGATTCCATATATTGTTGCCATATATTCTGCCATATATTCTACCATATATTCTGCCATATATTCTGCCATATATTGTTGCCATATATGATTCCATATATTGAAATACAATCACCATATATTCTGCCATATATTCTGCCATATATTGTTGCCATATATGATTCCATATATTTTGACAATATATTTATACATATACATAATTTCGGCCATAATATAACACCACCTATTACCATATATTGTGCCATATATTTTAGCCATATATGGTTTTTCCATACGGGCGGCGGCTAGAGTTAGCGGCCACACGTGAAAGTCTCGGAAAGAATAGGGGTACGGGCCCCTGGGCATAAATTGGTTAATGCATGATCGAAAAATTTTGAAGGAATTCACCAACATCGTCTTTCGAACGTAGAGCACGATCTGACTTGAAACTTCGCTTGAAAAATTTCAATTGTTTATTTAAAAAAATAAATAACTTTCAGCGGCCATTCATCCAGAGAGTGAGAGTCACAAGCATTCCCGAAAAATTCCAGGTACAGGAAGAGTATTCAACATTCTATTGCCCAGGACGCACTGAGTTACATGATATACAAAAATCTCTGATTACGAATTCAGTAGGTAAACGTAGAATTTTTATCAATATCACCTTGAGTGTTCCGTCAACATAAAGTTCGCGGGCTGAACCAAGGGCTTCCAGCATTTTGTCGCTAATAAATATCAGTGCGATCGAGTTTTCGTCCCCTTCTACATGGCCCCGGTAATACTCCAGCGTCGCCTCATAAGTTCGCAGATGTTCTGCTAATTCTTGCAAGCTTGCAGGAATTAGCGGCCTGATTTTTGCGCGGGCCCGCCTCATGACGCTCCTACATGCGGGATACAAAAGTTTTTGCCCGACTCACAGTGGGGCCGAATCCCAAACTTGCGGACATAACTCTGAATTCGGTTGAAAATCTGTACTCGGGGGTTTTCGGGGTCGCTGATTACGAATCCGAAAACGAAAATCTCAAAAACAAAATGGCGGATCCAAAACGGTAAAAAATTTCTTGAAAAACACGTTGAACTCGGTCGCAAATCTGTACTCGGGGGTTTTCGGGGTCGCTGATTACGAATCCGAAAACAAAAATCTCAAAAACAAAATGGCGGATCCAAAACGGTAACAAATTTCTTGAAAAACACGTTGAATTCGGTCGCAAATCTGTACTCGGGGGTTTTCGGGGTCGCTGATTACGAATCCGAAAACAAAAATCTCATAAACAAAATGGCGGATCCAAAACGGTAGCAAATTTCTTGAAAAACACGTTGAATTCGGTCGCAAATCTGTACTCTGAGGTTTTCGGGGTCGCTGATTACGAATCCGAAGTCAAAGATCCAAAAAACAAAATGACGGATCCAATATGGCTGATTTGTACGGAAAAAAATGTTTTATTTAGACGAAAATGACAGTAATTTGCTTAAACTAGGTGACTACAGAAATATAAAAATGAAAATGATGTAAAGTTAGTATTTACAAATAACAATAATTTTCTTAAAATTAGGTTATTACAAAAATATGCAAATCATAATGATGTATACATACTAAAAGAATAGCCGTTAGATCCTTAATTATATATATATATAATAGCAAAATGTTAGGTGATATAAAAAATTCTATAATGTGTATTCGTTGATCTACTTGGTTTATTTTATTTTATTTATTTGAGTCGCGTAAGATAATTCTTCGGTACTTGTCTCTGCACGCAATTTTTCAGTCCCTCTCCGTTTCGTACGTTCACTAAGTTCGGAAAATTCTGAAGACGGTCGGCCTGTGTTGCTGGACTTTGGAGCCTCTGGAGTTCCATGCAAGGGAACGATCACACTCAGCCATTCGGAAAAGTTGTTAAAAAATCTTTCCTCGTGGCTCGAAACCGTTTTCCACTTCTCATTCAATTTACTCAACAATTTCCGTATACTAGATTTTACGTCATCCGACAGCGTGAAAGGACATTGTAATTTTTCGGACATGGCCTTCCCAATTTCCTCGTACGCTGTAGCTGCACCACAATTTAATTTGCCTTTCAGCAAAAGGAAAATGTCCTTCCTGGTCAAACCAGGTACTGCATCCTTCCTGGTAGAACCAGGTACCGCAGGTGCAGGATCATCGGCAGAAGATTCTGAAAAGTCAAAGTGTACTACGTATTAATAGGCGATTACATTATTTGTTACAAAATATTATTCATAACTTATAATTAATAATTTTTGAATTATTCAGAAGACCGCATGATGCATCGTAAAATTAATGCAACGTAAAAACAAGAAAATGGATTGGGGGGGGAGGGGGGGGGGGGGGGGGCTTTTGACACATAATATTTCTTTTCGAAAGCGTAAAATATTAATCCGCTATAAAAAAGATGAGCGTTATGATAACAAAAAATTGATTTGGGCCCCACCGGGCCCACCTGGGGTACTGGGCCCACAATGTGAGTACACCCCTGGGTAGATATTTCGAAACCACACAACTTATGTATAAACCATTTCCCGGTATTTTGTGTTTTCACCGCTCGAAATTGCGAAAAATGTACTTTTCGTTACAAAAATGTGCACCAACAGCAGGCGCGTAAAAATGCGGACTATTTTTTGGTTGTTTCCATTAAACAATACATCAATCTACAACCTCCAACAAGAAACACCGCGGGACAACAGGGAGCAACTCAACTTTTCTCTACGTGTTTACAATTTTTCGTAGCAGTTTTACGGTAATTTTCAGATAAATCATTCTTTTTTCGATGCCACATGCATCACTACTATACATTTTCAATTTCACGGTGATATTGTACTCACTTTCCTCTTTCAAATCCATTTTTTAGAAATTTTTTGGCGTGATTTTTGTCAGCTTCAGCACGTTCTAAACACAACACTGTGAATTTCACTCGGAGCGCGCTGCGTCTAACTCGAGCGAGGGTCACTTTCGCACTGGAATAAAAGAGCAGGTATAGGGGATCTTACCCTCCCCAGTCTGGAATCCGACCCTTGGACTATTACTTTACTTACTCCTTCACTCTAAAACCCCGAAAACAAAACTTGATTTTTCGGGTTATGTCCGCGAATTTGGGATTCGGCCCCACTGTGCGACTTCTGGATTTCTGTGATATAATTGTATTTTCAGGCTAATCGTCACTCCAACATCAAGCGGAGTGAAATGAATCATATTACAGGGAATTCCTACTCCAAATCCAGTGGTACTTTTTTATCCAAAGAAGAGAATAAAAGCCGTATTCAACGTGAAGTTCTGAATACATTATTCGTTCATTTTCGGGCAATGATAGAGGAATGTTATGAAAAATAGGATCATTTTTCACATTTTTCGTGCTATACGTTTAATCTTGCGTGAAAAAATAGTGTTTTTCGATACAAGAGTGCAAAGTAGCAATCCGCGCACGAGTGTGAAGGCCCGAATAAGCCCGAAGGTAGCGAGTAAGGCGCCTCCACAGAAGTAAGGGACTGCTGCCTTGGCTCGCGTATCGAACTCTATTTTTCTTAACAAATACAATGGAAGGTCCTCGAGGATCGTCCGTGTGCCGTATACAGGCACGCGAGCAGGTTTTAGCGTATCGGTGGGCGAAAAATTTTTGCGCGCCGTGTAGCGGTGCGCGAAAGTCTGCTTTGGGTGCATATACCGGGAATCTACGTGAAAACGCTTCATAGGGAAGTGAAAACGTCTGCATACAGGCAACTCAGAAGTCACTCAGAACTCAGGCGATTAGGTTTTATTTCGCATATTGCGTGCTTATTGGCTACGTGGAGACAAAACCTAATCGCTTAACTTCTGAGTGACTTCTGAGTTGCCTGTATGCAGACGTTTTCACTTCCCTATACAGCATTTCCACGTAGATTCCCGGTGGACGGTGCGCAAAGGTGGACTCTGGGTGGATGTGTTAAGAAAAATAATTTTTGGTTCTATGGGTTTGGCATTGAATGTAACATACAGCTGTTATTCTCTTTTCCGGATCGTAATGAGCAGGCTCAGATTCTATCTAATCTCTCTCCCCTATGGACGATCTCAGTCACTTCGATATTCTACCAAACGCTAATGATCTTATGTATCTTATAGTGATTTCGACTCTTACTGCACTAGTGCGTACTGAGTGCACTTTTATCCTCTTCTATCTCCCATATCAGAGTGCGACAGAAGAACACCCAGTGCGCCATAGGGCAGTAAGTCGAAATCCCTATTAGAAATCGATAAATTGTGATTGTGACCTTCGGCAAACGGTATCAAAGATATCTTTCAGAGGAGCATTCGTTTCCACCGCATGGTATGCCATGTCGAACCGCATTTGCTTCTCTTCGACGATCGTTGGATTCGCGTAATGTCCTTCGTGCTCCTTATATACCTCGACGCGGTTACGGAGAGGTCCACTAATCTCGGCCGCACCGCGACATCCGATACTTGACCTTTTGGCGCAACGGAACAGGTGGGGCGATGTTGTATCAAAGCCTTCGTAAATATACCGCACGGTATTTGTGCGTTTCCCACGTATCTCCTGCATCTATAGTTTAAAATTGTCGATGATACTTTAAATGATACCTCCAAATCGTGGAAGGTAATTGGATCGAAAAACATGTAGTGCAGAAGAAAAATTGTAAAACACCGAGGACGAGTAAAAACCTCCGTCTTGAAATGAAGCACGTTGAGCAATTTGATACGAATTATTTACTGTGAATAGGTGAACTGATTTGGCTTCTGGTACAGAAATAGAAAAATCGTGTACACTGTTAAAAATAATTGTAAATTTACAAACATTTAATATAGGGGAAGGTGGGGCAAAGCCGGCAGTGGGGGCAAAAGCGGCACCTGAGGCTATAGTAAATTCTAAATTCTAAAAAAACAGGAAATAAATTCTTGATTTTTACTAATTTTTCATAGGAAAGACACAAAATTGTATTTGAATTCACTAAATTGTTGGTGAATTTGAATTTTTATTTTTTACAAATAGTTAAAATTTACTATTTACATTTTTCCTATAAAAGTTTAGTAAAAATCAAGAATTTATAGAAAAATTTATAGAAAAAGCTTAGCAATTCACTTTTGCTACGCCACATTCGTAATTTTGCAAAACTTTCGTATATTAAATGTTTGTAAATTCACAATCATTTTTAACAGTGTACCCATCAAGTGTCGCAGCCTCAGAAAGTTTGTCGAAAGAAATCTCAACTTGAGATATGATGTTGTTAAACCAAACTTTGAGATACGATGTTTTTGAAGCAAATTCTGAGATAAGATGTTTTTCAACCAAATTTCGAGATACGATGTTTCTGGAGTAAATTCTGAGATACGATATTATTGAACCAAATTCTGAGATTCCATGTTGTTCTGCCCAGCCGTCGAATTGTTGAATTTAAATTCTTTGATAAAATACAGTAATCGTTATTGTATATTCAATGTGAAATTTCGGATCAAAAAGTACAAGCGCGCAAATACGAAATAATTAAACTACTCAACAAAATTAAAGCCCCCCCCAGCATAACCTGCCATTTCCAGACACCTTGGCCGATTCACTTGAAATTTGTACCAAGGCTAGTCCAAAGTGTTTCCAACTTGGGCCTAAAGCCGAATCTTTGTATCTTCAAGGGTTGCGATGTGGCACTCCGAAAACCAACCTTCTGCGTAAAATCAAAGTCACAGGTCTGTAACACCGGGTTCCAACACCGATTTTGCGCCCAAAAAATGTTTGGACAACTTTTGGTCGACCCAGACGATTCACTCCACTGCTGAATCATACACCCTCGCCTATTTAACCCCACCTCTCCCATCCGGGGGTGGACAAAACATTCTGGGAACACTTTTGTGTCTCCTATGCTTGAAAATGTCTCAAAATCTTTTGTGCACCCTCGAATGATAGAGGGATGGGAGCGGTGAGGTTGAAGAGGCCAGGGTTCATGATTCAGCAGTGAAGTGAATCGTCTGTGTTGACCAGAAGTTGTTTAAGGGGGATTACTCATGAGAAAAAAAAAAATTTCGATTTTTTTTTTGCTGTTTTGCTATCCTTAATGTCTCTAGAATACAGGTTCAAAATTTTATGACGAAATTTAGTCATAATTTAGTCATTTATTTAGAAGTCCTCGAAGAGTTTCACGTCGTCGATGGTTTTGAGAGGTAAAAGTTCTTCAGTGATATTTGAATCGTTCTCTGACTCATCTGGTTTCTTACATTCCATTGCCTTTAATCGTTTATCAATGCTCAGAATGTTTATACTCATGTGAGCTTGGAATTTTAAAATTCTGTCCAGATACTCTATAACCGAGTCAATGATACATTATGTGTATGGATTCTATTCGGAAAATTGTAAAGTTACCTATCATTAATACTAAATATTATATGGATGGAGCCATGAAAATTACCCTTTATATTAGTACAGGATTTTGGATTACTACAGTTCGTTGGCAACTCGTCGAACCCCAGACTTCTCTGCCTCTTCTCAGAGTTGTCAAGGCAAGCAGGTGTGGCAACTGAAGGTGCGACGCTACTTGTTGCTAAAACTTGTGAAATATATATTTTTTTGTTCATTTGCCTAACACAGTGAGAAACAGTATTAACACCATATACATACCGATAGGTTGGTCCAAGATTATGTCTTCAGTTATCGATAATCTTGATTTTGAACACTTATGAACGAGGGGCCCTATTCAGAGGATCAAATTTAAGACAGGAAACCTCGATAACACAAAACAATCATAATTATTCTATTTTAAACCTGCTAGAATATCACCATCGCATTCTGCAATAACAATCGGCATTTGTTCAATTCCGGATTCAAGGTTCCAATCCAACTCGCATGTCTTGTTGTTTTTCATTTTGTCTGTTTCTTGATCGTTAGTCATGGCAATTGAATGCTCATCATCTGGTTGATGAAACTGACTTTCGACATCAACAACAGTGTTGTTGGCTGAAATATTTTTGAACATTTGCACTATAAATGCACGTTATTTATGATATATAATGATAATTTTCACGTAATCGCTGGTGCGATATTGGAATAATTTTATTACTCATGGAGTATAAGTTGCCTCGCATTACTCACGAATTGAAAAACTACTCCTCTGCGCTAGTACAGATGAAAAAGCTTGCTCCAGTTCAGGAGACTTATCACAGGCTATCTGCGTTGACTGAGAGGACGTCGCCTCCTCTACAAAATCTGATTAAGGAACTCACTGAATATTGAAATCTCATAAACAATTTGCAAGATTTGGTCGAATATGTTCGGACTGTGTCCCTTCAGTAAAAAAGAGATTGTAACGGAACTTCCGGCACCGCGAAATGCGCGCTACGCAATGCGCAGGCATGGAGCAACGCGGGGTTTTTTTTTGAAAAAAAATATCCTGTCAAATCTGTCAAATTAGAATGTTGTAGATGCAAAGCAGCTGAATAGAAGCATATAATATAGCATCTACATCGTCAGCTGAATAAAGGCAGCTCAAGTAGAAAAGATTCGCTAAATAACATAATATATCGATGGACTAATGCCATACGGGCGTAAGCGACAAAAAAAATTTTTATTTGCGCATATGCCCACAAGATTCTTCATTGCATGAAAAAGATTTTGCCACTAAAAAAACGATTTTTTTTTTTTTGGGGCTTACGCCCGTTTGGCATTAATCCATCGATATATACTGTAACGATTTTATATTTCGTTATGTTTTTTAAGTTATTTAATGTGGGTTCCCGAGGGAAATAAAGTGAATCTAGAGAAATTATACACTGACAAAATCTAACCGTACTGGTTACCGTTGAAATTTATTTTTCTAGAATCAGCTGACTCTTTACTGTTAAAACAGTAGTCACAGCGCCGTCTACCGTATTCATTGCGGTGAATCCGCGCAGTCTCTCGTCAGTGAACATTACTGTTGGTAAGGGTCATGTTTACGCCGATCTACCGTACTTAGTCCGCTTTCGTCCATAGTACTGAGTACGGTGAAAAATAGGAACCTGTGCGTCGGCTCTCAGTATTGGTTGTGGTTGATTTCCTTAATAACAGCCATTAATGACCCGAATGGTCGGAAGCAAGAAAAATTATCATACAATATTGCATAAATTGCAATTAGGGTTCATTTTCTATAAGTTTAAGTTAATGAAGTATTAGTAAAATTGAAAAAAAAGATTAACGAATAATGTTTATGTGCCATAGGCCCGAAAAACCACGATTCTAACCTCGCTTCACTCGGTTTGAACGCGGTCTTTGGCTTGGACACATAAAATTGTATATGCATATACGGCCCATAAAGTATTTTCTGACGAATTTCATCATAATCCTCGACTTCGGCTCGGATTATAAACTCAAAATCTACCAAGCCAAAATCAGCTGATCTATCCGATTGAGACATGTCATTAAGCGCTCTTGTGGCGGCCTCTCACAGGAAACAATGCAGAGAGTCACCGCAAACGTTCAGATTTTTCACCGTACTCAGTGCGGTCACAAAACGTAGACAGAACTGTGGCCCCCGTGTACATTACCCTTACTAGCAGTAATGTTTACGTACGGCTGACCACGGTTATTCACCGTACTGAGTACGTTGTAAACAGTAATATTTACAGTGGGCCCCGTTGTCTCTACTGTACCAACATTGAAGAATACGTTCAATTGGAAAATAAAAATTTTAACAGTAATCAGTGCGGTTAAACCCCACGATCAACGCGCTAACTTTTTTTCAGTGTATGAATTGGGCAAAATATTATGTATTCTGAAATACAGGTCTGCACTAGTAGCTAGCTAGAAACAGACTGATTTGTTTTACAATAATGCTTGTTGACGCAGCAACCGAAGTTCTTATATTTTAGGAGATGTGTTTTATCATATGGGCTACTAGATGTTAGTCGTATATAATTAATGCTGTAAAGGTGATTTTACCTAATATAACAATACATATATAATAAACAGCTCAAGTATCTACGCGTGATTGTGGGTGATATCCCTGAGCAGGTCGGAAGAAAAGATAGGTACGTTACCCAAAACTGTGAGATTCGTTAAAAATAAAATATGAATGAAAATTCTCATTCAAGACTGCAGAGTCGATCGAAGTACAGAATACAACTTTTGTATTCATTATACTTTTCTTTTTTTCAGGTCAGCAATAGGAAGAGTACGCCTAAGGTAATCATAAATTGTCACATCAATTAATAGTTTTCAATATTTGCTCTGTCAATAACTGTTCATTACAATGAATATTTTTACGAGTACTTGATTGATACGACCACACAAGAATATCAATAACTGTTAATTACAAGAAATATTTTTACGAGTACTTGATTGATAAGACCATACAAGAATACCTATATATAAACCCTACGAGTACCTATCTGAATCATACGAGTACCTATATGAATCCTACAAGTACGTAATGATGAAACTGTAAGCGTCTAAAGTATTTCTTCTTTAATTCGAGTTCTGTGGGTGAGGATGGATAAGGTTTTCTTTTCAAATGATCAACAATAATTTTGTCAGGATTAATATGTTAACTTTATTATTTTAATATTATGGTTTCCTTTTGGTCATAGACACGTCAATTATACTTTAATCACAAAATTATCAATTAAACAGAATATATCTCAAATCAATGCGTATCCGCGTCAACTTTCCTTCACCGTGGTCTCTACCACACTCCCCCATCTCTCTGTCTCTACTCTCTCCCTCATCACTCACGCATGCGCACATCTATCCATTTCTCACATTCGACCATCCTGATTGTGTTTTGGTCTCCAAAACCACTCAATTCAATATTAATTTTCACACACATAGTCGCGCAAATATAACGGTCGTTGCCTTTTTCTTTTTGCTTGTTCTTTAATTCTAACGGCGTTATCGTTCACTCTTTCATTACCCTTCTCTACCTGTTTCTCCTTTTCCACATTTTCATCACTTGAGTAGTTTTCATCGTAGTCTTTTTCGATATCGTTATTGCTTCGACCATGCCACAATTTTAATTGTGATACATGCGCAGTGGTTGATCTATTTGAATGTCGTTCATTTGTTAATCGTTTAATCACATAAGTATCTCCTTTTAGGACTAGAGTAATTACATACGGTCCCCTATATCGAGATTGTAACTTTGTACTCTCACCAGTAGCAGTATGATCTACCTTTACGTACACAATATCCCCTATCGCATACTTAATTGTTACCTTGCGATGCTGATCATAACGTTGTTTATATTTGTTTTGACTCTCGGCAATTTTTTCTTTAGCTTCCTCGCGAATTATTATAGGATCTATAAACGTCTCACAATTTTTTGTTAATTCTCTACTTCTACCTTCTTCGAATCTCGGTTTATAACCCAATAACAATTCGAAGGGTGTTTTTCCAGTAGCCTTGCTAATCGTTGAATTTACATCGCGCTTTATGGCTTTCACTTCGGACTCCCAATTTGTTCGCTCACTTTGTTCCGTTCGGATTATCAGGGCTGGAAGCAAGGTTCGATTCATTCGTTCAATTAACCCATTTGCTTGGGGATGACGACTGGAATTTAGAGTGTGTATATTATCCCGTGTTTATTGCACATTTCTTCAAATTTCTTTGATGTGAAACTAGTTCCCCGATCACTAATTATTCGGTTGGGCGCACCGAAACGTGAGATAAAGTTTTCTAACTTCCGTACTGTCGTAGCAGCATTTGTGTTTGGAACTGGTTCAAATATAACATACTTTGTTAACGTGTCGATTAGTCCAAGGATATATTTACTTCCTCTATTAGATGTCATAAACGGTCCAATATGGTCTATATGAATTTTTTCAAAAGGTCGATTACCTGGTACGATTGGATGTAACTCCCCTGCTCGTTGACCAGTACTTTTCTTATTCAACATACATTCAAGACACTGGGCAATATGTCTTTAAAGATAACTTCTCATTCGTGGAAAATAATAATATTCCTGGACTCTCGCCAACGTTTTATCTAATCCAAAATGACTACTAAGATCATGATATTTTATTGCAATAGCCTTACGCATTACTGATGGTACTACATACAACTCTACTTCACACCCATTCCTAGCCATTTTCCGATAAAGTATTCCGTTGTGTATGCTATAATCTCGTATGCTATCAAGATCGGCTTTAGAATATTCAGCACGATTTTTGGACAATATTTCGATTTTCCTTTTCAATTCTGAATCTATCTGTTGATATATTAAAATTTCCTCTTCTCGAATCACTAATTGAAACATGTACACCCATTCCATCAACTCTTCATCTATAGAATCTTCAACTGGGGCTCTGGACAAAGCATCAACATGTTGCATAGATATTCCCTTACGATGTTTAATCTCAAAATCATATTCAGCAAGTGCTGACGACCAACGAACCACTTGCGGATTCGTCGTTTTATTTACATTTAAGTAAACCAAAGCTTGACAATCCGTGACAATAGTAAATTTCAGACTGATCAAAAATGTTCGTAATCTCTCCACGGCCCACACAAGTGCCATGAGTTTAAGCTTACTTGAATGATAGTTTCGCTCTACCATCGATGTTCTGCGACTAACAGCGAATATCATATGCATCATGCCTCGCTCATCTGACTGCAAAAGAATTGCACCAAGTCCCTCAGAGCTTGCATCAGTGTGCAGTTCTGTCTTTTCCGCTTTTGGATTAAAAATTCCCAGAACTGGTGTTGATAACATAAGTACTTTTATCTTCGTGAATGCCGAATTTACTTCGTCTGACCATTTGAATTTAACCGATTTACGAGTCAATTCCGTTAATGGAGCTATTATCGACGCGAAATTCGGGATAAATCTTCGAAAGAAACTCGCCATTCCGATAAACCTTCGTACTTCATGTACATCCTTCGGTATTTGATATTTTGCAATCGCTTCCACTTTAATTGGACCCGGTTCAATACCTTTTTCGCCAATTATGAAACCTAAATATTCGACTCGTTTATTACCAAATTTACATTTTGATAAACGTAAGGTTAAGCCAGCTTTTCGCAACGCTTCAAATACGGTTCGTAGTCGATCTAACAACTCTTCCCAATGACCCAATCCCGAGCAATTACTAAAATATCGTCTAAATAAAATATTTAAGTTTTATTACGGGGAGGTCCGAGGGCAAATTCCATTAATTTTGAAGAATAGAAGGGAGCATTCATTAAACCAAACATTGCTCTCGTGAACTCCCCTGTACCATCCGGTGTAATAAAAGCAGTTTTTGCTCTAGCCTCTTCTTTTAAAGGTAATTGCAAGTAACCATGAGCCAGATCAAGCGTTGCAAAAAGTTTTGCTCCATTAAGTACCTCAAAATATTCATTCATACTTGGCAAGGGAAAATTGATTCGTTCCGTTTGAGCATTTAACTTACGATAGTCGATTACTGAACGAGAATCTCCATTTTTCTTTTTAACTAGCAACACGGAACTAGCATACGGCGAAGAAGTTTCCCTTACCAAGCCGGCATCCTTCCATTCTGTTACAATATTTTTAATCGTCTCTCGATCTAGAGAATTAGCACTATACGGTTTCACACACACTGGTACACTACCTGGTTTCTCTACAATATCCATTTCAACCAAATCTGTTTTACCAATTCCAAATATATTTTGTGCGATACAATCACGATACTCATTCAACAAATTCACTAACACTTTCCGTTGATCTTCAGAGATTGATACATCGATGTTTGCCTCTTCTTCTTGAATTGTAGAGATCCGTTCTTGTAGCACAGCGGGACGATCTTCGACAATCATCATCTTTGATTCGATAACTTCACCTTCTCGAAAGATTTTCGATTGTTGACCACAATTCATCAAGGGTAACGGTAAAATCGACTCATTATCCTTAACATTGTCTAGGCGCAGTAAATTGACGTCAATAGTTGAGAATTTTTTCTCCCGTACGGAATTTTTCATTTACAAACGGGTTTCACCATCGTTTCTTACTATTCTTTATGTACAATTCACATTTTTTTCAACTGAAAATATTCCAAATTGTGAAAAAGGCGGCCATCGGCGTACCGCATGTCGGCCGCAGTCGTGCTTTGCCGTGGACAAGATATCACGGAGCTTGATTGTCTGAAAAATGAGATTGAATTTTTTATCTGAACATCAATAGTAAAAACTGTCTTTGACGAGCCAGTTTTTGGAAAAAGAATTTTTTCAAGAAATCAATATTATTTGAAGTCAAAATACCAAATTTCAGTACATTTCTTGACTGGGTATTATTTGTATTATTTTATTTATCAAATAATATAATAATCTTTCTGGACGGATCTCTGAACCATCGGTCAGTGGAGCACAGTATTTTGCTTTATTCAAGGACGACAAGACGGGGTATCGTATCGTTTACTTTATCAGAAATGAATCAGATGCGCTTGATTGTTTCAAGAATTATGTTCGAATTTTGTCAAACAAATTCGGATATAGAGTGAAGGTTTTGTATACGGATAATGGCACCGAGTATTTAAATAATAGTATATTATGCATAGAGGATCTTACCCAAACCTTTAATTCCGAGTATGATGTTTACAGGACGAGTAGTAGAATTGCGCGCGCCGACGGCGCGCGCAATTCGAATACGAGTCCTGTAAAAAAGCATACGAGGATTGAAGGTTGGGTAAGATCCGAGGTGCATACGATACTTTATTCCAAACATGCACGTAGAGCTCGTAACGCCCGATGAAAATTTTGTAGGTTATATTCCACTGAGTTTTCTCCCGTTCCACCGTTCCTTCCTAGTGTTCGTACTCCGTATTCCACCGCTTCTACGCTACGAATCTGTATGAAAACATCGACTCGAACAGCTGCCAAGGGAAGCAGACGGTTTTTCTCCCCGATTCCTATTATTCTACTATTCGAGTACAATAATGGGGGTGTTTACATCACTAGTTATCTAAACGAGACCCCCAGCGCCACCAACTCGAAACCAGTCGGTAAACGACTACATTATTCAAATTTTCAGAGGGCGTTACGAGCTCTAAACGTGCGTGTTTGGAATAAAGATTTTGAGAATTACTTGAAGAATGACGGCATGGAACTCGAGACAACAGCGACTTACACGCCTCAACAGAATGGTAGAGCGGAAAGAGACATGAGGATGATAATGGAGAGTACTCGTTCAATGCTCTATTCCAAAGATCTACCTCGATATTTGTGGGCAGAGGCGGTAAATACAGCTGTTTATATACTTAATCGAAGAGTAACTACTCAGACTCCAAATTCAACACCCTATGAGATGTGGACTGGTAAGAAGCCAACACTTTCTCACGTGCGAAAATTGGGATGTGCTACATACATAAAGATTCCTGATCAACTTCGGACAAAGTTAGATCCGAAAAGTAAGAAGTTGATCATGGTGGAATATGAAGGAAAGTCCACCAATTATCGTTTGTTTGATAGATATAAGAAGAAGATTATGGTGTCTAGAAATGTTTTATTCGACGAGACTGAAGAGATACCAGGAGAGAGACTGAAAATTGTTCCCATCGATATTGGGAATGATGAAGTTTTAGAAGAATCAGCTGTTCGAGCTGAGAATCAAGTTGGTGAAGAAGAAGAACCTACTGATGGACACGATGATGATTTTGGGGAGGAAGAAAACAGGATTAGGGAGGACTCCCAAGAACAAATTCACCAACATGCGAACTTTCAAGAACAAGATCTACGATCTTTGAAAACGGGACGTTATGTGTTACGTTCGCGACTTCAGATCAGGAAACCGAGTTATGAGTTGAATGTGACAGAGTCGGTTCCTGAGACATATGAAGAAGCCATGAAAAGTCATGATTCCATGAAATGGTCAAACGCCATTGAGGTGAAGTGAAACGTTTCTCAGAACCTCGAAAACGGGAATCAAGAATTCGCCGAAACTACTAAACCGATTGCAATGAAACTTTGAGGGATTACACATAATTGTAGCAGAAAGTGGCT
Source organism: Tenthredo notha (assembly GCA_914767705.2). Classification (NCBI taxonomy): domain Eukaryota; kingdom Metazoa; phylum Arthropoda; class Insecta; order Hymenoptera; family Tenthredinidae; genus Tenthredo; species Tenthredo notha. The sequence continues at coordinate 685,760 of OU611923.1, forward strand.
AATTATTTCACTTCTCCAAAATTTGACGAAAATTTTAACAGATTGACGTACCGACCACATGAATCGCGAGATGATTCATTGTCGCCGTAGATAATCGCATTTTACGGATAATCAGCCACTCCGCAATGAAATACTAAACACTTTGAGCCTAATCCCGTGTCATTTCCCAACCAACACGAAATGGTGGAGAACACGTTTAATATGCGTGATAGTGGTGGAAATGTAGTGTACGGTGTAAAAAATGAACGTGTATCCACGATGCGGTTTTCCACTCACTATTATAACACGTTGATTGGAAACATTTATTTCAGACATCTGTTTTTTAACACGATTATTTTACGTTGAATCGAGACGTATACTAATTACATTTTTGTCAACATTTAATGCATGTCTTTTATACGTTTATAGCCCAATGATTTCAGGGCTGCGATCGACGTTTAATAAATAATTACAAACTGTCGTATAACCTACGTATTCAAAAAAACGTTGAAAATATTCATGCTATTCACATTTTCTAAACGCCTAATTAACGTGGTTCTTACGTTTATCAATGACTTTCTTCAGTGTTCCTCCGAAGGTTTAATAAATATTATTGCACTTACGTGTGCCACACGTATCTGCAAGCCATGTAAATATCTCAATCTATAGCAGATAATTTTAACGTTTTATGAATGCGTATTCCACGCTCGTAAGCGTTTTCGTTAGGGCATTTATCAGCTTTGAATCAACGCTACTAAATGTCGTATAAGTTACGTTTGGAAATAACCGTTCAAATCATTGATACTTTTTACCTTTTTTAAACGTTCAATCAGTGACAGTTACGTTTATCTGCAATAACTTTATTCAGGGTTTCTTTGAAAGTTTTTTGGTATCAATATATCACAATACATTTATGAAACGTATATTATACACGTTTATCAGTAATTCGATAATATTCCTTCGTATACATTCCAATAATCACGTTTTTTAAACGAAGAAATAACTTCCTATACCTTTGATATACACTTATAATTCGGACAACGAATACGTTGTAAATTCACGTGATATATACATTTATTAGCCTGGACTAGGATACGTGTATTCAACTGCGCGTACAAAACGCTCCAAAGTACGTACACTGCTACACATATCATAGACGTATTGCATACGTTTCCTCAAAACGTCTTTGAAAATCAAAAAACCAACGTATACCTCGCGGATTTTGAGTTACACTTTAATAACGTTCAATTCCTTTCGATGACTATACGCTCGAAATGCGTTGTCTTAATTATAATATCTACACGTCATTTTTACGTTTTCCCGATCTAATAATGAATGTGCAATATAATTGAATCGAGTGAGAACGTGTGGAACTCTAGGCAAGAAATTAAATTGAAAACATATTTGCAATTCGGATGTTTAGTTAATATATCTCGGTTGCATCAAAACAATGATCTTATTGAGACAGATGCAAAGTCCAAGACAATTACGAGAAAGTGACTGACTCTGTCAATAGGTAGTTTGGCGTAGTCGATAGAGCGTGCGAATAGTAATACAAGCGAATGCGAGCGTCCCCGGATCGAATTCCGGCAACAACAATAATGCAAAGTTTTTCTAATCTTGAAATTCTTACTTTGGAAGAAAGTGCGATTGTTTGCGATCAGTAGTTGTTGATTAACGCCTCATATATTGTAATTAATCCATTTTAAATATCTTAATTTTTTTTCTCCGCGCAACAATAATTTGGCCAAATATTCAAGTGGTACACGTGTATTCAACGTTGTTTATTGCATAATGTTGAACGTATAGACGTAACGTTTTCAATAAACGCTACTTATGCATGTAACTGAGGAACATTTTTCCTCTGAATAAACGTAGAGTATATATATGACCTTTTTATACGTTTTTCATACGAACTGGTGTTCATTGGGTTATAGGTGACGTTTCAGTTACGCGAATGCTAGGATATAGATAAACATACAAAATAAATGTGGATAAAACGCTCTGCAAGTAGGTTCTAATCACGTTGATCGAAAACGTCGATTCCATACGTATACACATCGTTCAATAAACCAAATATAAACGTTGAATTTGTCGTTTTGAAGGCAGACATCCAGTGGTATAAATGAACGTACTTGATAAACGTATATTATACAATCAATGTAGGCGGTTTTTAAATCCAGCTTAAACCAATTTCAAACGTTTATTCCACCATTTCGTGTTGGTTGGGTTGATGAAGAAATGGCTGAGAATCGTTGATTTTCCGTTACTCAAAACTAAAAAGCTGACATTCAGTTGAGATCACAACCCGTATCGACATTTAGTTGAGATCACAGTACCCTGTACCAAAATTGCAGCCAGTTTACTTGCAAACCGAGCAGCGGCGCTAGTGAAGGTTTCCTATGTCGTCACTTCACGTAAGATGTTGGTTCCTGCCGCTCCCGCTTCACGGCGCTTGACAAGAAAACACAGAAATTCGATATCGGATCGCACACGGCTAACCTCACCCGACTAACAGCTAACCTAAAATACGAACAAGGTTATGGAGGTTATGGAGCTATCGATTTGTTGGTCGGAAATCTGAATAATAAAAATACATTCAAATTCCGCATACAAGCAGACCAGACATAACCTCACTCGACTGACAGCTAGCATAGCATAGGAGTGTTCATTTCAAAGTCGAGGTTATGGAGGGATCGATTTGTTGGACGAAAATCTGAATAATAAAAATACATTGAAGTGACGTATGCTAGCAGACGATTCATAACCTCACACTTTTGACAGTTAGCCGAACATAGGGACTATTCCAGAATCGATTCGGTGGACCAAAATCCTCTTTATAGAAGTAGACGACATGAACAGTCAGCCGAACCTATATAGGGACTCTATTTCAGATTTGAGGTTGACGGAGACATCGATTCGTTGAACCTAAATCCAAATAAAGAAAATGAAATGCCATAATCGATGGAGAAAAAGGAGAGATCTTCGAATAACGAAAATCAATTAAATTAAGTTAGGGGTATTCCAAAGGGTACTCCTTTGCAACATCCACACTGTTGGCAATAGGATGTCGGGCTTCTGAATCTTTTTTGGCGGGTGAAATTCTGTTCCAAATGTCGTAACCCAAAAATAATGAATTTCACGGGAGAGAGTGAAAACGAATTATGTTCGGATATATCAATAAACATAATCAGTTATAATTTTTTCCATAAATAATTGTAACTGATTATGAATGTTAATATTTGCAAAGATAATTCGTTTTCACTCACTCCCGTGAAACTCATTCGTGGGTTACGACATTTGGAACTTAGGCCATTGATATATGCATAGGTGGCATAGATTAACACAAAAGCAGGATATTACTCCTTCGTTAATCCAATGTAAAGAATGAAAATTCATCTCTCACCCTCTAAATCTTAGAGCATGACGCCCGTTTCTCGCCAGGCCCTGTTTTCAGCTAAAACCCTACCGTCTCACAGTGGGGCCGAATCCCAAATTCGCGGACATAACCCGAAAAATCAAGTTTTGTTTTCGGGGTTTTAGAGTGAAGGAGTAAGTAAAGTAATAGTCCAAGGGTCGGATTCCAGACTGGGGAGGGTAAGATCCCCTATACCTGCTCTTTTATTCCAGTGCGAAAGTGACCCTCGCTCGAGTTAGACGCAGCGCGCTCCGAGTGAAATTCACAGTGTTGTGTTTAGAACGTGCTGAAGCTGACAAAAATCACGCCAAAAAATTTCTAAAAAATGGATTTGAAAGAGGAAAGTGAGTACAATATCACCGTGAAATTGAAAATGTATAGTAGTGATGCATGTGGCATCGAAAAAAGAATGATTTATCTGAAAATCACCGTAAAACTGCTACGAAAAATTGTAAACACGTAGAGAAAAGTTGAGTTGCTCCCTGTTGTCCCGCGGTCTTTCTTGTTGGAGGTTGTAGATTGATGTATTGTTTAATGGAAACAACCAAAAAATAGTCCGCATTTTTACGCGCCTGCTGTTGGTGCACATTTTTGTAACGAAAAGTACATTTTTCGCAATTTCGAGCGGTGAAAACACAAAATACCGGGAAATGGTTTATACATAAGTTGTGTGGTTTCGAAATATCTACCCAGGGGTGTACTCACATTGTGGGCCCAGTACCCCAGGTGGGCCCGGTGAGGCCCAAATCAATTTTTTGTTATCATAACGCTCATCTTTTTTATAGCGGATTAATATTTTACGCTTTCGAAAAGAAATATTATGTGTCAAACCCCCCCCCCCCCCCCTACCCCCCCCCCCAATCCATTTTCTTGTTTTTACGTTGCATTAATTTTACGATGCATCATGCGGTCTTCTGAATAATTCAAAAATTATTAATTATAAGTTATGAATAATATTTTGTAACAAATAATGTAATCGCCTATTTATACGTAGTACACTTTGACTTTTCAGAATCTTCTGCCGATGATCCTGCACCTGCGGTACCTGGTTCTACCAGGAAGGATGCAGTACCTGGTTTGACCAGGAAGGACATTTTCCTTTTGCTGAAAGGCAAATTAAATTGTGGTGCAGCTACAGCGTACGAGGAAATTGGGAAGGCCATGTCCGAAAAATTACAATGTCCTTTCACGCTGTCGGATGACGTAAAATCTAGTATACGGAAATTGTTGAGTAAATTGAATGAGAAGTGGAAAACGGTTTCGAGCCACGAGGAAAGATTTTTTAACAACTTTTCCGAATGGCTGAGTGTGATCGTTCCCTTGCATGGAACTCCAGAGGCTCCAAAGTCCAGCAACACAGGCCGACCGTCTTCAGAATTTTCCGAACTTAGTGAACGTACGAAACGGAGGGGGACTGAAAAATTGCGTGCAGAGACAAGTACCGAAGAATTATCTTACGCGACTCAAATAAATAAAATAAAATAAACCAAGTAGATCAACGAATACACATTATAGAATTTTTTATATCACCTAACATTTTGCTATTATATATATATATAATTAAGGATCTAACGGCCATTCTTTTAGTATGTATACATCATTATGATTTGCATATTTTTGTAATAACCTAATTTTAAGAAAATTATTGTTATTTGTAAATACTAACTTTACATCATTTTCATTTTTATATTTCTGTAGTCACCTAGTTTAAGCAAATTACTGTCATTTTCGTCTAAATAAAACATTTTTTTCCGTACAAATCAGCCATATTGGATCCGTCATTTTGTTTTTTGGATCTTTGACTTCGGATTCGTAATCAGCGACCCCGAAAACCTCAGAGTACAGATTTGCGACCGAATTCAACGTGTTTTTCAAGAAATTTGCTACCGTTTTGGATCCGCCATTTTGTTTATGAGATTTTTGTTTTCGGATTCGTAATCAGCGACCCCGAAAACCCCCGAGTACAGATTTGCGACCGAATTCAACGTGTTTTTCAAGAAATTTGTTACCGTTTTGGATCCGCCATTTTGTTTTTGAGATTTTCGTTTTCGGATTCGTAATCAGCGACCCCGAAAACCCCCGAGTACAGATTTGCGACCGAATTCAACGTGTTTTTCAAGAAATTTTTTACCGTTTTGGATCCGCCATTTTGTTTTTGAGATTTTCGTTTTCGGATTCGTAATCAGCGACCCCGAAAACCCCCGAGTACAGATTCTCAACCGAATTCAGAGTTATGTCCGCAAATTTGGGATTCGGCCCCACTGTGCGTCTTACGGTGGGGCAAAAGAATTTTTTTTTGTTTTCGTAATTCTATTATTCATAACATATTTTGTTCATGATATGTTTGATTATGGAATGGTAAAAACATCTTTGCTGGGTCTTTTTTTGAAAATTTGAATTCATATTACTCATCGCGATCTCGTATATGGACTACGTCAAGGTCTGAAATTCAAGCTCATAGTTTCTATTAGCTTACATTTCCGTTCTCTCAAATTTCTTTAGCATTTCTTATTACAGAGATATTATCACTTGAATTTATAATGGCGACATTCCGAAGAGAAGATACACCTGAGGATTAGCAAAATTTTTTAACATTATGCGCGCGTATCGGGTCGTTTCCGACCACTGTCCGATGCTGCTCCTTAGCCGAGAGATGAAGATGCAGTTCACAGAGAATTGCAAGCGCAGCATAGGCGCGCGCTCGGAGGTTTACCCGCGCTAATATAAATTATGAGCGTTGCACGACTACCAAATTAATTTTTGAAGGGTTAGCTAACACAGGTGTTGTTCGTTACACGTCATACCCATAAATTAACAATCTTTCGGAACTACGTTTGAACGATAACCTATGGTTAAGGTGGTTCTTCCCCTACAGTCCCACCAAACGTGGGTTTCAGACAAGATTTTGAATACTTTTCGATGGGGAAAAAATCTGAAATAAATCAAGCATGTAGGAGATCCTCGGGAGATTGATTTTGCATAATAATAATTCAAAAAAGTTATTAACAAATCGATGGAAAAAAAAACTGTTCAAGAAATTAGCCGGTGACCCAACTTTTTTTTCGGGTGAAAATGATTTGTCAATTTTACTGAATACGTATGAATTTTTTGAGAATTTTGGTAACTTTTTGAAAATTGAGGTTTGTCAGGTATGAAAAAACACAATTTTCAAAAAGTTACCAAAATTCTCAAAAAATTCATACGTATTCAGTAAAATTGACAAATCATTTTCACCCGAAAAAAAAGTTGGGTCACCGGCTAATTTCTTGAACCGTTTTTTTTTCCAACGATTTGTTAATAACTTTTTTGAATTATTATTATGCAAAATCAATCTCCCGAGGATCTCCTACATGCTTGATTTTTTTCAGATTTTTTCCCCATCGAAAAGTATTCAAAATCTTGTCTGAAACCCACGTTTGGTGGGACTGTAGGGGAAGAACCACCTTAACTACAGCTCTTACAATCTGATCAAACGGCCAGTTACTTTTTGATTGAGATTGAGCAAATGCGAAATGACACGAAATGCATTCGGGGGAGTTTTTCGAACAATCCCGCTAAGTTTCGTCGTTTGCTCACCCTTGGACAAAAATAACAGCCTAACATAACCGCCCCGAAAATTCCAGGTACGTATTGTTCAAACAATTCATTTTACGCGGATATGGTAGGCAGCGATTGAATATTACAAAGTGTAATGTTTGGTCGTTTGCTCACTCTCAAACAAAAAATTACCGTTTGATCAAATGATAAAAACTGCAGCCAACCATAGTTTATTTTTCGAACAAAATCCAGAAAGACTGTTAAATTATATGGTGTAACAGAAAAATAGAATTCTAATATATAAACTCAACGTCAGCGTCAAAGTCCTTAGTTGAGGTTCCTATAGTTGAATTACATGATAAGTAAGTCGAACGAAATGGTTTGAATATCGCGCCATTACGCCATTATCAAATTTAGTCGAATAGCGTGTAGATGTTCAAAAATATACGTCCTATATGTAACGCTCTCACGTGAACCTTTCATCGATTTATATCGTAAACGTGATACTCTCACGTGAATCGACAATTAATAGATATCTGTTATAAACGTAATATTTCGATTATTGTGTCAATCTTTATATGTGATTCTCATTTATTCTTGACTAATTGTCAAACTATAATCGATTCTGTGTTGATTATTACATCTTATCTTGTCATATTGTATCAAATCATTACGTGATACAAAGTTTTGTCAATATAGACAAACATAATTGTGTTATAACTATTCGTCAAGAATTAGTGCTAATATTTTGTAACGAACATCGAAGAGTCGGACTTTGACAACAAATTGTAAGTAAAATAAACTTGTATACTCTGTCCAACTCTGTCTTTCTTTGTTCTTGGAAATTTAGATCCGCCCTACCTTGGGTCACCCAAATGAACTCCCTCGTGAGCAGAGTCTATTTATTAAAATATTAGTTAACTAGAGCTAAGCCGATAATTGTTTTCGTTAATTTTGATAATTAACTGGCGCCCAGCAAATTTTTAGTATCCCGAGCCTCGACAGCTTTGACCCAGGCCGCGTCGAGTAGAAGCGTTCGAATGAAAAATAGTTAATTTTGTCAAATTATTGAATTATATTTAGTAGTTAAACGGAATTGACAAAGGGAGAGGCCTTCTGTCTCAATGGGTATTACGTGTAATAAACGGCAATCGTGTTTGCTCACCCTCCAAAAAATTAATTTAGCAGTCGTTCAACACTTCTAAGAACCTAATTCATGTGAGGGCGTGCGGACCTACCGAGTGTGAGCTTGCGATTTTCTGCAAAGTACGTATTCATAGTTAGGCCAAGCAATAGAGATTTTTTCCTGACAAAAATAGTAACAGGATGCCGATGGTGCCATCACATGGAGGACAGTCCGTGGTTGTATTCTGTCATAAATCCCACTCGCAACTACCATTGCAAACTTTGTTATAAACATTTAAAATCAAAAAATCGTTTTTTTTTAGTTTTTTGCCTATAAAATCCAAACTGATGAAGTAATCTTGACGCTCCCACAAGATAAATTGTAGAGAATCAGAATGCAAAAAAAATGAGCTATCGAACAACCAGATCAGGTTATTAGTAACGGAGAAAAATCGGCAAAACCCGGAAAAATCAGCCTTTTTTCGAAAATTCATCACTCCGCCATTTCTTGAGTCGTAGCACAGGCCTTTCGCTACATGAAAGCGATTGATACGTACTTTATGCATGCAAAAAACAGACACTGTAGGTTCATTAGTTTTTTCTCAATTACAATTTGAATTTTTCTTTGCACTATCTTGCAGCGTGCCTGGATGCTCTGGAGATCGTCCGATTTCAATTTTCAAAAAAGATTTCGGAAGTAGACGTGAAGTACTACAAAATGTCTATCCTCATTTTGCGTTCAAATGCTGCTAAATAGGTGAGAAATACGTGCAAACATGACCGAAAACGGCAGAGCGCGTGAAAGCGGTAGAGTGGTAGGGGTAGAACGCCAGTCGAGGAGAGGCGTATATACACGGTGATTCGGATCAACCGCCCGTCCTTGCACAGTCAGATTCCTTACGAAAAATGAAAAACCCCGCAAAAACATTTTCAATGTAGAAAGTACCGCCAAGTACAAAAATGATCCCACTAGAAAAACATAGAAAAATCTATCGCCAGTCTCTGTCGTGAAATCAGGAAAAATGCCAAGCACTACGCCCTTCCCGCAAGTATATACGTCGAAAGTCGGACCTCGCTAATTCGTGTAGTTATATCGAAAAATCATTTCAAGAGCTACATACTTGGCGGGCACATTCCTTTCTTCCACTCTACTTCATACGTCAATCCACCTATTACGATAAAAAAAAAGTGTGAAAATGTTCAAGTCAGTTTCTACTAATGACTACGAATGATTATGCAGGGTGATTCACTCTGAGCGCACCACTGAATTAGGATAGAATCTTCATAAAAATATAAGACTGATTTTCTTTTACCTAAAAGTCGTGAAACTAATAGTTTTCGAGCTACGGAAGATCTCAGTTGACCAATCGCAGAGCTTATAATTCACATAGACAGGAACCGCTCAACTTACACCAATGGTCAGCCCTGTCTGTATCACTCATAAGTTCTGTGATTGGTCACCTCATATCTTCCGTAGCTCGATAACTATTAGTCCCACGACTTTTTTTAAGGAAAAATCAGTCTCAGATTTCCATGAAGACTACCCATGTACGGTGGTGCGCGAAAAGTGAATCACCCTGTATACAATGTATAATTGCATGAACAAATGCAAGAATTATGCATTTCATAATCATCCCACGTTCTATTCTCTATTGTAATAGCTCTGAGTCTATTGACAACATTGAGGTTTTCGAACTTTAATATTCCCTGTTACAAAGGTATACAATAGACGCAAATGGAGCTGTGCATCACACTCATAGGTTACGGTTATCAATCCCACGAAATTTCGTACACAAATTTAACTGATTCAAATAATCCGATTTGTGATATACAGGGTGGGACAATAACTATTACCACCTCAAATATCTAAGTAATTGTTGAACTTCGCTCTCCGTTTGAATAGATAGAACTTTCAGCTACAAATATCATGTATCAACGCAATAATTTTGTCGTGCTGAATGAAATTAGATACTTTTCCAGATTTTCAAGATAACACTTGCTTTGAATCAATAATGACGATATTTATCAATCGCCAATTTCGATTATTCAAGGCCCGGTGCGAGTGCACAATTATTCATCAAGATATTTACAAAGCTGACTTCCAGTATTGTACTAATAAGGATCAAACAGTAGGAAATAATTAGATATCAATTGCAGACACAATCTTTCCAGTGAACCAAAATGAATTGGGCAATTTAGGTGCCCGAAATCTTCAAAAAGAGAATTCCCCAATTCATTTTGGTTTACTGGGTCAGTAAATTCTGATACAGAGAAATAATAACCGCATTGAACCAAAGCGAATGTCATTCTTTTCGACGTAGACGATCCTGATCTTAAGTAATATATTACCGCTAACCCAAGAACATTTCAAATTTGCATCTAATTGTAAATTCTTCAATTGACATACTGTCTACAAACAATTTCGACCTGAGTAGGTACATCGTCTACCCTGGCAAAACTAGAAGGAGTATGCAGTAGAAAACAAGCAGATTGTGAAAAAGTGGAAGAAAGGAATGTGCCCGCCAAGTATGTAGCTCTTGAAATGATTTTTCGATATCACTACACGAATTAGCGAGGTCTGACTTTCGACGTATATAATACTTGCGGGAAGGGCGTAGTGCTTGGCATTTTTCCTGATTTCACGACAGAGACTGGCGATAGATTTTTCTATGTTTTTCTAGTGGGATCATTTTTGTACTTGGCGGTACTTTCTACATTGAAAATGTTTTTGCGGGGTATATCAATTACTTGGATTCAAGTATTGATTATCAGTGTTTAGAATCGATATTTGAGACAAAGTGGAACAGGTAAGTGTAGGGTAAATCATTGAAGACAGCATGGTCAAAAATTGGTTCATTTATTGATTTATTTATTTGTTCATTTATTGTCAGAACTCAATTTTATTCAAAACATCTGTTCGGAATACTAGTTGTGACGTTGTATTTTGCAACAGCCACAGTCGGGTCATCGGAGACAGTAAAGACGTGAAGGCGGATATCCCCAGAAAGTAGCAGGTCACAGGTCTTAGATTATTTTGATTATTGCTTATCTTATCTCTCATCTATTCTTTTCTATTCTATGCTATTCTATGATACTCTGTAAACTGTCGATGCTCGGGAAGACTACGCCAGGACGTCGAGGGATTCATCCGACGTCTCAACCGAGGTCTTTTCCGAACTATTAGTTTCTGTCTCTCTTTCTCTCAAGCTCTCAAGTCGTGGATGCCGCAGGAAAGGTCGAATCAGGAAAAATGCCAAGCACTACGCCCTTCCCGCAAGTATATACGTCGAAAGTCGGACCTCGCTAATTCGTGTAGTGATATCGAAAAATCATTTCAAGAGCTACATACTTGGCGGGCTTATTCCTTTCTTCCACTTTTTCACAATCTGCTTGTTTTCTACCGCATAGTCCTTCTAGTTTTGCCAGGGTAGACGATGTACCTACTCAGGTCGAAATTGTTTGAATATACAATTAGATGGAAATTTGGAATGTTCTTGGGTTAGCGGTAATATATTACTTAAGATCAGGATCGTCCACGTCGAAATGAATGACATTCGCTTTGGTTCAATGCAGTTATTATTTCTCTGTATCAGAATTTACTGACCCAGTAAACCAAAATGAATTGGGGAATTCTATTTTTGAAGATTTCGGGCACCGAAATTGCCCAATTCATTTTGGTTCACTGGAAGGTTGTGTCTGCAATTGATATCTAATTATTTCCTACTGTTTAATCCTTATAAGTACAATACTGGAAGTCTGCTTTGTAAATATCTTGATGAATAATTGTGCACTCGCACCAGGCCTTGAATAATCGAAATTGGTGATTGATAAATGGGTAATTCTCAGATAACTGTGATTTTCACGACTTAAAATTTATAAAAATCAAAAATGCTTTAAAACCTGTGTTCTGGGCACTATTGGTCCTTTATTATGCTCAGAATTAAACCTGTAACGTAGTTCTACTACAACTTCAATAGACAAGAAACTAGAACAAAAATTTAAAATTTCAACGCCACGGTACTGACATTATTTCCACGGTACTGACATCTAAATGAAATATTCAAAGTACTTGCTTAAATTCTTTCAAAATCTCAAAATAATAAAACAAACGATTAATTATAAGAGTCTGATAATTATACAAAGACATTTTTGTTATTTTCTTTCTTGATTTTAACAATCTTTGGAATTTATTAACAATAGAATTAGATTAACAATTTTCATAGTAGTCTTGTATAAATAAATAATGAATTAATTTCATAGAAATGAAATTAATTGAAATTTTTAACACTTAAAAATGTGAAAAACAATAATATAATTATTATATAATCAAATATAATTCTATAACAGAGGTTTAAAGCTGAATATTTAACGAATTATTTCTTATTTCTTAAACTTCGTTGAAGAGTTATATTTGGAATTACTTTGGGTTTTTTAACTTCACCACTGTCTGCAGGGTCTTTCTGAGATTTTTTTGACACTTTCTGTGCTTTTGGAGTACCTAACTGCAATAGATTATCACTATAGTTTATTTGTCCTATCGAGAAATGTCCACATATAATGCCAGGTTGACAGTCGAGACAACTTAATGAGTTGAACAATATTAGGCCAGAGTTTTCCTTACTCCAAGTATATTGATGTATTTCCATTGTACCAGTAAGGGACGAAATTTTTCGGGCAATAAGGTATCAATAGTTTCAATTTGTGAAGTAGTTACGACGTCAATATGTATTTTTTTAGTTGAGCAACGCAAAGCTGTTACCAACTGGTCAAAATTAGAAATATCTTTGCCAAATTTTACTGAACGTTTTAAAGCACCTCCAATGCCATCAGCTGCGCTTTTTCCGTGTCCAGCTTCACGAGAATTGTATGATATAAATTGAATTTGAGAGTAGCAAAGCGGAAAATATTGGGTAATAATGTAAAACATTTTACGATTTCGATACTGAGTTGTCGGGCCATCGCTCATCAAATGTATTTTCTTTACACATGGAAACTGCGAGAGGTAGTAGTTAAGGATTTGCTTCAAATGGGCGGTAATTGCAGCAGGATCATGTTGCAACGATTGAGATAGGGTAGCAAATCCCTGAGAAAAATTTTGACCATAAATCATTCCAGTATGCAACGTATATTGTGTTCTGCTAGCTCCAAAATGGACAGACTGGACCTCGGTTCCATATTTACATGAATAGTTTTCACTGAAGTCGATGAGAACAACTAGTTCATCTGCATTTGAGTTATTCAATAACGATTTAGTAAATAGTTTTTGATGAAAAATTCTGAATTCATGAGCCATAATTGGAATTATATCTTGTTTTAGTAATTTTATGGCTTCTTCTATGGTACATGTTATTTTATTCTTTGATGTTATTTTGACAGTAATTGGTTTCTTGGTTTTTCCACTAATTCTGTCTTCTGATGATAATACCCACTTCATGAAATACATTTGACTTTTCACATTAACGTTACTCAAGTTAATTTCGATTTCTTTATGCTCACAAAAATCACAGCTCCGGGAAGGACATTTTTCCGATCGATTATCACAGACTACCCGGGAAATTTTTTTTTTATATGATCATATATAATCATTAGGGTGCTTTTTTTTTGACGACTATTTTTTTTTTTTCACTCCCATCTTGAAATCTTGTGGGAAATACCTGAAAAAAAATTTCCTCAAAATTTGAGCCCTTAATTTAAATATTAGGCGCTCACCCAAGGCATGCAAAGATTTCCTGCTTAAAATACACGTAAACTTTAATTTTGTTTTTTTCAATATTCTACAGTTCAGTGGCATTTTATGGTATAGTCTAGGACATTAGTAGGTTTTCTTCAGAATTAAATGCTCTACAAAAAAGCCTATTGCAGTGAAGTCGTAACTCACACCGGCGAGGTCGTACGGGTCACCCAAACCCAATTTTTTCATGAAATTCTTGTTTTTTTGCCCTTATCTCATGAATGACAAAAGCTACAAAAAAAAATATACGAGACAAATTTTTTAGGAAATTTAATTTCCTACAAAAAAGTTTAAGAGAGCCAAATTCCTAACATCGATATTTATTGAGATATTCGGCTAAAAAATAAAAAATAAAAAAATAAAAAATCAACAATTCGACAATTTAATGCAATCATTCATAGAAATTCCATACTTCCTCAACTTAAAAGCCCAATATCTCAATAAATTTCGATGTTAGGAATTTGACTCTCTGCAACTTTTTTGTAGGAAATTAAATTTCCTAAAAAATTTGTCTCGTATATTTTTTTTTGTAGCTTTTGTCATTTATGAGATAAGGGCAAAAAAACAAGAATTTCATGAAAAAATTGGGTTTGGGTGACCCGTACGACCTCGCCGGTGTGAGTTACGACTTCACTGCAATAGGCTTTTTTGTAGAGCATTTAATTCTGAAGAAAACCTACTAATGTCCTAGACTATACCATAAAATGCCACTGAACTGTAGAATATTGAAAAAAACAAAATTAAAGTTTACGTGTATTTTAAGCAGGAAATCTTTGCATGCCTTGGGTGAGCGCCTAATATTTAAATTAAGGGCTCAAATTTTGAGGAAATTTTTTTTTAGGTATTTCCCACAAAATTTCAAGATGGGAGTGAAAAAAAAAAATAGTCGTCAAAAAAAAAGCACCCTAATAATCATATATAATCATATATAATTATGTATAAGTTTATATAATTATATCTAATTTTATATAGTCTGTAACGGAGTTTCAGAGCCCAACTCCGCACCCTACGGCGTTCCTCGGATAAAATACTAATTTAAAGAAAATTTGAGATAGTGTTGGGCGCCAGACACGGGAGTGTCGTTTTCACAGAAAAATCAAAGTAAACTATAGCGGTATTCAATAAAAGACTCGATTACCGGAACGACGGCCTTAAAGCTCCGGTTGGCTCAGATTTACAGAGATAAGAGTAGAGTGGGTGGATTCACCTTACTACAATATAAAATATAAAACACCAGATTTAAATTCTTTCAATGAAATCCACGATTTCGTATATTGTTCTCAGTTTCTAGGTGCGATAACAAATTGGTCTGCGGTAACTACGGAGATATTCAGTTATAATCAGAGATATCAAATTACATCGAAATAGTGACTAGAATAACAGTAAAGGATAATAGATGAAAAATGACGGTTGGAATAATACTTAGAAATTACTGATTTTACAAAGCAAAGAATATTATATTATTGAGCCTGATTCTGCGACGCGGCAGTATAAAAAAAACGTAAACACGCCGGTTAGCTAGCGAGAGCCGAAGAAGCGATATAATACAAGCTAAACTACTTTCCAGGCTACGTATCACCGAGCGATACGATACTCTATAGCAAATTTTCTAATGCGGCTCGCTAGCGTTAATAATTATTATTTGACGATACAGAACTCAATAAATAATTCGGAGTAATCTATGGTAGACGATAAACTAATTAATTATAGCGCAGAACTGAGGGAACTTATTATAACACAGTATATCAAAATGAACAGATCAATTATAGCACAATAATCAAATAAATCAGGTAAATCAAAGAAATCAAATAAAGAAATAATAGAACAAGATAATAAATGAACAACTTAAAACTATGACTAACTACGTTCAGCCAACCCTCGGGGAGTTGGATTGTAAGCGACACACCATGCACTAATATTCTAATTAATTACTAATAAACTACTAACTCAAAGATAGTGATAAATCAAAGAATTAGATATTCTCAAAGCGAGAATTAAAGCAAGAACAAGCTCTCAAATATTATTAACAAATCGTAAGCAAAGCAAGCCAATAGATCAGACCAATTTAATCAGAGAATTATCAAGCGAAACAGATAATCAAGTTACTACGGCCAATTAAGAAATGCTCTCACTGAATTTCTTTATCTAAGATAATGAACGACTACGTGGCCCGTAGGCTGCACGCGGTACAAAAGAAAATCTAATAAAATGGAGCAAATAGAAATTCAGATCCAGTATCGTGGCTTAATCAGCTATTATAGATCATAGAGACCTTACCTTATCGTAGAGCGGCTCTGAGCACACATTTACTTTAAATTTAACTTTAACTTTTTAACTTAACTGAATTTAACTTTTAGCTTATATTTGACGGCGAGAGAGATTTACGATGCGTCTAGTTTGGTCTAGGCGAAACGTAGAAGTGATGAGTCCCGGATGTAACTCGGTGAGTCTCGACGATATTCCCTTGATTCGGAATAGAGGACCTATCAGGAACGGCTAATTAGCTCATTGGTCCTGCGAGCATGCTTGTCGAGCGATCAGCTCGTCAGCTGATCGGCTCAAGGCGTCATCGGGTTGCCTGACGTTAGGCGGTAGGTCTCCGTGCTTCTCCGCGGTAGAACCGCCGTTCGGCGTTATTTCAGCGGCGAGATGGTGGCGGGAGGATGTGACCTTGGTTCTTGCTGAGCGATACCGTCCAACCGATACCAATCACCTTGGGACGTACTCCACAGCAGTCATCTCTTCTTTAGACGACCCGTCTGCAAACTGCTGGCCGTGTTAGGTGTTCCGTCTGGACCTCCACCTCTTCCTAACCAGAGTACGCGGGACACTATCCTTGTCCATTCGCACGTCATACGTCCTTCGGCGATAACGTTACTCACTGGTCCTTATGCCGGACCTTGCGTGAGTCGGTAATGGTAGATTGGAGCGGGTGATGGAAGCTGGTTGCACTCGACGCATCAACCAGATGCTGGGTCGCAAGATGCATCCGCTGGCGGGAGGCTTTATGCGAGCCCTGTTCACCACCTAGCGATATTCGGCCAAGGTCTACAGTCCTCCGCGTAGATATTGTGGTACTGTCCGTGGTACTGGATCCTGTACCGGATTGCGTACCGTTGTTGTCATCTCTGCAGCGGAAGTTCTTGCAGCGGAAGTTCAGGATCGTCGTCTTCGTCATCCTTGTTCTCTCTCTCTCTCTCGCGTTACATTAACAGAAAAACACTCCAAATTAGTCTAATTCTATTGCTTATTCTAGGTGTGTCACTTGTATCCCGAGGGTCTAGACGGTGGTAAACTCTCTCTCGCGGTATAACTGATAAAAAGAATGCAATTTAGGTACTCTTGTGACGGCAGCTAATCTGCAACGTCACAACTCCTCCCTCCTAAAAGGAGGCCTAGGCAAGGCAAGGCCTCTATGTCATAGCTAGACCACAAGCGATACAAGCAACTTCATAATTGACTGAGCACAATAATTAACACAGAGATGAAAAAGATAGATTACTTACGTATTTGGCAGCGAGTTCTGGCGATATTTACAGAATCATCCATGGTGTGGCTACTGAACGAGAAGCTGTATTAAGTTGTTCTTTACTACTATCAAAATACTAACCATGCTTAGATAGCGAGATGCAAAGATGTTATCTGCGGCAAGTGGCTCGAAGACTAAACTTTTTAGACATGCTAGAGAAGACACTCCTTAGGAACTTGCAAAATCAAACATGAGAGATAGTAATAGAAGAAAATAGAAGAAATTAGACAAAAAAAAAAATAGAGAATTAATACTAGATGGTTCTGACTTACTGACGACGAATCTGCGAAAGAAAAACTTACATAATACCTAAGAGATAAATGTTTTGGCTTAATACTAGGGATCACATTTTGGTAGGAGAGACAAAACCGGAAAACGCTGGATGGATAACGTTTTATGAGATATTTATTCGGCGGTACTACACCTCCGCGAAGCGGCCTTATGGTTAACTTAGTCACTACCTCGAGGGTGGCTTAGGGCCATAGTCATAAGGCGGTTATCGCTTGGCGGTACGGAAGGCGGTACGCGGTAGAGTCGCCTGGTGGGTGTTAGTACCAGTTTCCCTGGCAATACGGGCATTCGGAGCACTTATACCCCGATAATCCACACCGGTAACAGTAGGCATGGTCCGGCTTCCCGGCCATGGGACAAGCACGGTGTTGATGACCGTGTTGGTGGCAGCACCAGCAGGCACCGAACGGAGCGTGCCAGTTAGGAATCGGCGGCGAAGTGTCGTACGCGGACCGGGCCGGTGCGTGACGGCGCGCGGCGGCCGGCTGGGTGGTTGTAGCCGTACGCGGTATCTTTGTGGGTGGCTGTTCGGTGGTTCTTCGAGCCGTCGGTCGCGCGTAGGAAGCCGGAGGAGTCTCGAAATATGGGCCTTCGCGTTCGTATCTATCCCGTGGTAGGGGGGTAGTCTTCAGCCGGAAGCCAGCGCCAGGCACCGTCAGTGGTTGGCAGTCCATCGGTTCCGGCTCCGGGGTTAGCGGGGTCGGCGGTGGAACCGGCGGGTTAGTCGTATTGTCTCGAGACGCAGGCCGTTGGAACCCAAAGTCGGCATCCTTCACGTTAATAAGCCGGCGAGGCAGCGGACTTGGCGAACGGTCCGTAGACCGTGGGATGGGGCCTCGGGGCGGAGAGGTCGCGAAAGTGACTCGACGCGTCTGGGTTGCCACGTCCCTGGTGGTGGCCAAATCTCTCTCAGTTTGAGTGGAGACATGCCACCCGGTGGCTCGTCTGGTTTGAGTGGCTGCGGTACTGGTTGACGGAACCGCTCGGGTCGTCTGCGTGGCGGTTTCGGAGCTAGTCGGCGGTATTGTTTGCACCCCGGAGTCACGAACGTCGGGGGCGTACCGGGCTTGACCAGTGTAGAGGGGGTCGGGTTCCAGCCGAACGGCCCGCACGGCCTCGGTTATAGCCACCCCTATGCCCGGGTAACGTTCCTCTATTTCCGTTACTTCCCTCACAAACGGTACTAGGTAACGGAGAGCTTTGGGGTCCATCCACCCGTCCTCCATGGTTAGATGGTCAATCGTCTGGAGTGGTGGTTGCGAGATCGTAGCGGTATTTGTCTATGGAACAGGGGGGATCACCGATCGATATAATTTCAGATCTTTAACATGAATTTTCCCAACTACTTTCCCACTACGTATGTCGCTTACTTCATGCACTACAGGTGATAGGAGGCGGGAGATGCGGAAAGGACCGTGGAACTTGGGTGCCAGTTTGGCTGCGATATGCTGGGAGGCGGAGGATAACACATGATGTCGTTTCAATACTAGGTCTCCAACTGCGAAAGTTGGGGGGCGGTGTCGTCGATTATATTGCTTTGATTGACGTTGGTACGCTTTATCAAGGTTGTCGGTAACCCATTCTTGCAGCAGCTGTAGTTCCTCCATCCGTTCAGCCCAGAGTTTTGGCGGTAGCGGAGCGACAGCGAGGTTTTCGTTCGTTTTATGCCGTAGCGAGTTGATCGGTTGTGGTACGCGCCCGAAGTTTAGAAAAGCGGGACTAGTTTCGATCGAAGAGTGATAAGCGGTGTTATACGCGAAGCGGAAATCGTTGAGATGTTGATCCCACTCGCGGTGATCTTTTTCTAGGAAGGAAACAATCATAGTTTTTAAGACACGATTGACCCTTTCCACAGGGTTTGCCTGAGGGTGGTAGGGCGGTGTGGTGCAGTGTGTTATATTATAAGTGGTGGCTAGTTCTTTCACTGCCTTGTTATTAAATTCCGTGCCGTTATCCGTCAACAAAACCTGTGGTACTCCCCAGCGAGAAATTATCAAATCTTTAAACGCGTCGCTAATGGCTTTACCCGTGGCTTTTCGAAGCGCGCAACACTCCACCCATTTAGTATAAAGATCCTGAAAGACGAGAATATAAGCGAAACCTGCGCGACTCGGCGGAAACGGGCCCATGATATCGGTGGCTACGATAGTCCAAGGTTGTTCGATCACACGGTGACCCATGAGGCCGGCGGGAGCTAACTGACTGACTTTGCAGCGCTGACAAGTCTCGCATTGTTTAACATACCGGGTGACATCGCGGAACATACCAGGCCAATAGTAGGAAGTAGCTAGGCAGCGGTATGTTTTATCAACACCGAGGTGTCCGGCTTGTGGTTCGTCGTGAGCTTCGCGTAATACTTGATCCTGTCGATCAGCTGGTAGGACCAGCTTCCATGCTTCTAAGTCAGTAATTAATTTGCCAAGCATCGGATCTTCACGGTAAAAATATAATTCGTCGTTCTCGATCTTCCAAGCGGGATATTTATTAGGTAGAGTGACTACTTCGTGTTTTCGACGTTCGTACCAAGGGATCGGCGGGGGTACAACTGCGGCGACGATTTCTGGAATGCGAGATAGAGCGTCGGGTACATCATTCAAGGCGCCTTTGCGATATATTATCTTAAAATCGTAACCTAGTAATTCCAAGGCCCAGCGTGCCAATCGACCAGTCGGGTTTTTATGATTATGCAGCCATTGCAGACTGCTGTGGTCGGTGACTACAGTAAAGCGGTAACCTTCAATATACGCGCGGAATTTTTGGATGGACCAGATAACGGCGAGACATTCTAGTTCGGTCACGGAATATTTTCGCTCGGCGTCTGAGAGCGATCGGCTTGCGTACGCGATAACATATTCTAGCTCATCGCGAGTCTGAGTCAGTACTGCACCTAAACCTACGATACTAGCATCGGTCTGTAAGGTAAATGGTAAATCGAAATCGGGACAAGTCAAGGTCGGTGCACTTGTTAAATTATCTCGGAGGGCTTCAAACGCGAGCTGTTGTTCGACTTCCCATACCCAAGGCTGTGCCTTTTTGAGCAAGCGTGTAAGAGGTTCGGAAGTCGCGGCGAAATTTGGGATAAAGCGGCGATACCATGAAGCCATGCCTAAAAATCTACGCACGAGCTTGACGTTAGTTGGTATTGGATAGTTAATAACTGGTGCAGTTTTATCCGGATCGACCTGTAATCCGTTTTCGTTTACAATGAAACCAAGATACTTTACTTCTGAGCGACAGAATTTACTTTTCTCCGGATTGATGGTTAAGCCAGCGGTATGAATGACTTTTAATACTTTTCTGAGCCAAGCAAGATGCTCTTCAAAGGTCTTAGTTGTGATGATAATATCATCGAGATACGCGAAAGCATGCGGATCCATATCCGGCCCGATCAACTGATCTAATAACCTTTGAAAGGTGGCGGGAGCGCCGGTTAAACCGAAAGGCATTCGCGTGAAGTGAAAAAGTCCTTTTCCCGGAACTATGAAGGCCGTAATTTCTCTACTGTCCGGTGTAAGCGGTATTTGAAAATAAGCCTGACTCAGATCGATGGTAGAAATGTACCGAGCGGATCGTAACTTGTCGAGGATCGCATCCATGCGCGGTAGCGGATATGCATCGCGTTTCGAGACGTTATTTACTTGTCGGAAGTCAATACAGAAGCGGTATTTGCCATTAGGTTTTTTAACCATGACTATCGGACTGGCCCACTCACTGTGTGAGGGTTCAATTATACCTGCCTCTAACATTTTATCAACTTCTGCGTCTATCGCTTCTTGGATTTTAGGCGATACGCGGTAGCAACGCTGTCGTATAGCGGGGTGATCTCCGACATCGATCCGGTGAGAAGTTAAGTTAGTAGCTCCGAGATTCTCTGGCATTGGCGGTACTTCTGATTTTAAAAATTGTTCGAGCTCTAGCGCCTGTTTTTCGGATAAAGTCACGATACCGTTGCACGAGAGGTGCGTTATACTTGTGGCAACGTCGTCGAAATTAAAAATTTGGGTCGGATCGTCTTTAAAATACCAGGTAGCTGCGGAAAAATCGACTACCATTTTTAAGTCGCGAATGAAATCTAATCCAATGATGCAAGGGAAACCTAGATTCTGTAGTGTGCGGGCGGTAATCTCAAAGTGACGGCCGCGGAGTTCGATTGGTAACTGCACTTCGCTCATAAGCTCGGTTGTTTGACCGGCGGCTAAATATACGGTACGATTCTGAGTATTATGAAGCGGGAGATCTAATGATTTTATTAATTCGATGCCTCTGGTACCCAGGAAGGTGCGAGAGGAGCCGGAGTCAAATAACGCGTCTAGTGAATACCCGTGAATCTTAAACGTGATGAACAGCATAGCCTGATGAGCGGAAGTTTTTATCGGACTACTATACAAGGTTTCTAATTTTTCAAAGCGCGATAGGTGGTCCTGTAATTCAATATTTGGTAATTCGTCGGGTGGGGAGGTAGTTTCCGTAGTTACCCGATCCAACGGCTCCCCATTTAGTTTTCCGCGCATTTTCGCGGGCAGGTAGCTTTAGTAACGTTAGGGTAGCCACAGCGGTAACAAAACAGCGTACGCGGCTCTTTACAGTCGGGAAAGCGATGACCGGCTTGGTGACAATTAAAACATAGCTGTGGTCTCGGCGTGCGACTTTCACGGGTTTTCGACGGCTCCGTCGTTGGCGCTGCGGTGGCGTTCGCGATATTTGGTACCGGGGTCGAGTCTAAGTTTTCAGAAGTTGCGGCTTGGCTGGTCGCGGTATTCGCGGGTGACTTTTTCCTCGCTGGTTGGGTGACTCTAGGTCGCGGAGTTGGCGTTCGCGCGGCATTTATCAATTCATCTATCTCGTCCAATGATTCTACAGCAGCAATTGCATGTCTCGATTTGGGAGCAGTGTTTTTCGCAGCGCGGTATGCTAATTCCGGTATCATGGACTTCTCGGGTGTTGGTGGCGCCTTATAGCGGCTCGCGCAGCGAAAACTCACTTCGAGCTGTGACGTCAGCTGTTCTAGGTGAGCGATATTACGAAGTTCGTCACGCCTAATCATCACCTGATAACGCGGTAGCAGATTATGGTACGCGTAATCTAGTCTTTCCTCTTCTGGCCAGGGTGATCGTAGCCTGCCGAACAGAGCTTTTAAACACGTGAGGTAGTCCGAGGCGGGTTCGTGTTCGCCTTGCGTGCGATTGTGAATTTCCTCTCTAATCGAAAATTGGAGATCCGCGTTCGCGAACCTTCGTCGCCAAGCATCTTCGAAATCTGCGAAAGTTCTCCAGGCGGAACATTCGCCGCGATACCAGTACAACGCGATACCGGATAGAAAGAACGGAATGCTATTGAGGATGTCCTCGTTACGAATTTGTACTATTTTTCTACCCTCTTTAATTCTCATTAAGAAGGCTTCGCCGTCTTCGCTACGCTCGCCCGAAAACCGTAGATTCCATTTTCGCAAAGCTTCGAGTGCGGCTATCGCGGAAGGAGCGCGAGAATCGTTAGCCGGGTGTCGACGCGGGTGCGGAACCGGCTCGCGTACTTGCGGAGACCAATAATAGTTAACCTGGTCTGCTGGTCCAGGAAGATCCTCATCGTCGAAATCTCGTCGCCAAGGTCGTTCGCGTGCGTAAAACTCTGGGTCAGGAGACGAAGCGCGAAGTCTAGTCTCTCTGCGAGGTGGTGGTAAATCGTAACTTGGGTGTCTAGGCTCTGGTCGAAATCGCGGAATCTCGTGACCGCGGTACCTAACCTCCGGTCGAAACTGCGGTATTTCGTGCTCGCGGTACCTAGGCCGATTATTAGGCTGGTAATCTTCCCGATATTCTTGATTTTCGCGCGGTGGTAAGTCGTCATCGTCGGGATATTCGACCTGGTAGGCCTCATATCTAGCGGAATATTCGCGCGGCCCTGGTCTATCTGCAGCTCGCAGCTGTTCGTGGTAGCGGTAGTCGTCATAGTACGGATCACGCGGCGGCTCGTACTCGAAAGGACGATCTCTAGTTGGTAGCGGTGACCTAGGTGGTTCTCTAAGTATCGGTCTACTAGGAGCTCTTCCCGGTGTATAACTAGCTGTACCTCGAAGTCGCGGTCGCGATATTTGAAAAGCATCTAAATCCAGGCTAGCGTTTGGGTTTCGCGGTACAAACGGTCGGCTGTCGGGATTTCTGCCAGCTACATTATTTTCGCGGGGTGGAGGTGCGGTATTCGCCGCGGTATTAGGAGGAGGTGTCGACCGAACTGCGGGACCTGGGTCGAGCGCTACGTTTGCTTCTATCGGACTAATATTTTCAGGCGGTAATTGATGCGAGGGATCTACCGATGCTGAATGCTCTGGATCAGACGAAAGAGTTCTTCTGCCTTCGTCACCAGGTTGGTGGGAGTGAGGAGATTGCTGACTACTTTCGTCTTCCCCAGGCGGCTGGGGTATTCCCCCTTCCTCCGAAGAGTCTTTTAGCGACATGTCTACGCGGGTTGCCTTAAAGGAAGCTATTAAACGTTCGCGTAACTCTGGTGCTGAACCGTCGGTTGGAAGATTGCGACGCGATAACACTAGCTTAAGGGTGCTTTCAGATATTAATTGTACCCAATCGTACTCGCCAGAACTTTGTGACATATAATTATGGCGAACTAATTAGGTGGTAGCGATATCTAACGGACAGATTCAAATTTGAATCGGTAACGGATTATTGATTGGAGATTAACGGTATTTGGACAATAACGGTTAAACGATGTTATGATTTTGAGATTTAAGTCAACAAACAAAGCAATAATCCCTCTTCAATAATAATAGTCGCGCGATCGTTTCGAAAACAGCAAAGAAACGCTATAAGTTGAGTCCAAGCGGATTACGGAACTCAATTCGAACAAAGAGATAATACTTTGTTGTTAATCTTTTGTTTTCGGATTAATGATCGGCGGTTGGAAGTTGGTTAATTCAAATTTGTGGTCAGGTGATCGAAGATCGCGATACTTAGTTCGAATAATTAGATCTTTATAACGGCTTGTCTCGTATTACCTTTTATTTTTCTTAATTCTAGGGGGTTTGAACTGAAGTTCGTCAGCAAGAGAGAATTAATCTAGATTATAAAAAAAAAGTATTATTCCAATTACGTCGTATGATTCTCCCGAAAGATTTTTCGTACTTCTTCCACCTACAACGTGGCCAAGACAGTTGAACAATATACGAATCGAATTTTTATCTGGGTTCCTGATTTATATTTTATTGCGATAATTTTTATATCAAAATTACTCTGAACTTTATTGGCGTGGCCCCACGTTGGGCGCCATTTTGTAACGGAGTTTCAGAGCCCAACTCCGCACCCTACGGCGTTCCTCGGATAAAATACTAATTTAAAGAAAATTTGAGATAGTGTTGGGCGCCAGACACGGGAGTGTCGTTTTCACAGAAAAATCAAAGTAAACTATAGCGGTATTCAATAAAAGACTCGATTACCGGAACGACGGCCTTAAAGCTCCGGTTGGCTCAGATTTACAGAGATAAGAGTAGAGTGGGTGGATTCACCTTACTACAATATAAAATATAAAACACCAGATTTAAATTCTTTCAATGAAATCCACGATTTCGTATATTGTTCTCAGTTTCTAGGTGCGATAACAAATTGGTCTGCGGTAACTACGGAGATATTCAGTTATAATCAGAGATATCAAATTACATCGAAATAGTGACTAGAATAACAGTAAAGGATAATAGATGAAAAATGACGGTTGGAATAATACTTAGAAATTACTGATTTTACAAAGCAAAGAATATTATATTATTGAGCCTGATTCTGCGACGCGGCAGTATAAAAAAAACGTAAACACGCCGGTTAGCTAGCGAGAGCCGAAGAAGCGATATAATACAAGCTAAACTACTTTCCAGGCTACGTATCACCGAGCGATACGATACTCTATAGCAAATTTTCTAATGCGGCTCGCTAGCGTTAATAATTATTATTTGACGATACAGAACTCAATAAATAATTCGGAGTAATCTATGGTAGACGATAAACTAATTAATTATAGCGCAGAACTGAGGGAACTTATTATAACACAGTATATCAAAATGAACAGATCAATTATAGCACAATAATCAAATAAATCAGGTAAATCAAAGAAATCAAATAAAGAAATAATAGAACAAGATAATAAATGAACAACTTAAAACTATGACTAACTACGTTCAGCCAACCCTCGGGGAGTTGGATTGTAAGCGACACACCATGCACTAATATTCTAATTAATTACTAATAAACTACTAACTCAAAGATAGTGATAAATCAAAGAATTAGATATTCTCAAAGCGAGAATTAAAGCAAGAACAAGCTCTCAAATATTATTAACAAATCGTAAGCAAAGCAAGCCAATAGATCAGACCAATTTAATCAGAGAATTATCAAGCGAAACAGATAATCAAGTTACTACGGCCAATTAAGAAATGCTCTCACTGAATTTCTTTATCTAAGATAATGAACGACTACGTGGCCCGTAGGCTGCACGCGGTACAAAAGAAAATCTAATAAAATGGAGCAAATAGAAATTCAGATCCAGTATCGTGGCTTAATCAGCTATTATAGATCATAGAGACCTTACCTTATCGTAGAGCGGCTCTGAGCACACATTTACTTTAAATTTAACTTTAACTTTTTAACTTAACTGAATTTAACTTTTAGCTTATATTTGACGGCGAGAGAGATTTACGATGCGTCTAGTTTGGTCTAGGCGAAACGTAGAAGTGATGAGTCCCGGATGTAACTCGGTGAGTCTCGACGATATTCCCTTGATTCGGAATAGAGGACCTATCAGGAACGGCTAATTAGCTCATTGGTCCTGCGAGCATGCTTGTCGAGCGATCAGCTCGTCAGCTGATCGGCTCAAGGCGTCATCGGGTTGCCTGACGTTAGGCGGTAGGTCTCCGTGCTTCTCCGCGGTAGAACCGCCGTTCGGCGTTATTTCAGCGGCGAGATGGTGGCGGGAGGATGTGACCTTGGTTCTTGCTGAGCGATACCGTCCAACCGATACCAATCACCTTGGGACGTACTCCACAGCAGTCATCTCTTCTTTAGACGACCCGTCTGCAAACTGCTGGCCGTGTTAGGTGTTCCGTCTGGACCTCCACCTCTTCCTAACCAGAGTACGCGGGACACTATCCTTGTCCATTCGCACGTCATACGTCCTTCGGCGATAACGTTACTCACTGGTCCTTATGCCGGACCTTGCGTGAGTCGGTAATGGTAGATTGGAGCGGGTGATGGAAGCTGGTTGCACTCGACGCATCAACCAGATGCTGGGTCGCAAGATGCATCCGCTGGCGGGAGGCTTTATGCGAGCCCTGTTCACCACCTAGCGATATTCGGCCAAGGTCTACAGTCCTCCGCGTAGATATTGTGGTACTGTCCGTGGTACTGGATCCTGTACCGGATTGCGTACCGTTGTTGTCATCTCTGCAGCGGAAGTTCTTGCAGCGGAAGTTCAGGATCGTCGTCTTCGTCATCCTTGTTCTCTCTCTCTCTCTCGCGTTACATTAACAGAAAAACACTCCAAATTAGTCTAATTCTATTGCTTATTCTAGGTGTGTCACTTGTATCCCGAGGGTCTAGACGGTGGTAAACTCTCTCTCGCGGTATAACTGATAAAAAGAATGCAATTTAGGTACTCTTGTGACGGCAGCTAATCTGCAACGTCACAAGTCATATATAATTGTTTATATAAAATTATATATAGTTGTATATAAATATATACAAAAATATATAAGTTTATATGATTTTATAAAACTATATAAAATTTTATACAACACCGTATCGAATGGCTTTATATTACTATATAAAATTATATATAGTTGTATATAAATATATACAAAAATATATAAGTTTATATGATTTTATAAAACTATATAAAATTTTATATAACACCGTATCGAATGGCTTTATATTACTATATAAAATTATATATAGTTGTATATAAATATATACAAATATATCTATATAAGTTTATATAATTATATTCATCATAAAAGGTAAAAAGTTTTTTTTTCATTTCCGCAGCCCTTTATTCACAGGTATAATTTTACAAATTCACAAACTATAATAGAATCCTTAACCCTAGACGGGGTAACTGGGGTCTCCCGGTACCCCACGCCAACTTTGAACTCCATCCATAACCTATCAGACCACAGTTCTGGGCCAGGACGCTATCTATAATTCACTTCAACGTTCTCAGAGTCGGGTGAGATCGGAAATAGTAGCAGTGCTTCATTGTATGTGGCTCAGAAAAACACTGCATTCGCGCGTGGGGTCCTACGGTACCCCAGTTTCCCCTTAACGTAAATATTTTGTAATGGTAAGTAAAATTTACTTTTTTCGTATAATTAATTATTTTGTTTATTAATTACGTATAAGGTGAGGTATTTAGATGTTTATATTTTTTTTTAGTATTTTTGGAATGAATAATGGTTCAAAAGTAAATAAATATCTTATATTGAGTAAAATCCGTGTAGGTAAAATAATCGTTCGCTAAATAAAATGTATTTAGTCATATTTTAATGAAGTGTAAAGGTTTAACTAAAAAAAAACTATTTGCCTTCTGCAGAACATGTCTGGACGGTACCAATTACGTAGTACTAAATCGGTCAATGAGGCGTTTTTTGCGAAAGACAAAGAGCTGGCTGTTGATATATTGTCGGAAAATGACGAAGAGGAAGATCATGCAGAAATGATATCTGATTCGGACTCAGAGGTGGATGGAGACGATGAAATATTTGAACCTTCAAATGACTCCCAACGTCAAGACGATTTGAGGAAGATGCTCTAGGGGAAGGAGCAGCTCCCACTGCATCAAAACGAGGAAGAACCAGGAATCGCGATACAGGAATATCCCGCCGTGGACGAAGGCCCAGCATCATACGTGGTAAGGACGGCCACCAGTGGTATACAACAGCACGAGAGCGTTTACAACATCGCCGGAATCCACCGTCTACCTTCTTGCCAGGTCCAATTGGTGAAGCGAAGAATGCTAAAACACCTCTTGAATCATGGAAACTTTTATTTGACGAGCAGCTACTGAAAAATGTTCAGCTCCACACTAACGAAGAAATTCGTCGGTTCCGTGATTCATCTGAGACTGAAGTCATTTCATCACCCACATACAATGACGTGGACCTTCCAGAACTCATGGCTTTTCTTGGATTGATGTACTTTTCCGGTTTACAGAAGACATCGAAAACAAATTTAGAGGATCTATGGAGTTACGACTATGGACCAGGGTTGTATCGTGCAACGATGCCTCTAAAGAGATTCAAGTTTCTCTTGAGGATGCTCCGTTTCGACGACAAAACCACGAGAGTTGCTCGAAGAACAACTGACAAACTTGCTCCGATCCGTGAAGTTTGGGAAAATTTCATTTCGAATTGCACGAAGAATTACACCCCAGCTTCTTATTGCACCATAGATGAGCAACTTTTATCATTTCGAGGAAGATGTCCATTCAAGGTCTACAATGGCAGCAAACCAGATAAGTATGGAATAAAAATTGTTATGTTGAACGACTCAAGGACCTTTTATATGCTGTAACATTGCATTTTGCAACGCGTGTTACAAGCGACTCCCGAACCCTTAGACGACCATAGTTACGTAGGGTGCGACGAATGAAAGAAGCACGAATGCGTTAGGTTAGCCCCGAGGCTAGAAACTCTCCGAGAGGCGACCGTGACCGACTCAAGACTGTCGGATTTATTTCTAATTCTTTTGTATTATTTTACGCATTTTCTCTATTATGTGGGAGACGAGGCTCATACGATGGCCAAAACTAAGACTGATACGCCACTCGACGGACGCACACCACCGAATACCGGGTGTTTGGATCCTTTTCAATGAAAACCACATGAGCTATGGAGGATAGTACTGGCCAGGCTACCTCCACCAAAGAGACAGAGGACACGGGAGAGTGCCGAAGGCACTCTACAGCGTGGGATATCGGTGGTGGAAGAGATTCCCGCCACCAAGAAGCACCTGCAACCCGTGGTCCTCCGAATCAACGAGCTAATGACACCGTGGTGAACTTCGAATTTCGCGCGAAGCGACGATAGGTCGCCATATTCAGGGATCGTTGGATCGATTTGCAAAATCAATACTCGACCGCTTAACCAGGGTGCGATTTATCAGCGCCTAGCGGTCAAAGATCACTCTGTCGTAGGCCTGCTTCGCAGGTAGAGCGTCGAGCTCTAGTGCTCGCACAACTTAGACTTTGTAATTATATTTTGCGAGCCAAGAGGCAGTTTAGTATTTCCCCCGTGGAATGTTCGAGTTTTGATTTCGAGTAGCGTGTGCTGGTGTGTCAGGAGGTTTTTCCCACGAGGAAATCTCCCTAAAAGAGCGGCTGGACAACGGTAAGCGTTAGCCAATTTGACCTATACTAATTTGAATTCGGCAAACGGCCATCAGCCATCTTGCCTTGTTCCGAGCCACGAGGCTCTTTGGTATTTTTGAGAATCAAATTAAGACGACCTCCGAGTCGGTAGGCCGCCACCAGTGTCTCACGTCATAATAGAGTTTTGAGCTTCAGTTTTTGAGTAAGATTTTCGAGTTTTGTGTCGCGTTATAGCATTTCTGTAGAGCCGTAGGTTTCGCACCTGAGTGCGAGTGAGATAGTCTACTTACGTCACGGTCGCGCTCTCTCTCTCTCTCATACGGAGAGATTCAGAACTGTATTATATTTTGAATTTTGTTTAGCCTTTTTGTTTCGCCTACGAAGGCAGAGTTAGTTTAAGTTAAGTTTAAGTAATAATTTTGTGGATTAGTTTTGTTAAGCCTTGCGGACATATTTCAGTCTTTTATCTGTAAGTTTTGTTCCGCGAGGGACGTATTTGTCGAGTTATTTATTTTTGCATTATGTTGTTGTGTTATTGCTCTCCTACGTGGAAGCTATTAGTTTATTTATTATTGTAAAACTCGTCAAGCGTGGCCAGGTCGCCTATACACGACCTGTAGCCGTTTTATACCCGCGGGGAAGTACCCCCGGGTACACGATTTGTTAATTCTATTTTTCATTCAATTTTTCTTCAATAAATTCAATTTTTCTTTGTTAAATTTTAAACCACGAGTCGTTAATCAACGCCTAGCTAATCCTTCATTCAATCCCGACCCCTCTCCGCGGTACTGTTGCTAGCCGACGCTTCAGTACAGTTTGTTTGGATTTTGTTCAGATTTTTGAAAGTGGCGGTTATCCGCCAGGCGCCCAACATCTTGTTCGATTTTCAGGTTTTAGCTAATTGTCGACTGGATTGACCTCGGAGGCTGGCTATCCGGTCCAGATCCGAGGGTCAATAAAAATCCACGTCACAATGCATACGGCTGAGCCGTATGTAGGAAGAGTCGTAACGGAAGTCGGCGAAAGTGTGCCATCGTATTACATTCGGAAGTTATCCGAACCAATACACGGAACAGCACGAAATATCACCTGTGATAACTGGTTCTCTTCCGTTGAAATTTTCGACAAAATGCTGCAACAGCACTCTATTACGATGGTTGGAACACTGCGTAAAAATAAGCGTCAGATCCCTAGTCCTTTCAGAGTCGCAGGAGCGATTCAATCGTCGCAGTTTGCTTTTTCTGGAACTCAAACCCTCGTCTCGTACACTCCGAAAAAAAACAAAATTGTTCTTGTACTCTCGACATTCCACCGCACTCCTGAAATCAACTCTGAAACCAAGAAGCCTGAGATGATAGAATTCTACAATGCGACAAAAGGTGGTACCGACTGCTATGATCATATGTGTCATGAGTATAGCACCGCCAGAAAAACCCTCAGATGGCCGATGAGGATGTGGATGGGTATGTTGGACCAAGGAGGAATTAACGCTATGGTTCTTTATAATTACAATGCCGCTAATCCAAGGCTCATCAGAAGAGATTTCCTCAAATCTCTGGTAATGGGGCTAATCGAGCCTTATCTTCGCGATAGACTAAATATTCAGACCCTGCGTCGAGACTTGCGCTTGTCTATCAGAAATATCCTGCACATCGAGCCATCAGCACCTCCTGCGGGTAAACCTCGGGCTGGACAAAAAGTAAGGTGTGCCATTTGTCCACGAGCAGATGATCGCAAGGTGAAAACTGTTTGCGAAAACTGCAACCGACCTGCCTGTGAAGAACACAGGTCAATATTCTGCGAAATCTGCGCCGCTAGAAACTAATCGGTACTCTTAACACTCGACGGTTATGTTTTACATTTATGAACATTATTTGTTAGGACAAAATACATTTGAATTTGAAAAAAAAGGTTTAATATGTAATTTTTCATTGACTTCACCCATGTACGGCCTTTTATTATTTTCAGTTTTCGAATAGACAAATAATTAAAGTTTTTGGAAATAATGATTTGATACACTATATTATCTTGAAGCCCAATGCATTCCTTTTCGAATTCCTTTGGAATTTTGAAAATCGGTTGATCAGAAAAAGAATGAGACTATTTTGAATGCAAAAAGTCATTTTTATCTCTTCACCGCACTTTTTTTACCGTAAACAAATTTTTCTCGACTTTATCTCGAAGGAGAAGGCTTTCAATATATACCATCGTCTTCCTGATTCAAAAACGAAGCAAATGACGTAGAAAAATCTCATCTTATTGCAACTAGGAAGGCTTGGAGCATTTGGAAACGCTTGGGGTACTCCGGTACCCCAGTTGCCCGATAGAAGGTAAAAAAAATAAGTTGCCCCGTCTAGGGTTAATATTAATATTGATCTGTTCTAAACGCATAATATTTTTATTATTACGTATATATTGAACAAAGTTTTTGATACAGAACAAATAACCCGATTAAAAAAGATTATATATGATTATATATGATTATATATAATCTATACATAATCTATATATAATTATGTATAATTATATATATTATCATATATATTGTAACTTTACGGTCGTTTTGCGATATCGGTCGATATCGCAAACCGGTCGGTTATTGTGAGTTCTATTGCTCGGTGTAAAAAATTCGGGACTCCTTTTATCGTATACGTTAGTGATGCTAGTTACGGACCTTGAGCGCAAGCACTCGCAGCCGTCTCCCCACAGATCTGGATGCGCTGAGCACACCAAGACTGCACTCCTCCAACCCTTCCCTCTAAATTCCAGAAATCTAACTCAGACCTGAACTTGCAAGGCAAGCTAAGGCTGTCTCAGACTTGGGAAGGTTCTAGCCCTTCCAAAGCTGTACCTATCTTGAATTTATTCCCCAGGAAGTTGTTGACCAGGAAATGCTTTCAAAGGAACCTGCATCAATGATTTTACTTTTAGTATGATAATTTAAAGAACATTTATTTAATATGCGTAATTCTATGCTGCAGCAGTATACTCTATTTACAAACTTATAGACTAATTTTAAATGCTAAGTGTGTGCTAGTTCGACTGAAGGTCGACGGTTAACTTTGATACTGTATTTTCGTATGATTTTATACTTTTATGCTTGAGTTTTCTGAATTTTATTGATATAATGAAATAATTGATATTGGTTGGCTAGGCAGATGTACTCCTGCTATAGGTAGCACTCTGATCAAAAGTATATTTGTTAATTTTAATTGATTTGAGAATTGAATCTAATATTTAAATCTGATAACAGTTAGCGGCGCTTTGAGTCAACCTGGCGCTTTGCCTTAGATTGCTCTAGAGTAATCGCGGTGAGTCAACTAGGCGCTTTGCCGTAGATTGCTGCTGAGCTGAGCGGCGTCGCGTCTTATATACAAGACGTGACGTCACTCAGCTCGTTGCTATGATCGAACGTTCTAGGCTGTTCTAGTCGTTCGCAACGGCTGATATTTGAATGTTAACGGTCAGGCCTAGGTTGCCTGATACGTTACAATATATACAGGGTGGTCCATTTTAATTTACGCAGGCGAATATCTCGAAAACTAACAGTTATAAAAGAAAAAGTTTCATACAAAACTTGAAGGGTTTCGAGGGGGAAAGATAATGCTGATATGTGTTGACTTGTGGACTTCGCCAATTCCGAGATTTCGCAAGTAACTTCGGATTTTAGATAGGGAACACATGTTTTGGTTGGGGGCAGCTGATAGCGAGATCAAAGACTCATTCAAATACGGAAGCAAAAAAAATTTGAAAAAAAAAAATTTGCAAAAAAAATTGGAAACAAAAATTTCGCGAATTTTTTTTTTTTTGCAAAAGATTGTTTTTTGTCTCTAGCTTTCAAACACATTCATTGTTTATCACTCTTGAGTCCGAAATAAGCTGTGTGTTATTGATCTACGAATTTTTTTTACTAATCTGGT
Source organism: Tenthredo notha (assembly GCA_914767705.2). NCBI lineage: Eukaryota > Metazoa > Arthropoda > Insecta > Hymenoptera > Tenthredinidae > Tenthredo > Tenthredo notha. The sequence goes on from OU611923.1 coordinate 719,644, forward strand.
ACATTCAAACTTTCCAATTTCAAAATTGGCGAGAAATATTTTAAGCGAGAGTGATAAACAATTAATGTGTTCGAAGGCTGGGGACAAGAAAACAATTTATTGAAAGAAAAAATTCGCGAAATTTTTTTTTTCCATTTGTTTTGCAAATTTTTTTTTTTTCTAATTTTTTTTGCTTTCGTATTTGAATGAGTCTTTGTTCTCGCTATCAGCTGCCCCCAACCAAAACATGTGTTCCCTATCTAAAATCGGGAGTTACTTGCGAAATCTCGGAATTGGCGAAGTCCACAAGTCAACACATATCAACATTATCTTTCCCCCTCGAAACCCTTTAAGTTTTGTATGAAACTTTTTCTTGTATAACTGTTAGTTTTCGAGATATTCGCCTGCGTAAATTAAAATGGACCACCCTGTATATAATTATATAATTTATATAATTTACATAATTATATATATATAATTGCAAAACGGTTTATTTATAATTATGTAAAGTTATAAATATGGTTACATAAACCGTTTTGCAATTATATATATAATTATGTATAATTATATATAACATTACATGATTACATGATTATATATAATTATACATAATTATATATATAATTGCAAAACGGTTTATGTATAATTATATATAATTATATATGGTTATATATCATCATATATAATCATGTAATGTTATATATATAATGATACATAATTATATATATAATTGCAAAACAGTTTATGTATAATTATATATGATTATATATAATCATATATAATCATGTAATATTATATGTATAATTATGTAATGGATTATATATAGATCCATCTCTAATTATATAATATATGGCTATTAGGGTGGTCGTTGAAAATTAAATTTTCTCAAAAACATCAATATTAGATGTATAGCATGAAATTATTTTCAATAGTTTTTATTAAACGTTTTGCATCACAAATATAAGTATAAATTTTTACATTATCATTTGAAAGAGTGAATTTTTGTATCTTATGATAATATAAATTATCGCGACGCGTAGCTTTTAACATGTCATTATAGGGAGGTATATTAATATTGATAACCCGAGTAAAAAAGATTATATAGAATTATATGGAATTATATAGAATTTATATAAAATTGTATAAGAGTGTATAAAATCATCCACAGCCTCGAAAGAATCTTTAATTGGTTGAGTATTTTCATTCGCAAGCAGTCAAGAATGTTTGATCTTATGTGGCTGAAAAGGATTCATTTTTGACGAAGAGTCGCGAGTAGAATTTTCAATTTGTTTCGTGGAGTTTGATTATTCTCATTATAACTTATAAAAATGATTATAATAAATCATTATTGTACAGTGTCAATTATTATATTATTGTTGAACAAAAAATTAATTCAATCAAATGTCTATTAGCTCTGAATTCGACAGTTTGATCATAGGTTTCGACAAATTGGAAAATATGAAGCTCAATACTATATAAGGTAGTTTGGCGTAGTCGGTAGAGCGTGCGACTAGTAAGAGAATTGGCGAGCGGACTTGGGTTCAAATCCCGCTGAGGTAATAAAAATCGGATGACGTTTTTCGTAGCGAACTGACCATGCTTGTTGATCTATAAAAATATCCGGATGGAGTTTTAAATGTAGATCTGCATATTCACACTTGCGCAAATTTTTTTTTTTTTTTTTTACGGTTCGTTTGTTGAGAAAGGCACCTGGATATAATTATATATGAATCTATACAAATCTATATAAATATATATATAATTTTATATAGTTACCTCCCAGATAACAATCGTGCCACGCACGTTAAGCGCACGGCGTGAAAGGCACGTCGTGCATGCGAAAATCCATCACTTTTGCCAGCACAATGTGATAGGCACTTGGTGCGAGCACAATGTGTCGCATTATGCCAACATGCGTGTAATCACCCAATGCTAGGACTATGCGACGCACGAAGTGCAGCCGCCATGATTGCAGCCCTGTGCGCAATCTGCACTTATAATTCATTCCCAGCATTTTTATTTGAAATAAAATTAAATCAACAATATATTGCATTATGCTGAAATATATTATATTAAGTTTCAAGAAAAGACAATTGAAAGGAAAAATTATAAATAATAAAAATAAAAAATACGATAGAAAATAATTATAAGATGATCATATTTCATTTCATATATGAATACGTCGCCTTATTTTATGAAAAATCATTTCTGACCACATTAATTTTTTTTTTTCATTGTTTTGGTGCCCGTTCTGCCCCACCTGCCCTAAATAATTGATCAATTTCTTACAAGAAGGTAATACTTATTAATAAATTTTAAAATATATATTATTTTCCGTTTCTAAGATTCCGAAACTGTACCACATGTATACATTAGGGTGGTTCATTTTAAAGTTGTATTTTTTTTCTTATCTCCCACCTGAAAACTTGGTGCCAAATTCGGAAAAAAAATTCTCATTAAATCACAGAGCATGAAAAAAAATATTTAGAGGTCGCTACCCGAGGAATGAAAAAAACAACAATATTTTCGATCTAACATTAATGATTGACTTATAAGCGAAAAAAAATTTTTTTTAAAAAAAACAAAAAAAAAATTTAACAAAAATGAAAAAATATCATGCTAATTTGAAAAAACTCGCTGCCGGTAGTGACCTCTAAATATATTTTTTTATGCTCTGCGATTTAGGGAGATTTTTTTTTCCGAATTTGGCACCGAATTATCAGGTGGGAGACAAAAAAAAAATACAAGTTCAAAATGAACCACCCTAGTATACATATGTGTGTTGTACTTTCGAATTTCGCGCGCCAACCACCGAGTTAGTTCAATTGACGCTCATTTGACGGGTGCGTCTTCATATATACATAATACATGTATACATTTGCGCGGGCATGGTTCAGCGTCTTTTCCGGTCCTTTCTGTGAACACACGTGGCTCATGTGAAAAACAGCGTACACTTTACACATAGTATATGTCACTGATTGTCGCTATTTATTTGCGCTTATATTGTTATTATACGTACTGGTTTGTGCATACCCTAACGACTTATTTTCTGAAGTTAAAAGGGGTCGCACTACCGTATTATTCGCGTTGATAAACGGTAATTTCACCCGGTTCACGCGGTGCATAAACGGTACATGAACGGTTTACTACCGTCATGCGGCGGTATATAACGACCACATTTCATACCGTACATATACAGTCAATCTACCGTCGAACGCCACAAAAATAACTGAGCATTCACCTGGTGTATACCGTATGTGCCCGGTATATACCGGGTATGAAATTATTCCAAAAATGTCAAAAAAAAAAGGTTCTCGGGGTTACTACTATCTGACAGCATGAAATAAAGGTGGAAGATTAGGATTTCTCAGGGTAAGTCACGATTCATTCATGATTATTTTATAATAACCTTTATTTACTAATATTTAACAAAATATATATATGCTCAATAACTGATTATTGTATGAAAACCTTCATTTACTAATATTTAACAAAATATATATATGCTCAATAACTGATTATTGTATGAAAACCTTTACTCACTAATATTTAACAAAATATATACAGGCTTAATAACTATGTAAAAGTACAGTAATGTTCATTAATGGCTTCGCGGTGGCTGTTTTTTTCGGATACAATCAAATTATTTTTATAAGGAGTCATAATTCTTATTATTATAATTTCGGCACATAAAATACGACTAGAATGGAGTCTCGTTTCCGAAAAAGTCAGAAAAAAAAAGTTAGCTACTGCGAAGCCACTAATGAACATTACTGTACGTGACGAACATTATCGAAATATCTTATGTTGGCTCCGAATCATCGTCCGCTTCATTGTCCGCTGCGACGCAGCCCCCTTTTTCAAGCTTGGTTAGTCGGTATCGGCGGTTTTTCAGCCAGTCGGCTGCCCAAGCCCGCACGTTCTCCCGCAGGCTGTCTCCAGGCGTACGATTAGGTACTGGCTTGGCTCGCTGCAAGGCGTCGCAGACAGCTGTAATATTCAAAGTGAAATTAACGAAAGTAATACACGCTTACACGCTAAATACCGTCTACCATCAGCATTAATGCCAATCTTTATGCGTATTATGCGTATGATGATTACCATTAATCTTCATGTAGTCCCTTGTTGCCAAAGACTCCGGCATAGTTGTTGGAGTAGAATTTGCTCGGTGGCGGGCACCGGGAGGGCGTCCTACATACAAGTTCCTAATGACGGTGTCGGGCCACAGCATTTTGAATACAGTGTTGGCACGGCGGCGGCAGGTCTTTGCCAACAATGCAACCATGTACGTTTCATACGAGCATTGTACTCCTTGTATTATTTCGACCATGCCCTCCGCGTCTGGCACCAGGTCGTCGACTTCTTCGTCCTGACTGGAATTTTTACCACAGGCTGCTCGATCTGGCGGTCGTGGACTCTCATGTGCTCTCATCTCTCGGTCTGGGAACATCAGTGTGATGTCGTCGATTGTGATCATTTTCTTACGAATCACCCCCAGATCCATGTGAATTTTCAGCAATTGGGCCACGACCGCGTTTTGCAGGTTGCCGATTGTTTCCTTGAAGGTTCGAATTAGAGACGTAGACGGTTCCTCGATCGCCTTCCTGATGCCTGACACGTCTTTGTCGTTATTCTGCGTGTGCGCCACGCTAGGTGTCGGTATATCTGGATCACGGATCCGCGAAACATATTTTCTCGTAGATCTGACTGGCGTGGATGACTCACTCCCTTGATTCAACTGAAAGCAGGTGAATCATAGAATAAATTATAATTGCATAGCATCAATATGTCGGTAACGACGATGTGTTACTTACGTCGTAGCAGGTAAGTGATCGCGGCATTGTACGGCTTCTATCTGTGACAGAAGCTCTACCACTGACAGCTGTCTGTATTCTACCACTGGAAGGTGTCAGAACTTTAGCACTGACAGGTGTCTGTAACAGATGTTGATGCATACTCCATATTATTTACATTGCGCGACAGCGGTGATCATTAAAAGGACAATAACTTACAGTTTCGTAGTCGGAATCTCGAGCTGAATTATTAGAAAGTGATTCGTCAATGACTTCGGCTGCCTTCCGCTTCAAGGTTGACTGTACAGAATGTACACTTGATTAGTCACATCGACGTGGATTATTATTTTCAGTCTACGCTATAGATACTCACAGCCATATCTGAATAGATTCGGTCCGCGCTTCTTTCAGCATCAGCTGCCGCCTTGGCAAAGGCTCTCTGTGGAACAGAAGATGCAATAAAGTAATTTATTTTGGTGCCTGGCAAAAAAGGCTGGAAAACGACAGAAGCATATACTAATGATTTCGGAATTATACAAATTGAGAAATAAACTATGAGAAGTTACGAATACGTTTACTTTTATCGTACGCGTTACCTTGATCACAGAAAAAATCATGGCATCGACAGTGATTAGGAACCAGCTTACCCCTTCGGCAGTTCGCAGCCTATTTCCTTCAATATGTTGCACGTCTCGATATTCGTTCTTCGTGGGGACACTGTGAGGCGAGAATGAACGTCGTTTGCGCACCGGTATCCTCTTCCCGTCGGCTAGGGTCATTGCCCGTAGTTCATTCAGTTCCCCTGGAAATGAATTGCAACTGTACTAAATATATAGATAGACAGATATTGATTTGGAAGCGTATTGATTTGATCCTGGAGCATAGGCTCCCCAAGGACCACAGATCATTATTTTACAGTACAAAACAAAAAGAACGTGTAGACTGTGAGTAAGAACACAAAATAATAAAGAATGAAGATTAACAAAGATTAACGTATTAGCGTAAGAGGAGATGAAGCAAGAAAGCAGTCAAAACATAGTGTATAAGACAGGATATTATAACTAGATCGATGCATCAAATTGTTCCTCAAAATAAAAATATCAACAACAAAAAAATTAATAACGAAAGGCAAGTGTCTTACGATTAGTACGTCAGATGTACTCACCAACGGCCACGACTTTCACAATGCGCTTTTTAGCGCCGCCCTCCTTAGCGGCGTACAACTCGGATAGGTTATTATGAATTGCGGCATCGTTCGGATGTATCCATTTTTTTCCTTTTCTTGCGAATAATGCACTTCTGCGAAGGATTTTGTGGCACCCCTCACTCTCGGCTATTAGGCAATACTTTGCTTTCTGTAATTTACATTGTTGTATTAATTCTTTCAACCAACCGACAAGTCTGTACCTGCGACGCGTGCCGTGGCATCGCGCATGCGCGAAGAGTCTTTTTCAAAATTGTATTTTGATTACTCAACGGCCCACAAAAAAAAAAAAATTCATTACTATACTTGATAAACATGAAGATAAATAAAGCAAAGTAAGTTAAGTAGGCTAAACGGAATATCGTGAGATAGATCGGTAGATCAAGAGTTACATAAAATAAAAAGGTGGGCGAGTAGAAATGGGCCTTACATAATAATATTATTAATATTATTCAATATTTGCGTTCACGATCGTACACCGCTATTCCTACAGAAAGATTTCAGACGTATAAGCTTCTCAATATAAGTATCTTTGTCCGGCACATGCAGGATCAAGCCTGCCGTACACGAGGCTTATTTATTCACAAACGATAGATCGCGTTAAGGGGGTACATACACCTTCAAAATGATTTTTTTAAAATGACTGGTACACTGTCATAAAACATTTTATTGACTTAATTTTTATACAGTAGATTACTAGTATTTTGAACTATAATTAAGGCATATGAAAGAATATCTGGGTTTCATCGTTCAGTAGTTCTAGTCCACCGATGAAAAAGCAGTTGTCGTAGCATACAGGTCGCATCGTTGATTGAATCTTTTTGAAATTTGGAGGGAGTATTCTACATTGATGTAATTTCGGACCAAACCAATAATATTCCATAAATTTTAATTTTAAACCTGGAATTTTTTTATTTTAAGACATTTTTTCAAAAAAGTTGAAAAAAAAAGTGTGTTAGCTAGTTAGAATGATAGAAGACAGATCTTTCTTCTATATATTATTGGTTTGGTCCGAAATTACGTCATTGCAGAAAATTCACACCAAATTTCAGAAAGTTTCGATGAACTATGCGACCTGTACCCTACGACAACGACCAGAAAATGTAGTTAGCGGGAAATCAAGTTTTAAGATTTCGCTTATGAATAATATGCTGAATCTGCAGCTGCTCTCGTATCGATGCGTTATGAGTTGAGCCTAGACACATGTGCAAGGCGGAGGTTTGTAGTGATTCTTGACCTGTTCTGTCCAACAACGGTGTCCGGTAGTGCTGTGAGAAGAAAAATAAATTGCTTTAGAAAAATATGATCAAAATTTTTCAAAACATAAAAATTCTTCAGAATTCTTGATTTTCAATATTTTTGAGATTCAGATGATGCTGGCACAATTCTTGTCAATATTCCGAAAATTCTTTCATTTTTCATCAATCATACCTTTTTTCTTATAATATTCATCATACTTTCGCAATTAATATATTATAGAAATACTCATCTTTTTAGAAATCTGAATGTGTAGTCCCCTGGCATCGATTTCAAACGTACTTTTTGATGGATCATCTTCTTTCGATTCCGAAGTCTTATCTCAGACATATATACACTGTGTTGGTTCAATAATGAAAATTACTATTAGTTTGAATTCGTGATGAAACACGACAATTTACGAATAATTGGACACCTAACCTCGAAAAAATGTAGATCGCAGCCATGTGTTCTGTCATTGAGCGCAATTGAAAAGAATTTTGAAAATTAAATATGTGTAAAAATGATGAGTACACAAAATTGAAAAATCACGAAATCAAATCCAAAATCAAATTGTATAAAAACGTCAAAAAAGTAAGACACTGGTATTGGCGGTGTTGTACAATATTTATGACATCAACATGAAGGTCCGCGCGCCGCGCGGCGGCGCTTTTTCGCAATTTGGCACTGTGATGGCTGTAACTTTTCAAATCCTCTAGATTTTTCGACGCCGATTTATTTACAGGTAGATTAGGTCACTAGCATTCCAAATAAAATATAAAAACAAAAACGATTTTTTGAAAATTCAAAGGTGTATGTACCCCCTTAATTAATATAGCGAGAGATGAATTCATCGATATCAGGCCATTTCAACTATGTTTGTTGATTACTCAACGGCCCACAAAAAAAAAAAATTCATTACTATACTTGATAAACATGAAGATAAATAAAGCAAAGTAAGTTAAGTAGGCTAAACGGAATATCGTGAGATAGATCGGTAGATCAAGAGTTACATAAAATAAAAAGGTGGGCGAGTAGAAATGGGCCTTACATAATAATATTATTAATATTATTCAATATTTGCGTTCACGATCGTACACCGCTATTCCTACAGAAAGATTTCAGACGTATAAGCTTCTCAATATAAGTATCTTTGTCCGGCACATGCAGGATCAAGCCTGCCGTACACGAGGCTTATTTATTCACAAACGATAGATCGCGTTAATTAATATAGCGAGAGATGAATTCATCGATATTAGGCCATTTCAACTATGTTTTTTTTTCCCAAGGTATATCGGCGTGAGCCGATGTCCCAAATTTCAACTATGTTAGTACGAATATTAATGGGAGACGAGACAAAGGTGTTGCTACTTACCGGCGTCATGATGGAATGACAGAACGTGGTGAGAGTCGGACCACGCATGCGCGCGCCACAGCCTGCTCGATCCGCGTGTAATAGTTAGACACTATCCGGCTACCTTCTTTCTGGACATTCTGGCTGCGTTCTTCGGCTGGATTTTCACGGCAGCAAATTACTGCGGCAGCAAAATACTGCCGCGGCGCTATTCGTTGTAAATCACGTGTTGCAGTCGTTGATCACGTGGTTGCAGGTGATCACGTGACTTACAACGAATAGCGCTGCGCGAGTATTTTGCTGCCGCAGTAATTTGCTGCCGTGAAAATCCAGCCTTCTTTTTCTTCTTTCTTAGGCTTTTCGTGTCATCGGAGGTAGCCATTCCGGCAGCGTTTGCGACGATTTCCTCCGACTACATGCCCATTGGGCGATAAGTCTGTAAAGGAGAGAGAGAGAGAGCGACGATTTCCTTTCAGTCAGGCTGAAAGAAATACAAGGTTCCTGCCGTTTTTATTGAAGAAAGTGCATAGTGTAAACTGGAATAAAATAGTATATTTGAACAAATCAATGGTGCATTACCTTAGTGTAACCTTTGAGTACGTTGGTACTTGCCCTAGCTCTAAAGCTATCAAGGGATAAAGCGAAACGGATAAAAAAAAAAAAAAAAAAAAGGTTCGTTTTTGCTTTTATTTATAATTAAAAATGTAATTTGACTACATGCCGCATAGGCAATAAGTCAATAATGGATTAACTAACTAACTAACTATTAAAAATTTACCACTACTCGTGCAAAGAAGATAAAGACCTACGTGATATACGTTCCGCTCAGTGACATCAACATGAGCCGAATAGTAATGGAAGCGCGACGTTTGCGTAGACGGAACAGAATGTTGCTGCAGAATTTTCGAGAAGCGTTCGAGCGACCAGGCGTACCTTTACGTATTTCGCGTAATTTGCTGCGTAACCCGGTGAGTCAAAAATATTATTCGATACAAGATAGTAATGAATGAATTATTTTATTATAATTTTCTTTTCGGGGATATTAAATTGGTTCGGATAATCGAGGTTCCACTGTATTCATTATAAAATTTGATCGTTCGGAAATTTCTATCGGACATTAATATTTGTATTTTTCAAACGCATTATATTAAACATAAATGGTAAATTAGAAATTCGATCTTTACTATTTCTGTGAAGTAACCGCGTTGACGAATACTTCGTACGATATTACAGGAAGCGCCCGCTGTCCGGGACGTACCCGAGGATGACGACCCCGATCCTGAATTAGACCACGAGCCAGACATGGAATCAGCGTCCGATCAAAGTGCTCGCAGCATGCATGTTGATATCCCAGGACATGTTGACATCCCAGGACATGATGATGTCGGCGACGATGATCAGTCCGACGATGATCCGTCCGACGATGATCCGTCCGACGATGATCCGTCCGACGATGATCCGATCGACGATGACGGGGACGACGGGGACGACGCCTTACAAAATCTTGGCGCACCTTTCCTTATACGCGCACACCTGGGTTTGGATGTGCCACTTCAATCTGATCCGGACGTGACAGCGAAGGACCATTTGTTAGTTGTAATGGCAATGGCCATAAGGCACAGGTGGTCTTACGAGGCGATGATGGACGTCTTGCGATGGATTTCGAGATCGCACCTGAGGAACCGTCTACCTGAAACGAAAGACGGGTTGTGGCGATTATTAAGTAGAAATCCGGAAAGCGTTAAGAAGCATTATTACTGTCAGAAATGCAGAGCGCATCTCGGCGAGGAGGTCAACCAGCCGTGTGCCTGCTTGGCTTGCGGGCCGGACGAGCCAGACACGCATTTGGGATATTTCCTTGAACTCGGCATGGCTTCGCAGCTGACACAACTGTTCTCGATCCCGAGCGTGAGTAAACATCTCAATTACAGATTCGATCGGCAGAAACGTGATGTAAACGCGCTGGAAGATATATACGACGGCGTGGAGTATCGTAGACTTTGTTCAGAGGGGAATTTCCTTCATAATCCCAACAACTTTTCTATGACGTTCAATACCGACGGCTGTAAAGTTTCGAACTCATCACACACAAGCGCGTGGCCGATTTATGCTCAAATCAACGAGTTACCACCTCACATGCGTAAAAAACACATGATTCTCGCTGGCGTTTACGTAGGCGGACAGCATCCTTTGTTGAACAATTATTTACGCCCTTTCGTGTCCGAAGCACGCCAGTTGTACGAAGAAGGCATCGAATGGCAAAGAACGCCGAATCTCCGCGTCACCTCTAAATTCGTAGTCGTCATAGGTTGCGTTGACTCTCCCGCGCGCGCTAGTTTGATGCGTATGGTGCAGTTTAACGGGAGATATGGATGTTTGCACTGCTTGGCGGTGGGTCGAAGCTTGGGGCCCGGAAAATTCGTGTATCCCTGCGAACTAGCCTTTGGAACGCCGAAGCGTGATCACGAGGGGGTGGTCGGTGATATGAATGAAGCTTACCGTGACCGGACGACGGTTCGCGGATTCAAGGGCGTTTCTTGCGTTATCGGGCTGCCTGGTTTGGATGTGTGTGCCGGTGTCGTGGTAGACAGCATGCATGCGATCTTCCTTGGCGTTGTGAAACAACACACGCGCTTGCTCGTGGAATCAGTGATCGCACCTTATTATATCGGAGCCCCGAACTCTGTTCGTTTGATCGACTCGCGGCTGCTGTCGATCAAACCACCGTCTCGTAGGTCAAGAACACCGCGTACACTCGCGTCCTGGAAGAACTGGAAGGCGTCGGAATTCCGCAATTGGCTGGGATACGCGCCGGCGTGCCTCGAGGGTGTCATAGATGTAAAATATATTCACCACATTGCGCTCCTCGCAGAAGCGGTACATATTCTGAACTGCAAATCCATTACACCTGACGAGTTAGACCGTGCCGATGCCTTGATTGGAACGTACGTACGACTGTTCCAAGAATTCTTCGGTGTTGCAAACATGTCCTTCAATCTGCATATTCTCACGCATATAACGACTTGCGTGCGAAATTGGGGACCGATCTGGACTCATTCTGCTTTCGTGTTCGAATCATGGAATAAAAAAATCATTGACAGGATAACAAGTCCTCACGCGAGAACAGATCAGATAGCGACTCGTTTTCTAATACAAAAATTCACGGCAGCCGCGATACACGCGCACCACATGTCGCCTGCAGCTCGTAGAATCGTCGTCAGGATTCTGGGGATCACCGAAAACGGTGAAGATGCCGCGGTCATCTTGGCAGAGGGCAGGTATGTGGAACGTCCGCCTACGATAGAGGAACGACGACTGTTAGCGAACGAGGGTCTCGCGCCGCTTATATTGCGTCGCTATCACTCTTTGAGATGTCGCGGCATTCGCTACCGTACCGATGACGCGAGAATAGGCAAGAAGTGTGATTCGGTCGTGTTCGTAGATAACCGTTATTACGGTGTAGTAAAAGACGTGGTTGCGTTTAATGTAGAGGGAGATGAACGTTTTGCGTTGTTTGTAAAACCGTTCAGACGTGTTTCCGAAGCTTTCCATACACGGCATGTCTTGAAAGTCGTACAGGCCGTCCGAACGAGATGCGTCACGAATATAGAGTCCGTTCGCCCAGCGGTTCGTATTGTTACCGAATCGGATTATGATTATGTTTACCCGATCTCTAATTGTTGGGAGACGGATTGATCGGCCGCCCGGAGAGGACGGGAATATCAACGTGTGTGTGTGTGTGTGTATCTATTAATCGTTGCTTGACCCGTACATTGTTCCACGTTTTCGCACCTTGTTAATAATTAATAATTACTGCGGTGTCATTACTCAATAACTGGTAATTTGTAAGTGTATATTCTGTCGAGTTCTGTTCGTTACTGAGCTCTCTGAAATTCCGATCCTCTCTTTTATTTGTTTCCCCCCGGATAAACTCCGATCCTAGCAGAGTATTCATTCGTGGAAAGGAAAAAAAAAAACCACTAATCAGAAAAAGTGCCTTGTAGACAATATCGAATGTCAGTTGATTTAATTGTATCTGTATTACTGTTTCGTACGTATCTCTTTTATATCTGACTGACCGAATGGTCTTCTAGTTATAATACTCTTTATATCATTTTATATCTCGACAACCACATATTCTATGCGATTATTCAACACTTGAGCTGTTGTCTCACCTATACGGAATATTGTTAAGGTGAAGTGAAACGTTTCAAGGCCACGGCCGGGTGTCTTTCACCACGGTAAAACAGAGATACTCAGCGTTTGGTACCGCTTGGTTTACACTATACTGGCCACAATGTCGGTACAGGTTGTGATCTTAACTGAATTTCGGTGTTTTAGTTACGAGTAACTGAGAATCGTTAATTCTCAGCCATTTATTCATAAAATGACACGGGATTAGGCGATCGGTCCGGTAGTTCCGGAGAATTCTTGATTCCCGTTTTGTAGGTTCTGACAAACGTTTCACTTGACCTCAATCATTTTGTTTGTTATTTGAGAATATATTGTTAATTTTACAGTCTGTGATATCCCTGGGTAGATTAATATAGGATTAAGTTACGATAAGTATCTAAGATGGACACTTGAGGTAAACACACACTCAGGACAGGTGGATGTACGTGTGTGTGTATCGGTGGCTCAAACGGTCAGTTGAGACTGTGCGTTAGCCACGAACAGTCAAGTATACTCTAAATAAAGATATGATTATTCCCTAATAAATTCCTTGTGTAGTTATTTCACACAGTCTGAGTCGTAGCGTGAGTATTTATTTTATATCAGCTTGTGCTGATTGTTTCCAGCAAGAGGATTTCTCCTAGTGTTTCGTTATTGATGTAATGCGACTCAGATCTATCATGTATTTTAGTTCTCGACTCTGTACATAATAAACACGTGTAAATCGTAAAAATCATCCTTACGTAATTAATGAATGGCCCCTTACCACAATTTCAGTCGCAACAATGCAATCGCTATACACACATTACAATTACTGTATAAGTATTATCACTCGTGGAATGAAAGTATATAGGACGACCGCAGGTATTTCATGAATTCTCATATGTCAATGTTTTAAATGTGAAAGAATTATGACTTCGTACAAACGACGACAGTAATCGTCCGCTTTACAATGTCTCAGACTCAAGTTTCATGACATTGGTAAGAACAACGTTATATGCTTCTTTGTTGTAGGAGTTAAAGAAATTTACGACGCGCAATATCGGTGGAATTTGTGCACATGCATTTAAGTCGAGTGCAATAGCCGAACACTTTGATGGTAATAGCTTTGTAAACGTTATTGTAGATACTGTTTGTCGAAGGTATACATATGTCATCCCACGTACGATGCTTTGATCGCTGCACGCGCGTGTACCGCATTATAAAAGACCGGAGTGCCGCACTCTACGCCACTCGTGGATCAACCGCTGTAAGGTGTATACGATTTCACTGATCGTTATTCAATCATCGCGCAGTACCATCGAATCAATTACTTTCGTTCCACAAACGGTGTTTGCGATGGAATATTTTCATGTGGCCAATCAAGCGAAAATATGTGATTGGCAAAACAACTATTTTGTTGTATTCAATAAATGTTTGTCAACTATTAATAAATAAGGTCTTTAAGACTTGTTTAATATCTCACAAATAAATATTTATTGGGCACGAAATTGATTTGTTACAGGTTGAAAAATATTTATTGATATTAAGTACAACGAAAATTCAGTTTCTTTAATGTGCGAACCATGCTGTAGTAATTCCTGATGGCGGTTTATAATACAAGTCAGAAGATCGTATGTTGACTCTCTACGAACCCTCTATCGACGGTATCTAGCTGGCGAAGTGACAGTCAAAATACCGTGGTTGATGCAGCTTTTTGACGGTATGCTGACCGTGTTTACTTGGTTTTTGAACGGTTCAGCGACCGTCAAAGAACGGCATAGAAACGGTTTGTCTAAGGTCGCAATTGTGGTCGTTATGTACCGTCGCCACGCGGTGGTTCGACGGTGGTTGGACCATATGTAGAAGGTATATACACGGTATTCATACGCCTAACATACTCATACCCTTGTTAGCTGCTGTTTTGACCCTAAAAAGTAAGTCGTTAGGGTATACATAGAGCATCCTTAATACATCGACTATCATCGATCGACGTGTAAGTATAACTCAGTTCCATAACCTCACTTCTATCTTTACAGCGTTTCGTAAAATATTATATGTTTTCCTAAAAAATTTCTACTTCTAAAATATTATCACCCGTATTCATAGGCTACTAAATGACTCTAGAAAGTATTGCTAATTTATTTCCATGATTTTTTTTATTATGGAAAATCCCCTAAGATACAAAAAAAAATTTCATTTTCAGATCTTTGACTTTTTTTTCCACACTTTTCTTTGAGTCTCAAACATCTCCCAATCCTCATAGAAAAATACTAACAAAATTTAGTATCACCAATTTCCGTTCCAAGCACGAGATCTCAAACTTTCATTATTGAAAATAATTATACCGCGAGGACCAGGTGAAAGAGAATGGTCCGTCCGCCCAGACACCTAATATTTTGTATTTTCATGGGGATAGCCACTCGTTGCGCAGAAAATCCCTAGGGTGATTTTGGCGCGTGGTCGATAGCTTCGACCCCAGGATACATTTTTCAGCGCAACGAGTGGCTATCCCCATGAAAATACGAAATATAAGGTGTCTGGGCGGACCGACCATTCTCTTTCACCTGGTCCTCGCGGTATGTAGTGCATGTAGAATGATCAGTTAAATCACAAGTTATTCCAATTGTTTTATTATGAATATAAAAGGGAAATGAAATATTGGTCAAGAATAATTCGACGTAATTATGATTATATTGTGAAATACCAATAAATTTTTATCCAATTATTTTTACTAGAATCGGACTCAATTTCATTGGACCGATGGATAAAAAAAGTAAAAAGTTTCAAGACCTCGGTTCGAGTCAAAAGCGAATGCGCTTGCTTTCGGTTCGTGATCGAAGACATGTCGAGGCTGACAATAATATGCTGCAAGAATTCGATGATTCGGATTCAAGCACAGGAGACGCGACATCTGAAAACGAACGATTGCAAATTCCTCAACTTGCGTTAGAAAACGCAGTACAGGCGACTGACAACGAATCTCAACACTCTTGTCAGGAAGATAGTTCAGATGAAGACGCAGAAAGTGAAACTTCCAATCAAGAAGACAGCGGTGAAGAGTTTTTCAACGATATTCCTATGAACAATGATGAAATCGAAAATGATCAAGATGCATCAGACACTTCAGAAGATGACGTCGCAGGTATCAACGTTCATCAAAATGTGGGTTACTTGAAGAAGAGAGCACTCAAAAATGCCTTTCTAGCAGCAAATATTAAACATCAACAAGGCAACATTATATTGAAAACATTACGCCAGTTTCCTTTCAACTTGGTTTCTCTACCGAAGGACGCGCGAACCTTACTACAGACTCCAACTATTGTTGCCAGTAGATTCGTCCAGCAGATTGCAGGTGGAGAATACCTTCACCTTGGTTTGAAAAAGACACTTAGGCAAAAACTAGAAAGTCTTCCTGCGGATCAGTTGCCAGAAACTATAGAAATAGATTTCAGTACCGATGGTGCGAGTGTAAACAAGGGCACAGATCAATTTTGGCCACATCAATACAGGATTTTCAATATTGCAGATAGAAGACCGATTATAGCTGGTATATTTAAAGGCAAGCACAAACCCTCGAATACATTTGAATTTTTTGAACCGTTCGTTCAAGAAATTCTTCAAATTCGCAATGAAGGAGGAATTTCCATAAGGAATGTACGACTTCCCTTGCATGTGCGTTGCTTTATTGCAGATGCTCCTGCAAGAGCATTCGCCTTGAATCATTACGGTCACACGTCGGCACATGCATGTTCGAAATGCAAGGTCGAAGGTCATCGTTGCACTGTACAAGGCTTCGGGGGAACAATGGTTTTTGAAGGTATTAGGCACCCTCCAAGAACAGATGAAGAGTATGAAAATCTTGTCGACGAAGACCACCATAAAGGAAGGAGCCCGTTGGCTCCGATATTAGGATTAGTCACACGAGTTCCATTTGAAGGGCTACATTTAGCTTGGATAGGGAATGTCAAAAAAGTGGTATCAGCACATGTAACAGGAAAGTTCGGGTTTCAAAGGCTGAATGGTAGAAAGCTGGATATTCTTGATGCAAGAATGACATTGCTGAAAATGTACTGTCCATCAGAATTTAATCGCCGACCAAACGAACTAACAATGTTTCACCACTTCAAAGCTACGGAATTCAGACAACTAGCGCTGTACATTGCTCCGGCAATTTTCAAAAATGTCTTTCTTGATGATTATTATGATCACTTCATGATATTCCATTGTGTCATGCGCCTTCTAGCATCTCAAGAGACAACACCTGAAATGTATGATTTTTGTCAAGAGGCTCTAGAAACATACGTACTTACATGTGGACAACTATACGGAGAACAGTTCCTATCATATAACGTGCATGGATTATTGCATCTGGTGGACGATGTCCGACAACTGGGTAATTTGGAGTCCTTCAGTGCCTTTTGTTATGAGAACAACATGCCAGCATTCCGTAAACACATAAGAAAACCGCACCTCTGTCTTCAACAATATTACAAAAGAATGTGTGAACTGAACGACTATAGTTTTGCACCCGTAGACAATAATATAGTCATTCGTCCTTCACAATCTCATGCTGACGGACCCCTTCCTGAGTACATTCTTCCTGACTATTGCCGACAGTTTCGCAAACTAGAAGTTGGTAAATCCACTTTAGCAACTTCTTTACGTGACAGCTGCTGCGTTCTTCAAGATTCAAGAATTTGCATTATAAAAAACGTCGTTCAAATAGAAGAAGATATTCTGTTGATCGTTCAAGTATTTCAACAGACAGCTGAAATATATAATGTTGGAATTGCATCAGATATTGTAGGAGTATATAAGTGCAGAAATCTATCACATCGCCTCCAAGCTGTTCATTTGAATGAAGTAAAAAGCAAGACTTACAGGATGCCAGAATGGAGTGGAGTAGCAGGAGAAGAAGAACTCGTACTTGAAAACCAATGGATTTGTGTTACTATGCTGACACCATTAGGATTACCTTTAAATTAAATCTCGAAGCGAAAAACCATCCATTTAGAAATCTGCACTATGTATAACAAGACGTAAGTGAATTATATTCTCTTGTATCTCTAAAACATGAAATATAAATTTATGTCTCAATGAACATGATTCATTTCTTGCTTCATATGTGAACTCCAATTTTTATATCGTCTCTCATTAAATGTATTCTTGTGAAAATCAATCCTATACATGCAAACTATTACACTGTTATTGATTTATAATGATCTGAAAACTATATCCATTTCATATAAAAGAAGAACTCAGTTATTGAGAATTTTTTTTCATTTTATCGTTTATTCTCAGCGACATGGAAAAAATTTCTGGGAAACGCAAATCCAGCAAAGAGATTAGGATCTCGAGCAGCGGCAGACACATTAACACTCCGAAACACCTTCAGACTACGTCATCAGATGAACAACCACCCCGGAAAAAAAAGACAACTTCTAATAATCTGAAGGCTGAACTTGAACGGCTAAAAGATGTCGCGAGAGAACTTGAAAAAAAAAAACTCGAAGCGAAGGATGCCAGTAGATAAACAAGGCCGGTTCTGGACCAACGCGTGTTAGTGCACACGTACACGTACGCACACACACGCACTCTCCCGTGTCCGTGTGAGGGGGGAGTCTTCGGACCCCTGGTGATGACGTCACACTCAAAATGGCGTCGCACACCCTTAATATGACGTCACACACCCTTAATATGACGTCACACACCCTTAATATGACGTCATACACCCTTAAATTGACTACACACACCCTCGAATTATCGTCACACATCCCGATATAAAATTTCTACCCCTGCGTCAGAATCTTCCAGAAGCTTCCCCAAGATCGTTCTGGAAGTTTCGGGCGGACAAACAATTCCTAGAATTATTCGGCACCCTGTGAGAATTTGATTTCCCAAGATCATTCTGGAAATTTCGGGCGTACAAACAGTTCCTGGAATTATTCGGCACCCTGTGAGAAGTTCGGATCGAGTTACTTAGGAATGCAAAAATATGATTATCGGATCGAGTTACTCGGGAATTAGCCTGATGATTCTCGGAAGAATAGTTCTCGGAATCGACTCTGTTTTTCGAACGTTCTGGAAGATCGCTGGAGGGATTGTCAGCTATAAAAGAGTCAAAAATTCAGGGATGAAAATCAGTATTGAACAAATCTTCGAGTGGTAAAGCGTCACAATGGAGATAATATTGGATATACAAGGTTTTGAAAAATTTTTCGACGAATTTGTAGTGAAGGAGCTAGCTGCAATCACTGTCCAAGCGGATGATGCAGGCAAGTTCGGTATGACTCGCATCCTGTTCAAACCACCCTTTCCTTGGCAAACCTTACGACCCCAATGCAAAGCTACCAATTCCTGGTTGACGCGAAATTATCATGGATTAGAGTGGAATGATGGTGATGTGTCTTACGATAATGTGCAGATAGCATTGAAGAGAATTGTTGAACGTGCGAGTTATATCTACGTCAAGGGAAATGAGAAGAAACAGTGGATCGTGAAAATGATCGACGACGATTCAAAGCCAGTGATTGATCTGGAAGAATTTGGGTGTCCGAGTCTTGGATTCTTGCAATACATCAAAGTAGGTGGTTGGCACGAGGACCATCACGGCAACATAGTTGGATACCGGTGTGCCTGGGAAAACGTCCAGCGACTGAAATCTTGGTTTCTGGAGAACTGTACCGAATCTCTTCATAAATCTTTGGAAATATATCTTCAAGTGGGAAGTTTGAAACTGATGAGGAAGGAGGATATCGCATTTTTAACGAAACAATTCATCATCATTTACGCAGCGGATATCATTAACGAGGTGTGGGAGAAATTATCAGAAGCTATGAAGATAGACGAAGACATCATCAGCCTGAAATATCGTGAACCTCGGCGGAAAGGGGACGTAGTCGATGGACCTATTCCCAATGACAAATAAATTTGTAAATTTCTAACAGTTGAATAAATAATGAAATAATTATTACAACAGTATTATTAACCCTCCTTTCTAAGCTTAGTCTAGAGTAATAATTGAGGCGACACATATATTTGTTGAAAAATCTTTATTTGTAGAAATACATATAATTATACCAATTTCTTTACCCCACCACTTATGGGATTGTATTCAACTACTCGATCGTGTAAGATCAAACAGTATGCCGACGTATCGGCAGGGAAGTTGTCTTTAGCTTCAAACTCGAGACGAACGTCTACAGGTCCAAACTTGAGCGACTCGTTTTGTTTCGAGCAGTCGATGACGAATAGGGGAGCGTACTGTAGAAATTCACTCTTTTTCAGCAACGGTTCGGGTTCCTTGCCGTAATAGGAGGTTTGGAAATTGGCGTACATTTCGTATAACAGAGCGTACTGATTATGACTCATATTGAGATTCAGGTTCCCATAGGGATAGCATTGAGAATTCAAGAAGAGTTTCACGTCGGTGATGTTGCAGTGATCGAAATGGCTAGCGTTTCGATTCAGCTTGTTCTTCCGACTTGTTTGGAAACCCAGTATAACGTAGCGGGGTTTCTCCAGCTGAGTCGATGTCTTCACCGTCCAAACGTGCTTCGAGGTAGTGGGAAGTACAGGATACTCGTACAATTCCCAATTGCGAAAACTCATGGAGATCGCCGGATCTTTCTCGATGAAATTCAGCAGTTGTATTTTCCGTTGATCCGCGAGCTTCACATACGGTAACAACCATTCGACCTTCTCAATCAGGATTTTGAATTCCTCGTCTTGAGTTTGTAGAACCGCGTTCGTATCGGTCTTTGAGCGGGTCAGGATCAACTCGTGTTTGGCGTTCACGATTATCTTGCGATAGTCTTCGGCGAACCCGAGCATCATTTTCAGCGGTACGCATACTTCGAAACTACCGGTGGCATCCACATGGTTCACATTGAGCCAACCGGCATTCTCCATCATCCAATTCTGTCCAGGTCTCAGAGAGGGGTAGCCTTTCATAAGACTGGTGAGACCGACGTTTTTGCTCCTATCGATCTCAATAGCATTTATCTCGTAACGCATTTCTTCAAACAGATGACAAACACCGTTGTTGACCAGCGTTGCGGTAGTCGACGGAGTTCCATCGGCCTTGACTATCTTTCCATACACATGCAATGAGCTCTTGCACGGTAATACGCAAAGGTCTTGGTGTTGAACAGCGATACGAATCTCGTCACTGTTATTGAAACTCGATGAGGCATAGGGTTTGTGTGTGTGAACCTCGTAGTGTGCGATAGACTCGTCAAAGACGACGGGTGTTTGAATGTCTAAGATTTCCTCCTCCATGGTATACAGCAGATGACACAGATGCAAACGGGTCTTATTTTGCGAAAATTCCTCTTCCAAAAGGCTTGAGACCTAAGCTTTTCAGAAACAGCACGTTCTGAGGTGTCAGCTCTTTGAGAACCGGTTGACGACTGATGTGTTCGAGGCATCTTACCTTGGTATTATAACCACTTCTGTTATAAACTATTCCCATTATTGAGTCTTGATATGCAACCTTATAGTTATAACCTCTCCACGGAAATTAACCAAATCCCCGTCTTGATCGACTATACGAAGTTGGATATGATCTATGATCCTTACGGTGACTGGAAGGTAAATGACGTGGGACGGTACTTCAACGATCTTATATCCAGGTGGAACCACGGGAAAAAACTCATGAATGGTGTGTACTTTACGCTCATTGACGTACGCACCCGTTGTAATGTTACACTCGACTTGTAGTGCGTTGACTTTAAGAATAGTTACAGGAAGGTCAGACTCGTGAACTCGATCAGCTTGCAAAACTCGTGGAGTGAAACCCAATAGGCTGCCTATAGAATCGCCTGGCATGAAATTTACAGGGTGACTGCATTTGATTTCGCTACGCAGTGTATTATTATTCGGTTTGATGTTGATGGTGATACCCTTATTCGACAAGATACCCTGTACATAACTCTCTATATCCTCTATTTCATAGCTACCGGTGGGTATGGTGACTACTTCTTTACCCACGTAAATCTTGTTGTGACCAACATCTACATTGGGAATCGAATTAAAAGTCAGTAATTCAACGAGACCTAGGGAGTAATTCTTGAAAGGGGAAAGTTCGATGGGGGGGAAGTATTGAGTCTCAAGAACCGAGGAGTTCCCCGATACGGTCAGTGTAAACGAATCGTCCATGGCTACTGCGAAAATCAAACTGACTTCGAGGAATTACGCTGCATGTTTATATAGAAACTCGAGACACAAGTGGCCACAGTTGAACGTATCGTAGTCTTGATATCTTTTATGGTTATATTTGACGCTACCAACACCAAGGTATCTGACGAGGTCCGACGGTGGACGAAGGTTACCGAAACTGTCAAAGTAAACTACTTCGTTACCGATCTTTCGGTACGCGACCCAATGTGTTCCAGGACCATCTTTATCATCTAGATTGACGATCGCCGATTCAAGTTTACGCGGTCCATCTTTGGGTAAATCGTTTCGCATGAAGACGCCGCGGAAATGTGGAATGGTCGTCGCGTACTTTAACAGGTCCGCGTCAGTTAGCGCTCGTTGCGGCAGCGTCACTTTTAGTTTTTTGGCTTCAGGTGGAGACCCAAGCCTTTCCTATACGGTTTCAGATGGAGCCCCTTGCCTAGAGCGATAGCTTCCATGGTCTTGTTGTGCCGTTGACTTTCTTCCAGTTGTCTCTTGGCGGAGCCTGCGTCATTCACCGCTTTTGCAATACCTGCTGCACCACCAGCCAGCGCGCCCGTAGCACTGAGCCCGGCAAAAAGGGGTATGAGGAACGGTAAAAAACCACCAACTTTAGCCGGGACAGGTAGAATCCGTGGAGAACGTACATTGCGTTTACCACCCGCTTTTCTAACAGCGCCTCGTGCACCCTTCAATGCAGATTTGATGGCGACTTGCGCAGTTTTTCCTGGAACCATAGACCGTTTGGCGGCATCGATAACCGTTCTCAATACCACCGGCTTCCGCATACCCATACCAAGCTTAGTTTTCGCTTTCATCGTGTTTGTCACTGCCCAGGCGGCTGCTTTTTCACCGATATTTGCGTCTGAAGCTAAAACCCGCTTCCAGGCTCTCTCAGCCAAAATCTTATCTGCCGCACTTCTAGCTTCAAGATTTTCTCGATTCTTCGAGTAGGCGATATCGTGTTCCTTGCAGGCTGCGTCGAGCGGGTTGATACCTGGATCACCGCGCGCGAGTCTTTTCGCTAATTTGGTGCCGGGTCCGCAGTATTGATAACCAGGTAGATGTAACTCTACAGGAAGACTGTTAATGATCCTGTTGACCAGACCTTTCCCACGACGTTTACGACAGGCTTTGTGCACGATCATGGCTGCGCTCTGACTGAGAAATCTTCTTTATAAACACGCTATTTATACCATTTACCGTTAGTCAGAGTCAAGATGAGGTTCGAGGCGCAACCCCTCAAGCTAGGTGTAATGAATTTCGATAAATTTGTGCAACGGAATGTTGCAACTGAAAAACGACACGGTGATTTGCTACCAAACAGCGTGCGCGCGGTGTTTTGCGGTCCGTCCAACTGCGGTAAGACGAACGCGCTGCTCACCCTCATAACACACCCCAACGGGTTGAGGTTCGAGAACGTCTACATCTACTCGAAATCATTGAATCAGCCCAAGTACAAGTTCCTGCAACAGTTACTCGAGGACGTGGATGGCGTTGAATACTTTCCATTTGACGCGCATGAACAAGTAGTCGTGCCAGACGAGGCATTACCCAATTCGATCATCGTCTTCGATGACGTGGCTTGTGAGAAGCAGGATAACATCCGAGCTTTCTTCTGTATGGGAAGACATAAACATGTGGATTGCTTCTATCTCTGTCAGACCTACGCTCGCATCCCCAAGCATCTCGTGCGCGACAATACCAATCTCTTGGTACTGTTCAAGCAAGATGATATGAACTTGAGGCATGTGTACGATGATCATGTGAATACCGACATGACTTACACACAGTTCAAAGACTTGTGCTCTGTGTGCTGGAACAGCGGCAAGTATGGATTCGTTGTGATAGACAAGGACAGTGAGTTGAATGACGGTAGATATAGACAGGGGTTTGACTGTTTTGTGAGCATAAATTGAGAATATTCCGGAAAGTAGAATCAGTAGCCTCTCAGATACAGCTGCGTTAACATGCAGAAAATTCGTGAACAAAAAGAAGTGTTGCGTCATATCGCTAAAGCTAGCGCGGCGATTCGACGTAAACACCGAATGATAAAGTCGGGTAGGGAGACCGCTGAGCAGACGATGAACGATGTTTTCAAACCGGTAGTAACTCCGCTGCAACAACTGGTAAAGGTTTCTCAAACTGCTGTCAAGCCCATCAAAGAAGAAGAACCGATCAAAGATGAACCTCAAGATGATTCCTTTTTAACAGCAGATGAGGATACGACTATACAACCGACGGATGAGATTCTTGAACAAGATCAGGTTGACAACGAGTATCTCGAAATATTATGGGATGAGAATAGAAAAAAAGATCTGGATAACGTGTACGGTGTACGCAGACTTGGCGACGGTAGGTTAATGATGGGTGACGCACCGATAAGTTTTGAGAGTGACTCTATTTATGCGGGTGACAAACGTTATACAAAGACCGACGGTTTGTTGGAACTACTATTCAAAAAGATACCCGATGAGACCCACGTGAGTTCGGATGATATCAAAAATTATAAACAAATCGTATTTGCCACCAACGCTCATCGAAAATACTTTAGAAGTGATCAAGCTATTCGAGCAGTGGATAACCTCAAGTTCAAGAAGTTTATCGCCACCGGGCCACTTCCACGCACGGGTGGAGGTGTGCTTCCACAGCTCATGGTTGCTGAAGAGGGTAGAGGAACGGATTACGTTCATTGGGACGATCCCAACGAGCTGGTGGACCGTCTTCGTTTGCTCTTGGCATCCCAAACAGCTGGAAACTCAAGTCACAACAACGAAATCGTATCGATAATCGAAGAATTGCGTGAAGCTGGCATCATTCATTAATCAACCTCCCATCGTTTCCACCGTCATTTCCAAAATGAGCGTCGATGTGTTTGGACGACAGTTGGACAAGAGCGCAGCTCCAAGCAGTCGCGGTCCTCCCGGTATTGGGTTTAAATTCACCACCGACGGGCATTACGATATAGATAACAAGAGACTGTGCAACGTTGCCAATCCTGTACAGCAAGGGGACGCTGTTACTATAAACCTCATGCGTCAGGAGATCGACGTTGTGAGAAACGAGATCCTCGCAATGATACATGTCTTGGACTCTCGCATAACGGATGCTCCGCGGAAGCTAGGTGTTGATATCGAAGCAGTACAAGACTTGTCGACTCGCACCTCCAAGATCATTCTCGAGCTGGACACTAGGCTAACGGTGTTGGAAAATGAACGAGAAAAAGCTCACGCTCGTGACGGAGCTGCATAGACCAGCTCGAAAGAACTATCAACGTCGTCGTGTAGATGTTCGCGGTCTGGATGAAACCTGGCAAGCGGATCTCGTAGACATGACACTCTACGCGGGAGAAAACAAAGGCTACAAGTACATGCTCACCGTCATCGATATATTCTCAAAGTATGCCTGGACCGTGCCAATGAAGAGTAAGACTGGTAGAGATACCGCAAATGCTATGGAATCTGTACTCGTACAGGGACGTACCCCGAAGAATTTACACGTTGACAGAGGCGGAGAATTTTATAATTCAAATTTCGACTCTCTCATGAGACGATATAATATTCAATTATACTCAACCTTTAGTAACTTGAAGGCGTCGATCTGTGAGCGCTTTAATCGTACGCTGAAAAACAAAATGTGGATGCAGTTTAGTCTGCAAGGAAATTACAAGTGGATAGACATTTTATCTGATTTGGTTTCGGCTTACAACAACTCTAAACATCGGACTATTCACATGAAGCCAAAGGACGTTTCCCCTAGAAACGAGCGGACATTACTGCAGACTGTATACCAAAGAGTTCGAGTCAGATCTGACAAGCCGGCAAAGTTCAAAGTTGGAGATAAAGTCCGAATCAGCAAATACAAGAATGTTTTTGAGAAAGGATATACGCCAAATTGGACAACTGAAATATTCACGATCATCCAAGTAGTGAATACTGATCCAGTAACGTACAAGCTTAATGATTATCAGGATCAGCCCATAGCGGGTGGTTTCTACGAACAGGAACTTCTCAAAGTTAAGAATTCCGACATCTACCTGGTGGAGAAGGTGCTCAAGAGACGTGGAAACAAGCTATTTGTAAAATGGTTAGGTTTCAATAATACACACAATAGTTGGATAAATAAGTCTGACTTGTAAGGTTTATTAATAAAGAAATAATATTTGACAAGTATACGTTTATTTATTCTGCACAGTCTTATCGTAACCCCACGGAAGCGTGTCCGTCGTGTCAGGAAATATGATCCTCTTGTCGTCGTTCCAGCTCAGCGCTATCTTCCTCTGCGACACCGTATGAACCTGATGATTTTTACTTTGAATTAAATTTTGTCTTTTTGTCAGATTTCGATGCTGCAGAGCACATTGTAGGTAGTCATCGAACGTTATGGTTCTCAGTGTTGCCCCTTTGACTCCCTTAGCACGTTTCTGCTCTCTATTTTCACCTAAAACCTTGAAGGAATATAATTTAGCTCTTAAGCCTACAAACTCAGTCATTATCTTTCCATTATTTTCGTCTTTCATTAATCCCAGTACTTTTTTGTTAACCAGCGGCATCTTGTAAATATTTTCCGAAGGATAGTCGGAGGTATCGAATCGGTCCAAATCGCGTTTCATGAGCTCGTATATATCGGGTACGGTAAAGTGATATATGAGACTATCCGTGTCGGTGTACATAAGCTTTGCTTGGTCACCAAATCTGCTTTTTATGTAATTATAATGAAAATCATAAATGTAGGTTTTAGCGAGATCCATAATAGAAAATCCTCCGTATATAGGTTTATTGAATTTAATTTTCGTTCGACTTAATTCGATTATCGTCATATCTTCACCGAATATAGTACTGCTATGAAAATTAGGTTTCGCGATAAGCGCTCTCGCACCGTATCTCCCATCCCACTTTGTAACTAGCCTCACGTCTCTATGTTTTCTAACGTTTTCCATGGTTTTCCCGAAAACAGCGTTATTCATAAGTTTGTAAAAGTTCTTTTCGAAGTCGTTGTTGGACTTTTTACGCAATTCAGTATTCAAATTGATATATTTTTTGAGCCACGGTGCTTGCTTAAATTTCAATACTCGATGGATTTTCGTTAACTTCATACCTAAACTCAAACACTGCTTCAAAACCTTGTAGTGTATGACGTATTGCTGTTTTGAGAAAAGGGTGGTTGTTAATTTAGAATTTTTGCAAGTCGAAAGAGGTGGGATGTAATGCTCCGGACACAACGGTAAGTCTTTATGAGAGTCCTGAAGTTCTCGCGGATATTCTAAATCTACCTCAAGTATGTAACCTATGGAGGATTCATCCGAGACATCTGAAACATCGAGTTGTTCGAAATTCGACATCCATTCGAAGGAACTACACGGTAGGTAATGACTCATAGCTGCACCATATAGATTATTAACATCGAAATACATGAGGTATGATTCTTCTCGATTCGGATCGAATGCTGTCCCCATGTATCTGTTGTTAGCTTTAGCGTATCTATTAGAGCATTGAGCTACACCGCCGCGAATGCCTCTTTCTATAAACATCAACATATCAATGTCGACGAGGAGCTCGAGTTCAACACCTGTGCACTTGAGCATCGCGTCAAACGATAGGCCCGGCGCCGTATAATAATGTAACGGATCTAACTTATAAGTGGACCAACAATTACTTCTAAAATTTTCAAAAACATCCGCTAAAAGGAGCACATCCGTTTGCAGATACAAGTCCGAATATTGACCTAAAGTTTTGACTTGAAAAGTTTGCCAAACATTACACGCGTGTAAATAATTATCCTCTGAAATACCCACATCATTTAATTTTGAATAAAATTTTTCTATAGGAGGTAACTGTGTCTCTTCAAGGCTCTCCCAACTGTCTACGTACTCGTAGGGAAATACACCTTTCCTCGTCAATAACTGAAATTCTTCCACGCTTCCGCAATGCTTACGCGTGATTAATTTCTGCTCGTCGTTTAGATAAGACGCTAATTTTTCTAGACTGCCCGGCATGAATCTGAACGAATCAATGAACCTGAAATGTATAGATGTTCCTTTCACACTCTTTGTAAAGGAAATATATCTGTCCTTGTTGATCGGTAAGAGACTCATCGAACCTTCAAAAGATGTTGCTAACGTTTTAATCAAGAAATGTGAGTCGTAACCTGATAAGTTGTGAAAGACCACCGGAATGACGTGTGAATCTTTGTAATTCAAATTGCAACCTTTGTGCGCTGCGCCACGATATTTGCCTGTGAAATGACAATGATCGCGATGTTTCACCTCTTGAGGTCTGAATGGTTTTTCACAAATGTGACAAGTTTTAGCTGAATGAAATGCTTGTTTCTGGGAATGACTCAACGATTCCATAGGTACGACACACTTGAAATAAGGTTCCAAAGCTTGAGCCAATTCTTCCAACTCGTTTACGAACCACGCTATACAATCCTTTCCACGATTGATTCTGAATTTGGAAACTGAATCGTTGAAGGTGCAATGTAAATAGTAGGCAATACTGTATGGGACATGTTTTTCGTACACCCTCCTATTATTCTCAGACGTATCGTTAACCGGTTGCAAGAGACATTCCAGATCAGCGTAAATACAAAACGGAACATTTTCTTTATGTTTGAAGTTTTTGAATTTCAAGATCTTATCTTTTTCGTTCGGTAATATCACTCTGCATTTATTTAAATTCGCACAATCTAACCTGTGTTTTGTTAAACAATTTTCAGTCTGAAAATGACTCAAACACCTGTCACACAACCAGCTACGATGGTCATGCTTTGAAATTTGTGAACTCAACAATTGAGATAAATTTTTGATCCATGCAAAATGATATATTGTATCGTGAACGTTATCAATTTCGTTTGACTCGATATCAGTTTCTAACATCAGAAGATGTATGGTAGACTTGTCTGATTTTACTTTACTCAAATAAAGAGGTACTATTTCATGTTCATCTATACCGTAAACATTGATCGTAAGATCATTCAATTTTTCAAATGTCGAAATTTTATCGAGACCTATGGGAAAATTCAAACCTTCATACCTTAACGATGTGCTGAAATGCGGATAAGAAATCGTTCTATTTACATGATTAC
Organism: Tenthredo notha; assembly: GCA_914767705.2. Classification (NCBI taxonomy): domain Eukaryota; kingdom Metazoa; phylum Arthropoda; class Insecta; order Hymenoptera; family Tenthredinidae; genus Tenthredo; species Tenthredo notha. The sequence goes on from OU611923.1 coordinate 748,631, forward strand.
CTGCTGGGTGAAGAGCTGCGGTGACTGACCAGAGAAAACAGTACGGATCGTCGTTCATAATATTTACCACTGCCTTTTTATCTTGTATATACTTCGGTAATTGCATGTAAGTAGATATACCTCCTCGCAGTGGTACATATTTGTTGATATTCACAGCTACGTTTATAATTTCAGTCAACGACCATCCCGAATCCTTTTCCTGGAAGTCTTCGATTTTGACTAACAATTTCTCCTTCGCGTTCTTGTCAAACCATTCGTTGATGTTCGTCGCTGGGAGAATAGCTTCGTTTTTGGTATTGAAAAACTTCATTTCTTCGATAATTTCACCACCTTTTACAGTTTCGAATTTGCAGGACAACACGACATTTACTTTTAAGTTTCCTTCTTTTCGAAGAACATTCTTCAATCTGGAGACTATTAGCTTTTTCGAATCATCCAAAAAATCTTTCACATCTTTGTGCTGTAGATTCGCTATGATACCAGTTCTTAATCTTCCTTTGAACGCTGACTCTAAGTCTTCCCACTTTACTCTGTCACTTCTCCTCGGTCTTCTCACACCTTCCCCTGTTTTGAGACACTGTTCAAACCGCGCTTTCAATGATTTTAAGATTCCTATTGTGGTTGAAATTCTTGTTTTTTCTCCGACCGTTGAAGCGGATTTTCGTAGAATTTTGTTTAAAAGCCTGATGTTATGAGTTCCATATCTAATCCACTTCTGTGTTTCCGTAATCGATGATTTCTCTTTCAGAACTTCATAAGCATTTTGCATAATGCTGATAAGTTGACGACATTTAGCTGCGTCCATTTTCGTGATTACTAACAATTGTATACTGCAAAAGCTTAAGCTCGAATGGTTCGTGGGTACTGACGGAGGATCATTTTATAGACCAACCCCGCTGTCAAATTCTGAGAATTGCGTAATTCGATACCTTTATTCTGTTTGTGTGAAAAACCTATCTCCTCAATTTTCTGAATACCAAGACATACCGCTGGTAAAGTGATAAAATTTATTCACAAAAGATATTCTAGAATATTCGACACTTGGTTCATGATTCAACGATCATGGAAGTTTCCAACGTCTTTTCACTATCGTATTAGTTACATCGATAAGTCTGAGAAAACGTTCAAGAGTTTTGCGCCACGATACTCAGTTACATGTCTTGTGACCAGGACCAGTTCACGAAATTGCACGCGTCGCCCATGTTATCTTATTTACGATTCTAACTCTAAACATGAGTGGTATATAGAGGGTCTGATCCATGCACCAGCACGTCAGTCTTCAATTGTCCGGTGAAGTGTCAAAGTAAGTGATCAGGATTTACTCTAATATTCTGAAGCATTGAATACTACTACAAATTTATTTTTTCATTGTTCAACTTGAACAAAATAGTATACTTACCTGCAGTAGAGTTTTTCGTATTATTTGTAAAATTCCGCAACTTTCCGTGTGAAAATCAAAATGATTTTTCAGTGAACTTTGTTACGCGTTTTTCTTCTGATTACGCATGAGAACAACTCTATCCAAAATTATATTTTAATTGCATTCTCTTACTCTGTTTAGCCTTCCGACTTGATACAAGAGAAATCTTCTCTATTATCTTCTGGTTCGATAATTACCAACATCGTAAATAAAATGGGTAAGCGAGTGATGTATTCATAAATTTCTCATACTACTCGTATACTATAGCAACTAGATACGACTTGTTGGAGAGGAGAGTCACATGTTATCACTAATAATTGAGTGAAATTTTGAATCAAAATAATAGTTTGTTGTATATAGTGATGTATATGTATTTGAACTTCTTTTGCAGATTTTACAATAACTCTGCCGATTGAATGGGTGCAGGACGCCTCAGCGGCGGAAATGGAGGAGCTTATGGACGCCGCTGAGGCGGCTGTTCAGATACTCGGGCAGCATCCCTGCTCCTATGTCTACATGGCATATAAGGGTGTCCTGGCGCGGTTGCGTCAGGACGCCCAACATTGGATCTTTGAGAGATGTTAGGAGGACCATCTACTCATACCAGCGAATAAATGTGCGAAAATGTAGACTTCTTACGAACATAACATCTCGGACCTGTTTTGAATACAAATATATAATGGGCGAGAGAGTTTCGCTTGATAACTTCGCAATAATTATTAGATTCGTCTAATATACATAAATAAATATATATAAATACATATACATTACTATATACAACAAACTATATATATATTGTATAAATATGTATCAGAATAAAGTAATTTTGACGTACGTTTCTTTTACCACATGTTGAACCACCTAAACATTCATATTTCACCTATCCTAAAAGTCTTATCATCCAAATTCATCTAACGAAAAAAAATCGAAGATATCAAAATAATTAAAATCATTGATATAAGTCTTGAAGGATAAAGTAAATTAGTCCTTATTTAATGAAAATCTTTAACAATAAAATAAAAAATTCACAAGTAAATTGACACTTTATACCATAAGATATATAGGTGAAGGGTTTATATTAAAATGATAGTAGACAGGCTTTGAGGAGGTGGTGCTTGACTTACTCTTTAAATAATGAACGTATAGTTTTTAAATAATTTGTTTATTAAATCATATTCACATGATAATCATAGACAATGATAAACATTTGGTATCAAAAATTTGAAATACAGTTAAAGTTTATAATGATAATCAAATAATACATGCATCTTATATTGAAGATTTACAACAACTACATATGATTGAATTCAATTTGGTTATACGGTCCACCAAGATAACGCATCTGCAACCGATTTTCATCACTGGCCACCACCATTTTCTGGAAGAGATCCTCGTCATCCTTGAAAATTCTCATCATTCGTGTTGGTAAAAACACAGAGAACGAGTTGTCCAGATCTACCGTTACCCTCTCTCCAAATTTAGTCTGTACTCTTTTGAGGTTGGTGATTTGATAGTTTTCATATACCTCCAGCTCTGTCAATTTCTTTGTCGGGAGGAAATCCTCCAAGCGGCCCACTTTGTTGATTTTTGAAAGGTCCATCTTGTAGTTTTAATACAAATTTATGTTTTCGAATTTTCTAGTCAAACGATTGAGGTCTGACTTAATCTGGATCAATTTTTTTACTTCTTGGATGTCTTTCAGCAGCAGCTCTATCCTCACTTTTAAATTTCGATGCTTCTGCGTCAGGATGCTTCGCATCACTTCAAGAGTGGTATGAAGACTAATATTCAGCTCTAAATTTTTCTCTCTTTTATAGTCCTCAACCCTCCAGCGATCTTCCAGAACGTTCGAAAAACAGAGTCGATTCCGAGAACTATTCTTCCGAGAATCATCAGGCTAATTCCCGAGTAACTCGATCCGATAATCATATTTTTGCATTCCTAAGTAACTCGATCCGAACTTCTCACAGGGTGCCGAATAATTCCAGGAACTGTTTGTACGCCCGAAATTTCCAGAATGATCTTGGGAAATCAAATTCTCACAGGGTGCCGAATAATTCTAGGAATTGTTTGTCCGCCCGAAACTTCCAGAACGATCTTGGGGAAGCTTCTGGAAGATTCTGACGCAGGGGTAGAAATTTTATATCGGGATGTGTGACGATAATTCGAGGGTGTGTGTAGTCAATTTAAGGGTGTATGACGTCATATTAAGGGTGTGTGACGTCATATTAAGGGTGTGTGACGTCATATTAAGGGTGTGCGACGCCATTTTGAGTGTGACGTCATCACCAGGGGTCCGAAGACTCCCCCCTCACACGGACACGGGAGAGTGCGTGTGTGTGCGTACGTGTACGTGTGCACTAACACGCGTTGGTCCAGAACCGGCCTTGTTTATCTACTGATGCCGAGAAATCTAAGAATATTGTAGAAAGAAAAAGTAATGAATGCAAGAAACAATCGGAAGAAGACTCAAAAAAAACGAACGTCTCGACGCTTAATAAGAGCAGCAGTACTGTTAATCCGTAAGCACATCATGATGTATTGGTCTCATCACTTTTAGTGTGTAATAAACTTCAATACAACCGAAGTTATAATTAAAGAATAAAACGATGCAAATTATCTCCTAGCAAATATTTATGCGCTGTAAGCATTTAAATTCAGAAATGAACTATACATTTCATTGATATCATGTATATCTCTAAAATTTATGTCTAAAATTTCCAATAAAAATTGAGGAGCAACAAATATATGGGAATTTCTCATTTTAGGTTTTCATTGGAGATCCCCAATTCAGCTGTTGAGATTACCACTCAGGTTACAACTGAAATTCAAACTAAGACTGCAACTAAGGATATTAAATCCGCCCCCCCCTCAAAAAAAGCGGCGACAGTTTTAGCTAATATTCGAGCAAAGTATGACAGTGAGAATAATAAAAAGCTTTCGGCAACTGCTCCTCTGGAATATTCGGCTATATTCTTCGACAGTGGTAAGAGTACGGAGAATAGAGAGAATGTTCCGCCTGAGACTAACGTACAAGAGATAAGAAATCCGCTTCATCTGAAGCATAGTACTAATACAATAGATCCAATCGACGAAGCAAGCTTGCGAAGATACATTGAGAAACAGTTCGCGTGAGTCTAATGATATGTGTAAAAACTATCTTGCGGATGAAAATCAATTGTTAAATAATTCTTATGTATTTGATTTATAAGATTCCTGATTATTACAACTTAATCGACAATGTTCTATCAATTTTTATATGTATATAGGGAAATCAAAAGTCAGAATGCAACTGTGATTGAACAAAACAAAGAAATATTGAACCGATTAACAAATATGAGTATAGACCAGGAAAAATTGGGAAACACTACTTTATATGAGCCGCTGCAAGGTTTTCCAATAAGCACGGTCGCACAATTTCAAGAATTGGACTCTCCTACAAACAAGCAATCACGTCGAAAAGTAGTGAGTAGAGAACTCACTTGTTTTACGGATTACAAATAACGCTAATGAGTATACCGCGAGGACCAGGTGAAAGAGAATGGTCGGTCCGCCCAGACACCTTATATTTCGTATTTTCATGGGGATAGCCACTCGTTGCGCTGAAAAATATATCCTGGGGTCGAAGCTATCGACCACGCGCCAAAATCACCCTAAGGATTTTCTGCGCAACGAGTGGCTATCCCCATGAAAATACAAAATATTAGGTGTCTGGGCGGACGGACCATTCTCTTTCACCTGGTCCTCGCGGTATTCTAGGCTGTTGCGAATAATATACATATAAATGAACAAATATTTCAGCATGACCATTTACTTCGCTTGGGGGGAAGCAAATTAAGAGAATTTCTAAGCTGCGGATTAAAAGAAATTATGACTGACGAATTGGTATGTCAGTTCACTTGGCACGAAAGTTCACAGACTCAGCAACTTGGTGACACTAAAGTCTCAAATATTCTGTATCGTAAGTATTTTTCATTAAGTTGAACGTCAGTACTATAGTATCACATATATAGTTTGTATATACATGTAATTTTTTGAATAATAAATATATCAAATATATGTTGTATAAGTTCCACTTAGATTTTTATAAAAAATGTTCATCGGATTTATGTGTTACACTTTACCAAAGACTGTATTTTTTCCAGAAGCAGCAGTAAATTGTCCCCTCTTCCAAGGTCCGGAAAACAAAAGCATTTTTAAAGCCGAAATGCTGCAAGCTCTGCGAGCTACAAAACAGAGGTTTCGCAACTCGCGAAAGAAATCTTTATCTCGCAGAACTGAAAGAATGGAGGAAGAGGAAGAAGAAGAGACCGAAGAAAGTATACAACGGAAAATATCCCAGTTACAAGAAATGGTGCCTGAGTCTGACGCTGATGACGAGGACGAAGAATTTGATGCTGATAATTTGGAGGGTGATGAGGACTGAGGATTTTCACTAATATTATGGATCAAGCTTGTTATCAACATATTATGTTCTTCGGTTGTGTTCTTCCTTTAATTAACATATGAAAATGATTATATATCTGCTCGTTATTGTTTTGAAAAGAAAAAAAATATGCAAACTGTATAGTATAGTTGCAGGCAAAGTTTAAAATAGTTTTATCACGTAGTTTATATACTTTACATATAAGTTCTTAAGATATACATAATATATATATCCATGGTTTATGGATTTTGAAATACGTATTAAAAACGTACGTTATCACCAAAGGTAATAATATACGCTCAAGGGGGACCTTGACTGAAATTTCGACCAAAAAATAGTTTTTTATTTTTTAAAGGTGTAGAAAAGCTCCAAATAAAAAAAGCCTACGTTACGTTGTAAATGATGCTACTATCTATGTATAGAAAAAAATTCAATCTTCTCCTGTGACAGTGTAGACGCAAGGAACCTTTCGCAAAATCTTGTAGCGCAGCAAAGGAAAGTTTCTGCATAAAGTTCCTTGCGTCTACACTAGATTGAATTTTTTTCTATGCATAGATACCGGCATCATTTACAACGTAACATAGGCTTTTTTATTTGGACCTTTTCTACACATTTAAGAAATGAAAAACTATTTTTTCCAAATTTCATTATAGGCCCCCTTAATGAAGTAGTAAAATTCAGTCATTTAATTCTTCATTTCAGTATTATATTAAATGTAATAAGTGAGCTAGATGTCTAGACTAGTGCATCAAAATATGGTTTGCATACGATGAATCATGACCGTGAAACCAATTTTCTAACTTTTCATTAAATAATTGAATTGCCTAGTTCTAACTATATATTTTTCCAGTATATAATGCTGGCACATAATGGTTTTTCAATAAGCACATACTAATTTTGAATATGTTTCTATCGTCTACTAAACCTCGATTATATAAAAATTTTGCTCGCCTTCATTGAGGCAGTCACTATATTACTGGACATCTACTGCTTATATTACTTAAACTTATTAATACACACGTTCCTATACATGCTTTAACCAAAGTTTACGTAGTTCGGGTAGAACTATTATTTTAAGTCTGTTCAAGAAATAATATTATGTATACCTATATTACTAATATTGGTACTGTTGAAATGAGATACAATACGTGTACACCGTTATAAGTTTGAAACTTGTAATGTTATTGAATATTTTAGAAATATAAGCATCAGCTGTGTTCATCAAAAAATTGAATGGTTAACAGAGGTTCGTCGTAGTATATATACCATATATCGACGCCTGGGCGGAAGAAGATCGTATATCTCTGAAAACCGGTGAAGAAGATCGTAACTCGGAAAACCCGTGAAGAAGATCGTAACTCGCAAAACCCATATAATATTATACGGGTTTTTGCGAGTTACGATCTTCTTCACGGGTTTTCCGAGTTACGATCTTCTTCACCGGTTTTCCGAGATAAGATTTTCTTCCGCCCAGGCGTTGGTATAATATATATACAGGGTGTAACATCTCCGGGGTCTGATCTGGGAGGAGCTTCGACGTGCCAAAGCTCCGCCTTCTTCTATTCATACTCGTTTGCTTCAGAATAATAGTGTGTGATTATCAAGCAGATACCCTTATCTCTAGATTTGTTTACATCCACACGTATAGCACACGAATAGAAGAGGGCGGATCTTCGACACGTCGAAGCTCCTCCCAGATCAGACCCTGGAGATGTTACACCCTGTATATAGTTTTTGATATATCATATGTCACCGCGATAGGCTGTACAATAATCACTATTCATTCAATCAATGTGCAATAAATATTTTTAATATCATATACATATGTCTTAATATTTTTGCTTTTCAATCATTTTTTTCCAAAACTTTTCAATCATTATTCAGAATAAATATTTTGAAGGCGCATTGCATGATCGCAATGTGCCCGCACGCGTGCGAGCGATATGTCCATCATATGCGCGCGCATATGGCTGCTCGTATGCTGGCAACGTCGTGCGGATCAATTGGCACGCGTGCATGCATAATGCGTCGGATATTGCACGCATTTTGTTATCTGGGCTATATATAATTTTATATAATTATATAAAATTATATAAAATTATATATGGCCAAAACTCATATCTAATTTTATATAATTTTATATAGTCATCTATATATAATTTTATATAATTATATAAAAAAAAAATTTCCCGGGTAGGCTCTTTATAATCTTTTCTGAAGTATTTTCTGTAATTATTTTCATTCGATGAAGCGCACTGACTATAAGAGAAAAATTTTCATGCAAACTACACGCACATGTATTGCGTTGTGTTACTTGTGGTTCCACACAATAACGAGGACGATATTTAGCGAATGTCGAATATGACACTTTATACGTACTTTGGGCACAGAACTTGGCGTGCATATCAATAATATTGCAATTCATGTATCGTTTTGCAATTTTTTCACTATAAACCTTTTTTCCCAGGACCAATTTGACTATTATCTTCGAAAAAAGTTTTAATTTGTGACTGAATGAATATTTGACCGGCTTTTGGCTTTTTCATGTACTTTAAAGGGTCTTGACTTTCGGGAACTCTTGAAGCGACTGATGGAATAATATCCTTTCTGACTCGTGATAACTGTCTATATTTTTTAATGATCTTGTTAGTCATTACGCGACGCAAAGTCTGTTTCAACTTATTGCTTTTACTATATTTTTATACGCACATCTTATTTGCTCAACAACAAATTCATGAAATGTCAATTTTTTTCTAATGTCATCATCAACACGTTTTCCTTTTAAAAATCTTTCAACTTTAGATTTTGGAGAAGTAGAAGAGGATAATTTTTTCACTGATAACCCTTGCATTTTTTTTTTAAAGACAGGCAACTTTCTTCGCCAACTGCTCGTTTTTTCTTTTCAATTTTTCATTATCTCTGTAACATTTTCGTAAATTTTATTTAATTTTTTTTTATCCACCAAAGCCTGTTTAGAGATATTTTTATTAGTGTCATTATTTTCGTCGTTCATCTCATTGTTATTTTTGTCCGGAGCATAGTTTTGAAGTTCTTTTTTCTTGAGTCGTGAAGATTGTTGCCACGAATTTTGTAATTTACGTCGAGATCGTTTTTCTCGTTCGGTCAACTGGTCAACAGATTTTAATTTTTTATCAAGCTTCCGCTGCATGTTTCTCTCTCGTTCTTTTCGAAAGTATTCCTTATGAGCTTCTGGGTCTTCTCTTATTCTCTGCCGCCGTAACCTTTCTGCTTCCCTTTTTTTCCGTAAATTTTCATCCTGCTGAATTTTAGTGATTTTTTTCTTCTGTATCAATGCACTTTTCTTACTTGTTGTGGACAGTTTATTAACGCACAAGTTTAGGATCCCAGGTATATTTTTCAGTTTCGTTCGGAGTATTGGAGCCATTTTTTATAAAACTAAAACAACTAAAAATAATAATAAATTAAAACATCAAAAAAATGTGAATTAAAACATTTTTTGTTATTTTTACCATGGTATTGACATCCACGGTACTGTGACGGACGGTGTGGGTAGAGTGGTTAATGATCCGAACGGTTCTTTTGACAAGCGAGGACCTGTCGACTATTAGGATACCCGTCACATGCGCGAAAATAATAAAATTAAAAGAAAAGATCTATCTTGGGATAGACCGGTAAATAGGATCGTTGCCGCCTAGTCCTATACAGGGCTCAATTGAAATGTTTAAACTATGGTTGAGGCTAATGAATATTAAGATGATTAAAATAATAAAATAAAAGGTGATTCAATGATCATGAGAATTAACTGGTAAAATCAAATATATATTCTTGAACGATTATGGATATGAAATATATAATTCAAGCGACTAACAAATGATTGCCGGTTGAACAAATGAATAACATAAAATGTTAATTCACAAATAATGAAATAACGAGATAATATAATGATCTCCGACGTGGGGATCGTGAAGGCTTGTTACTATATAAGATTTATTATTAATGAAAAATAGTAATGAATTTAATAAAAGACTCTTCACGATTCACACGCGTTGATATAATGAATATAATGAAATACTGAAATAATATCAAAAAGGAACTACTGGAATAGGAACTACTGGAACTCTCTATGAAAAAGCTTCACTATCTCTCTCTCTTTAGTGATAATACTGAATCGTATTCAACAATAAAAGAAATCATATATGGCTTTTATAACATAAAATACATATAGTTATTGAATCAAGATCAGTAATTATGTGTTTAGTAATTTATATTGACACAAAGGAGCCTCGTACTGGGGTTAGGGTGAATCCCGAAATTCTATGAATTACCCCGCTCGGCTCGTCAGGTTAAGAATTGTCTCGATCTTGATTCATTCACTATAATAGTAAATGATAAAATTCCCCAATATAGGAGTTTATATTTATAATGTATATGCAACTAATTACGTAATTCTTTAATTTATAGCGATAATATGGTAATATAAATCGAGGTCAATAGTCGGATCTTAATAACTCTTCTATAATAAAAAGGTAACCCAACAGGATTAGGGTGGAACCCGAAATTCTATGAATTATCCTGTTTGGACTTTAGAATTTATGTTCATACCAATCTCGATTTATATTAAAATAGCAAAATAATGCAGTTTGTATGAGTAGCAGTTCAAGCTCGCCGGGTGGTCTCGTTACTAGGAAGGGTTTACCCCGAAATACCTCTTGTATTGACTAGTTACGATATTCCCGTGGTTATACTACTCATGTGATTAAATTATATTATAACATGCAAATGATTAAATTTAAAGAATTCTGGAAAACAGTCTAACGATTTTGAATATATGATTATAAATGAGCGAATTTGTGTGAGCGATCGTGGTTACTTATCTTTGGCTGAGATGGCGTAGCATGGGGCTACTTTCGATATTTAGGAATAAGCCTCCCTCACCTTGAGAACCTCGAAGCCTTTGATTAGCGTAGAATTTAGATTTTATTTATCACGTTTAATGTTCGGAACTGAAGCTAATTAAATTGTTAATATCCACTGATTCGAAATAGTCTGTATTGAATGTTAATTTAAAGTTGGAATAGCAAGATTCTTAAATATTACAAATACTCAAAGCGAGTATAAGGCGGAAAGTGAAGTTATTTTTATTAAAAATTCAAAGGCGTTTAATAGAATAATCGAATTGTGTCTCTGCACTGAATTTAGTATTGAATAATCAGACCACCACGCTGTGGATTATGTCACGATTATTACTTTAGGGTTGACGAGTACTGGGTCCTTTACACTACCACTTTAATTATAAAAAGAAAAGATTGAGTGTAACTCTTGGCTCTATTTAGCACACGGTTCTTTACGTCCACGCACCTCGCGATTTAACAGAAGAAAGACGCTGATTTAAGTTCAAAGGCGACGAGGTCCCCGCGGTTGCAACAATGTATGTGTTACTGCGCGCGTGGCTTAGCCAATTAGGGCCTTGCTTAGTGGCTAATTGTCGCCTGATTGGTTTGAGGGACTACTTGCAGTTAGCGTAGGCGTTGGTCCCTTGTGACGTCACGTGGTCCCATGCTATTCCATGGCTCACCTACAGTCTACTCACACTAGCTTACTTTGAATATCTTCAAACTATGTTAATAACCCGAACTTATATTTGAATTATGAACCGTTAAATAGCTCTTTAGTTTTCCATCATTCTTGCTTTTGAAATCTTATTATTCTACTTCTAGTTAGCTTAATTTCCTTATTTCTTTGGAAATTAGAGAGAGAGCAAAAATTACATCTACGCGCTAGCCTATAGTAGTGTGAGATTGAGGGGTCAGCAAGACTGGGGTTCCAGTGTTGCTTCGCCGTTATCTGCACCTACGTGACTTACGAGCCATTTCAAGAGGGGAATAAACATCCGATAGAAATAATATTATATTTCGATGTGGTTACTTTTTATACTCTAAGTCACGTTCGAAAATGAAACAACAAGTTGTTGAGGTTCAAAGAATTTATAAAATCGAAGAAAGAAAAAGGAATTTAGGATTCCGGGATATATATATATATATGTGTAAAAGAAAGAAGTCAGCAGGATTAGGGTAAACCCGAAGTTCTAGGAACTATCCTGGTTGACTTCCTAAAAAGAAAAATATATACCGAAATCTTCAAAATCTACGCACGTAACAGTACTGACATTTGAAATTATAATTAACCTAACCTAATTTCTTGCACATAACTAAAATGATTTTCGAAATAATTTTGATTGTACACGTAAAATTAAATATATATTCAGTATAATTAATATAAACACTCTATTAATACGCGTAAATTTCAATACCATGGTACTGACATTTAATTTTGTGACTTACCATTTTCAAAACAAAACAACTCATTTCTGTCATAATATTAAGACTAAAAATAAACACACAGCTGTAAACTGTACACAAATAGTCCTTCTTTAAAACGCCGCCAGAGTGAGCAAACGAAACTAAATAAACGATAGCACTTAGGCGGTAAATATTTTAAATTTAAAAATTGAACAAAATTCCAGGACAAAGATCAATAACAATTATTTCTTCTTACCAATCAATATTTTGGTATAATTGTAGCAGAATTTAATGGAATATACAATAGATTTAAGTTATAAATGCTGAACTCTGAATTACGAAACGAGTCTTTAAGGTGCTTCCCTACGCAATTCCACCAGACCTGAAAACATTGGGAAAAAAGGTGTTATTAAACGGAATATCTCTGCCTGGGCACCGAAATCAATGAAACAAACTTCGTCGCGCAATTCTATGCACGATTTCGAACACGTACGACCAAAAAAATGTTTTTTTTACGCGAAAATAGAGAAGATATCCATGTAAAACGGCTTTGAAAACGTTTTACATCTATATCTTCTCTATTTTCGCGTAAAAAAAACATTTTTTTGGCCGTACGTATTTGAGATCATACATAGAATTGCGCGACGAAGTTTGTTTCATTGATTTCGGTGCCCAGGCAGAGATATTCCGTTTAATAACACCTCTTTTCCCAATGTTTTCAGGTCTGGTGGAATTGTGTAGGGAAGCACCTTAAAGAAATTTATTGGGAAACGTAGAATGGGCGTGGCTTAGATATTAGCCATCTACTGGCCAAAAATAAACTACTCAAAGTAGGCTGCTCTGAATTTTTTTTTGGTGGAAATTCCATTTTTATGAATTGAGAATTTTTTAAATTTAACTAAAATAATTTTCAGGTTTATAAAAACACAATTATTTCAGGCACGATCGAGTATTTGTTAATTATATCAACTACTTAGCCTACCTTGAGTAGTTACAGTTTAAGCCGCTAGTTGGCGTATCAGAATTCTTAGTTTCCCAATACATTTAGTTTAAAAAACGAAAATCAGACATGCCACGGTACTGACATTTTGAGTATATTTCTGTAAGTTCTTCATGAACTATGACTACTTATGCTTTAATATACAATGTCAGCGGTAGAATACTATCAAATTTATCATATTTATGATTTTTTGATAAACAAAAAATATGTTGAATAATAAATAAAGTACTAGACATAAAAAATCATAGCTTTCTGAGAATCACCCAAATATCGTCATTATTGATTCAAAGCAAGTGTTATCTTGAAAATCTGGAAAAGTATCTAATTTCATTCAGCACGACAAAATTATTGCGTTGATCCATGATATTTGTAGCTGAAAGTTCTATCTATTCAAACGGAGAGCGAAGTTCAACAATTACTTAGATATTTGAGGTGGTAATAGTTATTGTCCCACCCTGTATATCACAAATCGGATTATTTGAATCAGTTAAATTTGTGTACGAAATTTCGTAGGATTGATAACCGTAACCTATAAGTGTGATGCACAGCTCCATTTGCGTCTATTGTATACCTTTGTAAAAGGGAATATTGAAGTTCGAAAACCTCAATGTTGTCAATAGACTCAGAGCTATTACAATAGAGAATAGAACGTGGGATGATTATGAAATGCATAATTCTTGCATTTGTTCATGCAATTATACATTGTATACAGGGTGATTCACTTTTCGCGCACCACCGTACATGGGTAGTCTTCATGGAAATCTGAGACTGATTTTTCCTTGAAAAAAGTCGTGGGACTAATAGTTATCGAGCTACGGAAGATATGAGGTGACCAATCACAGAACTTATGAGTGACACAGACAGGGCTGACCATTGGTGTAAGTTGAGCGGTTCCTGTGTATGTGAATTATAAGCTCTGCGATTGGTCAACTGAGATCTTCCGTAGCTCGAAAACCATTAGTTTCACGACTTTTAGGTAAAAGAAAATCAGTCTTAGATTTTTATAAAGATTCTATCCTAATTCAGTGGTGCGCTCAGAGTGAATCACCCTGCATAATCATTCGTAGTCATTAGTAGAAACTGACTTGAACATTTTCACACTTTTTTTTTATCATAATAGGTGGATTGACGTATGAAGTAGAGAGGAAGAAAGGAATGTGCCCGCCAAGTATGTAGCTCTTGAAATGATTTTTCAATATCACTACACGAATAAGCGAGGTCCGACTTTCGACGTATACCGCGAGGACCAGGTGAAAGAGAATGGTCCGTCCGCCCAGACACCTAATATTTCGTATTTTCATGGGGATAGCCACCCGTAAGTCGTAGCGCTGAAAATCCCTAGGGTGATGCAACTCGGCAGCCATTGTTGATGGAAGCCGGCTGACTGCCAATACATCGCGGAAGGTAGATATGTGTGGTTATGTTCGTTTATTTGAAGCAAATGATAAATAAAGTGAATATTACCTATGTGAATAAGCTATGAATATTTATCAAAATTTGATCAATCAGTTTTGAATGACAGTAACGAAGACTAATTTATTACAACATGACAATTATCCTTGTTGGGCATTGAATGAACTTTTACTCAGCTTCAATAAAGTTTTTCTCCCTTACCTAGTTCAATTTATTGAAGCCTCAACCCCAGGATACAATTAATAATTTCGTTTAAATTGGTTCTTCCCGATGAACTCTTTAATTCTAATTAATTTCCGGTTACAGCTGAGGTTAATTCGTTGATAGATATCATTCAAAACTGATTGATCGATTTTTGATAAATATTCATAGCTTGTTCACGAAGGTTTTATTCACTTCATTTATCATTTGCTTCAAATAAACGAACATAACCCCACACGTCTACCTTCCGCGATGTATTGACAGTCAGCCGGCTTCTATCAACAATGGCTGCCGAGTTGCATCGACCGCGCGCCAGAATCACCCTAGGGATTTTCCAGCGCAACGAGTGGCTATCCCCATGAAAATACGAAATATAAGGTGTCTGGGCAGACGGACCATTCTCTTTCACCTGGTCCTCGCGGTATACTTGCGGGAAGGGCGTAGTGCTTGGCATTTTTCCTGATTTCACGACAGAGACTGGCGATAGATTTTTCTATGTTTTTCTAGTGGGATCATTTTTGTACTTGGCGGTACTTTCTACATTGAAAATGTTTTTGCGGGGTTTTATATATCGTTTTAATAATCGAATCGAAACTCGTGACGTCATTCATCATCTCGTAGATTCATTAGGATCAATCTTCTCGCTGCCTCATACGATTCAGGCCAAAATCAATAGGGGTCGAGATTCCGTTGGAGAGAATCTCCCTCTCAAATCTCAAGTCGATCGATACAGCCGTTCGATAGATACCGTGATCCCAAGAAAGGGTCTGCGAAAAAACTGTCCGTAGAAGAAGAAGAAGAAGAGAAGAAGAATCTTACGTTTTTCATCAACTTTAGGAGTCAATACCTCAGCAACCGCTCGACCGATTCGGTCCAAGTTTTTTCAACTGGGCCATGGGGACTGGGACTCATGCCCTCATGAATTTGACCGAAAAATATACAGTCGTTTGGGAGATATGACGTCATGATTACAAGTATAAGTAGTTGCTCCGGGTAAATGATTCTCAGCTGGCGCTCGCCGGCCAAAGGGTACTTGGTGGCGATTCGCTGCCGCAAATCTTGATTTGATATTAAATTCGTTGATAAATTTTGAAAATAAATGTTTACATCAGGCAAATTCATTTTACTCGCGTTCATTCTTTACCGTGTTCAGTGTGATGATTGCTTTTTAGGTTGAGTATCAAAGCGCGGAAGATTCGGTAAAAGCACCACTGGCCGCCCAGCCCCGCCCGCCGTGCCTCACGCACGCGGTGCGCGCCTGTGTCGGTTTTGCCGCGGGGAGGGAACTGTCTACTTTCACCGAATGTTCTCGGTAGAATTTGACTTCGAAGTAATAAGTTCTAAAAGACTTTTCATAGAACTGTTTCATCGGACTCTCTGTTTCGTCTTAAGCAAGAGCTCCTACAAGAGCTCTTATACCGAAAATATTCCATGAAAGTAGACGATGCCCATCCCACGGTGAAACTAACACAGGCGCGGGAGGGGATAGGCGGCCAGTAGCATTGCAGTCCCTCCCGAACGAGCCTCACGCACACGGTGCGCGTCCGTGCTGTTTTTGCCGTGGGATGGGCATCGTCTACTTTCAAGGAATATTCTCGGTAAAAACTTGTGTTGACTGGGAAGTGTTGTCGATTTTGGATAACAGATTCTGGCAGCAGATTCATAAGGCACCAGTTATTTCACTGGATTGATTGCATCTGATTCATACGTCGCATTCAGGTATCAGGGATAGCCAGTTCCTGATGTAGAACGATAGTCAAACAATCGTTCCTCCGCTATAACTAACAACAATGTGGCTCTGAAAAGTGCGTTCAATAAGTAACGAACATCGTCGAAAGGTCGTTCCTTTGCGATAACTAACAATGAGTGGCTCTGACAAGTGCCGTTTTTTTTTTTTCTTCTTCCTCCGCAAATCCCGGAGGAGAAAGAAAGAGAAAAAGAAGAAGAAAAGAGGAAAAGAAAAAAAGGAATAAAAAAAGGAGAAAAACGAAGATCAGGTCTCCAGGGCTCGTCACTTCCCCGGTATTTTTCGACTCCAAACCCTCATCGTCGAAACAAAAAAGAATTCAATAACTAACAAAAGAGAAAAAACAAAAGAAATGCAATTCGTTAGAAACAAAAGGAGAAAAAAAAGAAAAAGAAAACGGGAACAGAACAGAAAGCAGGAGAGGCTGGTTCGTCTGCCTAGTCATCTGAAATGAATGAATTTGCAGATTACGTTACGTATCTCAAATACCGATAGATCCTCGCATTTCGGAAGTTTCTAGAGCATTCGCCTGGGAAATCAGATCTCGACGGATACGACCTAATACCGTTAGTCGACGAGATCTGTTTTCACACATTCAGAGATAGAGGGCGCAGCCAACAATACTCACGACCCTTCACCGTCAATTGACTCATTTGACAAATTTTACTTGTTCTGAACGCATTCAAAAATTTTCGAAGGGAATACAACAACAGTGTGTCGTACCCTCCCACTTTTAGGCGCGGTGAAAGGCCGTATATCAGCACACACAACCGCTACCCCAATGATGATATTGAATGATATAGATGATATGAAAGCGCTATCCTAATGATGATATATATCCTCATGATATATATCATCAATGATATATCATCATTGGGATAGCGCGATATCATCAATTCTGTTCAATCAGCTGTACCACGTCTCCGTCCTGCACCACGTCTTCGTCCTGGACACGTCGTTCTGGTGTGGGCTTGCCCGTTCCACCTGTGAACGAAGATACGGCTGCACCCAGGACACACGTATCGAGTCACTTTCAGGTGTACCTGATCCAAGTGGCGGTTTCTTTCAGACAGGCGGCCGAACCAGCCTGTCCTCCGCTTATTCGCTAGTCTAAAATTTTTATCTAAACGGCACCTCGTAAAGCACATTCGGCATTTATTACGTTCGCTCGATGTCGCTGCGGAACATGCATTTTCGCAAATTAAACGTCAGATATGAATGTTACGGAAAAGAATAATGCTCACCGTAGGCTTTGAGCGCGGCCCCGCTCAGTGCCAATAGCTCCTCGAGCGCGAGTGACGGCCGGCGCTGGCGAGATGATTCTGAAATGAACGAGAATACAATCGATGCATAATTCATCCAAGAAGTGACAAAAGAATCCCCTCCACTTGAGGGAACAAAAATCGATCGGCGATGCCGCGTGACGATGAAACTTTTGTCCGTATGCGTATGCTAATGATCGTATACCAACTTTCCGTAGCGCGGGAACATGCTGTCTCCAACAGAGTCCTGCCGCGCTGTTGGAAAACAGACCGCATCCCATGCGTCTTCGGAATCGAATGCGTTCTGATTTCTGAACGGGCCCTGAGACGGCACGTTTTCGCACTAAGAAGAGAGTCGGTATACTTGTGTGTATACCCCGCGGTCAGGGGATATTCGTTCGATTAATGGCATGACAACTGGGAAACGCTTGAGAAATGTTTGTTGAGCTCATGCTAAGCTCAAATCTTTAATCAGAGGTTCCCGGGGATGGCGTGATCGTCGAAAAAGAAAATCCCCACGGCACGAAATACCGAATTATGATCCGCAATACTACGGAGTTATGATATGTATATACCTTGTAAATTCGTGGTGGTCTGTGACGACGAGACCGGCAAAATCATCGCGGACCCCGGAGGACTTCCTGCAAAAAAATACAAGCAATTACGTGATGAGCACCACTATCAGCCTGGTTATCAGTTGGGATGGAACACCCCTCTCATACCTACCTGTATTGCCGGTATTCAGCCGGCTTACGGGTATCGGCGTTAAGGCGCCCGAGACTGACATTCCGAATGATGATCCTTCGAAACCTGCGAAAAAGATCAGCAAGAATGTGATTGTGCTGTTACGAGCCAAGCAGATCGGTCAGCCCGCGGATGTATTCCTAAATTCCGGGTTACCAAAAAACGTTAGGGGAAAAGTGGTATGAAAGAGCCATCTCCATTTAATTCTATAGTTTCTGCATGCAAGCGGCTCTTTCCAAACTTGGCTCTTTCATGCCACTTTCCCCCTACTGTCCGATACAAAACCCCTTTGATTTGTATGGATCAAATCTTCCCGTGCGCCGAATGACTCACCCGACCGCTCGCCTTCGCGCCTGACAACGGGGATGGTTGCGTCTCGGCCATCTGGATCAGTGTTCACCACTGCGAAAAATTGAATTACGAATAACTTCACACTCCGCAAAGGTGAATCGATAAGCAAAGGCGAAATGGCAATCGATCTTCACCCATTGCCCTTTTCGTCTTCGATCACATACCTTGGAACCTGTTAACGGGCGCTGGCCTCGTCTGAGCCCCCGACGCGGTGTTCTAAAATTTCACGATGATAATTCCAGATATGAGAAAACAGGAAGAAAAATCGGGTTGATCGTCGTATCAATAAACTAATCATTATACATAGTTATTGTATATAGTATACATACCTCCCTCCTCATTCTCGAGGCGTCACGGTCCAGCATCAGATGTCTGAGCACCGACCCAAACAAGTGACGACCACGAAATTTGACGAATGTATAGACGTCCTCCTGGCTGTACATTCCATGCTGCGACGACCGAGAAGACGAAGCAGAGGAACCGAGAAAAAAGTACGGAAGAAGCCAATAAATTCGGAAGCTATACGCACGGAGAAGGAATTGGGTAGACGACAGCGCCAATCTCGATAGCGGTGGCTTATCTACCACAGGCAACGCCACGCGCTCTCCTTGGGAAGGCTCAGCTCCCAAACAGTAACGTTGCGATACCTTGATGCGAGGTATACCTTGACACGCGTATCGCAACGTTACTGTTTGGGAGCTGAGCGTTCCCAAGGAGAGCAGGTTGCGTTGCCTAACAGTACATAAGCCACCGCTATCGAGATTGGCGCTGTCGTCTACCCAATTCCTTCTCCGTGCGGTGGCGAGCATGATATGCATGGTATGGACGACCTCCTTAACCATGACAATCGATTTGTGCAATTCTGAGTGTATGGCGTATTACATACCGTTCTCGTGGCGTAAATCGCGTGAGCGATTGTGAAGATGCCGCAATCATTTGACCCCGGATCTTGCTGAGCGCAGTCTCTGACCTGCCGGGTGAAAGAACGTAGAGGATGAAAAAAGGTTGAGTATAAAAATCAACAAACAGCGCGACAACAATCGCGGGGGCCGGTGCACTCGAATCAATCGGAAATACGATCTTATGGTAATACTCACGTAAAGATTTGTGGGGTGCTGTGTCACCGCCATGAATAGAGGGTGCATGTGGGGCTGTAGTTAATCATAGAGTCGAATATATGCAATCTGCTGTAAAGAAAGACAGTGGAAGAATTAGGTGATTCATCGAGCTATCGATGAACTTGGAACAAAATTGGTAAGAAAATTTCAATCCCGATTTTTGGTCGAGAGTGACCCTGTAAAATAGTCGTCGTCTATCCTGTTACACCTCGTATACATATTATGTATACAGAAAGATTATGTAGAAAGTGCCCGCCTGACTCTATGAACCCGCGGCTTCATCTATACAGACCATGTCACCACTTTCGCAATGCTTCTCGGCTGCATAGAGTCAGGCGGGCACTTTCCCCATAATCTCTCTGTATGTCTAGGTACGCTCGTATAGGCGTGACGGCGATTGCCTTGGGATCAGTCGGATCGGCTTCCACAATCAAGCTAGGAGCACAAACTTTTCGTGTCTCGTATTTCGCCTCACCTACAGGCGTCGCGATCGCTCACACATAGCCGTGATTGGTCGGCGCTGCGTGTGGGTGACTGTACGCGGTTCACGATCTCCGTAAGTGAGCCGGCACGAAAAGTCTGTGCTCCTAGCTTCAGGGGAATACCAACTTTCTACATTGTTACGTACTGAAATTGCGGCGGAAATACTGCCAGTATCCAATGTGACCTGCAATAGAGAACGAAAACAAAATCATATATACAGCCTAAACATAATAACCACGCCGTGAGCAACTAACTAACTAACTAACTAACTAACTCTCTCTCTCTCTCTCTCTCTCTCTCGGTGAGTACTCTCGCATGCTTTCTGCTTCACTCCTCATACCTCGAGCGTTTACTGCTGTCTCCTGCCTTCGGGCGTTTCTTTTGCAGACCCTTTGCATGCGCCTTTATGCAAGCCTTCCTTACTGCTTTTGGTTTATCTGTGGATGCCTGGGTTTTTATTTACTGGAAATTTCATTTACTGGCGTTTGAACATAACCTCTCTCGGCTGATGGCATGATATCTCAACGCGACTGACGGCTGCGTTCGATTATCGATTATCGATATTGACGCCTGATCATCTGGGGGTACTGCAACCCGCACCGCTTCTGTATCCGCTGCCTGCCTGCTACCTGTCGAGCATGACGCCAACGCGTGTGTGTCCTGGCTGCGCCTGTGTTGTGGCCAAGGATGCCGTTTTCTGTAAGGGCTGTAACACATTCTATCATCCTGGCTGTGTTAAAAAGAAAACGAGAGCAGCGGGTGACGGCGAATCAGCAGTCTGCTGCCCTAGGACCCCCTTGGAATTCATCCTACAGGGTTCTGCTCCGTTTGCACTGTCACCATCCTCATCAAGGTCCTCGTCTCCTGATCGCAGCTTGCTGGATGCTCTCTTACACGTCTCTCCGGCTCAGACCACTGATCCAACTGTGGTACCTGCATCCGAAACGCAGCTTCGGGCCATTATCGATGAACTTCTGCAGCAAGTTAATGCCCGTTTCGATGGCTTGGCCACGCAACTTGCCTGTCTTCCGATCCTGCAGGCGGAGGTTGCATCCCTTACTGATCGGGTTACGGAACTGACCAACCAAAATCGCACGCTTTCTGCTGGTCTAGAGGAATTCCGACGTGAGCAACGGTCGGGGCTGATTGGCTCGAATCAGCACTCAGCCGAAATCATAATCTCCGGCGCGCCGTGCTTGAGTGACGCTGCCATCCCTGGTGTCATAAAGGATGTTAGCGCGGCAATTGGGTGCAGAATTCAGGAGGCCGATATCGTCGAGTCGCGTTTTCTAATTTCTCAAGCGGCAGCACGGAAGGACACCCCTCGGCCTATCCTCGTCAAACTTCGTTCCGTTGATCTTGTGGATCGCCTCCTAGCTGCTAAAAAAACCAAAGGGCGCCTGCTTACGACTGCGCTCGCCTCGCCGTCTGTTGGCCCTGTGACGGACGGTGTGGGTAGAGTGGTTAATGATCCGAACGGTTCTATTGACAAGCGAGGACCTGTCGACTATTAGGATACCCGTCACATGCGCGAAAATAATAAAATTAAAAGAAAAGATCTATCTTGGGATAGATCGGTAAATAGGATCGTTGCCGCCTAGTCCTATACAGGGCTCAATTGAAATGTTTAAACTATGGTTGAGGCTAATGAATATTAAGATGATTAAAATAATAAAATAAAAGGTGATTCAATGATCATGAGAATTAACTGGTAAAATCAAATATATATTCTTGAACGATAATGGATATGAAATATATAATTCAAGCGGCTAACAAATGATTGCCGGTTGAACAAATGAATAACATAAAATATTAATTCACAAAGTAATGAAATAACGAGGTAATATAATGATCTCCGACGTGGGGATCGTGAAGGCTTGTTACTATATAAGATTTATTATTAATGAAAAATAGTAATGAATTTAATAAAAGACTCTTCACGATTCACACGCGTTGATATAATGAATATAATGAAATACTGAAATAATATCAAAAAGGAACTACTGGAATAGGAACTACTGGAACTCTCTATGAAAAAGCTTCACTATCTCTCTCTCTTTACCAATAATACTGAATCGTATTCAATAATAAAAGAAATCATGTATGGCTTTTATAACATAAAATACATATAGTTATTGAATCAAGATCAGTAATTATGTGTTTAGTAATTTATATTGACACAAAGGAGCCTCGTACTGGGGTTAGGGTGAATCCCGAAATTCTATGAATTACCCCGCTCGGCTCGTCGGGTTAAGAATTGTGTCGATCTTGATTCATTCACTATAATAGTAAATGATAAAATTCCCCAATATAGGAGTTTATATTTATAATGTATATGCAACTAATTACGTAATTCTTGATTTATAGCGATAATATGGTAATATAAATCGAGGTTGATAGTGGGATCTTAATAACTCTTTATAATAATAATGAGGGGTAACCCAACAGGATTAGGGTGGAACCCGAAATTCTATGAATTATCCTGTTTGGACTTTAGAATTTATGTTCATACCAATCTCGATTTATATTAAAATAGCAAAATAATGCAGTTTGTATGAGTAGCAGTTCAAGCTCGCCGGGTGGTCTCGTTACTAGGAAGGGTTTACCCCGAAATACCTCTTGTATTGACTAGTTACGATATTCCCGTGGTTATACTACTCGTGTGATTAAATTATATTATAACATGCAAATGATTAAATTTAAAGAATTCTGGAAAACAGTCTAACGATTTTGAATATATGATTATAAATGAGCGAATTTGTGTGAGCGATCGTGGTTACTTATCTTTGGCTGAGATGGCGTAGCATGGGGCTACTTTCGATATTTAGGTATAAGCCTCCCTCACCTTGAGAACCTCGAAGCCTTTTATCAGCGTAGAATTTAGATTTTGTTTAAATGTTTTAGATGCTTATAACTGTTTTAAATGTCCTGAACTGAAGCTAATGTTATTTGCTCAAATGTCTATTCTTCGTAATCGGATCGATGCACAGATTTGACTGATTCTAATTTTGCGATTATAAAATTAATAAGAGTTGATGGAAGATAATGATAATGAAATTGAATTGAAAAAGCAATGAATTGACAGTAAAGTTATCTTAATAGTACAAATACTCAAAGTGAGTATAAGGCGGAAAGTGAAGTTAATGTTAATTAAAAGTTCAAAAGCGATTATTACAATAATCGACTTGTGTCTCTGCACTGAATTTAATGTTGAATAATCAGACCATCACGCTGTGGATTATGTCACGATTATTACTTAGGTTTAACGGGTGTAGAGTCCTTTGTATTACCACTTGACTTTAGATTTGAATTAAAGGAAGATTGAATACAACTCGTGGCTCGAAGTTACACACGGGTCGATACGTCCACGCACCTCGCGATTTACCAGAAGAAAGACGCTAGTTTAAGTTCAAAGGCGACGAGGTCCCCGCGGTTGCAACAATGTATGTATTACTGCGCGCGTGGCTTAGCCAATTAGGGCCTTGCTTAGTGGCTAATTGTCGCCTGATTGGTTTGAGGGACTACTTGCAGTTAGCGTAGGCGTTGGTCCCTTGTGACGTCACGCGGTCCCATGCTATTCCATGCCTCACCTATAGTCTACTCACACTAGCTTACCTTGAATATCTTCAAACTATGTTAATAACCCGAACTTATATTTGAATTATGAACCGTTAAATGGCTCTTTAGTTTTCCATCATTCTTGCTTTTGAAATCTTATTATTCTACTTCTAGTTAGCTTAATTTCCTTATTTCTTTGGAAATTAGAGAGAGAGCAAAAATTACATCTACGCGCTAGCCTATAGTAGTGTGAGATTGAGGGGTCAGCAAGACTGGGGTTCCAGTGTTGCTTCGCCGGTATCTGCACCTACGTGACTTACGAGCCATTTCAAGAGGGGAATAAACATCCGATAGAAATAATATTATATTTCGATGTGGTTACTTTTTATACTCTAAGTCACGTTCGAAAAATGAAACAACAAGTTGTTGAGGTTCAAAGAATTTATAAAATCAAAGAAAGAAAAAGGAATTTAGGATTCCGGGATATATATATATATATATATATGTGTAACAGAAAGAAGTCAGCAGGATTAGGGTAAACCCGAAGTTCTAGGAACTATCCTGGTTGACTTCCCAAAAAGAAAAATATATACCGAAATCTTTAAAATCTACGCACGTAACATCCTTCCCTTCTTAAAATCTATCAACGTCCTCGTTGATTTAGCTCGCTATGTCCTAGGTTAGGTATAATTATATTTAACTTATGTTCTAATTAGGCGCTAATTCCCCTTAGTCGTGAGTTCATAGCCATGCTGTCGACTCGGATCCAGGATCCACGGGTACGTGGAACTCCGAACGAGCGCGTCAGTTAGGGAAAATCCGAATTGCAGGGTTGCAATACCGAGCGTGTACCTCAGGGTGCTCCACGCACCGTGTCTCCTTTCTCCATGACGTCGCCAGCACCGCTCTGAAAACTCACAATCTATTAATATAATGTACTAGTCTATCCTTGACTTGTTAATGCTGGATTACTATTGGTAATACCTAAGGTATTCCCGAAGGTTATTCTAACCTTGATCTTATACTGTTATGTCAATGTCATCCAACGGGATTAGGGTTTAACCCGAAATTCTAACGAATTATCCCAGTTGGTTTAATAAGTTTGTCTTAATGTTATGTATATTTTTATAGATACCAATACTTATGAGATCATTATGATCGGCACCCTCGGGACAAGGTACCAGAGGCTCCTTCTAATATATATATATCAATCAGGGTACGGTCCGACTAGAGAAACCTCGAAGTGTATTGCTACACTGCCGGCCGTGTTACCTGGATTTTAAAACAACAATGGGGTAGTCCTTTGGTAACTTATCCGTAGGTACCGATTCATCCTGTCACGTCGGAACGATCGAACTCCTGTATCTCCTAGATACAAGCTCAATACTTTTGTGTTGGCCCGTCCCCTGACGACTCCATAGGCACAGTCGACAGTTGGTCTGCCCACGTTTTGACATCCCTCTGCATTGATGAAGGTCACGGATCCAACTTGCCGTAATACTCCACAGACATCCTCGTCTGTGATTCCAGGGTTGTCTCGGCATTCCACATGCTCCAAGGCCCTCATCGATTGCAGGAAGTTTCCCCCCACAGTTGGGTGCATGTTACAGATATATACATGCGTACAGACCGTCAGTGCTTGTAATGGGTCCAGGGAGAATTGGCCTCTGATGTTGGTACATGCTGATAAGTTTAATAGTGTCAGCTTCTTCAGATGTACGGCGATTCTATCGACGAGCACACAGTCCGCCCATCCGCAGTATGTTAATTCCAGCTCTTCCACCGCTTTGATCGAGGCTGGAAGGGCTGGTTGTAAAACAATCTCTTCTTCTCTTAGTTCTACAAAATTTCCCCTTTCGTCATCACTGTCGTCGCTGTCTTCGACTGGGCCGTCCTTATCGCTTCCATCTCCATGAATCTTCAATCTTTTGAGTGTCGACTCAATTCTCCCGTTCCTCGTCAGACCAGCCAGGACAGGTTGATGTCTTAGATTTTCACAGTTAATAATCTCCAGGACTTCTAACCATACTTGGTTATCCAGGAATCTTTCCACTGCTTCCCCTGTGATTTTTGGGCAGTTCTTAATTATCATTTGGGTGAACCCCGTCGCTTCTTCTAGACACCTTCCCGTCAGTGGATTTCCGTGTAGTTCTAAGGTGTTTAAGTCGTTGTTGTTGTTGATCAATGTTCTTAGGTCAGGGTCCACTGGTCCTAAGACTTCTCCTAGTCTCAGAGTCCTAAGGTTAGTTAGGGATGATAGCTCCCGCAGGGCTGCTTCTCGAATCGTCAACGGATGGATATTTATAACTTGGAGATTCGGGCAATGCTTCGCCGCTACCGTCACAATCGTACTCTGTAAGATCGTATCTCCTCCTGAAAAGTCCAGAGTATGGAAATAAAATCCTCCTCGCCTGATCGCCCAGTTATATTTTTCCATCGTGATCTTTGTCGCCCAGCTCGCAGGTTGCTTCCACCTCCAGTCTGTCGTCGTCAGTGTCTTGACCTTAATTTGCGCCATACGACATCCTTCCCTCCAGCGTCGGGACACCATCTCCATGCGGGCCTGATCTACATATGTTAGATAGGAGGCTATCCGCGCCACGCACTCTGGTGGTAATAGTGGTGCCGGCTCTGCTTCATATCCAGGTAAAGCCTGTTGGTGGATCGGGACTAGCGGTTCAGCCATTCTTTTTGAGGTAGAGCGATCATTCCACGGGTCGCAGAATGACGCTCTTATCTTCCTCTTTTTAAGAATCAAGCCTTGCGAACCAGCCAGAGCCCTCGCCGCGTCCTCCGGGGTATTAAACGTTACAAACGCGGTCACCGCCGCTCCCCATCGAACAATAGCTTCCTTCGGCTTAAATTCCTGATAGACCTTTAGCAGATCCTTCTTCTTAGTTCCCTTCGCCAGATTCGAAATGTGCAATCTTGATGTTGGCACTGTATTTATTCCTTCCATCCTTGATACCTGTCATTTATAACAAAAGAAAATGGTTATCTAGACTAGGGTAAACCCGAAGTGCGTTTGCACTGTCTAGTAGTTTCCTTGAAACAAATAACAGTCATACAAAATGTCAAGTAAATGTATAGTATAAGTCTTAATATTCTGTCTTTGTTAGTCATGTTGTTAGTTTGGCGTCGGTCGTCTCGTCTATTTCTTTAATTGGTTAGAGCCTCTTGATCCGGTAACACTCGACTTCCAGCTCTCCCGGGACCTTCAGGTTTTGATGTTTCTTTTATTTCGGAATATGAAACCCTGTTATCCATATCTGGTTTTAATTGAAATGATGTTTCAGTTTCCTCCTTGTTGATCTTATTTCTCCGTTCCTTCAGATCGGTTCCGGTTTTACGCTTGCATTTCTTACAAAGCCTCTTGCGGCAACAAATAACGATGATTACAGTTACCATGCCAATTTCTAGCAGATAACCTCCGTAGACTAGATGTTGTTGATGTTGTTCTCCTCTACGTCGACTGCCTAATTCTTCTAGCTGGTTCTCTACTTCGTATAAGGACTTCCCTAAGTCTATGTCTTCCTTGTGCTGCTTAGGTTTCTCGCTTAAATATTCCAGTAGGTGGTAATTATTTATCACTGGTGAAATTTTACTGAGATTCAAGTTAAGTTCAGGTTGGTATAAGTATTGTTGGTCTTGTGAGAAGACTTCGACTCCAGGCAGGCTTACGTAGTGTGTTTTCCCTGTGCATTTTTCTTTTAGGTAAAGAATTCCTGATCCTTCGAGTGAAATTAATTGGTCTCTAGTATTTGTACAAATAATTTGGATGTTCTCAGGTTCTTTTAATGAGTAGAGCCAAGCTCCTATGGAATTAAGTCTCGTCCAGAAGGGCTCATGTTCAGATTTCAATCTTATATCGCATTGTCGTAACATGTTTACATCCGGTTTTAATAGTAGTGATACTTCGCAAGTTGTTGATGTTGCGGTTTCAAAAAGAGGTAATTGTAGCGGACACATATGGCAATACCAAGTTACTATACATTCTTTTAGGTAGTTCTCGTCCGGGAGGAAATATGTTCGGTGGTCGTTGCTTAACCCGATATGAGATCCCCGTGGTATTATTTGAGCTGAAACCGTTACATTTCCTACCTCTTGTGGGGTCGGCCATGTATGCATTTGGTATAGATGATAGGTTGCTCTTTCTACCAATGGAATGCGTAGGATCACAATGATTTTTCCTTTGTAATACCCCAATTCGGATGTAGCTAATTTCGTAATTTCTTCCCCGCGATATGAATGTTGCGGTAATGGTAGTTCATATATGTTAATTTTTTCGTGAATTTCTCTAATTATTGTTTTAAGTTGTCTGTCAGTGACTAATAATCGATCCACCTTCCCTTCTCGTGCTTTCTGTATCACTTGTATGAATCGCTCTGCACTGTTTTCGTAGTACTCTAGTGTCTTTTCTATTTGTAGGCTGCAATTCCATAAAGCCATCTTGTACCTATTCTTCACCAGGTCTATAGTCATTTCGTTGAGAGAAGAGATAATCCTTTCAATGTTGTTTCTGTTGTTGACTATTTCTTCTTGATGGTCGTCCATTTCGTCATGTAATTCATGTAATTTACTTGAAATTAGGTGAGTTTGATTTTTGAGAATTTTAGTTAATTTGTTTTGATCCTGGTACAATTTATCTATTTCAGAGTTAAAATATTCACCATCTTCTATGGTTAATGTTCCGAATAAAAATTTGCTTGCTGAACCTACAAATTCAAATGGTGCGCCTCTGTTTACTATAGAATGCGGCACATTGTCTATATCTACTATCGAGACATCTACGCTGAGCTCATGTATTTCGTTCCTTAATTCTTCGGCTATTTGAATTTTTTCATCTAGGAATCCTTTACGTAGCAACATTTCACAGGATACATTTAGATATTTAACCGTCTCACAGTTCTTGTATGTGCTTAAGTATTCATCCATGACCTCTAAGAGTTGTTGTTTTATCTTGTCCACATCCAGATGCAATACTAGTCTCCATTCTGCTCTTTTGAATCGAATGTTATGGAGTTTTTCGAAGTAAAGTCCCGGGCTCGAGTCAATCGGTGTTATTACGTAATCGTTATCTTCAGTTGTTGCTGAATCGATGATCTTCATGATGAAAAGGATGGTCCAGATGATCTTCATTGTTGTTATTAGCTCAAAAGTGGATTAATCGCGAATAAAAGTTTTTTTTTTTTTTTTATTTATTTATTTATTTATTTTTTTATTTAACTGGTAAACTATATTTTCCGTATTATATCGAGAATGTCTAATGTTAGTCTTATGAAGTCGTGCTCGCCGTTGTCGATATACGTTGCGTCACCCCAACTAACCTGTGTCGAGTAAGTTCGTTCGTTAGTCTGTCATCGTTGGCAAGTTTTCGTTGGTGAGTTTGGCTCCAAAATAGGACAAGTAAGAAAGTGAATTTTATTACAAATTATTACCATCTGAACGTCTAGGGTTGCCCCGAAGTATCTTCAATACTATCGTTCAGTTAGTAACTTATTAGTTCAATAAGCCAGTTCAACCTTATCTATGTGTTTCACGAACCGCTCACCACTCTCTTTCTGTAAAATAATGTTATTGTTTTCCAGAATTCCTACTATTTTATATGGACCTTGGTACCTTTTACCAAACTTACCCTTCCGGACCTCCACCTGTACACGTGCCATATCTCCAATTTTTCCTGTAAATGGGCGAACTTTCCGATCGTAAAATTCTTTAGATTTTTCTTTGGATAATTTAAGTTGTTATCCGGCTATAGCCTGCATTTCGCTTAACCGTGTTATTAGATCACCCAGGTAGGAGTTGTACGTGACTAATTTCTCATCCGTCGGGAAGGAGCTAGGTGTTCGTGCTATTTTACCGAATACTAGTTCGTGTGGTGTGAAATTCGTTCCTTCATGAACAGAAGTATTGTATGAAAACATCGCAAAGGGTACTATTTCGTCCCAATCATCGAACTCTTCCTTATAGTGTTTAATGTAGTCAGCTAACACCATGTGGCTTCTTTCTAGAGCTCCGTTTGATTGCGGCCTATAGCTCGATGTAGTTATATGCTTAGTCTTGAATAACTTCCCTAATTCCGCGAATAATCTATTAACGAAACTAGTTCCTCTATCGGTGAGGATTACGCGTGGTGCACCGAACTTTAGTATAAAATTCGTTACTAACGCATGAGCTATAGTCTCTGCCTTGATGTTCGGGACCGGCACTGCTATGCAATGTTTCGTAAGGTTGTCTTGAATGGTCAATATGTGTTTATTATTCCTAGTAGTCGTTGGTAAAGGGCCTACAGTATCTAAAGCGATTTTCTCAAACGGTTCGGTTGACGTGTCCGTGATTAACATGGGCTCTCTAGTTTTAACGCGGACTAGCTTGTGTTCTTGACAGCTGTTGCACTTCCTTATGAAGTCCTTTATATCATCACGCATTTTTGGCCAATAAAATCTCTCGCGGACCCTCCGATACGTCTTCGTTACTCCCTTATGTCCTCCTACTAGACTACTGTGCATCTCAGAAATAATTTCGTCCCGAATTTCTAACGGTGGGACTTGTGTTATTCCCGTACATATGATTACACTCGTATCACTATCTTCAAATGTTTCTTTTAATAATTTGGGCCATAATTCAGGAGATAATTCGTCAGTGAAATCTCCTGTTTTTGATATTCTAAATTGTTGTATTTGTAATTGTTCCAAAATTATTTTAAGATTTTCTAGACCGATATTCATATTTTCTACAGAAATTTTGTCAAAGTATTTATTTTTGATGACTATACTGAAAATTTTGTTTCTACCTCGGTTCGTAACTATTATCTGCCCGATTTTCGGCTTTGCTTGTTTTTGTTCTTCTATATTTATTATTTCTAAATCTGATAACAACCTACTAATAGGCGTTGCTAATTCTGCATCTGTTGATGTGAAGTGAACGTAATTATCTTTAAGCTAAGTTAAATTTTCTCTGGTTGTTGTTATATTATTTTGAAAAGTAAACTTTCGCTTCGGTAAATTTAAAGGCGAAGTCGGTTCTACATCAGGAAGTATGCCTTCTGTAATCTGTATACTAGTAGGTACGGGACGCTCAATTAATGGTGTGAGGCTTGGCTCCAAACGTCTTGGTAATTTACCAGCCTTTGATCTACCTATCGTATGTTCAGTCCCTGGGTACGGAGTAGAGAGTGCTATAGGTCGTGGAGCTACTATAGGCGTTGGGAGCTCTACTCTCTTGTGGACCGGCTGACTGATAACCGATGCGTCTCGGCTTACGCTAGCTGTAGTCGAGGTATAGGGTGGCCCCGAAGTACCATTTGTACTGACCTGACTAACAGCTTTTTCAGTCCCTAATTCTTTTGTCTCATACTTCTCTAATAACTTTTCTATTCTAGAATTTAAGACTTCGTCTTCAGTTTCGTCATTGTAAGGGTCGTGTTCACTAATTACTTCGCGTGTTGTTTCGTCAACAATCCTATCCGCGGAGATCGCTCTTGGTAAATCTGCTATCTCCGGGCCATCCGGTTCTTGATCGATTATACTTCTTTCATGAATTGACTTATCGAATCGACTAAATGATTCGCGCAATTCCTTGATATCTATAGGCGGTTTGAAAACTAATTTACTGAACTCTTTCTGATATTTACCTTGATTATGGGGAGATTGATTTAAAACTGTGGGTGCTTCAAAAGTAAATACGTCATCGTCCACGTCACTGTCAGTGTTTTGTACTGGTGCTGTTATTCCTATTGCTAACGTGTCTAAGTTGTATTCGATTTCTTTATCTGAGCCTATGTCTGTCTGTACGTCAGTTTGTTCGTCTGTCTGTACGTCTGGCTCAGGTTGCTGCACCGGCTGCGTATCGAAGCCTAAGCTAGGTAGAACACTTTTGCGTTTCCTATACTCTGGTGGTTCTGAGGATTCATCGTCCGAGGAATCTTCGATAGTTCTCTCTACTATTGGCTCTAATACCTTAGTTGGTTTTATCGCAGGCTGTACAGTAACAGCTGGTTTTGATTTAGATCGCGTTCGCATGGATATTGCACTGGTATTCAATGATGGTATCGTATTTAGTCTTTTCCTAGGTTTTGTTACGGTTGATTTCGGCTGATCTACTGAAACTGACCTACTTATAGTCTTAGGTGGCCCAGGAATTTTTGAAGGCTTAGTTGTTTTACTGCCCTGTTTATTTATTGGGTATAGTGTTGAAGCAAGTTTAACGTCTTCGGTTTTGGTCCTAATGTTTGTGCAAACATAAATTTTGATTCCTGTTCCCGAGAAAAGATAACGAAGCATAGTTCGTACTTTCCCCCAAGGTAGTCGATCTAGACCACAGCCAATTATCGGAATCCGGACTGATTTTACTGAATCTTTTATTAATGTTTCTCTAAAATTTATTAAGCTCAAGTACATGTCTTCACAAGTTGGTTTATCCCAAAAATTTTGCTTAGTCATGATATAATAAATGTTTTGATCTTCGAGAACTAATTTTCCCACTGAATGTAATTTTGCTTGTTTCTTTAACTCTTCTGGTACCCCGTATCTCTTTTTAAATTCTTCGGCTATTCCTGAGCTCATCTCTAAATCTACTGAAACTGCATGCGCATAATTATCTATTTTCTCGAATAGGTCTTCGTGTACCTCCTCAACATCGTTATCTTCCACAGTGGTTGACTTAGTTAATTTTACAAAATCTTTATATTTTAATGTCTCAATTTCTTCTGATTCGATGTTACTCTGTTCTGAACTATCTGTACCTGTCTCATCTGAATCGCTTGACTCATCGCTGGTTATCGGATTTCTAGACAATGCGTCGGCATTTGTATTTAGTTTACCTGGCTTGTGTACGAAAGTATATTCGTAATTTTGCAACTTTAGTCTCCATCTTACTAGGCGTTGACCTGGATCTTTGATAGAATTGATCCAGCGTAATGGTTCGTGATCACTGACTAAAGTGAATTTACGCCCAAATAAATAAGGTCGAAAATGCAAGACCGCACACAAGACCGCTAGGCATTCTTTTTCGGTTGTAAAGTAATTCTGTTCCGCACTTATCAAAGCTCGCGATAAATAAGCCACAGGCATGTCGTGACCGTCCACCTCCTGGCTCAGGACCGCGCCTATTGCATAGTCTGACGCGTCCGTCGTTAGAGTGAATGGTTTGTTAAAATCTGGGTATTGTAATATAGGTTTTTGGCATAAGGCCTTACGTAAAATTTTGAAACTGTCACGTTGCTCTTTCTTCCAAACGAAAGGCTCGTTTTTCTTTAATAAATCAGTTAATGGCTTAGCTTTAGCGGCAAAATTTTTAATGAATCTACGGTAATAACCTACTAGTCCTGAAAATTGTCTAATATTCTTTTGAGTTTTTGGTCTTGGAAATTTCCTTACCGCTACAACCTTCTTGGGATCTGGTTTTACTCCCGTTCTACTAATTACATGACCTAGGTATGCTACTTCTGTTTTTAAGAACTCACATTTGTCAGGTTGTAAGGTTAGATTTGCGTCGGATAACTTCTTGAATAATCTACGAATTTTCCTTTCATGTTCTTCTAAGTCTTTCGCGAATACTACTATATCGTCTAGGTACACAAATACTTCGGATCCCTGCAAGCCTCGCAAGACTTGATCCATGAGTCTTTGGAAAGTGGCCGGTGCATTTTTTAATCCTTCTGGCATTCTTAAACATTCATAATGCCCATTCGGTGTTGTAAACGCAGTTTTCGCGCGGTCTCGTGGGTCCATTTCGATTTGTTGAAACCCACTAGCAAGATCAAAAGTGGAAAAATACACCGCTCCTCCTAGGTGATCCAATGTATCGGTTATGTTAGGTAATGGATATGCATCACCTATAGTTTTATCATTTAAAGCTCGAAAATCCATGACTATTCTCCACCTCGGATTTCCTTTAGAATCAGGTTTCTTGGGGACTATCCAGAGTGGTGAATTATATGGTGAACTCGAGGGAGTTATCATCCCGTTTTCTAATTTAGTTTTCATCTGCTTTTCAATTTCTGCTTTATGAACCGGCGGGAAACGATATTGACGTGTGTTGATCGGGATATCATCTACGGTTGGAATTCGATGTTTAACTGCGGATGTTGCTTTTAATTTGCTTCCCGGTAAATGGAAAATATCAGGGTGTTCCTCGATCAAATCTAACACATGAATTCGCTCCTCGTCGTTCAAATGATCTAATCTTAATTTTGATTCTATTTCGGCAACCCTATCCGTGGACGTGAATTCTTGTTCTGAAAAATCTGAACTCGAATCATATCCTATTTCTTCAGGAAAATTATGGTATTCAAACGGTGTGACTTCCTGGGGAGAGATCTCCACCTCGACATCTTTCTCTAGCGTATTAATGGCCATTACACGGCAGGCGCCATTGCTTACGGTGACGGCAGCCTCGCCTATGTATAACCCTTCCGCGATCGGGATTCTCGGTAGATACCCCTCCGTTCCCGTGTAGAAATTCAACCATGGTACTGATCGGGTTCTGGCTAGTTTGCCAGATTACAAATGGGGCCCAGATCTGGCTGAAGTTGTGGCGCCACGCTATGGTCCCGGCCAGATGTTCATGTTTTAGATACAGCGCCCGATCAGAATCTGGTCAGGCTACCTACCATGGCACCCTACTTGCGCCACAATTTCTGCCAGGACCGTGCCCGAGCTGGCACTTTTCTACAAATCTGGGTGTTTGGGATATATGCAAATTAAAATAGTCCATTTTCAGAAATTGAGTTTTCGTTATTTATTGCTTAACAATATCAATATTGTCAGTATCAATAATTAAATATATAAATATCATAAATTAACAAGTATTACAAATCTTTTTAGTTTTAATACCCTTAAATAAAATTAGCTTCAAAATCTTTTACAGACTAAAAATCAACAGAAACAGGACGCTTTGTGGTTATATAGTACTATATGTTCCATACCTCTTTTAAACTGAACGATGATTCTTTAGGTGAGAACTTATTCAACAACGGTTTTTAGTTGAAATAATGTTGAAAGTACTGACTAAAAAATAATTCTTTACGTGGAAACCTACTTCACAACGCTTTTTGGTTAAATTAATGTTAAATACTACTATCTTTAATACCTCCATTGAGCTAAAAAATAATAAGGCACGTAAGTATATCACGAAGATTTTTCTGTCTAATGAACAGGTAAGTATCTTAGACGATAGATGAATGACTATGTTTATAATCTATCCTAAACTTCAAAATTAATAAC
Organism: Tenthredo notha; assembly: GCA_914767705.2. Taxonomy (NCBI): domain Eukaryota; kingdom Metazoa; phylum Arthropoda; class Insecta; order Hymenoptera; family Tenthredinidae; genus Tenthredo; species Tenthredo notha. The sequence goes on from OU611923.1 coordinate 783,860, forward strand.
TTAAATATTTCACGCTTTTGCAGCCAGAAGCCATATACCACATCTGGAAATGTGAGGACAGGATGAGCGAAGATGTCGAAGACAGGGTGGAAGGGATGCTGAGGGGAGGAATAAGAAAAGGGGCCTGCGAATTCAGCAGACTGTTCGAGAAAAGAGCGAAAGAAAAGACAAACGAAGGAGTAAAATAAAATAAAATATGCATGAAATAAAAAGGAAATTTAGAAACTTAGGATTACGTCCACACTAGTCAAATAAAAATAGAAAGATGTCTTATATTCAAAAACATAAAAATGTATGAATAAGAGGAGGAAATAAAATAATAATAATAAAATTTCACGCTTTTGCTATATATAGTTATTGGATAAGATTTTCACTCAAACTAAAAAATAATTAGGTACATGAGTACAAGTACAAACTAAAGAATATTGGATAATGGGAGCTGTGATAGCTATAGAATGGTTCATTATTTCCCATAAATGTTGTTGTCATATACAGTGACACGTGGCGATCACTCATCGCTTATTTCTGCTAGGCGCTTCGCTTCCCTCTTAGCCTTTTCTTTTTGTGCTCTTTCCAAGCGAGCGCCGTCCCAGTCTTTGGCATTAGAAATTACTTGACTCAAGTATTGCAAATAACATTTTTCAGAAATCGGCTTTCCCTGGCTGTCTTTATGATTGTCCGTAACAACGTCTGCGAAGAAAATTATCAAATTTTCGGATATACCTATATCTGTTGAAGTGTAAATTGTACTCAAATATTTCCTACAGGTATATTTTGTGAAAGTACCAAACATGATTTTCGAAAATTGCGTATTGCTAAAAACCTTCTTGGTCCCCGTCTGTTTAACAGCTGTGAAAGCCATACAGACTTGGCGACCAACAACTTTTCTTAATATGTTCGTGATACTCTTTGTGACCTGGTTTCTATGATCGATGTAGAATAACAACGAGTTAGCCTAGAAAAGTACACGTGTATTGTGAAGTATTGGTTAAAACTTTTGTTTTTAATTATCTAGGAACTTTAGTATCATAAAACAACCATTATACGAGAGGCTAAGAATATATAACGGTATGTCTTTTTATCAATGACAGTTTGCAATAAAACTTACACAGTGCTGTTTATACTTGGGATCCTTGAGTTTTTTGTCAAAAATGTTGAAGTCTTCAATCCTTTTGAACGGCAATTCGAATTCACCCTCTGACAGTACGTTTACTTTAGAGCTGGTGTCAACAAAAGCTTGACCGTTTTTAATTGTTGCACACAAGTTATTTATGGCGTTGGTATTTTCTTTTAAATCGACGCTGAGTCCTTTCAGAGTTGACATTATCAGTAAAGTATCTGAAATGAAAAGCTGTGATTGTGGACGCAATTTGTGATTAAATTATTTTTAAATACCTTCGGTATAGTTTTTTTTTGCTTTTCGTAGTGTATCAGAGACTTTTGACAGACTTCGTTCGAAGTTTGAAGACTGGAGTAAACTATCGACTTCCTTTCCTGGATTTTTGTTCTCAGGAAGCTCTGCAAATCATATATAAGTGGAATGATGGATCATTTTATCAATTGGTGGAAAATATTTTTCGAACCATGTTAGTTAGCGAGACTGGAAATTTGACTGGGTAACGTGGCTTCACTTGAAATTATATTCATACATACTCTGCATGTTATCATGGGAATTTAAACCAAAGTTCGATGAGGTTGGCTGTTCATCCAGTTGTAATTCAATTTCGAGATCTCCTGATTCTTCTAATATGAAATGAAACCAATTGAGTAAGGCGAGAGGTACTCTGATTTAAAAAAATAAAAAACAAAATGCTCGAAACTGCTCAACTCAAATACCTTGTACGATGTAAGCACCTGCAAGGATATTTTCATCGATAGCTGCTGCATTTTGTACAAGATCTGAAACATCAAATCTTGTTTCGGAAGGACTCGCAAGTTGCATCACAGGTTCAGAAGACTTTTTTGCAGCTGCCATCGTTAGTGGTTTGAATGCTGAAATTCAAAATGATGTATCATTTTAATAATCAAAGTAATTCAAACACTGTAATCATAACTGAAACATTATGTATAATCTAAGTTACCGCTGTTTTTCTCGGATGTCGAAGAATTAGAATCTATATCTTTGGCCTTGACAATTTTCTTCTTCTCTCCAACTTTCTTCTGAAGCTGCATCACGGGTTCTTGTGACTCTTTCGCAGCTACCTTCTTCGATGACTTCAATGCTGAAATTCAAAATTAGGTATCATTTGAATGCAATTATCAGAATAATAAAAACAATTCAAAGACGGTGATCATAACTGAAATATTTGTATTACCGAAGTTACCTCTATTTTTGTCAGATTTTGAAGAATTAGAAACCGTAATTTTAGATTTGGAAACTATCTTCTTCTTTACAGACATTCCACGTTTGTCCCGAGTTTTTTTAATTTTCTTGCGTAATGGTTCGCTGCTCGAACTACTGTCTTTTGAATTATTGGAATAATCCGCTACGAATATGAAAACAATAAATTCAAGTTAACACATAGACTAAACATCACAAACTAAAATACTCACATTCAGTTGCACCCTCATCTTCGATTTCAGAAACTTCCATTAGTTCCTTGAGGCTGCGCTTTTTCAATTCTTCTGCGATTTGAGAAGCTTTTTCTTGGGGTGCGGTATCAGACGAAGAGGTATAGGCGAAAGGTTGTGTTCTCAAAGTTTCCAGTCTTGTAATTGAATCCTTGTATGTATCTGAGACAGACGAGTCGATGTTATTTCTATCCCGTGGAAACAAATTTCTTGCAACATATCGTGTCCATCTAGAAAAGTAGGCGTTACTTCCTCGGCGGAGCCTGCTATCCTCACTGTCGGCTTATGTTCACTCGAAGCACTTTGCCGTGCTCGCGCGAGGAGGGCGAGGCTCGTCTTCAGCTTGCCCTTGCCTCTCTCCCAGCTTGGGAAGCAAGATGCGGCTCAAGAATGCAATCGTCGGCTGGGGCAGCAGGCTCCGCGCTCATATAAGCAAAGCCCTACTTTCCCATTAAAATGCACAATATACTATTTTGAAATTTATTTCACTGAATGATCTAGTACATACCGGCATGTCCAACCAATTCAACAGGGTATTCAAGCCAACTTGGCAATGGACTGCCCCCTGTTTTTATTAATTCTTCCAATAAGGCCTGTTGGCGTTTGGACGTGTACGGTGGCGGTGGAAACTTTGTCACTGTTTCGCCTTTATTAACATCATAGCGGACCCAGTGACATGGAACTCGGTCGATGTCCACAAGAGAAGGATCCTCTTGTTGGTCACCAATGAATTTCAGCAGTTGGTATTTGCGGATTATGTTTTTCCGTTCTGACATCTGAATCGTAGATTAAAATATTCTTTACAGAACTTACAATACATGTAAAATCCAAACATAGCGGTAGACGAACTTTTTTCAGCTTATGTTGTACGCACGTCTCAGTTGCGTAAAATTCCAGGTGTTTTCGATGTAATTTCGAATTTTTAGCTTATTTTTATCAACTAATTGTCATATAACATTGTTGAAATGTACTTACTCCGATGAAAATGGACTCTCTCCAGTTATTTTCCCCCAAAAGAAGTGTGGTTTTGAACTTTTGAGACCCGGCTGTTACTGTGCGTTACTGCCCGATGCCCGTTACAAACAGAGAGGTTATGTTATGCCGAGCACGTTGGCGGGAGACCGAGTTGTACAGACTAACCTAACCGCCAAACTGGATGGCGTCCGATAGCCGCGCGCAAATTTGAACGATGATAAAATATATAATAACAATTAATGTAATAAATGAGAAATAATAAAATATGATGAATGTAAACAATTTTTTTTTGTTTTATGATACCGAGTTATTCGTAATTTCAAGATGTAGTATATCTGCGATTAGCCGGAGGTATTATTATTACATTATTTAGATATATTATTAAAAAACAGATGCAGTGAGGAAAATTAGTGTCGATGAAGAAGTGATAGCGCATACACTCTTTTTATACCGTTTGGTCGAAGAGATAGAGTTAATTTCATCATTTTAGCGATTATAGAATCAAGATGACAGGTCCCTACTACTGGTGACGGCTCACTGCGGAGCTCCCATATTCGTATGTGCTTTGAATCGCTAGGATATTTATACAGCGGATTACTTTTTTTCCACTTCTTACCTTCGATTCGAATCATGTCGGGATTTTTCGACACAACAATCATTCTGTCGATTTGCACAATCGTTAAATCTTTGAGAAGAATAACGTTATCCGGCATTGTATCTGTTAAAATACTTGTACCAAATCTTACTCTTATAGCCTGTTCAATTCTATTATCGTCAATTTTTGTTTTCAGTATTTGAAACTGATTTGGGATAGTCTGTCTTTGTAATTCAATCGATTGTCTCTCATATATCCGTCGACAAACCTGAGCTAGAGGAAGATGAGCAGTGCGTATGGATTTCTTCAGTTTACCAAGTGAACTCTCAAACGGGTAAGCACTGATGCAGCTCAGAGAGCAACCCATATTTCTTGCATCGTCAGCGACGTGGATTAAGTTATGAGTATTCAATGAAAGTGAATGAGCACCATATAACCTCCTCGAAGCAAGAACATATCTCGTCAAGTATGCCTTCGCAAAACGATTATACTTTAAAGCCCAATCCTCCGAACATACAATCCGTGCCGCTACATGCAGTAGAAGGAAATGGTTGTACAATGCACTTGGCAAAATGTTCTTCAGCACGATAGGACCTATATACAGGGTGTATCACCTCATGTGTTCAGAATGGGAGGGACTTAGTCAACGTGAAGCCGCGCCCCTATAGCCAATCAACAAGCATGAGATTTTCGTAGAACGAAAATCTCACAAGAATAGAAGATCCCACGAAAAACATCCAAAGATGTAAAAAAAGCCGCCAAGCCCTCACGGAAAAAAACCCCGGAAAATTGGGGGTGTACCCTGAAAGTTGGGTGTTTACTGTCAAATTTCAAGGTAAACACTGAAGTTTGAGGGTGAACCCCGTAATTTGAGGATTTACCCCTTCAAGTTTGAGGTACACCCTCAGCGATCGAGGGTAACCCCCCTGAGTTGAAGGTTAATCATCAGCGATCGAGGGTTACCCCCAAGAGTTGAAGGTTAACCTTCAGCGATCGAGGGTAAACCCCCATGAGTTGGAGGTTAACCATCAGCGATCGAGGGTTTTGATAGGAATGTTAGTACATTCATCATCTGAAAAAAGGAAACCTGTTTTTTTTATTGATGCTCAATAAAATTAATCATTTATTATTATTTATTGTTGAATAATAAAATTGTTAGATCAACATTTAGTTAAAAATTTACAGATTATTGTTTTTAAGTCGATAATATTGATTATTTGAGTGATATAAGTCAATTTTGCTGCATCTATAAATGAATAACATTATTATTTTAAACAGTCCAGCGATTGAGGCTTGATTACTCCAAAGCGGCTCGCTTTTACGCAAATTCATTATTAATTTATTATTCGAAGGTATAAAGCCTATATGCGGGGGTTAACCCTGAACTTGGAGGTGAACCCTGAAAACGGGGGTTAACCCTGAACTTGGAGGTGAACCCTGAAAACGGGGGTTAACCCTGAACTTGGAGGTAAACCCTCGATCAAGGGGTACGAATTTACCCCATCCCGGTTGGGGGTAATTTTGAGGTTCAATTTGGGGGTAAATTTGGGGGTAAATCTCGGGGTTTTTTCCGTGAGGGAGTAGTCAGACAAAAATCACAATTGCTTTATAAGCAAAACGGTTCGCCAGTCTCTGTCGTGAAATCAAGAAAAAAAACCAAGCACCGATCGTACCCCTGCGATCTCTCAGCAATTTGTTAAAAAAAATAAAATAAAAATAAAAATAAAAAAACTCAAACTCAAGTCTACGTCGTGAAGTCGGAGTTTCGTGTGAGGATATCGAAGCATCATTCCAAGAGCTACGTACTTGGCGGGCACATTCGGTTTTTTTTTCTTTGTGTTTGTTGTTCTCACGTTGAATTGATATGACCTTATCGTATTTTGCGAACCAGTCTCAAAGTACTATGTTTCCGGTCGCTGGTTATAAACATGTCATGAACTTTGCATCGACTGACGAATGTTAGATTCGCAGATAACATTGGTTCTATAGGTATAAATTTATTTAAAATGCATCTTCCGATCTTGTCGGACGACCATGTCGTGGCAGTTGCAAATGATTATTCTCCACAAACGAATGAGCAACAATATAGTACATTATGCTACTAGGGAGGAAAGTGTGTGGTTTTTGCTGAGTGCGATGTTCAGCACGAGCACTAGGTGAAAGTTCGCTCCTCCCGTGTGGCATATATCACTTTTTACCCGACTAGATAAAATGTCCATATCGCATCCACTAGTCAAATACAGCAATTCAATCAATCAAACTTAGAATCGGTCAAATTTAGAGTTTTTTTCTGCCCTTCAAATTTACTTTTTCGACCGCAAAATTCACTTCTTCTTCCCTCTGATCAGAAATTGATTACTTTCCGCCCGCGTTGCAGGGATGGAGTATAGTAATTTTATCGTAGTCGGGTAAAAAATATTTTTGCACTCAAGTGAGGCCGAACTGTTACGAAGATGGGTTTCAGGTATTGAAATTGATCCTCCCCACTACGTGTATACGCTCGTGCACTTGCATATACGCATGCATCGTGAGCAAGATTATATGACATAGTAAAGGTACACCAATTAAGCAATCATCAACTGAATTTTATATTTATCATTATATCAAACTGTCATACTCTATGCTACTTATAGCATATACGTATATCCGTAGCTGTATGTTTTAGGTTGCATGCCACAATAGCAGAGTAGAGTTTTTTTGATTCGATCGTTTTGCAAGTGAATAAGTTTATTCTTCCATAATTAATACTACCTAGTGAGGTATGTGATTCCAGAGTTCCGAGTCTGATTTGATAATTCAATGACAGTGGGAACGAACAAGATTTTTATTGATTATACAAGGTATTTATATCTGTAAAGTCATACACATAGTTATGGACACGTAGAAGTATTTTCTGATACGATTATTGGTTTGAATAACTAGTTTTTCAGTGTATTCAATTGCTGTTTTATTGAAAACTCAATTTTCGCGTAAAACGAAGTGGGTTGTCTGTAAAGCTCTAAGGAACCGAATGTGCCCGCCAAGTACGTAGCTCTTGGAATGATGCTTCGATATCCTCACACGAAACTCCGACTTCACGACGTAGACTTGAGTTTGAGTTTTTTTATTTTTATTTTTATTTTATTTTTTTTAACAAATTGCTGAGAGATCGCAGGGGTACGATCGGTGCTTGGTTTTTTTTCTTGATTTCACGACAGAGACTGGCGAACCGTTTTGCTTATAAAGCAATTGTGATTTTTGTCTGACTACTTGGCGGCTTTTTTTACATCTTTGGATGTTTTTCGTGGGATTTCACTTCTTTTTGCAAGCACCAGAATTGAGAAGGATGGCTCATTTAATTTCAGCAGGGTTATAAGTTATTATAGTTTGATCACCACAAGAAATACATTCGGAATTTGGACAAGGGAAGAAACATTCAGCGAAAGACAAACACATTTACTTCAATTGTCAACTGTGACAAACATAAATAATTTATTAGGTAGAACTTAATTTTGTTTTACACAGTATCAGGTTGAAGTTCGTAACGTTATTTCAACAAAATATTCGCCAAAAAATTCTCAAATTCAAGGCTCGAATTTCAAATGGATCAAGAACGGTGTATAATTCCTCAAATTGTGTGAGACGTGTTTATCTAGCATATTTTACAATTCTAACAACATTTGAATCATGAAATATTGCATTCCTTCAACGAATATTCTGTTACGTTAACGTTACGAACTTCAACCTTAATATACAGTTTTAACCTAAATTTAGTCCTCAATCAGTAATTTTTCAGCCATAGCTTTGAAGACTGTTGCCTGACGCAGTAACAGGCTCATATGTGTTCTGCAACGTTTATTGTTCGGAGCTTGCATGCTTGTCGACTGCAATTTAATTCAGATCACTGTGCGAATCATACAAATCAATGAACGATCAATTATCTAAATGTTACAGTAATTACTAAAATATATCCCATGTTACTGTGGTGAAGGTGAGCTGTGAAATGTCGACTCGTATAACATACCTTTCAATATGTGATATCCAGATTGATTCTTTCGCTCACTCTGTGGTGTAAGATTTCAAATAATTGTGGAGACTGTACAGCCTTGAAGTAACAGTAGGCTGATGTTTGGTTTTGGAACACTAGCCATTTTGAACTTGCGTGCTTGTTTGTGGTCATGTAATAATTCCAGTGAATGATAATTGACTAAAGGAGCTGAATATGCCGAAGAGCGACGTATCGTTCTCTAGATCAATGGAGATTGTGATCTTTGCAGGCTCATCTGTAATCCTGAAGTATTGACTCTCATGATCTTATGACACGTGACGCCTGTAAATCATAAAAATATACGAAATTAATACTTTGATGCTGCAGTGGTGTTTTTCTGGGTTTGTGTTCTATTGATCAAGGTGACTTGAGAGAAATTTCATACCATACCTTTTGATATAAAATCTTTCAATGTATTTATCCAATCATGTTGAATAGTAGAGCTGTGCAAGTTCGGATGATTATCACAATAGCTGTGTTCTCATGAAATGTTTGGCCAGGTGGAAAATGAAGCGAGCGACCAGAGATGTTGAGTATAGATAGGGTGATCTATGGATCTATAGAGACTTCAGGTTGTAGCGGTGGGAAGCTGATCGTCAGTCTTGAAATGGTAGCTCTTTTGAGTTTGTGTAACTGTACCAGTTTCTTATATCGATTCTGGTTCCTATAAAAAAACAGTCGAAACATTGATATGTGATAACTATTGTTCAGTTGGTAGGAGCTCACCAGTTTTCAATTCTACATTTTATCAATGCAGCGATTCATAAAGTATCGATTTTTGTAGCATACCGTCTAATGTGTGTTACTGAGATCCATTCTTGTAGTTGCTGTTTTATTAGTGAGCGAAGCAAGTTTCCATTTAATCAACGGTGCATTGTGATCTTATAATGCATACCGTAGCTATTTTTTATCTGTTTGTACAGACCACGGTAGATCTTGGTTGGACTTAGGTTAGAATCTAGCTAGCCAAGTTTTATCTGTTATGATTTTCAACGTGGCTCCATTAAATTTATGTTCTTGGAGTATTTCTTTGTTCTTCAAAAAATTTCTTTGATCACGGAGAAGAAAATTCAAGAAATACAACAAATCTCTACTGGTATATCTAGCTTCTGATCGCCGTATACATGCTTATCCTATGAGATTGTACAAAATTCACGAAATAATGAAATTATTTCGGGATCATAGTTCTTGAACAACAAATTTCTACAATCGAAAGACACAGAGGTATATAACATTATAGTGTCAATTATATCGGGCATAGCTGTTAATTAGGTATGAATAGATTATAAGACTAGATGATATGTGTGTGTCGCATGATTCATGAAGCAATAGCCGTGATAGTGATGAATGATCATGTATAATAACAATAACAGTTGGAGTTGTATACGGACTGCAACGTATACCGTGAGTTTTTGTGGAAATGCAACATGGAACAATCAAACGAACTTTTGTTACTTGCGTGGCCAATAGGCTTGCGATATCTATAATAGAAGCAGTGTTGTTTCAGAGCATATCCAGAAAAACTCATAGTATGTGACCATAACATTCTGATAGTAAACTTATAATTTCACATAACGTTATATTCATTGGTAATAAATCACATTGAACTGGAGTGAAAACGCTGATTCCGAGTAATATACATAGACATACATCAAACCTTTAGTAATTTCCAATCTCGATGCATGTAATTGTCATGTTGTTATCAACACTATTGAATTCGAAAAAATTAATATCATGCTGCATGATGTCAAACAGCTGCTAGCTCAAAGAATAGACATTGAATTCGAGTTCCCGACACATTGAGATTGAAAAGCTACTGTAACAACGCTTATAAAATCAAAGAAATCTGTCATGTTCTATCAACAGATACAGACATTATCGATAGTTAATCTCCGTATGCAATTATACGCACGATTGTTCCATCCAGTGTTGGGACGGATTTAACGACTAATTCTTAAACACTATAATATATTTTGATAGTCTCTCTATAGCTATACTATGTTTGATGTGAATACACATACTAGTCGTTATATGTGGATGTAGTGTGTAGTGTATATTAGTATAGGCTTGAAGAATCGAAGTAGATAATATGGTCCATGATAATAGTTCAATCATTTTGAATAATACTGAATAATAAAAATGCATAATGATGGAATAGTCATATTTGAACCAACCAAGTTATTGCATTAAGAATGATTGAGTCGTGAAGCGAATAGAAAATAAAGTCGATTCTTCATGCCATTATTAAGATCAAGTATCTTTGTTTGGGAAGCACGAACTACTTATTCATTTATATTTGTTCGTGCACCCTCGGTCTAAGACGAATCCTATCACACTATTATATTAAAACGTACAATTGCGTTAGGAATCTCAAACTCCTACTATGCGAACTATATACTATGCGACGTTCCAACACTGGATGGTACCATAAAAATGGTTTTGGTCGTAATAATCCTGTAATAAAATAAGAGATTAGTAGCACTATATCCTCCTATATGCATTCAGGTTGACGTGTGAATCCGCATGACTTGTATGCGCATGGCTGTGTGGGACTCTAACGAGTTACGTGATGTATGGTAAAAATATGAATTTTTTCATCCATCGCACAGTGGGGCCGAATCCCAAATTTGCGGACATAACTCTGAATTCGGTTGAGAATCTGTACTCGGGGGTTTTCGGGGTCGCTGATTACGAATCCGAAAACGAAAATCTCAAAAACAAAATGGCGGATCCAAAACGGTAAAAAATTTCTTGAAAAACACGTTGAATTCGATCGCAAATCTGTACTCGGGGGTTTTCGGGGTCGCTGATTACGAATCCGAAAACGAAAATCTCAAAAACAAAATGGCGGATCCAAAACGGTAACAAATTTCTTGAAAAACACGTTGAATTCGGTCGCAAATCTGTACTCGGGGGTTTTCGGGGTCGCTGATTACGAATCCGAAAACAAAAATCTCATAAACAAAATGGCGGATCCAAAACGGTAGCAAATTTCTTGAAAAACACGTTGAATTCGGTCGCAAATCTGTACTCTGAGGTTTTCGGGGTCGCTGATTACGAATCCGAAGTCAAAGATCCAAAAAACAAAATGACGGATCCAATATGGCTGATTTGTACGGAAAAAAATGTTTTATTTAGACGAAAATGACAGTAATTTGCTTAAACTAGGTGACTACAGAAATATAAAAATGAAAATGATGTAAAGTTAGTATTTACAAATAACAATAATTTTCTTAAAATTAGGTTATTACAAAAATATGCAAATCATAATGATGTATACATACTAAAAGAATGGCCGTTAGATCCTTAATTATATATATATATAATAGCAAAATGTTAGGTGATATAAAAAATTCTATAATGTGTATTCGTTGATCTACTTGGTTTATTTTATTTTATTTATTTGAGTCGCGTAAGATAAATTCTTCGGTACTTGTCTCTGCACGCAATTTTTCAGTCCCCCTCCGTTTCGTACGTTCACTAAGTTCGGATAATTCTGAAGACGGTCGGCCTGTGTTGCTGGACTTTGGAGCCTCTGGAGTTCCATGCAAGGGAACGATCACACTCAGCCATTCGGAAAAGTTGTTAAAAAATCTTTCCTCGTGGCTCGAAACCGTTTTCCACTTCTCATTCAATTTACTCAACAATTTCCGTATACTAGATTTTACGTCATCCGACAGCGTGAAAGGACATTGTAATTTTTCGGACATGGCCTTCCCAATTTCCTCGTACGCTGTAGCTGCACCACAATTTAATTTGCCTTTCAGCAAAAGGAAAATGTCCTTCCTGGTCAAACCAGGTACTGCATCCTTCCTGGTAGAACCAGGTACCGCAGGTGCAGGATCATCGGCAGAAGATTCTGAAAAGTCAAAGTGTACTACGTATAAATAGGCGATTACATTATTTGTTACAAAATATTATTCATAACTTATAATTAATAATTTTTGAATTATTCAGAAGACCGCATGATGCATCGTAAAATTAATGCAACGTAAAAACAAGAAAATGGATTGGGGGGGGGGGGAGGGGGGGGGGGGGCTTTTGACACATAATATTTCTTTTCGAAAGCGTAAAATATTAATCCGCTATAAAAAAGATGAGCGTTATGATAACAAAAAATTGATTTGGGCCTCACCGGGCCCACCTGGGGTACTGGGCCCACAATGTGAGTACACCCCTGGGTAGATATTTCGAAACCACACAACTTATGTATAAACCATTTCCCGGTATTTTGTGTTTTCACCGCTCGAAATTGCGAAAAATGTACTTTTCGTTACAAAAATGTGCACCAACAGCAGGCGCGTAAAAATGCGGACTATTTTTTGGTTGTTTCCATTAAACAATACATCAATCTACAACCTCCAACAAGAAAGACCGCGGGACAACAGGGAGCAACTCAACTTTTCTCTACGTGTTTACAATTTTTCGTAGCAGTTTTACGGTGATTTTCAGATAAATCATTCTTTTTTCGATGCCACATGCATCACTACTATACATTTTCAATTTCACGGTGATATTGTACTCACTTTCCTCTTTCAAATCCATTTTTTAGAAATTTTTTGGCGTGATTTTTGTCAGCTTCAGCACGTTCTAAACACAACACTGTGAATTTCACTCGGAGCGCGCTGCGTCTAACTCGAGCGAGGGTCACTTTCGCACTGGAATAAAAGAGCAGGTATAGGGGATCTTACCCTCCCCAGTCTGGAATCCGACCCTTGGACTATTACTTTACTTACTCCTTCACTCTAAAACCCCGAAAACAAAACTTGATTTTTCGGGTTATGTCCGCGAATTTGGGATTCGGCCCCACTGTGCGTCACCAGTGTCCCACTGTAGCATATGTCATATTCGAGTCGTTATTTTATAGAAATTATTCGCGTAAATTGTAAATTATCAAGCCGTGCTGGTCGTACACGAGTGCGACAAAGATAGCACGACGGTCACTGTCGCTCTCTCTTCCTCCTGCGGGGAGAGACGTAGAGTGAGGATCAGCAGAACCTCTGTTGTATTTAGATTTCGGGTTTTAAGTCTAGTAATATTGTTTTATTAATCTCTAATCTTTATCGCGCTAGCCGCAGAGTTAGGTTAAGTTAGTTTTAGTAATTTTGCAAATAACAACTCTTTTGAGTGGTCTTTTAACCGGAGGCTTAGCCTCGCGGAGGCGAGCCAGTCGTCGGAAAACGTCTGGCGACGTCACAGGATAATTTCAATTATTTGTATGATTTGTTAATTAGCTGAAAATTTTCCCTCGTGGACCTAATTAGTGTTTTAGCTAAGTTATTGTTCCGCGAGGACCTGCTTTGCCGAGTTCTTCCTTTTGCTTTACTTTTCTTATTGTTATTGCTCTCCCGCGTGGAAGCCCGTAGTTCATTTTGTTATTGTAAAACTCGGCAAACGCGGCCAGGTCGCCTTCTACACGACCTGTGGCCGTCCAATACCCGTGGGGAAGCACCCCCGGGCACACGATTTGTTAATCTTATTTTTCATTCCATTTTTTTTATTCAATAAATTCTATTTTTCTTTGTTAAATTTAAATCACGAGTCGTTAATCAACGCCCAGCTAATCCTTCATTCAATCCCGACCCCTCTCCGCGGTACTGTTGTTAGCCGACGCTTCAATATAATTTGTTTAGATTTTTGAACGTGGCGATTATTCGCCTGGCGCCCAACTTTTGTTAACATCTTAGTTTTTGGCTAATTGTCGGCTGGATTGACCTCGGAGGCTGGCTATCCGGTCCAGATCCGAGGGTCAGGAAAAATCCACGTCACAGGTTATAAGATTCATATATAAACGCACTGTGCGTCCAGAGTGGTCCCCATTTCAGCACACTGTCTGGCAAATGAGTGAGAAGATGTACATTAAATGATACGTGCTTCAAACCATATAATGTCTCCACTTTCTGAACAAAATCATAAATGCATTGTCGAGCGTAATACACTTCGGATTTCATAATTGATGTCTGGAGAAGAATGGAAATGCCGTCCACCAGCAGGCTCCAATGTTCAACGTACTTCCGTGGTGCAATCTCATTTAGAATCGGTAAACTGTAGAAAAGCAACCAGATTGCCCATTCGTGAGCCTTCCAGTACTTACGTTCTGTGATTTTTCTTGGGGTTCGTGAAACTTCCAATGTTGGTTTAAATGACTCCATCATTCTGTCTATTGCTGTCACGTATCGTCCCAAATGATATCTTTCTCCATGAGATTTGGAATCAAACCACAATTTGGAAAATTGTTTTGCTACACCCAAAGCAACTGCATGCATCCAATCTGGCGCCAGATTATCGATGATATCAAAACCATCAATGTCAAAGCATACAGCACGACCTTTTATTCCTTTTTCCTTATTTATTGCATGGATGAGTGTTTGCTGATGGCTCCGAAGACCCTCTCCAAATGGATTCCCAGCTGCGTCGATTGGATATACTCGAACTTTACCTTTGTCCTTGAGAACAACGATCCCAGGATGCAAGCAAATACCGCAGCCATACTCCCCATTAAACTGCGTAGAGGTCCTCACTAGAGGCCTCGCAATGGTATCGCATATACCAACCAAAATTCGACACTTACGAACATATTTCTCGCCGTTAAGGCTGTCCGAGGGGGAGCTAGCGCCCCTATGTATTATTTTTCGAACTTGTAGCCTGCAGGACCGAGTTTATGAAAACATGTGGTGCTTTTATTATTAAATCCAAGTTCTTGCTTATTAATGAATAATTATTTAAGTCACACTTCAGAATACTGGAGCAGGCTATCCCTCTTTATTCGCATATGTTTTATATTCAATGTAAATGTGTGGGACTGTATGAGTGAGATGGACGGGGCCTCCGAATAATTTTTGCCGGCTATGGGTCCTAACACGGAGCTCGTCATCTGCAGCGAATTTTCGCACCCTGAATTCTCAGAATTCAGATTGTTTTGCAACTTGAGATCGTGAATGAGCTATTTTGGCCGTAATATTGTTGTGGGTGAAATAGTCCTCAGTAACTAGTGAGTGCCGAAAAACATTTTATCGCCAAAATATAATTCCAGGCGTCTGACGCGGCAGCCATTTTTAATGTGTCAGTGTGTATATCCGTGTGTCAGCTGTTATGACCAAATTTTAATAACATTTTATTACAGCTCCAGGCTCATTTGTGGCTAACCTCCACTATTTCACCCAAAACAATTTTGCTCAAGGAACATTTCGCACACTTCAGATTATCGAAATAATTTTTTATGCTCGAGAATTTAGCGTGCGAAATGCTCTCGTAGGTGTGTACATGTGTGTGTGCCGTTACCCCCACCTTACCAGCCCCTCGGACAGCCTTAACTGTATATTCAACACCAGATCGACGTAGACTTTGTGCTTCTGCAACAAATGGTTTCAATAACTCGTTCATGCATTTCGGCTTGCCTTTGCCAAACCACAGGCTGCACATCAACATGTTTTTTCCTCGCATCTTGGGTGGTAGTTCATTAACAGTACACAACACTGGATAGACTGAAATAGGTGAGCTGTCGAATATGGGTGTTCCATCTACATTAAAATTCAGACTTATCATATCTTCGATCAGATTCTTTTGATATGATAATCCGTCAAGGATGTCCTCAATAGCATGTTCATTTCTCTTTTCACGGACTTGAGGGTACAATAAGTCATCATGTTTTAATTCAAACAAGTGCTGCAGTTGATCGGTCAAACTCAAATATATTAGAAGGTTTCCCGATGCCCAATTATGCTCCATATTAATAGCATGCTGGCATGCCTGACACGTAAGAGCATTTTTGGTACCGGAAGCGTTCTTCGATTCTTCTCCCACGTAGGAGTGGCATCGTTCGCAGAAGTGGTGTATCGATAGAAACTTGGAGAGGACATTTAATATTTTCTTCCAGTGATATTTTGTGTCCTGACTGCCATGTGAATCGCTTAGAACGTTTGCCAGCCGTGAAATGTCTTCAGCAACTACAAACGGTAATTTATGGCGCATTTTTGTTGCCATCACCAGTAGAGTTCTTATTAACACATCCCTGGAATAGTCATACTTTAATGATGACGCATCCGTCGCGCAAACCTCATTTTCACCTTCATCAGTTGTGCTTCCATATGAATCATCGTGACTGGTATCATACTCAATGCTTGGATCGGATCCATCGTTGTACATGTCGTTGTGGCTTGGAGATAGCAGACTGCAAGTTTCGCTGCCTTGCAATTCTGGGTCAATGAAACCAGGTTTGGTTTCCTGTTCACACTGATGAACCTCGTCTCGGCATGACTCAGGAACATCTCGGTTGAGCTAGCAAACAAATGATGATATATATTGTTTAATTTTCCCAACTGATGCTGATAAGCAGTTTTGCCTTCCACAACTCAGTAGTAGAACGGTGAAACGAGATAAGTCAACTCAACTTCAACATCAGTTCTTGAAAAATATTTTCGAATTGAAGAGGAATAGTGGGAATCTTTTTCGGCATTTTTTTTTCCTTTTTTTTACACTTTGAATAGACGTTAGAAAAATTTAACAAATGTATATGGGATATTCCATGCCGAGGCACCGAGCCTCTTCACCCGACCACTCAAGAATTTTGATTTTTCATATGTAATTGGAGTAACTAGCGTCCAAACAGGCAAATTTTTGGGAATTGATTTCGAAAAAACTACAAATGCAATATTATTAATTTCTGTATATGTTTTTATGTACATATCCTGAGGAGTGTGTGTAAGAATTTTCATCAAAAACATTAAAATGCCCACACGTCATTCTTCTTTCCTACATCCTTAAAAATTTGGAAATATCTATCAAAATCGGGCTCGAAATGAAAGTGAAACAACTCTTTTTACCACTTGACTGCTGAGTTGTGCTTGAATACTACATTCAATACATACTTCACTCCGTCTCATGTTTAAATCACTCTGGTCCATTTGAGTTTTATTCTGGAGTTTTTCACTGTAACAAAAAGGGTCCGTCAACCTATTTCTAGAAATAGAGATACGTCATGAGGTCTAGCAATTCCATGACAGGAAACTGTAGAAATCACCTCGCCAGTCTTCTTTTCCTGGCCCAATATCTCTTGGTGCGAGCAGGGATTTGACTTGAATTACCAAACACAGCGTAGGATTTGTATTTCACTGTAGTTCTCGCAAAATTATCCATTTTTTTAATAATTCACGTACTTGTTAATGAATCTGAAGTGGTGGACACCACGCAAAACTTTGTGAAACTTCAGCAGCTGTAGGTTATGTTTCATGAAAATAATAATCATCATAATAATAACTATCGGTAAAGCAACATAGAGATATAAGAATAGATTACGGAAGTCAGCCGAAATGGCGATATCCGAATTTTTGTACCTTCAAATTTTGTATTAATCATCACTTCGCAAATGAATGGGACACGTGTGACCTCATGGATACATAGGTTTTAAGACTATGACAAAAGAAATTACATTTTTATGTTCCTAATTTAAGTATAGTAAGACTTTTTCCGACGAGTGTGAGTTTGCAGCACGAGCCGAAGGTGAGTGTTGCAATCACAGGAGATCAGAAAAAGGTTTTCCGTTGAGTATTATGCAAAATTTTATTTTTATTATAACGCACCTATGCTAGCCTCATCTGGTTGTGCTTCGCGGAAGCTGAATTCCGCCCGCAGAGCGCAACGCCAGAGCTACGCAGCTAGCGTATTGCATCCGGCTCCCAGCGTTCCCAACCGTATGATAATTATCGTACATATACAATACTTTCGTTATTCCGTACGATGTACGATAGCGACTCACTACCGTACGATAGTAGTGAAGTAGCGCGGCTGCTAGACCACGCGGATGCTAGACCACTTTGCATATTCATCTGCGACCGCGCCTTTACTTTCTCCTTTTTTCTCGAGAGTTCTAACCCGCGCCTTTACCGCAGCATAGGGTCGATTTTTTTTATTTGTCACACTGTTGCGGAGATGAATCTTACGACTATGTCGTTTAATTATACGTTTATCGATGTATACCAATAGATTGCTATACATTTTTTTATTCGTCACACTGTTGCGGAGATGAATCTTACAGATTTTTCTGTTATATATTATACATTTATCGATGAAGGTCGGTGGTAAGTGGTACAATTATACATTTATCGATGAATACCAATAGATTTTATTCGTCACACTGTTGCGGAGATGAATCTTACGTTACAAATTTTTATGTTATATATTATACATTTATCGATGAGTACCAACGACTATCTCGTTACAGATTTTTTTGTGATTATAATTGCTATGATTATACATTCATCGATCTGCCACTTTTCTATCATGCCGTACCCCGATATTTATCGATAAACGCCACTGAAGATTTTTACAATTACCCCCTCTTCACCGGATAGTCTGATTTTGCAACAGATTATTATAATTGACGACTCGTTACTATCCGCAACACTGTTGCGAAGATGCGTTTACGGATTTTTTATATTGACACCCCGGTTTCGCTAGATTAATCGACAGATTTTTATAACCACTTTGATTCCTCAGATCTTTATAACCACTTTCAGTGCTCTGGGGTGACATAAATACGACAATTCTCAAAGGTACAGCGACATTCGGCAGAAATTCTGAGTAGTGAGCGATTTGCCGTGTCGGGGTACTGTAATACTCATTGTTAAAAAAATGCCCTCAGCATTGGATTTATCAATTTTCATGGAAAAAAAATTGATTGATATGTTCCGATTAATAAAATATTCAAGAAGTGTTGAAAATATCGCAAGATGGATCAGAAATTGCGATGTTACCATACGCTTATTGAGTAAAGCGTTGAAAAAATTGAATGTGTCATGTGGAACTAAACACAGTTTGGAGTCAAGAATCGGTAGATTGAAGAGTCTCAGAGTTTTGATCCAGCAACAGATTAAGACCGGTCAAGGAATTGGAAATGTCACACAGCGAAGCAGTCGTGTATGCTGGCAGGACTTTGAATCAGCATTCAAAGGAAGAATTCGGACTGGATTAGTGATCAACATACAGCATATTGACCCGAAACAATTCTTGGAAGATGCTAAATATCTGGTCATCATTCGCATCAAAAATGCGCTAACGAAACACAAGTGCGTTAAAGTGAATACAGCTCTGAATGGTGAATTTATGTTAAAGGACAAAAGTGATATAAAATGTTTCAATACTGCAAACGAGCAACTACTTTTAACAACAAATTTGCAGGATTGGTATGCACACTACGTTGTCACACCCATAATAACTCAGATGGAAGAATTCCAGGAGAGGGATAGCGGATGGGTTTTGACTAGACTCATCAATTTGGAGGTCAATGTGAATCGATGTCAACCACTAAACGGGGCCAGTTTTATAGAATTACCCGACAACATCAAAGCCAGAAAAGCTGTAATTAATATACGTGTGCGAGACGGTGCATGTTTTGCTTGGGCGGTTGTTTCAGCTTTATATCCTGCAACACAGCATTCCGATCGACCAAGTTCTTATCCCCACTTCTCAACCATATTGAATTTGACAAGCATTTCGTTTCCCATGACACTCAAACAAATACCAAAGTTTGAGAAAATGAATACTCTGTCTATCAATGTTTTCATCCTCGGCAAGAAACGTAAAAAGAAGGGTATTGAAATCGAGCCATTGTATCTAACTAATGATAAAAAGATGAAACACATTAATTTGTTAATGGTGCAAAACAGTGATGGCGAAAATCACTTTTGTTGGATTAAAAATCTTTCGAAATTGATTTCAAACCAGCTATCAGACTCAAAGAGGAGAAAATTCATCTGCGACAGGTGTTTACATGTGTTTCATAGTGAAATACGTTTGAGTAACCACACTACTGACTGCAAGAAAGTAAATGATTGTGCCGTAGAGCTTCCCACTGAAGAAACTAAATGGCTTCAGTTCAAAAATTTCAACCGGAAAGAGTTCGTTCCATTTATAGTGTACGCCGACTTTGAATGTTTATTAACCGAATTGGGAACTGATGAATTGCTGAATAAAAAATCTTATGCATACCAAAAGCATGAAGCGTACAGTGTTGGGTATTATCTACATTGTTCATACGATCAGTCCCGATCGCGATATGCGTCATATAGGGGACCCCATCCAGCACGATGGTTTGTTCTGGAACTGAAAATATTAGCGGACAACTTGCAAACAACGTATGGCAATCCCGTGAAAATGAATAACTTAACTCAGCATGAAAAAGCAGATTATAAGAATGCACTAAGCTGTCACATATGCGGGTGTGTATTTACCGATACACATCCACGCGTTCACGATCATTGTCATTTTACTGGTCGTTATAGAGGTGCAGCGCATGTAGGTTGTAATTTGAATTACCAAGACGATAGAGTGATTCCGATCGTATTTCACAATATGACCGGTTACGATGCACATTTTGTGATAACCGAATTGATGACGGCATTTGAAGGGCAAGTATCGGTGTTAGCTTTGAATAAAGAAACGTATATCTCATTTACGAAGACAGTCCATGGGAGTAGTACTTTTAAGCTGAGGTTTATTGATTCATTTAAATTCATGAATTCCAGTTTGGATAAACTCAGTTCATATTTGGGGGTCAATGAGTTGAAAATAATGAGGAATACATTCAGTGACGTCAATTCCGCAAAGTTCCAACTCCTGACGCGAAAAGGAGTGTTCCCTTACGATTACTTGAGCTCATTGGATAAGTTGAATGATACTGTGCTCCCCCCAATAGAAGAATTCTACAATAAATTGACTGATAAGGGTATTCTAGAGGAGGATTATTCACATGCTACAAATGTTTGGAAATCCTTTAACATACAAACACTGGGTGAATATAGTGATTTATATTTGAAGACGGATGTTTTACTGTTGGCAGATGTATATGAAAATTTCAGAGAAAGTTGCATGAGGACGTATGATTTGGATCCAGCATATTATTATACACTCCCGGGGCTGACGTGGGATGCAATGCTCAAATATACGAGAATTCGCTTGGAGTTGTTAACTGATGTAGATATGTTATTATATGTAGAACGAGGTATACGAGGCGGTTTGAGTCAGTGTTCCAACAGGTATAGTCGAGCTAATAATAGCTACATAGACAGTTACGATGTGAATGCTCCTAAGAAATATTTAATGTACTTTGATGTGAATAATTTATACGGTTGGGCGATGTCTCAATTCTTACCTACTGGAAAATTTGAATGGCTTGCGGATGTATCGAACTTTGATGTAACACTCATTTCCGATGACGCTCCCATAGGATATATTCTGGAAGTTGATCTAGAATATCCTGAGGAACTGCACGATCATCATAAAGATTTACCCTTTTGCCCTACCCATACTAAGGCTCCAAATACGAAGGATGTGAAACTGCTGGCAACTTTGTACACTAAACACCGGTACATTATCCATTATAGAAATCTCAAGCAGTGCCTTGGTCATGGGTTGAAATTATGTAAAATATATCGAATTTTACAATTCGAACAGTCAGCATGGTTGGGTTCATATATTGATTTGAATACTAGTATGCGCACACGAGCAAAGAATAATTTCGAAAAGAACTTGTTCAAATTGATGAATAATGCCGTGTTCGGTAAAACAATGGAAAATGTGCGTAATCATGTCGATATAAAATTAATCAGTAAATGGCATGGGCGATACGGCGCAAAATCTTTGATTGCAAAACCGAACTTCCATCGAAGAACGATATTTTCAGAAAATTTTGTTGCTATAGAATTGCGAAAGTTGAAGGTGAAGTTCTTCAAACCAATTTACGTTGGAATGTGTATATTAGATTTATCTAAAACATGCATATACGCCTTCCATTATGAATATATGAAACCTCAATTCCAAGCTGAATGCAAACTACTCTATACAGACACTGATAGTTTGGTATATGAAATAAATTGTGATGACATTTATGAAATAATGAAACGTGATATTGAAAAATTTGATACAAGTGACTATGATCCAAATAATTTGTATAAGATCCCCCTCAAGAATAAAAAAATTCCAGGATTAATGAAAGATGAAAATAATGGCGATGTGATGACTGAGTTTGTAGGTTTAAGATCTAAAATGTATTCTATCAAAATTAATAAAAAAGCTGAAGTCAAAAAAGCAAAGGGTGTGAAAAATTGCGTCGTGCAAAGAGGAATAACATTTGCAGATTATCTTGAATGCTTAAACACAAACTGTGAATTAGATAAACAGCAGCAGACCATACGTTCGAAGTTGCATACAGTGTATTCAATATGCGAGAAGAAGGTAGCTCTGAGCTCAAACGATACAAAACGCTATGTCATTCCTAATTCTACTGATACATTGCCATGGGGTCATTACAATATTCCAATAGCACATCAGTCATGAAATATTCGGGAAAACGGAGGGGTTAGGTAGTTTCATTCATTTTTTACATATTTTGTATTTATTCATGTATCAATACACTCGATTACAATAAAAAAATTATAAAACATTTTTCTTATTTATCCAAGAATTGTGCGACGAATCAAATCCCAACCACCTAACATATACTTTATTTCCCTTTCTACGTAATATTCTTTCCACTAGATGTACGTCTGGATATTTAGCTATTTTTAATTCATGTTCATAAAAGCCTCCCAAGATTGGTTGCCCGCGAGAATCTTCCAGTAAGTATGTTGCGGGATTTGTGACTTGCACTTTAATGATTTTAAATACTTCGGTAGACCAATTGGGTGTAAATCCGCGAGAAAATACAGTCTTGTATTTGCTGATCCGTACAGAGTCACCGATTTTAAATTTTCTTGGACCCGCTACTTTGATGTTGCTGTACACAGTTGTCAGAAGTTTTTTTGCAATCAATGGTGTAACTTTTTGCGGTGACATTCCAATAGTTCTGTGTACGCGATTGTTATAGTCGGTAACCAATCGTTGAAGAATATCAATCCATTTATATGACCCCTGAGCAGTGAAGGTCATCCACATTGAATTTTTGAGAGTTCTATTCCAACGTTCAACGACAGATGCCTTCATAACGCTGTAGGTTGAATAATGATTGATTCCGTATTTCGATAGAAGAGTCTTGAACGATGCATTGTAAAATTCTTTGCCGTTGTCGGTCTGAAGATTTTCAGGTTTGCGAGGTCCAGATATGATTGCGGTAAATGCTTCACACACATCTTTAGCGCTTTTACTCCTGAGCGGAACGGCCCATGCATATTTAGACAGAACATCAATTATTGTTAATATATATTTAAATCCATTATTAATTCTCGCATATGGCTGCATATCAACGAGATCTGCCTGCCACAAATCATCATAACCGCGAGTAATCACCCTTCTGCGTTGGTAATTACGACGCGCTGGTGCATGCAATTCTTTTACCAAACGCAGCTTTTCTTTACTCATTTCAATGGTGACTCCTCACACGATCGACAAGTATTCGAAGTTCATTTTTCACTTCATTATGTAGAGAGTCGACGTACTCTTTGTTTACCCCGTCGGACGGTTGAGTAGGCTTCCGCACGTTATGTAGCGCCCTGTTCTCAAAATCAAAGTCATCCATAAGACCCACTCGTTTCACAGTAGGTTTTGTATCAATATAATGCCTTGTTTGAGCGCTCACCCGATCAACGTATGATTTCGTTGCCGCGTCAGAACTGTGGATGGGGTCATCAACAATAGTTAGTCTTTTGCCAGTAAAGGTATAATGCCCATCCACCGTCACGTTTTTCTGATCGACGTATACTTTATTTGCTGCATCGAGTTGATTTATCGGATTTGAAACGTTTCTCAAACATTTTTTCTTGAAATTCCAACTTCCATCGGCTTCAGGTTGTAACACATTTGTGTGAAGTGCATCAATATATCTCTTGGTAACGGCATCATCGTCAGCTAGCGGCGTACCAATACGGATTATCCGATGATTTTGCGCATCAAACTGTTTAGATGTTAGTTCGTCGTAGTGCGAAAGCTGGAGCGTATCAGTTTTCATAGCATCAACGTATTGTTTATTCACGGCATCGTTTTCAGCCAGCGGTGCATGAACTTGTTCCAATCGCCTGTTTTTTAAATTGAAATGTCCACCATTTTCAGAGGTCAAGAAATTCCCATCGATGTACGCCTTGGTCACAACATCGGTTGACTCGATTGGGAGGGCTGCATTCATTAACCTTTTACCGTGAAAGTTGACGTCACCAGTTATTTTGAAAATATTACCACCACCGTTATTGCTGGATGTGTGCAATATAGGGAGACGTCTAGAATCGAGATGTCTTCCGAATTTATCAACTGACATTTCTACACTGATGAACAATCAAATAAGTTTGCCTATTTATTCAATGAAGCCTGCCTCACGAATTTCCTCTACGATGGACATTATTTCATTGTCATGACCCGTGTGACCAGCAGTCTTGGAGGCAATCAAAAGCTGCAATCTTTCCACAAGTTCATTCGGGTTGTCCCAGTACACGTAATCTGTGGGATTATTTGTGACAACCATTTTACCTGGAATCAGACCTCTTCCAGAAGAGTGGCTGCGTGCCGCGGTATGGAACAAATTTGCAATTATGGACCTCCATTTGTAACTTTTATTTCCATTTAATTGACCACTCGCAGTGTACCCACGCTTGTGGGCATTAGTTGCAAGTAATATACTTTTGTATTTTGCCAGATCAGTTTCGGTAAATATTTCTGGATCGGGAATTCTTTTGAAAATCAGTTCCAATAATCCTCGCGTACATTTGTACGTTACATTTTTAACTATAATATTATCATTTCTATCGATTTCGACGGGAGAATCACCAATCATCCATGATCCATCGACAAACCGAATGCCGTACGTTGTGTCAAATATATTGGCTGAATCAAAAATCAATCCTTTGAAATATATTTTAGTCAATTCACCAAAATTCTGGTCAATGTATTGTTTAGCATTAGCCCGACCGGTAGGGGATTCCAAGATTTCGCGCATAGTGGCTTCATCGGAATGAGACTGGGCTATGGTTTCCGAGTTCAGGAAAACGCTATCATTAGTCGATGGCGAGCCGATTTCCATTGAAGCAGGCGCACCTTGCAGTCGTTTCTTTCGAACATCTTTTGCAAGCGGGGTGCTCGATGGTTTAAAACGAATATTTCGATTCTGCTCCACATCATCATCCTCATCGTCTAGCTCAAGTTTTCGCTTCACCTGTATCATTGACTTTCGTTCCGACGAATCATCAATGTTACCACGCTCAGCTAACATCTTCAGCGGTGCTACGATTGGTGCCAGGTTTTTTTCTAGAGCATCCTCAACTTCCGATTGACCAACTTTCAGTGCCATATATTTTGCACGAATCGTCTTGCTGGATCGCGCGATCGCTTTTTTAATTTTTTCAACACCAACTTTTGCAGAATTATTTCTGCTCACCTTTTTCGTGCCAGCATCAAGCGCCGCGGACTCATTCATCAAATCAGACGTCATTGTACTTCGAAAGGTGGAGTCTAACTGAAAGCTATGAATTACCAGACGACGTATTCATTGAACCCCCTCCGATACCGACCTGCTTTCAGTGGGTTGTCCTTGACAATCACAAGAAAGCCATATTTTTTTTGCCAACAGATGCTGCAAAGTTTCTGAAATTTTTCATACACCATGTCATTGTTGACGTGATCATCATATACATGGCGTAGATTCATATTATCTTGTTTGAATAGGATCAAAACGTTTGCGTTGTCACGAATCAAGTGTTTGGGAATTCTTGCATACGTTTGACATAAGTAGAAACAATCGACTTGTGCATGTCTACCCATGGAAAAATATTCTCGGACTACATCTTGCTTGTCACAGGCAACATCGTCAAATACAAACACTGAGTTGGGTAACGATTCACTCGGGGGAATTACATCACAGTTGTTCGAGAATGGGAAAAATCCAATTTCTTCGATATTTGACAACAGTTTTTCCAAATATTGATACTTGGGTTGTTCCAACGATTTCGAATAGATGTAGACGTTTTCAAAGCGTACTCCATTACAACTCTCCAGCAAACTCACAACAACATTCGTTTTTCCACAATTAGATGGACCGCAAATTATGGACCTAATTGTATTAGGTAACAAAGGACCATGCCGCTTCGGAATATCTACCTCCGTTTTACTGTCGAGATTGACCACCTGAATGGAGTACGGTTGCTTTATGAAATGCATATTTGCTTTTGATTGAAGTTGTGAGGGAGCGATGAGTATTTATAGACTAGCAATTAACTTTTTTTCCTCAGTTTTCAAAAGTGCATGGACATTGATTCATCGTCAGTTCAATTTGTCGCAAAGAACCGATGTCAAAACCAACTTCGGTTGGGCAAGGTGTATTGAATAGGGTCATTAATTCATTACCGTTTGAACTACATATACCAGGCTATCAGTACTGCGGTCCGGGCACGCATCTAGCTAAACGTTTAGCCCGAGGTGATCCTGGTATTAACCCGTTGGACAAGTTTTGTCGTGAGCACGATATCACCTATTCGCAAAGTAAAGACCTTGAAACACGTCATCACGCTGACCGAAAACTTGTGGAACAGGCATCACATCGTGTGACGGCTCGAGACGCATCTTTGCTCGAACGAGCAGCTGCATGGACGGTATCACGTGCTATGAAGCTAAAATTGAAAATGGGCGCGGGTTTGAAGAGGAGTATTGGGGGCAGACTTAACGTTAAAAAGAGGTTGAAAATGAAAAAAAAAAAAAATCCTCAACATTCTCCGAAGAGTACAGGGAGAGGTGGTAAGCCAAGAATGTTGCCCCTAGCTAAACGAGGAGGATTTTTACCCTTTTTAGTCCCATTATTGGCTGGATTATCAGCGGTAGGAAGTTTGGCGGGGGGCGCTGCTGGTATTGCTAAATCTGTGAATGAGGCGTCAAACGCACGCAAACTTCTTTCTGAAACCGAACGACATAATCGTGCTATGGAGCCACACGGTCGGGGGTTGTATTTGAATCCATACAAGAAAGGTGGAAGTATGAGAAAATCTCGAGGGAAAAAAAAAAAAACATCAAAAATGAGATAATTCTACCCGCTGGACCCACAACCAACATTGAGCTACTCGTGTATGCCAAACGTATGCGCATCCCATATTTTAAAGGTGTGTTCATGCGATCTGAACTACTTAAAAATTCTATTCGACGGAATGAGTGCGGAATTATTAACTTGGATAATATAAATGGGCCTGGTACACATTGGGTTGCATACGTCAAACGGGGTCATCACGTTAAGTATTATGATAGCTATGGGAATCTACCACCACCTAGGGAATTTATTCAATATTTTGGGGACGACGTGCAAATAGACTACAATTACGAACAATATCAAACCTACAATTCTGCAATATGTGGACAATTATGTTTAATTTTTTTACATGACAATACATAGGATGTATTGATATTTGAAGTTCAGTATGCATGTGACTGCGCTATGTCTCTGACGCTTACGCTCTCGGGGTCAACATCGATTCTTAGTGCAAATTATTTTCCCCCGATTGTTTTAGGTGGGAATGGTCAATATGTATTAGGATTAGTAGATTTCGAAACATTCAACTCCGTACCCAACGTCGATGTGACAAATAATACATTTTACTATGGCGATGGCAAAAAAATTATCATTCCCGAAGGATCCTATGAAATTGATGATTTGAATAGATACTTGGTTAGAAGAATAATTGAAGATGAAGTGGGTGGGGGTTCTGCAGAGTCACCACCAATTATACTGCAGCCGAACAACAACACGCTTAAATGTGAAATAAAATGCAAGTATGACATTGACTTTACCCAGCAAAATAACCTCGGGTCATTGGTAGGATTTACGAAGCGAAAGCTTGAAGCTAACGTATGGCACGAATCAGATTTACCCGTCAACATTCTCAAAGTTAATATTATACGAGTTGAGTGTAACATTACCGCCGGAGCCTACAGTAATGCTCAACCGGTGCACACGATTCATGAATTTTCAGCAAGCGTGCCACCGGGCTATAAAATCTCCGAGTCACCTTACCACGTCATTTACTTGCCTGTGAGCCCGCGTGTAATAGACAACATAACAGTTCGGATCGTAGACCAGGACGGTAATCTAGTTAACTTTCGAGGAGAAGAGATAACAATTCGCTTACACGTAAAAGAGCAGAACAATTGATTTTCATCATGCTGATTTACGAAGATGTCCACAAATATCGTGCTAACACGGCCAGCCCTCTCAGTGTTAGAAGTTTGGTGAAACGAACAACACCGTACGCTGTACGTCAATCGCTGACTCCTGATAACGTAAACTTTCTGAAATCGTTGGGATTTATTGTGAAAACTAGATATGGCGAGTCTGTTGAATATTAATGCTCGACCAGTATTTGATAACAGTATAACTCGAGTCGAGGTTCATGCTCATGCCCCCTACGCCAGTACGTCTTATCAAAACAACGATGAGATACGCATTCCGATTCAACAACAGGATTTGTATACATTACCCTGCAACAGTTTTTTATACATTGAGGGCACGCTATTGAATTCAGTGCCAGATGCCGGCGGTGTCTATCAGCCTGTTAAAACTGCAAAACTTGTCAATAACGCGATGGCCTTTCTCTTCGATGAAATCCGATATGAATTGAATGGTGTTGAAATTGATCGGTGCAAAAATGTTGGAATTAGCACTACAATCAAAAACTATTTATCATTGTGTACCAATTCGAGTAAAGCACTAGAGATTGCCGGTTGGTCGATAACCAGTAATTTGGTTGAACTCGATAAAGGATATTTCAATTTCTGCATACCCTTACGCATTCTGCTAGGCTTCTGCGAAGACTATAAGAGAATTATTGCCAACACGCGTCATGAGCTGATCCTAATTCGTTCAAGAACGGATTCAAATGCAATATTTCAAACTCAAGGTACAAGCGTAAGTCTGAAGCTAAATAAATTGCAGTGGCGTATGCCTCATGTAAGTGTTGAAGATTTGCAAAAATTGGAGCTGTTACATCTTCTCGAAAGCGGTAGATCGATTCAAATGAGTTTTCGGTCATGGGATTTATATGAGTATCCAGTGCTTCAGGAAACTACGCATCACACCTGGTCCGTGAAGACTGCAGTACAACTTGAGAAACCCCGCTACGTAATTCTCGCGTTGCAGACTGGGCGAAGAAATAAGCTGACCCATGATCCCAGTGTATTCGATCATTGTGAATTGACAAACGTGCGCTTGTACCTCAATTCCGAATCGTACCCGTATGATAATTTAGATTTGGATTTTACCCGGAAAAGATACGCTCTGCTCTATGATATGTACGTGAAATTTAAAGCATCATATTACGGTGAGAGTGGGGCCCCCCAACCAATGCTCGATTTGGATACATTCAAATCGCATGCTCCAATCGCCGTAATAGATTGTTCACGTCAGAATGAATCGTTGAAAAGTGCCTCGGTAGATATACGTCTTGAGTTTCAGTGTAATGTTAATGTGCCTGCAAATACTACCGCATACTGTCTAATTTTCCATGATAAAATTATTGAATATAGCCCGCTGACAAATGTGGTTCGAAAAATGATTTGAAACAAAAAAACTTGAATGTTGAAACTGGAATTGTATGAAGTGGGGAGGGGAATTTTAATCTATAAATATGCAGCGCGAGCTAGATTAAATCCAGAAAATTATACACAGTCATGAGTCCCACGTTTATCGACCTTCAGGGGTTTACGGGACCCAACGATACATTCATCGTAAAAGAACTGGCAATTCTCAAAGATAATTATAAATTTCAACATTTCATATTCAAACCCCCATATCTCTGGTCAGTTTTACCTGAAGTTAATCGTCGCGAAGCACTTGAGCGTAAAGTTTATCACGGATTCAGCTGGGACGATGGATATGTACCCTACTCGGAACTACTATTCCAGATACGACCACATTTACAAAATTGCTCATCGTTTCTTGTAATGAACAAATCTGTCGGAAAAATATTAAAACGACTATTCAATATTGATGCCGCATACTTAGCTGATGAAATATGTTTGAGTAAGCAGCAACCAAGATGTGCGTATCACTTGGGAATCTGTGCTGTTGAAAATGTATTTTCTATGTGTAACAGATGTTGGGTAGGGTAATAAAACAATGTTAATTGTTGTACACGATTTATCCAACGTTCTTTATTCTTCAATAAAAATATATATAAAAAACTACAAACTTCTAATTTTTTTCATTCAACTCAGCCCCAATTCCCACTGAAACATAGGTATCCGGCTGTTTTCGTAATCAATCTCACGTAAAACCGCTAGATACTCCTCGTGAGTCTGAAACATTTCGTCGTCGTCGTCCTCGTCGTCGCTTTCGGCGCCAGCTGGAATACACCGAACTGCTGGAATACACTGAACTGCTGGCGGCACTTGAGTTGAACTTTTTTCAACCTGAAATAGAATAACTTTCATGATTTACTTGAATATTGAAAATCAGTGGGTGATGGGATTCAGGGGCTAACATCAATCTGGTCTCTCTCTCAAAAATCATATCTCAGATGAAAAAAATATGGAAGAACAAAATTTTGGAATGATACATACGTGTGTGTCATTATCCACATCACTGCGGATACCCGTAACGCCGGTGGTGTTGTCTTTTCCGCTCGATGTCGTCGCAAACTTCGCTATCCGGCTGTTTTTGTAATCAATCTCACGTAAAATCGCTAGATACTCCTCGTAAGTCTGAAACATTTCGTCGTCGTCCTCCTCGTCGCTTTCGGCGCCAGCTGGAATACACTGAACTGCTGGCGGCACTTGAGTTGAACTTTTTTCAACCTGAAATAGAATAACTTTCATGATTTACTTGAATATTGAAAATCAGTGGGTGATGGGATTCAGGGGCTAACATCAATCTGGTCTCTCTCTCAAAAATCATATCTCAGATGAAAAAATATGGAAGAACAAAATTTTGGAATGATACATACGTGTGTGTCATTATCCACATCACTGCGGATACCCGTAACGCCGGTGGTGTTGTCTTTTCCGCTCGATGTAGTCGCAAACTTCGCTATCCGGCTGTTTTTGTAATCAATCTCACGTAAAATCGCTAGATACTCCTCGTAAGTCTGAAACATTTCGTCGTCGTCCTCCTCGTCGCTTTCGGCGCCAGCTGGAATACACTGAACTGCTGGCGGCACTTGAGTTGAACTTTTTTCAACCTGAAATAGAATAACTTTCATGATTTACTTGAATATTGAAAATCAGTGGGTGATGGGATTCAGGGGCTAACATCAATCTGGTCTCTCTCTCAAAAATCATATCTCAGATGAAAAAATATGGAAGAACAAAATTTTGGAATGATACATACGTGTGTGTCATTATCCACATCACTGCGGATACCCGTAACGCCGGTGGTGTTGTCTTTTCCGCTCGATGTAGTCGCAAACTTCGCTATCCGGCTGTTTTTGTAATCAATCTCACGTAAAATCGCTAGATACTCCTCGTAAGTCTGAAACATTTCGTCGTCGTCCTCCTCGTCGCTTTCGGCGCCAGCTGGAATACACTGAACTGCTGGCGGCACTTGAGTTGAACTTTTTTCAACCTGAAATAGAATAACTTTCATGATTTACTTGAATATTGAAAATCAGTGGGTGATGGGATTCAGGGGCTAACATCAATCTGGTCTCTCTCTCAAAAATCATATCTCAGATGAAAAAATATGGAAGAACAAAATTTTGGAATGATACATACGTGTGTGTCATTATCCACATCATTGCGGATACCCGTAACGCCGGTGTTGTTGTCTTTTCCGCTCGATGTAGTCGCAAACTTCACTGGATCCATTGTCAAATGTTCGCTGAGGAAGATACGCGTGAACTAACTGACTGGATTTATTCCGCGACTGGTTAATCGTCACTCCCTTTATACCGACGATACTAATTTTTATTATTAAACCTGTTCGGTGCAGAGTCTGCAACGAGTTATAGTTTTTTTTTAAATGAAAACTCGTTCGTGGTAAGGAGACTTCAAAATGTGATTACGTGAGATGAATATACGCGTACTCTTTGTAGTAGCGCACGGCAGTTATGCTCCTTTCAGGTTACGGATCGTACTGATGAACTGATCTAGCGCAGATCGCGAACGAACGATTTGTAGTTTTTGCTGAATCGGCATTGACGTAGGTGGATAATTTTTACCTTAAAATGGGTCGATAATATTATTCATGTGATGCGATCACGCGATCGAACAAAGTCTCACAGCCTGCTGAATCAGCATTGTTTAATTTTTCAGTGATATCAATCATCTGATGCGCGTGTCAAATATTTTGCAACAGCTTGCCAACGAACGTTATGTAATTAATATTGACAATCTAATGCGATCACGCGTTCGAACAAAGTCTCATAGTTTGCCGAATCAGCATTGTTTTAATGAGAATCTTCAGTGATATCAATCATCCGATGCACACGTGTATAATATTTTGCAACAGCCTGAAATCGAACGATGTTTATTTAATATCATCCATCTAATGTGATCACGCAATCGAACATTCGGTACGCGTTATTTTTCGGTACAGATGATCCAACAGTGGGGAGTCTTCTTGCTGAATCGACATTGACGTAGGTACATTTTTTCACCTAACTCATAGTTTGCCGAATCAGCATTGTTTTAATGAGAATCTTCAGTGATATCAATCATCCGATGCACACGTGTATAATATTTTGCAACAGCCTGAAATCGAACGATGTTTATTTAATATCATCCATCTAATGTGATCACGCAATCGAACATTCGGTACGCGTTATTTTTCGGTACAGATGATCCAACAGTGGGGAGTCTTCTTGCTGAATCGACATTGACGTAGGTACATTTTTTCACCTAATTAATCTAGTATATATTGATGACAAGTTGCAGTCGAAACAACAGTACAGTTACAATTTACGTTTTCACTACTCAATTCACTCAAAAAAAACCTCAAAATGAACTTCCAAGTCGTTTTTCAAATCGTTCTAATGTTCGTGGTTTTGTTGTCGAATACAACGGCCGAGTCCGGCTCGGTATTGTCGAAGCGGTTGATGCATCATATACGGGTGGACACACAGAACAGACGCGGTTTGAATCAAACACTGCAGTATTCAGGATATAACGATGACGAAGATGCATTGGATCAAAACGTCTCCACACCAATTACTGATAAAGCGTCCACGGTAAACAACTATCGGAACGTCATGAACGTTTACCATCCGGGCAACGTATTGTCAGAGGGGGGCACCCCTCGACCAACTGTATGTAAGTAAATCACTTTTACATGACATACCACAAGAGCTTCAAAAAATTATCGGGGTATTTCCAGCGCGAGTGATTTTTTTCTGAAAATTCGTTCGATTGCGGGGAAACCTTGCGGGAAAAATACCCGGATTAATCTTGAAGCTCGAGTGGTATTCGATACATAATTTTTTCATCCAAAATTTTCGGCCGATAGAATTGCATCATGAGACAAAATCCGCAGTTAAGAATTTAAATTTTGAAAGTCACAGAATTATAATTCAATCTGTCAGATTCGATGGAGGGTTAACTGGATTGGAGAATCTTCTGTTTTATACATATGAAAAAATTACCGC
The DNA here is from genome assembly GCA_914767705.2 of Tenthredo notha. NCBI lineage: Eukaryota > Metazoa > Arthropoda > Insecta > Hymenoptera > Tenthredinidae > Tenthredo > Tenthredo notha. The sequence goes on from OU611923.1 coordinate 817,557, forward strand.
GGTGAAGACACAAGTGAAATTATCAGTTAAATATCGTGTAGGCTATGCAAAGAATAATTACGAATGAAGCAATTCTATTGGCTGAAATTTTTGGATGGGAAGAAACAATCGAAAAAAAATTTTTTTTTACCAGTTTATGTTCCGATCGTAATTTTTTTTTTGTGTTTGATATACGTCGCAGCGCCCGTTACCCCCGATTATTCAGTTTTTCGAGACGCCGATGCGGACTTCGAGTCCGAAAGTGAAGGTAACAGTTACCACTTCAAGTTAAAGGCATCTTACACTTACTCCATAGTTAGTTACGCGCCCTAACATGTTCACCTCATTCGGTAAAAGTATGTTTGAAAAAAATAATCAAATATATGCGAGCCGTTCACCCAATTCCATATAAGTATGTTTGAAAACAATTTTTTTGTTTACCATAATTTTGTTTATTTAATTTGTTACAGATTCTGGGAATTGATGGGATTTATTATATATGGGTCATATTGTTTGGAGTTTTGATTATTATTAGTTGGTATTTTCTTAGATACTTATAACAATATCTAATATATCATAGGGGTTTTTTTTATCTTATACTCCTAAGAATATTTATTATAATCATGGGGTAATATGATGTAATATGATAATCAATGGTTTAATTTCAAATATATCTTCAACATCATTGTATTCCTAGTTATTTTTATTTCCGTAATATATCAGTTCAATGTCAGTTTCATTATTCACTTGAAACTGATTTTATCACTGTTTGTAATCCTGCACCAATTAATTCGCAATCAATGATCGAATCTTCATCGAAATCCTCCGAAGTCACGAGTAGCTCCCCTGCACTGTCTGGTGGTACAACGTTTGATTCTTGGAACGTACGTTGTTTCTTGAAGATGCATGATTCCGTCCTCTGCAAAGGTTGAGTCCGCTTACAGGTAGGATTGCAAGAAATTAACGTCTGCGTTTTTTCAAACATCTCCGGTGACGCGCAGAATACCCAATGTCCGTTATCGTCGCACACTTCAGTATGGTACTCTGAAGCATGCGTTGTAAAGTTGTTTGACGAAGATGGCATTGAAGCTGTGAAGATGTGATATTATCAGCTGGGTGATTGGAACTGGTTGAATTGATGCTGATGGTTGAAGTATCGAGGCCTTATATATTCACCTCGGTAAATGTGGTGGGGGGAATAGCCGTAATTTGATTTTATGAACTGATATTAAATTGTAAGAATTATAAAAAACAGATATTTTAATAGCACAAACTGGTCGATGCGCAGAGATGGACAGGTAAATTATATTGGGTGGTGGGGGGGTTGGATGTAAAAATTTCAAGAGTATAAAAGACTCGGATCAACGTTCAGATCGTCAGTCTCCAATCTTCACTCGAATAATCTTCACTCGAGTATCTAGAAACACTTGGGGGTGATTTTTTTGTCGAATAGCAACGTCATGGACTTAAGTAAAATCAACAAGGTGGGTCGATGCGACGAATACCTCCCGACGAAGAAATTGGCGGATCTCGAGATACACAAACAGTATCCAATCACCAGTTTGCGAAAAGTCCAGACGAGATTTGGCCCGAGAATCACCGTCGACATCGACAACGCGTTTTCCGCGTTTATACCGGCTCGTATGACGAAGGCGTTGGCGGAGGATGATGACATCTTCCAAAAAATGATACTGGCTGCTGACGAAAACCGGCTCCACATGCAATACCTTGGAGGGCTGTACAATCGAATTGAATTCAACTATATGTAATGATTGGCTTACCCTCTATACCATGACTTCAACGTATAGATTGTTAAATAAATGATCAGTATAAAATGCATTATTCTATAATTTCATATGACTCCACCCACCTTTAGAATATTTATTAAATCTAGTCTGTAGGATATTTATTAAATCTAGTCTGTAGGATAGTTTTTAATTCGGTTCAGGTCATATGATGCCTCATCAACTGTTGGAACTGTCAGTGTTGAAGGTCTGTTTTGTAAAACGGGGACCTGTTGGAAATTTTCTGTCAACGCTCAGATTGCTTATCGCACTGGATATTAGTATGATTTAATTTAAAAAAAAACGGACGATCCAGGGAATCGAACCCTGAGTCCTACATGCACATCCTCTCGACATCAGGGCGAAGCCCCCTGATGATAACCAAGGATTCAAGCATGTAGACCACCTAGCTCGTCCTCTCGTTACGATTTCTCAAAGCTACAAAAGAAGAACCAACGGGGGTATGATATCCATATGATTGCATATAATATGCTGTGCAATCGGGGAATTTTTAAAAAAATCAGACTATCGGGTAGTGATAAAAATCTGTCGATTAATCTAGCGAAACCGGGGTGTCAATATAAAAAATCCGTAAACGCATCTTCGCAACAGTGTTGCGGATAGTAACGAGTCGCCAATTATAATAATCTGTTGCAAAATCAGACTATCCGGTGAAGAAGGGGTAATTGTAAAAATCTTCAGTGGCGTTTATCGATAAATATCGGGGGTACGGCATGATAGAAAAGTGGCAGATCGATGAATGTATAATTACAAAAAATCTGTAACGAGATAGTCGTTGGTACTCATCGATAAATGTATAATATAACATAAAAATCTGTAACGAGATAGTCGTTGACCTTTATCGATAAATGTATAATATATAACATAAAAATCTGTAAGATTCATCTCCGCAACAGTGTGACGAATAAAATCTATTGGTATTCATCGATAAATGTATAATTGTAGCACTTACCACCGACCTTCATCGATAAATCTGTAACGAGATAGTCGTTGACCTTTATCGATAAATGTATAATATATAACATAAAAATCTGTAAGATTCATCTCCGCAACAGTGTGACGAATAAAATCTATTGGTATTCATCGATAAATGTATAATTGTAGCACTGACCACCGACCTTCATCGATAAATGTATGATATATAACATAAAAATCTGTAACGACATAGTCGTAAGATTCATCTCCGCAACAGTGTCACGAATAAAAAAATGTATAGCAATCTATTGGTATACATCGATAAACGTATAATTAAACGACATAGTCGTAAGATTCATCTCCGCAACAGATCGATAAATGTATGATATATAACATAAAAATCTGTAACGACATAGTCGTAAGATTCATCTCCGCAACAGTGTGACGAATAAAAAAAATGTATAATTAATTGGTATACATCGATAAACGTAAAGGCGCGGGTTAGAACTCTCGAGAAAAAAGGAGAAAGTAAAGGCGCGGTCGCAGATGAATATGCAAAGTGGTCTAGCATCCGCGTGGTCTAGCAGCCGCGCTACTTCACTACTTACGATACCTACGATAATTGCAAATATCAATAAAAAATGGTGTTTTTTTACTAAACAAAATGAATTTTAGCTAACAAAATCCTACTTACAGATGAATAAGTGAGGTCACTACTCTATAGGAAAGCGTATGTGATATGAAAAACAAAGTTATAACGTGGAATCGTAAGATAATTTCTAATAAATATCGGTTTGTTTTGTTTAATATTTGCAAATGTACGATAATTTTGGCTTGAGTACGATATAATTTTACGCCCCTGGTCCGATCAGCGCCACCTTTCAGGTTGGCAACGCTGCCGGCGGCCCCTCAATTTGTGTTTCAACTGTGGCGGGTAGAGGTAAGGAGGACCAACTCCGTGTATAGAGACCGTGCGCGTATACAACTAGCGCCGCCAAATTGTCTCTACCAGCAGGAGTGCTTCAAAACGATTGGTTCATTTTTTCGCGCCAAGCATTTGATAGGCTGATCTTTCCTACCGCTTGGGACAAATTTCGTCGATAGTATCTGATTTGGCGCTGACATCGGTTCACGCACGATCTCTATAGAAAGTGTCCGTGAAATCGGGTTAATTAGATGGCGCTGCTGTAGCACAAGTCCCTGATTTTCATTGGTGATCCCCAAGGTCAGATCTTGCGATTGGTTACTTATTGCTCACGAGCGCCATTCTGGGTACTTTTTTCTTTCAATTCTTCTGTTGCCACTGATGGCTCATAAGAGTTAATCATCCTTAGAGTGTTGGCCTCATCTGCAGATATTTCAAGTAAGTATTTATATTGTCATATAAATGGTGTGATTACATATATCGCGTGACTAATGCCAAAAGGACGTATCGACCAAAATTAAAGTTTAATAAAGAATTGAATATTTGTGGTCGATAAGCCCTTGCGGCATTAACTTCACGGAAAGAATCATGTCAGCTAATACCAAAAAGACGTATCGGCCAAAATTGAAGTTTGAAAAATAATTCAACATTTTTGGCGGATACGTCCTTTTGGCATTAGTTCATCTAATTTTTTTGAACAGCTAGGGACCTATCTCCGGCGTTTACGTCCTTTTGCTTTTAATTTTTCCCAGTTTTCAATATCGACGTTTTTGTCCATTTCAAAGGCTTTCTAGTCGAATGACGTAAAGAAAAAATTTTATACGCCCTTCTGCTTTTAAGAATTACAGAAGGGCGTATGAGTGTCGCTTACGACCTTTTTCCATTAGTCACGCGATATTTTATATTCATCAGCATGTCAAAAGCGAAGCCGAACCTGTATTCTATAATCAAATGGGTGGAGGGTGTGGACAAGGATACATACTCGGTCGGCGTATCAGTGAAGTGGATCATTGGTTTCGATTATGAGGAATGGAAATCAGAGAATCGCGATCCATTATTGACCTACGTTATTCAGTGGCGGCAGCCTGCTAAAAAGCCTGCTAAAGGGTGGATGGCTTATGATGGTTTGGTTATGGATGTGTCGAGTAAGTTGTTGACAGAACTGTCCCATATTAATTAAAGTTATATAATTCTTATCGAATTGTACCACTCTTCTGGACCTATTTTTTTCCGAAAGCTATCCGGTTTGACGTGGAATTACTCATATACAGCTGGTAAAAAAATCATCGTAAATAATAAAACAAGATTGCTGTTGGAGATCTGCCTAAAAAAAAAAAGAAATTTTTCTGGCAAAATTTGGATTGATCACTCTCATTTCACTTGTATATCATATTCCAAACATTCTTTTCGATATATTTTCCGATATCAGTATATCTGTACATGGACAGGCAGTGTAGCTCAACTGGAAAGGAAATTCAAGCTTTATGGAGGTCTCAAATCACCAAAAAACCCAGCCTTGAATGATGTCGAGAGAACATCACTTTCAAATCAAAATCATGCCTTAAATGGTACCCCCCAGCCTGGAACCTCAAAGGACGATCAAGCTCCTCGAAAAGTCTCCAAAAAGACCGTCGTGAGATCACTGTATGTCAGCAATCATAATGTTCCATTCTTATTAATTTCGATGCACACATATACTGAATATGTACTGTGTTAGAATCTCACTGCTACGCAGAAAAGGAACAAGGAAACAACTCAAAACAATCCTCGTCAACTCCAATATCCCTGTCCAGGGACTGATTCCGATGAAGCCCCTGGAGATTCAGAACCTGAGTCAGAAGAAATCGGAGTTGATGATCAAACGCCTGATGATTCACACCTTCATGAAGTCTTGCCATTTCCAGAGCCTGTGCACAATGAAGAGATTCGAGAGGCTCAGTCTCCAAATCGGCTCAATAAAATAGGGAATAATACTGATAATCAGCGTAGAAGAGAAATGAGAAATGCTGTTCCTGGTGCAATAGCACCGAATGTTATCAATGCTCAACAGCAGGTTTTGGCACAAGGTAATGGAAGGCTATGTTATCCATATTTTAAGAGTTTGGTGAAATGCAAGATTATTCTTTGCTGCCACTACCTGATCGGAGAGTGCTGGGTTTACTGAGGGTAGGTCGGCTATTCCTGAGGGAATGATATTTTTATTTTACTGTCACGTAAATGGAGAAGGAAGAATTAGCAAGAATGATTACTCCATCAAATGACGGTCAGAGGGAACAATTAGACGATCAAACGAACTTACCTTAAGTGATGTTCGATCGTGATTATGCTAGAGGTCTTGTCCTCTAGATCAATGGTAGTAACGCCAGTTGCTCAATCCGCCATAGATTTTTAAATTAATTCAAATTTCGCGCCTACGACTATAGATGGCAGTAGCGCTCTCCCAGAAGCCCCTGTGCCCGATGCCATGACACCATTACATTTGAAAGCCGACAAATTGCATCTTGAATAGATCAAAAGGATGTTGTCAATGTACAGAAAGACGTAATGGCGTCATGGCATCAGGTGCAGGGGCTTCTGGGAGAGCGGTACTGCCATCTATAGCCGTAAGCGCGAATTTTGAATTAATTCAAAAATCTGTGGCGGATCGAGCAACTGGCGTTACTATATACCATTGATCTAGAGGACAAGACGTCGCAGCATAATTTTCTTCACATCTACTCCTTCAAAATGTACGTAATCATTCCAGTTTCAACGTGATAGAACGACATAAGTCAATTTCCTCCACGATGAGTTTTCGAAGGAGCTCTTGGCATTGTAGGGAGATGAAGAATTTTCTACAGAGACGATTTTTGTAGAGAAGAATGAGAGCTACAAAAAGGTTTCTATAAAAATTCTGCTTTTTCCACCAATCTCAGAGATAAACTTCTGAAACTCACCTTTGGGTCAAGTCGACTCATCTCGTTTCACCACTTTGCTACTGATTTCCAGGTACAGGTAATATCGGCCCTTACAACGTTTCAATTGTCAGTATCATCATCCATATTATTCATAAAAAGAAGTTGATCACTTTTTTTTCATTCAGGTTTACCAGATCTCATTGAAAACCTGAGACGAATGAATGATCTGTTAGAACGTAACCTCATGCAGAGGGATAGGCAGCAGAATGAGGAAGAAGAACCACAAATGGTAGTAGTAAAGTATGGAAATTCGACAATAATTTGATAGGTGGATAATCTATGTATTTTTTATTCAAGGTTGAAATTGGAGAGATAGGGAGTGGGATAAGAATCTCCAAGGAAAAGTGGGAGACAGCACTGGAACAAGAAACGTACACTGCAATGGCTCTGAGTTTAGTATCATCCTTATACCCCGTAGACGTACTGTTACGCAGCAATGTGAAAGGTGGTAAGAGCAAAATTCACAAAGCTGAGGATAATCCCCCTAAACATCAATCATTGGATCCGAAAATCCTCAATGCAATCACTGGTAGAATCCCTTTTTTATTTACTATTTAGTCATTTTCAAATGACAAGTTTTGCAATGATTTGAACTTTTTCAGTATCCGTAAGAAGAAGATTCCCAGAAAAATTCAACAGAGCTGGGATGAATCACTCTATCAACGTCAAATTATCGAAAATGAGAGGCGCAGATAGAGCTAGCAGAGCAGCAGTTCGACCATGACCGTGATTTTTGACCCTTAACGGGGGACGGTAGTGAAACTTTGTCAAAAAACATTTTTTTTTTCAACCACTGAAAATGTTTCAATCAAGAATCGCATCCGACAATTTTTAGGTATTAGTAGTATGTGTATTGGAAAAAAATATCAACCTTTTGCAGAAGATTTCCTTCGAAACACTGCGAAAGGTCTCCTGCGCATACACTTACATCGTAGAAGGTTGATACTTTTTTCCAATACACATTCTGCACGAAGAAAAAATAACACTACTCACTGCTGCGCAGAACACTCATCTGTCAAAAAATTTTATAAACTGACTCAATAACCAAAAAATATCACTCACTAGAGTTTTGAACAGCAATGAGTAGCGTCCTGCCCTCTAGTGAGTGATATTTGTTGGTTATTGAGTCAGTTTAGAAAGTTTGTCGACTATATTAGTGTTCTGCGCAGCAATGAGACGTGTTATTTTTTCTACTAAAAATTGTCGGATGCGATTTTTGATTGAACCATTTTCAGTGGTTGAAGAAAAAATGGGTTTTGACAAAGTTTCAGTACCGTCACCTCTTATAACTACCTAATTAAAGAGCAAAGAATGGATAAATATTTTTTTTCTTCTGTTCCTTTTTCTTAATTATAGTTTTGTCTTTGTATTAAGTACATGCAGGATTTTTCAGTGGGTCATAATGGCATTCACTTCTCAAGGTAATGAGCGAAAAAGCGAGAATAATATCAGTACTCCAGTAATACCTTATTTTATCAACATGAAAGAAAAATTTGCAATCCGTATCTCTCAGGTGATGCAATCTATGTAGTTTAGTTGTTAAGTATGATGATCACAGTCGATGGAAGATGTTATTGGTACTCGTCAGAAATGACATTAGTATATTCCATGCAAGATCCGTTTCAATGAACCAAAGAATAAAGTTAAGTTCTGGTAGCTTGATTCATTCAAAGTGATATTTACCGATGCAGAGTTGAGAAAAATATTGTATGGGCAGTTTCCGTGATAGTTAGTTTCAGTATATAGTAGCCTATTAGTTAGGTTTTATTCACTGATTATCGAAGAGGGTGAAGATACTATAATACAAGTATAATTACGTAGAATAATATTATCATGTACGTACCAATTATCCAAAAACTGGGATAAGGAGTACGTGCTCGTTTATTTTGAAAGTTGCAAACTTTCTCACAAATGACTGGATCATTGTGAGATATGAGCGTTGAAACCCATCGCATGCTTATTTATTCATTAATTGTTATGTATCATCTATATATTCTGGTATTGATACGAATGATCTAATGTTCCTATGCTATGTAACAACAGTGTAATTGAAGCTCTTCATTAATTTCTAACTTTTTAGGAATCACATTCATTAATTTAAGGAAAAACCACTTTTTATTTCAATATTCATTGAATAATAGTGCAAATATGTCGAGAATAAGTTCGATATAACCCTTTCCAATATTAATGCAATATTAATGGTTTATATCCCGTATACATGCAGGATATTTATTAAATGTAAGTAATATATTTCTCACTTATATAAAAAATACTATATTACGGACTTATAATCTCAATGTATGAAATATACAGGGTGTCTCGAAATTCGCGCACCAGAAGCATACCGGCGGATTCCTTGCGAAATATTAAGACGAAAGTTACCTATACAAAAAAGTCCGCAGGGACTTAGTTCTTCCGTAAAAAGGACTTAATAACGAACCAATAAGCGTTCGTCGATAGGAAAGACTGTCTCAAATCCACAAGAATCCGAATCGCCTTACTAGGGAGAATAAGACAATAATGTGTGGTGTTCCCCGCTCCGCCCGCCGCGCTTGAAGCCACCGTGAGCGATTGACATTAGACAGTCGGTTCACGCAATGAAAATTCCAAAGTGCGGATTCTTGTGGATTTTAGACAGTCTTTCCTATCGACGAACGCTGATTGGTTCGTTATTAGGTCCTTTTTACGGAAGAACTAAGTCCCTGCGGACTTTTTTGTATAGGTAACTTTCGTCTTAATATTTCGCAAGGAATCCGCCGGTATGCTTCTGGTGCGCGAATTTCGAGACACCCTGTATATTACTGCATACATTTTTGAATGTATAAGAGATATACCCTCAGATATATGAAATCGGCAAAAAATGACCTATTACAGATATTAACGAAATATATGACACATACACGAGGTTTATATGCGGATATACGTCGGGTATATTCGGCAAATACAATTCCGGCTTATATTTTTTTCCATGCGGGCTAGCAACAGTCGGGTCTAACACTCAGGCCAAGAATTGAACCAGGCCTGGTCCAGTGTTACTCAACAACAATTATTACATGCTCGTTGAACACCTTAGGGCCGTCGATTGAAACACGTTTGGCTCAATCGTACAGGCCGACGAGTGGGTTTGACACCTAGCCCAAAGCTCGTCACATTTTAGGCTGAATTACATACGCCAACGGTTGGGCTAGGAACTCCGACCATAGCTGTCCCAATCTTTGGCCCAATCGTACACGCCAACGAGTGGGTTTGACACCTGCCCCAAAACTTGTCCCATTTTGGACATAATCGTATACGCCAAGGGTTGGGCTAAGAGCTCCGACAATAGCTGTCCCAATCTTTGGCCTAATCGTACACGCTAACGAGTGGGTTTGACACCTGGCCCAAAACTTGTCCCATTTTGGACATAATCGTATACGCCAAGGGTTGGGCTAAGAGCTCCGACAATAGCTATCCCAATCTTTGGCCTAATCGTACACGCTAACGAGTGGGTTTGACACCTGGCCCAAAACTTGTCCCATTTTGGACATAATCGTAATACGCCAAGGGTTGGGCTAAGAGCTCCGACAATAGCTGTCCCAATCTTTGACCTAATCGTACACGGTAACGAGTGGGTTTGATACCTGGGCCGAATTTGTCCCATTTTGGACATAATCGTACTCGTCATAAGATCCGCTGACATCAGTGATAGGAAAGCTTATCCATGTATGTAGAAGATAAGGTAGGTGAAAAATCAACTATTAAAATCTATTTTTAAAATTTTTTTCGTGATGATAATAAGGGGAGACTGGTGAAATTTTGAAAATCGCTATTAAAGGTCGTATAAAAAAATCCTTTCGGCAGTTTTTGAATAATGCAGGTAGTGTAGACGGTGAAAAAAATTTCAGCCTCCTGCCATGAAAGTTTAGACGCAAGAAACCTTGCGAAGAAGATTTTGCCCACCGCTGCCAAAAATTCCTTGCGTCTGAACGTCTGAACTTTCATCGCAGGAGGCTGACATTTTTTTTCACAGTCTATACTACCATTATTCAAAAACTGCTGAAAGGATTTTTTTATACACCTCTTTTTAACATTGTAAGAATGTAAGAACCTATTTTTGCCCAAAATTTCATCAAGTCTCCCCTTAATTATATGGAATTCCTAAATCGACCACAAATTTTTTTGGGCGGGGTTTCATGGGCGAGATTGACTTTGTCGAATATTCCTATTGTTTCCAGTGTAATTAACCAAACCGAACCTAAAAGCAGTGCAAAGTTTCCGACGTTCTGTGGTATCATAATAGTGATATCATGCCGAAGCGGCCAATGAATTCCGCTTATGAACGCGTTCGAAAACATCGGCACTTACTACGAAAAACAGAAAGTTCTTCTTCTTCCGACGATAGCGCAAATGATGATAATGATGCGGTTCCAATTATCAGTGACTGTAGAAGCCGCAACGAGACGTCTGACTCGTCATGTTCTCGCCTGGATGCCATCAGTTTGTCTGAGGAAGACAATAATCAACCACCGTTTACGGAATCAAATGATATTTTATTACATTCCGATGATTCCGTAGGCTCAGTCAACAGTGAGGATGAAGAGGTTCCAGATGCATCAATATCGAGCTCTTCCAGCTGTAGTTCAGACGTTGACTTGTGCGATTTGCCGATGAGTGAAAGTGAGCCTGAAAATCATGGTAAGCCGAATCTACAAGAAACCTTACGGCTATGGGCTGTTCGAAATATCAATACCTTAAATAATAATGTCATCACAGACTTATTGCAAGCATTAAGGTCTTTGGGTCACAAACTTCCAGCTACGGCAAGCACCCTTCTACAAACAAAACGAACCCCTGAAGGATTTATTGAGAAAATGGAAATAAAACCTGGAGTAACCGGACACTATGGATATTTTGGAATAGAAAAAGAATTAGCCAAACGAATTTCTCCAGAGATTTATAAAGAGGAAAAAATTAAAGTTATTGTAAATGTTGACGGTCTACCGCTGTACCGAAACTCAAAGCAACAGTTTTGGCCCATACTCATGCAAGTGTGTCACGAAAAATATATCAATAAGCCATTTGTTGTTGGTATATTTTCAGGACGTGGAAAACCAATCACTCCGCAAGTTTTCCTGAAAGATTTTGTACCTGAAGCTGCAAAACTAACTACAAGTGGGTTAACTATACAAGGGAAAGGGTATGCATTCGAAATCATAGCTTTTGTCTGTGATACACCAGCGCGGGCTTGGTTGAAATGTGTTAAATCACATGTTGCATTTAGTTCCTGTGAGCGGTGTGTTGTACGAGGCAAAACTATTGACCATCGAAGAGTATTTGCCAATCAGAATTGTGAACTACGCACTACTGAAACATTCAGAAATAAAGACGATCCACACCACCACCAGCTTGGTGATAGTTCTCCGTTACTCGAGATCCCAAACTTTGATATCGTGAGATCAGTTACGCTTGATTACATGCATCTACTGTGTGTAGGTATTATGAAGGCTTTACTTCTGAAATGGAGTTCCGGGAATAGTTTGTCAAAAATTAAGAAGCATAAACTAAAGATATTGGGTCAACTATTGTTATCCTTACAGAAAGACATTCCTTGTGAATTTCAGCGAAAAAAACTTGATTTGGATGATTTGACAGACTGGAAGGCGACACAATACAGATTTTGTATTCTCTACTGCGGTGCTCTAGTTTTAGAGGACGTACTGCCGGTAGCAAAATACCAGCATTTTATGCTGTTATTCGCCGCGTGTCGCATATTGTGTAGTCGAGAAACTGCGATATCGCAAGTTGATACTGCAGCGGAGTATTTGAAAAGTTTCTTTGCGTTATTGCCAACATTTTATGGGACAGAATCTGTTTGGAATAGCCTGCTATGATTATAGAGTAGATTGAAAAAATGACACGAATAGGAACAGTAGAAGTAAGAAAATAATAATGGCGACAGCATCGTCAGATAATAAAGAGATATTCAATTAATCGTCATAATCTTATAATAAATAGTCTTCACTTATAAATATGTGGTCAATCATTCATTTATTTAATTAGTGTCGTAAACATTGGCGCCCAACGTGAAAGAAAAACGTAAAATTTCAAGCAATACCGAAATAAAGAGATTCATCGCTAACGCTACAGACGCGATCGTGTTTGAAGCGTGAAAACTCAAGTGAGATCGTGTAAAATCGTATGTAGACAGAAAACTTCGTCAAATCCAAAGCCCAGGAATCAGCCCTGTAACAGAAAAGTGAAAAATTAATAATATATGATTTATTTAATAAAATTAATAATATATACCGCAAACAACGTCGAAACAAGTGCAAGTTAGACATCGCCTCCTCATACAAGAAGAGTTCGCAGCACGAGCACACACATAGACAACAGCTGATTCTACACACAGAGACGCATCTAGAATCTACGAACACTCAGGATTTTGCGCGGAGTTCTACACGTCATTGGCAAAGGTTAGTGAGTTTCCAGCCAGCCGATAATTCTCTACTTCTCAATCTTTCTCTATTTCTTCATCCTTCAAATTTTCTGACCTCGAAATAATGGCCGAGTTAAAAAAGCTAAAAATAAAAAGGGGCTCCTTGAAGACTCAAGTCACAAATTTTGAGAAATTTATTGTCTCACCGAATGAAAAGAATGTAGGAGAAATTCGAAATAGAGTAAAGAAGTTAGAAGAACAATGGGAAGCATTTCAAGTTATACAAATACAAATAGAAATTCTCAGCCAAACCACAGACGAGATAGATATAGAGATAGAACAAGCAAATGCAGAAGATCGCCGAGAGTTTGAAGACAGATACTTCGAGCTGGAGAGAAAAGCGAACAATATGATACAAAAACTGAAAACCGCAGTTAAAGTAGATTTGGAACAACAACGTCCACCTGGGCAACCAAATTTAGCGCCACCAGTTCAAGTAATTTCAGCTGAATTAGCAGACTTAGCGCAGCAATCAGCTGACCAATCGAGACCAGAAACGGTGAACCTTCCTGCGATTCAACAAATCACAGCTACCCAGCCTGTAGCAACGGAACAAGTAACTACAGTAACTAGGACTAATGTCAAGTTACCGACTTTATCCCTACCGACGTTCAATGGGGAATATGATAAGTGGCTATTTTTCAAGGACTCGTTTATGTCTTTGATTCACGAGAACACAAGTTTGACAGCGATTCAAAAATTTCAATACTTGCGAAGTTCTCTAACTGAAGAGGCACTCCATATCACTCATTCACTGAAAGCATCAGCAGAGAATTACGAAATAGCCTGGGAATTATTGCTGGAACGTTATGAGGACAAGCGCAGAATAGTTACAACGCATGTAAGGAAACTTTTGGAATTTCCAATTGTTACAAAAGAAGATTACGCAGCGATGAGAAACTTTGTCAACCATATTAAAACCAATCTAAGAGAATTAGAGGCTCTGGGTCAACCTGTCACAGGTTGGGACGCTCTGATGATCCCTTTGGCAACAGCCAAATTGGATTACAAGACAAGACAAGAGTGGGAGGACAGAGTCGGAGATACAGAAAACAAGCAATTACCTAAAATTGAAGATTTACTGACATTCTTGAACAAGCGGAGTAGTATCATCGAAGCAATGCGAAGAGGAACAGCAAATCCTGAATCAGTCAAGCCATTATACAAGCCAAAAGATAAGCGAGTTGCACTTGCAGCAACGAAATCATGGCCGTGCAAGTTTTGTCCTGGTCAGCATTCTATATATCGTTGTGAAGAGTTTCTGAAACTGCCGATTCGCCTCAGAGTAGAAGAAGCAAAAAAGAGAAACTGGTGTCGCAATTGTTTATCGCCCGGACATTACACCAAAGATTGTAAAGTTACATTCTGTAGAGAATGTAACAAGCCTCATAACACCTTACTGCACTTGAGGCCGGAGGATTATCCGAGTGGTGGACGCAGCGGAAATCGAGATTTAGGATATCAAGACTCAGGGAATCGAGATTCAGGATATCGAGATTCATCAGGAGGAAAAGCGTATCACCCTGGTCAGCCTGGAACAAATAAATCGTCCCAATCGAATGGAGGGAGCTCAGCAGTAGCTATCCATTTTTTGGAAAAGGAAACGTCAAGTACGCAAGTATTACTAGCAACGGCGCAGGTGCTAATACAAGATGCACAAGGAGGGTTTCATAGGTGTAGGGCCTTACTAGATCCGGGGTCTCAATCACATCTAATTACAAAAAAAACAGTCCAACAACGCCTTGGATTACCTACAGAAAAGGAAAACCAGCCTATAAGTGGAATAAATCAAACTCACACGAGCGTGCATCAGTCAACGTCGATAATAATGTGTGCAACACATGGCAAATTCAAAGCTACAATGAACTGCTTGGTTCTACCCAAAATAACAGAAAAACTACCACAGATTCGAGTAGAAACAGCAAAGTTGAGTATACCTAGCGATGTACCATTAGCAGATCCATTGTTCGACATGCCAGGTACTATTGATTTATTAATCGGAGCAGGGTTGTTTTGGAACTTACTCTGTCAAGGCCAGATAAAACGAGAAAAAGGCCAACCAACTTTACAAAAAACTAGGTTAGGATGGGTGATTGGGGGAGAAATCGTCAATGCACAGACATCCTCAAGATCAACCGCCTGTCATCTAGTAACAGCTTTAACAATAGATAGATCATCGACACTGGACCGACAATTAGAAAGATTCTTCAAGCAAGAAGAGATAGGAGACAAACAGGAAACCAACGACGAAGCAGCATGTGAGGAACAATTCAAGAGTACACACGAACGAGAGAATGGAGAAAAATTCATCGTACGCTTACCAAAGAAACAGGACGTCATCTTAGGAGAGTCCGAAGAGCAAGCTTTACGACGATTGCACGCAATGGAACGACGCTTCCAAAAACAACCTGAAATCAAAAAGGAATATATTAAATTTATGAAAGAATACGAGACAAGCGGACACATGTCTAAAATATCTATAAAACGTGAAACGCCTGAATCAGAGATTTACTTCATACCACACCATCCTGTCGTACGGCCAGACAGCCTGTCGACAAAACTTCGAGTGGTATTCGACGCATCAGCTAAAACTACTACGGGAAAATCTCTAAATGACAAATTATCAGCCGGACCTAATATACAAAGAGATTTACTGAATATAATTCTACGATTTCGCACTCATGAGTACGTATTAACAGCGGATATCGAGAAAATGCTTAGGCAGGTACTGGTTCACCAAAAGGATAGGGATTTGCAAAGGATACTATGGAGAGAAGATCCAACTGAAATAGTCAGAACGTACGTGTTGAATACGGTCACATATGGAACAACATATGCACCTTATCTTGCAATGCGTTGCCTGAGAGAATTAGCCAGTCACGACGGAAGAAATTATCCGCTAGCTGGAACAGTATTAGATCAGGACTTCTATATGGACGACGTTTTAACTGGAGCTGTCAGCCTAGAAGAGGTGATAGAGCTACGTAAGCAATTGACCCGACTACTCGCATGTGGGGAATTCAACTTGAGAAAATGGAGAGCTAACAATCCAGCAGCGTTGGCACACTTAGCAGAAGACTACAAGAGTCCCGATCTGTTAGTAATAGATAAACAAGAAGCAGTCAAGACCTTAGGGTTATTATGGGATGCTAATTCAGATGTCCTACAATATCGAGTCAATTTGACAAATCTGAGCGAGGTGACAAAAAGAAATGTGCTCTCTCAAACGGCACAAATATACGACCCGCTCGGTCTAATCGGCCCGGTTCTCATTCGAGCAAAAATCCTTATGCAGCAGTTATGGCAAGGTAACTGGGATTGGGATGAGAAATTACCGGAATCTTTAGAAGAAACCTGGATTACGTACCGCAACTCATTAGTAAAAATTAATGACCTACGAGTTCCAAGAAATGTAAACCCCAGGAACTTAGCACAAGAAATCGAAATACATGGATTCGGAGATGCCTCCGAAAGAGCCTACGGAGCGTGCATATACGCCGTCAGTTCTGACCCGCAGGAAAAGGTAACTTCCCACTTAATCAGTTCAAAATCAAGGGTCGCACCCCTCAAAACCATTTCGCTACCAAGACTGGAGCTGAATGCAGCCTTGCTACTGTCAAAACTTATTGAATTGATACAAACAGCGTTTGGAGAAAAAATAGCAAATACTTACCTATGGAGCGACTCTACAATTGTTTTGGGCTGGATAAATACAGAACCACATCGCTTAAAGAACTTCGTCGCGAACCGAGTAACGGAGATTCAAAACTCAACCTCAAACGCAAGCTGGAAGCATGTGCCATCCAAAGAAAATCCGGCAGATATGCTGTCCAGAGGTATGGCAACAGAAGATTTCCTAGAAGACAAGCTTTGGTGGAACGGACCAGCATGGATTACTTACGGACAATGGCCAGAACAACCGAATCTAGGAGCTAATGATGTACCTGAAATGAAACCTGTTAAACCTATAGCCGTTTTAGCAGCAATCCACCAACCTCTAGATATTCTGTCAAATGTTCTGTCAAGAGTTTCATCTTACCAAAAACTTCGTCGCGTCATTGCCTACTGTCATAGATTCAGAAAAAATAATCAAGGGAATAAGCAAAGCAAGCATCTTACCGTAGAAGAGTTAAATCAAGCAGACATTTCGATAGCCAGAATGGTTCAGATGGAGATCTTTCAAGAAGAGATCAAAGATATAACAGCCCAGCGTGCTCTTAATAGAAGAAGCAAATTATATGCGCTAAACCCATTTTTCGACAAAGATGGACTATTACGTGTTGGAGGTCGACTGCGAAATGCCGAATTACCCTTCGGACATCGACACCCAATAATATTACCGTCGAGACACAAAGTTACAGAGATGATCATGCGAGTGGAACACGTACGTGTCTTACACTGTGGACCTGAACAGCTACTATGTTCGGTTCGACAAAATTACTGGCCACTCTCAGGTCGACGTGAAGCACAAAAGGTAACTCGCAGTTGCATCAACTGTTTCCGTTACAACCCGCAAACAGCAGAAGCCCTCATGGCAGACTTGCCTCGAGAACGAGTGACTGGATTCGTAAGACCCTTTTCTACGTGTGGCGTAGATTATGCAGGGCCACTTCAAATTAGAGAAAGCAAAAGAAGAGGTAGAATTCACATTTTGAAAGGCTACATTGCAGTATTTACTTGCTTCAGCACCAAAGCTGTACATCTGGAGTTAGTGAGCGATTTAACTACAGAAGCCTTTATAGCAGCTCTCGCACGCTTTACATCAAGAAGAGGACTCTGCAATCAACTTTACTCGGATAACGGAACGAATTTCATCGGAGCCAATCGGGAACTTCATGAAATTTACGAATTCCTAGCTCAAAAGGAAAAAGAAATCTGCAACAAGCTAGCACAACAGAGGATGACATGGAATTTCATCCCTCCGAGAGCACCTCACTTTGGCGGATTGTGGGAGGCCGCTGTTAAAGGAACAAAACGACATTTGAAAATCGTGACAAAAATGGTCATCATGACTTTCGAAGAGTGTTATACTTTATTAACTGGAATAGAATCAATTTTGAACTCGAGGCCTTTAACTCCCTTGTCCACTGATCCTAACGACTTATCTGTTCTTACTCCTTCTCACTTTCTTATCGGAGACTCACTATTAGAACCGCCTCAATATGACTATACTGACGTACCAGAGAACCGCCTATCTCGTTGGCAGCATATCCAACAGATACGCCAACATTTTTGGAAACGATGGGTACGAGAATATCTAAACCAGCTACAATTACGATATAAATGGGCATCCGATGGTACTAACCTTAAACTGGGTACTATGGTGCTGATGAAAGAAGACAACGTCCCACCGCTGTATTGGCCTTTGGGAAGAATTTGCGAAATCCACCCTGGAACTGATGGGGTTGTACGCGTCGCTACGATCAAAACTTCAAGCGGTTTATTTAAGAGACCAATCACCAAATTGTGTCCCTTACCTGTAAACGATGATACCTAAATTCACATATTATTTATTGTTCATATCAAACGATAAATCAATTTATTATGTTATACTTTGGTAATAGCCAAAACAAAAAAATAGGTCATCGTGCTAAATGAAAAAATTTATTATACAACTTACTTTATTATGTTATAGTTAATGTCAAGGAAAGATAATTATATTCTTGTTTAGTACATAAATTACTTTCATTTAGGAATTCAATAATTCAAATAATACTTACTACATAATAATTAACTAAGTTTACTTGTTGTATTGCACTTGAATAATTGTTATCGGATTTGAGAGTTTCTCTTTCAAAAGGGGGGAAAATGTTTGGAATAGCCTGCTATGATTATAGAGTAGATTGAAAAAATGACACGAATAGGAACAGTAGAAGTAAGAAAATAATAATGGCGACAGCATCGTCAGATAATAAAGAGATATTCAATTAATCGTCATAATCTTATAATAAACAGTCTTCACTTATGAATATGTGGTCAATCATTCATTTATTTAATTAGTGTCGTAAACAGAATCTCAGGTTATGAATTTCCATAATCTCTTGCACATTGCTGACGATGTGAGGCACTTGGGAATGCCTTTGAGTGATTTTTCAACATTTCCATTTGAAAACACTTTGGCAATGTTGAAAAAGTTGATCAGAACTCCACGACTACCCTCATCCCAGATATGTCGACGACTATCAGAGATGGAAATGTCATCTGAGGCTCTGGTACAACCACATGCTTTAATAGCTAACTGTCAACGACTGATGAACGACGATCAATGTGAGTACAAAGCCGCATACAAGGAAGTCCATCTGAAGGGTATGCGAATAAATATTTCGCATCCCAATAACGTTGTTCAGCTCCAAAACGGAAGTATTTTTGAAGTACAGCACATTTTTGCATTGAGACAGCCTGTACAAAGTGCTGCAGATTTAACAGTAGATGGACAATTGATCGAAATAACTGGCAGTGCATTTGATTATCCTTGTGATTCTCGAAGCTTGGGAATTTATGAAATTGGAAATCCTTCAATCACAACACTACAATTCCAGGCATCTGAAATTAAAAAAAAATGTTTCAAATTAACGGTCGAACAGAGAAACTTTTGCCTAACTTTATTACATTAAAAAATTTTGAATCGTAGTCTCATCATTTTTCGTAAATCAAAACGTAAATTACATATCGTGTAGAGAAAAGGAACACAACCCTGTCGGAATGAAATTTTAATAAAATGTTTACACTTACCGCATTACCTAAGATAAACCCGCTCGGCGGGTAAAAACCTCGTTTAAATTCGACATCTCGCGCATCCAAACAAGGCTTCGTCTGCGCAACAACAAGCAGCTTCGTGCACGCTACTATGCTCGTTCTCTCTCACACGCCGGCGTCCCTTGAATATCGTGCCGTCTGTGCATTCCAGCTAATATACCCAAATGTACGTATTACACCATAATTAATTTAACATTCCGTTTCTCATTAACGCAAGGAAAAGAAATGCGTAGAAATGTTCAGTGAGCTTTGTATTTCCATGCATGCTTAGAATATAACCTATATTTACGCTGCCATGCTGGTCTCTCGCGTCTCTGTCGCGTCCGAGGCCTAGTCATAATCCACGTGCGTGTCCCGTACCGGTCGGCTCTCTCGATTTCAGCTAATAGCCAAATTAACGTATGTACCACCTAATACTTGCAATTTTCCGGTCAATTTATAATTAACGTCAATATATACAATGCGTATCTAAATACTCAGTGTCGAGCTTTGTTATTTTTCAAGACTGTTTAGAACCCAACCTAAAAGATTTCACTCGCTCACGTGGCATGCCTGAATAATCCCACTCACGTTAAATGATTGAATATAATAGTTTTTTTTTTCTCATCTCAGGAATTGAAATATCCTGTTGACCAGTACTGATAATATGGCTTTAAAAGCCGATACTACACATGTAGTGATAGAATTTTGCGGAGAAACCCGAAACAAACAACTGCTGGTTGATTTGGTTGTCAGATCATGGGTATTTTATTCACAAACGAGTGCTAGGTGGATTTGCAAGTATCCGCAAGACTACGACTACATACATCTTCTCAAGTGGGTCCGAGAATGTGTACCCCCAAGAGAGGATTTTCCAGAATTTGAAGTTCGAATTATCAAAGAAGCATGTGAGTTCTTAAAAGAGTGATGTGACATCAACGCTATTGCTATCGGTCTAATTAGTCGTACGAAGAATTTATTTTCGCTAGTCAAACAAATGAATCTGAAAGTAATTACGTGAGAATTTATTATTCAACAAATTGAATTATTACATAATAATTCATTTTCTGCTTTTGTTAAAAGTTATAAAAGTAATAGGCGATGTTTTTTAGATATCGTAGGTCAATGAACAACTCTCATTTGACGTTTCAGCCCATGTAGAGGGCCCTCTTCAGAACTATATAAGAATTTATTCATAAGCAAAATATATTTATTGACCTATGATACCTAAAAAACATCGCCTATTACTTACTGAAAAGGTCAAAAAAGAGAGGATTTATTATAAAAGTAATGTCCAATATTTTATCGTAGCTTCTTTTGAAATTGCTCTGTCATACCTGCAAAAATCGTATACGACGTCTGAAATTAAAAGTATCAACGGGGATGTCGAAGATAATCTCAGCGATCCAGAAAATCCTCGAATATTCTCGGAAAAAGAAACTGCTAACATTTTGGCAAAGGCTAAAAATAATGTCTCAAAAACATCAACCTCTGCTGATGGAGGTAATTGTTGAGGAAATTATTATATATAATATCGACCGCTCCTAAGAATAAAACCCTAACTCTCGAAGCTCGTTTATGTCGCCGTAGCTCAGGCGTAGCGCTTATAAGACTGTAGCTCACGATCCCGCTTATAACACTTTCTAGGTGAAACGGCGAGTTAAGGCTTCATGAGCGGAATCACGAGCTATGGTCTTATAAGTGCTACTCCTGAGCTACGGCGATATAAACGAGCTTTGAGAGCTAGGGATTTATTCTTAGGAGCGGTCGATATTTTGAACGTCATAATTTATATGTTTTAATATTTTTCATAGGATCCAAAAGCCAAGTATCCATTGCAGTCACCCAACCAGCTGAGCGTTCTATATCGCAACAGAGAAACGAGGAAATTGTTTCTTCTCCGTCCACAAGTAGCGAAAGTAATATATAATTGATAATTCCCAAGCATGACGTAAAATTTGTGGAAATAGTTCTGAACTTTTTAAATACCGTTACCAATTCTTTTTTTTTCTTCTTCGTTTACTGACACATCTATTGGTTTTATTTCTATAGAGTCCTCAGCCCAGAAGAAAACAAAAACTGCTCTAATGATGGATCATCAGTCTCTCACAGGTATAAGCGAGATATTCTCAAAGGTCTTAGGAATACTTTTCACGTGTATAGTATAGTGCCTATATTTTTATCAATTACATATGTGTACTCTCTTGCCTTAGGTTCTGATGGTAACTTGGACGATAGCACCAAGACTGTCGGAAGCAGTGCTTCTTCAGAAGATGAACAGAATATGCCTCGCAGCGTCAAACAAAAGGAAACGACAGAAAAAACAAGACCCACTAAATCACAAGCTAGTGCTGAGAGGATCAATGCTGTCGAAAGCAGCACTTCATCGGAAGATGAACAGGATCTGTCCCGCAACGTCAAACATAAGGGTAGAAGAGGTAACTCAAAAACCGCTGAATCACAAACGAGTGCTGAGAGTCTGAATACTGTCGGAAGCATTGCTTCTTTGGAAGATGAACAATACATGGCTCGCAACGTCAGACGTAAGGGGACTACGGATGAAATAAAAACTGCTACATCAACAACTAGTGCTGGGACCTCTGAGGCTAACAAGAAAAATTGTTCTTCGACTCGAGAGACACCACCACGAAGACGTCACAAAAGTCCTCCTGTTGTTGCTTCGCTGAAGGATCTAACAGATATGGAGGCGAGACTCGAAAAAAAGATAAAGGCCAGCAAACGTAGCATCCTTTACAATATGACTAAAATTTATCGAGTTGTGAAAGCTAATGCTGTCGTCAGAAATGGCCAAGCAGAAGTCGAGCCGGTCCCACCAGAAAATGTCCTCGGTATGAACTTTCCATTGGAACGTTCTGAACAATTTGAAACTCTTGAGGCGCAGTTAGAGGATCCTGACGCAAAAGCAGCTATGGTATTGTTAAAACTAAAATTTAATATACCTAAGTTTATCCCAACTTCAATTAGTTTTCTCAGCAGATTTGTGTACGAATCGGATCTTTTATTTTTTTACTTAATCATTGAAAAATCAATTATTTGATTGAAATCAGAATTTGATCGAATCTGGGGGTTTTCTGTTCCAGAGAACGTATATGTTACTATTTTCTTGTGGGATCACTCCACAAGAAGACATCGCAAACATTCTGCCTGAGATAATTAAGAAGAATATCCAACTACTCTACAGCGGGGCAGGAAAAGTACAAAAAGGGATATCAAAATTAAACTTTAGTGCCACGGCAACGTATTCTTGCATGGAGGGTAAGTTTATGCTAAAATGCAATATGCCAGATATGTAATTGTGATCAGACTGAGTATATATGGGGCTTTCCACGCCAACTCGACCAGTGTTAAACCCAGACCTACTCAAAATCATTTCATTTTTTTTTCTAACATTCGACCTAACTTTTTTTTCTAACGCGACCTGAATTTTTTTTGACATTTTTTCATCAATCCGTTAATTTTTTATGAATTTTTGAAGTCGATTGCAAATGCCCGTTTTCAAAAAACTGAAAAAATTACCAAAAATCCAGTGAATGACACAAAACACCCCCCGTTAAGGAAAACGTGGGCCGAATTTTTTTCCTATTTTTTTATCACTTAATTCCGAATTTCGAAATTTTTAAACTCAAAATGAATACAGGATCATATCGTAAGCGTTCAAATAAGGGTCAATATACTTGTAAATGTTCGGTAAATTGACCCTTATTTGACGCTTATGATTTAATCCTGTGTTAATTTTGGGTTGAAAAATTTCAAAATTCCGTATTAGGTAATAAAAAAATAGAAAAAAAATTTGGCACACGTTTTCCTTAACGGGGGGTGTTTTGTGTCATTCACTAGATTTTTGGTAATTTTTTCAGATTTTCAAAAATGGGCACTCGCAATCGACTTCAAAAATTCATAAAAAATGAACGGTTTTATAAAAAAATTTGAAGAAAATTCAGGTCGCGTTTTTCACCGAGTAGAATGGTAGAAAAAAAAATTAAATGATTTTGAGATGGTCGGGGTTTAACACTGGTCGAGTTGGCGAGAAAAGCTCCATATGTAATATGAATTGAAACTGTCAGTATCAAGTGGAGTCTGTTATGGAGTTATGAACTTGTAATATTTTCCTTCTCTCACCTGTGCGGGATATTTTTTAGGCAGAAGGATATTGTTATCAGCAGTATTTCTCTAGCGATCTCAAAGAAATAGCATTGCGTGGATATAAAGAATTCAGTCTCTTCTTGCTAACAATAATTCTACAGCTCTTACTGTAATGTATGTGAAATAGCGGAACACGAGTGAGTGCGCATGTGTGTGTGTGTGTGAGAAGAAGGCTCGGACTTCAGGTAACCGGCAGTACTTGCTAGACGGTAAAGCTAGTAACCCAGTTGGTACAGTTATGTAATTCAATTAATAAAGTTTAGTATATGGTACACCTGCATCATTTCTGAGTCCACCTCCTCATCTCCCCAATCTTCAGACAAACATTACACTGGCGACGAGGATGAAAGTAGGTTAAAACACCAATAAAAAAAAAAGGAAAAAGGTACGTGAAGCGACCGACTGTCCATATCGAAAACCGCGACGAGCGCAACACGAGGACAGTTAGGCACAGCAGCCATCGCGCAGACCTGAGGAAAAAGTAATTGGAGGCATCAGAGAATTGAGTACAGGGGATAACACATACAGCGTGAGTACTCAAATATAAATCCTCATAATCGACTAAGATCGGCAGAAACTTTGGAACAGTCGCGAGTAAGCAGACGCGAATAGAGCGCAAAGGAGTAGAGCCATACCGGTTCATCTCGCACCACAGTGCTACACTTCGACACGCAGACATCGCGACACAAAGCGACGCTAGAAGTATACAAAGAGACGAAAATAGCTCAACACTTAGAGACAGGCGAAGTGTGTTTACAAACACATGGACGAGATCAATCTTACGACGATCAGCATACAACCGTTGAGCAAAGAGAAATTAACCGAGCTTTACATTAAATTCACTCCGGAAGATATTGTCAATGTTCTTACATTAGACGAATTACGAATAATTATACGTAAATTGAGAAAAAGGCAAGCACAAATTAACGCCGAAAAAACAGAAAAATTGTTACAGCAAAGGGAAACTCAAAACAACGAAACAGACGAAGAAGAAGAAAGGGAGTCGGAGCTACAATCGCAGATGCAAACATCAGAGTCAGTAACCGACGATATAGACATGAATCATTCGGAGTTAATGGAATGGAATAAAAACCTATACACATGGGACGAATACGTATTGAAATGGGAAATCTATTTCATAGGCAGGGATATTAAAAAGGAACGTCAAGCAGCATTATTCTTAACATTGGCGGGAAAAGAAATATTTAAATTGGCATCAGATCTCTGTTCTCCAGTAAAACCAAACGCAAAATCATTCGAAGAATTAACAGAGATGATCAAGGAGCATCTCAGCCCAAAAAAAAATGAGAGAATGGAAAGATGCATCTTCAACAAAGCAGAGCAGAAAACCAATGAATCAATAAGCGACTTCGTGGCACGGCTTAGAGATTTATCACTTAATTGTAATTTTGCTAATCTCGATGATTCATTATGTGATAGATTCGTATGCGGCGTAGCCGACCAGGAAACTAGAGTGGCATTCTTCAGCGAAAAAAATCTGACATTCCAGAAAGCAATGGAAATAGCCATGACTAGAGAAGCAGCCGTGAAAAATGCTGCCAGAACACAGAGGCAAGCGAGCCACACGCCGATTCAACACATGGGGCAACAGCAGCAGCGCGGTAGCACGAGGACGACATCGCACGCACAGCCGCAGCCTTCATCTTCAAGCAGCGGCGGTAGATATAATAATAATACAAATCACAACCCGAATACAAGTAAATATTGTTATTGTTGCGGACTAAAAAATCACTTAACGAAAGAATGTAGATTAAGAGCAAAGGCAATATGCAATTTTTGTAAAAAATCGGGACATTTAGAAAAAGTCTGCATTGCAAAAAATGGAAAGTAATTTTTGTCAAAGAAAAATGGAAACCATTACAATTCCGATAAAAGAAATGAAAAAAACATGCATCTAGTTAATGTTGAGGGAGACGATTCAGTGTCTCAAGTAGAATCAAATTGTAGCTGCAATCACAGTTGTGATTCCAAAATAAAACTAATCGACCATTCACGTTTTGACACAGATTTCTACTCCATAGACTGCAACAGCATTGGCAGCATTAACGCATGTAGCAAAATCCAAGCAGAGCCAATGTTTGTTAAAATTGGAGTAAACAATAAAATACTCGAAATGGAAATAGACACGGGAACGTACGTTACAGCCATTTCGGAACATGATTGGCACAAGTTTTTCTCAAATTGCCCATTAGTAGAAAACGAATTAAAATTAACTAGTTACGGAGGCACGCTTCTACAACCGTTAGGCAAATTGAAGGCTCTAAACGTGAATTTAGCTGACCAAGTAAGAAAACTGGATATTTACGTAATCAAAGGCAAATGGCCAATGCTATTAGGGCGACAGTGGCTCAAAGCATTTGGACTTTGGCCACTCAAACTTATGACGAACACAAAAGCATGTCAAATTTACAGTATAGAAAGTGAGGACTTGAAACAATGTATGTTGGCAAAATTTCCAGATTTATTTTCAGAAACACAAGGATGCTATACAGGCAGAAAAATTCATCTAGTCTTTAAAGAAAATGTAAAGCCAGTCCAGATGAAACCTCACCATGCTCCTTTTGCTATAATGCCAAAAATTTCGAAAGAATTAGAACGTTTAGTCAGCTTAGGCAACTTAGAAAAGGTATCATGCAGTGAATGGGCAACACCGATAATACCGGTCTTAAAAAAGAACGGTGAAGTGCGTATTTGCGGTAACTTCAAGCTCACTGTAAATCCGCAATTGATTATTAAAAAACACCCAATTCCACTAAAAGAGAAGATTTTCAATACTCTCCGTGTAGGCAAAAAATGGTCGCAAATAGACCTACGACACGCGTTTATGCAATTCTGTTTAGACGACGAATCAAAAAACGCGTTAACAATAATCACGCACGAGGGATTGTTCAGATATACAAAACTTAGCGAAGGGTAGCTTCAAGTCCGGCGGAATGCCAGGAGATTATCGAAGATCTTCTCAAAGGTGTAAAACACACCGAAATTTACATAGATAATATATATTGTACGGGAGAAACCGAATCAGAACACGTTGAAATATTAACAGAAATCTTTAGTAGATTAGAAAAAGCCGGACTGAGAGTAAATTTAGAAAAATGTGATTTTTTCAAAGATGAGATCGAGATATTAGGATTTGCTATAAATAGAAAAGGATTAGCACCTAGTCTCACGAAAATTGATGCCATAAAAAACGCACCAATACCGAAAAACGCGAAAGAATTAGAAGCATTTCTAGGCTTAGCGAACTTTTATGAAAGATTCTTAGAAAATAGAGCTGATCACATCAGACCCCTTTATGAATTAAGTAGAGAAAAAAATTTCAATTGGAACGCCGCATGTCAAAAAGGCTTCGACTGGATAAAGAGTCAAATAACCTCGGAAAAGGTACTTACGTTATTCGACCCGAAGCAAAAATTAGTATTAGCTTGTGACGCTAGTGATTATGGCTTGTCAGCTATTTTGTCGCATAGATTTCCTAACGGCGAAGAAAAACCGATAGCATTCGCGTCGAAAATTATTCCGAAAGCCGAAAGACACAGGGCCATAATTGACAAAGAAGCCGGAGCAATAATTTTTGGCTTCAAAAAGTTCTATCAATACATATACGGAAACCATATAATTTTGAAAACAGATCATGAACCACTCAAGTTTATTTTTGGCAGTAAAAATATCTCGACCTTGATACACAGTCGTTTGCAAAGATGGGCTTATTTTTTATCAGGATATTCTTACGATATCGAAATAGTAAAATCAAAGTCAAACGGCAATTGCGAGGCACTCTCAAGGCTGCCAATAGAGGACAGTACACTCGTTTTTGAAACTGAGTACACTAATATTAACTATTTGCAAGCGGAATGTTCTATGATAGATTTTGCAGCGGTGGAAAAAGCTACAAGTTGTGATAAAACCTTAAAAAACGTAATCAAATATATTCAATCGAACTGGCCGAAAAATACCGAAATGACAGAAATGGAAAAAAGCTTTCATGCAAAAAGACACGAATTAGAGTTTGAGAACAATTGTTTGTCGCGGGGGCACAGGCTAGTAATACCAGAAAGCTTGCAAACTAGAATGTTACAAGAATTACACTCATCTCATTTAGGAGTAGTCAAAATGAAACACACGGCACGCAATTATTTTTGGTGGCCAAATATAGACAGGGAGATAGAGAACTTAGCTAACTCATGCCCGAATTGCTTAGAAACTAGACCATACCCCAATAAAGCAACCCTAACATCATGGTTATGGCCAAGCAAGCCGTGGTCAAGAATTCACATCGACTTTGCGAAATTCAATAATAGCATGTTCTTAATTATAATAGACTCACACTAAAAATGGCCAATCATTATCAACATGAAAAATGACACGACCGCAAAAAACTTGATCAGAGTAATAGATTCAATTTTCGCAGACAAAGGTTACCCAGATCATTTAGTCAGCGATAATGGGCCACAGCTTACAAGTGAGGAGTTCGAACTATACTTAAAGCAATACAGAATAAAGCATACATTTTCCGCATCCTTTTATCCAGCCACTAACGGCGCGGCGGAGAATTTCGTGAAAACTTTTAAAGACAAGGTTAAGAAAATTATGAAGGATGGGCATTCATTAGATTTTTCGTTAAATAGATTTTTGTCGGATTATAGAAACACAACTCATTGCACAACAGGTGTGACGCCAGCCCAATTAATGTATAAAAGAACTTTAAAAACGAGATTTGATTTACTTAAACTTGATACCAGAAACATAGTAGAATCACATCAATTTGATCAACAACGCTTCACACACGGAAAGCGAAATGTAGAGTTTAAGGAAGGCGACATCGTTTATGCAAAAGATTACCGAAAAAACACTACTAATAACGCAAAAGCGTGTATTGTAAATCGAATTTCACCAGAGATGTACAACGTAAAATTCGAAGACGATTTTGTAACTAAACGGCACGTAAATCAAATAATTCGCACCGACATACAGCCTCATCAAAAAAGAGGGGAGACTGCGACTATTTGCGACACGCCGAATATCGTTAGTAATGTAAGTTGCGAGCGCAAGGGCAAGAATAGTATCGTGCCTGATACTCTGCGTAGATCGCCCAGATTAGCGGCAAAAAGCAGTATCTAAGTCTCAAACCAAAAAGAGGGGAACTGTAATGTATGTGAAATAGCGGAACACGAGTGAGTGCGCATGTGTGTGTGTGTGAGAGATAAAGGCTCGGACTTCAGGTAACCGGCAGTACTTGCTAGACGGTAAAGCTAGTAACCCAGTTGGTACAGTTATGTAATTCAATTAATAAAGTTTAGTATATGGTACACCTGCATCATTTCTGAGTCCACCTCCTCATCTCCCCAATCTTCAGACAAACATTACACTTACTTTGAACAAAATTCCTAACAATACTGATCAAAATAAAATGTGTTGTATTTCCAGAAATATTGATGAGAAAATATGCCAATAAAATAAAGCCAAAACAGATTCGAAGCCACACCGGCACATGGCTATCCCGAGCAGGAGATCGTGAGGTTGGCAAAGCCGAAAGGGACGCAAAGACTGCAGCTGAAAAAGCTGAAAGGGCTGCTGCTATCAAAGCAGCGGATGATGCGATGGCAGCAGAAGCTGCAGTTGAGAAAGCTGCTAGGGATGCTGCTACCAAAGCAGCGAACCATGCAAAGGCAGTAAAAGCTGCAATAGCAGCAGAAGCTGCAGCTAAGAAAGCTGAAAGGGATGCTGCTACCAAAGCAGCGAATCATGCAAAGGCAGCAAAAGTTGCGAAGGCAGCAAAAGCTGCGAAAGTAGCAAAAGCAGACAAGAATGGGTAGGATGCATGGAAGATGTAAACCTTAATCATTTTGTTTAGGAAATTTGAAGCGGGACTTCTCAGGTTTTGTCGAGAAAGTTGATTGTTCGTTCTTGATATCATCCAATGAAGTTCCAATTCAAAAAAATCTATTAGTAATGGTTAACGAATCTCACTCAGTTCAACTGAAATTCGGTTAATATCAAATAAACTTTTTTCTTAAGCATAACGTATGGAGCATTCCACGCCAACTCGACCAGTGTTAAACCCCAACCATCTCAAAATCATTTTATGTTTTTTTTTTTAACATTTTACTCGGTAAAAAACGCGACCTGAATTTTTTTCAAATTTTTTTATCAAACCGTTCTTTTTTTTTATAAATTTTTGAAGTCGATTGCGAATGCCTATTTTTTAAAAATTGGGTTTAAAATTTTCAAAATTCTTTAGGGGGGGGGGGGGGGGGTGTTCGTGTCATTCACTGGATTTTTGAGAATTTTTTTTAGACTTAAGAATGGGCATTCGCAATCGACTTCAAAAATTTATAAAAAATGAACGGCTTGATAAAAAAATTTGAAAAAAATTCAGGTCGCGTTTTTTACCGAGTAAAATGTTAGAAAAAAACATGAAATGATTTTGAGATGGTCGGGGTTTAACACTCGTCGAGTTGGCGTGGAATGCCCCACATATATGTATATTAGGGTGGGCCGAAAAAAACTTTTAATTTTTTTTCTCTTTAGTTACCATAAAAATATCGTCGAAGATGACGAAAAAAAATGATTTTTGATTTCCCATTTAAATAACACGGGAAATTTTTTTTTTTTTTTATTCGGACTTTCATTGCGCTCGAATGAATTATCGGCCAGTGGAATTGAATACATAACAATACATACAAAAAAAATCTAATATGATTTTTTGCTTACTCGACTCGTTCAAAAGTTATTCGAGGTTAAAGTTCAACCTCAAATTGTAAATGATGACTTTGACAATTTAGAAAAAAAAATCATAATATGAGATCTATTTTGTAGATCGTTCAATTCCCTTCAAGTATATGTATTTCATTCCACTGGCCGATAATTCTTTCGAGCGCAATAAAATTCCAAATAAAAAAAAAAATAATTTCCGTGTAATTTAAATGGAAAATCAAAAATCAGATGAGCGACCTCTTAATATTAATATTAGGAGCTCAAACTTCAACAGAATTTTGTTTTCGTCATCTTCGACGATATTTTCATGGTAACTGAGGAAAAAAAAAAAAAAAATTTTTTTGGCCCACCCTGATATATATAATACATATATAATATATAGAACGATATATAAACAAAGCATAAAATACATACCTACTATTGTTTTTTTTTTTTAATTTCGAGACAAATTTAAGTCATAATTTTAATTTCAATTTTGTTTTCTTCATTTTATATTTGTGATAAAGCCACAAGTACAACATATTATCGAACTTTGAGATATTTTAATGAATAAATAATAAGTACGAAGTCAATCGTCCGGTTGATCTCAATTAGTTTATATTTTCATGACCACGTAGGTTAAATAAACTGTGATTGTTAACTTTATATGTGATAAATGGGTTTATGTTTGTATTATTTTTTATGATAAATATTGTTTGAATCTACATGTTACATGTTTTTAATTATGGCAGTGAAACCACTATTCCTCGTATGGTTCTGGTATGGGTCAGGAATGGGTCAAGATTGGGTCAGACATTGCCCAACTATTGGGCCGTGAATGTCCCAGCTGTTCAAACCGATAGATGGGCATGTTCATTACCCCAGATCTCTGGTGAACATCGGCGAAGCGTTTCGCAAACTGTTGTCCCGTTTGTTTTACCATACCTCACCCGCTCGTTGGTGAACGTATGGGATTGGTGAAAATTCAACGTTTGCCCATGCGTTTCCCAAGCATTGGCTGGTGTGATTTCCAAATATTGACCCAAGAATGGATGTACATAATTAATGCAAGTTTGGGCCGGGCATCGGCAAAACACTCTGCCCATTATCGGCCTAGTGTTATCATTTCAACCGTGGTCCATGATTGGGTGTATTGTCTGTTCCAACGCTCGACGTGATTTGGGCCAGACATGGCCGACAGCTGGGCCTATGGTACAAGCACACATGGGAATTATTGCAATACAAAAAAAATTCATAAACCAGCCAAATTATAAATCAAATACATGAAAAAAAAAAAAAATCTAAATATATAATATATATATATACTGCGAGTTTCTCTAACGATGGAACGATTCGTGCGCCTGAGGGTAGGCAATTGAAGGCACACTGCATTGAAATAACATGGAATGTATCTTCAATTGTCTGCCTGAAACTGCACGGATCGTTCCATCGTTAGAGAAATTCATGGTATATATAATATAAATATTGTAACGGATCAGGCTACCCAGGCCTGACAGTTTACATTCAAACTTACAACCGTCGAGCGAAGACGCTAGAAGACTCTAGACGCTTCGCACAACGACGAGCTGAGTGACGTCACGATGAGTATATAAGTCGTGACACCGCTCAGCTCATCAGCAATCTACGGCAAAGCGCCTAGTTGACTCACCGCGAACTCAAGAGCAATCTCAGGCAAGCGACCGAGTTGACTCATAGCGATAATACATCACAATTTCGAATAGCTTTATAAATTCAAAAACCAAGTCTAGACAAATATTACTTAAAGATTCACTAAATTCAAAATCAATCAAAATCAATTATAATCAAATTCAAATTATATCAAATCCAATCAATTTTCAATATAATAAAAAGAAATATTCTTCATATACAATAATTAGACAGTAAGTATCTTTGTAAATAAACTTCGTGAGGTTGCAACCGAATTTTAGGTATATAAATAAATGATATCTTTGTATAACTTTCAAAAGCAGAGTAGTTGATGCAACAACCTTTTCAGCCGATTCCAGGTCATCGAGTCCATTTCATACTTAGCGTAGTTACAGCCTCGGTGAGTTCTAGCCTCACCCAGGTCTGAGACAGCCTTAGTGCGTTAACGTACTCAGGTCTGAGAATAGGGGGAAAAGGCATCCTTAGTGCGAAAAACGCATTCAGGTCTGCGGGGAGGCGGCTTTAGTCACTAAAGTGTCTCAAGTCCGTAATAGGCATTCTAAGTTATAATTTTGCAGGGGTCTCTAAAAACAGTATTTGAGTAAAGACACTCACACTAACTTAGGTCTGCGACACCTTCAGTGTCGCAGAACATCAAAAAAGTTACAATATATATAATATATAATATAAATATACAGGGTGTCCCCGAATTCGTGACGAGGAATTCACAGGGTAAATCATGAGCAAAAACGGGATCGAAATTTCCTGAACCGTTTTTTCCGGAAATGCTTAGATTTCTCGCTATAATTATTTCAATTTCAGTCAATAAGGTGCGATGTATGAACGGGCGCTTGTCGGTGTGCTCGTCGCTTGGTTGTGTGCACTTTGTTTCGCGGCGACAATAGGCTTGGAGACGCGCATACAACCGAGCGGTAATCACATCGACGAACGTCCGTTCATAAGCCGCGCGTCATTGGCTGGATTTGAAATAATTATAACGAGAAATCTAAGCGTTTTCGGATAAAACGGTTCAGGAAATTTCGATCCCGTTTTTGCTCAAGATTTACCCTGTGAATTCCTCGTCGCGAATTCGGGGACACCCTGTATATAATATAATATAAATATATATAAACCAGCCAAATTATAAATCAAATACATGAAAAAAAAAAAAAAAATATATAAATATATAATATATAATATAAATATTGTGACGTTGCATTTTGCAACTGTCACATTCGGGACACGGAAAACAGTGAAGACGTGAGGACGGACAGCTCCAGAAGATAGCCAGGTCGTAGGTCATAATATTATTCTAATTATTGCTCATGTTATCTGTCATTTAATCCTTTTTATTCTATGAAATATTGTAAATTGTCGATGCTCGGGAAGACTACGCAAGGACGTCGAGGGATCCACCTGACGTCTCAACCGAAGTCTTTCCCGAACTACTAATTCCCGTCTTCTTCTTCAACGCTCTTGTTGGTGGAGGCCGCCGGAAAGGTCAAATAAGGACGACTCACTGAGTCATTCCTCCCGTTCCCGCAGACTACTCAGCCTGGTGCTGGACCACCTCCCGTCAACTAATTCTGGACGTCTAGGCAATGGTCGAATAGAGCAGGGCGAAAACACAAAAGTAACCCAACAAAAGCTTCCCGTTGTCCAAGACTTATCGACCTAGAGTCGAGCTAGACCGAATCATCGACTTTCTCGTCTTCGTCCCGCTATCGTGGTTACCCACGAAAGGTCCCGATAGTAGAATTGCAATCGTGTGATGCAGGCCTGCCTGTAAGCCTTCCGCACCGCTCATGGGGAAAATCTGGATGCAGATCCGGTTATTGGGGCATCAGAACTTCCGCCAGATCCTCTAATTGGTCAGTTTTTGCAGTAAAAGCGCAACTAGGGTGCATTTCGTCCCGACGATGATCCCGAGGAGTCCCGAGACGCAAACCAGAGCACAGAAGAAGACAGAAGAGGAAAGTAATCGTCAGAGTCCCGTCTACTACATTTAAAGCTTCCCGCCATACCGTCCAACTAGCTACACGCCTGGACAAATATTCAAATATCAGGCAGAATTGGACAAGGTGTTCCCGAAAATATGTCCAACTGTTCTCGACACCTGATTCGTCGTTTTAATTACCTTCGACGATCGGCTCGACCGCATGGAAATCCCGAGGCTATAAATCGTAGGACGACACAGGACTCAGCCTACGTCTACGCTTGTCCGTCAACACGTCAACTTCTTCTGTGTCCCGATAATTCCCGAGTGTCCCGATTATAGTGTTTCATATTTATTCTATTTTCTTCAATCTATTCTATTCTGTGCTATTTAGTCCAGGCAATGGGTAGGTTCTGACTTACAAAAGGTCAAGGAAAGTTCTAATTTGGTATATTTGTACAGTTTTATGTCCTGATTAATATTCCAAGTTTGCGACCTTGAGCGACCGCCGCTCGCGCCGCCATATTGGAAAAATGGTACCAAAAACCAGTTTTTCGGGAATATCTTCTCTCCAGCACCACCTAGGTCAAAAATAGTAATTACAAAAAATATAAAGCATGAAATTCTCTGCAACTTTTGTACGAAACATTTTTCAATCAGATAAATAGTTCACGCGTTACAGCCGAGCCAAGTTCAGCAAATTGCTACAATTCGCAAAATCGTGTGTATATCATACCAAGCCTGAACTTGGTGGTAGGTCCGAAGGGAATGTTGCCGTGCAGCTTCTCTTGTAGGGGGTAATGCAGCAAAATTGAATTTACTCTTAGTTACGGATCTTGCGAAATTCTCATAACGTAGGGAGCCCAAATTAGAGGTGTTTTCTTTGGAAACTCCGTAAAGAGCGGAGAATAAACCTTTGATATTGCGAATGTGTTACAAACAATTTCAGCAATGATCTGTTCGATTCCTCAATGCAATGTTGACTATTTTCTCTCCATTTTTTCGGTCAACGCATCGAATAATCTGGAATAGTCTTTGAAAATCAACCACCACGTTTAGAATTTGTCGCTACCGGTAGGGGAGCGTCGTATGATAGTCTATACAGGGTGTAAATCATAACTCTGTACATACGCATAGGGTGTATAAGAGATGCCAATACAAGCATTTTGAGGTATGACACCCATGGTCGGAAAGTCATCCTCACCACTGTGGAGGGCTTTGAAGGATATGGTACCGCGCGCTTGATCCTAGTGTAATGAATCAGATGTGATCTGCACCTTCGACTCAAAATTTCATCAAGCCGTAGATAACACTACACAGTTTTTGTATGAAATCAATAAAACGATAAACTTGGTAATCAAGAAAAAAAACTACACGATTTCCGGTGCTTGTAAACAGAATTTGAAAAAGTTCTGAATTGCTGAATAAAAATTTCACCTTTGTAGCCTTCGAGGTGCTTCCCTACGCAATTCCACCAGAACTGAAAACATTAGAAAAAAAGGTGTTCCTAAACGAAATATCTCTGTCTAGGCACCGAAATAATTGAAACAAACTACGTCGCGCAATTC
Source organism: Tenthredo notha (assembly GCA_914767705.2). Taxonomy (NCBI): domain Eukaryota; kingdom Metazoa; phylum Arthropoda; class Insecta; order Hymenoptera; family Tenthredinidae; genus Tenthredo; species Tenthredo notha. The sequence goes on from OU611923.1 coordinate 853,401, forward strand.
TATGCATGATTTCGAACACGTACGGCAAAAAGAAATGTTTTTTTTTACGCGAAAATAGAGAAGACATCCACGTAAAACGGCTTTGAAAACGTTTTTGCTACAAAGGTGAAATTTTTATTCAGCAATTCAGAACTTTTTTAAATTCTGCTTACAAGCACCGGAAATCGTGTAGTTTTTTTTCTTGATTACCAAGTTTATCGTTTTATTGATTTCATACAAAAACTGTGTAGTGTTATCTACGGCTTGATGAAATTTTGAGTGGAAGGTGCAGATCACATCTGATTCATTACACTAGGATCAAGCGCGCGGTACCATATCCTTCAAAGCCCTCCACAGTGGTTAGGATAAGTTTCCGACCATGGGGGTCATACCTCAAAATGCTTGTATTGGCATCCCCTATACACCCTATGCGTATGTACAGAGTTATGATTTACACCCTGTATAATATATTTATGTATACTAAACTGAAAGCAGCAACTCGGACCACTTCCGCGATACAGAGATCGTTCTCCTAACATCTAGACTCCATAACTAACACTAACGTATTTCCCCCGTGCATAGACGGCAGATGTTCGTAACGATTTGGGCCAGAGAGGGGACAGCAGACCTTCCAAGGGTCTTTTGTATTGGGACCGAACGCATACCGAAAGAATGTTGACCTGCTCCGTTGTGATGCAATACGAAAGTTTTGTAAATACCGTCAATTTGTTGTGCAGAAATGAGTGATAAACGATAGTACGTATTGAATAATCGGTATTTACTGAAATTTCGAGAAAAAATGTATCGATTTTGCAAATTGTAGAAATTTACTGACCTTGGCTCGGCTGTAACTCGTGAACTATTTATCTGATTGAAAAATGTTTCCTACAAAAGTTACAGAGAATTTTATGATTTATATTTTTTGTAATCACTATTTTTGACCTAGGTGGCACTGGAGAGAAGATATTCCCGAAAAACTAGTTTTTGGTACCATTTTTCCAATATGGCGGCGCGAGCGGCGGTCGCTCAAGGTCGCAAACTTCGAATATTAATAAGGACACCAAACTGTACAAATATACCAAATGAGAACTTTCCTTGACCTTTTGTAGTGAACGTCCCTTTTTATGTCTTCAATGCCTGGACTAATTCTATTTATCCCGAGTTACTCTATTATATTCTATCTTTCATACGAACACTGAAGTGACGTTATAATTTATAAGTGATATCCCGTTTATATTTCATCAATAAGGTAAGACCTATTTTCTGTAAAACCACGAGTTCGCTCACGAATCCCGTTTAGTTCTTTGGTCTGTTATATATTATATATTATATTTGGTGTGACGCAGGTCACGATAAGGGGCCATTCATTAATTACGTAAGGATGATTTTGACGATTTTTGACCCCCCCCCCCCCCATGTAAGGATACATAAGATTTCTCGAACCCCCCCCTCCCTCTTCTTACGTAAGATTCAATCACGTTTTTCTGAATAATAAAACGTTGTTGGGAAGGATCAGTTACACTGAAACTCACAATTTGACGTAAATCAAAGATTTTTATTTTTAGCAGATAATTTAGGTTATACTCTATCATTGCTATCAGATATAGATTATCTTTATATTATTAGATAACTATCTAATCTTTGGAATATTATTATTATAATTAAAAGTAACTTTTCAAATAATCTTCAAGTGAACAAACATAAATCAGTTAAACAATCTTTAAACGAATAACACTCTTAAAATAATAATCGACTAGTTTTGAATTAGTCTTGAAGAAAATAAATTTCACAGTAAAAGCTAGATCAATTCAGATAATCAATCGTCGTCTGGACTGAATGGATTAGTAAGCCATGTTGTCCAATCGGAAACAATTGGTAACTCATCAGATGCAGTGTTAGATGGAACTTCATCTCGCACGTCTATTGGCACCTCATCTTCTTCTAGCCACTCTGCATCTTCGCCACCGGTAGGAGGATGAATTGTACGGCACAGCACCTTTTTGTCACGCCTCGCGATTTTTTTTGCTGCTATGCGCTGAGAACGTCTACAGCTGCTGTTGTCAGACTCTTTGCTCACACAAGACTGTTGTTGGCGAGAATGAACAACACGGTAGTGGCTGTCTGCAGCCACGATTGATGCAAAGTACAGCTTACATGCCTGCAATAAAATAAAATTCGATCCAAATATATACGAGTGAGAAATTATGATTTAAACTGTAAACTAATTTGTTATATAAAATACACACTTTACATATTCTGCGCCCCGGCTCGACGTCCCCCTGCACTGAAGGACAAGCAAAGTCATATGGTAGGGTCTCACAAGTAGTGGGAATTGGCACTTTGACTACCATATTCTGAAAAAGTGATAAGAAATGAGCGCCCTGTACGTTTTCCAATGCTTTTAATACGCGCAGCTTTCCCGTATTTGGATCTTGAACCAGCTGTACTGGTGGTGGTAGAAATCCATTATTGAGAATCATTTTTAGATCACTGCGTTGTTCTCCGCAGCAATCAGCACTGTCACATTTCACAACCTGTAAATAATTCAAAGTAAATAATAAAATTAATAACATGAGTTTACTCAAAACAATGAGAAAACTTTGAATATTCTTCAACCTGCAGGCAGTACTGTGATTCCCTGACATGTCTGGAATACCAGACTGCATCCACGGGCTTGGAGACTACTGCTTCAGATCCTGGACTTTCGTAACGCGCGGTAACAGGAAAGGAATCTATCATTAATTCTGTCCAGAGATCTGCCAAAGCTTCACCAGCAGCCTGAAAATTCTTAATCTCGAGCTCAGGATCAGCGGTTTTCCCTCGTGCATCCAGATGTGTTCCGTACTTATCGTGCGGCAGAACAACTCCCGTTAGTTGCTTGCTTAGTGGTGCCATCCTACGCTCTACACGATTGAAAGCACTGCGTCCTGGAGCATTCGTCGCGACAAAAATAGCATCCAAATTAAAGGCCCGGAAATGTTGGATGGCAAAAGCGATGTTTTTACGGTACCTTTAAAAAACCGATGAGTTAAGCTTTGTTTATCGAAGTGACTTCTATGTGTATATGAAAAATTTGTCTTGGAACTTACCTTGGATTTTCATCCGGACCCCCGTCTACAGTAATAATCATAACAGGTTTAACATCATTTTTGGCAGTTTTTAAAATTTCTGAAAAGCTAGGCTCCTTCAGAAGAGTGTGAATATCATAGGCATGAGTTGCCGCGGAAGACTGAGCGTGTTTTCCACTTCGGATTGCGATGAATGTTGGACCACTGTAGGTAACATCATCGGGATTGCCCATACCGTTCGATTTGATAACAATTCCAGCGTAGACTGAGGGTATAAGTTTATGTCTTTCTCCAATAATGAAGTCGTGATCAGGAAGCTGGACTCTATAATCAACATGCATGACAAGGGACTGCTGCTCTTTGGCAGCGGTGAGCCCAATAGGTACACGTGCCTTGTCATCTTGGGATAAAAAGGCGCATTGTTTCGGTCCTAGCATTGAAGCAAGTGATTCTAAGTTTCTCAAAGTGGCAGTGCAAAACTTTCCATCGGGGTGTTGTTTGTGTAAATCATTCGTCGGCTTGGAGAGCTTAACTGGCACTGTCACTACATGACGCGATCCTTGTCCAGTTCTAGAATTTTTGGGAATAAGCCTGGTGTAAAGAGAGCTCCGCGAAATAGTGAAACCTACTTCTTGCACTTTAGATTGCAACTCATCTAATGTCTTACAGCATTTAATTTCGTCCGTCTGACGGCGTTCATGAGCTGCGCTTCCGTAGATGGCCGCTGCTTTGATAGCATCAAGCAAACCTTCCTGATTTTCCTCCAAACGAGGACGTCCAGCCTTTGACCGCAAGCCAACATCAGAACTACAAGCAGAAGCTTTCTTGATTTTTTCTTTCAATTTTTGCCGATATTTAGCCTGATATTTGGCATTTCTTTCTTTGTTTTTCAGCACTTGCTTCTGCTTGGTAAGCTCTTTACGAGTTTTCTTCAAGTCATTTTCAATGTCTAAGTCTAACTGTACATCTCTTGCTAGTAAAGCAGATGATAGTCGGCCCTGCAATGCATTAATTTTTTGGTGCGAAGCGTCCTGCGCCGGGGTCGCGTACTTGCGTTTCAATACATTTTTTGGTTGAGGATCATCTATATCCTCTGCCGGGTTCTCAAGATTTCCCTCGAAATCCTCAACTGGTACTAGGCTACTGCATTCTGTCCCAGAAGATCCCGCAGTAGCTTCAGCGGGAATGCATAGTGCATCACTGCTAGTGTGCTTGACAGAAGTAGACGCCTAAAAAAAGACGAAAATCATCACCAATGTACATGAATTTATACTTACTTTATGTTGTGAACTTCCAGTCTTCTGGGCCACTTAAAATTTTTCACACAATTTCATACGTAAAAGATCGTACAAAAATATACGAATTTTAATAGCTCAAGTCCACCCAAGAATTCGTGAGAAAAATTCTGAGGTTGACTTTAATGTATGACTGACAGCCGTCTCATACAAAGCAATTCAAAGAAGAAAATAAATATCTCATTACCTGAACAAAGAAACGAAGTAGATTAGAGTGAGTTCTTTTTGTCTTAGTCTTCAGATCCAAAATCTTCTTATCCACAGCATTATTTAGTTCTGCACCACTAAATTGCTTCTTAAGATCCTTCCAGCATTCATTACAATTATGCTGAATACGTTGTTTCGTTAATTCACTCTCGTAACATTTTGAAAACGCTTCATACAAATCTTTGTATGTAGCCATTGTGTGTGCCAGTATTCAAACTTCGGTGCATTGAGAAAATGAACGCTGTCGCGCGCTCTCAGTCGGCAGGCAGCACTCGACCTGTCACGACGTATCCGCGGACGGTAGTAGAGAGTAAAAGAGAGTAGGGTTAACGCCGTCGTTTTTTGGACATGGGAACTACGCGGATTTTTGAAGTTATAAAATAAATATTAGTTTGAATGAAATAATATGCTGTAGAGACCGCAATTATTATTGAATAGAAAAAATTCTAATCATTCAACGCTATTTCTGCTTGAAAATAAAAAAATCATTTTTTATTTTCCAGATGATTAAAATAAAATTAATACGCGGGAAGAATTCACTATAATATAATTATTATTTATGACATTTGAGATAGATGAAAATGAACATATTTAAGATTTTTAGATTTTAATAAACAATAAAAATTTGTAAAATAAGATGTAAATCGAAGTGCACATTATGGAATGAAGAAAATCATTCAGCATCCGAAATAGAAATTGATTTTCAATAATAAATTTCGACTTGTAAAATATTACGTAAGAATGGGTTTTACCCCCTCCCCCCCCCCCCAGATAAGGGCATGTATAGATTTTCTTAGCCCCCCCCCCCCCCCTGGGGACCCTTACGTAATTAATGAATGGCCCCTAACGGCACGTAAGTCTCAGACTTCGTCCCGAGTATTTAGCATTTTGTCTGCTTAAAAACGGATTCCCGAGTTGACTCGTGCTTATAGCGTCTATTTGTGGGTTTTCTTCACTTAATCTATTCTTTCTTTATCTCACGCTGCTTAGAGCATGTTGTAGAGCTTAGTCACTTCTATTCTTTTCTTAAATATCGAATAAACGATAGCAATCGACCTGTAACTAATTTCTGGAGATAGCGAGCGTAGAAGCAAGCATTTTGCTATATTTAATTTATATTTCTTAGTTCTTAGTATTTGATCTGATTTATTCTGCTTAATTATTATAATTATCGTATGATGTTTTTCCGTTAAATCTACTATTGTATTTCGTTTATATCGTGCTGCACTGCTTTGATAGTTTTACTATTATTCTATTATATTCTCTGTGAATATTATTTATGATCTAGTCCCGATATTCCCGAAATAATCTGAGTCACGACGATAATTTTGTAAGCCTAGATTTCTATCCCGTATTATTTTGTTAAATAAATCAATCAGATATGAAATGTTAATTATTCTTGTTTAATTTGGAAACCCTGCCCCTCTACCGTTAAATAATCTGAGCTAACTGGACGTTTCCGCCGTCAAGATTTAGTATTTGTTATATTTGTTATATTTCAAGTGACGTTTTTACGTCTGGCGCCCAAATCGAGCTTTTCTAGTTGTTTAGGGTAATTCCGGGAGAGATGAACCACTTAAGCGAAAAACGGTATAAAAAATTATTTATTCACAAAATGAAAAGTTTTATTTCATATAATCTTCAAATGAACCTTAAACTATTATGCAGTACGTTTATAATAATTTTAAAGTACGAGATGGACTAGTAATATGATAAGATACAAACATATTGCATCGGCCGTCTCACCCGAAGGGTACGGGTTAGATGCCCCCGGGTATTGGGGTGATATGCCCCACCCGGGAGAGATGGCCTCTGCTGGTAACGAAGTATATAGGATAGGTATATTATATTATTATCTGGGTAAGTATATTCTTAATGCTTCTCAACAACTCTGGCAACGTTTTTCCGGACGTCTGCAGTCATTGCACTTGGTAACGAAATATATATCGGATAGGTATATTATATTATCACATAGGTAAATATATTCCTAATGTTTTTTAGCAACTTTGGTACGTTTTTCCTGACGTCCGCAGGCATTGCACTTATCTTCATAAATAGTGCACGTTTCGTGCATCCATTCTTCACATTTGACACATTGTACCCAATCCACCTTCTGTTTTGTATCGGTATACTTTTCCAAACATTCCACGCAATAATCTTCATAGTCGCTTATAGAATGAGAAGATGTTTTCAAATCGCTTTCATCTGAAGAAGATTTCGTTGACTTTTTATTCTTTCCTTTGTAAGACTTTCCCTTGGCTGAGGTATTTTCTTTTTTCGGTTTTATCTTAGGTAGTGCATTTTCTTTCCCCGCGTTCTTTTTCGGCGTATTTCGATTATTTTTTACTTTTAATTTGTCAACCTTTTTTTCTTTGGGGGCTGGCTTCGTTGAATTTTGGTCGATTTTCTCAGCTAGCTTCGATCGTTTTTCTTGAATTCTCTCAGGTGTTGTCAATATTTCAGCAGACTGCTTACGTCTTTTATTCAATGGTATCGGAATTCTTGGTAATGGTCGGATTTCCATTAACTGTTTGGTAGGTGATACTATGTCTATTTCAGGTTCAACAGTCATCGATGATTTTCTACCTGCGCCCTGAGAGTTATGAACGGTGGAAGGTCCAGGAACGGATTCTACAGGGTCTGTTTCTTTAAGTTCGGTAGGCTTCAAGTTCTGTCTGACTAATTCATTGGCACTTTGGGAGGTATCTGAAATGGCGAAAAAGTGCTCCGGTATCGCTTGCGGATCGTAGGGATATATTCCCGCTGCCTTGAAACCGGAAATTCCTGTCTGCACAGAGGATGCCTTTATCCAAGCCTGTCCGATGAGCTGTCCTGCTTATAATCTAGTGATTTTTCGTTGGGCGTTATGTAGCATCCAGTTTTGGGTAGCTTTTCTGAAATAATCCTTCAATGGCTTAAAAAACGCTCTGTCCAGCGGCTGTACCCTTACGGAAAAAAACCCTCAAATTTTGGGGGTGAATTCGCACCCCCAAAATTTTGGGGGTTTACCATGAAAACTCAGGGTTAACCCTCAAATTTTACCCCCAAGTATAGGGTAAACCCTGATTACATACGCTTTAACATAATAATAATAATAATAATAATAATAATAATAATAATTTTGTACTAACATACGCTTTCGGTATCATTGACCAGGACCACCACTACGTGGTATTGTCCTCTAGGTCCACCACCACGTAGTTTCCGCCCCCCCAGGTCGACCGCTACGTAGTTTTCGTCCTCTAGGTCCACCGCACTGTAGTTTCCGTCCTCCAGGACCACCGCACCGTAGTTTCCGTTCCCCAGGTCGACCGCTACGTAGTTTTCGTCCTCTAGGTCCACCGCACCGTAGTTTCCGTCCTCCAGGACCACCGCACCGTAGTTTCCGTCCTCCAGGACCACCGCTACGTAGTTTGAGTCCCCCAGGTCGACCGCTATGTAGTTTGAGTCCTTCAGGACCACCGCTACGTAGTTTTCGTCTTCTAGGTCGACTGCTAGGTAGTTTCCATCCCGGAGGAGCGGTGAACTGGAGGACGAAAAATACGTAGCGCTGGACCTGCAGGACGAAAACTACGTAGCGGTCGACCTGGGGGACAGAAACTACGGTACGGTGGACCTGGAGGACGAAAACTACGGTGCGGTCGATCTGGGGGACGAAAACTACGTAGCGGTCGACCTGGGGAACGGAAACTACGGTGCGGTGGTCCTGGAGGACGGAAACTACGGTGCGGTGGACCTAGAGGACGAAAACTACGTAGCGGTCGACCTGGGGGACGGGAACTACGTGGTGGTGGACCTAGAGGACAATACCACGTAGTGGTGGTCCTGGTCAATGATACCGAAAGCGTATGTTGTGCGAAGACAACTCCCGGCGACGACGTCGTTAATACTCACTATTACCTGTAACTTAAATGCCATATGGTGAAAGAATTTGTCACTAGATTTAATCATTTATTTTTATGTCACTGAAAATCCACACGCCACGGGCACTGCTAGTTTTATTACTTTTGACCCGGCCCTAACTTGAGCAGCTGTAGGCTCTGTGATTGGTCAACTAAGACCTTCTGTAGCCCGAGAACCATTAGTCCCAGGACTTTTTGGTAAAGGAAAATCAGTCTTCACAGAATCACGCTGTATGTGCAACAAGGTGTTTTTCGTTTTCAAAGCCCAAGCACGCTGGTGGCCCTAATGACCGTTTTTCCAAGTTTTGAGATTTTCTTCTTCGGCAGAGCGTCCGTTTAGGTATATTGTAATACCTAGAAGCCTCATTCACACGTATTTCGCCAGCATCTAATCTTCTGACAGCTTCTTTGAGATCTGCTACTGACCACTGTCCCCGCGTGCAGACGTTGGTAACTTGTTTGTTATATTTTCTTGGCATTTCTGAAAAAAGGCAAATTTTCAATAGCCCTGCACGGTAATTTTGATTGGGGGGGGGGGGGGGGGGGGGGGGGGCATCCACCCCGATTAAGATAAGGGGCATCTATCCCGATTGGGGTAAGATGGCCCTTTCTTATCTGCTGCCCTCTGGATAGTAGTTATTGAAGCCAAAACAGCATGAATATAACCTCAAACTCTCGGTCTTAATATTCCTATGTGTGAAGTTCACTTTTGTTATTGATTGATAAACGGAACCGTGACGTAAACACACCGACAAATTATAACAGCATCAATATTCATAGCACTTACCAGTGATGGGGTGATATCTTGGACCACAACTTCTTTTCCCTTTTTTTTTCGATGAAAGTTAGGCATTCGGGTCGCGAATAAGTACTAGGAATTTTATTGTCTACATCTGTTATGTATTTAATGAACTATAGATGGTCGGCCATCTCTCCCGGTGGTTCATCTCTCCCGGAATTACCCTATTAATTATTTTATATTACGTACTGACGCCGAAGTGCAACAAGGACGGGTCCACCCTAACCCTTAAACAGAACCTTGCGTTGCAATATATATAAATATATATAATATATAATATAAATATATATGGGGCATTCCACGTCAAAACGAAAACGGTTCAACCGATGGGTTTCCGATTTTCTTCCAAATTTTTTTTCTTGTCCTCTGTCAGGACCAAAACCTACATACCAAGGCATTTTTCAATTGGAACTCTGGTTTTTTAATGACGAATTTTCGAAAATTTGGTATTTTTTTAAATCTGAAAATTTCAATATTTTTTCATTCAGTGTTAGCTTGATGTAAGAACAAAATATATGCAACATGAAATGTTCGATTTGAATTGTACTTTTCATAAAAATTTGTATCGAATTTTTTGCTTCAACGGACTTGCAGTGATTCAGAAAATGAATATAAAATTTCGATTTTTGAAACAAGCACGCTTGTGATTTATGATTTTTTTTTTTTTCAAAAAAACTTTTGCAGCTTAGAAAATTTTGAGGACCAAAACCATAGTGGGCTGATGGTTCTACGATTTCTTATAAATTTTTGAATGTTTTATATAATTTTCAGAACAATCTATGCCCGCCAAGTTCGTATCATCATACGAGATACTGCCTTAGGCAATATTTCCCGGCACCAATATGCTATTATGTGAGTGAATATTCTTCAATATGCTGTTATATCGAAGGTAACGAATGATTTTCTATTGGTTTTCCATTGATTTCCATCATAATAGCATTCGGGAAACATAATTTGAAAAATGAAAATAACTGCGAGAGTCCTTGGCTTTGTTGCCTGATTTCACGTACAAGGTTTTTGTATTATTTTGTGTAAAGAAATAACGTTTGTAATATGTCGCTGGTGAAGAGTATGATGCTTCTGAGTTTTTGGCTGGTGAAACCATTTTTGTACTTGGCGGTAACTTTCGACATTTACAATGTTTTTGCCGGGTATATGACACCCACGAAAAACATCCAAAGATGTAAAAAAAGCCGCCAAGTACTCACACGAAAATCACAATTGCTTTATAAGCAAAACGGTTCGCCAGTCTCTGTCGTGAAATCAAGAAAAAAGCCAAGCACCGAACGTACAACTGCGATCTCTCAGCAATTTGTTAAAAAAAAATAAAAAAACTCAAACTCAAACTCAAGCCTACGTCGTGAAGTCGGAGTTTCGTGTGACGATATCGAAGCATCATTCCAAGAGCTACGTACTTGGCGGGCACATTCGGTTTTTTTTTCTTTGTGTTTGTTGTTCTCACGTTGAATCGATATGACCTTATCGTATTTTGCGAACCAGTCTCAAAGTACTATGTTTTCGGTCGCTGGTTATAAACATGTCATGAACTTTGCATCGACTGACGAATGTTAGATTCGCAGATAACATTGGTTCTATAGGTATAAATTTATTTAAAATGCATCTTCCGATCTTGTCGGACGACCATGTCGTGGCAGTTGAAGAATTAGCGCTTGCGAGTTCACTGTAGTGAGCCAAAGGCGCCCGCACTACGCACTCCCGTGAACTCGCAAGCGCTAATCCTTCAACTGCCACGATTGTGTAGTTGCAAATGATTATTCCCCACAAATGAATGAGCAACAATATAGTACATTATGCTACTAGGGAAGAAAGTGTGTGGTTTTTGCTGAGTGCGATGTTCAGCACGAGCACGAGGTGAAAGTTCGCTCCACCCGTGTGGCATATATCACTTTTTACCCGACTAGATAAAATGTCCATATTGCATCCACTAGTCAAACACAGCAATTCAATCAATTAAACTTAGAATCGGTCAAATTTAGAGTTTTTTTCTGCCCTTCAAATTTACTTTTTCGACCGCAAAATTCACTTCTTCTTCCCTCTGATCAGAAATTGATTACTTTCCGCCCGCGTTGCAGGGACGAAGTATAGTAATTTTATCGTAGTCGGGTAAAAATAGTATATTACTCACCTAGGGAAGGAAAGTAGGCTAACCCAAACTGCGTGCAAGATTGACACCCGAGCCGAAGGCGAGGGTGTTAAAAACGCAGTTTGGGATGGCCTTTTTCACTCCCGTGTGAGGTATACTATTTTTCACCACCCCCTGGCATCGGAAAGTACGACTCCCCGCTCACGCGAGGGGCCGAAAGTCGTACTTTCCGTGCAGGTGTGGTGAAAATATTTTTGCACTCAAGTGCGGCCGAACTGTTACGAAGATGGGTTTCAGGTATTGAAATTGATCCTCCCCACTACGTGTATACGCTCGTGCACTTGCATATACGCATGCATCGTGAGCAAGATTGTATGACATAGCATAGGTACACCAATTAAGCAATCATCAACTGAATTTTATATTTATCATTATATCAAACTGTTATACTCTATGCTACTTATAGCATATACGTATATCCGTAGCTGTATGTTTTAAGTTGCATGCCGCAATAGCAGAGTAGAGTTTTCTTGATTCGATCGTTTTGCAAGTGAATAAGTTTATTCTTCCATAGTTAATACTACCTAGTGAGGTATGTGATTCCAGAGTTCCGAGTCTGATTTGATAATTCAATGACAGTGGGAAAGACCAAGATTTTTATCGATTATACAAGTATATTTATGTCTGGCAAGTCGTACACATAGTTAAAGACACGTAGAAGTATTGTCTGAAACGATTATTGGTTTTAATAACTAGTTTTTCATTGTATTTAATTGCTGTCGCATTAAAAACTCAATTTTCGCGTAAAACGAAGCGGGTTGTCCGTATAGCTCTAAGGAACCGAATGTGCCCGCCAAGTACGTAGCTCTTGGAATGATGCTTCGATATCGTCACACGAAACTCCGACTTCACGACGTAGGCTTGAGTTTGAGTTTGAGTTTTTTTATTTTTTTTTAACAAATCCCTAACGACTTACTTTTTAGGGTCAAAACAGCAGCTAACAAGGGTATGAGTATGTTAGGCGTATGAATACCGTGTATATACCTTCTACATATGGTCCAACCACCGTCGAACCACCGCGTGGCGACGGTACATAACGACCACAATTGCGACCTTAGACAAACCGTTTCTATGCCGTTCTTTGACGGTCGCTGAACCGTTCAAAAACCAAGTAAACACGGTCAGCATACCGTCAAAAAGCTGCATCAACCACGGTATTTTGACTGTCACTTCGCCAGCTAGATACCGTCGATAGAGGGTTCGTAGAGAGTCAACATACGATCTTCTGACTTGTATTATAAACCGCCATCAGGAATTACTACAGCATGGTTCGCACATTAAAGAAACTGAATTTTCGTTGTACTTAATATCAATAAATATTTTTCAACCTGTAACAAATCAATTTCGTGCCCAATAAATATTTATTTGTGAGATATTAAACAAGTCTTAAAGACCTTATTTATTAATAGTTGACAAACATTTATTGAATACAACAAAATAGTTGTTTTGCCAATCACATATTTTCGCTTGATTGGCCACATGAAAATATTCCATCGCAAACACCGTTTGTGGAACGAAAGTAATTGATTCGATGGTACTGCGCGATGATTGAATAACGATCAGTGAAATCGTATACACCTTACAGCGGTTGATCCACGAGTGGCGTAGAGTGCGGCACTCCGGTCTTTTATAATGCGGTACACGCGCGTGCAGCGATCAAAGCATCGTACGTGGGATGACATATGTATACCTTCGACAAACAGTATCTACAATAACGTTTACAAAGCTATCACCATCAAAGTGTTCGGCTATTGCACTCGACTTAAATGCATGTGCACAAATTCCACCGATATTGCGCGTCGTAAATTTCTTTAACTCCTACAACAAAGAAGCATATAACGTTGTTCTTACCAATGTCATGAAACTTGAGTCTGAGACATTGTAAAGCGGACGATTACTGTCGTCGTTTGTACGAAGTCATAATTCTTTCACATTTAAAACATTGACATATGAGAATTCATGAAATACCTGCGGTCGTCCTATATACTTTCATTCCACGAGTGATAATACTTATACAGTAATTGTGATGTGTGTATAGCGATTGCATTGTTGCGGCTGAAATTGTGGTAAGGGGCCATTCATTAATTACGTAAGGATGATTTTTACGATTTACACGTGTTTATTATGTACAGAGTCGAGAACCAAAATACATGATAGATCTGAGTCGCATTACATCAATAACGAAACACTAGGAGAAATCCTCTTGCTGGAAACAATCAGCACAAGCTGATATAAAATAAATACTCACGCTACGACTCAGACTGTGTGAAATAACTACACAAGGAATTCATTAGGGAATAATCATATCTTTATTTAGAGTATACTTGACTGTTCGTGGCTAACGCACAGTCTCAACTGACCGTTTGAGCCACCGATACACACACACGTACATCCACCTGTCCTGAGTGTGTGTTTACCTCAAGTGTCCATCTTAGATACTTATCGTAACTTAATCCTATATTAATCTACCCAGGGATATCACAGACTGTAAAATTAACAATATATTCTCAAATAACAAACAAAATGATTGAGGTCAAGTGACACGTTTGTCAGAACCTACAAAACGGGAATCAAGAATTCTCCGGAACTACCGGACCGATCGCCTAATCCCGTGTCATTTTATGAATAAATGGCTGAGAATTAACGATTCTCAGTTACTCGTAACTAAAACACCGAAATTCAGTTAAGATCACAACCTGTACCGACATTGTGGCCAGTATAGTGTAAACCAAGCGGTACCAAACGCTGAGTATCTCTGTTTTACCGTGGTGAAAGACACCCGGCCGTGGCCTTGAAACGTTTCACTTCACCTTAACAATATTTCGTATAGGTGAGACAACAGCTCAAGTGTTGAATAATCGCATAGAATATGTGGTTGTCGAGATATAAAATGATATAAAGAGTATTATAACTAGAAGACCATTCGGTCAGTCAGATATAAGAGAGATACGTACGAAACAGTAATACAGATACAATTAAATCAACTGACATTCGATATTGTCTACAAGGCACTTTTTCTGATTAGTGGTTTTTTTTTTTCCTTTCCACGAATGAATACTCTGCTAGGATCGGAGTTTATCCGGGGGGAAACAAATAAAAGGGAGGATCGGAATTTCAGAGAGCTCAGTAACGAACAGAACTCGACAGAATATACACTTACAAATTACCAGTTATTGAGTAATGACACCGCAGTAATTATTAATTATTAACAAGGTGCGAAAACGTGGAACAATGTACGGGTCAAGCAACGATTAATAGATACACACACACACACACACGTTGATATTCCCGTCCTCTCCGGGCGGCCGATCAATCCGTCTCCCAACAATTAGAGATCGGGTAAACATAATCATAATCCGATTCGGTAACAATACGAACCGCTGGGCGAACGGACTCTATATTCGTGACGCATCTCGTTCGGACGGCCTGTACGACTTTCAAGACATGCCGTGTATGGAAAGCTTCGGAAACACGTCTGAACGGTTTTACAAACAACGCAAAACGTTCATCTCCCTCTACATCAAACGCAACCACGTCTTTTACTACACCGTAATAACGGTTATCTACGAACACGACCGAATCACACTTCTTGCCTATTCTCGCGTCATCGGTACGGTAGCGAATGCCGCGACATCTCAAAGAGTGATAGCGACGCAATATAAGCGGCGCGAGACCCTCGTTCGCTAACAGTCGTCGTTCCTCTATCGTAGGCGGACGTTCCACATACCTGCCCTCTGCCAAGATGACCGCGGCATCTTCACCGTTTTCGGTGATCCCCAGAATCCTGACGACGATTCTACGAGCTGCAGGCGACATGTGGTGCGCGTGTATCGCGGCTGCCGTGAATTTTTGTATTAGAAAACGAGTCGCTATCTGATCTGTTCTCGCGTGAGGACTTGTTATCCTGTCAATGATTTTTTTATTCCATGATTCGAACACGAAAGCAGAATGAGTCCAGATCGGTCCCCAATTTCGCACGCAAGTCGTTATATGCGTGAGAATATGCAGATTGAAGGACATGTTTGCAACACCGAAGAATTCTTGGAACAGTCGTACGTACGTTCCAATCAAGGCATCGGCACGGTCTAACTCGTCAGGTGTAATGGATTCGCAGTTCAGAATATGTACCGCTTCTGCGAGGAGCGCAATGTGGTGAATATATTTTACATCTATGACACCCTCGAGGCACGCCGGCGCGTATCCCAGCCAATTGCGGAATTCCGACGCCTTCCAGTCCTTCCAGGACGCGAGTGTACGCGGTGTTCTTGACCTACGAGACGGTGGTTTGATCGACAGCAGCCGCGAGTCGATCAAACGAACAGAGTTCGGGGCTCCGATATAATAAGGTGCGATCACTGATTCCACGAGCAAGCGCGTGTGTTGTTTCACAACGCCAAGGAAGATCGCATGCATGCTGTCTACCACGACACCGGCACACACATCCAAACCAGGCAGCCCGATAACGCAAGAAACGCCCTTGAATCCGCGAACCGTCGTCCGGTCACGGTAAGCTTCATTCATATCACCGACCACCCCCTCGTGATCACGCTTCGGCGTTCCAAAGGCTAGTTCGCAGGGATACACGAATTTTCCGGGCCCCAAGCTTCGACCCACCGCCAAGCAGTGCAAACATCCATATCTCCCGTTAAACTGCACCATACGCATCAAACTAGCGCGCGCGGGAGAGTCAACGCAACCTATGACGACTACGAATTTAGAGGTGACGCGGAGATTCGGCGTTCTTTGCCATTCGATGCCTTCTTCGTACAACTGGCGTGCTTCGGACACGAAAGGGCGTAAATAATTGTTCAACAAAGGATGCTGTCCGCCTACGTAAACGCCAGCGAGAATCATGTGTTTTTTACGCATGTGAGGTGGTAACTCGTTGATTTGAGCATAAATCGGCCACGCGCTTGTGTGTGATGAGTTCGAAACTTTACAGCCGTCGGTATTGAACGTCATAGAAAAGTTGTTGGGATTATGAAGGAAATTCCCCTCTGAACAAAGTCTACGATACTCCACGCCGTCGTATATATCTTCCAGCGCGTTTACATCACGTTTCTGCCGATCGAATCTGTAATTGAGATGTTTACTCACGCTCGGGATCGAGAACAGTTGTGTCAGCTGCGAAGCCATGCCGAGTTCAAGGAAATATCCCAAATGCGTGTCTGGCTCGTCCGGCCCGCAAGCCAAGCAGGCACACGGCTGGTTGACCTCCTCGCCGAGATGCGCTCTGCATTTCTGACAGTAATAATGCTTCTTAACGCTTTCCGGATTTCTACTTAATAATCGCCACAACCCGTCTTTCGTTTCAGGTAGACGGTTCCTCAGGTGCGATCTCGAAATCCATCGCAAGACGTCCATCATCGCCTCGTAAGACCACCTGTGCCTTATGGCCATTGCCATTACAACTAACAAATGGTCCTTCGCTGTCACGTCCGGATCAGATTGAAGTGGCACATCCAAACCCAGGTGTGCGCGTATAAGGAAAGGTGCGCCAAGATTTTGTAAGGCGTCGTCCCCGTCGTCCCCGTCATCGTCGATCGGATCATCGTCGGACGGATCATCGTCGGACGGATCATCGTCGGACGGATCATCGTCGGACGGATCATCGTCGGACGGATCATCGTCGGACTGATCATCGTCGCCGACATCATCACGTCCTGGGATGTCAACATGTCCTGGGATATCAACATGCATGCTGCGAGCACTTTGATCGGACGCTGATTCCATGTCTGGCTCGTGGTCAATTACAGAAAGCAAAGTATTGCCTAATAGCCGAGAGTGAGGGGTGCCACAAAATCCTTCGCAGAAGTGCATTATTCGCAAGAAAAGGAAAAAAATGGATACATCCGAACGATGCCGCAATTCATAATAACCTATCCGAGTTGTACGCCGCTAAGGAGGGCGGCGCTAAAAAGCGCATTGTGAAAGTCGTGGCCGTTGGTGAGTACATCTGACGTACTAATCGTAAGACACTTGCCTTTCGTTATTAATTTTTTTGTTGTTGATATTTTTATTTTGAGGAACAATTTGATGCATCGATCTAGTTATAATATCCTGTCTTATACACTATGTTTTGACTGCTTTCTTGCTTCATCTCCTCTTACGCTAATACGTTAATCTTTGTTAATCTTCATTCTTTATTATTTTGTGTTCTTACTCACAGTCTACACGTTCTTTTTGTTTTGTACTGTAAAATAATGATCTGTGGTCCTTGGGGAGCCTATGCTCCAGGATCAAATCAATACGCTTCCAAATCAATATCTGTCTATCTATATATTTAGTACAGTTGCAATTCATTTCCAGGGGAACTGAATGAACTACGGGCAATGACCCTAGCCGACGGGAAGAGGATACCGGTGCGCAAACGACGTTCATTCTCGCCTCACAGTGTCCCCACGAAGAACGAATATCGAGACGTGCAACATATTGAAGGAAATAGGCTGCGAACTGCCGAAGGGGTAAGCTGGTTCCTAATCACTGTCGATGCCATGATTTTTTCTGTGATCAAGGTAACGCGTACGATAAAAGTAAACGTATTCGTAACTTCTCATAGTTTATTTCTCAATTTGTATAATTCCGAAATCATTAGTATATGCTTCTGTCGTTTTCCAGCCTTTTTTGCCAGGCACCAAAATAAATTACTTTATTGCATCTTCTGTTCCACAGAGAGCCTTTGTCAAGGCGGCAGCTGATGCTGAAAGAAGCGCGGACCGAATCTATTCAGATATGGCTGTGAGTATCTATAGCGTAGACTGAAAATAAAAATCCACGTCGATGTGACTAATCAAGTGTACATTCTGTACAGTCAACCTTGAAGCGGAAGGCAGCCGAAGTCATTGACGAATCACTTTCTAATAATTCAGCTCGAGATTCCGACTACGAAACTGTAAGTTATTGTCCTTTGAATGATCACCGCTGTCGCGCAATGTAAATAATATGGAGTATGCATCAACATCTGTTACAGACACCTGTCAGTGCTAAAGTTCTGACACCTTCCAGTGGTAGAATACAGACAGCTGTCAGTGGTAGAGCTTCTGTCACAGATAGAAGCCGTACAATGCCGCGATCACTTACCTGCTACGACGTAAGTAACACATCGTCGTTAACGACATATTGATGCTATGCAATTATAATTTATTCTATGATTCACCTGCTTTCAGTTGAATCAAGGGAGTGAGTCATCCACGCCAGTCAGATCTACGAGAAAATATGTTTCGCGGATCCGTGATCCAGATATACCGACACCTAGCGTGGCGCACACGCAGAATAACGACAAAGACGTGTCAGGCATCAGGAAGGCGATCGAGGAACCGTCTACGTCTCTAATTCGAACCTTCAAGGAAACAATCGGCAACCTGCAAGACGCGGTCGTGGCCCAATTGCTGAAAATTCACATGGATCTGGGGGTGATTCGTAAGAAAATGATCACAATCGACGACATCACACTGATGTTCCCAGACCGAGAGATGAGAGCACATGAGAGTCCACGACCGCCAGATCGAGCAGCCTGTGGTAAAAATTCCAGTCAGGACGAAGAAGTCGACGACCTGGTGCCAGACGCGGAGGGCATGGTCGAAATAATACAAGGAGTACAATGCTCGTATGAAACGTACATGGTTGCGTTGTTGGCAAAGACCTGCCGCCGCCATGCCAACACTGTATTCAAAATGCTGTGGCCCGACACCGTCATTAGGAACTTGTATGTAGGACGCCCTCCCGGTGCCCGCCACCGAGCAAATTCTACTCCAACAACTATGCCGGAGTCTTTGGCAACAAGGGACTACATGAAGATTAATGGTAATCATCATACGCATAATACGCATAAAGATTGGCATTAATGCTGATGGTAGACGGTATTTAGCGTGTAAGCGTGTATTACTTTCGTTAATTTCACTTTGAATATTACAGCTGTCTGCGACGCCTTGCAGCGAGCCAAGCCAGTACCTAATCGTACGCCTGGAGACAGCCTGCGGGAGAACGTGCGGGCTTGGGCAGCCGACTGGCTGAAAAACCGCCGATACCGACTAACCAAGCTTGAAAAAGGGGGCTGCGTCGCAGCGGACAATGAAGCGGACGATGATTCGGAGCCAACATAAGATATTTCGATAATGTTCGTCACGTACAGTAATGTTCATTAGTGGCTTCGCAGTAGCTAACTTTTTTTTTCTGACTTTTTCGGAAACGAGACTCCATTCTAGTCGTATTTTATGTGCCGAAATTATAATAATAAGAATTATGACTCCTTATAAAAATAATTTGATTGTATCCGAAAAAAACAGCCACCGCGAAGCCATTAATGAACATTACTGTACTTTTACATAGTTATTAAGCCTGTATATATTTTGTTAAATATTAGTGAGTAAAGGTTTTCATACAATAATCAGTTATTGAGCATATATATATTTTGTTAAATATTAGTAAATGAAGGTTTTCATACAATAATCAGTTATTGAGCATATATATATTTTGTTAAATATTAGTAAATAAAGGTTATTATAAAATAATCATGAATGAATCGTGACTTACCCTGAGAAATCCTAATCTTCCACCTTTATTTCATGCTGTCAGATAGTAGTAACCCCGAGAACCTTTTTTTTTTGACATTTTTGGAATAATTTCATACCCGGTATATACCGGGCACATACGGTATACACCAGGTGAATGCTCAGTTATTTTTGTGGCGTTCGACGGTAGATTGACTGTATATGTACGGTATGAAATGTGGTCGTTATATACCGCCGCATGACGGTAGTAAACCGTTCATGTACCGTTTATGCACCGCGTGAACCGGGTGAAATTACCGTTTATCAACGCGAATAATACGGTAGTGCGACCCCTTTTAACTTCAGAAAATAAGTCGTTAGGGATTGCTGAGAGATCGCAGTTGTACGTTCGGTGCTTGGCTTTTTTCTTGATTTCACGACAGAGACTGGCGAACCGTTTTGCTTATAAAGCAATTGTGATTTTCGTGTGAGTACTTGGCGGCTTTTTTTACATCTTTGGATGTTTTTCGTGGGATTTCACTTCTTTTTGCAAGCACCAGAATTGAGAAGGATTGCTCATTTAATTTCAGCAGGGTTATACGTTATTATAGTTTGATCATCACAAGAAATACATTCGGAATTTGGACAAGGGAAGAAACATTCAGCGAAAGACAAACACATTTACTTCAATTGTCAACTGTGACAAACATAAATAATTTATTAGGTAGAACTTAATTCTGTCTTACACAGTATCAGGTTGAAGTTCGTAACGTTATTTCAACAAAATATTCGCCGAAAAATTCTCAAATTCAAGGCTCGAATTTCAAATGGATCGAGAACGGTGTATAATTCCTCAAATTGTGTGAGACATGTTTATCTAGCATATTTTACAATTCTTACAACATTTGAATCATGAAATATTGCATTTCTTTAACGAATATTCTGTTACGTTAACGTTACGAACTTCAACCTTAATATACAGTTTTAACTTAAATTTAGCCCTTAATCAGTCATTTTTCAGCCATAGCTTTGAAGACTGTGTTGCCTGACGCAGTAACAGGCTCATATGTGTTCTGCAACGTTGATTGTTCGGAGCTTGCATGCTTGTCGACTGCAATTTAATTCAGATCACTGTGCGAATCATACAAATCAATAAACGATCAATTATCTAAATGTTAAAGTAATTACTAAAACATATCCCATGTTACTGTGGTGAAGGTGAGCTGGGAAATATCGACTCGTATAACATACCTTCCAATATGTGATATCCAGATTGATTCTTTCGCTCACTCTGTGGTGTAAGATTTCAAATAATTGTGGAGACTGTACAGCCTTGAGGTAACAGTAGGCTGATGTTTGGTTTCGGAACACTAGCCATTTTGAACTTGCGTGCTTGTTTGTGGTCATGTAATAATTCCAGTGAAGGATAATTGACTAAAGGAGCTGAATATGCCGAAGAGCGACGTATCGTTCTCTAGATCAATGGAGATTGTGATCTTTGCAGGCCCACCTGTAATCCTGAAATATCGACTCTCATGATCTTATGACACGTTACGCCTGTAAATCATAAAAATATACGAAATTAATACTTTGATGCTGCAGTGGTGTTTTTCTGGGTTTCTGTTCTATTGATCAAGGTGACTTGAGAGAAATTTCATATCATACCTTTTGATATAAAATCTTTCAATGTATTCATCCAATCATGTTGAATAGTAGCTGTGCAAGTTCGGATGATTATCACAATAGCTGTGTTCTCATGAAATGTTTGGCCAGGTGGAAAATGAAGTGAGCGACCAGAGATGTTGAGTATAGATAGGGTGATCTATGGATCTATGGAGACTTCAGGTTGTAGCGGTGGGAAGCTGATCGTCAGTCTTGAAATGGTAGCTCTTTCGAGTTTGTGTAGCTGTACCAGTTTCTTATATCGATTCTGGTTCCTGTAAAAAACAGTCGAAACATTGATATGTGATAACTATTAGTCAGTTGGTAGAAGCTCACCAGTTCTCAATTCTACATTTTCTCAATGCAGCGATTCATAAAGTATCGATTTTGTAGCATACCGTCTAATGTGTGTTACTGAGATCCATTCTTGTAGTTGCTGTTTTATTAGTGAGCGAAGCAAGTTTCCATTTAATCAACGGTGCATTGTGATCTTATAATGCATACCGTAGCTATTTTTTGTCTGTTTGTACAGACCACGGTAGATCTTGGTTGGACTTAGATTAGAATCTAGCGAGCCAAGTTTTATCTGTCATGATTTTCAACGTGGCTCTATTAAATTCATGTGCTTGAAGTATTTCTTTGTTCTTCAAAAAATTTCTTTGATCACGGAGAAGAAAAGTTAAGAAATACAACAAATCTCTACTGGTATATCTAGCTTCTGATCGCCGTATACATACTTATCCTATGAGATTGTACAAAATTCACAAAATAATGAAATTATTTCGGGATCATAGTCCTTGTACAACAAATTTCTACAATCGAAAGACACAGAGGTATATAACATTATAGTGTCAATTATATCGGGCATAGCTGTTAATTAAGTATGAATAGATTATAAGACTAGATGATATGTGTGTGTCGCATGATTCATGAAGCAATAGCCGTGATAGTGATGAATGATCATGTATAATAACAATAACAGTTGGAGTTGTATATGGACTGCAACTTGTATGTGATGGTAACATTCTCATAGTGAACTCAATATTCTGGATTCTGATAGTGATAAAAAATGCAACATCGATAATTATATACAATAGAAACAAAAGTTGGAGTTGTATACGGACTGCAACATATACTGTGAGTTTTTGTGGAAATGCAACATGGAACAATCAAACGAACTTTTGTTACTTGCGTGGCCAATAGGCTTGCGATATCTGTAATAGAAGCAGTGTTGTTTCAGAGCATATCCAGAAAAACTCATAGCATGTGACTATGAATATTGGTAATAAACCACATTGAACTGGAGTGAAAACGCTGATTCCGAGTAATATACATAGACATACATCAAACCTTTAGTAGATTTCCAATCTCGATGCATGTAATTGTCATGTTGTTATCAACACTATTGAATTCGAATAAATTAATATCATGCTGCATGATGTCAAACAGTTGCTAGCTCAAAGAATAGACATTGAATTCGAGTTCCCGACACATTGAGATTGAAAAGCTACTGTAACAACGCTTATAAAATCAAAGAAATCTGTCATGTTCTATCAACAGATACAGACATTATGGATAGTTAATCTCCGTATGCAATTATGCGCACGATTGTTCCATCCAGTGTTGGGACGGATTTAACGACTAATTCTTAAACACTATAATATATTTTGATAGTCTCTCTATAGCTATACTATGTTTGATGTGAATACACATACTAGTTGTTATATGTGGGTGTAGTGTGTAGTGTATATTAGTATAGGCTTGAAGAATTGAAGTAGATAATATGGTCCATGATAATAGTTCAATCATTTTGAATAATACTGTATA
Source organism: Tenthredo notha (assembly GCA_914767705.2). Taxonomy (NCBI): domain Eukaryota; kingdom Metazoa; phylum Arthropoda; class Insecta; order Hymenoptera; family Tenthredinidae; genus Tenthredo; species Tenthredo notha. The sequence continues at coordinate 876,793 of OU611923.1, forward strand.
ATAAAAATGCATAATGATGGAATAGTCATATTTGAACCAAACAAGTTATTGCATTAAGAATGATTGAGTCGTGAAGCGAATAGAAAATAAAGTCGATTCTTCATGCCATTATTAAGATCAAGTGTCTTTGTTTGGGAAGCACTAACTACTTATTCATTTATATTTGTTCGTGCACCCTCGGTCTAAGACGAATCCTATCACACTATTATATTAAAACGTACAATTGCGTTAGGAATCTCAAACTCCTACTATGCGACGTTCCAACACTGGATGGTACCATAAAAATGGTTTTGGTCGTAATAATCCTGTAATAAAATAAGAGATTAGTAGCACTATATCCTCCTATATGCATTCAGGTTGACGTGTGAATCCGCATGACTTGTATGCGCATGGCTGTGTGGGACTCTAACTGAGTTACGTGATGTATGGTAAAAATATGAATTTTTTCATCCATCGTCAGCTGCTGAATGAAATGTTGGTAATTCTGACCGATCTAGCAGTAACTCTGTAGTGTTCCAGCCAATATTCGATATCAATGTTTTTTAATCCAAGTAGGTTCAATAACTATTTTACCAAACGAAATTGTGTACTACAATTTTGTCATACCTGAATGCATAAAAAGGTACAGATATCAGTACATAATACATGTTATCGTGTTGGTCGATTATTCCATAATCATTTTTGCCGATAATCACCAATGAATTGTGGCAACATGTTTCTTGTTTCAAACTTTTTTTTTTGCATAACCAGGTATTGTTGTTTCAGTGTTCGACTTAGGTCCAGTTCCACAATCGAAGGTTAAAATTTGTACTAGGTTTGAACTGCTAAAAATTGCCTGTCGTTGGCTAAATCCATCACTAAGCCAAGTTTAAACTGTAAACTTGTTTTAAAGTCAAGTTGTGGAACTGGGCCTTACAATTCAAACTAACTGTGAGAGATCATAGTACATCGCCGTGATGAATAGTTGAATTACAGAATAAATCTGTCATTGAAAATGTCTGTGTCATGTTCAGTCTGTCTGAACTTATTGCCAAATTGTTTGTGCATAGGTATAGATTATACGTTTGAATATATTTTATATTTGCTTTTGTTCATGACCATTCTTATATTGTTTGTACGTAATTATCTTGTGAATTCATTGGCAATAATTTGATAGATATATTTTATATTTGCTTTCGTTTTTGACCATTCTTATATTGTTTGTACGTAATCATTTTGTGAATTTATTGGCAATAATTTGATAGATATATTTTATATTTGCTTTTGTTCATGACCATTCTTATATAGTTTGTACGTAATTATCTTGTGAATTCATTGGCAATAATTTGATAGATATATTTTATATTTGCTCTCGTTTTTGACCATTCTTATATTGTTTGTACGTAATTATCTTGTGAATTCATTGGCAATAATTTGATAGATATATTTTATATTTGCTTTCGTTTTTGACTATTCTTATATTGTTTGTACGTAATCATTTTGTGAATTTATTGGCAATAATTTGATAGATATATTTTATATTTGCTTTCGTATTTGACTATTCTTATATTGTTTGTACGTAATCATTTTGTGAATTATTGGCAATCATTTTTAGGTTTCAATTTCGTTTTCTTTTTGATGTTGGATATATTTCAGTTGCCTCTTTTATACTATAACTTTGCCATACCATGGTTAATTGTTTTTTATTTTTTACGTTGTTGGATATATTTCAGTTGCCTCCTTTTTATTATACCTTTGCTATACCATGGTCAATTGTTTCTCATTTTTCACATTATTGGATATATTTCAGTTGCCTCCTTTTTACTATACCTTTGCTATACCATGGTCAATTGTTTTTCATTTTTCACATTATTGGATATATTTTAGTTGCCTCCTTTTTACCATAACTTCAACCATATCATGGTGAAATTTTTTCATTAACAGTGGCATATACAGGGTGTGAATCATAACTCTGTACATACGCATAGGGTGTATAGGGGATGCCAATACAAGCATTTTGAGGTATGACCCCCATGGTCGGAAACTTATCCTAACCACTGTGGAGGGCTTTGAAGGATATGGTACCGCGCGCTTGATCCTAGTGTAATGAATCAGATGTGATCTGCACCTTCCACTCAAAATTTCATCAAGCCGTAGATAACACTACACAGTTTTTGTATGAAATCAATAAAACGATAAACTTGGTAATCAAGAAAAAAAACTACACGATTTCCGGTGCTTGTAAGCAGAATTTAAAAAAGTTCTGAATTGCTGAATAAAAATTTCACCTTTGTAGCAAAAACGTTTTCAAAGCCGTTTTACGTGGATGTCTTCTCTATTTTCGCGTAAAAAAAAACATTTCTTTTTGCCGTACGTGTTCGAAATCATGCATAGAATTGCGCGACGTAGTTTGTTTCATTTATTTCGGTGCCTAGACAGAGATATTTCGTTTAGGAACACCTTTTTTTCTAATGTTTTCAGTTCTGGTGGAATTGCGTAGGGAAGCACCTCGAAGGCTACAAAGGTGAAATTTTTATTCAGCAATTCAGAACTTTTTCAAATTCTGTTTACAAGCACCGGAAATCGTGTAGTTTTTTTTCTTGATTACCAAGTTTATCGTTTTATTGATTTCATACAAAAACTGTGTAGTGTTATCTACGGCTTGATGAAATTTTGAGTCGAAGGTGCAGATCACATCTGATTCATCACACTAGGATCAAGCGCGCGGTACCATATCCTTCAAAGCCCTCCACAGTGGTGAGGATGACTTTCCGACCATGGGTGTCATACCTCAAAATGCTTGTATTGGCATCTCTTATACACCCTATGCGTATGTACAGAGTTATGATTTACACCCTGTATACGTATTGTTTTGGTCAATAGTCTCATTTGGTATTATCGGCACACGATAATTATAATATCAATAATAATAATAACAGAAAGTATTACTATTATCATTCTATAGTCATGGGCAAAATTATATAGTTACTTTTCGTTTTGACTATAGCTTTCAAACATTGTGCCAAATGGTTAGTATGTAGGTATAGATTGTGCACTATGTACAGATTTTTTTCTATTTCCATTGGTATACATGGTGTAACGGATGTAATAGTATTTTGGCAACCATATATGTAACCTGTATATGGTGCTTAAATCACAGTCATTTGCCTATTTTTATTCATATCATTTTATTACATATATATTAGGGTGTGTTGAAAAAAATCTTTATTTTTTTTTCAACGAGCTACCTCTCGAAATGGCAGCGTATATCGCCTAGAAGATTCTCTTTAAATTTCAGCCCAATCGATGAAGGTTTAGAGGTGGCTCACACAGGTTTTGTATTTCTAATTTGAATAACACGCTCAAATTTATTTTCGTATCATTCGGCTGCAAAACTTCTATTTTAGTTCAACATAATACTGTTTTAGTTACTCTAATGAGGACTTGGGGTTTCGTAAAAGCCACTGAAAATTGAATATGAAATGTTACTTTTTCAATTTTCAATTTTTAATATATTCGCTGCATATTTAAACGAGCAAAATCATTATTGCAATAGTGATATTTTGGAAATAGGGATTTTACAAAATATTGAAAATTATGAAAAAATCCCCATATTTCTTTATTTATTCATTGATTCAAGAAATCTAAGCCCAACAGGCATATCATTTTTCATTGACATCCAGCGTTTTGATACCGATATTCGATGTGATGGTATAAAAAATATCAATAAAAAAACATCAGAGGTACAACTACATAAGAACATATATATTTTACGAGATTTAATATTTTTAATAAATAATTGAGACCGGGAAAGGCGATTCTATTCGCAATTCCTAATAATTCGGAGAAAATAGTAAAAATTAAAAAAGTAACTTTTCATTTTCAATTTGTCATGGCTTCTACGAAACCCCAACTGCTCATTAGAGTCACTGAAACAGTCGTATGTTGAACTCAAATGGAAGTTTTGCAGCCGGATACTGCGAAAATAAATTTGAGCGTGTTATTCAAATTCGAAATACAAAACCTGTGTGAGCCACCTCTAAACCTTTATCGATTGGGCTGAAATTTGGAGAGAATCTTCTAGGCAATATACGCTGCCATTTCGAGAGGTAGCTCGTGAAAAAAAAAAATGAAGATTTTTTTCAACACACCCTAATATATATGTATTTTGCAGCGACTTTCCTAACAGCGAACCAATGTCTTTCGCTATCTCAACCAACTGAATGAGGCGAGCGCCTGGTAGAGTAAGAGACAGGTGACGAAAGACTATGGTTTTCGCGGATAGGAAATCGCATGGTGTATAGATATTGTGTTTTACATAACTACTAACATACATTCAATTTTCGGATTTGATTTGAAACAATGAATGTGGCGTATTGGTTCGGAATTGTGCATAGGCATAACAAATGATTTCCACTTCATGTATAGTGAATATTCGAATAAAAAAGAGGAGTCTGTTTTGATTTTCTACATGGGACATATTTATTTTTTGCGTGTAATCAGCTCTACTGGGTAATTTTACTAGCTGAACTTCAATTATGCCAGCAGACATATCCATGCGACTGTTGTTCTTTCAATTCACGGCTAGATTGACTATAGTTGGATGAGGACTCTCTTTCGTTATCGTTTTCTTCACTATACGATACGACGGACGACTTGTGCACAGGCATATTATAATACGATATATTTTTGCAGCTGTCAGCTAAGATCGTTTCAAATGAAATTTTTCACCTGTGATGCAAGTCAATCCGTTGTACTGCATACACTGATACCAATGAAACAGATGTTACACTGATTCAAATTCGTCCAGCATCCATCAAGATAACATGTATCGAGTCATAATTCATCGAAGCGTAAGCAATATGCAATTGATATTTTGTAAGTTAGGGATATCAGTTATTGTACATGTCTCTATAAACTCATGGTACATGTTATATGATAGATGCTGGAGCCAAATTTGGTATAAGTCCACAGCTGTTTCTTGCTAAAGTGTATATGTTACGTCTATTATACGTTATCAGTATGACAGTTTATTCTGTAATACAACTATTCATCGAAACGATGTACTATGATCTCTCACTGACTGGTTATGCGTATATTATGATTACGTACATATTTTCTGCGTTATGCATTCCGAACCAATAATTGACTGTGATTTAATATTGATATCGAAGAAATCAGTCTGACTTTTTTCAGTGATTCATAAAATCGTAGAGTTCTTTGATTGTCAACTCTTTGTCTACATGTATTATGAAGTACCAGCTAATTTATCGATTGCATGCCTGTGCATGTAGGCTGTAGTTATAATATTTGAGACCAATGTATTTACACTGCTTTTTCAATCGCAGAGTTGATATTTCCAAGTTATTTGGTTTTTTTCTTTCACATTTTCAGGTAGAATTATTTACAAATAATTAGAGACAAATAGAAACAATCTCCAATATAAATGTTTAATTTTTGATATATTATACATGTAGTTTGACTTATGAAAGAATTATCTTCGGTTTTTTTTTTTTTTTTTTTTACGGTGGGCAACTTTTGTTCAGTACTTACTTACTGACCTATTCGGATAATCGATCGAATAGTCATATTGTACTATAAAATATATTTATATTTGTAATTATGAATAGGGCTGGTAATTGCCTGTGATGGTATACATGGTATATATATTATCAAACAAACATGTAATTGGCAAAGCATTCATGGCAATATAAATCGGAAATTTTATGATATCGCTTCTAATACCATCATGTAAATATCCTTGGCTCCCCGTGGCCAGATCTGTTTATGTACTTGCGTATCGTTTACACCCAGCCAATTATTTGCTTTATCTTTTAGCATTGCAGTATAGTGACCATTATCTATACTTTCACCGTGATGAAATATCGCGCTATTTATCTTGAATTTCTTACTGTCGAGGGTAATTTTTGTAGTTGGTACTGCGTTCAATTTGAAATTTGTTATTTTAGATGCCTGTCCATCTTGATATGTAAATATCATGAACTGCACGACAATGATATTTTTGACCGAAGCAATGACAGTTTTTTGTAGCTTATTGCTTTTCTGACAATTCTCGCACGTACTGTCAAGTCTTGTCCATCGTGACAAAGTGTTATTAAACAAATCTTGTAGGTTCTTAGGGTTCTTGATACTTGGTGTAAACGATACGGGTATGGCTAAAATGTAATTTGGCTGTGCGATCTCAGAGCTGAGTCCGCAATCGTTACATCTGATCGTCGTGATCAACTGATGTTCAATCGTTTTTTGAGTTGAATCAGATTTCTCGCAAATAGCTGTAAGAAATTCAGCCGCGTCTTGTTGTAAATTTTCTGTGAAATTTTTGCCTGCTAATTCTCGAACTGCAAAGGAATTTATTGCTGCACTACTTGTGATGTAAGAATAGGCTAATTTTTCTAATGGGTCGTTATTATTCAGCTTAATCAATTCTTGTATTATATTCGAGCAGTGGAATATACACTGCAGAGTGGCATTTGCGTAACACGAAACTCTGTCCTTATTTTCCATGCCAACAATGGTGCGCAACGGATTTGGCAATGTATTATTATCATTTACTTCGATTTGTATATTTTGCGTGCATGAGGGAACCGACCATACGGTGTCTTTGACCGTTAATTTAGCTGCACGTGTAATATTAATTTCAGCCAATTCGGGTTTGTATTGTACCCTGAGTCGATTGTACTCGACTAGTGCAGCTTCCTGAAGTTTTATTACCTGTGGATTGAAATTTATCAAATGTAATCCGTCGAGAGACTTGACTCTTGACAATGCAACGTATGCTTGTCCAGCAGAGAACACAGTCTGGCCTATGTCTATAACTATGCTGTTCAAAGTTAAGCCCTGGCTTTTATGTATCGTGATTCCGTAACTAAGAGACAGGGGAAATTGATTTCTGAATATAAAGGCACCATTCATTATTTCGAATTTTGTGGATACCCTTTCGATGGTATACTCTATCCCCGATGCTAGGGCAATCGTTAATGATTGTACCTCGCGTGTGTCGATATCTCGATTTACGGAAATCACATGACCTATGGTACCGTTTATAATACCTGTAGATACGTCGATGTTTCGTCTAATCATGATTTTTGCCCCAATCTTAACCGTTATTGTTTTTGCGAGTCCAGCCGTGCGAGTGCTGTCCTCGTGTTCCTGATTCAGGAGTTTTGTTATTTTTTTTTTTCAAATACGGTATGCAATCAATGCTGTCTTTGGCATTGAGTTCAATTTCGTCGCCTGGAATTTTGGTTAACATGGCTGTGTTCAAAATATCACATTGGTTCCGAGTCGGAAAAAGACAGACTGTATCTAGCGACAATTGGTTGATATAATTGCATAATTCGTCAAGTCTGGCTCCGACCGACGTACCGGTAAGGTTTATTTTTCTAGAATCTAGAATCTGTTGGTCGGCAGTGGTCAAAATTCCGAATCTAACCCGAGTTAATATCTCTTGGTAAGTTGTATCATTCTGTTGGCGTACGTTTGTCAACAGCTCGTCGTACGAAAATAGATCGGTCCATAGATTGACCGCACCTACTGAGCCAATATATTTTTGTATTTTGTCTTTCGACAGGTTCAGGTATGCTGAATCCGCATTCACTGGCGGGAGTTGTAGTAAATCACCCATAAGTAGAATATGTTTTCCACCGAACCAGCCATCATTAGTATTTTTTGTATCAAATATTTCAGTTAGTCTTAAGTGTATATGGGGGAATCCACGCCGTTTCGACCTGGCCAGAACCCTCACCATTTTAGATTTTTTTTTCCTTCTAGTATGTTGTTCGTCATCACAAAAAAGCCCGCCACACTGAGTTTTAGATTTTTTGAACAATCGGTCTAGTCGTTATAATTTAAAAACGCAAAACCCTGTTCGACCGATCCGATTTGAATGAGATTTGGAGAGCTAAATCTCTGTGAAAAAACAAAATTTTTGAGCCATTAGCGAAGGTGGGCTTGGATCTGGTTTGGGAGATACAGGGAAATGAATTTTTTTTCATTTTTGACATGAATTTTTTTTTTTTGTACATTTACTTATGGTTCGGCTCGAACCATAAGTGAATGTTATTGGCTGTAAAGCAGCCTGGAGAAGGCGGACCATTGAATACATTCTCTATCTATACTTAACTAGCTGTTATTGTTTTGTTTTTCAATGTTCGAAAACCTTTTTGTACATTTCCAACAACTCACACTGCCCACTAATTGTTTATTCCTTATGAGCAAGTTCTTTTGCTTGGATCTTCTTCAACGTGGGCGAAATTAGCGCTATCAATCAAATCCAAGTTACGTCAAACATCAAAGTCTGTTAGTGCAGCGCATCGTGCCGCGACTTACCACGCGGTCGGCTGTGGTTAAGTTTTGATTGGCTGGAACATTGTGAAATGATAAGGGGTCGCGGCTGAGGCCCAGTGCTCATATTGTTGTAGCGTTGCCTAGCGACCGTTCGCTTACTTGTTAGTACAGATCAGAACAGCTTTACATGCAGCCCATTTTATCGTCGGTAAATCAATAATATTGAATAGTTTGCCTACAATTAGTTAACTCTGTCATAACTACTGCAACATTTCGTACCAGAATTTGAAATTGAACTCGTATTTTAGGTAAGTACCGACATATTATTATTTTTTTTTCTGGCCGTTATGAAATGTACTCTACGTAACCTGTGACTAGGATTCGGAAAAAAAAAAAAACAACATGGCGGACAAGAATACATCCGTCAGAGGAGGTCGATGTATTAATCCCTTCAAGCTGATAAAACATCGCCGAAACCGAGGATTGCGACTCGCTGGAGAAGCCATTTTGTCGAAATACCCCGAATTTCGTTCCAAGTACTTTTGTAAAAGTTGTCGATCCCGAATACGTAACTGCTCGCCTCCCGTTGGTCATAATTATGGTAATGAAAATAGATATTGCCAAAGTATACAGATCCAATCCAGATGCAAGCTTCGAATCATTCAGTTTTTGGGCTGGTGAACTTTTGTAGCAATTTATTTTAAACTTCCGTATATTCGACTTTTTCTTCCATTACAGTTCCCGCTACTGATCCAATCGTACCAGTTGTAGACTCTAGTAAAAATCTTCCGGATCCACCGACAAGTCACCACTCTTTAATTACACCTGCAGCATCTCAGAATTCATTCACACATACATTGAGTCAGAGTACGTACGTATCAACCTCTGAGGAACTCTCTCATTTCGGATCCGAGTTGGGACTTCCTCTGGTCAACAGCGCATTACGAATGCTCGAAGAATCCCCAATTCCGAAGAAGAAATTAAAAAGCTCTAGCTGGGTGGAAAAAAAAATCGACCGGACGAAGGATATCATGAAGCTATCTCTAGGAGTGCCAGTTTCGCCGGGCACAAGTGATGATAAGTCTGGGTACAGAGAAATGATATCTCAGCTCAAGGAAAAATTCCGGTCACCATCCTCTACCAACGACGAAAGAACCCAAATACTGACACTTTTGCCGCATACTTGGAGCAACACTAAGGTGGTCGAAGAATTTGGAGCATCTCTTTACATAGTTAAGAAAGCAAGAAAGCTGTATAAAGAAAAAGGAATTTTGGCAACGCCTAATAAAAAGCTTGGTAAGTTATACCAATTATTATTTTCGTCACACCTGCTCCGAAAATGCCCCTTTGCGACCTCTTGAGCGGGCGCAAAACAGGACTTTGCTGCGGCCCTCGGGCGAACAAGTATTTTCCTCCCGCTAAAAGCGGGCGAAAGAGACTCCTTGTCCGCCCTGGGGCGCAAAGTCCGATTTTGCGCCGGCTCACTCGGTCTCAACAGAGGCATTCATGCAGAGCAGGTGTTAAGAAAAATTCATTATCTACTTCCATTCCAGGACGACCCCTATCTCCAGACACCAAAGCTAAAGTCAGAAACTTTTACGAGGACGATCAAGTCACTGTCACCTTGCCGGGGATGAAAGACTTCATATCTATGCGTGACAATGACGGACGTAAAATTCACGTTCAGAAAAAATTAATACTATGCAATCTCAATGAATTGTATCAACATTTCAAAGCGGAAAACCCAGACATCCGCATCGGCTTTTCGTCTTTCGCATCTCTAAGGCCGAAATATTGCACCCTAGCGGGCGCTTCCGGAACGCATACGATGTGTGTCTGTTCAATGCATCAGAACATGAAGTTGATGATTGCTGGTAAGGGAATTTTTAACCATTCACATGTGACATTTGTCTGAATCGTGTTCTTTTACACATTGCAGCCTGTAACTTGCAGAAACTCACGAAGGACTTATCAGTTCCGTTAACAAAATTCGAAGACTGCTTATCATTACTAGTCTGCCAAGCTCCTGATCCATTGTGTTTCCTGTCAAATTGCAAGAATTGCCCGGATCGTCAGCAGCTAACAGATGCACTTCTCAACGTATTGGAAGAAAATGATATCGAAGATATCACATACTCGCAGTGGGTCCTAAAACCTCGCGCTACACTGGAAACCCACATCAAGTGCGTAGCTGAATTCGCCGAAGAATTTTCTGACCGAGCAAAGAGTCTTTTGCAGCACCACTTCATTGCCAAGCAGCAATCGAGTTTCCTTAGGTCACTGCGGGAAAATTTATCGAATGGTGAATGCCTCGTAATATGTGACTTCGCAGAGAACTACGCGTTTATCGCACAAGACGCTGCACCCGGGTTCCATTGGAACAACGATCAGGCCACCATCTACCCTGTCGTGATTTATTACGGAAATAACGGCGAAGTAACACATAGGAGCCTCATTGTGATTTCTGACTGTCTCAACCATGATGCCGTTGCTGTGCACGTCTTTACCAGAATTGTAATTGAATTCATCAAGTCTGAAATAAATCCGACTCCTAGTCGCATAATTTACTTCTCGGATGGGGCACCGCAACAGTTCAAAAATTTTAAGAACTTTATAAATTTGTGGCATCACGGAAACGATTTTGGAATTCCCGCTGAATGGCACTTTTTCGCCACTGCCCACGGCAAAGGGCCATGTGACGGAGTAGGAGGCACTTTAAAGAGGCTATGTGCAAGAGCTAGCTTACAACTTCCCGCGAATCGCCAGATTCTCACTCCTCGTAGCTTGTACGAGTGGGCTTGTTTGCCTGGTACGCTGCGATCTATCAGCAAACGATTCGCGGATGTGCAAGACTATGAGAGGGCAAAAGAGTCGTTAAGGGAAAGGTTTGAAGGTGCCAAGCCGATCCCCAATACGCAGAAGCTGCATTGCTTCATACCCTCTGAGAGAGGATTGATTACTAAAATCTTTTCGGCATCCGATAAATTTGAGGCCTACAAAATCACAAAGTAAAAGGCTTCGCAGAAAAGGCAGGAGCAGCGGGCAGCATACAGAAAATAAATTATTGATGGAAAACTATAAAAAAAAATACATACGTTTCTCAAACATTTATAGAAAAATTCATTTCCCTGTATCTCCCGAACCAGATCCAAGCCCACCTTCGCTAATGGCTCAAAAATTTTGTTTTTTCACAGAGATTTAGCTCTCCAAATCTCATTCAAATCGGATTGGTCGAACAGGGTTTTGCGTTTTTAAATTATAACGACTAGACCGATTGTTCAAAAAATCTAAAACTCAGTGTGGCGGGCTTTTTTGTGATGACGAACAACATACTAGAAGGAAAAAAAAATCTAAAATGGTGAGGGTTCTGGCCAGGTCGAAACGGCGTGGATTCCCCCATATACATTAACGTGACGTTTGATATCATTGAAACCTCATCTATAATGAACAATACTACATCTTTTAATTCGTTTCGTAAGATTTTCAACACTTCGTCAGACAATTCTTTGTATTTGGGTGTGCCGCCGTGCTCAACTGGTAGCTGGAACAGTCTGTGCACTGTCAGTCCGTCGACGTTAAAGGCCGCCAAACCTGTTGGTGCCGTGACAGCAGTCGTTGCACCGAGTATTTGTTTTGTCCAGCACCTAATAGTTTTTATGAGAAAACTCTTACCCGTACCACCAGCTCCACTTACGAACATTCGTAATGGTTCACTATGTGCTGAGATTAAAGAGGTCCTAACAGTATCAAATATTACTTTCTGTTCGTCATTGAGTTGTGATATCATGTCAACTACGTCAAGGTCTTTTAGTTGTCCTTCCGCGTTATTCAAGTCCTGCATAGCCAAGTTGGCTTCTACTGGCTGATAATGTAATGGATTATCTCTGTTGTCATTTGAATCTTGGCTCAGATTGCTCATCATATTCGTAAGATCATCCAGCTTTTGTTCGATCAGTTCTTTCACCTGATCGAAACCTTTTTGAATATCGGACAATCGCTCGTGGTAACTCATTAATTCTAATAGGTCTGCCTTGCTTTTCTCGAACGCCTCGGCGTACGAATTACAGTTATTTTTCAACTCATCAGTATCACGCCACGGTTTGAAAAGTAGCAACAACGCATGAAAGTACTTTTCAGGCTCTACATTCGGATTATATTTGTAATGATTTATCAAATAACCGCGCTGTCTTTTTTTCAAATACAAACCACCGCCTAAATCGTATATCTCTGCAGTGCTATTTTTTGGTATTATTTTAGTTATTTCGTACCATTTGGCGTAGTCGTATAAATGTACCGACGCTAATTCCTCCGGTCTATTCGGGTAGTAATCGTCAATGAGGGACGGATAAAAAATATCTGTTGAACCCGGAAATAGTTTTTCTACAGTTTTGTACGGTTTAACTCTTTTATTTCTGAGCTGATTTACGTCTAACCATTTTATGTTTGTGTCAGGATCAGTTCCGTACAACGGAATACCTAACAGTGTATCAGCAGCTTCCAGAGCTCCGCATTCTCTGTTATTCAAGCTGCGCATTGCCACACTCCACAGCCGGCTGCTCAACGACTTGGTGGAATTGATATCATGAAACATATCGGTTGTGTGACTAGTTTCAGGTTTAGTACTATACTTAGTACAATACCAATTGAGTATTGTCGATTTTTCGCCTATGAACTGCATGTCCATGTTTCCTTCCCATGCACTAAGGACAACCGGATTATAGTCATTTATGAAGGCTTCTTCTTCATTTCGCGGTAAGTCGACGAGTCTGCTTTTTGATTTTAGCTGTTTTCTACCCGCAATCGACATGGCCACGTCTTTTATTATCAGCGTGTCTGTAATTGGTCTTGGAAATCCGAATCTGCATATTTTCATAAATCCTTTTTTAGTTTTCTTATTTCGCATACAATAATCGTTATGCTTGTGTCTCTGATGCGTGTCTACTCGACGATACAACGTCGGCGATACATGTTTATTTGGCAGTCTGCAAGTAATATGCTTGGAAATGAAGTTGGCGACTTCTTCCGTAGATGACTCTCCGATCGTGGGAGCATCCTTAATCCAGACCAACAAATGGAAGTGCTGTGTTCCTCTGCCTTGGTATTCTCGTCTCCAAAAGTAATGGCTGACTTCTCCAATTGGATTGTCATTGGAACATATGAATTTCAGCATCGCTCGAAATTTGTTATCTAGATATCTCGAGGCCGAAACTGGGTCTCTCGCTACTAGTTCACTTGTAGACATACCAGCCATTTTTGGTCCGTTAACGTTTTTAATATATTCAGCTAAATCATCCCACATCCACTCGCTGGGACTCAGCGTGAGAAACCACGTTGCCGGACCATAATTTTGTACCATGCATCCCAACTCATTTCTCGGTTTGCGCCAATACTGGTCTGTATTCCGTAATTTCGCGAAAATAGTGGTCAGATTTCCTTCAAGCTGTTCTTTTGACATCAATTCCAACTACTGACCGGCATTCATTTTTTCTTTTGGATTAATGACATTTAGTTTATGAAATATACCACCCTTCAACTGCCGTATGTTCGAGTCGTGTAACAGGTAGAACAAATACTGTTGATTCAACCTGAAGACGGAACAGCTGGACATAAGCCTACATTTTATGTAGTCGAATTCTCGCAGAGGGATCGCGCGGTCTTGATGCTGGCCATTGTTACCATAAGGGTACAAATCTGGGAAGCACATGACGTCTAGATATTTATCCCATTGACTCAAGGGTGCTTCTTCTACCTTGAGCATTTGATATAGAGGCGTTGCATTCTTATTTTCTCTATCGGCACTGATCGGATAGATGGTATACTGCTCGTAGTAATCTTGGCTATCCATTATTTGTGTTAATATTGCCCGACGCTTAGTACTCGTCTCGTCAGTACAGTCCATGACCGTATCCGCATGTTCTTCCAAACCAGGCTTTTCTGTCTCTACCTGAATTTCCACGTCTTGCACGAGTAAATCTAACAACGAGTCTGGCTCAGTGGGTAATTCAATCTCGGCATAAAAAGGATTATTTTCCCTGAGCCAAACGAGTGTCTCATAGATCTTTTTCACGTCCACCAAACTACTCCACACGACTTTTGACTTATTCGGTAGTCCACAGACCATCACGAATAGTTCTTGATTCAGATTTAGCGCGTCAGTCGGTGCAGGTAATTTTTTTAGTGTTTCCTCTAACGGTAACGGTAAATGGAACGTTCGACCTTTTACTTTCTGTACCCGCAACTTATTTGGAAGATTTTTTTTCGCTACTGTACCCATTCTTAGTACCGTTTGAAAAGCCTTTGCCCTTTGTATGAGGATTTTTTCATAATCATTAAGAGTAAAGAGAACGGGTGGCACGTCGCCTATAGCTAGGTGATTCAATAAACACGTTGGTGGCATTTCATTATCACGGAACTTTTCTAAACAGTATTTACAGATATAATCAGACGCATTGTCGGATGCATCAATGTGAGTTTTCATCTGTGACCAATAGTGCCCTGTGATAGGTTTTCTGAGTTTTTTTATACGTGTCTCTACGGTAACAAAGTTTTTCGCACGATACGCAAGCCAATCGTGGTGTATCCATCGATTGTTGGACTAGCTCATGGAATGCACGTCTATATTTGTTTGCAATTTCATCTTCGTTCAAATTTATTACTTCAGAACACAGTTGATACATAGCAGCTTTTTCGGCTGTTTCGCTGGAGAGTTCTTGCAAAAGAAGTAGATCTCCTCGTACTAAGGCACTGTCTATGCAATTAATTTTCTCCACTAGTCTCATGAGTTCGTAAATGTATCTCGTGAAATACCGAATCTGTGGGAAGTGCGGATGCAATAATTGAAGCGGTAAGAATTTCGAATTGCAACTCACAGGATTGGTATAGCAAATTTGTGCGTGTCCTAATTTGTACTGTGACGTATTGACACTACATTGGTTCCAGTGTTTCAATGTATTACGAATATTTGCTATTTTCCATGAACGTATAGCCTGAAACACATATTCCAGTCTACTAATGGTATGTGAATTTGGTTTGACACATAGCTCTGAGCAAGCCCATGATTTTCGTACATGTGTGCTTGCAGTTACCGGCAAAACGTTAGCTATCTTTCCCGTTGATGTAGTGATCAGCGGGTCTATCACAATGTGAAGCTCATCATAAGCTGTATTGGTATAATAAGGGTCGGACGAGCCCGTATGTTTTGATTTCCCGCAAAAGGCTTCCATTTTTGATTCTACATCAGACGATTCTGCCGCTCGTACCGAACAGATCTCGATCTTATTCTTCAGATTATTCAGCGTACGTCTCACGCTTAGTACGATACGTTTTCTCGCTTGAATGCACCATTTTATAATTTTTTCTGCCTCAATTCGTTTTTGTGGCTTTGATTTACAATTAATTTTTGCGGATAAGATGGTAATATATTTTTCTACCGATCCTAACAGTGTTATTGTACTGCTCCGCCTACCTAAGTGCCTATATTTCTTCAGAATATTTTTAGTTCGGATAAATTTCTGTTGCCCTCTTAGTTCTTTACGAGCGCGTCTGACTTTATCGAGTATTGCTTTGCTTACATCGCGATTAATGGCATACTTGTTTCGTTCATATTCTTTTTTTATTTCCGAATTAAGAGCATATTTATTAAATTCGTACTTTTTTTTGTTTTCGGGGTGTGCAGAATATTCAACCCTTTGTTTTCTGGTCTTCATCTCAGGATTGGTTGCATATCTTGTTTTTTCACGTGTCTTTTTGATATCAGGATTTGCTGTGTATTTTATCCTTTCACGTGTTTTTTTGATATTAGGATTGGCTGCATATCTTGTCCTTTCATGTGCTTTTTTGATATCAGGATTGGCTGCATATTTTGTTCTTTCACATATTTGTTTGATATCAGGATTTGCTGTGTATTTTATCCTTTCACGTGTTTTTTTTATATCAGGATTGGCAGCATATTTTTGTCTCTCACGTGTCTGTTGAATCTTAGCATTAGCTGTATATTTTTCTCTTCGACGAGTACGTTGTAGTTCACGAGTCACAGCAGTTGTTTTCTTCTCGTACAATGTTTTTTGTTCTGAATCTTCAGAATATCTCGCTTTTTTTTGCAATTTTATTGCTTCCGCATTAGCAACCCCGGGAAAATTTTTTTTTATATAATTATATAAAATTATATATAGATGACTATATAAAATTATATAAAATTAGATATTAGTTTTGGCCATATATAATTTTATATAATTATATAAAATTATATATAATTATATATAAATATATATAATTATATATATTTATATATATTTGTATAGATTCATATATAATTATATCCAGGTGCCTTTCTCAACAAACGAACCGTAAAAAAAAAACCAAAAAATTTGCGCAAGTGTGAATATGCGGATCTACATTTAAAACTCCATCCGGATATTTTTATAGATCAACAAGCATGGTCAGTTCGCTACGAAAAACGTCATCCGATTTTTTTTACCTTAACGGGATTTGAACCCAAGTCCACTCGCCAATTCTCTTACTAGTCGCACGCTCTACCGACTACGCCAAACTACCTTATATAGTATTGAGCTTCATATTTTCCAATTTGTCGAAACCTATGATCAAACTGTCGAATTCAGAGCTAATAGACATTTGATTGAATGAATTTTTTGTTCAACAATAATATAATAATTGACACTGTACAATAATGATGTATTATAATCATTTTTCTAAATTATAATGAGAATAATAAAACTCCACGAAACAAATTGAAAATTCTACTCGCGACTCTTCGTCAAAAATGAATCCTTTTCAGCCACATAAGATCAAACATTCTTGACTGCTTGCGAATGAAAATACTCAACCAATTAAAAATTCTTTCGAGGCCGTGGATGATTTTATACACTCTTATACAATTTTATATAAATTCTATATAATTCCATATAATTCTATATAATCTTTTTTGCTCGGGTTATCAATATTAATATACCTCCCTATAATGACATGTTAAAAGCTACGCGTCGCGATAATTTATATTATCATAAGATACAAAAATTCACTCTTTCAAATGATAATGTAAAAATTTATACTTATATTTGTGATATAAAACGTTTAATAAAAACTATTGAAAATAATTTCATGCTATACATCTAATAATGTTTTTGAGAAAATTTAATTTTCAACGACCACCCTAATAGCCATATATTATATAATTAGAGATGGATCTATATATAATCCATTACATAATTATACATATAATATTACATGATTATATATGATTATATATAACCATATATAATTATACATAAACTGTTTTGCAATTATATATATAATTATGTATCATTATATATAGCATTACATGATTATATATGATGATATATAATTATATATAATTATACATAAACCGTTTTGCAATTATATATATAATTATGTAGATTATATATATAATTATACATAATTATAATTATATGAAATGATACGTTCCGGGACACACCCAGTAGAATCGATATAAATATTGTATACTTCCAGGACAGAAGTATACTTCCGGGACTGTCCCGGAACTTTTTTTTTGTACAACGCATAGTTCCGGGACGCCCCCAAAAAATACGCTCCTGATCTCGAAATTTCTTTTTTGACTGATCGCTAACTACGGAGACCATACCACACACCAAAAAATGCTAGCTAACACCCGGTGGTTGTCACAGGACCGTGATAAGGCTCCCAAAGAGTCGCTGTCCCGGATATATACATTATATATGACTATATATATTTGTATATATTTATATACAACTATATATAATTTTATATAGTTTTATAAAATTATATAAGCTTATATATATTTGTATATATTTATTTACAACTATATATAATTTTATATAGTAATATAAAGCCATTCGATACGGTGTTATATAAAATTTTATATAGTTTTATAAAATTATATAAACTTATATATATTTGTATATATTTATATACAACTATATATAATTTTATATAAACAATTATATATAACTATATAAAATTAGATATAATTATATAAACTTATACATAATTATATATGATTATATATGATTATATATGATCATATAAAAAAAAAATTTCCCGGGACATAATTTGCTCGTTTTATTCCAGATGTTGCACTCTGGCTTATATTTCGTTGCGGCTTATCAGCGCTGCAATTTGCTATGCATTCGTTGTCACTTCGTGTTTGCCCTATGAACGAATGAGTAGCATCTCCAATTGAGTTCGTGCTATTACTACTACTAGTCTGTCGAGCTGAATAGTTTTCACGTCTTTTTTTGTTTATTTGGTCCTTGTGAGTGGTCCACCATCTGTTTTTGCGATTTGTCTGTATTGGGAGAGTTATGTTTGTTTTATCGCTTTTACCTTGTTGTTTGCTTTTTTTGCTACTATCGTCCGTCGTACTTTGTGAAGAAAGTGAAATGGTATGCCGTGGTACTGTTCGACAGACCGATGCATACGTTTTCGCTTCCCAACAAAAATATGTCTGTAGATTCTTTGTGTGACGTATCATTTGCTAATTATAAAAATCAGAAGAAGCAAATATAATTTATCCTATGTTATTCTTACGGAAAATCGAAAAGTGCGATGAGGAGCAACTCAAGATTAATATTAAGAGCTCAAATTTTAACAGGCATACTTTTTGACCTGAATGAAACTTTTGAGCCTGTTTGGAAGAAAAAATAATTTTTTTTTTTTTTTCTGAATCACCCTAATATATATATATATATATATATATATTATATATATTTTTATATATATTTATTATATTTTTGTATATAGGTGGGCAAAGAACGGGTGGAGGTGGGAGAGGGACGGGTCGAGGAACAGGCCAAAGAGGATGGTCAAATGGGCAGGGACGAGGACAAGGGAATTGGCGAAGGGGTTGGGGACAATGGAGAGGAGGCAGAGGGGGCCAAGGAAGAGGAGGCGGAGGCCGAAGCAGCTCTCTGAAATTTTATTTTTAAAATTTTCTCTTCTAATAAAAGTATTTTTTCATAGTTTGATGTGTACGATTCATTCTTACTTTCTCTCCCATCAACTCGTTGCTGATGTATTGGACAATAATTTCAATACCTTTTCATTTGGATTTCTTTTTCACTTTTGTTTCCTGTTTTTTCGTGATTACAAATATGTATATGGACTGAGGTTTTGCCCTCACTTGACCTACATGGAATACGCATATGAGTCAATCCACGTCAAGCGGGACGGATTTGGCCAAAATATTCGTCGATGTTTCGGATTCTTTTTTAATTTTTTTTACACATTCTCTGGGTGAAATAAACATATGAAACATTTTTTTTTTTTTTTTTACTCAAAGGGCTTAGCAGCTGCAAGGGGTTGAATTTTCGAAAAAAACACCAAAATTCGGGATCGCGCTCTTCTTTAAACGTTAATATCTCCGGTTCCCTTTGTCGTACAGACTTCGTCAAAAACTCATTTTGAAGCTCTTGAATTGCACTTTCATGTTATGAATTTTTAATTCATGTAATAAACAATTTTCAATTTGTTATTAACAATTATACTTTTCAAACGCGATTTTCGAGATGACTACCACCTTCGAAAATTCTGAAAAAAATACGAGCGTGTTCCTTGATTCATTCTCTACGAAATCTGTAAGTTTAAAAATGGAACTCCGATGGAAACTATATTTCCAAAGCGGTTGATTCATGCGGGACGTCGCGCACGGCCGGGTACACGAGCGTTGGGGCGGCAAGACCCTGTTCGCACGTCGTTAAATACTTGGAATCGAACTCAGGTGAGAAACTAATTCCGCGTAATGCAATAAATAGTCCCCAAAAATTTTTTTCCTGGGCTAAGAATAATCAGAATATTAAAAATATCTACGTCGATTTTTTCACAAATGATGAGTACAAAAAAGAAGCTGTTGCATTACAATCTCGATTTGAAAAAGCGATGTTAGTCCGTGGAACATTGACATTCCATTGCATGAAGCCTATTTCAAAAAAAAAAAATTGTTGCTAAAAGATATTCGTATGCACAGAAGTCAGTAAAAGCATTGGGTTCCAAGTAATTGAACCATTAATATATAAATTTAAACTCGCCGTTTACTTTAAGATTTTATTTGAATGTATATAGTATCAGAGTTTAGATTAAATATTTTTCAGTTTGTTAATTTAGTACGTAATTGATTGAATAACACTGTGATGTATTCTATTTGATGGACTCAAAAAGTACGTTATATTTACCACTTATTTTCGATGACTAGGAGCTTCAGTTTCGAATTTGTGATATGTTTTAGGATTTTAGTTGAGCGTTTCATTTCTATATTTGTATTTTTGTTGTTTTAATTCGAATATTCAGTATGAAATGAAATAAATAGTTAATAATTTCGTGAATTAATGGACTGATGAATTTGAACGTATAACAGCCCCCCCCTGTATTCCTTGCATGCAAAGCGAACAAGCCTCGGTCTCGGCGCACTCGCGTACCCGGCCGTGCGCGACGTCCCGCATGAATCGATCGCTTTTTAAATATAGTTTCCATCGGAGTTCCATTTTAAAACTTACAGATTTTGTAGAGAATGAGTCAAGGAACACGCTCGTATTTTTTTCAGAATTTTCAAAGGTGGTAGTCACCTCGAAAATCGCGTTTGAAAAGTATAATTGTTAATAACAAATAGAAAATTGTTTATTACATGAATCAAAAATTCATAACATGAAAGTGCAATTCAAGAGCTTTAAAATGATTTTTTGACGATGTCTGTACGACAAAGGGAACCGGAGATATTAACATTTAAAGAAGAGCGCGATTCCGATTTTTGGTGTTTTTTTCGAAAATTCAACCCCTTGTATCTTCTAAGCCCTTCGAGTTGAAAAAAAAAAAAAAAATGTTTCATTCATTCATTTTACCCAGAGAATATGTAAAAAAAAATGACGACGATTTTCAAGACCATGAGGTCAAAAAGGTGTCCCGCTTGACGTGGACTGACTCATATGCTAATGAACTAGTTTGGTAATCGAGTTGAACTACCTACATCGTATAGTTTATTATGAAGCTTGTTCTACAATTTATTTCTCAATTTTTTTCCATTAACAATGGTTTTTTTTTTATGGATTATGACCTAGTGAATGACTCTCTGATCTATATATTATTTTCCATGCATAGTTGGACGCAGGCGATTACCATGCATATCGTGGGTAATTCTACCAGGCCATTGTATATCTTTTTTGTGTTAAATTGTTCTTTTAGTATTTTACAATTTCCATTTCCAGGTATTTATTATTATATGATTGAATCAGAATTTTATTTTCAAATTTTTTTACAATTTCCGTCCAGATATTTATTATATATATTATATGACTGAATTAGAATTCAGTTCATAATTTCACGTGGTCATTTATTACATTGAAATTGAAATTGAACTTCAATCTATTTACTTTGATTCTGAATTGATGATGAAGTTACTCTACATTTGCATTATACATTATCCAACGTGGCATTTACGTGCTATCAGTGAATATATAGTTTGTTATCAATTACTAATCTTAATGAGTCCGTCGTTTCGTAGAACAGATTTTTTATTCAATTTTAAAATGTTCTGAAATCACTGTTTTCAAGTTTTTGCACTATGCATGTTTATGATTTGTTGTATTGGATAGTTGTTACAAAATCCACGATTAGGATTAAACTAACAAGGGATTTATACACAGTTTTACTCGTGATTGTATGCATAAATATAATAGTTTATTAATAATCCATTATACACGTAACGTATAGTTTTAGTTTGGAAAGCATTAGTATCAGCATTAACACGTCGACTCAAATAATCACAGTTGATTATTGATGATGTGATTTTCTTATACTAACTTATTCCTACGCGCGCTGGCTCAATGGCCGGACTTTGTTTTCTTTTGTGTTTCTGTTTTATCTAAATTGATATACCGCTTTGGCCAATGCAACTTTAGCTTTTTGATTTCTTTTCTTCTTTATTGAAATGCCGCTTTGGCTAAATACAATTTTTATGAATTAAGATTTTAAATTGAAGTGTTATTTTAGCTAAATACAATTTTATCTTCTGATTTTGAGTCGGTCGGCAGCTTTGGCACGAATCCGCTCTGATTGAGTTTTGAATTTAGGATTTTGAATTTGAAATAGTAATGAGTCGGTCGGCTGCTTTGGCTCAAGTCTGCTGCTTTAGCTTAGGCAGCTCTTCTTTCGTACTTTATTTGTTGTTACACCGACGCTTGACTGTTCTGGTACTGTATCACGTGACATAATACCTGTGTGTGCTTCTATGTTTGATGTGATGTATAGTCAGCCTATTTGGCTATAGGCTCAACACATTACAATATATATGAGCCTAAAATACCTCATAATTGTCTAGATGGTTAGATACTACAGTTAATTTTCCAAAAATTCGAAAGGTGCTACATAATTTTACATGATTTCAAAGAATTCCTGTCATTTCACTAATAATCTAATGGATAGCATATTTCAAGGTACCAAACGATTTAGCTAGATTTGTCAAGATAATAAATGTTTCAACTCATTTCATAGACCACGCGAAGTGTGGGTAGAACCCATGTTTTCACTACTTATAAAGTAAAACTTTGTATAATATCAAACGGAAAAACTTATTTTGATTTTGTGTAATTGCACACTCGCCTTCGGCTCGTGTTGCCAACTCACACTAGTCAAAAAAAGTTTTATCGCACTCACATCATAATGTGCCATTACTTCACTCAGTATGATAATGGATGTTTTACGCACGCTCCGCGTGTGTGAGAATTTCACACATCATAAAGTAAAATTTTGTATAATACTCGATGGAAAAACTTTTCCTGACCTTGTGTGATTGCAACACTCGCCTTCGGCTCGTGCTGCAATTCCACACTCGCCAGAAAAAGTTTCACCACTCTCGTATCATAGTGTACTATTTTCAACTCAGTGTGTGATACTCGATTTCTTATGCCTGTTGGTAGTGTGCGAAGTGCTCGATTTACACACTTCCATATGTAAAAATAATTGAGTTCTTTTCGTTTGAAAATAATAATTTCTCAAATATTTTTCTTCTATTCAACTTTCTCAGTTTTGTGTCAAGTTGTGTTGACACATACATATTTACTGATTAAATAATAGTGTTATCAATATGTCAAATTAACATTACATGTTATTTATGAATGAAATAAAATTTATGTGAAACATAATATAATAATCTATCAAAATCGAATGAGCCTTGCTTTTCTGATCAAGATAACTTGTACCTCGAACTTGCGTTTCTATCGATAGACTACGAAAAAGGTATATAGAAGTGGAAGCAGAAGAGTTTTTTTTTGTCTTTGATTTCCTAATTTCTTTAGTTTCGAGGACTAATAAAACTTTATGCTATTGAAAATCATTTTTCGAAGTATTTTGTTTTTAATGGGGGGGCTTTGCCCCCCCAACCCCCCAGCGGGGGCTTCGCCCCCTGCACCCCTAGCAGGGGCTTCGCCCCTTGCATCCCGAGCGGGGCCTCTGCCCTTGGGCCCTGTCCCCACCCGGCCGCTCTCACTAATATTGCAATATATACTATACTTCCCTATTTTTTAGAGTTTTTTACAGGTCAAGAATTTCGCACACTGAGTTAAACAATAGTACATTACGACACGCGTGTGCTACTTGTATCATACTGTACTATTATAACACTTTTAATGATCAGCAATTCTAAACATATTAGTTTGTTTGATAATTAGTTTGTGGTGCTGATGTATAGGTAGGTGGAGTTAGTGGTTGGTAGGCTGGTCGAAGTTGGTTCATTTGAAGAAGATACGTAGAGTGTTATAACTTTGGAGCAGCTGTGAACTACTTCTGTTATGGGACATCGTCTTGCCGAAATGTTATGCTCTTCTGTTCCGATGGATTAATAATAAGATAGGAATGGTCCAGATGACTGTGAAAGATATAAAATAACAAAAGATTGAAGGAAAGATTTTAGTATATTAGTATTAATTTTCCTAGTATTGTTATCATTTCGGAACCATGAACTGTGGGCTACCTTTGTCTTGGGATGCTGTTTTGCCGAAGTGTTATGTTCGTCTATCTCAACGGATTGATAATCGGAACCTTTGTTTGGGACGTCGTTTTGTCAAAGCATTATCTCCGACTATTGCAATGGATCAATGATAGGATAGGAAAAGGTCAAGTGACTGTGAAACATAGAAAATGACAAAGGATTAAATGAGAGGTTTCGTATCGCTACTAATTTTTCTAATATTGTTATTACGTTGAAGCTATGAGTTGTAGGCTACCTTCGTTTTGGGAGGATCTTTTGCCGACATGTTATCTTCCTCTATTTCAACTGATTGGTAATCGCAACCTTTATTTTGGGACGTCGTTTTGTCAAAGCATTATCTCCGACTATTCCAATGGATCGATGATAGGATAGGAAAAGGCCAAGTAACTGTGAAACATAGAAAATGACAAAGGATTAAATGAGAGGTTTCGTATCGCTACTAATTTTCCTAACATTGTTATTACATTGGGGCTATGAGCTGTCGGCTACCTTTGTTTTGGGACGATGTTTCGCCAAAATGTTATCTTCGTCTATTCCAACGGATTGATAATAGGATAGGAATGGTCCAGATGACTGTGGAAATTTAGTGGAAACAAAGAAGTTGAGGTTGGTCTATTCATCTAGTATTATTATATGTAAAATCTAGTGAAAATCAATGTCCGTACATACCGTTTAATGTAAGTCATCGTAACCTTATTTTCACTTGTTCCGGATCGAAGTGAAATAATATTTTGCCAGGATCGTTGATTTATTATTTATCTAAATATTTGAACCCAGCTTAGAGGATCTGTTCCGTGCACTTACAACAGGCCATCATGCAGATTTATTTTAAATAATAACGGTCATCGGCGTGAAACCACGGTCGGCGCACTTTTCACTCTGATCATTGTTCACTGATTCACTGTTTCACTGATTTACTGAAATAAAACCATTAGCTTGACCGATAACATCTTATATAATATGAATATATAACTAGATAATATGATTATATATAAATTATAAATATTTCAACTGTCAATACCGCGATCCGTCAGCCATCCGACAGCCATTTTGATTTCGTCGTCCCTCTGTGGGTCACTTAGTAACTTCATTATCACGTATCGACCAAGTGCGGATTCAGATTCATGCCAAAATCAATAGGGGGCGAGATTTCAATGGCTTGTACCCACGTTTCAAAGTTCGAGTCGATCCGTTTCACCGTTCATTCAGAAACGTGAGGACAAGCAAGCGTCTAGCGAAAATTTCATGACCAGGAAGAAGAAGAAGAAGAAGAAGAAGATGCTTTTTTAACAACTTTCGTGACTGATATGTCCGAAACCAGTGTACCGATTTCGATCAAATTTATACAGCGAAGTCGTGTGGTGGGGGAATATCTGTTCTGTCAATTTGATCGAAAAATATACACGCGTTCCGAAGTTATGACCTCCTGCTTACAGGTATAAAGAGTTCCCCCGAGAAAATAGTCTCGCGTAGCTCTCGCCTGCCTAGGGGTACTTGGCGGCGATTCGCTGCCGCGAATCTTGATAAAGGACAAACAACTGTTGGACAACCTCATACCTATACTAGACGGAAAAGCAAAACAATGGTACAGAATGCACAGAGGAGGATGGAACACACTGCAAGAATTTGCAGAACACATACAATACTGTTGTAAAAGCGCGAGCTTTCAAACTTCATTGAAGTATCTATCCTGGAGTGTAGATGGTGCTCCTCGCGGAGAACCGCCCCACAAACCAAGATGGATGCTTTAGAAGTAGACTGCAACGCAGGCCATTAAGATCAAAAAAGAATAAAGAAGTCTTAGAAGCACCTGAGTGTTATATTTTCACCTAAAACCACCCAAAACCTTTCAAACAGGTTATGGGCCCAGGGCACGCTTCCACTGCGTAATAAACCCCTGAAAAGTTTGTGTGGTAAAAAGTGAAAACAAAATCCTAGAAGAAAAGAAAAAAAAAAAAATGAAATAAAATAAAATAAAATAAGAAAAAAAAGAAAAAAAAAAGGTGAGTACAATTTTTTTACTTATACGTAAAATTGTAGTACTTGAAACTAGCATTGAGGAACGAAAGAAAACGATGCGTGGCGTCACACCACGTGTTGTTCAAACGAGTTCAGACGTGCTGGCAGGCAGACTTTATGCATCTGAGCCATTCCACGTCAAACCGGACAAAATAAATCAAAAATTGACCTCGATGTTATCGATTTCGCTATAATTTTTTTTACGGGTTCTATGGAACGAATAAATTGATCAAACGATTTTTTTTTTTTTTTTTTCGGCCCCTATTTTTTAAGTTACACGGGGGTGAAATTCAGGAAAAAGAGCCAAAAATCGAAAACATACTCCCCTTCAAACGGTCATATCTTTGGTTGTATTTGTCCTAGAGACTTCACTCAAGAACCATTTTAAAGCTATTGAATGACAGTATTATTATATATTTATTTCGTTCTGCGATAACAAACAATTTCATTTGTTATAAACAAATATATTATTCAAACGTGATTTTCAAAGCAAGCTCCACGCGATAAAAATCTCAAAAAAATATGAGCGTATTCCTTGATCAATTCTCTACAAAATCGTTAAAAAAAATCGATGGAGACTCGATGGGAACTATCTCAAAACGATTTATTTATAAGCGGCGGCGCGCGCTGCCACCCGGAGACCCGGCTTGGATGCGTGTGGCTGGCGTAAGAAAGCGTCGGTGGGCATGTTACACGGTCATATCTTTGGTTGTTTTCATCCAAAAGACTTCTTTCTAGAACCATTTTAAAGCTATTGAATGACACTATCATCATATATTTTTGAAGTTCATGATGACGAATAATTCGATTTGTTATAAACAAATATATTATTCAAACGTGATTTTCAAAGCAAGCTCCCCGCGATAAAAATCTCAAAAAAATATGAGCGTATTCCTTGATCAATTCTCTACAAAATCGTAAAAAAAAATCGATGGAGACTCGATGGGAACTATGTTCAAACGATTTATTTATAAGCGACGGCGCGCGCTGCCGCTGAAAGACCCGGCTCGGGTACGGTTTTTCGGTGGCAGCGCGCGCCGTCGCTTATAAATAAATCGTTTTGACATAGTTCTCATCGAGTCTCCATCGATTTTTTTTAACGATTTTGTAGAAAATTGATCAAGGAATACGCTCATATTTTTTTGAGATTTTTATCGCGTGGAGCTTGCTTTGAAAATCACGTTTGAATAATACATTTGTTTATAACAAATGAAATCGTTTGTTATCGCAGAATGAAATAAATATATAATAATAGTGTCATTCAATAGCTTTGAAATGGTTCTTGAATGAAGTCTCTAGGACGAATACAACCAAAGATATGACCGTTTGAAGGGGAGTATGTTTTCGATTTTTGGCTCTTTTTCCTGAATTTCACCCCCGTGTAACTTAAAAAATAGGGGCCGAAAAAAAAAAAAAAAAATCGTTTGATTAATTTATTTCTTCCATAGAACCCGTAAAAAAAATTATAGCGAAATCGGTAACATCGAGGTCAGAAAGGTGTTCGGTCTGACGTGGAATTACTCATCTGCGAGAGTCAGATGACGAGTTAAAATAAAGATGGGCACAGTCGCTGTGCTAGACAAAAGATCTGTACAAAAAAGAAAAAAAAAAAAAAGAAGTTTTCAAAGAAGATTCCGGTCGCACGGCCAATAGGATAAGTATAGTAGAAGCATTAAATAAAGAGGAAAATCTAGAAGATATTGGCTGTGACGTTAAAAAAAATTTTTCTGGGTACAATGTTTTTTCATTCCCGTGATTTTCGGCACCAGGCTTGAGATGAAAACTGCAGTGCAGCAGATTTTCAGGTTTGGTTAGGATAGTTAACTCGGGCGTGTTTTCTGGCGCAGCGCGCGTGCACGATCGCCCACCCAATAGTCGGCCTTATCAGCTGTGCGTGAAGCCAGACGGGATGGGGTGTGTGAGCTGGTGCTGGGGCACGTACGATAGACTGTTCGTTTCAGGCGAGCCTGACTAGCAGTGCGGTCGGGTTAGCCTTGAAGCACAAAGATATTGCTTTCATTTGTAACAAAATGATTGAAATAAATGTTTTTTTTTTCTTCTCTCAAATAGACGGGAGTTGAAAGGAAGAGAGCAAAGGCAATTATCTAAGAGCCCGAACAGCGAAAAGAAAACAAGATGAGTGAAGATGATCTTACTCTGAATACAGAAATGCAGCTCATTGAAGCAAATATCCATAAGGATATGAATGCAGCTGGTGAAGGGCTAACATCGCCAAGCGGTGTGCAGTCGGAAGCTCTCACAACGGAAAGCGCTGAGGCTGACGAGTTGAAGCGTAAAACTCCGGGAGAGCGAAACAATAAGATTTCTAAAATCACCTCCGACGACACCCGAAGAAAGAGTAAGATGAAAATTCACTTTAGAACGTTGTGAATAGATTAGACAATAGATGATTTTAGAGGTCGGATCCGACAATCAAATTTAGAGTCAATTTAGATATAATTAAGGGAAAACCCGACTGAGATGTATAAATTTAGACGTCAAATTATTCACAGCAAAATCCGGAATGAATCAGATGGAAGCAAACAGCAACAATGCACGACTACCAACAACAGATGAAGCGCAGAAGTCTCTGTGCAACAGTATGGAGAGAACAGCTAAAGTGGTATTAGAAGTTTTAGAGGCGGCAAATAAAATGCTGACAACATTGAGGGCCACAGCGGAAGCAACTGCCGAAGCTGAAAAGGCTAAAATTAAAAATTCAGAGAACAGTGCATCGAGGCAACCAACTAAAGATGTAAGAAGTCTTCCTACTGTGAGTCAGGGAAATAGGTCGGAAAATCCCGAGGGTGCGGACCTAGTAGAGCTAGAGGATAGTGTTACGACTAACATGGTACCTATAAGTTCGGGTGTAAGAGATGAAATTCGAGAAAATTTGAGCGTACTAAAAAGAACAATAGAAGCAGAAAAAGCGGCATTTAAAATAAATATTAAACGTGAATACAAATTGACACGTAAAACGAATTTGAATCTTTGGATGGATTATTTACAGTCTGAATTGATATCTAACGATCTTTTGGATATTATTGATTCATCGGTTCAAGATTCTAGGGACATAGACGAAGAGAAGACCGCTAAAAGAAAAGGGATGGTTAGAGATATAATCATAAATCATTTAGATGAGGAGTATCACAAGAGGATACTACATATCAAAGATCCCAAAGATATCATACTAAAATTAAGAGAGCTTAAGAGAAATGAAACTAACGTCACGCACTCGTCGGTGAGGACACGGCTCTACCAGTTAAAAATGAAACCAAAAGAGAAAGTGTTTGATTTCTGCGAAAGGTTTGACACAATAATCAGACAGTATGAAAACTGTGAGGAAGCTGTGCCCTTAACCGATCAAGAGACAAGATCGGCTTTTTACCAAGCTGTATCAGGGCAAGTACCTGAGCTTCGCTCAGCCGACCTCATTAGAAGACAAACAGAGTTGAAAGAAATGAGTTTGGAGGAAATCAAATCATTTATGACTCAACTGGAGGCTGAAAGACACGCAGACGACGGAGCCAAAGAAGAAGCAAGAGCTAATTTAGCACATCATGGGTCGAAATGGCAATCTGGTTCTGAGAGTCGGTGCTTTCGGTGTAATAAGTCTGGACATCGAAGCATCGCATGTCCACTCAAAGAATTTGATATGTGGTTTTGTTACTACTGTCAAAAAATAACAGGTCACAAAGGAGATGAGTGTTTCAAAAAAGGACCTGGTGGATCAGGCCAATCCTATACAGGCCGAGGCAGAGGTAGAGGTCGAGGTCGAGGACACAAGCCTACAGGAAAAGAAGGAGCTGAAAGTAAGGGACTTCCTGGAGTAAGTGAAAGGGGAAAAATTAAAAAAAGGAAGTTCAATAGAGTTTTTTACCGAAATCCAAATGCATCCGGTGGAGACACAGCGAAAACCTCAAACGTACAAAAGGGTCAACAAACAGGTATAGTAGCATATCAATTAAACATTTCAGACGAAGACAATGAAATCACTTTCATTGCTGACTCTGGAGCAACAGAACATATTGTCAATAAGAGTTTAATCTTGAGCAATTTTGAAAAATGTTCTGGAGAAGTAATAAAGAGTGCAAATAAAAATAGTGCTGCGGACATAGAAGTTGATGGGGAAGGAGACCTTTTTCTTCATTCTAATGTTTTGAAAGAAGAAGTATTCAAACTAACAAATGTAATAGCAGCAAGGGATATAGCTGATAATTTAATATCGAATCTAGGAAAAAAAAAGACTTGGAAAAAAAAGACCCGGAAAAAAAAGACCGGAAAAAAAAGACTTGGAAAAAAAAGACACGGAAAAAAAAGACCCGTGAGTTATTTTAACCTTTGGAAGTGCAATACTAGTGTCCTAACCTATTCCAACCTTTAAGGGTGCAATACTGGTGTCCTAACCTATCCTAACCTTTTGGATGCGGTAACCACCGACTGCGCGTTTCGTACTGGGTATGGTGTTGTGGTTTCGGATAAGCGATAGATCAATGGAGTCCTAACCTATTCTAACCTTCGAGGGTACAATACCAGTGTCCTAACCTATTCTAACATTTGGGGGTGCGATAACCACCGACTGCGCGTTTCGTACTGGGTATGGTGTTATGGTTTCGGATAAGCGATAGATCAATGAAGTCCTAACCTATTCTAACCTTCGAGGATGCAATACCAGTGTCCTAACCCATTCTAACCTTTGGGGGTGCAATACTAGTGTCCTAACCTATTCTAACCTTTGAGGGTACAATACCAGTGTCCTAACCTATTCTAACATTTGGGGGTGCGATAACCACCGACTGCGCGTTTCGTACTGGGTATGGTGTTATGGTTTCGGATAAGCGATAGATCAATGAAGTCCTAACCTATTCTAACCTTCGAGGATGCAATACCAGTGTGCTAACCCATTCTAACCTTTGGGGGTGCAATACTCGTGTCCTAACCTATTCTAACCTTTGAGGGTACAATACCAGTGTTCTAACCTATTCTAACATTTGGGGGTGCGATAACCACCGACTTCGCGTTCCGTACTGGGTATGGTGTTGTGGTTTCGGATGAGCGACGGATGAGTCTTTTAGTTCCGGGTCTTTTTTTTCCGAGTCTTTTTTTTCCGGGTCTTTTTTTACCGTGTCTTTTTTTTCCAAGTCTTTTTTTTCCGGTCTTTTTTTTCCGGGTCTTTTTTTTCCAAGTCTTTTTTTTCCGCCAACCTTTAATATCTCTGAGACGTTTTGCAGATGCAGGTTTGGGTATATATCTAGATGATAAAAAATTGAAAGTATTTGATAAAGAAACGGGGGAACTAATTTTAGATGAGATATATGAGAAACCGAATTGGAAAGTAAAGCTAGTGGCTAAGAGACTCACAGAAAACAAACAAGACTTAAAATATGAAAATTATCAGTGTAGAGCAAGAATAGTAACATACGACGAGCCTTCAAAACGAACGCAGACAAAAGTTCAAGCTCTTGGATCAATGGATTCGGAGGGAGAACAAGATGGACAAAATTTAGACGAAACTGCATCTGCGTTCGGGAGGGAGAATGATGAAAGGCTCGGTCAATCAGACCAAAGTTTAGAGGTTGGTCAAATAAAAGAAAGTTTAGAAGTTGACACAACTGTGTTGAAAAAGGGATCAGATTTTGACGAATCAATCTTAAGTAGAAAAATCATAGAGTTAGATAAAGAGGAAAATAATGACGCAATCAAAGATATTTTCATAACAAACCCATTCGAGAAACAGGGGGTTAAATTCAAGAAACAAAACGAAGCAATGCTATGGCATGTTCGTTTGGGTCACGCGTCGTTGAATTACTTGAAGCGGTTGCAAAAATTAGAGGAAAGGTTAAAAGATGTGAAGTTCGAAGATTCTATTTTAGAGTGTGAAGTATGTATCATGGCAAAGATGGAAAGGTTACCTTTCAAAGATAAAAGATGTCGAGCAACTAGGCCGCTCCAAATAATTCACACAGACACTATGGGTCCGATAAAACCAGTATCTCATCCCGGGGGTAAAAGGTTTATCACAGTGTTCATAGATGATTATACAAGACTAGCTAGAGCATATACAATGAAGACTAAAGATGAATCGGGGCAATACCTGGAAAGATTTCTATGTTCAGCAAGAAATCTGCTTGGTAGAAACGACAAGGTATGCTATATCAGATCGGACCAGGGCACAGAATTCACAGGAGGAAAGTTTTCAGAAATTATGAAGAGAGAGGGTATAGAGAGCGATTTCTCAGCACCATATACACCAGAACACAATGGCACAGCCGAGAGATTTAATAAAACATTACAGGAAAAAATTAGAGCATTCATGTTTGACTCGGGATTACCAAAGAGCATGTGGGAGCTGGCAGCAGAGGCAGCCGTACATGCATACAATCGCACTCCTCACAAATCAATAGAGTTTGATATATCGCTTAAGAAGTTTGCACCACAGGCGAATTGTCATTTCGAGAAATTAAGAAGATTTGGTTGCGTGGCATATGCCAGGGTAACAAAAGCTGATACCAAATTTTCAGAAAGAGCGATTAAGGCAGTTCTGGTCGGTCATACGTTGACAGGCTACATTCTGTGGCACCCCAACTCAGGAAAATTCCTAGAGTCAAGGCATGTACGCTTTAATGAAAAATTAAGTTATCAAGATGCATTTAGAAGGGGTATGTCAAAATTAGAGGAAAACCCAGAGGTATTAGAAGGCGAGAAAACTATAGAAGATAAGAACTGGATGAAAGAATTTGAAGATGATACAGAACTAGAATCAAAAAAGATAGAAACGGAAACAAAGAACAGACAAAGAGGAAGACCGCGAAAACGAAAATTAGAGTTAGAAGCTGTTAGAGAAACACAATCCAAGAAGCGTGTACAACCTAAGAGAATAGCAAAGGAAAAGATAGTCACAGTACAGACAGTAAAGAGCACAGATGAATCTCTCGTGAATGATACAAGTTTTGCATACTTAGCTAATAAGGATATAAATGTAAAATACATTCAATTCAGAGATTATGCAGAGGAAAGTACTTTGAATAACAATTTAAAAGAAGACGAATTGAATCATGCGCTAATTGCCATGATAAATAAAGATCCCGTATCTTATACCGAAGCTATGGAAACATCAGATAACTTAGAATGGAAAAAAGCAGTCAGAGAAGAATTGAAGTCCATGAACGATAATAAAGTTTGGAAGATAGTAGATCGACCCACGGTCATGAAGGATGGAACTAAATTAAACATTATAGATTCCAGATGGATATTTAAGAAAAAGAAAGGGGAAGATGGTACGCCAAAATGCAAAGCTAGACTGGTGATTAGAGGGTTCAAAGATAGGGGAGTATATGAACTTAAAGAGACATATGCTCCTGTATCGAGACTACCTATAGTTAGATCAGTGTTGGCTATTATAAATAAGTATGATTTAGAGGCAAAGCAATTGGATGTTAAAACAGCATTTCTAAACGGTAAACTAGAGGAAGAAATCTATATGGAAATACCGGAAGGGCTAGAATGCGATGAAAAGGTAAAAAGAACAAAAGTGTGCAAACTGGAGAGGGCTTTATATGGACTGAAGATAAGTCCTAAGAGATGGAATAAAAGATTCTCAGAAGAAGTCCTAAAAATAGGCTTGGAAAATGATCTACAAGAACCATGTTTATTTACATGGAGAAAAGAAGGAAAAATGGCAGTGCTGGTACTGTACGTAGACGATATGTTAGTGGCAAGCAATGACAAAGAAAAACTAATTGAAATAAAAACTAAATTAAGCGAGGTTTTTGAAATGAAGGATCTAGGAGAACCAAAAGAATTCTTAGGAATGTCAATTAGAAGAGATAGAGCAAAAAGGGAAATGTCAGTACAGCAAGGAGAATATACAGGGTGTCTCGAAATTCGCGCACCAGAAGCATACCGGCGGATTCCTTGCGAAATATTAAGACGAAAGTTACCTATACAAAAAAGCCCGCGGGGACTTAGTTCTTCCGTAAAAAGTACTTAATAACGAACCAATTGGCGTTCGT
The DNA here is from genome assembly GCA_914767705.2 of Tenthredo notha. NCBI lineage: Eukaryota > Metazoa > Arthropoda > Insecta > Hymenoptera > Tenthredinidae > Tenthredo > Tenthredo notha. The sequence goes on from OU611923.1 coordinate 911,122, forward strand.
CGATAGGAAAGACTGTCTAAAATTCACAAGAATCCGAATCGCCTTACTAGGGAGAATAAAACAATAATGTGTGGTGTTCCCCGCTCCGCCCGCCGCGCTTGAAGCCACCGTGAGCGATTGACATTAGACAGTCGGTTCACGCAATGAAAATTCCAAAGTGCGGATTCTTGTGGATTTTAGACAGTCTTTCCTATCGACGAACGCTGATTGGTTCGTTATTAGGTCCTTTTCACGGAAGAACTAAGTCCCCGCGGACTTTTTTGCATAGGTAACTTTCGTCTTAATATTTCGCAAGGAATCCGCCGGTATGCTTCTGGTGCGCGAATTTCGAGACACCCTGTATAGAGAAGATATTAGAAAAGTTCAACATGAAAGAAAGCAAACCGCAAGGTACACCAATGGTGACAAAACAGGTAATGAATAGAGAAAACAGAAAGAAAGATGAAGACCCAAAAACGAATTCATTAGAGAGAAAGAGTAACGTTCCATTTAGAGAGGCCATTGGAAGTTTACTGTACTTGGCGGGGGCCACTAGGCCAGACATTGCTTTTGCAGTAAATTATCTGTCAAGAAAACAACAGAATCCAACTGAGGGCGATTGGATTGATGTTAAGAGGGTGTTTAGATACATTAAAGGAACCTCAAACGTTGGGTTGACATTTAGAGCAGAATGTGAAAATTTAGAAGCTATGACTGATGCCAGCTTTAGAGACTGGGATGACTCAACTTCAATCAGTGGATATGTGATCAAGCTGTTTGGAGATCCAGTGGCTTGGAGGAGCCACAAACAATCCTACGTCACTCTATCCACGTGTCAGGCGGAATATTTGGCGATGAGTGGAGCCTGTCAGGAGTTGGTGTCTCTAGACAAAGCTATCCGGGGTATAATAGTTGAAACGTTGTATCCGGTACAAATATGGTGTGACAATAAGTCAGCTGGTGACTGTACACAAAAAGATGGAAGCCACAAACTCAAAAATTTCGATGACACCCTAGAAGAAATTGTTAAGAGTTTAGAAGAAAGAGAAAAGTCAGGAAGTAAGAAACATATGGCTCAGACTCATGGGGACTATGTTAAATCATGTGTAGAGGAAGGAAAAGTTAAAGTTAGATGGATTTCTACTAAAGAAAACGTTGCTGATATAATGACAAAGCCGCTCTCAATAGAGTCTCACAAATATCTTAGAGACAAAATAATGAATCTGTCTTAGTGTAGATATTCTGAATTCAAGAACAATTAACAATACCTCATTTTCTCTTTTTGACAGACAAATAAAGATCCGTAATGCTGTAAAGAAGGAGCTGTGATATGGGAAACCTACAGTGATGAAATCGGAGGCGATGAGACTGACTGTAACAAAGATCAGGAGAAGTATCTTGATATATTACATTACTGTGTTTTTTTTTTTTTATAGATACGGTCAGAAATAAATACTCAAGTTTTGTATTTTTATAATTATGTTTATCGAAGGAGTTTAAAGACAGTATAATAAGAAAATTAAGAGATGTCAATGAAGGGAGGAAGTGTTGTAAAAGCGCGAGCTTTCAAACTTCATTGAAGTATCTATCCTGGAGTGTAGATGGTGCTCCTCGCGGAGAACCGCCCCACAAACCAAGATGGATGCTTTAGAAGTAGACTGCAACGCAGGCCATTAAGATCAAAAAAGAATAAAGAAGTCTTAGAAGCACCTGAGTGTTATATTTTCACCTAAAACCACCCAAAACCTTTCAAACAAATACACATTCACAGATACACGACATAGGGAGAGAATAGAGGAAGAAATAAAAAACTGCGTACAGGGAGAGAACGAACGAATTTCAGAATTTATAATAAGAATTAGAACGCTACTCACACAGCTAAACCCACCATACACACAGATACAGGAACTAGAGATAACGCACAGTAAACTCAAACTAGAATATAAGCAATACATAGGCAGACACGAAATAAAGACGTTCCAACAACTAGAAAGCGCAGGTAAACACTGGGAAACAGATAAAGCACGGGAGGAAGCAAGACAGAATATCATGAGGAACCAATACACACAACAAGCGAAACACACACACACACACACACAGGGAACCCCACAAATACAAACACAGCAACGTAGAGTCCTACTACCAACACCAAACATAGCACCGACATATACACACACAACTCGACCAAGACCACAGATACAACCACCACCACGCCCGGCAATCACATACACAGCACCGCGATACACACCACAACAATACACGCGGACAAACACAACAGAACAACGATGCTATAACTGCAACGAACCAGGCCACATGAGATGGCAATGCATAAGACCACAACAGTCGGGAAACGAGTAAGGGAACAGCCAGCACGGGTGGAGGCAGTTCCCCAAACACACAACACATACACCCCCGAACACGCGACATACACAATTACACACAATCCTCGCGACCCGAGATTCCATATAAAACTAGAGATGGATGGATTAGAATTCAATGCGCTCATAGACACGGGATCAACACGCTCATACCTAGGACAAAAGATCGGAGAAATTCTAAAAGAAAGACACACAACATACAAGACACACCTAACACTACGGTACTAGTAGCAAACGGCTCAAGTGCAGGAATAACAGAAATAACGTTATTACTGGAGGTAGGAAAGAGGATGGAGGGAGGGGGGGGCCACCCGCCCACCCACTTCCCCCCTTCCTCCAGGGGGTTATTTGGACTAAGTCCACTGCTCGAGTTTAAATTCATCTCGACGTTTCGGGCGCTGAAATCTGCTCCCGTCCTCAGGATGGTAGTCTGGCGACTTCCCATGGCAGAGTGATCAAATTCCGTGCTCCCAGACTACCATCCTGAGGACGGGAGCAGATTTCAGCGCCCGAAACGTCGAGATGAATTTAAACTCGAGCAGTGGACTTAGTCCAAATAACCCCCTGGAGGAAAGGGGGGGAAGTGGGTGGGCGGGTGGCCCCCCCTCCCTCCATCCCCTTTCCTACCTCCAATAATAACGTATTAACACCATTGCTATTAACTTTCAGTCAACAACAGAAATAACAACACGATGGATTAGAATAGGACACACAGCGAGATGGGTAGAATTGGGAATTATTCCAACACTAGCGTGGACATGCATAATAGGCATCGATGCAATTAAACAATTTGGCACGAAGCTAGACTTCACAGATAACAGCTGGTCCATGAGGGAAAAACCACACTTAACATATAGGATGGAACGATGGCCACAAACAATCCCAATACCACTACAAATCGCAAACACACATGAAGAAAACATAGAACAGGAAGACGATAAAAACGAAGATAAGAAACCAAAAAAAGTAACAGAACCACGCAAAGAAACAAGGGAACAGGAAACACAAACACACACCAAACAAGCAAAAGCAGCGGCATTACAAGAAAAATTAGCGAGGAAAGCGCAAGAACAGTCGCAAAACACAGACACACAAAACAAAACACACATAGACACAGACGTACAGAAACGAACACATATAGACACCACACCAAAGCGGAAAGCCTTACTACCAACTCCAAATCTCCCACCAAATCCGAATCTCTATAAAAACACACAGAAACAAGAACCAGATGACAGAGAAGGAATACACATAAACACACCACCAAAGCGAAAAGCTTCATTACCAACTCCGAATTTCCCACCGAATCCAAACCTCTACAAAAACACACAGGAACAAAAAACAGATAAGAGAGAGGAAACACACTTAAACACACCACCGAAGCGGAAAGCTTTATTACCAACCCCAAACTTTCCACCCAACCCAGACCTCTATCCAAGTAATCACGCACCGCGAATCTGCAACGGAATACAACGACTCACAGACACACAACACACAGAACTGCAAACCCTACTAAGAAACAAGATCACATCATTACCAGGACAACTAGGCCTAACGCACTTAACATCACACAAAATAGACACACAGGGACACACCCCCATAAAACAAAGATATTACATGGTTTCACCGAAAATCAAAGACGCAATATACATAGAAGTGGACAAAATGATCGCAGAAGACGTAATAGAGCCATCAGAGAGTGAATGGTCAAGTCCAATAGTAATGATTAAAAAACCAAACAACACATACTGTAACGTGTTCGGCCTATAGCCGAACGAACATACTATAGACGACTTCAAACATGGATGAACACGCTGGTATTGTACCACGTGGTACAATACCAAGGTAGCCACACATCCGTGTGTACTCAACAAAAGTATAAAAGGCGAGCTGGTCAAGCATGATCAGCGGACTCGAGCCAAAGCGGCCGACCGACTCGTACATAATTTCTATTTAAAATTCACAAATTCACCCACTAAATTAGGATAATTAGCCAAAGCGGCAATTATACCGCAAAATAGAATCAAAATTGTCTTTGCTAAAATAGCACTTCAATTACAACAAATCAATCAAAAAAAATTGTAGCTTGCTAAAATCGCAGTCAATTTGAACTCAAAAACAAAAATTGTATTTAAAACAAATTCAATTTAAAACAAAAGAACAAAGAAAAATCTAGATAAACTTAGATTAAACAGAAAACGAAAGTCCGGCCATTGAGCCAAAACTCCAAATAGAATTAAGTTAAAATTAAGGAAAACCATTCATTCACATCATTCACATCATTCATAAGCATTCATACAATCATTCACGATTATATTTTATGTTCAACCAGTTTTCTTATAATTTTGTAAATAGACAGAGAATAACTCCAAATAGAAAATAAAAACAGGAAATGATCGAGTAATCATTAATTAATCAGGAATCTGATTCTTTCTCTTTCATTTTCCAACTTAACAAAAATCATCATTTCTTTCAGATAAAACTTAAAATCATTCTTAGCTAAAAGGCAGCTTCGGTGAGTGTGTTGGACAGCTACGGTATAGCTATAATTGGTACCCTAGTCTGAGAACACACATATCCCAAGTCTGTAAAAAGGCAGCTTCGGTGAGCTAGATTCTGGACAGCTACGGTAGAGCTATAATTGCTATCCTAGTCTGTTGAATCTAGCATATCCCAAGTCTGTAGGGAGGCAGCTCTGGTAGTGCAAAATCTATCCGAGTCTGTATCAGGGTAAATTAAGGGTTTTTTCAACTTTCCCCAGAGGAGCTCCAAATATTCATAAAAATAACCCGTGACAAAGAACACACGCGAACTAGTATAATTTCACCAGCCTTCAGCTGGTGAAACATATACAGGAAGTTACAATACAGATTTTGCCTCGATTTCAGAAAAGTAAACTCAGTATCACGCAAAGATGCATACCCACTACCATACATGACAGCAATACTAGACAAATTACGCGCAGCACAATACATATCTAAACTCGACCTTAGCCAGGCATACTTCCAAATACCACTACACCAAGACAGCAGACACATAACAGCATTCACAGTACCGGGAAAAGGACTATACCAATTTAAAAGAATACCATATGGTCTAACGGGAGCGCCAGCGACCTTCCAAAGATTATTAGACAAAATAATCGGACCGAAATCAGAACCGTATGCATTCGCATACCTAGACGACATAATAATAGTAACACAAACATTCGAAGAACATTTACACTGGCTAGGAAAAATATTGGATAAAATAACACAAGCAGGACTTACAATTAACCGAGATAAATGCGTATTTGGATGCTCACAAGTAAAATACCTAGGCTATATAGTAGACAAACACGGATTACACGTAGACCCAGACAAGATACAACCATTAACAGACTACCCAGAACCGATAACACTTAAACAATTAAGACGATTAATCGGAATGGCCTCGTGGTACAAACGATTTATCCCAAATTTCGCACACATCACAGAACCACTTACACGATTATTAAAGAAAGAACAGAAATGGACCTGGGGAGAAGAACAACAACACGCAACCAACACAATCAAACAGATACTCACAACACCACCCACACTAATGTGTCCCGATCACACACTACCATTCCAAGTACAAACAGACGCAAGCGGAACAGGCATAGGAGCAGTACTCACACAAACAAAACAAGAAGTAGAACAAGTAGTTGCATACGCCAGCCGTGCACTAAGCGAAGCTGAGCGTAAATACACAACTACAGAGAGAGAATGCCTGGCAGTGATCTGGGCAATACAGAAATTCAGACCATATCTAGAAGGGTATCACTTTACAGTCATTACAGATCACAGCGCTTTAAAATGGTTACACAATTTAAAAAACCCGACAGGCAGATTAGCTCGATGGGCATTAGAATTACTCGAATACGATTTTGAAATAACACACAGAAAAGGCTCAACACACCACGTACCCGACGCAGTATCACGATTACACGAAGACGAAGAACAAGCACAGTTAGGCGCGATAGAAGACACTACACACACCTCGCCTGAAGGATAAACAGGTTGACCTAAAATGCCAATAAAAACGGAAAGTGGGGTTTTGTTGGCAGTCGATTGTAGATTAAAAATCCACTTGAATCGAAATCCTAGCTGATCCTTTTTCTTATAGATAAGGGGATTTTTTACTTCTTTATTTAGGTATTCCAAACGAATGGACGAAAATCAATCAAGTTGGTCCAATTATGGTCGAATCATGATGCGTGTGTGTGTGTGTGTTACACTTAATAAAGCGATATTGTTTCCACACCATCTGACGAGATAAATATCACGGCGCGCTTTTTTTAACGTGGTATCCCCTGTAGGCCTAATCCACTATGATATTTTTATATGTGTTGAGAAGAAAAGGTAACGACTGCTTTTTTCAAACGGTTCGAATATGACGGATCAGCTAATAAATTTATCTTGAATCTTTCCCAAAATTTTAAGAATTTTCTGTGAAACGATTCACCGGCCTGTTCCGACCATAAGCCCAACCCATCGTTATTCAATAATAAAATGCCCTCTTTCAGGTGATCAAGTATAATATGAATTTTTAAAGTTTCAGATATTCCAGTACTTTCTAGAGCTTTGCGAAGTTTCATCAAGTTTTCATCTAAATTGGTTATATTGGCACGTTGCGTGTAGAAGCAATCATGTACAATTTTATTCATTGTCTTAAAAGCAGCGACGTATGGCTGTAACTCCAATGGACCAACATGCTCATAAATTTCAGGATCAAACAATTTATCCGATTCTTGCAAAAGTTTTCTGCAGGCATTACCCTCGAAAATTTCACCCTGATAATTTTTGGCGACTAAGTTCAATTTTGTTGGCCAAAGCAAAAATTTATTAATTTTATTATTGTAAGTATGTTGTAAGCAATTTTATAGTGGATTATTCCTACAGGGGATACCATGTTAAAAAAAGCGCGCCGTGATATTTATCTCGTTGGATGGTGTGGAAACAATATCGCTTTATTAACCCGCTTAGGGCCACCATTTTCTGGCGTCCTGATCTGGGCCAGCCTGGGTCTATAGTAACCCATGAATTCGCTTACTCATAAAACACGTTTTAATTCTGATTCTTTTACTTCATGGTAGTGAAATGAAATCGTCAGAGTCTCAGGAATTCGAATATGCAGGTTTGGCGTCAATGCGTTCATTTTATAAAATACGGTGACAGATAATGCGAGAAGAAAGTCAGAAATTTCAGCGAAAATGACCCTTATGCACGAGGTGGTACTGGGTGGCTGTAGACCCAGTTGGACTTCAGCGGGTTAAGTGTAACACACACACACGCACGCACCATAATTGGACCACAATTGGACCAACTTGATTGATTTTCGTCCATTCGTTTGGAATACCTAGATAAAAAAGTAAAAAATCCCCTTATCTGAGAAAAAGGATCAGCTAGGATTTCGATTCAAGTGGATTTTTAATCTACAATCGACTGCCAACAAAACCCCATTTTCCGTTTTTATTGGCATTTTAGGTCAACCTGTTTATCCTTCAGGCGAGGTGTGTACAGACAAATGGTACACATACAAAAAAACACAAGTACAAACACGACCAGAGAAAAACGACTCATGGAGAATACGCGACACACACCTATACTTCCACAGACCCGATCCACTACACTCGAACCTACTACCAGACACAAACCCATGGAAACTAGTAATCCCAAAAGAAAAAATCACACAAGTACTACACGAAAATCACGACACAACACAATCAGGACACTTAGGGATAGAAAAAACCTACCAGCGGATAGCGAAGGGATACTACTGGCCAGGGATGTATAGAGACACAGTCAACTACGTTCGAAAATGCATAGTCTGTCAAAAGACAAAAGTAGAACAAAGACAACCAGCAGGCCTAATGGGCCACAGAATAATAGAAGAACCCTGGACAGTAGTAGCTTCCGACATAATGGGTCCACTCCCGACATCAAAGACACGACACCAATACATAATAGTCTTCCAAGACCTGTACACGAAATGGAGCGAAATAATACCACTTAAAAAAGCAACAGCTCAAACAGTAGAACACGCATTACACACACACGTCATATCACGCTGGGGAACACCACGCGTAATAGTAACAGATAACGGCACACCATACATAAACAAACTGATACGCGAACTAACACAGAAATTCGGCATCAGACACACAACCATACCCCCATATCACGCACAAGCAAACCCAGTAGAACGAGTGAACAGAACGATAAAAACCATGATACAAGCATACATAGAAAAAGATCACAGGGAATGGGATATACACTTACAAGACTTACAATTCGCACTAAACACAAGTACACACACATCAACAAAACACACACCGGCATTCTTAAACCTCGGAAGGGAACTGAAACCGACACAATGCCTACGAGATCAGCTAGAGAACGAGGGAGACATAGAAATACAGGACACAGACAAATGGACAGACCACCTACGCAGATTACAGATAATCAGGGAAGAAGTCCAAAGGCACCTGACAGAAGCAAACGAAAGACAGGCACACTATTACAATCTAAGACATAGAAACAAGGAATTTAAGGTAGGAGATAGGGTTCTTAAAAAGAACCACATATTATCGTCAAAGGTAGACCACGTAGCAGCTAAGTTAGCACATAAGTACGCTGGACCATTTATAATTACAAAAAAAATTTCACCTACAACATACGAACTTACAGCTGAAAATGGGAAAAATTCCGGAAAATGGAGTATAGATAACCTAAAACTATACATTTAAAAAGACATGTAACTAATAATGCATTCAATATATTACAGACAGAGACAATGGAAAGGACACACAAACGCAAGACACCACTACTACAGACGCCTGGACAACTACCACACCTACACCGCTACACAACACAAGAGACAGTACAGACAGACAGACGGATACAACACCAATACAACATACATCCACCGACGGAAACACGACGTAAACTATTACCAACACCCAGACAGTACACGCTATTCACAGCACCCACACCGAAGACACCACTGCTACCGACACCGACACAATACACACCAGGTACAACGACACACAAAATCCCACTACTACAAACACCCGGACTACCACCACACACACACAGATACTCAAACCCACCCTCCACACACAACACACCAACAAACAGAGAACCAACCCCAGGCACATCCAGACAGACACCAGACACAATTACACGGGAACACACAACCCCATACACACGACCAAAAAAACCAACCACAGACACACGAGACGAAATTACGGAACTAAGAGACAGAATAGACGCACAATTTAAAATAGCAGAAGAGACAGACAGATACATAAAATACAAAAACAGAAACACAAAAAAATACGACACAACACCAACACAACCACCACTCATCGACCTGGACAATTTACCCCCCTACACACCACCATCACCCCCGAAACAAACAATACCAACACTTGCACTACCATTACACAGCACAGCGATAAGACACCAGAGACGAACACGAACACGATCACACCCACCATTTCCAGAAACATACCAGATAACACCAAAAGAACATACTGCAAACACAACACTGGAACAAACATTAAAAGACACAGACTCAGACACGGAACACGACACCTACGAAACAGCAGACGAAATGGACACAGACACACTAATAATCAAGATTCGCGGCAGCGAATCGCCGCCAAGTACCCGTAGGCAGGCGAGCGCTAGCCGGGACTCTATTTTCTCGGGGGAACTCTTTATACCTGTAAGCAGGAGGTCATAACTTCGGAACGCGTGAACATTTTTCAATCAAATTCACAGAATAGATATTCCCCCACCACACGACTTCGCTGTATAAATTTGATCGGAATCGGTACACTGGTTTCTGATATATCGGTCACGAAAGTTGATGAAAAAGCATCTTCTTCTTCTTCTTCCCGGTCATCAAATTTTCGCTAGACGCTTGCTTGTCCTCACGTTTCTGAACGAACGGTGAAACGGATCGACTTGATCTTTGAAACGTGGGTACAAGCCATCGAAATCTCGCCCCCTATTGATTTTGGCATGAATCTGAATCCGCATTCGGTCGATATGTGATAATGAAGTTACTAAGTGAGCCACAGAGGGACGACGAAATCAAAATGGCTGTCGGATGGCTGACGGATCGCGGTCACGAACGCGGTATTGACAGTTAAAATATTCATAATTTATATATAATCATATTATATAGTTATATATTCATATTATATAAGATGTTATCGGTCAAGCTAATGGTTTTATTTCAGTAAATTAGTGAAACAGTGAATCAGTAAACAATGATCAGAGTGAAAGGTGCGCCGACCGTGGTTTCACGCCGATGACCGTTATTATTTAATAAATCTGCATAATGGCCTGTTGTAAGTGCACGGAACAGATCCTCTAAGCTGGGTTCAAATATTTAGATAAAGAATAAATCAACGATCCTGGCAAAATATTATTTCACTTCGATCCGGAACAAGTGAAAATAAGGTTACGAATGACTTACATTAAACGGTATGTACGGACATTGATTTTCACTAGATTTTACATATAATAATACTAGATGAATAGACCAACCTCAACTTCTTTATTTCCACTAAATTTCCACAGTCATCTGGACCATTCCTATCCTATTATCAATCCTTTGGAATAGACGAAGATAACATGTCGGCGAAACATCATCCCAGAACGAAGGTACCCTACAACTAATAGCTCCAACGTAATAACAATATTAGGAAAATTAGTAGCGATACGAAATCTCTCATTCAATCCTTTGTCATTTTCTATGTTTCACAGTCACTTGACCTTTTCCTATTCTATCATCGATCCATTGCAATAGTCGGAGATAATGCTTCGACAAAACGACATCCCAAACGAAGGTTCCGATTATCAATCCGTTGAGATAGACGAACATAACACTTTGGCAAAACAGCGTCCCAAGACAAAGGTAGCCCACAGTTCATGGTTCCGAAATGATAACAATGCTAGGAAAATTAATACTAATATACTAAAATCTTTCCTTCAATTCTTTGTTATTCTATATCTTTTACAGTCATCTGGATTTGACTACATGTCTATAATGGCGATAAGTCGTTAATGGAGAGAGAGAGAGAGACAGTCATCTGGACCATTCCTATCCTATTATCAATCCATCGGAACAGAAGAGCATAACATTTCGGCAAGACGATGTCCCATAACAGAAGTAGTTCACAGCTGCTCCAAAGTTATAACACTCTACGCATCTTCTTCAAATGAACCAACTTCGACCAGCCTACCAACCACTAACTTCACCTATCTATACATCAGCACCACAAACTAATTATCAAACAGACTAATATATTAGAAATTACTGATCATTCAAAGTGTTATAATAGTACAGCACGATACGGGTAGCACACACGTGTCATATACTATTTTTTTTAACTCAGTGTGCGAAATTCTTTACCTGTAAAAACTCTAAAAAAAAATAGGAAAGTATAGTATATATTGGAATATTAGTGAGAGCGGCCGGGTGCGAACAAGGTCCAAAGGCAGAGCACCTGGTCAGGGTGCAGGGGGCAAAGCCCCCCATTAAAAACAAAATACTTCCAAATATGATTTTCAATAGCATAAAATTTTATTAGTCTTTGAAACTAAAGAAATGAGGAAATCAAAGACAAAAACAACTCTTTTTCTTCCACTTCTATATATCCCTTTTCGTAGTCTATCGATAGAAACGCAAATTCGAGATACAAGTTATCTTGATCAGAAAAGTAAGGCTCATTTGATTTTGATAGAATCATATTACGTTTCACATGAATTTTATTTTATTTATAAATAACATGTAATGTTAATTTGATATATTAGTAACACTATTATTCAATCAGTAAATATGTCAAGTATGGTAAGTATGTCTCAACACAATTTGACACAAAATTGAGAAAGTTGAATGGAAGAAAAATATTTTAGAAATTATTATTTTCAAACGGAGAGAAATTAATTAGTTTTACATATGGAAGTATGTGAATCGGACACGTTACACACTATCAACAGGCATAAGAAATCAAGTCACACACTGAGTTGAAAATAGTACAGTATGATATGAGAGTGATGAAACTTTTTCTGACGAGTGTGAAATTGCAGCACGAGCTGAAGGCGAGTGTTGCAATCACACAAGGTCAGGAAAAGTTTTTCCGTCGAGTATTATACAAAATTTTACTTTATGACGTATGAAATTCTCACACACGCGGAGCGTGCGTAAAACATCCAAGGTGTGGCGCAAAGTTTCAATGGTTTCGAAAAATGGTGTAGCCAAGTGCTTTCGTTTTTCCTTGGTAGCTTCTATTATCAAAAAGAAATTCTTCAGATTTTCCCTGAACGATGCTTGTTGAGATTCATTTTCAATACATAGAAGAGGGCTGATTTCTTGATAACTGCCCAATTTCAAGCCTTGGCTCTTATGTTTGGCAGCAAAATCAACAACCCGTCTAATAAGTGTCAAACTGAATGTATAAAATCTTCGGTAATTCATTGACCTTTAGATGATCGTGTGGAAAAATTACTGATTAAATACTAAATTTAAGTTAAAACTGTATATTGAGGTTGAAGTTCGTAAAGTTAACGTACTAACAGAATATTCGTTGAAGAAATGCAATATTTCGTGATCCTAATATTGTTTGAATTACAAAATATGCTAGATGAACGTGTTTCACACGATTTAAGGAATTATACATCTTTCTTGATCCATTTGAAATTCGAGCCTTGAATTTGAGAATTTTTTGGCGAATATTTTGTTGAAGTAACGTTACGAACTTCAACCTGATACTGTATAAGACAAAATTAAGTTCTGCCTAATAAATTATTTATATTTGTCATAGTTGACAATTGAAGTAAATGTGTTTGTCTTTCGCTGAATGTTTCTTCCCTCGTCCAAATTCCAAATGTATTTCTTATCGTGATCAAACTATAATAACGTATAACCCTGCTGAAATTAAATGAGCAATCCTTCTCAATTCTGGTGCTTGCAAAAAGAAGTGAAATCCCACGAAAAACATCCAAAGATGTAAAAAAAGCCGCCAAGATACTCACACGAAAATCACAATTGCTTTATAAGCAAAACGGTTCGCCACTCTCTGTCGTGAAATCAAGAAAAAAGCCAAGCACCGAACGTACAACTGCGATCTCTCAGCAATTTGTTAAAAAAAAATAAAAAAAATCAAACTCAAACTCAAGCCTACATCGTGAAGTCGGAGTTTCGTGTGACGATATCGAAGCATCATTCCAAGAGCTACGTACTTGGCGGGCACATGCGGTTCCTTAGAGCTATACGGACAACCCGCTTCGTTTTACGCGAAAATTGAGTTTTTAATGCGACAGCAATTAAATACAATGAAAAACTAGTTATTAAAACCAATAATCGTTTCAGACAATACTTCTACGTGTCTTTAACTATGTGTATGACTTGACAGACATAAATACTTGTATAATCAATAAAAATCTTGGTCGTTCCCACTGTCATTGAATTATCAAATCAGACTCGGAACTCTGGAATCACATACCTCACTAGGTAGTATTAATTATGGAAGAATAAACTTATTCACTTGCAAAACGATCGGATCAAGAAAACTCTACTCTGCTATTGCGGCATGCAACCTAAAACATACAGCTACGGATATACGTATATGCTATAAGTAGCATAGAGTATGACAGTTTGATATAATGATAAATATAAAATTCAGTTGATGATTGCTTAATTGGTGTACCTATACTATGTCATACAATCTTGCTCACGATGCATGCGTATATGCAAGTGCACGAGCGTATACACGTAGTGGGGAGGATCAATTTCAATACCTGAAACCCATCTTCGTAACAGTTCGGCCTCACGTGAGTGCAAAAATATTTTTCACCCGACTACGATAAAATTACTATACTCCATCCCTGCAACGCGGGCGGAAAGTAATCAATTTCTGATCAGAGGGAAGAAGAAGTGAATTTTGCAGTCGAAAAAGTAAATTTGAAGGGCAGAAAAAAACTCTAAATTTGACCGATTCTAAGTTTGATTGATTGAATTGCTGTGTTTGACTAGTGGATGCAATATGGACATTTTATCTAGTCGGCTAAAAAGTGATATATGCCACACGGGAGGAGCGAACTTTCACCTTGTGCTCGTGCTGAACTTCGCACTCAGCAAAAACCACACACTTTCCTCCCTAGTAGCATAATGTACTATATTGTTGCTCATTCGTTTGTGGAGAATAATCATTTGCAACTACACAATCGTGGCAAATGAAGGATTAGCGCTTGCGAGTTCACGGTAGTGCGTAGTGCGGGCGCCAAAGGCCAAAGGCGCCCGCACTACGCACACCCGTGAACTCGCAAGCGCTAATCCTTCAAGTGCCACGACATAGTCGTCCGACAAGATCGGAAGATGCATTTTAAATAAATTTATACCTATAGAACCAATGTTATCTGCGAATCTAACATTCGTCAGTCGATGCAAAGTTCATGACATGTTCATAACCAGCGACCGAAAACATAGTACTTTGAGACTGGTTCGCAAAATACGATAAGGTCATATCAATTCAACGTGAGAATAACAAACACAAAGAAAAAAAAACCGAATGTGCCCGCCAAGTACGTAGCTCTTGGAATGATGCTTCGATATCGTCACACGAAACTCCGACTTCACGATGTAGGCTTGAGTTTGAGTTTGATTTTTTTTATTTTTTTTTAACAAATTGCTGAGAGATCGCAGTTGTACGTTCGGTGCTTGGCTTTTTTCTTGATTTCACGACAGAGAGTGGCGAACCGTTTTGCTTATAAAGCAATTGTGATTTTCGTGTGAGTATCTTGGCGGCTTTTTTTACATCTTTGGATGTTTTTCGTGGGTCGAGATAGACTACACAGACACCACACTAGACACTACACAATAAGAAAAAAAAAAAACGAAGAACGAAAGGCAGATAAGGAGAACAAGGAGAGAGGGACGAGAAGACAGCAGAATGACACTAGAGAACGAGAAAGAAAACGACACGACACGATAACGAAACGACAAGACAACAGAACGACACGAGAAAACGGGAAAACGACACGACACCAGAAGAAGACAACGAAAACGACACACACTAGAAAATAAGGTGGAAATAACAGTATAAAGCGAGAAAATATTCAGAAACAATACACAGTCAAAGAAAACAAGAAAATAACACAGTAAAGCAGATAGAGAAAGCACACACAGTAGAAATAAGGAAAAAGTACAGAAATAGAATAAGTAAAATCATGATAATATAATATATCAAGTAGGATAAATAGCAAATAAGTTAGGAGGGTTAAGAAAAGTACAAATTAGAAGATATAATAGAAAATAAGACACAGTACACATACACATAACACACATACACGAATCGGTTCACCCTATAGGCTTCACCCCGCGTAGGGAGGGGGGAGTTGTGACATAGCAAGTCACAAACCTCCCCAAACTACGCGGGGAAACCGAAGCAATTCAAAAACTACGAAAATACACGAATTTAACTGAAGACGATCGGCCGCGAGGACCGATCGTCACTCAAGTAACTACCGTCGTATTGATAAGTGCTTATCCGAGACACCGCAACTTTTGTGCAACTCCAAACCTCTATACGCTAAGGTCAGTAGACTGGGCCAAAAAAATTGACTATTTTTGTTTTTGAAAAATATATCTAGAATAATATTCAGAATGACAAGAAAAAATTTTCGTGAAAGTTTGAGCCCTTAATATTAATCTTAAGAGGTCTATCATCGCTATTTTTGATTTTTAGTCATAATTTGATGGTTTACGTCAGAACTGTCAAAACATTGAAGTGAAAGAATTTATTTTCGCTTATACCTATGTAAAATTAAGTTCCCTACAAGAGAGGTCTGATCATAGATTTTCGTCAGACAAGCCGTTTCCGAGTAATTAAGCTTAATAAATTAATATGTTTTTTCGATTTGACTTATTTAATTTGGAATTTTGTAACTAACAAATCAATGAATATCTGAAACAGATCACGACGGATTCTTGAAGGAAATTTAATGTTCTACAAAAAAGATCTCTTAGTATTTTTGCCTAAATTCAATTCTTCAAAAGTTATTCTCAATTAAAATTCTTAATTTCTTCGATTTTAATTAAGAATAACTTTTGAAGAATTAAATTTAGGCAAAAATACTAAGAGATCTTTTTTGTAGAACATTAAATTTCCATCAAGAATCCGTCGTGATCTGTTTCAGATATTCATTGATTTGTTAGTTACAAAATTCCAAATTAAATAAGTCAAATCGAAAAAACATATCAATTTATTAAGCTTAATTACTCGGAAACGGCTTGTCTGACGAAAATCTATGATCAGACCTCTTTTGTAGGGAATTTAATTTTACATAGGAATAAGCGAAAATAAATTCTTTCACTTCAATGTTTTGACAGTTCTGACGTAAAACATCAAATTATGACTAAAAATCAAAAATAGGGTTAGTATCCCGGGTTGATTGAGAGTTTATTTGCTACGTTGCCCGATTATACATAGTTTGCAAACCTGGATAACTCTAAGATGAATTTAATCAGACTTACCTGCATTTTTTCGTTCCCTTTCGTCATTATACACTGCTTACCACGACTGGGGACGCGGGAACTGCGAGGACCACACAACAAGCCGCTCGCTTGATCAAGCGCATAACGACCTTGGGCGTTGTGTTCCCAAACAAATCGTTTCTGAACTTCCGTGGACAAGTTTACATAGAATATTGGACGACACCGACTGGATTTTCATCGGCAGTGAGTTGCAGCGCAGTGAATTACTGCCGTAGGCTCATTGGTCGTTGATCACGTGGTTGATACATTTCGTCTGCTGCTCTGATTAACCACGTGATCAATGACCAATGGGCCTACGGCAGTATTTTACTGCGCTGAAACTTTAGGCGATAAGTCTTCAAAGGATAAACTAACTAACTAACTGCGCTGCAACTCAATGCTAATGAAAATGCAGCCACAGATTGACGAAGTTTAGGTGGAGTTAAACATGTCGTTGATTACAGTGTGAGGTAAGTGATACACACATTTTTTTTTGTGGCTAACACCTAACTGTCGCTTATACAGTTTGTACTTAACCATCACAGTGATGACCGCGACGCCGCGTGGTTAAATTTTGTCAGTTACACAGAACGCGTCGCGTCACGCATCATAAGTAGTAGCAAACCAATCGAAGTGCTGCCCTTCCGATGGACTTTTGGTAAAGTTTTGGTTTTTGAATAGAACCTGTGTAAGTCATAATAAAAATCTTATTTTAGAGCTTTAGATCCGTTTATGACATGTATAATGTTCATCAATGATTTATTTATTGTTTTTTTTTTCTGAAACACTTCAGAGATTCTTTAGTTAGTGTATCCAATAGGTAGGAATTATACGCACTGACCTAGCCGTTAGCTCATTCTTTCTGAGTTTGTTTACTTCACAATATTTCACTTACAGAATAACCAGAGAGAAAAAGGAACGAGAAATATAACGGCAATCAGTTTATTCCGAAAACAAGGACAGATGAGAAAATATGGACTCGAATTCCAAAAAATCGTGTTCACGTAATCGTGTGAAAAAACACAGAGCTATCCGTAAAATGTGTACGGCCGAAATCACAGAAATTCTACGCAGAGTTGCAGATGGTTATCAAACTTCCCATACAGGTGATATAAAAATACTATAATGTCAATACTATTTTTCAACAATTTATGCGAACTCTGCGAAAATTTGTTGTAAGATGGGTGATATTCATGGCCCTGGAATTTTTTGTTCTTTTAATTTTTTTTTATGATTGGAACAAATTCTATCAGGTTCGTTGAAATTTGATAAAATTGTACACATTTTATCTCGATTTTATTTCTATCAAATGTCGGTTGTGGGATTTTCGTTTTCGAGCTCGTAGGTCCCGGGGTTTTCGACGTCTACGTCGTTGGTGACGGAGAAATGCACCAAACTGCTTTGTTATCACTGTCATCTAATAAATTCAAAAAATTCAACTGTATGGATACACAAGGGAATGTAGTGAAACTTTGGATATGGGTTACCAGCTCAGTAGTGTTTTGAGTTCTGGTAAGCAAGGCGCGAAGCGAGTGACGAAGCCGAATAGTTTTTCAAGTCTATAGCAGTACTCGGCTTGGAAGGACAAGGCGCAACCCGCACGGAAATATATATATGCGAAAAATATATGCCACATACCGCGAGGACCAGGTGAAAGAGAATGGTCGGTCCGCCCAGACACCTTATATTTCGTATTTTCATGGGGATAGCCACTCGTTGCGCTGAAAAATATATCCTGGGGTCGAAGCTATCGACCACGCGCCAAAATCACCCTAAGGATTTTCTGCGCAACGAGTGGCTATCCCCATGAAAATACAAAATATTAGGTGTCTGGGCGGACGGACCATTCTCTTTCACCTGGTCCTCGCGGTATATGTGACATATTTTTTTTTTGCGGCAAAACTTATTTTTATATATTTGATATAAATGTCTAGATATATGTGAACATAAATGTTGCGGCATGTATGTCGACATAGATGTCAACACTATGTAAAACTCATCAAACATATATGTATTATGCGTACATACCGAGAATATTCGGTGAGACTACACGATCCCCTTCCTACGGCAAAACCAACACAGGCGCTCACCGTGTGTGTGAGGCTCGTTCGGAAGGGGATGCAATGCTACTGGCACCTCATTCCGTCCTAAACTAGCCTCACGCACACGGTGCGCTTGTGTTGGTTTTGCCATAGGAAGGGGATCGTGTAGTCACACCGAATATTCACGGTATATGTTATACTATATGCGACATTTTTGTATTTTGCGCACTTATATGTTATATATGCGACATATATGTTGCATATATTTTTCGCATATATATATTTCCGTGCGGGAAAGCCCTTAGTAATACATAATTTTGTTCAATTTTATACAATCTTATAAAATTTGACTAAATAAAATAAAATTTGATAAAATCATACAAAATTTAAAAAATATATAATTTTAGATAATGTCATAAACTAAAATAAAATTCACTAATAAGATTATATACAATCACATAAAATTATGTACAACATTTCACCCTAGACGGGTACACTGAGGTTATACAGAAGCCCAGAAGCTATGTATTTCTTATGGGATGAAAAAGAAGTGTATCATGTATTCGTATAAGTATGGAAAACGTTGTGCTCTGTGTGACTGCGCCTTTATTCGATGTCCATGTACATGAAATCCTTCTTTTGTCAATTTTATTTATCCTGATTGTTTTTCATAGTATACACATTACACACTACTTATTCCATTTTGTATGTATTATTATATTTTAGTTGCTTCGAAAAATGACAACGCTGAGAAAGTTTCTGCTGTTGGTGACACTGGTGATACAGAGAAGACCGCACTACATATAGAGGAAGCTTTGCAAGGAGCAGATGTCCACGGTGGATCTGCCATTAGCGTTGCCACTGAGATGATTGGTACAGAGATGAGGATAAACACCCACGATGAAGATGTCCACGATGAATCTGATATCAGCACTGTTACTGATATTGATCAAGAGGGTATAAACATACATCAGGAAGCTGAAGTTACGTATCCTCAGAGTCAAGCAGAACCGACTTCTAACTCTAACGAATCAGCAGAGTCAGAAGAGGACGTGATCGATGAACTACGTCATTGGGCAATTGTAGCGAAAATCCAACAAAATCATCTGGATAAATTACTGAAAATTTTACGTAGAAAGTTGATTCCAAGTTTGCCAAAATCGTCTAAAACATTATTAGAAACATCCTCAGCTTCTTATTGTATCGTAGAGATGGAGGACGCTGGAATTGCGAATAGCCCTGGACAATTTGCATACTCAGGTATAGAAGAGAGCCTTAAGCATTGTATAAATTCTAAAATTCATCAAGGTAGGTACTATTGAATTAATATTCAATGTTGATGGCCTACCGATATCCAATTCTTCGGGGAAATGTTTTTGGCCAATACTTTGCAAGCCTCATTATATACCAGATATCTACCATCCTTTTCCAGTTGCAATTTATCTTGGTATGAGCAAACCGAAAAACTTGGAAAATTATTTGAAGCAGTTCATACAAGAAATTAATAATTTGCAAGAACACGGTGTGGTTATATCTGGAAAAAGATACGAACTTAAACTCAAATCCTTTGTCGCTGATACGCCAGCTCGAGCCTTCTTAAAATGTTGTAAGTGTAATGGGGGATATAGTGCCTGTAAAAGGTGTGTTGTTCGCGGTAAATCAGAACGCACAGGAAGGGGATCGACCGTACTCAGGGGTCCATCATCAACGGCGTACGAATGAGTCGTTTCGACGACAGGAAGACCCAGATCATCACACTGGTATTTCGCCACTGTTAGAGATAAAACCTCATCCAGATATGGTCCCACTATTTTTGTTAGATCTGATGCATTTAATCTTGGGCATAGCCAAAAAGATGATTGGATTTTGGATGTACGGTCCCCGTTGGACGTACGCCTAAGTCCGAGTCAAAAACAAGAACCGTCTCGTAGACAACTATCTTTGCAAAGACAAGTCCCATCTGAATTCCAGCGTAAGCCTAGATCCATTTTCGAATTTTTAAAGTGGAAGGCAACTGAATTTCGCTTTTTCGTACTGTATTGTGGTCCTGTTATCTTGAAATCTATCCTCCCATCGAATCTTTACAAGCATTTTTTGTTATTGCACGTTGCTTTAAGGATACTGTCTAGCGATGAACTTTGTCTAACTCATAACGCTGTAGCTAAAAGATGTTTGAAGAAATTTGTGCTTGCTTTACCATTATTGTACGGCCCAGCTTCCATAGTGATAAACATGCACAATTTAGTACATTTGGCTGACGATGCTATAAATATGGGATGCAGTTTAACCAGACTCAACTGTTTCCCATTTGAGAGTGCACTCGGAGCGTTAAAAAAAAAAAACTGCGCACACTAAACAAACCTTTGGCATAAATATGCCGCCGATATCAGGAGAAAAATTCGCTTAAACGAGACCCACAGCTCTCTCTTCCGCCTGTTATCCAAGTTCATAAGAGCTGCCGAGAAAACGAAACCACGGAAAACATCCAAAGATGTAAAAAATGCCGCCAAGTTCTCACACAAAAATCACAATTGCTTCATAAGCAAAACGGTTCGCCAGTCTCTGTTGTGAAATCAAGAAAAAACCAAGCACCGAACGTACCCCTGCGATCTCGCAGAAATTTGTTAAAAAAAATGAAATAAAAAAGAATAAAAAAACTCAAACTCCAACTGAAGTCTACGTCGTGGAGTCGGAGTTTCGTGTGAGGATATCGAAGCATCATTCCAAGAGCTACGTACTTGGCGGGCACATTCGGTTTTTTTTTTTGTGTTTTTTGTTCTCGCGTTGAATTGATATGACTTTATCGGATTTTGCGAACCATATTTTTCCGACTGTTTTTCATATTGTTCATTTATCAAATCTGGCATTTAAAATACATCGATTGATAGAACACGACTCCTTGCAGTCTTATTTTGTATTTGGCTGTTTGGCTCACAGTTCTTCCGAACTGCGAACAGTTGCTTGCATCGGCACTTGGCAGCTGACGGATGTCTCAAAGTACTATGTTTCCGGTCGCTGGTTATATACATGTCATAAACTTTGCATCGACTGACGAATATCAGATTCGCAGATAACATTGGTTTCATACACACTTATTTAAAATCCATCATCTTTCGATCTTGTCGGACGACTATGCCGTGGCAGTTGAAAGATTAGCGCTTGCTAATTTACGAGAGTGCGTAGTGCCTTGGGCGCCCGCACTACGCACTCCCATAAACTCGCAAGCGCTAATCTTTCAACTGCCACGATTGTGTAGTTGCGAACGATTATTCTCCACAAGCGAATGAGCAACAATGCTACATTATGCTACTAGGGAGAAAAGTGCGTGATTTTTGTTGAGTGCGAGGTTCAGCACGAGCACAAGGTGAAAATTTGCTCCTCCCGTGTGGTATATATTACTTTTTACCCGACTAGATAAAATGTCCATATTGCATCCACTAGTCAAACACAGCAATTTAATTGATCAAACTTGCAATCGGTCAAACATAGAGTTTTTTTTCTGCCTTTCAAATTTACTTTTTCGACCGCAAAATCACTTTTTCTTTCTTTTGGTCAGTAATTGATTACTTTCCGCTCGCGTTGCAGGGATGAAACATAGTGATTTTATATTCATCATTATATCAAACTGTCATACTCTATGCTACTTATAGCATACACGTTTATCCGTAGCTGCAAGTTTCAGGTTCCATGCCGAAGTAGCAGAGAAGAGTTTTCTTGATTCGACCGTTTTGCAAGTGCATGAGTTTATTCTTCCATAATTGGTACTACATACTCGAGCTCTACGGTATGTCACCTATCATGGGAAAACTTACTGTAGTACATCGCTCATTAGCTTCATAATGAGATATGTGATTCCAGAGTTCCGAGTCTGATCTGATAATTCAATGACTATGGAACGACCACGATTTTTATTGATTATAGTATTTATGTCTGTAAAATCATACACATAGTTGAGGACACGTAATAGTATATTGTGCACCGAGAGCGAAAGCGGGCGATTGCGCGCTTACAAAGTTGAGGAGAAGCCGAGGGGTTCTCAACTTTATGTAAGGCGCGAACGCCCGTTTTGCTCGAGGTCCACATACTTTTTTCTTCAACAGCGGAGCGAACGTGAGGTTCGGCTCCGCTCGTGAGAACCGGAAACGGGCGATGGCAATCGCCCGTTTTCGATCCTTCCGAGCGGAGCGAAACCGAGCGTTTTCGCTCCGCTGTTGAAGAAAAGCATCTTCTGACATGCTCATTGGTTTGAATAACTAGTTTTTCAGTGTATTCAATTGCTGTCGCATTGAAAACTTAATTTTCGCGTAAAACGAAGCGGGTTGTCCGTATAACTCTAAGGAACCGAATGTGCCCGCCAAGTACGTAGCTCTTAGAATGATGCTTCGATATCCCCACACGAAACTCCGACTCCACGACGTAGACTTCAGTTTGAGTTTGAGTTTTTTATTTTTTTCTATTTTTTTTTTTTTAACAAATTTCTGCGAGATCGCAGGGGTGCGTTCGGTGCTTGGTTTTTTTCTTGATTTCACAACAGAGACTGGCGAACCGTTTTGCTCATGAAGCAATTGTGATTTTTGTGTGAGAACTTGGCGGCTTTTTTTACATCTTTGGATGTTTTTCGTGGGATTTCACTTCTTTTTGCAAGTAGGAGAATTGAGAAGGATCGCTCATTTAATTTCAGCAGGGTTAAACGTTATTATAGTTTGATCATTACAAGAAATACATTCGGAATTTGGGCAAGGGAAGAAACATTCAATGAAAGACAAACACATTCATTTTAATTGTCAACTGTGACAAACATAAATAATTTATCAAGTAGAACTTGATTTTGTCTTATACAGTATCAGGTTGAAGTTCGTAACTTATTTCAACAAGATATTCGCCAAAAAATTCTCAAATTCAAGGCTCGAATGTTTCAAATGGATCAAGAACGGTGCATAATTCCTCAAATTGTGAGAAACATGTTTATCTCGCATATTTTACAATTCTAACAACGTTTGAATTACGAAATATTGCATTTCTCCAACGAATATTTTGTTACGTTAACGTTACGAACTTCAACCTCAATATACAGTTTTAACTTAAATTTAGCACGTAATCAGTAGTTTTTCAGCCATAGCTTTGAAGACTGTGTTGCCTGACGCAGTAACAGGCTCATATGTGTTCTGCAACGTTGATTGTTCGGAGCTTGCATGTTTGTCTACTGCAATCCAATTCAGGTCACTGTGAGAATCATACAAATCAACAAACGATCGATCATCTAATAGAAATGTCACAGTAATGACTAAAATATATTCCATGTCACTATGATGAGGGTGAGCTGGGAAATTTCGACTCGTACAGCATACCTAATAGGTGATATCCAGATTAATTTTTTCACTCGCTCTGTGGCGTAAGATTCCAAAGAATTGTGGAGATTGTATAGCCTTGAAGTAGCGGTAGGCTGATGTTTGGTTTTGAAACACTGGCCATTCTGAGCTTGCATACGTATCTGCGGCCATGTCATAATTCCAGTAAAGGACGATCAACCAGGTTCATGTATGATAAGGAGCCGAATGTGTCGAAGAGTGACGTATCGATCTCTAGATCAATGCAGATTGTGATCTTCGCTCATCTGTAATCCTGAAATATTGGCTCTTACGACGCGTCACGCCTGCAAATCATAAAAATGAAGTGAAGTTCGAAGTGATTGGTCAACAACCTATCATTTATAGTGTATATGAGTATATATGAGTTGAAAATATTCTATAATTGCTTAGATGGTTGGATACTACAGTTAATTTTCTGGAAACTCGAAAGGTGCTACATAATTTCAAATGATTTCAAAGAATTAATGTCATTCCACCAATAATCTAATGGATAGCATATTTCAAGGTATCAAACGATTTCATCAGATTTTTAAAGATGTAACGGACGGTGTGGGTAGAGTGGTTAATGATCCGAACGGTTCTATTGACAAGCGAGGACCTGTCGACTATTAGGATACCCGTCACATGCGCGAAAATAATAAAATTAAAAGAAAAGATCTATCTTGGGATAGACCGGTAAATAGGATCGTTGCCGCCTAGTCCTATACAGGGCTCAATTGAAATGTTTAAACTATGGTTGAGGCTAATGAATATTAAGATGATTAAAATAATAAAATAAAAGGTGATTCAATGATCATGAGAATTAACTGGTAAAATCAAATATATATTCTTGAACGATAATGGATATGAAATATATAATTCAAGCGGCTAACAAATGATTGCCGGTTGAACAAATGAATAACATAAAATATTAATTCACAAAGTAATGAAATAACGAGGTAATATAATGATCTCCGACGTGGGGATCGTGAAGGCTTGTTACTATATAAGATTTATTATTAATGAAAAATAGTAATGAATTTAATAAAAGACTCTTCACGATTCACACGCGTTGATATAATGAAAATGCTATAATGAATTAGTTATGAAAAATAGAACTCTTTATGAAAATGTTTCTCTCTATCTCTCTCTCTCTAGTGATAATACTGAATCGTATTCAATAACAAAAAGAAATCATGTATGGCTTTTATAACATAAAATACATATAGTTATTGAATCTAGATCAGTAATTATGTGTTTTGGTAATTTATATTGTTCGAAGGAGCCTCGTACTGGGGTTAGGGTGAATCCCGAAATTCTATGAATTACCCCGCTCGGCTCGTCAGGTTAAGAATTGTCCCGATCTTGATTCATTCACTATATTGATAGATAATAAAATTCCCCAATATAGGAGTTTATATTTATAATGTGTATGTAACTAATTATGTAAATCTTTAGTTTATAGCGATAATATGGTAATATAAATCGAGGTCAATAGTTGGATCTTGATAGCTCTTTTATAATAAAAAGGTAACCCAACAGGATTAGGGTGGAACCCGAAATTCTATGAATTATCCTGTTTGATCTTGAAAATTTATATTCATACCAATCTCGATTTATATTAAAATAGGAAAATAACGCAGTTTGTATGAGTAGCAGTTCAAGCTCGCCGGGTGGTCTCGTTACTAGGAAGGGTTTACCCCGAAATACCTCTTGTATTGACTAGTTACGATATTCCCGTGGTTATACTACTCATGTGATTAAATTATATTATAACATGCAAATGATTAAATTTAAAGAATTCTGGAAAACAGTCTAACGATTTTGAATATATGATTATAAATGAGCGAATTTGTGTGAGCGATCGTGATTACTTATCTTTGGCTGAGATGGCGTAGCATGGGGCTACTTTCGATATTTAGGTATAAGCCTCCCTCACCTTGAGAACCTCGAAGCCTTTGATTAGCGTAGAATTTAGATTTTATTTATCACGTTTAATGTTCGGAACTGAAGCTAATTAAATTGTTAATATTCACTGATTCGAAATAGTCTGTATTGAATGTTAAGTTAAAGTTGGAATAGCAAGATTCTTAAATATTACAAATACTCAAAGCGAGTATAAGGCGGAAAGTGAAGTTATTTTTATTAAAAATTCAAAGGCGTTTAATAGAATAATCGAATTGTGTCTCTGCACTGAATTTAGTATTGAATAATCAGACCACCACGCTGTGGATTATGTCACGATTATTACTTTAGGGTTGACGAGTACTGAGTCCTTTACACTACCACTTTAATTGAAAAAAGAAAAGATTGAGTGTAACTCTTGGCTCTAGTTAGCACACGGGTCGATACGTCCACGCACCTCGCGATTTACCAGAAGAAAGACCGTTTGTAGTTGTATAAAGTAAATAGTTTAAAATAATGAAGTTAAAGCGAATGCATAAATCTTGAAGAGATTTACGGTTTGAATTTTGTTGACGAGTACTGAGTCCCTTACACTACCACTTTAATTATAAAAAGAAAAGATTGAGTGTAACTCTTGGCTCTATTTAGCACACGGTTCTTTACGTCCACGCACCTCGCGATTTACCAGAAGAAAGACGCTGATTTAAGTTCAAAGGCGACGAGGTCCCCGCGGTTGCAACAATGTATGTGTTACTGCGCGCGTGGCTTAGCCAATTAGGGCCTTGCTTAGTGGCTAATTGTCGCCTGATTGGTTTGAGGGACTACTTGCAGTTAGCGTAGGCGTTGGTCTCTTGTGACGTCACGCGGTCCCATGCTATTCCATGCCTCACCTATAGTCTACTCACACTAGCTTACTTTGAATATCTTCAAACTATGTTAATAACCCAAACTTATATTTGAATTATGAACCGTTAAATGGCTCTTTAGTTTTCCATCATTCTTGCTTTTGAAATCTTATTATTCTACTTCTAGTTAGCTTAATTTCCTTATTTCTTTGGAAATTAGAGAGAGAGCAAAAATTACATCTACGCGCTAGCCTATAGTAGTGTGAGATTGAGGGGTCAGCAAGACTGGGGTTCCAGTGTTGCTTCGCCGTTATCTGCACCTACGTGACTTACGAGCCATTTCAAGAGGGGAATAAACATCCGATAGAAATAATATTATATTTCGATGTGGTTACTTTTTATACTCTAAGTCACGTTCGAAAAATGAAACAACAAGTTGTTGAGGTTCAAAGAATTTATGAAATCAAAGAAAGAAAAAGGAATTTAGGATTCCGGGATATATATATATATATGTGTAAAAGAAGGAAGTCAGCAGGATTAGGGTAAACCCGAAGTTCTAGGAACTATCCTGGTTGGCTTCCCAAAAAGAAAAATATATACCGAAATCTTTAAAATCTACGCACGTAACAAAGATATCAAATGCTCCAACTCATTTCATAGATCTTACTACATTTTCACTCCTCATAAAGTCAAATCTTGAACAATACTCGACGGAAAACCTTTTTCTGATTTTGTGTGATTGCACACTCGCCTTTGGCTCGTGTTGCCAATTCACACTCGTCAGAAAAAAAAATTTCAACTCAGTGTGCGAAACTCGATTGCTCATGCAATATTAGTAATGTGCGAAGTGCCCGATTCGCATTCTTCCACATGTGAAAATAATTAAGTTCTCTTCGTTTAAAAATAATAATTTCTAAAATAATTTTTTGCTATTCAACTTTCTCAATTTTGTGTCAAGTTGTGTTGACATACATATGACTGATTGAATAATCGCGTTACCAATATGTCAAATCAAGATTATATCCTATTTATGAATAATAAAATTCATGTGAAAAATAATGTAATTCTATCAAAATCAAACAAGCCTTGCTTTTCTTATATAACTTGGATCTGTAACTTGCGTTTCCATCGATAGACTACGAAAAGGGATATATAGAAGCCTAAAAAATGATTTTTTTTGTCTCTGATTTCCTCATTTCTTCAGTTTCGAAGACAAATGAATTTTTATGCTATTGAAAATCGTTCTTGAAAATATTTTGTTTTTAATGGGGGTGGGGGCGTTTCCCCTCCAACCTTCCAGTGGGGGAGTCGCCTCCTGCACCCCTACCAGGAGCTCTGCTTCTGGACCCTGTCCACACCTTGCCTCTCGCACTTATATCGCAATATATATACGGTACTTCCACATTTTCTAGAGTGTTTCACAGGTCAAGAATTTCGCACACTGAGTTGAAAAAAATAGTATACGACATGAGTGTGCGTACTTGTATCGTATTGCACTATTATAACACTTTTAATGATCAGCAATTCCAAATATATTAGTGTGTTTGGAAATCAGTTTGCGGTGCTAATGTATAGGAGTCAGTCCACGTCAAACGGGACATCTTTTTGACCTCATGGTCTTGAACATCGTCGTCATTTTTTTTACATATTCTCTGGGTAAAATGAATGAATGAAACATTTTTTTTTTTTTTTTTTAACTCGAAGGGCTTAGAAGATACAAGGGGTTGAATTTTCGAAAAAAACACTAAAAATCGGAATCGCGCTCTTCTTTAAATGTTAATATCTCCGGTTCCCTTTGTCGTACAGACCTCGTAGAAAACTCATTTTAACGCTCTTGAATTGCACTTTCATGTTATGTGTAGTATAACGTTTTATTACTGACTAATCTATGGTTAATACAGTCAATCTAGTTAATAATGTCTAATTGAGGACCGATCTCTTCCGACCCGATCGTAAGGCTTGTCTGCCGGCTACTGACTCTTTTCCTTTTGTCCCGTCTTGACAACAACCTCCTAACCTGCCAGGCTTCGAACGTAAACATCCGTGGTGTTTACCGAATTTGAAGACACTTCGTACATTCGGCCAGACTGACCGTTTTGGGTTGTCCTCGACCCTCTCTTCCCCAGGGTGGTCCTAGAAATTCGAAATCAAACATGTCTCTTATTCACATTAGGCGCAAGATGGAGGGAATGGCGACAACTATGCCCCGGCCGAGACCCCTCATGGGAGTGATCAGTTCCCCCGAAGGCACCGGCCGATGGGCAGCCATACTACCAAGGATTTGTTAGTTGGGAAGGGTGGTTGGAGGGGTTCAGGATTACCCCGGTCGCTGGCCTTGCCAGCAGACATGTTCGTAGACCTGAGAGGGCAACCGGCCTCCCCAGTCCCATGTCAACCTGACTCAGGCCACCTCTCATAGTCCCAGCCTCGGCCCAGACTTCACCAATATATGAGATTGACTAGATCTCACTCATGAAGCCTGGACTCGACTGTAATCACCAATCCTAATCATGGATTATGGCCTTTGGTCCCGGATGGTGATTCCTCAAGGAATCTTGAGAAAACGTACTCACCGCTCACTGCGTGGCGTCAAACGTGACCCACCTCCGCAAGCTATCCACCGCTACGATGCTGCGTTGATTTGGTGACTTCTTCAAGTCCCGAAGATCTTGAACCTCATACCTATCGTTGGGCAGAACGGCTGTCACTCTAAAGGGCCCCTTTGCCTTCGCAACCAGCTTTCTACTTTCTCCGGTTGCGACCGGACTCGCGGTCACCATAACAACGTCTCCTATTGCATACATGGGAGGTTTAAGCCGGCGGGCGTCGAATCGCTGTTTTTGTCGCCTCTGCTCGGCATCCGTGGACTCTCTAGCAACTTCCCTCAGCTCCTTCAAATCCACTTGATCCAAGGTACTTTGGATCCCCGCAAGTATATTGGCATCGGCCATACTGCGCGGCTTGAAACCAAACAGAAGCTGAGTCGGGGCCATGCCGGTAGTCCTATTCGAGGCTGAATTGATGGCACTCTGGACCTTTTTCACGCTCTCATCCCAGGTGCCCTCCGTTTCGCCAGCGCAGGTAGCTGCAAGAGAACTTAATACCGTGAGGTTCATTCGCTCACACTGCCCATTAGCACGTGGAGTCGCCACCGCATTGAGTACATGCTTAACCCTTTCACTGGTGCAGCCTTTTTTACTGTACGTGCCAAAAATGGTAGGACAATAAACTAAACAAATTATACGATTAACTATGAATATAGGGGTTTTTGGGGACGCAGAATCGATTCTGATGGTTATTTTTGCAAATTTTTTATTTCCAACCCCTGAATGAGGGGTTGTGGGTGAATTTTCCAATTTTTTTAATCAATTAATCCGCCATTTTGAATTTTTCAATTCTGACCTTAGATTCGTAATCAGCAACCCCCAAAACTGTTACACACCGAATTTGAAATGAATTGGTTGAAAAATGCAGCAGTTATTCAATTTGATCATATATGATACATCGCCAGTTGTGGCACGACTTTTTTTTGATCATATATGATACATTGCCAGTGAAAGGGTTAATGCCATACTCCTGGCAAAAGGCCTGGAACGAATGCGAGGTAAAGGCTGTCCCTCTATCGCTTATTATCCGCGTCGGTACCCCGAATATTGCAATCAACTGACTCAGTGCTTTTATTACCCACTTCGTGGAAGTATCGCGAACAGGCTCGAGAGCGCAGAATTTAGTAAACCCATCCACAATGACAAGTATTTGCGAATTCCTGCGCCTACTTCGCACGAACGGCCCGACGTGATCGAGATGTATCGTATGGAATGGTATGGCAATTTTTTCTATGGGATGCAATAATCCAGGCTTGCGCCCTACTGGTTTCTTATAGTATAAACAACTTAAACACGCATTTACGTATTTGGAGGTGAACTTCTTCATCCCTTTAAACCAATAGTTTTCCCGTATTTTTGCTAGCGTCCTCTCGAGAGCAAAGTGCCCTTGTTCATCATGACACAACCGTACTACATTAAAGCGTGACATTTTCGGTACAACCCATTTAATACCACCGTCAGTCTTTCGAAAAACAACTCCTCCCTTGAGAGCATATTTATCAAAATACTGGTTGGTTTCCGCTCGTACTTCACCAGACTCTAAAATTTTGCGAATTACCTCAATGTCGGGATCTTGCGATTGAGCCACCTTAATCCACTCGCTTTCGGTAATGTCAATAGTACAACAGTCGATTGGATTCCTGCTCAAATAGTCAGCATGAGCCATCTGAGTACCAGGACGATATATAATGTCAAAATCATAATCTTGCATATATACCCACCAACGAGCGACTCGTGGTTGTATATCCTTTTTATTGGCTGTAGCGCGTATGGCACTACAGTCCGTCACAATTGTGAACTTAATTCCCAATAAATAAACTCGGAACGTTTTTAATGCCATGACTACCGCCAACGTCTCTAAGTCGTACGAATGATACCTTTGTTCTTCGGGTGTCGTCTTCCGACTATAGTAAGCGACTACGCGTTTCTCGGATCCGTGTCGTTGCATGAGTATAGCACCTACGCCTATCGCGCTCGCATCAGTGTGCACTTCAGTTTCGCACTCAGGGTCATAAATAGCTAATACCGGCCTGTTAACTAATGTCTCCTTTATTTCCCTGATTGCTTCCCTTTCCTGTGGCCCCCACTTCCAAGGGACGTTCTTACGCAATAAATTTGTGAGCGGAGCAACTTTTGTCGCGAAGCCTTTGATAAATTTGCGGAAGTATCCGGCAAGTCCTAGAAACTGTCTGATTTGCTTTACATCTATTGGGTCATTGGCTTTACAGATAGCGTCAACCTTATGAGTTCCCGGTAGCACCCCCGCACTCGAAATCTCCCGACCTAAGTACTCGATTTTACTCTGGAAAAATCTACACTTGGTCAGATTCAAAGTCAGATTGCTCGCCTGAAGAGTCTTTAGGACTGTTTCTAGTTGTTCAAACCCTTCTCGTAGCGTTTCTGTAGCGACCAGCACATCGTCCATGTAGACCAATGCACACCCCTTTAATACTTTGTTCATGGTCTTTTGGAACACGGCCGGTGCGTTAACCAACCCAAAAGGCATGTTCAAAAACTCCCATTGTCCGTCTGGTGTAACAAAAGCGGTTTTCTCAACGGAATCAGGATGCATCCGGATTTGATAAAACCCCGACTTCAAATCCAAAGAAGTGAAAACTCGTTTGCCACAAAGTTGGTCTATCTGGTCGTCAATTATAGGTAACGGGTATTGAATACGCTTAGTAATTTTATTAAGGCCTCTATAATCTATTGCCATCCGAGTCTCCCCATTCTTTTTTCTAACGAGTACGACTGGGCTCCCGTAAGGTGACGCACTCTCACGAATAATTCCACTTTCTTCTAACTCGGCTACCATGGTTCTAACTTTATCCCTATCAGCCTTTGAGAGGCGGTAAGGTCCATGAAACACCGGAGTTTCGCTAGTTAATTCGATTTTCATTTCTGCCGCGTTTGTTCTACCCAATTCCTTCGTGCTAAAGGATATGCTCCGTCGGTAGTTGTTGAGTAGCGCTAATAATTGCGCTTTATTGTTCAGGTCAAGTTCTTCGCACCAAACGTCTTTCTCTTTTATCGGTTCCGTTTGTCCGGCATCTATCATGTCGACTTCTAGTATCTCATTCTTAATCGATTCACCGAAAGTAAACGTCACTCCCGATATATCTGATATGGCTTTGGTACCTGTCTTTGCTAGAATATCTCGTCCAATGAGAATTTCCCTTGACAACTGATCGTCAGGGACAATGAAAACCCTTACCGTGAAGGGGATATCATCAATGTGAATTCTGATTCTCGAACGAGCAACAGGGACGACTATCGCGTGATTAAACCCTGCTAATGTTTTTTGTGTCTCCTTAAATTTCAAGCCTAAGGATCGAGCCAGGCTCTCCCGTATGATAGAACAGTCACTTCCTAAATCGACCGTACATATCCTCTCTTTGGTACCCAATATGCATTTCTTGAACGGCTTGCTTACTTTAGTTGTTGCGATCTCAAGTGCCTCAAGTGAGGGTGCACCCTGGGGCGAGGCTGCCCCTTGACTCGCTAGTCATGCGTCCCTATCCTTCCTCTCTTTATTCCTTTTCTTATAACAATCCTTTTCCATATGCCCCAGAATATTACAGAAGTTACATTTTACTCTTTTCTTTTCTCCCTGGGTTGTTGAACCCTTCGCATTCTCAAAATCCGCGCCTTCCTGACCACGCTTCGCGTCCTTAATTTTTCTTTTGTCTGGTTCGCGACAATCGGCCCTTTTATGCCCCCTTTTCCCACAATTATAACACGCGTAGGGGTCTCGTCTAAACTGTTTCTTCGTCTTGTCCTGCTCGGAATAACGCCTTTTCTCTTTCCCGTCTGTCGCATTCTTACTTTCTTTAGGTCCCTCAACCGATACCGATTCTAGGCATTGATTCAACTCGGCAAGCGTCTCCCTTTTCGAGGTCAACAGGCTCATTCGCAGTTGCTCGTCATGAATCCCATGAACTACAAATTCCACGATCTTCCTCTCCGGGATTTCCTGAGTTGCGGTACCTCTTACCGGACTCCTACCCGCGGTCTCGTATGACTGGTAACCCCTCGATCGGCTCCTGTCCATTGAACGATCCTGTCGCCGACGGTCACTGCCTTGGTAACGACGACGATGTCCATGACTGCTGGATCGGGATGGTCGTCGCCTGCGATCCTCTAATCTTTGTCTTCTCGAGCTACTCGAAGGCGATCTCGTATCTCGTCCGTCCTTATCCTCTAGGTGACGGTATGAGCCAGAATCATGGCGTCTTCTCGACTTTGATGACATGTTGTTTCTGCCCTTTTTTTTTTTTTCAAACACAGAACTCACGTCACACAGCACGCGAATATATCCCACTTCTGAACTGTAGTATAACGTTTTATTACTGACTAATCTATGGTTAATACAGTTAATCTAGTTAATAATGTCTAATTGAGGACCGATCTCTTCCGACCCGATCGTAAGGCTTGTCTGCCGGCTACTGACTCTTTTCCTTTTGTCCCGTCTTGACAACAACCTCCTAACCTGCCAGGCTTCGAACGTAAACATCCGTGGTGTTTACCGAATTTGAAGACACTTCGTACATATGAATTTTTGATTCATGTAATAAACAATTTTCTATTTGTTATTAACAATTATACTTTTCAAACGCGATTTTCGAGGTGACTACCACCTTTGAAAATTCTGAAAAAAATACGAGCGTGTTCCTTGACTCATTCTCTACAAAATCTGTAACTTTCAAAATGGAACTCCGATGGAAACTATATTTAAAAAGCGATCGATTCATGCGGGACGTCGCGCACGGCCGGGTACGCGAGTGCGCCGAGACCGAGGCTTGTTCGCTTTGCATGCAAGGAATACAGGGGGGGCTGTTATACGTTCAAATTCATCAGTCCATTAATTCACAAAATTATTAACTATTTATTTCATTTCATACTGAATATTCGAATTAAAACAACAAAAATACAAATATAGAAATAAAACGCACAACTAAAATCTTAAAACATATCACAAATTCGGAACTGAAGCTCCTAGTCATCGAAAATAAGTGGTAAATATAATGTACTTTTTGAGTCCATCAAATAGAATACATCACAGTGTTATTTAATCAATTACGTACTAAATTAACAAACTGAAAAATATTTAATCTAAACTCTGATACTATATACATTCAAATAAAATCTTAAAGTAAACGGCGAGTTTAAATTTATATATTAATGGTTCAATTACTTGGAAACCAATGCTTCTACTGACTTCTGTGCATACGAATATCTTTTAGCAACAATTTTTTTTTTTGAAATAGGCTTCATGCAATGGAATGTCAATGTTCCACGGACTAACTTCGCTTTTTCAAATCGAGATTGTAATGCAACAGCTTCTTTTTTGTACTCATCATTTGTGAAAAAATCGACGTAGATACTTTTAATATTCTGATTATTCTATTTTTAGAGTATTTCTTTCCGTGCTTTTCTAAATTGAACGGATTGAAGCAACAGTCAAAACTTTTCTGTTTTGGTGCCATAATAGTTATTGCTGTGTTTCGATTCTGATGCACTTTGAAATTTTTAAATATTCTTCAGTCGTGTGAAACTACGTGAACAAAGAATCGATGTGATTTTAGTGAGCGTCAAGACGATACTGAAATAGTCAAATCCTGCAATACATTTATACATTCTAGGGAGGCCATGGAAGGGTGAAAAGAGGGTATTTTAAATACCTGAGGGTCGACACACAGGTGTTCAAATAATGGGGATATTTATTGCATTACGCGGAATTAGTTTCTCACCTGAGTTCAATTCCAAGTATGTAACGACGCGCGAACAGGGTCTTGCCGCCCCAACGCTCGTGTACCCGGCCGTGCGCGACGTCCCGCATGAATCAACCGCCATGGAAATATAGTTTCCATCGGAGTTCCATTTTTAAACTTACAGATTTCGTAGAGAATGAATCAAGGAACACGCTCGTATTTTTTCAGAATTTTCGAAGGTGGTAGTCATCTCGAAAATCGCGTTTGAAAAGTATAATTGTTAATAACAAATAGAAAATTGTTTATTACATGAATTAAAAATTCATAACATGGAAGTGCAATCCAAGAGCTTCAAAATGAGTTTTTGACGATGTCTGTACGACAAAGGGAACCGGAGATAATAACGTTTAAAGAAGAGCGCGATCCCGCATTTTGGTGTTTTTTTCGAAAATTCAACCCCTTGCAGCTGCTAAGCCCTTTGAGTAAAAAAAAAAAAATGTTTCATATGTTCATTTCACCCAGAGAATGTGTAAAAGAAATTAAAAAAGAATCCGAAACATCGACGAATATTTTTGGCCAAATCCGTCCCGCTTGACGTGGATTGACTCATAGGTAGGTGAAGTTAGTGGTTGGTAGGCGGGTAGAAGTTGGTTCATTTGAAGATAGAAGATACGTAGACTGTTGGGACTTTGGACCAGCTGTGGGCTACTTCTGTTATGGGACATCGTCTTGCCGAAATGTTATGCTCATCTGTTGCGATGGATTAATAATAGGATAGGAATGGTCCAGGTGACTGTAAAAGATATAAAATAACAAAAAATTGAAGGAGATATTTTAGTATATTAGTACTAATTTTCCTAGCATTGTTATCATTTTGGAGCCATGGGCTGTGGGCTACCTTTGTCTTGGGACGCTGTTTTGCCGAAGTGTTATGTTCGTCTATCTCAACGAATTGATAATCGGAACCTTCGCTCGGGACGTCGTTTTGTCAAACCGTTATCTTCGACTATTCCAATGGATTGATGATAGGATAGGAAAGGGCCAGGTGACTTCGAAACATAGAAAATGACAAAGGATTAAATGAGAGGTTTCGTATCACTACTAATTTTCCTAACATCGTTATTACGTTGGAGCTGTGAGCTGTAGGCTACCTTTGTTTCGGGACGATGTTTCGCCGAAATGTTATCTTCGTCTATTCCAATGGATTGGTAATCGCAACCTTTGTTTTGGGACGTCGTTTTGTCAGAGTGTTGTCTTCGTCTATTCTAATGGATTGATAATTGGATAGGAATGGTCCAGGTGACTGTGAAACATACAAAATAATGAAAAACTGAAGCAGAGGTTCTAGTATATTACTACGAATTTTTCTAGCATGTGTCATCACAAGGGACCATATCAATTGTATTGTAAGGTTCGGAGTAAACAGCAGACTTTGTTCCAGGTCGTGTGTTGACGATAAACATGAAGCTTCACGTTTGTCCACTTTATCGGTTTGGTAATTGGAAAATATTTCAGGATCGCGATTCTGGATCTTGGATGTTAACATAGCGCCTAATGTTAACTTTAAGTGCCTGTGCTATTATTACACTTCCCTGCAAGTCCCTTTTCACGTCGGCTACCGCCTATATGCTATGTTTTCGGGTGGTAAATACAAGGTTGTTAAGCGACTTGAATTTTATCATCGATAATCATCAATTGAACTCGGGCAAAACTTGACGCTGTGTTGCCAGTAGCTATCAAAACGAATGGCTGGCGTAACCGCAAATGCTGAAAACTCTTGTAGGTAGTGTCTGATCAGTAGGTAGCGTTATTGAAGAGTCAGGATTTCCTCGTCTTCAATTAATAATTGCCAAAACCTATGGGGCCAGCGGAGGTGAACAGGTGTAGCAGGAAAGCGCAAAGATAGCATGGGCGCCGAAAGTTAACGTCGGCGGTTTGTTAACGCCAAGGGATCCAGAATTGCATCGCAAGTGATGGTACGAAACATACAAATCAATACACAAATAACGACTCATGAGTATAGTGGAAATAAAGAAGTTGAGGCTGATCCTATTCATCTATCATATGTAAAATCTAGTAAAAATCAATGTACGTACATACCGTTTAATTGAGTCATCGTAACCTTCTTTTCACTTGCTCCGGTTAGTAGTGAAATAATATATTACCAGGTTCGTTGGTTTATTCTCTATCTATATTTGAACCCAGCTGAGAGGATCTGTTCCGTGCAATTACAACAGGCCATCATACAGATTTATTGAATAATAATAACAGTCATCGGCCTAAAACCATGGTCGTCGCACTATTTCACTCTGATTATTGTTCACTGATTCACTGATTCACTGATATAAAACTATTAGCCTGGCCGATAACACCTTATATAATTATATAATATGAATATATAACTATATAATATGATTATATATAAACTATGAATATTTTAACTGTCAATAGCGCGATCCGACAGCCATCCGACGGCCATTTTGATTTCGTCGACCCTCTGTAGCTCACTTAGTAACTTCATTATCACATATCGACCGAGTGCGGATTCAGATTCATGCCAAAATCAATAGGGGGCGAGATTTCGATGGCTTGTACCCACGTTTCAAAGATCAAGTCGATCCGTTTCACCGTTCGTTCAGAAACGTGAGGACAAGCAAGCGTCTAGCGAAAACCTGATGACCAGGAAGAAGAAGAAGAAGAAGATGCTTTTTCATCAACTTTCGTGACTGATATATCAGAAACCAGTGTACCGATTCCGATCAAATTTATACAGCGAAGTCGTGTGGTGGGGGAATATCTGTTAATATCTGTTCTGTGAATTTTATCGAAAAATATTCACGCGTTCCAAAGTTATGACCTCGTGCTTACAGGTATAAAGAGTTCCCCCAAGAAAATAGAGTCCCGGCTAGCGCTCGCCTGCCTACGGGTACTTGGCGGCGATTCGCTGCCGCGAATCTTGATTACAATTGTAAATTCTCTCAAATTTCACTCAATGCTTTTGTCGAATTCAACGCCTAACAATTTGGTATTGTTGGAAAATGGAATAGTGATGCAGATTAATAAAATCTGGAATAAGGGTCCTGCGCTGTCATCTATAATAATTCAAGGCAAAATTTGGCTAGGCAAAAAACCATTGTATGACTATCCAGCCAACTCACAAGACTTTGGAATGTGGGAATTGCAAAAACCTCTCGCGGTTTCTGTAACATACCCATTAACTAAGGTGAAACAAAAATTAGTAAGGTTGGACCTATCCTTTCGACGGTCTAGACTCAGAAGATTATTTGTGGCTTCAATGCTCCACACTTGAAGAAATTTCCGGTTTCTGTTACCATAACTCGTTGCCTTAGTATTTGTCTGCCCTACAGACCATTGAGATTTAACCAAAATTTTCAACTTTCAAGTTGATAACACATTCCAGAAGTTTTTTTCATCAGCTAGTCTAATTTTTCTATTGTCATGTATTCTTACAACAGCTTTTCAATTTGAATTGAACAATTTGAATCTTAATTCGAAGTTATTTGACAAAACTCGAAGTCGTTACGAAATTGTCCGTAGGGCAAACAAACACTAAAGCGACGAAAGAATGAAACGAAAGAATAGAGAAACAATACAGCGGATAGGATGTTGACTGGCGGATAATGTGCTTTCTGTCTTATTTGGAGAATTATTATTTTATGTATGTAGAAGGAATTCTTGGAAATGAAGGTCATAAACGTTAAAGAATTGATTCAGTGTCAACGTTTCGGCCCTAGGTGTGGGCCCTCCTCAGGACAGAACAGTTTTCATTTATTCTACAATACAAAAAGTATACTTAAAAATAATGAGTTTGAACAGTAACAATACTTAAGGGGGTATAGGACTTGGGAAATTTTCAAAAATAAATTTTTTTGTTATTGAATAAAATGATAGTCCTATCTTTCCCCGATATTTTGAGCCCTTATACATTGAATAATTCCAAAGTTTGTGGAAGCTACGCTGAAAAATTCAAACACATGGGCCGCACAGAAAGAAAGGTTAACTTGAGTTAATAAAATTATTTTGAAGACCGAAAATCTCATGGGCGTAGTCAAAATTTTCTCGAGCCAAGGTGCATTATATGGTCCAGAAATCGCTTAGCAAATATGATATACCAAAACGTCAGTAATTTTATCAATAATTTCGTTTCGAACTTTAAAGCTCTTTTTCTCAAAACTACATTTTTTCGCATGGCCCGCATGATAACTCAAGAACCAAGGTACTCAAGAAGCTGAAATTTTCAGGAGATCTTCATAATACCTTTGTGCACAGTGTGAACCAGTTGCATCAACGGCGAAATTCTGTGAGGGATTTTATAAACGAAAAACGGGATTTTTTTCCGAATAAATCCGAAAATTTTCTTCTTTTTCAAATATTTTTGCCAATTATTCTTGTAAATCAATGAGACTGGCTCACACGGAAACTACACGTATACAGTTTACTAAGCCACGACGTTTTTTTTTTTTCGGATCATTCTTCCAGTCAGCACAATGCGGGCCAGCCACGAATCCGGAGCAAACCTGGCCTCATTCAATGGCTTCGGATTTCCATATTTATGAATTTTTTTTTCAATTTTTTTTTTTTTTCAAGTTCATTTTGAGTACAATAAACATGCCCCGAAATATAAGTTGCCTAGCTCGAATATGCTTATTATAATTCCACCCAGAAAAATATAATTGTTTTGGAGGCTCCAACAGTCCTATACCCCCTTAAGACAATGAATTCAAAATACGAAAACGACTATGAGCTTATAGATTAGCGGTTGGTTTTTAAATTATACGGTACTAACCTGAGGTCAAGAATTTTTGTTTCTACATTATTATTTTATGACTATTGTTTTAAGTTTGTACATTAGTGTTAATATTACTTTTGTTTTTGTATATTATGATTTATGGTATCTATAGCTTCGTAGTTATAAGTTAACACAAGCACTTTTTAGTGTTTCCGCGGCGGGAATTGTGCTATATGATTTTCATTATAGCCCCAAGTCTCTGTACTAGTTATGCTTATGGGTTAATAAATAAAAAATGAATACATTTATTGTGATGTTTTAAAACGTAAAATAAATAGAATTAAAATTTGTTATTGTGTTTGTGCGTTATTGTTAATTTTCTGTTTGCATTTTTTGAACCCTCGAAGTATGCAACATAGAATTTCATTCGCAGAAATGAATTATTGTCACAATTCCATTTTCGGATCACCAGGAGAACGCGTCCTAATATTAGCTTATCAAGAGACTTGAGGTCTTGCGCCAAGTACAGTGATGTTATTTCTGGCCATCTCGTGACAGGTCGTTTTTGATCTTTGGTTAGAAACCAGTCAGCCAGAAATGTGAAAGTATACCTGAATATTACTATACACATTGATCTTCACCCGACCAACCCTCGAAAAACCACTAGATTTATTTTTGAGGTTGGTCGATTAATGCTTGATGCGGCCCTGATCCTCCAGCCTCGTCGAATCCTGAAGATTTATTTCCGAAAACAGCCTATCCTCGCCAGACCTGGCCCTGGTTTACCAGTCCTGGATGAATCTCAATTTTTATTTTTGAGGTTGGTCGATCAATGCCCGATCAGGCCCTGATCTTCCAGCCTCGTCGAATCCTGAAGATTTATTTCCGAAAACAGCCTATCCTCGCCCGACCTGGCCCTGGTTTACCAGCCCTGGATGAATCTCAAGTTTTATTTTTGAGGTTGGTCGATCAATGCCTGATCAGGCCCTGATCTTCCAGCCTCGTCGAACCCTAAAGATGTGTTTTTTGAGGCAACCTTATAGATACCAGACAAGGTCCGAGTCGACAAGCCTTAACAGAATCCGAAGACTGCTTTTTAGGGCAGCCTGACTTACACCTGAGCAGGTCCTGATCCAGTGGCATTATGAAAGCCCTAACATTTATTTTCTAAGGACACCTGATCGATACCCGATGGGGCCCTGGTCAGACTGGGACAGGGATGTCTAGTTATGGAAGCCACAACTTAAATCTATCGGGGCCCTAACGTTGTTCAGGCCTTCCGTAACAAATTTCTGCACGGGTGAAGCATGGAATAAAAAAAAAAAAATTCGTTTGGTGATCGGCTCGTACTTCCAATGTTTCTTCATCAGGACGATTTTGAGACGAATAATCCTCTTGGA
The DNA here is from genome assembly GCA_914767705.2 of Tenthredo notha. NCBI lineage: Eukaryota > Metazoa > Arthropoda > Insecta > Hymenoptera > Tenthredinidae > Tenthredo > Tenthredo notha. Next base: position 952,657 of record OU611923.1, read on the forward strand.
TCGCATAGGGGCATTGGAAAAGTCGGGGGGAGGGGGGGGGGGGGGGGGGGGGGGGGTGTATGTCGTGTTGCCATGCTTGCCACCTCATTTGAGGTCTAAAACTAAAAATATCCATTTATTAACCATGTATAAAGCTCACGATGAAAAAAAAGTCAGTTTGAATAAAATATTAGCTAAAGCAATTAAAGAATTGAATTTTCTCGAAGAACAAGGGATAGAAATTATCACATCTTCCGGCAGTGTAAATGTCCATTTTGCATTAGCTGCTGTTATTGGGAATAATTTGGCAATGAATACTCTCTTGGGTTTTGTCAGAAGCTTTTCTGCAAATCATTTTTGTAGATTTCGTTTAATGCACGCCAAAGACATAAATATCGTTTATCACAAATCGCAATGCGAAATGCGCACACATGAAAAATTTTCCCAACATTTGATAATGTATGAACCATCATTAACGGGAGTTTCTGATTTATCAATTTTTACATATTTGAACGCTTCTTCAACAATAGATCTTTTAACAATTGACGTAATGCACGATATTCTAGAAGGTATTTGGGAATATGACTCTGGAATAATTTTCTATCATTTGATCGAAACTCAGAAACTGTTTACTGTTGAAGACCTGAACAAGAGAATCAAAGATCTAACGTATGGTGAAAATGAAAATCGTAATTTGCCACGACCAGTTACTGACGATCAAATAAAAAACAAACGTATTAGAATGTCCGCAAGTAAATCACTGTGTTTTATCAATAATGTTGGTGTTCTGGTTGCTGAATTCATTCCTGTCGGAAATAAGTATTGGAGAATAATAATCTTGTTGAAGGAGATTTTAGATATTGCAACTTCTTATGTCGTGCATGAAGGATTGGGACTCAGATTAGAATCACTTGTTCACGAATATCTTGAATCTTTGGCTGCTTTGTTCCTCACATATTCAAAACCTAAGCATGACTTTTTAGTTCATTATGCGACAATTATGAGGCTTTTGGGTCCATTGTGGAATTTGTCGGCAATGAGATGCGAATACAAAAACCACGATTTCAAGGTAACGTCCCACGTCTCTATGAGTCGCGTAAACATCCCTAAAACACTTTCGATGAAATCGCAATTGGTTCTCAATCACCGCCTTCTTTCTCACATTCCTGCTGATAAAGATGATTGTGAAAGGGGGCCATCGCGTGAAAAACATTTATGGGAAATAGATTTCGCGGTATACTTCGCTCCATTTCTGAATTTACAAGCGAACGCGGTAATAAAACATTTAGAATATATCATATTCCGGAATAAAAAAATCAAGGACAATGTCATTATGGTACCCAACGAAGAACATCGATTTTTTGTTGTCCATGTTATCATCGAAGATGAGCCTGACGATCTCCGCGTTATAACAAGAGATATCACCGATTAGGGGAGACCGGGGACAATTGTAACATTTTACGGTTATCATCTTCGTGCTCATATCTCCGTATACCTACAAAAATGTCGTTGGTACAGTAAGTGAGGGTAACATTTATCTACATATAGCAATCATAATTAAAGAGAAATACTTGTGAAATTCTGAGATTTTACAGATAATACGGCAATGTGCAGAGCGTTACAATCGTCCCTATGTCTGGGTCAATTGTAACAGGAATCGGGGTCAATTGTAACAGGTACAGGTTGAAGTGATTGTGAGCCGAATCAATATCGATTTTCTCTAGGAATATTTATTATTGCACTTAAACAGGTATTATACTATACAGGGTGATTCGGAAATCGTGACGAATCTCTTGAGGGGTTGATCCTTGTCGAAATCGGGATCGAAAGTTCCTCGGTCATTTTTCCGAGAAATGATTTTTCCCCATGAAACTGTTAGAAGTATGACTAACTAATATAGGTAGATTTAGCTATAAGCGACAACACACCGACTCACAATTATCTTATATTATACTTACCTCAAGTTTTAGATGCTTTTAGGAACACGCATAACACTTACCTAAAACATAAAAATGTGCATCTTTATAATATAAGAATAAATAATCCGTAATATAATGATTCATCCTCAATATTTATTCGAAGCCTACCTAAAATTATAACAGGTTATGGGCCTAGGAACGTTTAGAAAGAAATATTTGTGGTGGATCATTGTAAAGTAAGTGAATAAAAACAAAACAAAACAAAAAAAACCGAAGTTTTCGGAGGTTAGAATTCAGCCGCGTGCAAAAGTATAAAAATAAACTAACCTGCAAAAATGGAGAGCGATCTAGTAAGAATCCCTAAACTAAAAGGAGTCGAAAATTGGGGACCTTGGAAATTCCAAGCAAAAGTATTATTAAAATCTCAAGAAGCATGGAGTGTGGTTGATGGAAGTTCACCAAAGCCACTACTTCCAGAAGGAGCAACTGATGCACAAATCACGCAATTTAACACAGCAATGACGAAATGGATGAAGTCAGATAACATGGCACAAAAAGTAATTGCAACAAATATAGGAGAACAATCAGTACTACACGTAATGAATTGTGACACAGCGAGACAAATGTGGGAAAAACTCTTATCGATCTACGAGCAAAAATCAGAGACGAGTGTGCATCTACTGCAACAACAATGGTATAACATAAAGAAGGACTCAGCGGACAATATGGCGACACATATATCTAAACTTGAGGATCTCAGTCATCGTTTGAAAATACTCGGTGAGCCAATATCTGAATCAATGATGATTACTAAAATCCTTATGACCTTACCTGCGACATACAGCCACTTCATAACAGCGTGAGAATCGACGTCGGAAAATCAGAGGACAATCGCCAACCTGACCTCAAGATTGATTATGGAAGAGACGCGCATGACGAGCCAAAATAAAGTTGAAAATACAGCATTAGTAGGTAAAAACACAAGAGGAAACTACAGAAAACCCAATGACAAAAATAAAAAGGAAGAAAAGCCGGGAGAATGCTTTATATGTAAGAAACCAGGTCATTGGAAAAGCGAGTGTTACTTTCGCAACAGAAACAACAAGTATAACCGAGAAAAAAAAAGACAAAGAAAAAGAAAAAGGAAAACCGCATGGAGATGCTATGATAAGTGAAACTCTAATGATATCACTGGACGATGACGTTCAAGGAAATTCCTGGTATCTTGACTCAGGAGCTAGCGAGCACATGACAAACCAACCAAACTATTTCATCAACTACAAGGAACTTGAAGAAGCCATACCAGTTAGAATGGGGGATGGAAAAGTCATTTATGCCCACGGGACTGGAGACATGAACATCCTTGCCTTTAATGAAACCGAATGGAAAGAAAGACATGTGTCTAGGGTATTGTACGTACCAGAAATAAAATTTAATCTGTTTTCAGTTGGAGCTGCAATGGATAAAGGTTTGCAGATGACTTCAGACAAAGAAAAATTGAGACTAACTAAGAACGGAGGTCAAATCGCAGTGGGAGTCAGAAAAGGAAAATTTTATGAAATGCAATTGAGTCTTCCACGATTTTTTTTTTATTTCATATTCCAGTAGTATGGGGAAAAATGATTAGGACGTATTTTTTCTTTTTTCGTTTAAACAAAAATTGCCGTTGATATAACAGATTGAAAACTACAACAATATGACGTCACCCATGTTAAGGTATATCTATTGTAACGTATTCGGCAATACCACCATGCCGAAGCACACCGACAACGAGACACACACAAGCATGCCGATCAGCAGGCGTCACGTGACACAACAATCGGTATATAAGAGGCCAAGCAACAGCGAACGAGCAGCGTTAGTTGAGCCAAAGCGGTCGGCACGTCTCACAAGTAATTATTATTTCGCCAGTCTGCCAAAGCGGCGACTGAGCAACTTAGAGTCACTTATATCAAAAATTATAGATTTTTTAGCCAAAGCGGCAGTAGAATCTAAACTCAAACTCAGCAAAACAATACTAAAGCAGTATTTAGACAAAAATCGAATCAATCAAAATATTAAATTGATAAAGAAAACTTCAAATCACTCAGAATCAATTTAAACGACTCAATTTGAATAAATCAACTTAAATAAATTTGAAATCAAAGAATAAAACGCTCAGGAAACGCTCATAGAATTAAGCTAGAATAAGTTATTCGGTAAGAATGGTAAGAAACCAAATTTATTGTAAAATAAGCAATTTTCATTGCCTTGATTAAAATAATCCACAATTTAAAATATAAAGAGTTGTGACCAGTTGGTCAACAAATCATAAAAGCTAGGAATCTGTTCTTTATTTTCCATTTTCCTTGCTTGCAACATTAACACTTCAATTCAGTAAAATCTTTCTTAGCTAAAAGGCAGCTTCGGTGAGTTTAACCTAGACAGCAACGGTATAGCTGTAATTGGTACCCGAGTCTGGAAGGTTAAACATATCCCAAGTCTGTAGCAGGCAGCTTCGGTGAGTTAGACTCTGGGCAGCTACGGTATAGCTATAATTGGTACCCTAGTCTGTTGAGTCTAGCATATCCCAAGTCTGTAGGGAGGCAGCTCTGGTAGAGTAAAATCTATCCGAGTCTGTATTAGGGTTTTATGGGTTTTTTCAACTTTCCCCAGGAGGAGCTCCAAAAATCACACCCGTGACAAAAAACTCACGCGGACTAGCATAATTTCACCAGCCTTCCGCTGGTGAAACATATGCAGTAAGTTACATTTGGCGCCCAACGTGGGGCTCCTCTAAATAAAATTAAATTCAATTGTTCATTTAAAGTAAATTCGAGTAGATTCATCATATAACTTAACTTCCTTTTCTTGCACCAAACAACATAACATTAAATTCATTGGGTTAAAATCATTTATTCAAAGAAATAAAAGAATATAGGAAAATGGAAGGTAAAGATCAGATTCCTGGTGAGGTAGGCAATAAAGATGTTGGCGGTCGACGTAGGGACACTGGTTTCCACGAAGGAGAACATTCAATCCTAACAGACACAAGTTTGCTCAGTCAATCAGATAGTCCTGGAGGAAATCCAGACGATCCGATAGCCAGAATAGCTGCATCCATCGAGAACCTGAGAAAGCAAAATGAAAAATTTGAAAAGAAAATAGATGAAAAGTTCAAGTCCATGGAGAGAACTATGCATAGTCTCCAGATATCTAACGTAGAGAGTCAAGTAATTTTTGAAAACAAACTAAGTAAGAAATTTGATGAACAGTTACAAGTAAATAAAAAGAAGATCGAGCAAATCGATACTAGGGTTCAGATAGTGTTAGACAAATGGGATACCGATCTAACGGAATGTAATAATAAGATTAGTGCTACAGAAAGATGCATTCGAAATGAGCATTTAGGAGATTTTGAGATGCTAAAAAGTAAAATAAAAGAGTCAGATCGGGTCACAAACGACAAACTAAAAGAACTAAATCATAGGCACGAGAGCCTTAGGATCGGAATAGAGGCCGACATAAGGAAATTAAAAACGAGAACAGTAGGACAAGTAGGTGAGCACCACGATTCCCTAAGATACGTGGCAAAACAGATAAAACTGCCAACATATTCAGGAAAAACATGGGAAAAACCCATGAATTACATAAGAGAACTCGAAGAGTATTTTACTTTCTTAGGTGCAGACGAAGAATTATGTTTAAGGTTAATAGGACAAAGTCTTACCAGCGATGCAAAAGACTGGTGGACTGCGCGTCGAGACGTCATTAGTGATTGGGATGCGTTTAAAACCAAATTCTTAGCACGTTTCTGGGGAGTAGAAATTCAAAGAGATATCAGAAAAGATCTTGAATTCGGGTATTATATGGCAGACTCAAAAATATCATGGTCAGAATATGCGAACCGAAAATTTGCGTCAGCAGCTTGTTTGCGTCCTCGTGTGGCAGAAGAAGAGATCGTCCGAAGCTTAATCGCACACTTCGATGAGCGCGTCGTGGAGGCAGCTCAGTGCCGTAACATCAGAGAAATTGATCCGCTATTAGCTTTTTTAGATGAAATGCAGTTAGGTAGCCGATCAAATGCACCAAGGAACATAGGTAACCAACCGTTTACGAATAGACAAGGTCCATCGGGAAATCGAGTGTTCGAGGATAGAATGAAACAGGTGTCATGGCGTGCAAATAATAATAATCCAAAGCCATTCACAAGTCGCGACCAAATCGATAAGGCTGATCCAGCAGAAATTAAAAGGCGTACTGGACAAAACGAACATGTCCAAACCAAGCCTGAACATTGGACAAATAGTCGAGTCCAATGTCTCAACGAATTAAAAACAGAAGACACAAGTCTAGAAGCGCCGAACGACGAGTCACATTCGGAAAACTAGATGGCGCTGTGTCGATATCGATAAATCCAATACCGACACAGCGTAATCTGTTTCTATGCGCGGCTAAAATTGAAAAACAAGAAATAGATGATAACTTATTCGAGGATCCGTCCGAATATCTGTTGCAAGAGGAAGATCAACCAGAAAAAAGTTATAGACAATGTCCAGAAATTTATTTAACAATTGAAGAAATTAAAGTTAAAGCTCTAATTGACACCGGAAGTCAAGTCACATGCATTTCGCAAGATTGGTACGACAGGAATAAAGATTCATTATCAAGATGTGAGAGATTACCGGTAGTCAACTTTCAAATTTCAGGAGTTACAACGGGAAAACCTATCAAAGTAAAAGAACAAATATTAGCTACAATCAAAGTAAAAAATTCAATTGATCAAGTAAATTTATTAATCATCAAAGGTCTAAAAAGGGACATGATAATCGGTATTGACACTCTGCACAGATGGAAAGCTGATATCGACTTACGAACTGAAAGATTGCGAATCGAGACATTTCCTGGTCATAGTTCAATAGCTATCGAAAAATCTGAGTGCATAACGGGTAGTGAAGATTCGGGAATCCAATTACCAAAAAACGTAACAGTCAACCAGATCATAGACGAAACAAATTACAATTTGACCAGTGATGAAGTTGATGAGAAACTCGCTGAATGTCAGGTTTTGAGTGAAAATGAATTAAAGACCTTTTCAGACTTAATAAACGAATATAACGATGTGTTTAGCAAATTACCAGGTCGAGTCACAGTGTACGAACATAAAATCAAGATCTACGAGGATAAACCATTCGTTAGAAGATCCTATCCCGTCCCGATTGTTCACAGAGAAAAGGTCAATCTGGAAATTGAAAAAATGTTAAAACTTGGAATTATAGAACGATCATTTAGCGAATATGTTAATCCGCTTGTAGTAGTGGCTAAAAAGTCTGGAGAAATCCGTCTGGTATTAGATGCTAGATTCATAAATAAACTCATAATACCTGATCATGATTGCGCTCAATCGACTGAGGTCTTATTTCAGCGATGCGGCAACAACTCGTATATGTCAAGTCTTGATCTGACGGCTAGTTTTTGGCAGGTACCACTACATCCAGAATCCCGAAAATTCACAGCCTTTATGCATGAAGGAAAAACATATCATTTCACGGTGACGCCGTACGGTTTAAATACAAGTTTAGCCAGCTTGATTAGAACATTAGATTTAGTTTTAAAACATACTGAATCGTTCACAATTAATTTTGTGGATGATATTCTCTGCTGTTCTGACTCCGTGCAATCCCATTTGGCCCACTTACGGATATTGTTTAATACCTTCAGGAAATATAATATGACGATCAATTTTAAAAAATCAAAATTCTTTAGAGAAGAAGTAGATTTTTTAGGGCATAAGATTACAAAGACAGGAATTCGACCTCAGCCTGAAAAGATAGAAGCCATCAAAAAATTCCCAACACCTAGGAACGCCAAGCAGTTAAAAGGGTTTTTAGGCCTAACTAACTATTATAGCAAATTTACCAGATCATACTCTGATGCGACATTCCCTTTATTAGCATTAATCCGAAAAGACGCCAAGTGGGATTGGACGGAGGAAATGAACAGACAGTTTAATTTTGTCAAAGACGTTTTTTGCGAAAAAATGATCCTACATCACCCCAATCCAAAGAAGCGCTACTTCTTGCAATGTGATGCTAGTAATTACGCAGTCGGGGCAGTATTATTCCAACTTTCGGAAAATAGAGAAGAACAAATAGTGGGGTTTGCCAGTAGAACCATGAAGGGGGCAGAACTCAATTACTTTACCACTGAAAAAGAGTTACTGGCAATAGTATTTGCACTCGGAAAATTCAGATCCTTTATTATCGGAGCTCAGCTCACTATACGCACAGACCATAAGGCACTAACGTTTTTGTTCTCATGCAAATTAATAAGTTCACGATTAGCGAGATGGGCCTTGTTTATTCAAGCGTACACTTTCGAGATTGAACACATAAAAGGTACTGAAAATATAGTAGCTGACATTCTCAGTAGGCACCCACCTGAAACAAAGGAAAATCAGGAATCAAAGCTTATGCAGTTTAGTATGGCACCCTTAGCTAAAGAGATAGATAAAGAGCTAGCGGAAAATTTAAAGTTCTTTCGGAAATATCAATATCAAGACATTGAAATAACAGAGTTAGTACAACCAGAAAGCCTAGCAAGAAATAAAAGTTTAATTATAGAAAATGATATACTGTACCACAAAAGTCCAGGGGGCGGTCTTCAAGCATATATACCAGAACAGTTGTTAAAAAGGTTAATTGAGGAATGTCACGAAGCTTACGGCCACGTCGGCTCATCGAAGTGTTACCGATTGCTTAAGGAGGATTTCTATTATCCTAAATTGGCGAAAAGAATACGGCAAATTATTGCGACGTGTGATAAGTGCCAGCGTTGTAAAGTACCGAATCGCTACTGTTACGCTGCGATGCAAAATATAATACCTGAAGGAGTAGGTGATCTTCTATCCATTGATTTTTTGGGACCTTTACCATCAAGCAAAGGCAATTACAAATGGATTTTAGTAGCGTTAGATGCATTTAGCAAATATGTAAAGCTTTACCCACTAAAGGCGGCAAACGCGCAGTCCACCATCAACTGCATCTTTAGGGATTATATACCGGAACTGGGAAAACCAACGCGAATCCAATGCGATCATGGCACCCAGTTTACTTCGTCTCTCTGGATAAACAAGCTAAAAGAGGAAGGCATATCATTAATATTTTCATCAATCAGGCACCCACAAGGCAACATCGTAGAGCGGGTAAACAGAGAAATTGGAAGATTCTTTCGTACGTTTCTAACAGAAAAACACACGCAATGGATAAATTGGATCCGCATTATCGAGACTTGCATAAACGAGGTGTGCCATGATGGCATTGGATTCGCGCCGTGCGAAATCCAATTAAAAACCAGGCCTACCAGGTTTTGGGAAAAATGGATAAACACAAAAATAACGGATATACCGTATGACTTAAAGCTATGTTTAGTAGATAAAAACATTAGAAAAAACGGCAAGATTAGGGCCGATAGGTTTAATTCAACACACAAATTATCTAAATTTAAATTAGGAGATAAGGTACTTGTAAGAGCGTTAAATGTTTCTGATAGCGTAAATAAAAAGATGGCTAAATTCTTTGCACTTTATGAAGGGCCGTACATAATAAAAAAACAAATAGGCGAGGCAACATATGTGTTAGAAAACATAGAATCAGGTCTAGAAAGAGGCCGCTTTCATGTTAGCATGTTCAAACTATATCTAGAGCCAGAGTAATTTCAAAATATGTCAGTTAATATTAAGAGCAAAATAAAATTCATAATAAATCAGAACGCGAAGAAGAACGATAATCCGTGCCACATGAGCAGTCAACAATAGGGACCGATACTATATAAACCGTGGCAAATTTCAAAATCAAACTCAGTCAGGCGAAATGGATTTCCAAAGTTACGGATATACCAGTGTGCAGGATAAGGGAGTGCAGGCAACGAGCCAAGACATAGAAAACCGGGATGCAAATAATAATCTATTTAAAACAATTAACGGTTCCGGAAAATTTACCAGCGGAAAAGGGAAATTTGCGGCAGGAAAATCGTCACAGACAAAACAATTAAAAGAAAAGAAGAAGGAACGACGCATCGAAGAGAAGCCTAAGCAAAACCCCTGGAAGCTAACAGAAATCGAGATACCGGAAAGGACACCAGAAGAAATAGCCGAGCATAAATATAAGATGAATTGTTTGAAAGTTTTTGGAACTTTGGACCTACCCTCCTCATCGGACGAAGAAGACAAAAAAAACGAGACACCGAAAATGGAAACAAAAAAAAGGAAGATGATCACGATAAAGATTTCCATACCAAAGGAAAGAATAAAGTGGGAACCGACGAAGAAAACAAGTAACGAACAAAACGAAGCAGACGAGGAAGACGAGCTACTCCGAACACCCGAACAAACGCAGAACAACACAGTGGAGGAAATGGACGAAGATCTAGGATGCACCTTGCATATTCCATCACCAAACTCTGAAACTGAATCAGACAGGTTCAACATACCAGAAATGGACATCGAAAACATCGCAGCAGACATGATAATAGACCTGCCGATACCAGTGTTATTAGACGAGGACGGACTACCGGACTACATGGCGGAGTTCGATATGTATGACCCGCTCGGTTTGAGGAAGGAGTATACAATACGTGGACTAGACGAATAAATTCACGGACTTAACAAACTACACTGATTAAATAAATAAATAACCCGGACGTAACCACACAAAAAAGAAAAAACATCAGAGCACGTTACAAGAACATAAGTTTTCATCACCTACCTGCCGTACGATGCAACATCAGACGAACATCAGCTGACGAAAAAGGGGGCAATGTAACGTATTCGGCAATACCACCATGCCGAAGCACACCGACAACGAGACACACACAAGCATGCCGATCAGCAGGCGTCACGTGACACAACAATCGGTATATAAGAGGCCAAGCAACAGCGAACGAGCAGCGTTAGTTGAGCCAAAGCGGTCGGCACGTCTCACAAGTAATTATTATTTCGCCAGTCTGCCAAAGCGGCGACTGAGCAACTTAGAGTCACTTATATCAAAAATTATAGATCTTTTAGCCAAAGCGGCAGTAGAATCTAAACTCAAACTCAGCAAAACAATACTAAAGCAGTATTTAGACAAAAATCGAATCAATCAAAATATTAAATTGATAAAGAAAACTTCAAATCACTCAGAATCAATTTAAACGACTCAATTTGAATAAATCAACTTAAATAAATTCGAAATCAAAGAATAAAACGCTCAGGAAACGCTCATAGAATTAAGCTAGAATAAGTTATTCGGTAAGAATGGTAAGAAACCAAATTTATTGTAAAATAAGCAATTTTCATTGCCTTGATTAAAATAATCCACAATTTAAAATATAAAGAGTTGTGACCAGTTGGTCAACAAATCATAAAAGCTAGGAATCTGTTCTTTATTTTCCATTTTCCTTGCTTGCAACATTAACACTTCAATTCAGTAAAATCTTTCTTAGCTAAAAGGCAGCTTCGGTGAGTTTAACCTAGACAGCAACGGTATAGCTGTAATTGGTACCCGAGTCTGGAAGGTTAAACATATCCCAAGTCTGTAGCAGGCAGCTTCGGTGAGTTAGACTCTGGGCAGCTACGGTATAGCTATAATTGGTACCCTAGTCTGTTGAGTCTAGCATATCCCAAGTCTGTAGGAAGGCAGCTCTGGTAGAGTAAAATCTATCCGAGTCTGTATTAGGGTTTTATGGGTTTTTTCAACTTTCCCCAGGAGGAGCTCCAAAAATCACACCCGTGACAAAAAACTCACGCGGACTAGCATAATTTCACCAGCCTTCCGCTGGTGAAACATATGCAGTAAGTTACACTATATATATCAAAATCAGTGAACTTCAATTGCTTATAACATTCGCAATTTTCATCGGAAAAAAAAAAAAAAATGATCCCACTATTTTGAGTTATTTTCTACTTGATGCGCCCCAAAAAGTGAAACAAATTTTTTTTCTGGAAAACCCAATTCAAAGTAATATCCCCTGAAATAAATAACATCGCAGCTATAAGTTCAGTAAAAGTATGGCACGAAAGGTTAGCCCATCAAAACCTACAGCAAGTCAAGAAGGTACTAAATAATAAGGAAATAGAATATAAAACAGAGGAATTCTTCTGTGATGCTTGTGCATTGGGGAAGATGCATAGATCACCGTTCCCGAAGAGTACTACTGAAACTAAAGAAATAGGAGAAATAATACACGCAGACGTATGCGGACCCATGCAGCAGCAGTCGATCAACGGATCAGAGTATTTTCTGCTATTAATAGACGACTACTCACATTTCAGAACCCTATACTTTATGAAACACAAATCAGAAGTTAAAATGCACTTGGAAGATTTTATCAAGAAAAACGAGAAACACATTAAGAATGGAATAAAATCGCTACGAACGGATAATGGATTGGAATTCATAAACGAAGCAGTGAACCAACTAACACATGAACATGGGATAAGTCATCAAAGAACAGTATTCTACACTCCAGAACAAAATGGATCAGCGGAAAGAGAAAACCGAACTATCGTTGAAGCAGCAAGAACAATGTTGTACGCAAAAGGCTTGGATATCAAACTATGGGCAGAGGCTGTCAACACAGCAGCAGATACCCTGAACCACAGCGGGACAAGCACTCAGAAGGACAAATCACCGTATGAGCTATGGTTTGACAAGGAGCCTGACGTAAGTAGATTGAAAGTATTTGGTACAGAAGTATTTACTCACATCCCGAAACAAAAAAGGCAAAAATGGGATCCAAAAGCCAGAAAAGGAATCTTTGTTGGATCCCGGGTAACAATTCGAAGTGGCAGCCATACGGCCGCTCTATGGCCAACCGACCTGCCAATGTGGCCGCCATGTGGGTTTTATCATGGCTAGTACCTGGTTAGTACCTGGCAACGACGAACAAACTATGTGGCTCCTTCATGGCAGCTAGCTGGTTAGACAGCATAGCTCACTTATGGTTACGACCTGGCGGCGACATGGCGGCGCTTTCTCGCTGCCATGTAGAGGCCAACTAGCTGCCGGGTAACAATCCAACGTGGCAACCATACGGCCGCCATATGGCCAATCCACCTAGCCTATCGGTTTTACATTGGCTTTTACCTGGCAACGACGACCAAACTATGTCGCTCCTTGATGGCAACTAGGTCGATAAACAATATAGATAATTTATGGTTTTGACCCGGCAGCGACATGGAAGCGCTTACTCGTTGCCATGTAGGGGCCTACTAGTTGCCAGTAAATTTGATACCTATCTGAAACGTGAAAGCCATGAAGTAACCATGAAATTTCCCCAGCTAGCTGTCATGTTGCAGCCACCCTAATTTTAAACGAACGCCGCTACTTGGGTTCTATTCTCCCTCAAGTATATGTATTTCATTCACACAGTACTCATTCCAGAAGAACTGTTGTGAAATATACTACCGCGAAGGTGGTATGAGTCGCTTGACTCGTAGATTAATTATGATTGTGGTCGGCTGGCAATGGGTAGGTGTAGTCAAGCCAACATTACTTTACTTGCGAGCGTTGCCGCTCATCTATCGGCAAGGCAAGGTACTAAGGTGGGTGGCAACGCAACGTATGGACCAGGTAAGTGCCAGACTACCTTAAGACATGGCCGTGTCAGCTTGCCCCACGTAAAAGCTATATGGCATCGCGACGTGGCGGCCAGGTCAATGCTGGGTAGAGACAAGACATGGCAGTGCCAGCTTGGCCCACATAAAACCAAGGTCGTGGTGCAAGGTGGCGGCAGGTTCAATTCTAGGTAGCAAGTGTACATTGGATACATAGTCAAAAGCTATATTAACTAGCCTTGTAGCTGCCAGGATGGCGCAACATTGGTAGCCTAGCTGAATTAGCCTTACTATCGCCATGTGGAAAGGCCATGTTGAAACCATATAGCCGCCGCATGGTTATCGAACATTGACCTGCTATGTGGCTGGCTGACAGCATTGCCGTACTAATGCCACATGGCATTAATGTGGCTTGTGGGCTGGCCATGTAAATTGTTACCCGGGATATGATAAACAGTCAAAAGCCTTTAGAGTCTATTATGAAGAAGAAAACGAGGTTAACACTGTAAGAGATATTATTTTCAAAAATGAAATTAATATCGAAAAAGAAAACAAGAACAAAGCTGAAACAAAAGAAAACAGAGATAATAATTATCAAGAGACTCGGTAGAGTCTCGCGCCAAGTACATTAAAAAAAAAAAAAAAAATTCAAGCGCGAGACTCAACGAGTCTATATACCCGAGAGGCAACTACCCTAACCTATACCGCGAATTAGTATCTTCGTTTTCTTTCACCTCAGAATATACACGAATTGAAACTAATTTTATCCAAGATGTGGGCATGAAAAGCTTTCATTTGAGCCCTAAATCGATTAAATCGGTGTCCGGAGTGCTGAGATATAATTAATTACAGATTCTGATACCTCGTTTCTTCGTACAATGTTTCTCTTTAGTCTTCTTCAGACCAAGATTCTGCCAACTCAAACCATTCCCATGAAATCACATTTCGTCGCTAAACGCAGGACGTATGTTCTACGCTTAGACACAGAACATACGTCCTTACGGATCTGGGAACAGACATAGAAGGGAAACTCCACACAAAAATTCAGACCAAGATTCATCCCATTAAAACCATTCCCATGAAATCACATCGCGTCGCTAAACGCAGGGCGTATGTCCTATGCTCATACACAGAACATACGTCCTTACGCATCTGGGAACATGACATAGAAGGGATAAATCCACACAAAAGTTGTATAGAGTGGCGTGAGTACGATAGTCACGACGTAGTCGGCGCTAGTATCGCAGACAAAAATCGTCTGCAACACTAGCAGACGCGTGTTGTCATTTCATATTTTTAAATCCAAATGAAGGAAATAAAAGAAAGTACGAGCAATGATTAATATAAAATTTGACGATACAAAAACTAGTGAATACCCACTAAAAGCACCGCAGGTACGAAAACCTTACGCCAAGTACATTAATGTGATAGTCACCAACAAAAATGTTTCGATAGGTTAATCTTGAATCCTACGATATTGATCTTTTGAGGTTATTTATGAATGCAATTATTGGAGGAAACGGTTTTTTGGGGATTTAATTATTTAGCAAGTTACCGCCTGAGGAAGTCTGACGATAGAAAATCAAGAGCAAATGTTGAAGTCGAAAAATATCAGGATATCATGATTTGATATAAGGAACGGCAAGGAGCCAGACCAATAAAGCCGAGTTCAAGCGTTGGCTTGCAGCGTATTCCACTTCAAGCTCTATGTTACGCTCATCTCCGAAGGCCCGTCTGCTCAGACTCAAATTGTGAGTCGACGTTATACGTAGGACTCCGACGAGTTTTATGATCTATATCCTCTAGTCAAAACGAGACTGTAAGTCGCTTTGTGTGTTGGACTCCGATTTGCTAGGTGCGTGACGGTGGCGCCACCAGAAGTATGAACTAAAGGACGCTATTTACTCAGTACACTTATGGGACTTAACGATAATAAATTTTTTATTGTTAAAATAAAAAATATTTAAAATGTGAAAAAATTCTCAGTGACAAATATAATTAGTTGCTGATTTATATATACCGGAGTACAACAAAAAATGTAAGTATAATAAATAAACAAATAATTTAAAACTGTGAAGAGGTTAAGTAAAGTCAATTTAAAGCATAACAGAGACCAAAAATTAATAAAAAGCAAGGAATAAAATACTATATCTCGAAGATATTGTAAAATATTTATTTGAATATTAATTTTTAATTTATTTTTATAAGAAAAAATGGAGGTCATCATCAAAACTGGGTTTCAAGCAATAAGTCATCAAATTAAGTTTCAACCAAACACTGTAATCAAAGGTAAAAAATTAGCTGATGCAGAGCATGTACGTGATGTTGAGGAGCATCGAAAAAATAACCAGAGTTATTTGATTAAATGCAGAGTAATTAGACAAACCAGCGTCCATAAGACACCTTACAAAACTTCATTGAAAGTAAGTAAAAGTTGTTCAGATGTATGTACTATCAATTAAAAATATTGAATTAACGAAAATTTAATTTTTCTATCTTTTTTTATAGATAAATGCTGCTCGATGTGTTACTGATACCTATTGTAATTGTGTTTACAATCAAAGCACAATATGTAAACACATCGCAGCCCTAATTTTTTTTATTAATCATGAAGATAGTGCTTCAAAGACGAGTAAAGAACAGGTATGGGGGAAACCAAGTCCTCGACAGTTTGCTAAGAAAAAGTATTCTAAGGGGGCATATTTTGAAGCTATGGTTCCCCATAAATACACTCAACTACATCAACCTCAGGAAGTTCAAATCTCTGAATTATTATCAGACTCTCCGTTGAAAAAAATTTTAGTCGCACAATCATCTAAAACAAATATTCATACAGTAAAAAATGTTATAGATTCTTTATTAACACAAGTTGAAATGAATTTCGAAAAAAAAACTTGCGCAGAGTGTGTTAATAATTTTCTAATTTTTGCGAAAGAGCATGATATTTATACTAAGCTATTTCAGCTAGAGTTAAATATTGAAGATTTTTTTAATCAGAATTTGAGACTGTCTGAAAAAGAGATTATTAAATTGTGCTGTGATACACTAAAACAATCTTCAAGTTGTGAGTGGTACAAAGCAAGAAGATTGAGAATTTCGGCGAGTACTAATGTCCATAGTATAAAAACTTTATCTCGGAAGCCAGTCGAAAAACTAGTTGGAGAAATGTTATATCCTGATAAGATAGGTTATTATTGGAGGTAGGAAAGGGGCTGGAGGGAGGGGGGGCCACCCGCCCACCCACTTCCCCCCCCTTCCTCCAGGGGGTTATTTGGACTAAGTCCACTGCTCGAGTTTAAATTCATCTCGACGTTTCGGGCGCTGAAATCTGCTCCCGTCCTCAGGATGGTAGTCTGACGACTTCCCATGGCAGAGTGGGATAGATTGATAAGATAGATTGTGCTTCAACGAGATATGGTTTAAGAGAAGAAGGAAATGCAAGAAACAAATATGAGGAGGTGACACATTGTGTTGGAAAGGCGACAAATAAACGTAGTCCTTCTGTTGGAAAAGAATATGGGTTTTTTATTATTGGGCACAGCCTTTTACTTAACTATTACATTTTTCGCTTAGAAATACGTAACACCGCTCTCGCTGCTAAGGTGTCAGCTTAACTAACTCTGCGCTTGAGCGTTATACTCGGGTAATAGATGGATTTGTTTACATTACCGGAATCTATAGCCCGATTGTATTGTGGCTCAATACCTTCGTATTCTCAACACATTGTATGGTGAAATCCGTAGGAGTAATTGTTAGTGCATTTCAGCCGTCGCTATGTGCTAGTCTTGATGGTGTAGTAATTGAAGACGGCTGCATTTCGAAAATCGTCGAATTTAAATGTCCCAGCTCTTGCGAAAACAAGCCAGTCATGAATTTCGCAGATAATTCATGCAACGTTAAATATTTGCAATTTGATGGTGATGATTTAGTACTGAAAAAAAGTCAATCTTATTTTACACAAATTCAAGTCCAGATGTATGTGACTGGAATGACAGTCTGTGATTTATTTGTGTATTCGCCTGTGGAAAATGGTAGCTGTTTAATTGAAGTTCACCGAGATGAAGATTTTTTAAAAACTGTTATTTTAAAAAGTGAAAATTTTTATTTCCAAAATTATTTACCAGCGTTATATTTGCAGTGGATTGCTGAAGACGAAAAACAGAATGAAAATAATATTGAAAATGAATGTAATGGCGCTGATATTAGTAGTGAAGACGACAGTGATATAATACTCCCAAAGAGATGTTTTACAGGAAAAGACATCAATAATATAGCTTAGAAAAAAATTGTTTCCTATTAATAATTTTAATGTTGATTCGTAATAAGTAAAAAAAAGTTTAAATGTTTGTTACAAAAATGTGCATTAAGTATTTTTACTAATTATTATTAAGTGTATTATCTTACGTAAATGTCATGTAATGGTATTGTTAATGTTAAAAACAGTTTATATAATCTATTAAAAAATTTAACTTTATTTTAACAAATACTCACTCTGGATAAGTAAAAAAAAATAAAACTAAGTATAATTCTCATGAATCGTATTACTTTATATGAAATTTTAAAACACATATATACAATTTATGAAGTATTAAAATAAAAAATAATTTTATTCTCCATCAGCACTGTGTTTTTTGTCTGCAATTATTGGAGGTTGTAAATTGACCAAAACACAACAAATGTGCATAATGTCGTCGACGCAATTGAGTAAATTTTCTGGAATTTTATTCAGTATTTGATAAGTTCTTAGTCGTTGCATAATTCTTTCCACATGGATTCTAACTCTTGCTACACTGTATGTTTGTTGTGTTTCTTCTTTAGTAAATTCTTTTTTTTTCTCTAAAAACGGTGGCATAATCATTTGCACTTTCTTACCACTAGTATCCATAACCGTTTTAATTTCCGGGAAACCTTTATCAGCTAAAACAATGTCACCATCTTCTAATAAATCAACCAATCCTGACTCTATTGTTAATTGAGAATCTGATTTTCGTCCTCCAGCTACTTTTGATTTTAAACAAATGAAACCTCCAGGAGTAATGCCTATTAGAACTTTGGCGGTGAAGTTTTTTTTATATTGAGAGTATGTAAATACACGATTATCAACAGTTGAAGGAATTTCTATCCTGAATTCTGTGCAATCAATTATTACTCTGGTGTTATTGTATTCAGGACGAAAACAATCAGGCATAGTTTCTTGCACAGCGTCAACATCTGGCCAAAATACCAAATTTCTTGTTGCACCAGCCAAATGTTGTAAAGTCTCATAAAAAATTCTCGAAATTGTTGTTCTGTGAACGCTGAACAATACACCAAGGGCTGAAAATGTTAACCCTGTTTTCATTTTCATTAAAAATATAAACAGTCTATCTTTTTTAGACACGATGTACTTTTGAGGCATTGACATTCTTTTCAATAAAAATTCAAAATTTTCAAATGTTACACCTGCCAGATCTATAATTTCTTGCTTTTTTGTTAAAGATACAAATCCTGAAAAATATTTATTGTCCACTTGAGTTTCTTCATCCGCAAACTCCTTTTGGGGAGTACCACATCCTTTATCCACAAACTTTTTTGTGCAAATATTAATGTTTCTCGGTCTGTTATCTTCGACGATTTCAGTTTGAGTTTCTGCGTGACATATTTCATCTTTGACAAATCGATTGCAAATAAATGTTTGCGAGTTGACATTTGAATCGGAGTAAAAATTAACTTGACACTCTTGATCCATCTTCTGTTCAGTAACCATAGCTTGAGGATTTGCAGTGATCTCTTCAATAGATTCAAAAATAGTTAAGTCAGAATTTATTGCTGATAGTGATGTTTTTTTTAATCGACGGTTCATTACACGCTCGAATCTAAAAAAATCAAATCATAATTAACTTTATGTCAATGAATATTCATATTATTTTTATGCACATTTTTTTACCTATTCGTAGCAGAGGATTCATTAATTTTACGAGACTTGTAGATTGAAGGAAATATAGTTGAAGCGTAACTCGGACTTGACTCTGCTTCTGATTTTTTGCCTCCTATGAAATGATCGCTACAAATATAATCATGTGGCTTAGGAATCCACGGTGATCCATCGACACTACAAAATAAAATTAAATACTGTAAATAAATATTTTAGAATCAAACGCACACGAGAAATTACAAATAAAAGTATTAAAATTTTTTTTTTGTTCGACAACTTCGATAAATATTAAAAATTAAATAATTCAATTTTTCTATTATCAATTTAAATAAAATATTAGCGTGTACACAAAATTACCAAATTTATCGATTTGTCTTAAAATATTATTCTCTGTTAATTAATTAATACTGAAATTAAGGTTATGGCACTACTCACTTGCACCTTCTTACTGCAACTATCCACTTTTGTCTTTGATTTATTTTCCATTTCGCATTTGGAAATTTATAAAACTTGCATTCACTTTTTCTACTGGTATTTTTGCAATCAACAACACAGCAACTACGGTTACTCATTTTATTCAAATATTATTAAATAAAATAAATTTAAACTATTCACGTGTATTTATATGATAGAATTTTATAAACAGCGTCCTTTATTGTCTATTTTAACCGCTGCGGGCGCTGGTGTCGATTTGGCCCTCCCTACCATGACTTCGCTCCCAGCGAATAGGCTTTATTCTACACTCCACGTCAACGTAGTGTCTTGACCTTCGGTGGAGATAATTTTCAATCCATGTTTTACAAACAGCTTAGATTCTTCGTTCAGAGCGATCTCAAAGTCTGTATAAATATCTATGATTACATGTAAATTAATCGTACAAACTATATATTCATAATTTACTGTCAAATTTCAATACATAAATTTGTTAGATTTTGGTATGCAACCTGTGTCTGTATGTTCAAGTCTCTTAAGCTTTCTTCAAATTCAAATTGAATGAAAATACTTATTCGCTATGAAAGAAATGATCGATCGACGCCCTCTTTGTCAGATGATAGAGATTCTCATCTATATTTCTTCATTCGTTTTAGACTCGGCGTAATTTCATTTATGAATGTAATTATTGGAGAACAACCTTTTTTATGGATTGTTCAATTTTGTAGCGGGTCATCGTTTCAGAAGAGAGGATGATGAGAGAAAACGCTGAAGTTGCAAGACATCGGGATAGTGTGATTTGATACAAGAAATGGGTAGAGTCAAACGAATAGAGCAGAATGCAATTGTTTGACTTCAGAAACTTCCATTTTATGCTCTACGCTAGTCTTGCATCAATAGGCTCGATTCTATATATTTCGATACCTTCGGTTCAGACCCGAAGTTGAAGTTGACGTTATGAGTACAGGACGCGTACATGTTCTTTTTGCAGAGGACCTAGCTGCATAAAAAAAAAAAAAAAAAAACTACCTAAGAATTGCAATACATCTAATATTTATATATGTTTAATCATGAGCTGCAACTATAATCCTGCGTGCAAGTAACTCCGCCATTGCCGGTCCCAAGCCCAGATGAGACAGGAGGAGGGCTGCGCGCAGGGTTACACGTTGCAGGCATATAGAATTATACCGGATTCTAACGAAACAATTCTTAGAACTTAATGAAAGAACACATGTTACGTCTGTCCACAGAAATTTAAGGCTTACAGAAAAGTATGAGCATACGTATATATTATAACATTATTTTCATTCATTTGAAATTATATTACCACATTCAACATTGCTGCTTTTTGAGGGATTCGGATGATATGAAATGCATCACCGTACATGCATTGAGATGTTCATAGGAACAATTGGCAGAATGCTGACAACTAAGCAAGCCTCGCAAGCGAGGATATAGGAAAACCCAATCGAGCGAGCGTATCGAGCGAGCACAATCATTAGGTAGTCAAGCAAAATTGTACAAAAAGTGGTGATATCAACCCCAAAAAGCACCCCTGGTGCAAAAACTTTTCGCCAAGTACATTAATGTGGTCACTACCCCCAAAAAAATTCACCAACAAAAATTCTTCTTCGACAAAAGTGGTACTATAGAAATGTCTACTTACAAAAGGATTGAAATCAGATACAATTGCCAAGTACATGTCTTCTGTATAACAGAAGTTTACAACAGAAGAACAGAAAACTGAATAGTCTTGTATCGTTCACTCGCTACGCTCGCTCACTCGATCGGCTCTTGATAATAACAGGGAAAAAATCAGGAAAAAAAATTTAGGAAGTGGTACTTGGCGGGCCTTTATAGCAATATGTATCGAACAAATGATACATAGACCTAAGTAAATACTCTTGTACTTACTCATAAATGGCCCGCAAGTACCACGTACTAAATTTTTTTTCCTGATTTTTTCCCTGTTATTATCAAGAGCCGATCGAGTGAGCGAGCGTAGCGAGTGAACGATACAAGACTATTCAGTTTTCTGTTCTTCTGTTGTAAACTTCTGTTATACAGAAGACATGTACTTGGCAATTGTATCTGATTTCAATCCTTTTGTAAGTAGACATTTCTATAGTACCACTTTTGTCGAAGAAGAATTTTTGTTGGTGAATTTTTTTGGGGGTAGTGACCACATTAATGTACTTGGCGAAAAGTTTTTGCACTAGGAGTGCTTTTTGGGGTTTTATAATATAACCATAGAAGATAACAACACCGTACCTGAACCTGAAAGAGTGATTCCTAGATTGGAGGAACCTGAACTTGAGCCGGAGAAAGACTTCGACAATCAAAATGAAGCTCGTCAGAGAAACGAAGAAGCTGTCAGAGCTGAAGTGGATGACGAACAACCGATCTTTGAAGAAGAACAAGGAAACGCACGAAGACTGAGGAACAGAGAAGACATAAAAAGACCGGAGAGGTTTGCTGATTATGAAATAGATGTAGATTCATTATTTCTTGCAGACAGTATGGAACCACAAGACTATCAAGAAGCAATCAAATGCAATGAGACTGAAAAATGGACGGCTGCAATGGAAGATGAGATCCGATCACTCCACAAAAACCAGACTTGGGAGCTGGTAGACGCTCCAAAGAATCAGACTTTAATAGATAGTCGTTGGCTCTACAAAATAAAAAGACAACCAGATAAAAAAGAAGACAGATATAAAGCCAGACTAGTAGCTAGAGGCTTCAACCAAAAAGCTGGGACTGATTACAAGGAAACCGTCAGCCCCGTAGTGAGATTTGACTCAATCAGAGCAATCTTGGCAATCGCAGCAGCAAACAAATTAAAAATGACCCAATTTGATATAAAAACGGCATTTCTCTACGGAGATCTACAGGAAACCATACACATGAAACAACCCACAAGATATGACGACAGAACCAACCGTGTGTGCAAGTTGAAACGAAGCTTATACGGACTAAAACAATCATCGAGATGTTGGAAGAAGAAATTCAAAGATTTACTAAGGTCCTTCAATCTCAAGCCCACGGATGCAGACGAATGTGTATTTGTAAGTACAGACAAAAACAAAACACTGATTTTAGCCATATACATTGATGACGGGCTAGTCGTTGCAGATAAACCTGAGACAGCGGAAAAGCTGATTAAAAATCTCCAAAAACAATTTGAAATAAAGCACGGGGAAGTAAGCACATTCCTAGGATCGCATATACAGCAGCAAACAGATGGATCAATCTTCTTACACCAAAGTGCATACGCGGAAAGAATATTAGAAAAATTCAGGATGGAAAATGCAAATGCTGTGGCAATACCAGCAGACAAACATCATGAAATGTATGCAGCTTTACACGAGGCAGAGGAGCAAGAGAATACAAACGCACCGTATCGAGAAGCAATCGGAACAAGACCGGATATAATATTCGCAGTGAACAGTGCTAGTCAGCACATGGAAAAACCAAAGAAGCTACACTGGCAAGCAGTAAAAAGGATATTCAAATACATAAAAGGAACTAAAAATTTTGGACTATTCTATGGAAGTAGAAGCCAATTGAACTTGTCAGGATTTAGCGATGCGGATTATGCTGGCGACAAAGAAACCAGAAGATCGACAACCGGATACATATTCAGACTAGGATCAGGGGCAATCAGCTGGAACTCTCAAAAACAAAAGGTAGTAGCCTTATCGACTATGGAAGCGGAGTATTTAGCAGCTGGGCAGACCGCTCAGGAAATGATATGGATGAAACGGTTGATTCAAGAGCTTTTAAACACAAGAATAGAAGACGACACAATATTTATAGACAATCAAAGCTCGATAAAACTGATAAAAAACCAGGAGTTCCACAAAAGGACTAAACATATAGACGTGAGATTTCACTTCATAAGAGAGAACTATAGAGCAGGAGAATTTGACATCAAATACATACCAACAGCAGAACAAGAGGCAGACCTGCTGACGAAGCCCTTACCTAGGGAGACATTCCAAAGAAACAGGAAACTGTTGAAAATTCAGGAATACAATTGGGAACGGACCTGTAGGCGGGGCCTAGAAAAAATGGCTACGTTTTGTGTGCACTCTTGATATATGTACACAAATGTTATGATTGTGTGGGTCACAAACACTTTTACAAATACAATGGAAAGTGCACACTAAAAGTAGTAACGTTTTTTGACACCAGATGTCGTGACCAGAGTGGTCAGTTCTCAATAGGGAAAAATGAAGAAGCAAAATCAAAGTGGGAGTGTTAGAAGTATGACTAACTAATATAGGTAGATTTAGCTATAAGCGACAACACACCGACTCACAATTATCTTATATACTGTAACGTGGCAACGTTGAGACCTCCGCCGAACCGGCCTACGGTCGTGCTTGAAGTCCGGCCGCACGACTCAAATTCTGCCGCCCGACTTCCCTGCGGAGCCTATTGGCCGCCGACCTCGCTCATGGCGAAGGAGTCGCCGCCAGCGCTCGCAGGCCGGGTGATGCCGGTTGGTACTAACAACGAAAAGAAATCACTTCCGTTTTGAAACTTTTAGCGTTCGCCTCGTGCATCTTGTGTTAAAAATTTTTCAAAGCGAAAGATATCGATTGATTGATTAGTTTATTTATGCCCTGGTCAGTTGTCCATGGGGCAGATGCAAAATACAAAAAAAGAACAAGCAAAGTAATTAATAGTAGGTTGTACAAAAGTAGTAGGGGTATGAAGAGAGTAAGGACAAGTAGAAACAAAAATTAAAATAAAATCATACAACAAAGAGAACTTAAGCTAAAAATAACATACATAAGATCATACAAACATAGAGCACTTCGGCTAAAAGTAGCTTAACTAAAAACTAAGTAATATAAAATTAAGAAGAAACGAACAATGAATAAAATGAGAGAAACAATATCAGAGTAAAAATTAAAATAAAAATTAAAAGATAAAATAACACAGCAGCTAGGCAGACTCAGTGTCCAATTCAAACAAATACTTAAAGAGCAAGAGCTTAAACGACCTGAGAGATTGAGCACCGGTCACATCGTCAGGAAGTGAATGCCAAAAATAGATGGCAGATAAGCAAAACGAATCGCGGTACGTCACTGTACGATGCTGAGGCACTCGAAATACAGTAGTGCCCGATTGGCGAGTGGGGCGGCTTTCAAGCGGAACGTGGCGAGCAAAGAGCTCAGACAAATAAGACGGCAAGGTCCCCTGGAGGCGATTAAATACTGTGATGCCCAGAAAATAGAGTCGCCTCGAACGGACAGTGAGCCAGCCTAACTGCCTACGATAAGGTGTGATGTGTTCATCACGTCTAAGATTAAAAACAAACCTAATCGCGGTATTCAGAAGGCGCTGCAAGATGGTGTTAAGTTCGCCGGAGAGATCATTATAAACTAGACAACAGTAATCAAACTGGGGAAAGATAAGGGAAACAACGAGTCTTGCCCTCAACTCACGCGACAAGGCATTCCGATGATGCTTTAGCTTATAAATCGAAAAGTTAACTTTATTGGACACCGCTAGGACATGACCGCGCCAAGAGAGATTAGACCTCATTATAACACCCAGGTTACGCACTTCGTGAACATACGGAAGCACAACATCATTTACAACAATAGGGGGAAGACACGCGAGATCAAGACGATTAATATAAGTACCACTACCTGAAATAAGGACCTTGGATTTGGCGAGATTGAGCTTAAGGCCATTGGCAGCAGCATAGTTGGCTATGACATTCACATCATGCACAATCTTAGCAATACCATTCGCAAGATCAGACGGCGGGCAGGTGAGATAAATCTGCGTGTCGTCAGCAAAAATAAGATGACGTGAGTACCGCAAGCCTGATCCAATATCGTTAATAAATAAAGAAAAAAGCAAGGGACCGAGTACAGATCCTTGAGGGACACCCGCACGAGTGTGAAGCCAGAAGGAGCAAATACCACGATCATCAAAAACCGCCTGAGACCTACCCACGAGGTACGAGTGGACCCACCGCAAGGAATTGATAGAAAACCCTAATCTCTCCAGTTTAACAAGAAGCCTATGATCGAGAGATCGAGAGAGAGATCGAGAGAGAGAGAGAGAGAGAGAGTTTGTGGAGTGTAGGAGTGATTTCAGAGTTGGTTTGACGTGATTTTTCTGTTGTGTGAGTGTGAGATATCGACCCGGCGTGTTTATTGGATTATTGATTTGGCTATTGGATTATTGGACTACCGCATACCACGTCGACGACCCTGCATAACCCCGGCTATCCGACCGTATCTCAGACTATACCGTCGCACCCGAGGCCAGAAAGGAGTTGAGACCTGGTAGGATCAATCCGATACCCAATAATAATCTTGCCTAGTAGCACCCGCACCCCGTAGTATTTTCCCTGAGCCTCGAAACCGCGTGGCTGAATCTCAATCGTTCCCCGCGAACCGTTGGATTCAAAAGTACAGCGCACCGGTCAAGTCTGTTTTCGCTGCGCGTAGCCGTGCCAAAGTGGTCACCGCTGCGCCGATCGCACTCGAATTCAGTTCGACGCCATATTAGCTACAGACCTGCTGACGTCACGCTTCGCACTCAGCTGTGGCGTGTCAGAGCTCTGTCGCTTCCCCTGAGCCGCCGCCTGCCCCTCCACTTCTCCGCCGCCGCTTAACAGCGCGCCGCGACAGTCTCATAGGAGACGTCGAGCGAGGCACGCGATCTCGCTACAGTGACAGCTGATTGTCACGTAGCCAGAGCGATTGGCATAGATCGTTGGTCGAGTCGACTCGGTCCTCCCTACCGTCTATCCGATCAGAGCACGGTAGTGCAAACTATTAGATTGTAGTTTTTTCTTCTTTATTATTCTCGTATAATTTCATTTTGCTTGTTCTTTCAATAATTTATTCAATAACTTATAATAGTAGAGTAGAGTAGAGTCACGTTTATTATTTATATAATTTCGTACTAACGCCAGGTAGCGGGCGTAAACCCAAATTCGCCACCTTTTTCTTTCTTTTTTTTTTTTTTTAAAGAAATAAGTATTTTGACTCGTATCCACTGGTGTCTTTATTCATCGCCCCTACGAAATCCCTCTACCCAAAAGTAGTTAGTCGGAGGGTCCCAGAGAGAGAGAGGGAGGACTTCTACGGAAGTCTGGCGCCCAACAACATCCCCTACCTACCCGTTGGACCAGGTTTGTAGTCGGCTTACTTCCTCGGTTACCCGAGCCCAGGAAAAACCCGTTACAATACTTACCTCAAGTTTTAGATGCTTTTAGGAACACGCATAACACTTACCTAAAATATAAAAATGTGCATCTTTATAATATAAGAATAAATAATCCGTACTATAATGATTCATCCTCAATATTTATTCGAAGCCTACCTAAAATTATAACAGAAACCATAGCACATTTTTTTCAACATCTTCCACGAAATAAGAAACTTTGACAGGGAAATCTCTTCAATATTTGTAAAAAAAAATCTCATTGGCATAATTTGATTCTTCGAAATTGACAAATAATATGAAAAAATAAAATTGTTGGAAATAAAAGTCGTTTGTCGCAAAAAAAAAAAAAATCCCGGCACAAAAATCATTTTTCGGAAAAATGGCTGAGGAACTTTCGATCCCAATTTTGACACGGATCAACCCCTCAAGAGATTTGTCACGAATTCTGAATCACTCTGTATAATCAAACGTCGAATATGTATTTTCAAGTTATATAATGTAGCAAATATTCACTCGGAGTCACAATTATGGCATATGTATAAGGCAGAGTATTTGACGCAGAGCAAGCGTGCCCACATTTGGCAAGAAGAGCACTGGATCCATTCTTCCTTCGGTTTACTATGTCCATAAGTGTGGAAACAAACTAAACATAATTAATGTTTCTTCTTTGTCGCCTTCTTTGTCCGATAAAATTAGCTTCTGTTTCTTCGTCGGGGGACCCACGGTCGAGTTGTCTATCACATTTGCAGAATTTTCCTTGTTACTTTTTCCTTTTCCCTTTTTCTTTCCTTTTCCCTTCACCTTTGCTTTTTTTTGGTCCCTTCTTCAAGTCTTTCAGATTCACTTTTTTGGAAATTTGCGTCTTCTTATTGTTTGCTCTCTCTTCTAGCTCCCTTCTTCCTGGAGAGTCTGTTGATACTGCACTTTATCCTTTCTTTCTCCCTTTTTTGGTCGGTTCGTTTTTTCTAGTAGCCTGAGGTACTGGACGAACATCTTCTGGGGAAAATACAGTCTAAGTGCTGGGGATAGGTAATTTCTCGTGAGTTTGGGAAGGTCCACTTGTAGTAGAGTTCAGTACATCCGGAGGTAAAACATTTGGTGCAGGTGCGATATCTCTATCAGTGACTGAAGCAGGGGCGAATTCACTGTCATCAAAAATATTTCTATTATACGGCCAAACTCCACTTACAGAAAAACCTGATAAAATATTTTTTGGAATAGCTGATAGGGGTAAGGCTCTTGCAGCTACTTCTGGGATGTCATAAATTGTCATTCTCTGACCCGGATGGCTTTGAATCCAAGAATCAATTGCAGTGTTTACCTGCTTCTTGAATGGGCCATGAACACCACGATCAAGAGGCTGCAGCTTGTGTGAACAGTGGGGCGGAAAGGAAAGTAAAACTATACCATTGTCTCTACAGAAATCAATGACCGGAAGATAAAGATGTGTTGTCCAGTAGTATATAAGAACTTTTTTATCAATACTGGGTCTTGCTTGATTGGCAAAATGTTTGATGAAAGCCAAGAATTCTTCTCCTTGCATCCAGCCGCTTTTATTCACAGTTCCTATACAGCCTGGTGGCCCACCTCTTATGAAATGATCCCGATAATTAACCCTTCGGAAATATGAACATAGGGTGTAATGAACTCAGTTATTGAGTAATTCAAATAATGGCGCAAAATTCTTGAATTACGTAGGTTCGTAATAAGACTGGATTTGACTAAATTAGTAAACACCGGTTGACTGGACATGGGTCAGCAATCGCTCTCTCGGCCGAGAACCATCATATAGAGCAGACGTGTTTTAAATCTTTCACGAGTCATTAATTAAAATCTTGTAAATCAATTTTGGAAATGTTAACATAAAATATAATCAATATAATCCAAATTACAATTATGAAGTATATGTACTAACGACATTCATCAATCCATCGAAATCAGTAAATGACGACAATTACGGGAAAGCTTAAGTATCTGACCATGCGGTCGCATTACCATTATTTTATCTAATATGTTGATGAGCTCGATATAATTATCGTTATATCGATACTGCCATTCTAAAACGTCGTATCCCACAAAATTTGACATTTTCATTTTTTTTTTAAATTGGAATCATTATAACAGTGTGCAGCTTTTGTAAAAATTTTAGAGGTCAAATTGTTTATTTAGTATTTTTAAATAAATATTCTAATACGTCGTATCCCACACGCAGACTTTCGCGCATTCTAAAATGTCGTATCCCACATTTCGATACCAACGTTGATTTACTATTTTTAAATTAATATTTTAATTCGTAAAATCCTATCTTTTCAATGGTAATAGTGAAACGTTTCCATGGCCTCCTGAACAATTTTCCAAATGTGGGTTACGACATATGAGAACGTGGGTGTCGTTGTAGGTTCAGTCGGCGCCGCGATGTGACAGTCACGCTTAATGTTATTAATTTTAAGTTAATTTTAAGGGCGTGATTTCCAAAATGAGTAAGAAGGTAATTATGCATAATTTTTTTGCTGTGATTGTAGCATATAATTCATGATTATTTATTTACTGCCGACGCCTGTATTTTATGAAAAACATGAAAATAAATTAATAGGTTTTAATAGTATAAACAGATAATACAAATAATTATTTCATCGCAGATTTTTTATCAGCGAGCTATAGCAGCCGAAAATAACGAAAAAAAGGATGATGGCAACCAAACTGTGCACTTTTTAGATTGTGAGCAAGATCATCAACATGAAAATCCTGAACCAATTATCATCGTCGTACCAAGTATTACTGATTGTGGTACAGCTACTGACTGTAATGAAAATACAGATGTTGGGCCAGTATTGGAGAATGCTGAAAATATAGAGTTTATTCTTGATTTGATAAATAGCGATATAAATAATGAAGTTGATGAGACTGTCGGCAATGAGAATGATTCGTCAAATGATGTGCAACAAGAAGTGTTCATCCCGACACAATCTTGGGAAAAGAATTTAATAAAAAACAAAGAATGCTCGGACAAAAATATATCGGGTATTCTTTAAATGAGGATAGGAAAATTGAACATAATAAAGTGAGAGAAGAGAGAAAATTGGGACCAAAATGTGAGTCGGCTTTTTGCAAAAAAGCTAACAATCGATTTTGTGACAGTTTTCTTGAGGACGATGGAAAGGAAATTTTTCAAAAATTTTGGGAAATGGATTGGGAGCAAAAGAGAGTTCATATAATTAACATGGTTTCATATGGGGAAAAAGCAAGATCCTACACCACTTCCTCTAAAATCAGAAGAATGAAAACACTTCAATACTTTTTAAAAAAACCTTCTGGACGATACCAAGTTTGTAAGACGACATTCTTAAATACGTTGGGACTTAAAGAAAAGATGGTAATGCACTGGGTTAACAAGGGCCAAATTTTTGGGTTACTTGATAATCCTGAATCGAGAAATCATGCACGTAGTGCGAGGAAACAAACATCACCGCACTGCCTACGTATTAATAACCAAAAAGAGCACGTGAAGCTATTCTTAGATGATCTCCCGAAACTTGAAAGTCACTATTGTAGAAAAAAAAAACTGGAAAATTATATTTACAATATGATTTTAAGTCAAAAAATGAAGTTTATTCGTTATACAAAGAGCGATGTTCAAGTGATGATGTGAAGACTCCACTATCAAAGTCTATATTCATTAAAATATTCAATGAAGAGAATTTGGCATTTTTTAAACCGCGAAAAGATCAATGTGATACTTGCTACTCGTATAAAACTGGACAAGTTACGCAAGATTTGTATGATAATCATGTTGCTACAAAAAATTTAGCACAAGAAGAAAAACAACGTGATAAGAAAAGCGCCGAAGATAACGAAATCTATTGTTTTACCATGGATGTGCAGGCCGTAAAATTATGTCCCGTACTGCAGGCAAGTGCTTTGTACTACAAAAGTAGATTGCAAGTACATAATTT
Organism: Tenthredo notha; assembly: GCA_914767705.2. Lineage (NCBI taxonomy): Eukaryota > Metazoa > Arthropoda > Insecta > Hymenoptera > Tenthredinidae > Tenthredo > Tenthredo notha. Next base: position 983,632 of record OU611923.1, read on the forward strand.
TACAATTTATAACATCGCAACACACGACAGCACTAACTACTTGTGGAACGAAACTGAAGCGGACTTATGTTCTTCAGTATTTATTACTATCATCATTAAACACCTTGAAAAATTGTTGACTGCTTCCCCAAAGCCAGTCGTATTATTTTCTGATGGTTGCGGGTATCAAAATCGTAACTGCTTTTTATCTAATGCATTATCTCGTCTGTCATCTCAATTTAAAATCACAATTGAGCAGAAATATCTTGAAAAGGGTCATACACAAATGGAGTGTGATTCCACCCATAGCTTGATTGAAAGAAGATTGAAAGGAAGAGATATTTTTATGCCTGCCGATTATATACAGATTGTTAAAGATGCCCGTCGAAATCCGAAGCCACTGGATGTTGAATACCTCAGCTACGATTATTTTCTGAATTACGATGATCATGAAATAATGAGATTCAATTCAATTCGTCCAGGTAAATCAAAAGTAGTAGATATTCGCAGTTTAAAATATTTACCAAACGGTCAAATTCTGTATAAAATTCGTTATAATGATGATTATGTAAACTTACCGATTAAAAACCCTCTTTCAAATCTCAATTATACGCTGAAGCCATTATTCAATGAAAAGTTGAAGATAAATAAAAATAAGTGGCAGCATCTACAAGAATTGAAAAAAGTGTTGCCAACAGACACTCATCTTTTTTACGATAATATAAAATGTCATAAAGACAATGCTGACTCTACTATTGACCAATCTTCGTCAACGGAAGTTTTAAAAGATGTGTATGAGAATATTGTAAGGGTAACCAAGGAGACCAAGAAGAAACGAAAAGCCAGTCAAGATGATTGTGAAGTTACGAAGAAAGTATTACGTCGCAATAATAAAGAAAAAAAAATTGCAGGTGATATTATTAATTATAAGGAAACTTGTGATAAGAGGCTGAGAAAAAGAAAAAATCGGGAACCTGAACAAGAGAATGTACCTGAAATTAAAAAAAAAAAAGTTAACAAAAAACAAAACAATGAGAAGAAAAGTAAAGATAATGTTAAAGACAATAAAAATACAAAGTTATCTAAAAAGAAAAAAAATTGAAAATTCGTGTGGTACTCTGCAGCTGTGAATATAATATAATTATAATTGTCTGTGGTTTTATAAATAATATTATAATATTATGTTAAAGTGTGTTAAAAAATATTTGAATTAAAAACTAATAAAAGCAATCATTTTCCCAAAATTTTCTTAATTTTTTTTTTCATTTTATCACACCTCAAATCTTATTGACAAATGTCGTATCCCACTGTGGGATTCCCACATGTGCAGCAGCAGTCAATATGTCGTAACCCACATAATAATTAAACAATTTAACAAAATTTTTTTTTTTACTTGAATTATTACTACTTATGCATTAAAACAAACGTAAGAAAAAAAAGTCACTAGTTTTCTTTCATTTACAACCGTGAAACGTTTTTAATGTCTCCTGAAAAATTTTCCAAATGTGGGATACGACGTTTTAGAATGGCAGTATCGATATGTTCTATGTAATTTCATGATATCGCATGTGTTGTCCGTACTCGAAATAAGCGATATCATTATTTTTGTGAATACACGGATTATTACATCCCTATAGAGTACTGTGCTGTCTGTATTGTCCACATAGTCGATTAATTTCATATAATTGATTTGTATTATGTTTTCATCAATTTAATTGTCTAAATATAATATAAATTGAATTGTCATTTAATATTTCTGAAATCATTGACATTTTTCTCCCAACTACAAGATTTGTTTCTACAACATAATTACCTTTTGTTAATGTCAATGTTAAAATTAGTATGTTAATATTTTACTGAATATTAAAAAATTAAAAACAAGATTCAACAAGTATCTCACAATAATAAATATATTTGACCACAATAAAACATAAAATGTTTTCATGACTATCCCGTGTATGTATAAAATTCTTGTCTCCCATAATTTATAATTATTAGTAAATATTTTAAACGCAAGGAATTACACTTAAAAAATTTTACAAGGGGGAACACTACTACCAGTGGCCTTGACGGCTAAACACATCGTGACTAAAGTCCCTCTCGCCGCTGAAGTTACAGCACCTATTTGTTTTTTTCCTTTCGTCGCTACAATTTTATCTGGTACTTGCACGGTTGTAATCCCCGTCTCATCCACATTATAAATGTTGTGAGGCTCAAACTTGTATTTTTCCAGCTGAGCCGCATAATTATCATAGAAAATATCAACATTAGGTCTGTTAAAGTTCATAGCTCTATTCAGACTTATGGCTTCTGCTTTTCTGATGGAAATATTAGGATTACGTTTAAGAAAAGATGTAAACCAGTCAGGGCCCGCCATCCCGGTTTCAGTCCATCGATGAAGCATCTTCAAATCATATTTCCTAGCGCAATGGTATGCTAGCGTCCTTATTTCTTTGGGTGATCGCCCGTAATACAAATCTGTAGACGTTTTCAGATAATCGGTTAAAGTAGCCTCCTGTTCACTCGAAAATACTTTGTTGTGAGGCTTGTATCCTATTTTCGGGTTTCCTCCATTTTGCTTAAGCTGTTTGACAAATCTGTAGAGGCTGACGTGTGACATATCCCAAATTCAGCTGCGGCCGTTCGGATACTATATTCTTCCTCGAGGACAAGTCGTGCAGCTCTTTCTACCACATCCTGTAGAATACTGCCACGGCTTGTACATCGTTTTCTTGTTCTAGGCATGCTGAAATCGATGATTGAATAGATTGTGACATGTTACAATTGTCCCCGTTCGTGATGTTACTTTCGTCCCCGGTCACAATTTTACAATTAACGGCCTGATCTCCCATTACATGTGAATATTTGACAATTGCCATACAGTGAAACTTCCCTTAACGGACACCTCTTAATAGCGAAAACCTCTTTATACCGGACAAGTTAGAAATCCCCTAGCTATTCATCCCCTAGCTAGCTATATTCCGAATAACGGACACCTCTGAATAGCGGACAAAATTTCCGGTCCCGAAGGTGTCCGCTATTGGGAAGTTTCACTGTATTACCATTTCGAAAGAGGGAGAAAAGTAGATTGTGAATATACAAAATGAGTAAAGGTAACATCAACGGTTCGGCAGAAATAAAACACCGAAAATGAAAAATAAAATTTACTAACCTATATCGAAAAGACGTTTCTAATTCTCACGTCGCCTTCTAGAAACAGGGGGCTTATTACGGTTCTCAAGTGAGTTTACTCACTTCTCGCATTTTCATCTCACGTGAGTTTAGTCACCCTATTACGGATCTCTCGAGTGAAAATGTGAAGTAACTAGGCACTTCCGGTATAGGGATCTCACATTTTCACAAAAGTTGGCGCCATTTTCTTAAATAAGAGTTGTTATTACAGAGTGTTGTTGTGAAGCGTGAAAAGAATAGATTGTGAAAATGAATGTGACAGAAGGACAAAAAAAAATACTATTAAAGTATATGAAAGAAAATGAAGATTTTGCACGAGGAAGATTGCGGTATAGTGGTGGAAATAAAAAAAAATTGGTGAGTACTACATTCACACATTATGTTCGATAATAATATACATCAACATATTAACCTGCAATTCCAATCGTAGTTGATAAACAAGTAATATAATTACTAACGATAGTTATTTTCATTTATGCAGGTTGATATGTGGTTGACTATTTCAACATCATTGAATAGTGTTGGATGTGGACCTCGAAAAGAACCAAAAGAATGGCAAAAGGTATATATAGGTTATACATATAAGGAATGTAGATATTTTATTCAATTACGAAGATAAATAATATTCAATTACAGAGTTTAGATGATTGAAAAATTGTATATTTTACATGAATCAAGACATGGCGTGACTGGAAGTCAGCTGTTCTGAAGAAGTGTGCAAGTAATCGAAGCTATGCAAGCGGTACCGGTGGTGGACCACCAAAAGTTCTACAGCTAACAGAACTGGAAGAAGATTTATTGGCAACAATAGATGCAGAATCGGCAGGTCTGATAAGTATACCTGAGGGAGGGAATTTCGATCGAGTGATGAAAAAAGGTTGCATGTCGCCGGAGATTCCAAAAAGAGTACGTGAAGAAAATGTACCATCGTTCCAAAGCACACCATTCGAAAGGGTATGTACTGCATTCGATATATATATAATGCATAGAATATTTAGTTTTGACAAAGATTGAAATATAATTTCCAGAAGCATAATTCATCAAAAAACAAAAAGCAAATGATAGAAACAGCAAAGATCATCTTCCCTTCTGGAAGTGGAATTTGGGATGATTCTCACTCGCAGGCACAAGTAAACTTTTCTCAGTCTTATTAGTGAATCGAATATACACATATTCTTTACAGAGATATGACACCAAATATTTACAGGAGCTGGAAGACAATATTCATGTTTTTGATGCTGAGTCTGAAATAGAAGATATTACGATAAACTTTGCACAGGATGAAAACGTCGATCCCTCTGCAAAAAATACACCGCAGGCAGATAATTTGATACGTCAAGGACAAGGCAATGATCTGTATACTTTTTGAACGTAGATATATTACATAATCCAATATAATTTAGAAATAATTTCACAATTCTGTTTTTCATTCTTCAGGAAAGAACACAGCTAACAAAAGGAAAGAAACTAATGCCAGTGCCGCTGTAGAGCTCATGCGTGAGCAAATGGAAATCGAGCAAGAACAGTTAAAGGTTTCTAAAGATAAAATGTCCATAACAAAAGAGAAATTAAAATTTATGAAAAACGCAACCACTGAATGCTTGAACACCTTGACCAACATCAACGATAATCTGACACTTATTAGAGAAGCCATTGAAAAAATAGTGCCATCATATTTAGAATAATATATTTTAATAATACAAAAAAGTACAAAACGTTTGTGATAATTGTTGCCAAATATTTTATTAAAATCCTTAACATATAAAATAAAGTATAATTAATTTGTATATATGTACAATTGGTCTTTCTTCTTTCACACATAGCTACTCGCATAGTGAAGAATCATTACAAATCTGAACTTATTATATTATAAACGATGGCACAGACAGATACACAGATACACACGTCAAATTTATAACACCCCTCTGTTTGTGTCGAGGGTTAAAAATGAGCGTTAATGATTCGTTGACGAACTTCATTCCCACTTTGAATTGGATGATCTTCATTCACTGGTGCCAGTTCTTCATCAATTTCATCATAACAGTACTCCGGTTCTGGAAGTCTCCATCGCAAAGCAATGTTGTGCAAGACGCAGACAGCATTCACTATCCGGGCTAAGAATAAAAATATGAGTGCCATATTTACACTGAACATAAATGATGGTTTATTATATCTCATAGCGTTTTCGATTTGTTGCTCTGGTGCGCACTTCGATTGTTCCGAGCGCGAAACGTATGTTCGGCTTTCGATAGATTCCTCGGTTTACCTGACTCTGCTCTCCACGAAAACGAAAACGCTGTCAATTATACCTGCAACTTCTGGTGCATAATGCAGAACTCTATCTTTTCTGAGGCATCTCCACCTCCCTTTCAAGACTCCTATACATCGTTCCACGCAAGAGCGAGCTCGGACATGGCAATCTGTATATCTTGCCGCTGGCGTTCCTTCAGGTTCATGAAGCTTAGGTGTCATCAAATATGGCAATAATGGATAACCACTGTCGCCTACAAACGAAAAGCTGTGTTATTTATTATGCACTAAAAACTAATTATACCGAGTCCAGAACCGAAAAAAAAAATCTAACCAATTGTACTATTACCTAAAAGCCATGCATCTCTTCTTCCTGCGGCGTACTTCTCTTGTAGATGATTAGATACACGAGATGCTCGCCAAACTCTAGAATCGTGTGTTCTCCCACCATGTGCAGCATTTACAGACAACACTTTACCCTCATAATCAGAAACCTACAAATTAATAATATACTATATCATTTCGTAGAATTTACCATTAATTCACAAACTTGATTTGATGTATTCAGATTTGTGTTCATTACAAACATCATGTCAGACTTACAATAAGAACATTTAATGAATGATATAATTTACGATTAATATAAATGTGTTCTCTCTCAAGCTTTGGAGGAACAATCGCTACATGCGTTCCATCTACCGCTCCAATAACACCTGGAAATTGTGTATTAACCCAGAACCTGCAGTATGAAACCAAAAAGTATTTCTCATGTTATTGAAGTCATTATTTAACGCAGTGAGAATTCAATTTGCTTATCTTTCTATACGATTGTGACCAATTGTTACTTTTACGGAAACAATGCATTTATTACAAACTCACATTTCCTTGACACGTTGAATTTCTGCTTCTTCAATCGGAAATTGAATCCAGTCTGGCATTACAACATTTAATGCGTTGACTACGTTGCATAGAATCTTGCTGACTGCTGGCTGACTTACACATGATAAATAGTTTTGCCCAACTTGTGCTTGATATGAACCAGATGCGAAAAAATTCAATGCAATTAGAACCTGTAACAAGAGGTAATTTCGACAATGAATACCATGTTTTTTAAAGAGGACAAACATTATTATAATCATATGTAATGGTGTTTTACTGTTATACCTGTAATTCCACAGCGACTCCATGACTCCGTCTTGGGTTTGGTAGGAAAGGTCGTAATTCTTCAATTAATGCTCGCACAGCTTCCCTGGATAATCTTTTGAAAATTGTAAAAAATTTAACCATTTACTCATTGTATTCCTAATTTTCATCTCCGTTATACACGTACACATGGCGAGGTTGATTCTGACCCGGATCTAACTGTTTGGTATATGATTTAACACGCAAACCCGATCACTTCCGGGCCAGAATCAACCTCGCCGGGTGTAGGTATACATATTTTAGCATGAACGTAAGGTTTTTTGCATACAGGAATACATAACCTCCAAACGTGCCAATATGTGCTCCAAACGTGTTCATAGATGCATTTCCATAAATTTCAAACAAATTCCTGAACACTGGTTTAATTTCTACATCCCATTTTTTCTTTACATATTGTAAACGTAAACTATTGATAAATTAACCTCTATAGGCATAAAGGTATTTACCTGTAAAATCGACGAAATTCGTTTTCCGTTATATTAAATGGGTCTGCTGTATCGCGTAGTGTTCGTCGTATTCTGAGCATCCGATTTTCCCGATTTCGCATCACCATTACGATCACTAAATTATTCATCGTACAAATTCACGCGTATCAAACTTTTATTCTTTAACTTTCTTTAACCAACAAAAATAGAGCGACTTTCAATTTTTGATAGAACCGATGGAACTTCCAGGCAAATTACGCTCACGAGCATGCGCACAACGGTTCTCGACACAGAATTTCGTGTCGAGTAAACTCACGCGGATAATCTGGCCTTTTCACCTAGTGAGATTCACCGTAATAGGGTGAGCCACTCACTTCCGTCATTTTCACTCGATTCGAGAACCGTAATAAGCCCCCAGATGCATCTTGTGAACTCGTCAAATATTCTAAGCATGATTCAAATGCCACCTGTTAGCATAGCACCAAACCTTGTATATGGTGAGGATTACGAATGTTACAATTGACCCGTGTTACAATTGTCCCCGGTCTCCCCTACTATACATTGTATGAAGAACATTATCGAGCATATAGGGTTCACGAAAGTGCATTAACTGCTTCAGATAATTGGCGAATTTTGACTCTCGCAGACCTTGAAGGGTCTTCGATTTCACGTTCAACGTCAATTGGAAATACTCAGCGCGAAACTTCATTTATTCCTAAACGATGGCTATGACTTTTGTAACATTTAAGTGTATATGGGTGGTTCTCACATAAATGGAAAAAAAATTCGCATAAATTAATATTATAAATTATCGAATTTTTTATCAACGGTCGCAGATGCTTGGGTGTCAGTGTAATGTAAGTATTAGTACCAGTGGCCGGACACTTTAACGGGTTTTGACGATATTATAGGCATTTTTTAAAATATGGCTGACAGACTAATGATTGTTTAACCAGGAAAATAATAACTGCACAAAATAATGACTGTAATAAGGAAAATGACAGCATATTTTTATTAAAAGGTTTATTTTCCACGACAAAATACAAATATTAGGGAGATTCTTTCCTTGTATGAATTTCACATTTGTAGTATACACTTCTAAGCGCTTCTAACAATATTGAAAATAAACTTTATGCTAATAATAATCAGTCATATTCGTTAAGGCCCATCCCTAGTCGCCCACCTCCTTTTGGTCGAAATATGTCACATTTCGATTATTATCCGAGCCCAGGCATCAAAAACGCAAAAAAGGCTAACGCCACGCGAATGCAAATTCAATTCCGCACACATACGTCCAAAAAAATGTTCGTTTCATGCGAAAATAGAGTCTACGGATGGCTTTTACATTATTCGAATGTTTTCGAATTCGATTTCTTCGGCGAATTACGTGAAAACCATCTGTAGACTCTATTTCCGCATGAAACGAGCATTTTTTTGGACGTATGTGTTCGGAATTGAATTTGAATTCACGCAGCGTTGGCCTTTTTTGCGCTTTTGACGCCTGGGCTCGGATAATAATCGAAATGTGACACTATTTGACCAAAAGGAGGTGGGCGGGTGGATGAGCCTCAACATTATACTAAGCAAATGAAATAACAAAGCAAATCATTGTTCAAAGACATCAACAGCCTTATCAAACTTATAAAATATACGTTCACCCTTTACACAAAGCAATGGTTGCGCTACCGTTGTTATGATGTCATCAAGAGCAACGTCATACACGGCAGATGTATCCATTTTAACAATGTACCATCATTGCCGCAGACTTTCAAAAATTGAATTTTTATTTCGGCCTCCGCGATGTCCATATGACTCATACATAGACCAACATACCTATAGTTACATTTTTTTCAGATTTCACATGAACAAGAACGTAATCACCGTCACCAATTTTTGCTGGGGCAGATGTTGACACTATAGGTTCGGTAATAACAGGATTATGATTTTCCTTATCTTTTTCTTTTGACCTGCAAGATTCCGAATCCTCAGAATCAGTATAAACTGGATCCTGATTGGAATGATCGTCAACGTAATTTATAACACCGAGGAGGTGGTGTTTACACTCATACATTTTTGGACAGAAACAACTTGAATATTTCATGTTTAATTTGAACGAACGTTCATCGTCTACGATTTGGTGCACTTTGAGAGTACCTTTAAATGGACGGGTGGGCTTTCCAACTAGTTTCATATTAGCATCTTGAAAGTCAATTTCTTTTAGATGGAATAATTTTATACCAGTACAGTTCTCCTGTAATGCTTTGTATAGTTCTTTCATGTTTGGCATATCCTTACCATGAGCAACCAGTGAATCAGCTGTTCGTTTGCAAACAGCACCAACACCATCGGGTGCTCCTTTACCGTGACCTGATTCACTGTAACTCCAAGTAAAGTGATTGAGTTTAGGAAAAAAATATTTAAGTTTGTTGGCCAAAATCTGAAACATGACTTTGTTACGATATTGCGTGACTGGACCATCACTTTGAAAATGTAGATTAGTGGCCGATTTCTGAGTCTCATTGATCCAGTTGAGAATTGGTGTGAGGTGTGCCCATATAGCAAACAAATCGTGATCTAAATTTTCGGATATTGAACAAAAACATTGAGAATTGACTGTATGATTTTCGGGTTTCCAATAAACTACAACTGTGTGCAGACATATTTGTTGACGCGAACCTCCAAAATGAAAAGCCTGAATCTCACTACTATGTTTTAAGTTATAATTTTCGCTAAAGTCCATGTGAATAACTACATCTTTCGGTTTCATATTCTCTTGGAATTTTTTCATAGCTGCATACTGATGCTTGATATTCAATTTGTGTTGAAAAAATTTTGGTAGTACAGCTTCCAACTGCATAACTATATTATGAGGGTAGTCACATTTATCAATTTTCTTAACTTTCTGAACAGCCTTGAAACTTTTGGATCTCTTCATGTATACTTCCTCCGAAACATTCTCCCACTGCAAATAATTATGCACTTTACTATGATCAAACTCTTCGTAATCCACACATCGATTTTTGAACTGACTGCATTTTCTTGACAAACATTTTTCATTATAACTGTCGCAGCAAAGCCCTTCGGTAAGCTTTTTTGAATTCGTATATTTTATCATTTCTTTGTTATGTAGTGACTGCAACAAAAGATCTAAATTTGGATGTAGTGTACAAAGGCAAGTATCGCGTTGCTCTACAGTAGGTTTGATGACCCAAAACGGACGACACTTACAGAAGGTTACGTATGAAACTCGCTTATGATTTTTCTTATTTTTACGGTGGACTATTTTGAGGGAATTCAGCAGCTACCTCCTTTGCTTGCGCACTTTATGTTTTGTTATTGTCTCTTTTTTACCAGAACACAGTCGACTACAGTCATCTTGCTCTAAAAATGAAATTATATTATTTCGAAATTCTTCTGTAACTTCACCTTTCCGCTTCTTTCTTGGTATATCTAGTAGTGGCTGAGATTTCGATTTTGTTCTTTTATAAGGTAAGATCTTCTCTTTAGTTGAAACGTTATTTTTATCAACGACTTTTCCTGTCAACACTTTTGAAAAAATAGCCTTTTCTTTTTGGGTTTGCAATGTCTTTGCATTCTCAACTAACTGTGATTTTAGGACTTCACCGAATAACAATTCACTGGCAATTTCAGGCTTCGAATATATTTTCATTATCTGTTTAACTTTAGAATTTGGGCTCAAAGCTTCTTTTATTTTCTTATTCTTTATTCTACTTCCCTGCTGGAAAAAAATCATAAAATCTTATAAAAAAAAAAATTTTAATGACAAATGTATGAGAAAGCGATGTGGATCTGTCACTGAAAACTCTCGTAAACACTGATAGTCATTTGCTGACACTGATCTGAAAGAATTTCATGAGAACTCTATGAGAATGTATCAGATAGAGTGAGTTGACACTTGAAGCGATGTTTCTCTGCCAGAATTTATGAGATACACTTGCTATTACGCAGATTTTATGAGAATGGGTGTAAGGGTCCAACTATCAGATTGTATAAGTTATTCCGACAAACGCATGTACTACGTGTGTTCTAAGAGACTACCCTAGTAGCACGCTTTGGCATATCTGATCCAATTCTTGCGTTTAGGATCTTGCAAGATCCATCCGCAGAACCATCATGGTCTGCTTCCGCTTATTTCTATGGATCTTGCACCCGAAAGATTTTCAAGCACCGATACGCGGGAATTGCGAATAGCTTGTTCAATGTCGTCCCTATAGTTATTTGTGCAAGACTCACGGCAGACTTGCGCAAGCCGTCTTGCGATTCCCCCCGCCCCTCTCAGCCGTGTATACCTATAGCTATTTCTGTGGCTATTTCCCAGTGTTATTGGTATACAAACCGTCGGTAATGAGTCTTTGAATGAAATTAGGAAATATACTTACCGGCAGTCGGTATATTTTTACTGCGAGACAGAGCCTACCAAATGGAATAATGAAACAGTTGGAAGACTAGGAATATATTGGAAGTTGTAGTGATATTGACTTGATGTTTATTATAATATGATGTTGAAAATGTTTTTATTATTTTGAGTGAATAACGATACATTTCTCGTTTGTAAGTATAAGATTTACTTTCATTTTAATTTATTATTTGAGTAAATAGAGATAAATTACTCTTTTATAAATATGAAACTGGGATTCTTTCAGAATTATCCTACGGTTATTGGGTCGAGATTACGGACGATAATAATGAATAAATACGTTTATTGAGACGGTCAGAATTCACAAGAAAAAACAATTATCGAATACATTTCTTTGAGAGTATTGATCTCACAAATTCATACAGAATGGATGGTCTTGGTATATCCGACTGAAACGATCGCTTTGCCCGTCCTTCTTCTGACGTATCGCGATTTTCACATGTAACTGTGACGGACGGTGTGGGTAGAGTGGTTAATGATCCGAACGGTTCTATTGACAAGCGAGGACCTGTCGACTATTAGGATACCCGTCACATGCGCGAAAATAATAAAATTAAAAGAAAAGATCTATCTTAGGATAGACCGGTAAATAGGATCGTTGCCGCCTAGTCCTATACAGGGCTCAATTGAAATGTTTAAACTATGGTTGAGGCCAATGAATCTTAAGATGATTAAGATAATAAAATAAAAGGTGATTCAATGATCATGAGAATTAACTGGTAAAATCAAATATATATTCTTGAACGATTATGGATATGAAATATATAATTCAAGCGACTAACAAATGATTGCCGGTTGAACAAATGAATAACATAAAATATTAATTCACAAAATAATGAAATAACGAGAAAATATAATGATCTCCGACGTGGGGATCGTGAAGGCTTGTTACTATATAAGATTTATCATTAATGAAAAATAGTAATGAATTTAATAAAAGACTCTTCACGATTCACACGCGTTGATATAATGAATATAATGAAATACTGAAATAATATCAAAAAGGAACTACTGGAATAGGAACTACTGGAACTCTCTATGAAAAAGCTTCACTATCTCTCTCTCTTTAGTGATAATACTGAATCGTATTCAATAATAAAAAGAAATCATGTATGGCTTTTATAACATCAAATACATATAGTTATTGAATCTAGATCAGTAATTATGTGTTTTAGTAATTTATATTGTTCAAAGGAGCCTCGTACTGGGGTTAGGGTGAATCCCGAAATTCTATGAATTACCCCGCTCGGCTCGTCAGGTTAAGAATTGTCCCGATCTTGATTTAATCTTAATTTCCCAATATAGGAATTTATATTTATAATGTGTATGTAACTAATTATGTAAATCTTTAATTTATAGCGATAATATGGTAATATAAATCGAGGTCAACAGTTGGATCTTAATAACTCTTTTATAATAAAAAGGTAACCCAACAGGATTAGGGTGGAACCCGAAATTCTATGAATTATCCTGTTTGGTCTTGAAAATTTATATTCATACCAATCTCGATTTATATTAAAATAGGAAAATAACGCAGTTTGTATGAGTAGCAGTTCAAGCTCGCCGGGTGGTCTCGTTACTAGGAAGGGTTTACCCCGAAATACCTCTTGTATTGACTAGTTACGATATTCCCGTGGTTATACTACTCATGTGATTAAATTATATTATAACATGCAAATGATTAAATCTAAAGAATTCTGGAAAACAGTCTAACGATTTTGAATATATGATTATAAATGAGCGAATTTGTGTGAGCGATCGTGATTACTTATCTTTGGCTGAGATGGCGTAGCATGGGGCTACTTTCGATATTTAGGTATATGCCTCCCTCACCTTGAGAACCTCGAAGCCTTTTATTAGCGTAGAATTTAGATTTTTGTTTTAATGTTTTAGATGCTTATAACTGTTTTAAATGTCCTGAACTGAAGCTAATGTTGTTTGCTCAAATGTCTATTCTTCGTAATCGGATCGATGCACAGATTTGATTGATTCTAAATTTGCGATTATAAAATTAATAAGGGTTGATGGAAGATAATAATAATAAAATTAAATTGAAAAAGTAATGAATTGACAGTAAAGTTATCCTAATATTACAAATACTCAAAGTGAGTATAAGGCGGAAAGTGAAGTTAATGTTAATTAAAAGTTCAAAAGCGATTATTACAATAATCGACTTGTGTCTCTGCACTGAATTTAATGTTGAATAATCAGACCACCACGCTGTGGATTATGTCACGATTATTCCTTTAGGTTTAACGGGTGTAGAGTCCTTTGTATTACCACTTGACTTTAGATTTGAATTAAAGGAAGATTGAATACAACTCGTGGCTCGAAGTTACACACGGGTCGATACGTCCACGCACCTCGCGATTTACCAGAAGAAAGACGCTGATTTAAGTTCAAAGGCGACGAGGTCCCCGCGGTTGCAACAATGTATGTATTACTGCGCGCGTGGCTTAGCCAATTAGGGCCTTGCTTAGTGGCTAATTGTCGCCTGATTGGTTTGAGGGACTACTTGCAGTTAGCGTAGGCGTTGGTCCCTCGTGACGTCACGCGGTCCCATGCTATTCCATGCCTCACCTATAGTCTACTCACACTAGCTTACCTTAAATATCTTCAAACTATGTTAATAACCCGAACTTATATTTGAATTATGAACCGTTAAATAGCTCTTTAGTTTTCCATCATTCTTGCTTTTGAAATCTTATTATTCTACTTCTAGTTAGCTTAATTTCCTTATTTCTTTGGAAATTAGAGAGAGAGCAAAAATTACATCTACGCGCTAGTCTATAGTGGTGTGAGATTGAGGGGTCAGCAAGACTGGGGTTCCAGTGTTGCTTCGCCGTTATCTGCACCTACGTGACTTACGAGCCATTTCAAGAGGGGAATAAACATCCGATAGAAATAATATTATATTTCGATGTGGTTACTTTTTATACTCTAAGTCACGTTCGAAAAATGAAACAACAAGTTGTTGAGGTTCAAAGAATTTATAAAATCAAAGAAAGAAAAAGGAATTTAGGATTCCGGGATATATATATATATATGTGTAAAAGAAAGAAGTCAGCAGGATTAGGGTAAACCCGAAGTTCTAGGAACTATCCTGGTTGACTTCCCAAAAAGAAAAATATATACCAAAATCTTTAAAATCTACGCACGTAACAACCGCATACACATGTCCATTTGAAAACTCGAAATCATTGCGCTAAATCTTAACTCGTAATTCCCGAATATTGACGAATATGTCCGACACTCAGGTGTTCGGACAAAAGCTATGTAATCTCTCTCTTCCGTCGGAGCCGTCGTGCCAAACACATGTCTATAAGCTAAGTACTTCGTAATTTTCTGATATATTTATATGTGACTGTTATCGGTTATCTTGACGGATTGAGCTCCATTTCACATTGATTCTTTATCGCTGATTTTGTTCTGTATTAATTGTATTCTGATACGCTCTATTTTAATGTTCTCTACATATTTATCATAGTTATATGCTATATTTCGCTTTATGTATTTGCATATGCCGTAATCTTATTCATATTATCACTGTTTGACTGCTTTTCGCTTCACGCTTTTGCTCTTTATCTTACTGTTGTATTTGACTATTAGAAATTTTGATATCACGAAAGTACATTCGCATCATATTCTATAATTATTGCTCTGAATAATCAAGGTTGCATCTACCTAGAACTGTTCAGCAAGAGGATCAAGAGGATTCCCAATCGTTGTAAAACCTTGGTTATTTCTATATATGATATTTCAATTTGCAACATTCATAATAAATTGTTTAATATAAACTTAACAGCGACATACATGCGACTACATTCTTTTGTGCTCGTGTCCTTCTCCATCCTTACAATATATATAATAACGATACATAAAGTAAACGTTACACACACCGAAATAAAAAGAACACAAAACAACAGCCGACACGGACCCAGTGTTACGTCCTAGGTTGGAAGCCGAATATTTAACCTATAGGTACAACAGTGACCGTAGTTATTATCATAGGTATGAAAATACCGACGTGCAATTACCATCAAAGTTATAATAATACTCTATTGATGTAATTCCATTTATAATTTTTTCCTTTAATTCTTTTATATTATTTTACTCATAGATATAAGTCAATACTTCTGAAAGGAACAATCTTAACCATAATGTAGACAAATTCATCTCATTCTCTCACGAAACGAATATGCTTAGAAACACTTGAAACACCATAAACCTGAAAGACGAAACTTTAAGTAAACTTTCGAACTCTGGAAAATATCCTTATTGAGGAAACATAAATCTTCAGATCCTTCAGATTTTTACGACCGAAAGCGGAAAAGTCTAAAGACAAAGACAGCTCTGTTTAAATGAGGACAGATCATAGACGTTCGCAGCATCCCTTCGTAGCGTCTCGACGCGTTGGGTCCCTGACCCAATCGCCTCGCGCTATTGCCCTTCTAGCCAACCATATTTTTTCCCGCTTTTGTTTTAATGAGTTTTTTACCAATAGAAAAAACCTCGCCTTCCCGCGAGTTTTCCAGGACCTCCCCTTCACGTACCCGCGAGGAGAGATCCTTTCCATTCCATATTAGTCAGTTAGTCACAAAATCTCAAACAATACAGATCAAACTCATAGAATCATAGAACTTAGAATTATTCATTCAAAGTGTTTGGTGAAACAGTTAATTAATAAGTGAATTACTAAATAAATAATAGAAACCACGAAACTAAAGTTAATCATCACCTGTGTGAAGGTTAACAACCAAATCGTTAAGCAGATTGTGAAATAAGATTGTTAAATAAATATTGTTATAATTTAAAGTGAAATCTTCAAACATTTATTTCACCCACGCATAGTGGTGGCTGATAAAACCCATTACCTCAATAGATACGAGCTCAACGACGTCCCGAAGAACTAGTTTTCTAAGACTCGGTAAGAAATATAGAAATCTACCAATTTTAAATCAGAACCTAATAAGAGTAAACTAGTGATTCGTTTCTTCTAAATAACATTTAACTCAGGACGTAACACCGATACTAGATATATATAAGATTGTATCAGTTTCCTCAACGAACACGCGGATTTCAGTAGCCATTCTCTATGATGTCCCATGAGATATTCCATCTTTGGTAGAGTAGGATGTATCATGCGAATTTCGATACTAGATATGTATAAGATTGTATGAGTTTCCTCAACGAACCCGCGGATTTCAGTAGCGATTCTCTATGATATCCCATGAGATATTCTCTCTTTGGTAGAGTTGGATGTTTTATGTGTATTTCAATACCGAATCTTCATCAACCAATACTGATAATGCTGAAATATAAAAATAACAAGTTTTTACCTTCAGGAAAAAATGTCAAAATAATGAGCGGGATTCTTTCCCAACACGATTCCATTCTATGAGAGTTTTTCTATCAATATACAAGTCAGCACTCACGAGAAACGGCATCTACGATTGTGTGTAGCCCGTTTTTCAAGTTGTTTTTTGAATCTCTGAAACGGTTTTGATCATAATTTGGTGCACGCTTAGTATAAAACACTATACTGATAAAAGTAAATGCGTTGCATTTATTTACGAACGAGATGCGTAATCCTAATCGGATCGAGTAAGATACTATTATCAGCGCGATTTTGCTTGCGGAAAGAAAACCAAGATGTTTGGAATAATATTAAGAAATCTTATCTCAGGTTGTGTTCGTTTTAGTTACTTTTTACATGAGTCAGGATTTGACATCGCGAAAAAATAGTGACGAATGGAATAGTTATTTTGAAAGAATAGTTCTGAATAAAATATAACTGGGTAATCTAGTTACTAGCTATATGGAAGTGTACCGTAAAGTAGAATATAAATGATAAATAAACAGTAAAGTATTTTCTCGCACTAGTGTTTAAATAGTATATTGTGTAACAAGGGATGAAACAAGGTGAATGCAGGCCAGGGTGAAGTTGTCAGCCCGAAGCCGAAGGCGAGGGCTGACATCACCCGTGCCTGCATTCATGTTTCATCCCGTGTCACACACTATGTTTTTCATAACATTTGCTCTGGAACTTCAACTGTCAATTTCAATAGTCTGACATTTGCATCAGGGCAGTTATTTCTCTTTGCAATCCCAAGGGATGTGAAAGACCAATTTTGCAATCCCAAGGGAGTGAAAAACACCAATTCACACCGCTGATTCATTGAATTTGTTACTTGCGCATATGTGTGACAACTTTTCCCGGCATTAGCTTGAAATCAGCCTCTTTCAACTGACCAAACAGGCAACGAAAATTGCAGTTTCAGAGCAGATGTTATGAAAAGACATTTTAAGTGCCTATAGACGGTGCATAAAACAGGACTTCTGATGTAGTTGCAAAAAATAAATTTTATTTCAGACAATATGCTTAGATATTTGTTTTATATAATATTTTTAGTATCTAATAAGTCTCTTTATTGATCCTTCTAATCAATTCACTCACTGTCATCTTCCGCCTCTTCTTTCTCTTTATTCTCTTTCTCCTCTTCCTCCTCATCCTCCTCTTCCTCCTCTTCCTCCTCTTCCTCCTCTTCCTCCTCTTCCTCCTCTTCATCTTCGCTCTTTTTATTTGTAGATGATTTTCCAGAGGATTTAAGTTTGAGATTTCTTCTTTTTTTTTTTTCTATAATGAAAATAACAACAATGTCATTATTTTTGGACGATGTAAAAAATGATATGCAGTAGAACCTTGACTATCCGGACCTAAAGCAAGCAACGAAGGCCATGAGAATTTACTGAACTAAAAGTTGTCAAATTTTACAACATCAAAACATTATTCAGATTAAATTACGTAAGTTTCAATTGTATCTTATAATTTATCAGTATTCGTACGAAAAAATCAAAAACTTACAAAATCTATCGGGTTTTCTTTACGACGTTTTTCGGCCCTTGCGTCCGATATTTTGCTGCGCACGTGGTCGTAGAATTTATGAAATTGTTTCGCAAACGTCTCGTTGTCAAGGTTTTTTGACTTCAGGTAATGTTCAAAAATATCTGAAATATGCGTTAAAAGTATAACTTTAATAGATTGTCATGCAACCTTTTAAATATCATTCAATGACTTACATTATCAATTTTGAGCTACGTTTCACTTACTATAAATTTATAATATTCGTAATATAATGAAGGCTTCGAATTTAATATGGCTCCAGGGATAATCAAATGAAATATCATTAACTATTCTGAATTTTCGAAGTAGCTTTGGCAGGTATCACAATTGTTTTATCTTAAATCAGCTAAAAATTTGAAGGTAAGTTAATTGTATCTTCTTCCCAAAACTTTTGTTCTTTTACGAATAAAATTATATTTCTACCATTTCAAGTACGAGTTGGAGTTTTTATGTAAGTGCCACTCCTCGTAACGGATTCAATAACATAGAAAATCAATATTATTTAGTTATTATGACTACATCGATGATGTCTACCCAATTGAAAATATGTATGTACATCCGAAAACTTAAACCTCTGATTCATAACATACGAAACTTCACATTACTGTCATGAATTGCAGCGTATATTGACCTTGAACTGCCCGCAGTTTCGTTGCATCTAAGGCCGGTTTTGGCACACCAACTGCCCAACCAACACGAAATGGTGGAGAATACGTTTAATATGCGTGATAGTGGTGGAAATGTAGTGTACGGTGTAAAAAATGAACGTGTATCCACGATGCGGTTTTCCACACATCATTATAACACGTTTATTGAAAACGTTTATTTCAGACATCTGTTTTTTAACACGATTATGTTACGTTGAATTGAGACGTATACTAATTACATTTTTATCAACATATAATGCATGTGTTTTATACGTTTATAGACCAATGATTTCAGGGCTACGATCGACGTTTAATAAATAATGACAAACCTTCGTGTAACCTACGTATTCAAAACAACGTTTAAAATATTCATGCAATTCACATTTTCTAAACGCTTAATTAACGTGGTTCTTACTTTTATCAATGACTTTCTTCAGTATTCCTCCAAACGTTCAATAAATGTTATTGCGCTTACGTGTGCCATACGTATCTGCAAGCCATGTAAATACCTTAATCTATAGCAGATAATGATAACGTTTTATGAATGCGTATTCCACGCCCATAAGCGTTTTTGTTACGGCATTTATCAGCTTTGAATCAACGCTACTAAATGTCGTGTAAGTTACGTTTAGAAATAACGGTTCAAATCATTAATAACTTTCACCTTTTTTAAACGTTCAATCAGTGACAGTTACGTTTATCTGCAATAACTTTATTCAGGGTTTCTTTGAAAGTTGAATAAATGTTTTCGCATTCTCATGTGTGACACACGTATTTGCAAACCACGTGAGCAACCTAACTGCAAAAAATATTGATGTTAAGGTTTTATGAATGCCTATTTCACGCTTACAAACGTCTTTGTTATGTCACTATTCAGCACTCAATCATTATATCACTAAACGGTCATGGATTTTACGTATTCATAGAACGTTTCGAATACGTACGCTTTCGACATTCCTCGAACAATAAATGAAGGTGACTTTCGCGTTTATCGAACGTTTTATAGAAACGGTCGCGCTTACGTATGACAAACGTATTCAGAAGCTATGCATACTAGGGTGTACCAGAAGAAACTTTTTTTTTAATCCCCCACATCAAAACTTGAAGTGGTTTTTTGAAATAAGAAGCCTCGATGAAGGAGGGCACTGAGAAATAATACAAAGTGCTATCTCAGTCGATCAGAAGTCATAGGTGATTGAGGCACCTGCTAGACTCAATTGACCGAAACCCCCTTTCGCGAGGTGAAATCTCATAGCAAGTTGAATAAAATCACAAGGTGGTATAGGGAATAGACTGATAAGAAATTATGTTTTGAGAACAAAGTTTAAAAAAAAAAGTGCATATCCGTAGGTTAATTTCTAACAATTCTTGTTCATTTCCTACTTATTATACCACATGCTGAGACAGCTGAATGTCATGTAATATTTCAATTACCGAAAGGGGGATGCTGATAATCAAGTTGAAAAGGTGCCTCATCAGTATACTTATGGTCGAGTGAGACACCGCTTCGCATTTTTCTCACCAGGAGACGGCAAGGTAGTCGGATTTTTAAAATTTTTGATTTTTATGTTACGTGTAGTTGAAACCTTGAATAAGAATTTCCCAAAGTAGTTTGACGAAACATTCATAAATTTTCGAGATAATCGACTTTGAAATTTTACATGACTAGTTGAATCCACTAGACGCAACATATGGTCCATCGGGGCGCGTCGCTCACTCGGTAGCGTCCGAGTCTCATAATTGTGAGATCGCTGGTTCAAGTCTCACCGCGTGATCTTTTTTTTTTCCTTCAAAACGCACTATATGTTGTTTCATTCTTCATCTCATTCCCATAATTATGAGCAAGCGAAACATTATAATAACTATAAGTAGGAATATTCTTCAAGTGACTGGTCGTAATACACAATCGGTTAATAAACAATATTTATTATAAATTAACAATAAGGTTTTCGTGAAAAATACCAGATACGACGATAAGGGAGAATTTTATTTCCTACCCGACGTCATTTGTTTTTTTCACGAAAACCTTATTGTTAATTTATTATAAATATTGTTTATTAACCGATTGTGTGTTACGACCAATTACTTGAAGAATATTTCTACATATAGTTATTATAATGTTTCGCTTGCTCAAAATTATGGAAATGAGAAAAAGAATTGAAAAAAATATGGTGCCCTTTGAAGGAAAAAAAAAAGGATCACGCGGCGAGACTCGAACCAGCGATCTCACGATTCCGCGACTCGAACGCTACCGAGTGAGTGACGTGCCCCGATGGGCCGTTCGTTGCGTCTAATGGATTCAACTGGTCATGTAAAACTTCAAAGTCAATTATCTCGGAAATTTATGAATGTTTCGTCAAACTACTTTGGGAAATTCTTATTCAAGGTCACAACTACACGTAACATAAAAATCAAAAATTTTAAAAATCCGACTACCTTGCCGTCGCCAGTCAGTGCCCTCCTTCATCGAGACTTCTTATTTCATAAAACCACTTCGATTTTTGATGTGGAAGATTAAAAAAAAAAAAAATTTATTCTGGCACACCCTAATGAATATATATAGACCCAAATAATGATTTCAACTTTTCTGAATGCGTATTTCACATTTATATAATCGCCTTCGTTAGGACATTTAGCAACGTTAGATCGATAAAACAGTCGTAGACTTTACGTTTATACATACAGAACATTTCGAATATCTAAGTTTTCAACATTTTATAAATGTTCAATTAACGTGACCTATACGATTATTGATAATTTTAGTCAAGATACCTATAGTCCAGTGAAATTGCTATAATGCGTTACTCTCACTAAATAGCAGCAGGACATAATTTATACCATAATAAAGAGAATCTGACGCTGATTTTTTTAAGATAAATCACGAGCCTTGATTTTGGTGGGAATTTTCGAAAAAAAAAAATTTTTAAATGGAAACTATGAGATTTGATGTAATTTAACCCTCTGTGATAGCCGGGGGTCACAGTGACCCCACGCTGTTTTTGAACTCGATTTTCACCCCTTAAACTTTTGAAAAATCGACTACTGCTGCTATCTGCAAGGAGTATGATAGTTCAACACTAGACTCGTGAAGAGAGCATCTGATTCGAAGCATTAGTATCCTTAGGGCAGCCGTCGAGAGCGCACGGTGCAGAATCGTGGGGTCACTGTGACCCCGTGCTACTATCACGTAAAAAAACTTTTTTTCGGAGCACTTTTTTTTTTTTTCTCAAGATATTGGGTACACAAAGGTAAGTGCAAAGAATCAATATCTGAAGACTAGATTTTTCTGAATCACTTTTCAACGATCTTTCGAATAAATTTTTAGATGGCATATGATGAATTCCACGCGGAGCGGACAAAAAAAAAACCTCGATGTGACGGATTTTCCTCATTTTTGCATGAGCTTTTGTACCCTCAGAATTAGCATTTTCTATGTATGTAAGACATATGTTGCATTTTTTACCTATGGTGTACAAGCTGTTCCAGTTTTCGATTCCTCACGCTCTTTGATGTCTTTGGAGGCAAATATCTCAGAAACGGTATGTCGAATGAAAAAAGTAATAGGGTGGTGATTTGTAGTATTCTTCACCCTCTTTCACCTCAGTCCATGATCTTGCACGTGACTATCGGAAAACATGTCGAAAAATCATTTTCCAATCAAAAACTCTATTTTTATCCACTCGGTCATTTTTAGGATTTTTTCCGTATTTTTTTTCGAAGGCGAAATGAACGACTCGTACGTCCGCTCGCATTGCCGCGTCATTTTGCCTTCGGAAAAAAAATTGTAGCTCCCAAACGAAGCTGTGCCCCATTTCGAAACAAACGCAATTCGATGGGAAATTTCCGGAGCTTTTCGAAAAAAAATACGAAGAAAATCCTAAAAATGACATAAGTAGATAAAAATAGAATTTTGGATTGGAAAATGATTTTTCGACATGTTTTCCGATAGTCACGGGCAAAATCATGGACTGAGGTGTAAGAGGGTGAAGAATACCACAAATCACCACCCTATTACTTTTTTCATTCGACATACCGTTTCTGAGATATTTACCTCCAAAGACATCAAAGAGCGTAAGGAATCGAAAACTGGAACAGCTCGTACACCTTAGGTAAAAATAGCTACATATGTCTCATATAAACAAAAAATGTTAATTCTGAGGGTACAAAAGCTCATGCAAAAATGAGGAAAATCTGTGACATCGAGGTTTTTTTTTTTGTCCGCTCCGCGTGGAATTCATCATATAAGTTATAACTTACGTCCTGTACTATCTTTTGAAATTACTTTGACATAATGTTTTTTAGATGACGTATAACTTACGTTCTCGTCCTTCAAGCTTTGTTGAAGAATTACTCGCGGAGGAAGAGGATGAATATATAGGCGGTGAGTGTTCGGAAGACAAAGTTGACCACGTGTCAGAACAGTCTGAATCATCTCAGGATGAGAGTGAAGATGAATTTTCTGATATGGAGAATGCCACTGAGGCGCAGAGACTCCTAACAGCAAAGGCACGTGGTCGTCCAAAGAAAACTTTGAGAGGCGTAGATGGCTTTAAATGGATGACCGATAAGCCAGGCAGACGATCAGGCCGCCTATCTGATAGAGTACCTCAAGTCCGAATTCCTGGACCAATTAACACATCTGCATCCACCATCGAGGAATTTTGGGACCTTCTCTTCAATAAGGAGATTATTGACATCATAGTTCACCACACAAATGAAAAAATTGAGGATACATGCGCGAGAAAGATGGGTGAAGACCAGGAGATGCACACACACCATCATCTCACAGATTCGGTTGAAATGAGGGCATACATTGGCCTATTGTACTATTCTGGTTGGTGGAAACAGTCTTCGGTCAACTATATACAACTGTGGAAGAAAACTATTGCGATCTCGGTTTATCGATGTATTATGCCACAACTGCAGTTTATGTTTTTGTCTTCATGTCTGCGATTTGATAACAAGGAGACACGGAATAACACTGACAAATTTAGTCCTATTAGACAAATATGGGACATATTTATCCGCAACTGCGGCTATTATTATATGCCTCATAATAACTGCACTGTGGACGAACAGCTACTGGGCTTCCGAGGCAGGTGCAGCTTCAGAATGTACATTAAATCCAAACCCGACAGATATGGATTAAAACTAATAAGCTTGAATGACGCGGTTACTAGCTACATGATCAATGCCATCCCATATTTAGGCAAGACCAGCACCCCTCCGAATTTGTCCGTCTCCGAATACTTCTTGGAGCAAGTAACTACTCCAATTCATACTACAGGGCGCACCGTCACGTGCGACAACTGGTTCTCGTCGATACCCATTTTTCAAAAAATGTTGACCTCTCACAACCTAACTTTCACAGGGACCATCCGTAAAAACAAAAGACAAATTCCTCAAGAGATGAAAGTGATCAGTAAATCAGAACCAGCAAAATATTGCTACTCCGACGATTTAACCCTTTTGTCATTCAACCCCAAAAAAAACAAA
Source organism: Tenthredo notha (assembly GCA_914767705.2). Lineage (NCBI taxonomy): Eukaryota > Metazoa > Arthropoda > Insecta > Hymenoptera > Tenthredinidae > Tenthredo > Tenthredo notha. The sequence continues at coordinate 1,008,166 of OU611923.1, forward strand.
TTAGTTCTGCTGCTATCAACATTTTTAGATAGCTCGGAGATATTGGACGGAAAGCCCGAAATAGTTCAGCATTATAATAATACTAAAGGAGGGACGGACTGTTTCGATCAATTAGTACATGCACATACTGTGAGACGTAAGACCAGCCGATGGCCGATGCGCATATTTTTTGGGATGCTCGATCAGGCAGCCGTCAATGCGCGCATTCTTTCGAAATGCAAAAATATTAAGAGCGGGAATTATACAAAAGTGCCGGCTGCGCAGTGCTTGGAGAGCCTGTATCTCTATTTAACACGGGCACACCTTCAGGAACGCTACGCTTGCGTCTCGCTCCGCCAGGATTTGAAACAAGGTATCAAATGCATTCTGAAAATTAGCGAAACACAACAGCGAGGGGATGAACGTCCGAGGTTAGAGAAGCGGATTAGATGTGACATCTGTGCTCGAGATAACAAAACGTTCCTTCAGTGCCCATCGTGCCAGCGAGCGATGTGCGACAAGCACAGGGCTTATTTATGCATTGAGTGCAGCTATGGGACTGTTTAGTTGATAATCTTTCGGTCTTACACAAATTTTTACCTTTTTTTTTATTTTTTAACAATTTTTCGAAGCAAATTTCAACAATAAAATTATCGTATTTTCATGAAATATCTTGTGCTTCATTTTTCCCTAAAATGCTCCCTTCATTCTTCAAAATAAATATACTTTTTGGAAATGCTTCAAAAACCATTATACTCGCCTGAAAGTGGCATCTTTAAGGATTCAAACGCCGTTCGAATTTTTGGAAAATCTTGAAAAACAAAGAAAATAGAGCAATTTTTGTGAAAAACCGTCATTTTTCGTTATTTTTTTTTCGCTAATTTTTTAAACATATTCAAAATAAAAATTTCAACTGAATTTTTTTACACAGGTAAAAAAAAAGGTTTGAAATGCACTCTTAATTTTTCTTGAGCCCTTTGGAGGGTTCTGGACAGTTCTACAGCCCTTTAAAGTCGCTGGGGTCTAATTGACCCCGTGCTATTTTGACGTAATTCTCGGAAGGTGCTATCACAGAGGGTTAAACATGACGTGATTTAGTTGAGTCGAAGAATCATACGCTTCAGCTTATATTTAACGTTTTCATCATCACTTTGTTAAACTCAGTATGAATGAGTAGGGGAAGGTCCGGTCCCTAGGGACACTTTTTTTCAAAGAGCTGTAACTTCTTCATCGGTCAATGCAATATTATCTAATTTGCGTAGAAATGTGTCGGAAAGATTCATTCATGTATGGAAAAAATGGATAGTAAATATTTGAGAGGAATCTTTAAGAAAAAAACAGCTTTGCGAAATATTGCATTTATCCCAAGGTACAAACCCAGCATGTACCTCGGGACATAGGGTCTTGTACCTTGGGACAAGAGGTCAAATCCTCATGTAACTTGGGACGAAAGGACAAATCTTCATGTCGGTAGTTCGGTAAATGCTGCATAGTAGGTAAGAACTAATTATGTTTTATATTTCAAAAGATAATCAATGCATACACCTATAGACAAAGAAGAGTATAATTGCACTTCCTGTTGCACATTTTTTTAAGCTTACATAATGAGTACGAGTTGATATTTTATAGGGGATACATGAATATATTAGCCAACGATAAAATCAAATTTCACTTTGTCAAATAATTTGCTTAAACAGTACCTACATATAATGACTATGGATTTCACGATTATCATATTATTAGATATTATATGAACATATTTGGCGATAGAAATATAATTGCACTTCTGGGGATAAAAATATAATTGCACTTCTTGCAATGACTTGAATGAGGGAATTATTGTTTTCCGATTTTAGCAGTTTTTCTTGGTTTTAGGCTTTTTTTTAGGTTTTAGGCTAGATGTTATTCTGGCTTTTTTCGCTGGCTGTCCTTCCTCGTTTTGGTTTTCATTCTTCCCCTCGTTTTGTTCCATCAGTAACTTCTTCTTAACTGTTCTAGGTGTTTTCAATGCTTTCTCATTATGTTCCTTTTCTATCTCTTCTTTTCGGGTGTGTCTGTGAAAATTCTACATTTTCCAGCCTTTCTTCCTCCAGCCTTCATTTTCCGAGGAGCTGCCTTCCGAAATGGTCTGATATTTTCAAGATCTGATATTATTCGTGGGAGCCGGAGGTCTGATTTTGATATGAAAGTTTCCTGGCCTGCTGCTGATGTTGAGGGCTGCTGGTCTAAAGCTAAATTCGCAAGTCCATCTTCAGGTTGATCAGTGACAAATGATCCCAGGAAATCTGTCTCACTGAATATTTCATTGTTGAAAGGCCAGATTCCAGTGACTCTGAATCCCGATGTAATATTGCTGGGCGTGAAAGCTAGTGGATACGCTTCACCAACCAATTTTGCTATATTGTAAATAGTTATTTGTTTCCCAGGATTCTGCAACATCCAACTTGTCGACGCTTTATTGTATAATTTTTTGAAGGGACCAAAGACTGTTCTGTCTAGGGGCTGTAATTTGTGACTCGTGTGTGGTGGAAATGACAGTAAAGTCACTCCATTATCCTTTGCTATTGTCAGAGCAGCTACAGAAATGTGGGACTCGTGATTATCCATTATTACGAGCAATTCATTCTGTTTTGAGGCTGATTTGAATTTTATAATGTGCTGTAGGAAAAGCACAAACTTGTCAACATTAGACCAGCCACTTTGGTTTGCTGTGCCGATTGCTCCAGGTGGTGCACCGATCATCATGTTATCCTTGAAATTTACCCGAGGAAATATCAACAGTGGTGGAATAGACAAACCCATTGCATCAATAGCTGCTATCATTGTTGTTAGGATACCTCTTTCACCAGATGTAACACTGCCTAGTTGTTTAGTACCCCTCGTAGCAAGAACCTTGGTTGGAACGTGGACTGTAGATATTCCTGTTTCATCCAAGTTTATTATTCGATCAGCTGTGAACATCCCTCGACTGAGGACTGTATTGAGTTTTTCGAAAAATACACCAACGTTGTGTTTATTGAAGTTGATAGAACGTGACATGCTGGTGGCTTGCGGTTTCCTTAGAGATAGTTCATTTCTTGCAATAAAATTGTAATACCACGCTTTGCCTGCTAATTTATTGACATCCCATGTCTTCGGATACTCAATGTTTTGCGATTTCGCAAACTCATAGGCTAGCTTTTTCACCTCCTCCCTTGTCAAGCCAAAATGAATTTTCGCAGCATAGTCTATGTACTCGCGACGACTCTGCTCGTGTTCGGGAGAAAAAACTTGTTTTGTGCTGTTTGAATTTTCCTTATACTTGAACCCCTCGTTGCCAGATTCTTTATGCTCTGCCAGTAGCCTTGACAGCGTTGACTTGGAGACCTTGCAAATTTCTGCCGCCCGTCGAATGCCATATCCCTGCTTCAGGATTAAATCCATACCTGATATAACATTCCCCTTTAAGGGTTTGTCTCTTTTTTTATTCGATTTGCTTTTCGGCATCTTTAAAATCAGAATAAATACAAGATATGAGGACCTTCCGTGCTTTCGAAACCCAATTCAGCTTGTCCCAAGGTACAATAACCAAATTGTCCCACGGTACAATCATAGCATACGAATAGTTCAACGAGAATTTGCAATTTGTTGGTTAGTTTTCCGGAAATGGTCTTGCATGGATTTTGTTCGTAATAAAATCCACTACAATTATTATAAGCATTGAAACTAGAAAAAACGAACTTTCATGAGTGCAATTTGAGTCAGAAGTCAGTCAATAGCATTTACCAAGAGACCCAATTTTCAGACTTACCTTAATTCAAAACCAACTAGATGATCTGTTGCGGCCAAACTACAGGAGCTGACACTTTTCGGTAGCAACGAACAGTACATCAAATGTTTTTTAACTTTGTCACTCACCTAACGGAATTAGGCCTCTGTCCCTAGGTACATGCTGTCCCAAGGGACCGGACCTTCCCCTACTGTTACGGAGCAATTATAGAATTCAAATTCGAGCGCGTAAAGGCGCTTAGGGTAGATGGCGCCCGTAGAAAGCCACTCGAATGAGGTGCGTAGGCAGTCGTAGAGTGAACGTGAGCAGAGAAAGAAAGAAAGAAAGCAAGAGTGAAAGTAAAATTAGAATTGAGCCGTTAATACCTGTTAACTATATTAATATTGTTAATCTATTTTGTTCTTTAATACATACATTAAACTTACGACCCTTATAATTAAACCTACGTGTTATTCATTTAATCAAAATCCCTAGAATTAATCGAACGGGAAAGTCTTTAATAAATCAGAAGTGGGATGGACAGTCCGCGAGCCGTTTGAAAAGTGCGTGCACCGAAAACCGTGTATGTGCGGCGTTAAGGAAGGTTGATGGTAGATGAGCGAGACTTCGAGATATTTGCTCGCGAAATGGTCCTCAATCATTCGGTAGGACATGGTCGAGGAATCGGAGTCGAAACGAGAAGCATGGTCAGAAACGTGGTGCCGGGTCAAAATGGCGGCCCTCCGAGAGTAGAACACGAGGCCGGCCAGAACCAAGATGGCGGTCCTCTGTCAGGTGACCATGCGGGGACAACGAATTCAAGAACGACACCACCGGATATGACACGTGACCATAACGACCAATTAGAAGACCGTATAGGACCGGGAGCGCAATCATCGGAGTTAGAAGGACGTCTATTGTTGGGAGCGCAGTCATCGGGACTAGGCGGAACTGCGCGGCCACCGTTGGTGAATGCCGTGCGCACCCTATTAGCAAGTGAGAACCAGGAAGCTGTGGCTCAGCTGATCGCCGGTCTGCTAACCAACCAGATACAACAGCAGCCATCGGAACAACAAAGACCGAGTACGATACCAACGTACCACGTGATTCCCGATTTGTCAAGGGACATTGAAGAATTCTCTGGAGAAGACGATGGTATCCGTGCGAGGGAATGGCTAGAAAATCTGGAGTCAATGAAGGAGTTACACAAATGGCCGGAAGACTATTTACTTGCGGCAGCACGCATGCATCTGAAGGGAGGTGCAAAAGATTGGGCGAGAGCACGAGTGAGCGAGCTTCGCACGTGGGAAGAGTTTCGTGGAGCGTTTCGAGAGACATTTATTACGCATGACGACGTGTCGACTCGATGGGCACGCATGAAAGCACGTCGCCAGGAGAAAGACGAGCCGATTGCTCGATACTTTCACGCGAAGGTAAAATTGTGTAACGCGTTGGGATTATCGTTTCGTGAAGAGAAGTTCGAAGTGCTGTCGGGACTGTGGTCACGCGAGCTGTGCAAAGTTGTGATGCCAGCACCACAGTACACGTCAGACGATCTATTACATGATTTGTTGTATTATGATAAGTGTTTAAATAATCAAAGAGTCGAGTCGAGTCGTAACAGTCGCGAAATGACGCCTGGAAAAGGACGTCCGGCAAATAGTGCTACGCGAAGTGGTGAAGTCGATAAAACACGTGATAGACCGAGTAGCGACGGACGTGGCAAAACTCCGATAAGTGAACACATAAGTGGTGAAAGAAAGTGCTTCAATTGTAAAAAGACAGGACATATAATACGGGCTTGCCCGGAAGAACTCCGAGTTCCCACTTGTTACAAATGTCACAAAAAAGGACATATCAGTCGCCAGTGCACGAGTGAAACGAATGACGAGAGACGTGCGGTGCGTTCAATCGGACAACAAAGTGACTGTACGGCGACAAAGTATTTGAAAACCGCGCTGATAAATGGACGACAAGTGTCGGCATTCATAGATACGGGAAGTGCGGAGTGTACGATCCGCGCGACACGAGTGTTACAAGAACAGTTTACGATGAGACCGGCCACGACCGTGTTGAAAGCCCGCCTGAGTTCATAGTGACGAGTGTCGGTACGGTGAGTGCTACAGGGTGGCCACTCACCTGGAAAACCTGGAAAACCGGGAAATGTCAGGGAATTCCGGATAGCATGGAAAAGTCAGGGAAATGTCAGGGAATTTCGCACGGGGTCAGGGAATTTATGTCTTACGGTTACGAATACGTTATTTTTTTTTTCTGTCGCGCCAACACAGTTTGATAATCTTATCCCATGATAAAAACCGAATTCCGAGACGTATGTTGCCCGGTGAATTTTGAATAGCCAATTTCTATCACTACAGTACTCTTCTTTACCGCTGACCGTGTTGATCATCGTATCACTTCGCTGTGTCGCATGATGGCGCTCACCGTGTAGTAACCTAACCTACCCTCAATCATCCATGGTAGCGCGTATATCGGCCGTACGGCGTGTAGTCTTCTTGAACACACGCATACAAGTTCAACTGAATAATCAGTCACACAGTGAATAATCACACACTCACACACCAGAAACACTCGTCGTCATACTTCCACCAATCAGTTTCGACGCGGGAAATGAAAAGTGTTCGGGTTCGAATGAGTGAAAATTATAAATGGTAAGTATTCTTACAATTAATAATAGAAGTATACTATGTATAATTGTCTTTGCGCTATACCATAGATTGAAAGACTCGTTCAACATTTTTAATTTTCGTAATTCGTAAATAATTGCCTTTAAGCGTACTGTCATTTGTTTTTTTGTTTTTTTTACTTTGTTCTCATGATTCTTTGTTTTTGTTCAATTTGCTGATAAGCGAAGTCAATATCTTACGGTATATAAATGCAAGTTTCCTGATAATATATTAAATAGACAATTATTAACATGCTGACCATCCTGATCCAACAAACCGTGCATACCTAGATGTTCTTTGTGGTTGAAGAAAAATGTCGGTTTGAATTTAAAAAAAAAAAAAACCAAAATGTGATAACAATTTTCAGTCAACTGAAACTTTCTACTTCTGTTTAGGTGCAATGTCTTGTAAAATCAAGAAAACCTCATTTAATGAAAAATGGCTTGGAGACTGCTCCTTCTCACCCTGGCTGCAGCGAGTAACAAAAGACCCCTTTTCCGCATATTGTACAGCATGCAATACGTCTTTTTCACTGAGCAATATGGGAAGGCAAGCACTAAGTAGTCACATGAATGGAAATAAGCATAAATATGCTGTAAATAGTAAAACCAAATCTGTCAGTTTGAATGCGTTTTTCAATACGCCAAGTGCATCGAGTTCTCAACCAGCAATAACTGAGCGAGCTGAAACCACAGCTGCAAGAGCTATCGGCCTGAATACAATAACAACTGTCTCTTCAGTATTGACTCCATTACCAATAAATGACAATTCAGCAAATCTTAATTCACCGTCTCGAGGCCTTCAGACTTTTCTTCTGAAGGAGCAAGTTACGAAGGCAGAAATCATTTGGACTATTCATGCAATCATACATCATCATTCTATGCGAAGTAGCGCATCTAGTGTCACTTTATTTAAAACCATGTTTCCCGATTCTGAAATAGCTAATAAAATTCAGCTCCAACGTACAAAGATAGCCTACACTATATTGTATGGAATCGCACCATATTTTCAACGGGAACTTCTTGAAATGTGCACTAAATGTTCGCACATAGTTGTTGGCTTTGATGAATCAATGAATAAAATTTCCCAAAAAGGGCAAATGGATATCACGGTAAGATTTTGGGATTCCCAAGCACAAGAGGTCACTGTGCGATATTTCGGTTCAGCATTTCTAGGGCATGCAACCGCTTCAGATTTGCTACAAGCGTTTACCCAAGTGCTGGAGGGACTTGATCTTCGGAAGCTACTACAAGTGTCCATGGACGGTCCTAACGTAAATCTCAAATTCCACAAAGATCTCAAGGTTTATCTGCAAGGAGACCCTGATACGCCAGTGTTACTACAAATAGGAAGCTGCGGACTCCATGCCATGCATAATGCTTTTAAAACTGGGATCAAAGCAACGGATTGGAATGTTGTTCAGTTTTTAAGAGCACTTTATAATCTATTTCATAACGTACCTGCTCGTCGTGCCGATTTTATGCATTATTCGGGATCTACCACCTTCCCGTTGAAATTCTGTGCAATAAGGTGGCTTGAAAATATCAAGGTAGCCGAACGAGCTATAGCGATTTTACCTAGTGTTGTTAAATATGTGGATTCTATCAAGAAGGACAAAAGATCACCTACTTGTAGCAGCTTCAAAATTATTGCAACAGCCGTTCAGGATAAACTTTTGGGGCCTAAACTGAGTTTTTTCCAATCACTTGCGTCTGAGGTTGAACCCTTCCTGAGAAAATTTCAATCCGATGCTCCTCTGGCGCCTTTGCTCTATGAATCGTTAAATCTGACTATTAGATGTGTGCTGTCAAGATTCGTAAAAGCGGAAGTGATGAATACGACGCAGGACACTTCGCAGATTGACTTCTTAACCAAAGAGAATCTGATTGCAATCAAAGAAATTGACTTGGGCTTCTCAACACGAGATTCTATTCGCCGAGCCCGTAGTAACTGCAGTGACCGCGAAATTTTGGAATTCCGGAAAGATTGTCGCACCGCGATGGAAACATTATGCAAAAAATTGATGCTACGCTCACCGCTACAATTCCGACTTACAAGAGCAATTTCATGTCTTGATCCTCAAGTTGCAAAGCGGCCATCTATTAGGGACAAACGAATCACAACTGCCTTGGAGATATTTGTAGAGCATAAATGGCTATCCGGTACGCAAGCGGACAAAATTCAACGACAGTTCAGTACAATATGTGCTGGCGCTAATTTCTTGGAAATAATTGAGACATTCTCCAGTACAGATAGATTGGATCATTTTTGGCTGCGCACTGTATTACATGGAACCGACACAGCACAGGAGTTAGCATGCTTCTTGAAGATGATTTTTATCCTTTCACACGGAAATGCATCATTGGAAAGGGGATTTTCGATCAACAAAGAGTGCCTGATAGAAAATCTCAGAGAGGAGTCTCTTGTAGCCCAACGACGAGTATATGATGCAGTAATTGCCAATGGAGGACTGGATTCTTTGAAAATTACGAAATCTCTGATCCTAAGTGCCAGAAACGCTCATTCGAGATACGTTGAAGGATTAGCGAAATGCCGGGCCCAAGCACAAGCAGAAGAACTCGCAAAAAGTGAGAAAAAGCGGGCTGGAATAAAATTAAAGGAGTTGGCGGTAAAGAAAATGAAGCTTATGGAAGAGGTTTCTAAGGAAGTATCTGTTATCGAGGGTGAAATGCAAGATCTTCTTAAAAGAAGCGTAAACAAATAATTACAAAAAAATCTGAATATCTGAAGAAACTTGATTTTTTCGTGCAATATGGAAATACCGAATATATATATATATATTGATATAATTATTATAAAATAATGTTCTTTTCAATTAGTCTTAGTTACCATCGTACTAATATAGATTGATATAATATATTTTTATGAATATACGTATACTTGATTACGAAGGAAAAGGTGGTAATATGGACCTTGTGTTTTTTTATGGGCCACTCTTTAATTTTGCAGTCAGAATTTCTAGTTTTAAAGTTACGACTTTTCAATACTTGCGAATACAAAAGCAAAGTATTACTATATCGATATATTCCTCAATGACATAAGCATAGGCGGTCCATAATAAAGACAGGCTCAGTATCACCACCTTTTCCTCTACTGCTTTGCGGTCTTGTTGATCTGATTGTTTCTATTATTCTATCTAAAGTTGAGACCTGATAAAAATATGCCTATACGAAATAAATATCAAGTAAAATAAGTGTACTCTGATATACCCTCTTGAGTGAGACCTTTTAATTCACTTTTCACGTTCACAGATCTTCCGTATAGTGCTAATTGAAAGTCAGGGAAAAATGAAAATTTCGGTCAGGGAAACATGGAAAAGTCAGGGAATTTCTAAATCCAAATTGAGTGGCCACCCTGTGCTAACGTTATCATCGACGATGTCGAGGTAGATAATGTTACCCTGCGAGTAGTACCGGACAACGCTCAAGCGGTAGACGTGCTGATAGGCCGCACTTTTACCGATCAGCCAGGAGTCGATTATCACAAGATTGGCGATAAGTTGACTTTCAGTCGCAGTACTACCTTACCAAGCGAGTGTGAATTACCGACATCGCGGTTATCCGTCGCAGAAAGCATCACGATACCGCCGAACTCGATATTATTTATCGACTTGGTAGATCACAAGTCGAACTACACATTCCCTGTGTCAAATTGGGGAACTGAAGCATACACAGTTACTGAGAAACAGCTGATAGTACGTGGAGATGTGTCAAACGTGCATATGATCGAGAGGGAGACGAAGTCAACTGACGAAATAACCTACGAGACGATCAACGTTGGAGAGGAGCAGCCACTGACCGTACGACAAGACTTGGCCAAATTGTTGAATGAATTTAGAGACTGTGTGTCTATGAGTTTGTATGATCTGGGTTGTGCGAAGGATGTTGTTATGGATATTAAAGTACCTGAGAATATTCCCCCTGTACAATGTAAACCATATAGAGCGACAGACAAAGAGCGACGAGAGATCCGAGATATCATACAAGAGTGGGAAAAATGCAGGTATAGTTACGGAAACTCAGTCCGCATATGCAAGTCCAGTATTATTAGTCAAGAAAAAGACAGGCGAGTCGCGTCTGTGTGTAGATTTTAGAAGATCGAATGGTATTACAGAGCGAGTTCACTTCCCACTACCTTATATAGACGATCACCTAGCCCAGATTAGGGATAGTTCGTTATTTATAGTATTAGATCTGGCCCATGGTTATCTACAACTACCGATTACCGAAAGCGCACGTGATAAGACGGCCATAATTACACCGGAAGACACAGTGGAGTTTACGAGGATGATTTTTGGCTTGATGAACGGCCCAGCGTACTTCAGTAAGGCAATGCATAAAGCCCTAGGTCCGCTACGTGACAACGTGGCATTTTTCTATTCAGATGACATTCTAATACCAGGGAACAGTTGGGACGACTTACGACCGAAGTTACGTTTAGTACTTGAGGCATTGAGAAAGGCGGGGTTGACAATTAAATTAGCCAAATGTTGTTTTTTGTACTCGAAGGTGTCATATTTAGATCATGAGATCTCAGCCAAAGGAATCGAACCGGGCCAACACAAGGTAGTAGCGATTAGGGAATTTCCAGAACCGAAGAACGTGCACGAGGTGAGGCGTTTCTTAGGGCTTACCAGTTATTTTAGGAAATTTGTACCGTGTTTTGCGCGGATAGCTGAACCGATATCGAAGCTCTTGAAGGCGAGCGTACCATTTGAGTGGGGTGAATCTCAACAGAACGCGTTTGGGGAGCTCAAACGAAAGCTTACGGAGCAACCAATATAGACTTCCGGAAACCCGCTGAAATCTTCATTCTTTCATTTCGTGTTGGTCTAGTCACAAGTAATAATTTCCGCTCAAAACAAAATACAGTGGAATCTCTCATAGCTTACATCCTCATATCTTACGAGGGTAGTCGTTAGGCGGAGCGGTAGGCTGGGTGGGGGCGCTGGATCAGGACCGACGCATGACGCTTTAGATTGGGTTCACCGGGGGCACCTTATAAATTTGTTGGGAGTATTATATAAATGTTCTTTTGGATAGTATTTGACTCGTACTTAATGGAATTGGATTTCATCGCATTACAAAGTGTTTTTTAACCTATCCGCCCACATCGATCAATCACGTAATATTTTAGGTCCTACAAATTGATATATTTGAGGTTATGTTTATGTGAAATTTATTTTTATATCCGGAAAAATCGCACACGCACAGACACGACAGATAACACCATTAATAGATGTTTTCTACGTATAAATGAATACTTACTTTGTCGATATAGGTTTTGTTTATAATAACAAGTCACGTCACGAAGGAAATTTGGGTAAAGAGTACGGGGGTATGTACTGTAACAGCGATTCCCGCAGGCTCGGGTAGTTATCCACGGGAACTACGTTCTATTAACAAATAAGGTACCAACGCTTCCGCCTCCTCCGACTAGCAGCGATGTTGTTGGGCGCCAGACTTCGGAGAGAAGTCCTCTCTCTCTCTCTTGCTCTCGCTCCGACTAGCTAGTGGTAGAGGGATAGTTCGTGAGGGCGGTGAAATAAAAACACTTGAAACACGACTGGTATAGATTTGAAAAATATTTATTGATTAAAAAGAAAAAAGAAAAAGATAGCACTATTTTGTGCAGCCTGCTATCTGGCTTCGGCCTTATGTCTCACCGCTATTGTATATTTTAAGGCTAATCAAAAAAGGGAAAAATTAAACTAAAAGAAATACATTAAACGACTCTAATTATAATATTTTAAATGACTTTACTCTACCCTGGTAAAAATTCCCACATAGGAACCTACACAGGACCTACATAGGTACCATACGTATCGTAATTTGGGACAGGTTCCTATAGGAGTACAACTTATAGGAGTACATAGGACCTACGTCGGTATAGCGCGGCGGGACCTATCCAGGTATATGTATATATATAGGATGGAGACCCATATGGGTGTGTATATATAGGAGGAAAACCTATATAGGACCTGTATGTAGGCACGCCTATATAGGTATGGGTCCTACATAGGTCCTTCACCTATATGGTATATTCCTATCATCACACAGATCTGTCCCAAATTACGATAGCCATATGGGATTGGGACCTGTATGGGTATATTTTGACTTGGGTATATTATGTAGGGTTTCCGGATGGTTATATATTCACCCACCCGTATCCCCATATGACTTCTACAGGAACCAGTCCCATATTACGATAGAAACCATATGGCTGTTCTGTTTGGTCCTATTGGGTTCTGAAAAACACCAACATGGGTTATTGCGGAAGCATATCGAACCTCGTGGGTCCTGTACGCCAACTACGAACACCTCAGTGGGTCCTATTGGGTCCTAAAAAACACCTAGATGGGTTATTGCGGAAGCATATCAAACCTCATGGGTCCTGTACGCCAACTACGAATACCTATGTGGTTCCTATTGGGTCCTGAAAAACACCTACATAGGTTATTGCGGAAGCATATCGAATCTCATGGGTCCTGTATACCAGCGTAGAATACCCATATGAGTCCTACTGGGGCCTACAAAACACCTACATAGGTTATTGCGAACACATATCGGACCTCACGGGTCCTGTATGCCAACGTAGGATGCCTATAGAGGTCCTGTTAGGTCCTGTAAAGCACCCACGCGGATTTCTGTGGTATATTTGTAGGACCTATACCTTCCCTTGCAGGTCATTCGAACACCCTATGATACCATCATGGGTTCCTACAGGTACCCACACAGGACCTACGTATTCCATGCAAGACCTTTAAGGTCCTACCTCGGAATTTTTACCAGGGTACTAATGTTTAATTACTAATAAATCTGAAAATAGATAAAATGGTACAGTTGACAGTTATCACAGACTCGGTAGTTCGCCTTCCTCGCTGCAACCAGCTGGAGGTTCGGCTGTCAGTGATTTCGAAGCCGATGCTTCTAATCTCGACTGACAGCTGATCGCTCAACAGCTGGGAGGGGCAGGGTATCGGTACTTTTAAGTCGGTACTCTGCCACGAGGCTGCTCTGACACGCAGCAGACGATCTGCGACGCGTGACGTCAGAGGCCTCGAGCAATATGGCCGCTTACTCGACTCGAGCGAAGGCTGCGCCGCGACGACTCAATTCGTACGCGACTGCGCAGGCTCGGCAGCCGAGGAGAACAACAACCGATTCAATTCAGCCGGTTCTCAACGACCATGCGGTACTCTAAGCGAGACTCGGAATCAGAACGGCACCGGGGAAACGAGAAGCTTTACCGGACTAATAACTCGAGACTCTATAGATTTTCCGGGACTCTAGGGGATAGATTTAGATCGGATTGGTCCTACCTGATTTGCTACGGTTCTCTGCCTCGTGCTCGGCTCGTTGTCCAGGGGCAGGCGGAGGTCGTATAGGTCCAAATCGATATAAATCACGTCAAATATCCAAATCAATTAATCCAAGAAATAAGCAGGGGGTCACAATAAACTAACAGCACTCTTAACAACACTCTAAACACCTCAAAACTCTTCAAAACTACAAAAACTCTCTCTCGGCTCACTGTGATAATGGCACGCGTTTAACGGCTAGACAATGAGTGGCTCTTCGTTTCCGGTATGCTAATTCGTTATCCTCGCCGTTTGTCCTGTGAGCGCTGGCCGTAATCGATAGACCAATCCGATGATCTACGATCGATGGCCGCGCTAGGACAAAGGCGCCAGATATTTAAATTAGCTATCCTGACTCGGTACTCTCAGGGAATACATACGCTCGTTTAGGCTGGTACGGAGGAGGTCCAAACGTTTGCCACGTTACAGTACATATGTATGTAAGTTTTTAGCTACGGCACTGCGCGAATGTGGGAGAAGGAGAACCTTGATTGTAGTAACTAACCAAACCTGGCTCATGATTGGTACTTCAAATATCTTACTTTGTCTCCCTATTAAGTAAGCTATGAGAGATTCCACTGTAATGGGCAAAAGGAAATCTAAGAAGGACGGTAATGTATTATCGTCGGACAGTGAGAAAGAAAACGACAAATTATGGAGAATAATCAAAAAACTTAAAAAGCAGAAGAAAGAACGGAAAAGGATAAGACGCAGTAAGTATGAAGAGGTTATGTTACCTCGTGTTCTTGTTTTCTGTTCACATAGAGGGAAGAAGAAGGATGACTCATAAAAAAAAAAAAAAGAGGGAAAAGAAGAAATGGCATGCATTCGACTCTAATCGAATTGCATAGTGCCGTCAACTCTAATTGACGTGCACCGCGCGTTCGGCTCTAACCGTTCGCGCGCCCTTGGTATGCCAAGGGACGAAAAACCAACAGACACCCGGCTAAGGTTTTTTTTAGCCATACAGGAAGGATTTTGAAAAAAATAAATAAATAAGGGGGGAGGGACATTCTCTTGTTCTCCCCTTCAGCCTGTCACAAGAACCCGTTGATTTCCAGGTAGAAGTTCAACATCCTCGAGTAGAGAGCGATCCCCTGCCTACCGCAACAGGACACCTCCAGGAAATAACTCCAGGGAAGCCAGCGTACCGGTCCAATCCGTAGAAGGGTCTCCGTTGAGTTCCAGGTGCCCTGAAAAGCAAAAGACTGTTGCCACGCAGGGTGGCGCAGAGGGCCAAGTAACCCTAACAAGTACTCCGCAGGAGTCAGAGGCAAACAAGGATCGACTTGCTGCCCCGGAATCAAGCATTGAGTCCACAGACGGGCTGATTCAACCAGTTATAAAACCTGATCATGAGCTTGACCTGGAAGAAAACATCTTGAGTATCCTGGGTCCGACAATGATCCCAGAAAAATTTACAGGCCCTGCTATCCATAAGGACTTCGCGCTGCGATGGACAAAGATTATTGGCAAGGGGCTGTCAGCCGAAGAGACCAGGGACTTAATCGAGAAGTACCCAGTGCCGAAAAACTGTACAATTATAGATGCACCGAAGTTAAATGTCGAGGTCAAAGCTTCGATTTAAGCGGGTGCAGTCTCGAGAGATGATAGAATAGTTGAAAAACAAAAGCGGATTGCGTCTTGCTTAACAGGTATTGGCCACGCAATTTCCATCTCTCTCAAACTGCAAGTACCAGAAAAATTGAAAATCCTAGAGCATCTGGGTGCGGCTGGCCAACTTCTATCGTCAATCCAGCGGGACGAGGCAATAATCCGAAAAAGTTTGATCCAAACTAACCTGAATGTCTCCCTAAAAGAGACATTGGCGAATGCGCCGACCGGTGAGTGGCTTTTTGGCAACGAACTAGAAGAGAGACTCAAAACAGCAAAATCTCTCGAGCGCACATCCAAGGAGTTGAAACCACCACAAAGACCACAACCACCGAAGGCTCCAAAAAACATGACAGCTCCGCCCCGTCAACCTTTAACAGCTCCCAAGAGTCATCAGGTGACGTCGGGCGGATACAAGCGCACATACCCGAGCAAAGCGAACCAGAGGGGGCAATACCAGAGGAAGGATCGTCAGCGAGAGCACTAGTCAAAGAAATGTCGCTAGAAAAAGGGGTAAGTAAGTCAGCGGGTCGCCTACGATTTTGGAGCGCTAACTGGGGGATAGTCACAGCTGACCCTTTAATCCTCAACTGGGTTAAGGGATACAAGATTCCGTTCATAACTCAACCAATACAATCGTCAGCCCCCACGGAGCCCCACTGGTCAACGAATGAACGTTTACAGATCGCGAATCAAATTCACTTACTTCTGTCCAGCGACGCGATCGAGGTATGTGCTCCTAAAGAAGGAGAATTTCTGTCAGGAATTTTCCTAGTCCCAAAGCCAGATCAATCATATCGTCTAGTCTTAAACCTGAAACACCTCAATGACTACGTGAACACTAAGCACTTTAAACTAGAAGATTGGAGAATTGCTAAGAGATTAGTAACATCCAAATGCTTTATGGCAACCATCGATCTGAAGGATGCCTACCACTTAGTGCCAGTGGCACAGTCTCACAGAAAACTGCTGCGGTTTCTCTTCAACGGCGTGCAATACGAATATACGTGTTTACCGTTTGGACGCAATACAGCTCCTTACGTGTTTACAAAAATAATGAAACCGGTAGTAGCATACTTACGGAAAAAGGGTTTTACGTCGGTAATTTACATAGATGATATTTTGGTAATCGGAAATACGTTTGAAGAGTGTAAGTTAAATATTCGCGAGACTTGCTCACTTTTAACAGGGTTAGGCTTCATCATCAACGAGGAAAAGAGTCAAATGATTCTCACACAACGGTGTAAATTTCTGGGGTTTATATTCAATTCAACTGAAATGATAATTGAACTTCCAAAGATTAAGATTAAGAAAACTTTGGACCTCGTCGAAAAGTTTAGTAGAATGCAGATGTGTAAAATACGAGATTTTGCAGCGTTCATCGGAACGTTGGGCTCTCAGTGCCCAGCACTCACTTAGGGTAGAGTGTACATGAAGGGGTTTGAAAGAGACCGGCTGTTAGCTCTGAAGAGACATAAAGATAACTTTGATGCCCTCACGGTCATATCAAAAGACTTAGAGGAAGACTTTCATTGGTGGAAACTCAACATTAGATCGGCCAATTCCCCAATTACCGAGCGTAGCTACGATAGGGTTATCTATTTGGACGCATCCCGTACGGGCTGGGAAGCGTATTGCGAGGGACATCAAAGTAATGGTCATTGGAAGACGGAGGAAACCGAAAAACACATAAATGAACTAGAGCTAATGGCTGTATTTTTGGGGTTAAAATGCTTCGCGGGCGACAAGACAAGTTACAATATATTACTTCGAGTTGACAACACAACGGCAATCGCTTATGTCAACCGGATGGGGGGCAGTCGATTTGCCAACTTGAATAATCTGGCTAAAGAGATCTGGAAATGGTGTGAAGCCAGAGATATATGGATTTTTGCGTCGTACATTCGTTCCACTGAAAACCGGGAGGCGGACGAGGAATCCCGAAAACTGGAATCGGAAACGGAATACGAATTATCAGATAGGGCTTACCAAAAGATCATAGCAATTTTAGGAAGACCAGAAATCGATCTTTTCGCTTCACGAGCCCGAATCTATGGCAATTGATGCATTTACTCTCGACTGGGAACCCTGGTTCTTCTATGCGTTCCCACCCTTTTCTTGCATTCTAAGAGATCTGCGAAAAATTGCTCGAGAAAAATCAAGAGGAATAGTGGTGGTCCCGTATGGGCACCCGCCCCCTCCCCGCCGAGGCACAACCGTGGTTCCCATTATTCCTATCATTATTAGATGGGGAACCTATAATGTTTCCGCCAGACGTTAATCTTCTGCATTCCTCACACAGGGACCCACACCCCCTCTGGCAACGCTTTACCCTGGCTGCAGGCAGACTATCCAGGAAGCACTCCTCCGAAGACACACCCCTGAGGAATCAATCAACATCATGATCGCTTCACTTACGGATTCATCGCTCCGTCAATATAACTCGGGTTTGGACAAGTGGTGGAAGTTTTGTGTGAGTACAGGAATCAACCCATACACAGGCACCACACGCGATGTATTAATCTTTCTGACAAGAGAGTACGAGAAGAAGGCGTCATACAGCTCACTGAACTGTTACCGATCTGCAATCGCCTTAAATTTCGGATCGGGAATTGGTCAAGACGATCAGATCCAGAGGTTTTTCAAGGCTGTAGGAAAATTGAGACCCGCAGCACCAAAATCAAGATTCGCGGCGGCGAATCGCCGCCAAGTACCCGTAGGCAGGCGAGCGCTAGCCGGGACTCTATTTTCTCGGGGGAACTCTTTATACCTGTAAGAAGGAGGTCATAACTTCGGAACACATGAATATTTTTCGATCAAATTCACAGAACAGATATTCCCCCACCACACGACTTCGCTGTATAAATTTGATCGGAATCGGTACACTGGTTTCTGATATATCGGTCACGAAAGTTGATGAAAAAGCATCTTCTTCTTATTCCACTTCTTCCTGGTCATCAGATTTTCGCTAGACGCTTGCTTGTCCTCACGTTTCTGAACGAACGGTGAAACGGATCGACTTGATCTTTGAAACGTGGGTACAAGCCATCGAAATCTCGCCCCCTATTGATTTTGGCATGAATCTGAATCCGCACTTGGTCGATATGTGATAATGAAGTTACTAAGTGAGCCACAGAGGGACGACGAAATCAAAATGGCTGTCGGATGGATGACGGATCGCGGTATTGACAGTTAAAATATTCATAATTTATATATAATCATATTATATAGTTATACAGGGTGATCCAGAATGCGGTACTTTCCTTACACTGGTGGATTCCTTGTGAAAATCTAAGACTCAAATTATTCATCCTAAAATGTCGAATGCCAAGCCGTTTTCAGGTAAGAGCCATTCAAAGTAAACCACTACGAGAATGCAGATACGAGAATGGCTCGTCGCTGGTATTGTTGGTCTACTGGATTTCGCGACGCCTCACCCGCCGCCGCGATCTCGCCAACTGACAAAACGACGATCAGGCAATGGAAACAGAAGAATGCTGATTCCATATTCATGCATGAAACTGTAATATTACATTCGTTTTGTCAGTTAGCGAGATCGCGGCGGCGGGTGAGGCGTCGCGAAATCCAGTAGGCCAACAATACCAGCGACGAGCCATTCTCATATCTGCATTCTCGTAGTGGCTTACTTTGAATGGCTCCTACCTGAAAACGGCTTGGCATTCGACATTTTAGGATGAATAGTTTTAGTCTTAGATTTTTACAAGGAATCCACCAGTGTAAGGAAAGTACCGCATTCTGGATCACCCTGTATATTCATATTATATAGGATGTTATCAGTCAAGCTAATGGTTTTATTTCAGTAAACCAGTGAAACAGTGAATCAATGAACAATGATCAGAGTGAAAAGTGCGCCGACCGTGGTTTCACGCCGATGACCGTTATTATTTAATAAATCTGCATGATGGCCTGTTGTAAGTGCAGGGAACAGATCCTCTAAGCTGGGTTCAAATATTGAGATAAAGAATAAATCAACGATCCTGGCAAAATATTATTTCACTTCGATCCGGAACAAGTGAAAATAAGGTTACGATGACTTACATTAAACGGTATGTACGCACATTGATTTTCACTAGATTTTATATATAATAATACTAGATGAACAGACCAACCTCAACTTCTTTGTTTCCCCTAAATTTCCACAGTCATCTGGACCATTCCTATCCTATTATCAGTCCATTGGAATAGACGAATATAACACTCCGACAAAACGACATCCCAAAAACAAAGGCTGCAATTACCAATCCGTTGGAATAGACGAAGATAACATTTCGGCGAAACATCGTCCCAAAACAAAGGTAGCCGACAGCTCATAGCTCCAATGTAATAACAATGTTAGGAACATTAGTAGCGATACGAAACCTCTCATTTAATCCTTTGTCATTTTCTATGTTTCACAGTCACTTGATCTTTTCCTATCCTATCATCGATCCATTGGAGTAGTCGGAGATAATGCTTTGACAAAACGACGTCCCAAGAAAAAGGTTGCGATTACCAATCAGTTGAAATAGACGAAGATAACATTTCAGCGAAACATCGTCCCAAAACAAAGGTAGCCTACAACTCATAGCTCCAACGTAATAACAATGTTAGGAAAATTAGTAGTAATACCAAACTTCTCATTCAATCCTTTGTCATTTTCTATGTTTCACAGTCACTTGGCCTTTTCCTATCCTATCATCGATCCATTGGAATAGTCGGAGATAATGCTTTGACAAAACGACGTCCCAAACGGAGGTTCCGATTATCAATCCGTTGAGATAGACGAACATAACAGTTCGGCAAAACAGCGTCCCAAGACAAAGGTAGCCCACAGTTCATGGTTCCGAAATGATAACAATGCTAGGAAAATTAATACTAATATGAGCTAAATCACAAATTCCCGGTGTGGTTTTGTACCTCAAAATTTTCGATCATTTTTTTTGTCATTAAGGGCTTTTGAGCGCTCCGCTGTTTTACCGACGGAGTAGCATTTTCGGCCAGTTGTCACAACCGCTATTTAGTCGACGGATCACGTCTCTATTGCTCCACTAATCACTCTCAGATTTTGAAGGGGTGATCCCCAGATTATCAGCCAGTGCGCGCTGGTTTCCGAAAAATAATCGAATGAAATTCCAATTAATCATTGATTTATTTATATACGAAGCTGTGAAATCAGCTGACACTAATACATTGCCGATACACAGACACAGTGGTAATAACATTATTTTTCTGCACTTCATCTGGAAAACCGGTGCTGGGGATACCAGCCCGCCGTACAGGCTCTCGTTAGCAATCTTTTGATATTATTCCGCGGTAAATCAGAGTAGCACACAGTGGGGCCGAATCCCAAATTCGCGGACATAACCCGAAAAATCAAGTTTTGTTTTCGGGGTTTTAGAGTGAAGGAGTAAGTAAAGTAATAGTCCAAGGGTCGGATTCCAGACTGGGGAGGGTAAGATCCCCTATACCTGCTCTTTTATTCCAGTGCGAAAGTGACCCTCGCTCGAGTTAGACGCAGCGCGCTCCGAGTGAAATTCACAGTGTTGTGTTTAGAACGTGCTGAAGCTGACAAAAATCACGCCAAAAAATTTCTAAAAAATGGATTTGAAAGAGGAAAGTGAGTACAATATCACCGTGAAATTGAAAATGTATAGTAGTGATGCATGTGGCATCGAAAAAAGAATGATTTATCTGAAAATCACCGTAAAACTGCTACGAAAAATTGTAAACACGTAGAGAAAAGTTGAGTTGCTCCCTGTTGTCCCGCGGTCTTTCTTGTTGGAGGTTGTAGATTGATGTATTGTTTAATGGAAACAACCAAAAAATAGTCCGCATTTTTACGCGCCTGCTGTTGGTGCACATTTTTGTAACGAAAAGTACATTTTTCGCAATTTCGAGCGGTGAAAACACAAAATACCGGGAAATGGTTTATACATAAGTTGTGTGGTTTCGAAATATCTACCCAGGGGTGTACTCACATTGTGGGCCCAGTACCCCAGGTGGGCCCGGTGAGGCCCAAATCAATTTTTTGTTATCATAACGCTCATCTTTTTTATAGCGGATTAATATTTTACGCTTTCGAAAAGAAATATTATGTGTCAAAAGCCCCCCCCCCCCCCCTCCCCCCCCCAATCCATTTTCTTGTTTTTACGTTGCATTAATTTTACGATGCATCATGCGGTCTTCTGAATAATTCAAAAATTATTAATTATAAGTTATGAATAATATTTTGTAACAAATAATGTAATCGCCTATTTATACGTAGTACACTTTGACTTTTCAGAATCTTCTGCCGATGATCCTGCACCTGCGGTACCTGGTTCTACCAGGAAGGATGCAGTACCTGGTTTGACCAGGAAGGACATTTTCCTTTTGCTGAAAGGCAAATTAAATTGTGGTGCAGCTACAGCGTACGAGGAAATTGGGAAGGCCATGTCCGAAAAATTACAATGTCCTTTCACGCTGTCGGATGACGTAAAATCTAGTATACGGAAATTGTTGAGTAAATTGAATGAGAAGTGGAAAACGGTTTCGAGCCACGAGGAAAGATTTTTTAACAACTTTTCCGAATGGCTGAGTGTGATCGTTCCCTTGCATGGAACTCCAGAGGCTCCAAAGTCCAGCAACACAGGCCGACCGTCTTCAGAATTTTCCGAACTTAGTGAACGTACGAAACGGAGGGGGACTGAAAAATTGCGTGCAGAGACAAGTACCGAAGAATTATCTTACGCGACTCAAATAAATAAAATAAAATAAACCAAGTAGATCAACGAATACACATTATAGAATTTTTTATATCACCTAACATTTTGCTATTATATATATATATAATTAAGGATCTAACGGCCATTCTTTTAGTATGTATACATCATTATGATTTGCATATTTTTGTAATAACCTAATTTTAAGAAAATTATTGTTATTTGTAAATACTAACTTTACATCATTTTCATTTTTATATTTCTGTAGTCACCTAGTTTAAGCAAATTACTGTCATTTTCGTCTAAATAAAACATTTTTTTCCGTACAAATCAGCCATATTGGATCCGTCATTTTGTTTTTTGGATCTTTGACTTCGGATTCGTAATCAGCGACCCCGAAAACCTCAGAGTACAGATTTGCGACCGAATTCAACGTGTTTTTCAAGAAATTTGCTACCGTTTTGGATCCGCCATTTTGTTTATGAGATTTTTGTTTTCGGATTCGTAATCAGCGACCCCGAAAACCCCCGAGTATAGATTTGCGACCGAATTCAACGTGTTTTTCAAGAAATTTGTTACCGTTTTGGATCCGCCATTTTGTTTTTGAGATTTTCGTTTTCGGATTCGTAATCAGCGACCCCGAAAACCCCCGAGTACAGATTTGCGACCGAATTCAACGTGTTTTTCAAGAAATTTTTTACCGTTTTGGATCCGCCATTTTGTTTTTGAGATTTTCGTTTTCGGATTCGTAATCAGCGACCCCGAAAACCCCCGAGTACAGATTCTCAACCGAATTCAGAGTTATGTCCGCAAATTTGGGATTCGGCCCCACTATGTAGCAGGAGCAACAGCAGACGTCGAGTAAAATCCGAAGTGACAGGCTAGCGTCGACACGAATACATGCAGAGACTGCCCTGTAGATGTGGTCATTTTAATAGAGTTCTTGAGCTGGGCGCTAGAGGCGCTCTTCCGATCGAGAAGTTGTCGGGGCTCGCTCAAAAGCCCTTAATGGGTCATTTCCGTGGAAATGAGTCGGAAGCCACCCTAATATAATTTTTATCGGTGCAGCTCATGCTATTTTTGATATTACGCGTTTTTAACGGTTTTTTGAGAATACCAGAGAAGTTGATGGTTTAACTGAAAAATTTCAACACATTTTACGATGGAAATTTTCCGCTCTTTTCATTGCAAATATTTTCATGCGCCGCAGACAACCGGAAGTTCAAAATACGTACCGTTGCACCGTCTTCCGCAAATCCAAATTCGATTTTTTTTTCGCCATTCGACAACTTAAAATATTCTCTTCGACATGTCAAATTTATGTACTGGGCAACCACATCGATTTTTTTTCATATGAAGTATGTGGTTGCCCAGTCCATAAATTTGACATGTCAAAGAGAATATTTCAAGTTGTCGAATGGCGAAAAAAAATCGAATTTGGACTTGCGGAAGACGGTCCAACGGTACGTATTTTGAACTTCCGGTTGTCTGCGGCGCATGAAAATAATTGCAAAGAAAAGAGCGGAAAATTTCCATCGAAAAATGTGTTGAAATTTTTCAGTTAAACCATCAACTTCTCTGGTATTCTCAAAAAACCGTTAAAAACGCGTAATATCAAAAATAGCATGAGCTGCACTGATAAAATAGTATATTGTGTACCAAGGGCGTAAAGCGGGCTTTTTTAGACCGAGTGTGGAGTTTGCAGTACTAGTCGCAGGCGAGGGTGCACGAGTCGAAGACGAGTGCATCCGCGAGCCGAAGACGAGTACTGCAACCACACGAGGTCAAAAAGCCCGCTTAGCCCTTGGTACACATCATATTTTTTGTAACGCATGTATTGATTTCTGCGGCACTAAGGTGTCCTTTTTTTGACATGGCATCTCACAGCTATGTTACAATTGGATTGCATTTTTTCGACAGGAAAAAGTAAGGTAGTAGGTAACTGGAAAAAGTAAATAATATGATAAAATAAATGTATATATATATATATATTGTAACGGGTTTTTCCTGGGCTCGGGTACCGAGGAATTGAAGCCGAATACAAACCTGGTCCAACTTGTAGGTAGGGGTTGTTGTTGGGCGCCAGACTTCGTTGGAAGTCCTCTCTCTCTCTCTCTCTCTCGGGGACCCTCCGGCTGGCTACTAGTGGTAAGGTGCTCGCACATAAAACGACGTTACCGGAGAGCCGGAGACGGAACACAGACGAGCCGTCCGCTCACGCACACGCAGCACCGACCAATCGCGCGCGAGGTCTCGATCCGTACCGGGCACGCCGCTACGCTGTTCGTTCTATCCAGCAGAAGTCCCGCTTTGCGCTGTTGCCGTTGTGCCGCGCTCGCTCCCACGTGTTCAGTGACAAGCGAGCAGGACCGCGCGTAGCTAGTGCCGGCAATTGTTTTCATACAGAGGGGTATATGCGTCATTCAATAAAAAGCTGAAATTTCCGTTGGGCAGGATTAAGAACAAGTAAGTAGATGATAAGTATATAAATTTCTTGCTCTTTGTAACCTGAAAATATTTCTTTATAACATATAAATCCCACATAACCTCTTTGAAATGGTAAATTCACCGATCTCTGATTCCCTTGCACTCGATTAATCGTTACTTTTCGTATTATACAAAAAATTGGGCAATTCGTTTTAATGGAATAAATAAGTTTGGTAGTTGTTGATAATTGATCGTTTATGAGTACCTATATAATTTTGTATACAGATGCCTCGATTTCATGAAAACTTTCGAGTTTCACTCGTGTGTATTTGTTTAGGATTTGATACTACCTAATACTTTTCAACAGAAACAGAATCAAGAAAATATGGACAGAGAATATAGTACGGAAGAAAAACAGGGCGATCCGCTTCTTATAGAATTGGTTGAGAAATTTCCATGCTTATATAATAAGCAACTGAAAGAATACCGAAATAATAACTTTCGTGAGGCTGCCTGGATTCAAATTGGCCTAGTGATGAATATGCTACGTAAGTAGATAAGTAGATAGCAGTAACAAGTTGAGATATATAGTTACAAATCAAATTTTGTTCCAAAATGTCTGATGCTGGGGATTGAAAAAATACGAACACCAACTAGTATCAGAACTACAATATAGTAAAGGGTATTGACATTATTCTAGCCTCAGAGTGTTCGAAAAGGTGGGGACAGTTGCGTGAAAGCTATGGACGAGAAAACAGACGACGAGAAGACGAATCAAAGAGCGGGAGTGGCCTTTCTCAGAGGCAAGGCTTCAGCCTCTACAACGACATGAAATTTTTGGAATCTCATTATCAAAAAAGAAGGTACATTTGTTGAAAAATTTTATACATAGATTGGAAAAACTTCTAGATGAGAAATTTGCACAATATTTCTCATAATTTTTCCGCGTCCACAAAACCTTTTGTACGAGGGAGCCAGAATAATGAGGCACATAGTTAAACGAGCTTTGTAAGCGAGCAAATATTGTGAGAAACCAATGTGCAAGTTTTATTTAGTATTGATCTTGAGCTTCTTCATTTATCTGTATAACTGAAACTGTAAAATGACGTGCTTTTCAGGACATTCAGTAATGTTGCAAAAGTAAAGGCAAACAAGTTCGTGCATCGTTTAAATACAGGGTTGGATTATAATCACGGATCAATTCGTCTGAACACAGTCAATGATATAGAAGAGCGTGGACAATACATGGCTGCATGTATTGCAAAATCATTTGAAAATGTTAGATTACCAGTCAATGCGGTAACTACTGAATTTGCACATGCAACACCATTAACACCACCTCCAGATCTGACACCAGTGGCCACATGTTCACTTGCAACAGTGCTTCAATCTGTAACGTCAACTCCATGGCATGATGTCCGCAATAGTTTGCCTACAACACCCACCATTGAGACGACGTCTGTGATTGATCCGCATCCCGTTGTAAACACATCAGCATCTTCGTCATCCACAATGACACCAATTCCACATTCACCCACTATGTTGCTATCAACTTCACCAGTAGCAACAATCATACCAGTCTCAGAACCACAGCAATCGATACCATCATTTCTACCTTCTCCCGTAACATCAACTCCAACTCGACCTATGACAACACCTACACCTCCACAACGCACGCTGACACCTATGTATTACAATACATCTCCATCTGCCAGCGTGAGTACATCTACGAATGCCTCAAATTCACCGATATCTTCAGCTCCTTCTTCACCATCACCAGCGTGGCTAATGGATGACCGATTTTCTACGACATCTAACTGGTCTAGTACCGAAACAGCACATTCTTCTACTATTGCATCCAGATCAAATACTTTACATAATCGTGTCTCTCCTGAGCAAAACAGTTCACCAATAACTTCATCTGACCGGAGATCGCACTGTTTTACTGAACCGAGCGCATGTTACAATAAAAAATTGGACAAACAAAAAAAAAATGATCCTATAGAATCTTCATTTCTACGTCTATCATCTGTAATAGAAGACCATTTGACAACTCGTGCTAAAGTAGAGCCGAATAAAAACAGAGGATCCCCACGAGGCGATGAAGCTTTCATGAGTTTAGTACTCGCGGAATTGGCAGACTTCGATGAGGAAACAAAAGCTGCGAAGAAGGCGAAAATTTTGAAAGTTTTGTATGAAAAATAGTTGCTTTATGGCTCAAAGTATCGATTTCTCTATTTTTTCCTATTGTTATAAGCTATATCTAATGTAGGATCAACAAAAAGATTTTTCTCAATATGTAATGTTTAGGGTGGTCGTTAAGTTGGGATAAAAGATAGATTTCCCCGGCTGACCCCCAAATCGACTCCAAATGAATCAAGACTAATCCTGTAATTTTTCAGATTTTTATTTAAACCTTTTATTTAAACCTTGACCCTTGACCACAGAGGATGAACTTGTCTATTTAAAATGCATGGTGATTCGCGGTCTCACCAGTTATCATTTTATTGTGGGACTAATAATGGGCCTACGAATTTGAAATTCTCATAAACTAGTCTACAAGAATGCTGCTGTGTGAAAAAAAATTGCTACGCCGCTGCCGTCAAAATTTACTATGGGTTATTCTATGCCTATATGATTTTTTTTCTCATTTTCATCGAATGTCGTTCAAACATTAGGAAACATATATTTCCAATGTCTTTGAACTATATTCGGTCAAATTGAAAAAAAAATCATCGAATGGGCATGGGATAACCCATACACAATTTTGCGGCTGGTATTTTTTCCCACACACCAACAATTACGTAGACTAATTTGTGAGAATTTCGAATTTTCAGGCCCATAATCAGTACTACAGTAAAATAATCACTGGAAAGACCGTGAAACCCAGTGCATTTTCAATGGAAAAGTTCATGCTTTGTGGTCAAGGGTCAAGTTAAAATAAAAATATTAAAAAATTACAGGGTTGGTTTTGATCTATTTGATGTCGGTTTGGGAGGCGGCCCGGATCTTTTTTTTCCAACGACCACCCTAATGTGTATTCATTATAACTTCATCACAGATAATTGCTAAGTGAAAAATAAAGCTGATGTTCTTTTGAGAAAAGTTATCATACGTCTTGGACGAGTCTCATTCAAGTGGTGTATTACTACATTAATTATTTCTCATTAAACCAACATGTGATATTCATTTATTCATAACTCTTAAAGTTTAATTACAGTACATTTGTTTTGTTTATTTTTTGTGTGTATGTACTCCAGCGTGCAGGTGATTTTTCTATACTTCTATCTAAAATGATATAATATCGTAGAATTTCTTTGTCTTTTTTTTTCGCTTTCACTTATGTATTGAAAATAGCATTTAATTCACTAGTAAAAAACATATATCGCACACCTAGATCTAAGCTAGGACAAGTCAAAAAACTTGAATTTTGAGTTATCATCATTTTTGTATACCCTGATACCATACCCAACTAACCACAAGAACAGATTCAACTTAATGTTCATAATTAATTATGCAAAGGCATAATTGGAGAAAAACGTTTTTTCCTCATACTAAAAAATGAGAATTTTTTACTTGTCCTAGTTTAGATCTAGGTGTGCTACTAAATGTCTATGAATACGGGTGATAATGTATAATAACCTATAAGATAATAACTAGAATAAACCTTTATTTTTATTTATAAACCAAGATATTCAACGTCTTTCACTTTTATCGATAAACCATCACATACGTCCAGTCCCTCGAACATAGTCGTACTGCCAAGGTACAGCCCCCTCAGGCGTAACGAAGTAGTCTTTCAATATTTCTCTCATTCTTAAAGCATTCTGTGCTTCGTGTCGAATATCATGCATTGGTATATTTCGTAATGCTCCACCTTCCCTTAGTCTCCACTGCCCACCGTTAACAACTCCAGGCTCAGCCTCCCAG
Source organism: Tenthredo notha (assembly GCA_914767705.2). NCBI lineage: Eukaryota > Metazoa > Arthropoda > Insecta > Hymenoptera > Tenthredinidae > Tenthredo > Tenthredo notha. The sequence continues at coordinate 1,036,630 of OU611923.1, forward strand.
TCTACGAACCTTGGAGGACAGTACAAAACCCTTGGCGGATTCTCAAGTTCATCTCTCGTTTTTAAAAAATTATGCAAACATATTGTTCCCAAGATGATGGCATCGACACTGTCAACATGTAAATTTATAAGTCTGCGATATATACGCCAACGAGCCGATAAAATCCCGAAAGCATTTTCGATCGTTCGGCGTGCTCGGGACAATCGATAGTTGAAGATACGCTTATCTTCCGATAAGTTTTGTCCACCGTAGGGTCTCATTAGATGCGTAGAGAGTCCGAAAGCTTCGTCACCAACGAAGAAGCAAGGTGTTTTCTGCTGACTTCCTGGAAGCATGGCCATTCCGTTAGGTAATCCAAGTTGACCGTGATTCAGAGACTGTCCTATTGTGCTGTCGGCAAATATACCAGCATCGTGTCGGCTTCCCATCTCCCCGACGTGGACCAAGGTGAACTTATAATTGGCATCACACGTGGCAAGCAATACAATACTAAATGATTTTTTATAATTATAGAATAAACTCCCAGAGTTTGCCGGAGCCTGAATAAGAACATGCTTGCCATCGATTGCACCACAACAGTTAGGAAAATTCCATTGTTCCAAGAATTGAACACAAGTTCTTTGCCAGTCCTGTTCGCGCGGTTGTTTAAGGTAGATGGGTGCAAGCACCTGAACCAAAACTTCTGAAACTTCTTTTATGATGTTTCTTGCTGTGGACTCTCCGACCCTATAAGCTAATGCTACGGACAGTATCACATCTCCTGTCGCAAAGTACCTATAACAAAGAATGTGTGTGAAAGTTTCATTCCATTCTATCCTATTCATTTTTCTCACATGAATGTTAAGGGGAGACGCTACTGAAACTTTGACAAAAACCGTTCTTTATTATTTTAAATTACCAAAAAGGGTCTGATCAAAAATCGCTCACGACAATTTTTAGATATTGGTAACATGTGTATTGAAAAAAAATATCAAACTTCTGCGATCAAAGTGTATGCGCAGGAGACCTCTTGCAGAAGATTTCTCTCGAACCACTGCGAAAGGTCTCCTGCGCATACACTTTCATCGCAGAAGGTTGATATTTTGTCCCAATACACATACTACTAATATTTGAAAATTTTCGGTTGCAATTTTTGATTGAACCATTTTGAGCGGTTAAAAAAAAAAATGGTTTTTGACAAAGTTTCAGTACCGTCTCCCCTCAACATATTCATCAACCCGATGAGTAATCAGCAAAATTATGAGCTATCCTAACATGTCAGTTTGTATGAAGTCCGGCTAATACGATACATATCGAATATTTTAAATTTTCATGGATTATTCCTTTTAGCAGAAAAAATCACATAGCTGTTGAGCTCAGCATTCATTGCAGCTTCTGTCAAAGGCCATACCTCAATGTCAACAAAAGGCGGTGCTCTGGAGGAAGAGCGCGGTGACTTCTCTTCAAAAGATATGGATAAACCATGCCAAGCAGGTGGTGAAATGTCTGCAAATCCGTTCTTATATAGCGATGTAACATTGTGTCGTCTAATTGCAACTGTCTGAATAGTTGATAGTAATCCCCTTGATCTAGTCTTTCTTGGTTCAAGGGCCTAACCCACCAGCGTCGACATATCCTTCGACGCAGGCATCCTGCTCGTCGCAATAAAATAAAGCACGCCATCCATGCCAATATGAGTATAAGCTCATCATCATCCATCTCTCTAAAAAGGATCGAATAAACAAAAAAGTACATCGTTTTGAAATTGGAAAGATATTTTTGTAAAATTGTATAAGGTGCGTGATTGGAAGCAAGTATCAAATATGTAACAAAATAACACGTGAAAGAAAGACTAGTGAAACTCGAAAGTTTTCATGAAATCGAGGCATCTGTATACAAAATTATATAGGTACTCATAAACGATCAATTATCAACAACTACCAAACTTATTTATTCCATTAAAATGAATTGCCCAATTTTTTGTATAATACGAAAAGTAACGATTAATCGAGTGCAAGGGAATCAGAGATCGGTGAATTTACCATTTCAAAGAGGTTATGTGGGATTTATATGTTATAAAGAAATATTTTCAGGTTACAAAGAGCAAGAAATTTATATACTTATCATCTACTTACTTGTTCTTAATCCTGCCCAACGGAAATTTCAGCTTTTTATTGAATGACGCATATACCCCTCTGTATGAAAACAATTGCCGGCACTAGCTACGCGCGGTCCTGCTCGCTTGTCACTGAACACGTGGGAGCGAGCGCGGCACAACGGCAACAGCGCAAAGCGGGACTTCTGCTGGATAGAACGAACAGCGTAGCGGCGTGCCCGGTACGGATCGAGACCTCGCGCGCGATTGGTCGGTGCTGCGTGTGCGTGAGCGGACGGCTCGTCTGTGTTCCGTCTCCGGCTCTCCGGTAACGTCGTTTTATGTGCGAGCACCTGTAGAGGGATTTCGTGGGAGCGAGAAATAACGACACCAGTGATCTTAGTTTTACTCAGATTTATTCAAAAAAAGAAAAAAAAGAAAAGGTCGCGAATTTGGTTCACGCCCGCTACCTGGCGTATTACGATTTATAATAGTGACTCTAATCTATCTGAAATATTTCGAACAACTATTTCCAAAGCTAATGCAAGGCGACGATCGTTCTCGACGGTCACAGTCTCTCCCTCTCTGGCTACTTGACAGTCTGCTGTCACTGTAGCTTGATTGCGTGTCTCTCTCGATGTCTCTCGGAGGACTGCTGCGGCTCGCTGTGAAGCGGTGGCGGAGAGGTGGTGGGGAGGGCTGGGGAAGCGCCGGTACTCTGACACGCAGCAGCTGAGTGCGGTGCGTGACGTCAGCAGTCCGTAGCGATATGGCGTCGGCGCGATCTCGGTGAATATCGGCGCAGCGGTTACCAGTCCTGGCACGGCTCTACGCACGACAAACAACACGTGACGCTGTTCTTGTCGTTTGAATTCAACGGTTCGCTGGAACGATTGAATTCTAACACGTGAACGGCTCGAGGCTTCTAGGGGTTCTAGGGTGATCCACGGGTGCAGGACTAGTATCGAGATGGATCCTACCTTACGGTACGGCGCTCTAGCGTGGCTCGGTTCGGTCTCGATCACACGACGACGGAGGTCCGAGTTCAGGCACGGGTCGTAGGTTGTCCGGTAGTCCAAATGTCTAGTCGAGGTCCGGTGGATGCAGGGGTCTCACTCACACACTAACACTCACTTAAAAACTAGGCTCACTTTCTCTCTCTCTCTCTCTCTCTCTCTCTGGTCTAACGGACCGTAGTAGCGTAGTGCTAGCACTCGAGACTGCGGAGCGGGAGGACCTGGGTTCGAATCCCCGGCCTGTCGAGGAAAGACCTGAGCGGCAGCCCGCAGAATTTGTAAGACGGGTCACGCCGTTCAGGCGCTGAATTGGCAGGCTGAAGATTGGAGCTTGGTCCGGCTACACTTGGACAAGGTTTTTCGGCAGTTTTCCCTTGTCCCTCGTGCGAATGCGAGTGTTTCTATATTCCAACTGCCACTACCTGCTCACTCCCCACTCTCTCCTTACTTTGATGTAATTTGCAAACATAATTGTAATGAAATAAAAGTAATTTTCTAATTTTCTAATTTTTCTCTCTCGCGAACTCGCACACGGCCAACTTTTTACACCCGAGGTGTCTCTTTCGTAGGCGGAGTGGGAATGGCGATTGTTCCGCTAGGGGTGGTTCACCTCATTACCACCTGTCCGGCGAGCGCTGACGGTCGCCGGTCGGCTGTTAGCAGACGAGTACAGTCAATATGGCTCCGCGAGATAAGGCGGCAAGGGTTTGAACCGCGGAAATCGGTTTTTGGGCACTCAGTACGCGCGTAAGGCTGGGAAGGAGGAGGTCTTAACGTTTTGCCACGTTACAATATATACATATATATTAAGCGGTACAAAAAGAATCCTTTTTGTACCGCCGGTACAAAAAGAATCCATTTTGTACCGCTCTTTTCAAATGGTCAATAAACGGCTACTTTAGGCCCTATTTTTAGGTCGGAAAAACGCAGAAATCGTGCATGTGTTACAAAAATTATATTAGGGTGGCTTCCGACTCATTTCCACGGAAATGACCCATTAATGACAAAAAAAATGAGCGAAAATTTTGAGGTACAAAACCACACCGGGAATTTGTGATTTAGCTCATATACTAAAATCTTTCCTTCAATACTTTGTTATTTTATATCTTTTACAGTCATCTGGACCATTGCTATCCTATTATTAATTCATCGGAACAGAAGAGCGTAACATTTCGGCAAGACGATGTCCCATAACAGAAGTAGTTCACAGCTGCTCCAAAGTTATAAAAGTCTACGTATCTTCTTCAAATGAACCAACTTCGACCAGCCGACCAACCACTTACTTCACCTACCTGTACATCAGCACCACAAACTAGTCATCAAACAGACTAATATATTTGAAATTACTGATCATTCAAAGTGTTCTAATGGTACAGCACGATACAGGTAGCATACACGTGCCATATACTATTTTGTTTAACTCAGTGTGCGAAATTCTCTACCTGTAAAAACTCTAAAAAAATAGGGAAGTATAGTATATATTGGAATATTAGTGAGAGCGGCCGGGTGGGAACAAGGTCCAAAGACAGAGCGCCCGGTCAGGGTGCAGGGGGCAAAGCCCCTGCTAGGGGTGCAGGGGGCAAGGCCCCAGCTGGGGGGTTGGAAAGCCCCCCCATTAAAAACAAAACACTCCCAAATATGATTTTCAATAGCATAAATTTTTATTAGTCTTCGAAACTAAAGAAATGAGGAAATCGAAGACAAAAACAACTGTTTTTCTTCCACTTCTATATATCCCTTTTCGTGGTCTATCGATAGAAACGCATTTTGATAGAATCATATTATGTTTCACATGAATTTTATTTTATTTATGAATAACATGTAATGTTAATTTGATATATTGGTAACACTATTATTTAATCAGTAAATATGTATGTCTCAACACAATTTGACACAAAATTGAGAAAGTTGAATGGAAGAAAAATATTTTAGAAATTATTAGTTTCAAACGGAGAGAAATTAATTAGTTTTACATATGGAACTATGGAAGTATGTGAATCGGACACTTTACAGACTATCAACAGGCATAAGAAATCAAGTATCACACACTGAGTTGAAAATAGTACAGTATGATATGAGAGTGATGAAACTTTTTCTGACGAGTGTGAAATTGCAGCACAAGCCGAAGGCGAGTGTTGCAATCACACAAGGTCAGGAAAAGTTTTTCCGTCGAGTATTGTACAAAATTTTACTTTATGACGTATGAAATTCTCACACACGCGGAGTGTGCGTAAAACATCCAAGGTGTGTTGCACAAAGTTTTAATGGTTTCGAAAAATGGTGTACCCACGTGCTTTCGTTTTTCCTTGATAGCTTCTATTATCAAAAAAAAATTCTTCAGATTTTCCCTGAACGATGCTTGTTGAGATTCATTTCCAATACATGGAAGAGGGCTGATTCTTTGACAACTGCCCAATTTCAAGCCTTGGCTCTTGCGTTTGGCAGCAAAATCAACAACCCGTCCAATAAGTGTCAAACTGAATGTATAAGATCTTCGGTAATTCATTGACCTTTAGATGATCGTGTGGAAAAATTACTGATTGAATACTAAATAGTTGAAACTGTATATTGAGGTTGAAGTTCGTAACGTTAACGTAATAACAGAATATTCGTTGAAGAAATGCAATATTTCGTGATCCTTATATTGTTAGAATTACAAAATATGCTACATAAACGTGTTTCACACGATTTGAGGAATTATACATCTTCCTTGATCCATTTGAAATTCGAGCCTTGAATTTGACAATTTTTTGGCGAATATTTTGTTGAAGTAACGTTACGAACTTCAACCTGATACTGTATAAGACAAAATTAAGTTCTGCCTGATAAATTATTTATGTTTGTCACAGTTGACAATTGAAGTAAATGCGTTTGTCTTTCGCTGAATGTTTCTTCCCTTGTCCAAATTCCAAATGTATTTCTTATGGTGATCCAACTATAATAACGTATAACCCTGCTGGAATGAAATGAGCAATCTTTCTCAGTTCTGGTACTTGCAAAAAGAAGTGGAATCCCACGAAAAACATCCAAAGATGTAGAAAAAGCCGCCAAGTACTCACACGAAAATCACAATTGCTTTATAAGCAAAACGATTCGCCAGTCTCTGTCGTGAAATCAAGAAAAAAGCCAAGCACCGAACGTACAACTGCGATCTCTCAGCAATTTGTTAAAAAAAAATAAAAAAAACTCAAACTCAAACTCAATCCTACGTCGTGAAGTCGGAGTTTCGTGTGACGATATCGAAGCATCATTCCAAGAGCTACGTACTTGGCGGGCACATTCGGTTCCTTAGAGCTATACGGACAACCCGCTTCGTTTTACGCGAAAATTGAGTTTTTAATGCGACAGCAATTAAATACAATGAAAAACTAGTTATTCAAACCAATAATCGTTTCAGACAATACTTCTACGTGTCTTTAACTATGTGTATGACTTGACAGACATAAATACTTGTATAATCAATAAAAATCTTGGTCGTTCCCACTGTCATTGAATTATCAAATCAGACTCGGAACTCTGGAATCACATACCTCACTAGGTAGTATTAATTATGGAAGAATAAACTTATTCACTTGCAAAACGATCGAATCAAGAAAACTCTACTCTGCTATTGCGGCATGCAACCTAAAACATACAGCTACGGATATACGTATATGCTATAAGTAGCATAGAGTATGACAGTTTGATATAATGATATGAGACAGAAGGCGTTCTCTCCCTTTGTTAATTCTGTTCTAACTACTAAATGTAATTTAATAATTTGACAAAATTAATTATTTTCTTTTGAACGCTTCCACTCGACGCGGCCTGGGTCAAAGCTGTCGAGGCTCGGGATACTAAAATTTGCTGGGCGCCAGTTAATTATCAAAATTAACGAAAACAATGATCGGCTTAGCTCTAGTTAACTAATATTTCAATAAATAGACTCTTCTCACGAGGGAGTTCATTTGGGTGACCCAAGGTAGGGAGGATCTAAATTTCCAAGAGCAAAGAAAGACAGAGTTGGACAGAATATACAAGTTTATTTTACTTACAATTTGTTGTCAAAGTCCGACTCTTCGATGTTCGTTTACAAAATATTAGCACTAATTCTTGACGAATAGTTATAACACAGTTAAGAGTTGTCTGTATTGACAAAACTTTAGATCACGTAATGATTTACTATAATATAACCAGATAAATGCAATAATTAACACAGAATCGATTTTAGTTTGACAATTAGTCAAGAATAAGTGAGAATGCCATATAAAGATTGACACAATAGTCAAAATATTACAGTTATAACAATTATCAATTATCGACGCGTGAGAGCGTTACGTATAGGACGTATATCGATGAATTTTCACGTGAGAGTAACACGTTACGATATAAATCGATGAAAGGTTAACGTGAGAGTATCTCAAAACGTATACAACATATATCTACCGGTTTTCGCGTGAGAGTGAGCTTGCCGGTACTTGTTGCATGCTACTCGGATCGATATTTTGGCGTCTGCGCGTTTGGCGTCACAAAACGAATGTAATATTAAAGCTTTATGCATGAATATGCAGCGGGTGAGGCGTCGCGAGATCCAGTAGGCCAACAATACAAGCGGCGAGCCATTCTCGTATCTGCTCTCGTATTGGCTTACATTAAATGGCTCCTACCTGAAAACGGCTTGGCTTTCGACATTTTAGGATGAATAATTTTAGTCTTATATTTTTACAAGGAATCCACCGGTGTAAGGAAAGTACCGCATTCTGGATCACCCTGTATAAACTCGAACAAAAACTTTAATTTGAGTTCAATTGCAGGACAAAAGAAGCGTGTTATTAAGGGGACTAGGCAACGAAAATAGGTCGAAAATGGGATAAAATTCAAATGGCATTTGTGAACAACCGAAACAACATACAAATTGTTTTTTTTTCCTTAGTTTTCATTAGAGTTTTAGCTATTAAATTAAGTGGTTGCGATTTCAAAAATATGAATATTTGAGGAAGATATGGGTGGATCAAGAGGACCGCGCGTCTCATGCACTGCTTCCTCATTGCCACGATTCCGAGTGGCCGGTTGAAGTTTTCGGCAATTTCCGAACGCCGTTCTCTTCAGGGGATGTTCCTCTACAGATTGAACCGACATTTTCTGCAAAGACATGAAAATAAAAACAATGGCGGCCAAAATTTGAGAAACGTCGAAAAATGGATGGCATTTGTTGGAATAACAATGATAAAAAATTTATTTTTTTACATAAACGTCGGTTCACTTTGTAGAGAAAGTTGATATCTTTATTTCAAAAAAAAAAATCAAGGTGATACAATCGTTCTCGTGTTATCGTGGCAAAACTATTACGAAATGCTGTTTCGAGATAAATGCGTTTGAGTTCTCGCGTATTACTGGGGCAAAAAAATTGCAATTTACGTACGTTAAAAATTGCCAGTGCTGTAGAAGGACTTCTCGAGTTCAGCTTTTTTTTTAGTATTGCTCTCCTGAGCTCAATTTCGCGAATTTCTCAGTTTTCTTTGCGCCAAAATGTTTGCAAGAGATTGTAGTAACACAAGAGCGAAAAAAAAAAACGAAAATACTCAAGATTTTTCGATGCCTAGTCCCCTTAAGGGAAGACCCTAGTGAGATTTTGATCACAATTTTCGAAAAAATCGATTTTTGGTTTATACCGGAAACAAATTCCAGGGACCCGTCCCCACCTTGTGACCAATTCTTGAAGCTCTCAGATTTTTTTTAGCTGATTGACCGCTGATTTCATTAATAAAAACGATGAAAAAAAATCTTTTCTTTACATTTTTCGTAACAAAAATTCTAGAATCTCATAAAACTATGAGGAATACCATTGCGAGTTTCACAAAATTAAGAGTCCAAGTTCAAGAAACTTAGTAAGGTTTGGCGCTGAATTGTGACGTCACAGCCCTGTGTAGTTCGGGTTTGATTTCGTGTAGCGCGTGGCCATCGACTTCCCGCCTTTTTCGTGCTTATGCGGTTAGTTTACTACGAACTGGCATCTTGGTGACAGCAAGTGTAAACTATCTCTGCAAATTTGTGTGATTTTCGCTCATTGCAAAAAACCGAAAACTCGAAAAAAAAAGAAAAATCATGGATTCAACTAGCGCACGATGGCGCAAGCCTAAGAAACGTCAAGCTACACAAAGAAGTGAGCAGGTCAAGCAAATGCTCGCAAGGCGATGGCCAATGCAAGACATAACCCCAAGACAAGCTGTTCAACAACCATTGTGTGACGAACCGGAGCCTGGCCCATCCGGAATGCAAGTTGATCAATCATCGAGACCAAAAAAGATAAGTAGCCCCGTGAAACCTAGTACATCTACTAGCAAAAGAAAAATCGAAACTTTTATCTCATCACAGTCATCAGAGCCAGGCGATGCTTGTGAAAATTATTTACTTGTGCATTTCAGTATCTGGCAGGAGCTTTTCAAAAATTTATCGTGCGTCGAATGTGATACGAAGAACCTCGCCGTGCAGTTGAGAGAGCGAAAGGGATTCGCAGCACGGATCTGCGTAAAATGTCAGAACTGCGGCTATCTATGTGCGCAATCTTATACCAGTCCACGGACGACTGACAACACCAAACAGCCACCGTTCGACATAAACAGAAAAATGGTGGAAGCATTTTCTGAATCCGGAGGGGGACATGCTCAAATGCAAAAGTTTGAAGCGACATTGGGCATGAGTGTGATGGCATCCGGAACATACTATGCACATTTGAAGAAATTAGCAGGCGCAGGTGACTCGCTAAAGAAAAAGGTGCTAGCCAAGGCTCGTGACGCTGTTCGACAGGCTCATATGACAGTCAATCCTGATCTTAAAGATACAGACGTAATAGATATAGCGGTCTCTTATGTGTAACGTTTGCGGCTTTCGCGAACCTCTAGGTTATAGCGGAAGTCGCAAGCTACGGGTTCTTAATAATATTTGAAAGATGATTTTACTGAATTAATTATATTTATGGACTCCTCAAACTGTGAGGTGAGGAACAGGATGGGTCTACCATGCAAAAGCCACCTCATACAGATTTTTATCTCCCTGCGCTAACTACGGACTCGGATAGGTTTTAATTATCAAAGCCGTCTTTCGTTCTGAACAGAAGGTTCAGAACCAACTCTTACAGAGCCGGGTTTTTACGCCAAGCCTGTCTTGCCTGCTATTGAGAATTTAATATGATAACTGCAGATCCGGGGTTTTACACCAAGACTGCCTATCAGACTCGGCTTTCCAACGGTTGGCCCTCGAACACAGGTTTTTACACCAATGTCGTTCGCTTCTTCCGTTGGTCGCCAAAGCTGTAACTACTCGGCTTTGCTGTGGTATTGAACTTGTCAAACGGTGAGATAAGGAAATACCAGGCAAATTGTGAGTGATAGTAAGCTTCTATTAAACTCCCAAATTAAGCGTCGTAACAAAATGTACAATGAGAAGAAATTAAATCTAACTTAAATTAATATTTTAGGCTCTTAACCTTATGCAAGTGTTTTGTTTTATTTTATTAAATGAATTCGGCAACAATGCTGTTTTAGCTAATGCTCCTAAGTGTGTAACTCGAATCTCTTTATTCTAAGCAGCAATCTAAGAGTGAATCGAAGTTTTATAAGTTATAAAAAAAGTCACTCTGGTGCTTTACCAAGAGTGCTTGAAGTTATAATATGTGAGTCGCACCGGTGCTCTACCTGGAATACGCTCGAATTATTATGTGTTGTTGTGAGTCGCCCGGGTGCTATACCTCGATTGCGCTGCTTCTGCTTGCTCGCGCGTGTTTATATACAAAAGGTTCCTCGCCCCTGACGTCACAGGCGAGGAACGCTGGACAATGCGAATTTGTCCAGTTTTGCTGAGCGAACGTGGCCATGCCCAGCCGAACCCTCCATTACCGGCTGGACACGTTACATATGATGGTACATGGCACAAGCGTGGCCACACTTCCTTATATGGAATTGGGGCAGTTGTAGATATTCTTACCGGCTTGGTAATTGATTTTGAAGTTTTGTCAACATCCTGTCATATGTGCAGTCTAACAGCAACGAGCCTTGAAGCTAATTCACCCGAATATGCCATATGGGCGGAGGGACACAAGAGTAGCGGAGAGTGTAGCATAAACTACGAAGGCTCGTCCGGTGCTATGGAAATCACAGCGGCTGAACGTATGTGGAGAAGATCTATCGCAGACTCCAAACTGAGATACACGACGATGTTATCTGACGGTGATGCGAAGACGCACGTTCATCTACAGAAGGCTACTGTTTATGGTGCGTATGTTACGATTGCCAAAGAAGAATGTGTAAACCACGTGGCCAAACGTATGGGTACTGGACTCCGGAACTTGATTAAAACCTCAAACACTCAAGGCATAAAACTTGGTGGTCGTGGAAAAGGATCCCTAAAAGAAAGTACGATCGTTGCGCTAACGAACTTTTACAGGACGGCTATCACAAGAAATATACCGAGTGTCCCTGAAATGAAAAAAGCCATCTTCGCTACCCTGAAACATTGCCAGTCAACGGATGAAGAACCCCAGCACGAGAACTGCCCACCTGGTCTTGGATCTTGGTGCTTCTACAACAAAAAGTTGGCAGAAGGCGCACCTCTTGATGGTCACGAGAATATGCCAGTCCAATCGGCTTCCCACATAGTGGAAAAACTGATGCCTCTTTATGAGAGATTGGCCAGCGACGAGCTGCTGACTAGATACGCACGTGGGAAAACTCAGAACGCCAACGAAAGCCTTCACGCAAGTATCTGGCGTAAGTGCCCAAAGGATGTCTTCGTTTCCAAAGCGAGAGTTGATTCTGCAGCAGTGAACGCTGTTGCAGAATTCAACATGGGCTGTGCGATGAGCTACCGTTCTAAGCCAAGAACCAGAGACGAACGAGTGATGAAGATCAGCACTAAGATTTTGAAGGGACAGGACAGCCAACGGAAACGAAAGAGCGAGTGGCAAAGTGCAGCACGAAGCAAAAAGCTTCGCCGCACAATCAGATCAACGAAGGCGCAACTCGAGGCGTTGAAGATAAAGAAGGAGGGAACAACTTATGGAGCGGGACGGTTCTAGGCCAAACAGCACTAAGTCAACATTCGATAAACAGCCTGCTGGTCAGACTGCCGGAAATTCAGTGAGTTCTTCTAGCTATCTCAACAAGGGTCAAATCAATATTCCAAATTTTATACTATTTCCTCAAATATTTCTTTTTTCTTTCGATACCATTCATCGAAGAAAGTAAATCGAGATTATATTTTGATATTCATTTGACCCACACTACTACTCTATAGAGTACTTATTCTTTTTTTAAATATTATTTCATGTAACGGGGAGTATGGACATGTGAAGCGGAGAAGACCTGCAGTCGGAGATGCCGGAAAAAAAGAAACAGAAAATCTGAGACGCCCTTGATCAGAAAGTTTGATGACATCACCTTTCGGATTATTTTAGACCATATATTCTGAAATTTTATTTAATTTGTACCAATTTTCATTAAAAGGCGATTTACTCAAAACTATCTTTTCAGCTACGCTAAATTCTTCTTGCGTCTGAGTTTTGCTCCGATCAACTTCTCTATCGCAGTGAAGATTCACACATACCTTATGCACAAAATGAGGGTTCGGTTTCATTCTATTGTAAAAGAAACTTTTTTTTTAGACTTATATAACATGCAAAATGCTAAAAATTAAAAATTAAAAATAATAAATTCTCTCAAAATGGAACGAGTGATCCAATCTCAAATCCGATCCCTCACTTTCTTCTCCTCAGTTTGCTGAAGACCTCAGACGAAGAGGAATATGATGCGATTAAAAGTAAGACGCAAGAAGCATTTTGAAGTTCAGTACGTTTTCACCATTGAATGTTGCGTAACTTCTACATTTCTTGAGTAATCTTAAAGTTCAAGGTGTGATTCTCTTAGTTTTGGAGTACACTTTCACATGATTTATAAATAATTTCGATCGTAAGAAAAATGTAAAAGTTTTCAGTTTCACTAGGGTCTTCCCTTAAGGATGATGAAAATAACTAATTTCAATCATAGAAATTTATAGATTTGGATTGAAGCGTTCAACGTTTGATTCAACAGGATTTTTCTTGTATTTATTTTTCGAATCATGTCGTCTAGATAAAATCATCATAATATCAAATATAAAATTTCAGTATTATAAATGTTTATAAGTTAAAATACGATAGTCATTGTTTTACGAGAATTATCAATGGGCAATTCCACCTCAAACGGCCAATTTTAGGTGTCTTTTGACCTCGTATTCTTTGAATCGACAAAAACTTTTTTTACGTGAAATCTACGTCAAAAAAGTAGACCCGTATTCTTTCGTTGGTCCAAAAAACTTTTTTTTACGCTAGTTATGAATTATCGCATTTTACTGTAAAAGTGGCGCGCGGGCGGCTCTGAGAATTGATATCTCGGGCCCCCTTCACCGTAGAGAGATGTTTCAAAACGCGTTTTAAAGGCGATCAAAGACCCTTTTCGATAAAATTTTTTAACTTTTCGAAAAATAGAGTTTTGTTATTCTTATGAGCAATCAAAATGTTTATCGATTTTTTCCGCAGACTAAGGCCATTTTCAACATTATAAAAAAAATATGATCGCATTCCTTATTCAATTCTGAAGATAGCGAATTTTTTAAATTGATGGAACGATTTTTCTAAATATTTTTTTTACAATTATTTGTCCGGCGCTGCGTCAGCTGCAGCGCCGCGCCGCGCGCCTCGCTACTACCGCGTCGTACGGGGCTCGGCCAATGGTGTGGCGCGCGGCTTTGCATACATGCGGTCCCTCGATAGGTAGTCGTAGTGGGAGAGCGGCCGTAGTGGGGGGGACTCATCGAGGTAGCGTGTCTCGTGAGCGACGCTGGTCTAGAATTTCACATGAAATAGGCAGTGTCGCACGACACATCTCCATTGCAAGCTTCGCAAAAAACAGCATTATCATGGTCCCGAAAAGTTCACCAAAACCACCAACTCCACCTGATCCACCAAAAATTGCTAATCTAAAGGTCCTTCTACAGCTTCCGGAATTCCGAGATGTAATAACATCTGATGGAAAGGTTGTTATTCCAACAGCCAAAATCTTCACACAATTATCGGAGGCCATTGGTGCTGATCCTGCCCTCCAAATGAAGCCCAAAAATATATATACGGTACTAAAATTAAATCGCTACAGTATCCATGCGGACCTACTACGAGAGCGCAACCTAGATGTGCAGTTGAATGCTTTTCTGCCGAACTGCAGGTTTGTCAGGTATGAAAAAACGCAATTTTCAAAAAGTTACCAAAATTCTCAAAAAATTCATACGTATTCAGTGAAATTGACAAATCATTTTCACCCGAAAAAAAAGTTGGGTCACCGGCTAATTTCTTGAACAGTTTTTTTTTCCATCGATTTGTTAATAACTTTTTTGAATAATTATTATACAAAATCAATCTCCCGAGGATCTCCTACATGCTTGATTTTTTTCAGATTTTTTCCCCATCGAGAAGTATTCAAAATCTTGTCTGAAACCCACGTTTGGTGGGACTGTAGGGGAAGAACCACCTTAAGTTAAACAGCCATTGCATGGGTGTCGCATCAACTGTTGGTCGGCGCTTAGGTTTATTGTCTAAGAGCGGTTAAGCGAACTGCACGCAGAAGTTTAATCAACAATTGCATATTTATATAGAACTCAACCTTGCTACACGGAGAAAAATGTTCTGTCGAATTCACTGTGTACTTAGTTGTATATGTAACAGTTATAGTGGTAACCTTCACTCTGTACCAATGTACCACATACTAGAATTGTGGTAATTTCTACTGCAAAAAAGGAGTTATCACATATCCAACTGAGCACATAGTAAATTCAACATTTTTCTCCGTGTAGTTAGGCGTATAAATTTTCTGTACTAAATATTCTAATTTCTTTTTTAAATCAGTACATACCTTTGACCATGATTTATTTCTAATCATACGCGAGGTTTATCCTATAAACTTTTAACTAACAATAGTTCTTCATAGCTTTTAAGAAATGAATTGAGAAGTCAAAGTTAACGTTACAGTGTTCAGGATCTATGATGACCATTCTATTTGATCTCTTGATTGAATATTTAATTTATGCAATCTCCGCTGCTGGTAATCAGTAAAATTTAAAACCGTGATATCAGTCCCCTTCACATGCCCGGATGAAATTATAACTAGTTTGCTAAATATAATAGAGTAATTGGCAATGTGATATAATTGTAGATAACGGTGTCGATGAAGAAGTATTCAATGCTCTGAACGATGAGATGATCAAAGATCTCATACCTCAGATCGGTATCCGCTACAAGTTGACAAACAAATATAAAAATTACGTTGCGTCAATTATTTCAAATAGTAATATTGTAATTGAGGACTTCTCAGACATAATTTCGGAGGTGCTTTCGGAAACCACCACAGAGTCTGTAGCATCCACTTCCAGTATTATAGTGCCTGAAGGTATATGAACTTGTAATATGAAATATATCAAATGTTAGCATTATAATTTATCGATATTTATCGCCGAATTTTATGACCAAATACTGAATTTTATATAGTTCCACAACAATGCGTGAAGAAAAATGTTGTCAAGGACCTCTCGGAACGTGACCCACAGGGTAAAGAAATCATGAGTTGCCTCAAAAACTAGAAAATTAGAGAGGGCTAAGCTAGCAGCGCTGCTCGTAGATAAGCAACTGGAGAATGATCCCGATACTAGTTAACATAAGGTTCATCTCAGCTTCGCCGAGTCAAATGTGTCACGAAAGATGAAAACGGCCGCGTCGCGGCGCTAGTAGTCACGTTGGCCGCTTTAGCCTTCTTGGCTCCGATCGCTCCGATCGTTTCGGTGTTTACAAGTTTACAATTATCCGTGCAATTATTATCACATTAATTATGATGAAATGTATCGCTCCTGGGTGTAAATCGGGTTATAAAAATACTTCTAAGATCGAGAATGAAAAAATACACTTTTTCTCTGTCCCTAAAAATGAAGATTTGATAAAATTATGGCAAAAAGCCATGATGCGGAAAAATTTCACTGTCAAAGCGGGTCAATCTGTGTGTGAAAAACATTTTCACAAAAAAGAAATTCTTTTTGAGAGAGTTTTGAAAGGACCAGATGGCACTGTTTCAGGAAAGGTAAGTAATTATTTTCATTCTTTCAACTCTTACCATCAATATATATTATATCTTGTGACGTGAATTTTTATTGACCCTCGAATCTGGACCGGATAGCCAGCCTCCGAGGTCAATCCAGTCGACAATTAGCCAAAAACTAAGATCTTAACAAAAGTTAAGCGCCAGGCGGATAACCGCCACTTTCAAAAATCTGAACAAAATCGAAACAAACTGTACTGAAGCGTCGGCTAGCAACAGTACCGCGGAGAGGGGTCGGGATTGAATGAAGGATTAGCTAGGCGTTGATTAACGACTCGTGGTTTAGAATTTAACGAAGAAAAATAGAATTTATTGAATAAAAATTAAATGAAAAATAGAATTAACAAATCGTGTACCCGGGGGTACTACCCCGCGGGTATAAAACGGCTACAGGTCGTGTATAGGCGACCTGGGCACGCTTGACGAGTTTCACAATAATAAATAAACTAATAGCTTCCACGTAGGAGAGCAATAACACAACAAAATAATGCAAAAATAAGTAACTCGACAAATACGTCCCTCGCGGAACAAAACTTACAGATAAAAGACTGAAATATGTCCGCAAGGCTTAACAAAACAAATTCACAAAATTATTACTTAAACTTAACTTAAACTAACTCTGCCTTCGTAGGCGAAACAACAAGGCTAAACAAAATTCAAAATATAATACAGTTCTGAATCTCTCCGTATGAGAGAGAGAGAGAGCGCGACCGTGACGTAAGCAGACTATCTCGCTCGCACTCAGGTGCGAAACCTACGGCTCTACAGAAGTACTGTAACGCGACACAAAACTCGAAAATCTTACTCAAAAACTGAAGCTCAAAACTCTATTATGACGTGAGACACTGGTGGCGGCCTACCGACTCGGAGGTCGTCTTAATTTGATTCTCAAAAATACTAAAGAGCCTCGTGGCCGGAACAAGGCAAGATGGCTGATGGCCGTTTGCCGAATTCAAATTAGTATAGGTCAAATTGGCTAACGCTTACCGTTGTCCAGCCGCTCTTTTAGGGAGATTTCCTCGTGGGAAAAACCTCCTGACACACCAGCACACGCTACTCGAAATCAAAACTCAAAAATTCTACGGGGGAAATACGCTAAACTTCAATATTAGAGCGAGCACTGAGCTCGGCGCTCTACCTGCGAGGCAGGCCTACGGCAGAGTGATCTTTGATCGCTAGGCGCTGACAAATCGCACCCTGGTTAAGCGGTCGAGTATTGATTTTGCAAATCGATCCAAAGATCCCTGAATATGGCGACCTATTGTCGCTACGCGCGAAATTCGAAGTTCACCACGGTGTCATTAGCTCGTTGATTCGGAGGACCACGGGTTGCAGGTTCTTCTTGGTGGCGGGAATCTCTTCCACCACCGATATCCCACGCTGTAGAGTGCCTTCGGCACTCCCCCGTGTCCTCTGTCTCTTTGATGGAGGTAGCCTGGCCAGTACTATCCTCCATAGCTCATGTGGCTTTCATCGAAAAGGATCCAAACACCCGGTATTCGGTGTTGTGCGTCCGTCGAGTGGCGTATCAGTCTGAGTTTTGGCCGTCGTACGAGCCTCGTCTCCCACATAATAGAGAAAATGCGTAAAATAATACAAAAGAATTAGAAATAAATCCGACAATCTTGAGTCGGTCACGGTCGCCTCTCGGAGAGTTTCTAGCCTCGGGGCTAACCTAACGCATTCGTGCTTCTTTCATTCGTCGCACCCTACGTAACTATGGTCGTCTAAGGGTTCGGGAGTCGCTTGTAACACGCGTTGCAAAATGCAATGTTACAATCTATAAAAGTTTTTGAATTGGAAACTAACATTACTGATATTTTGAATTTGAATATCTACATACTATCACTCACCGTTTTATTGTTTACAGTTGCAATGATTGAAATTAGGTTGTTTATAAGCTTTCATGGGGATATTTATATTTTTTTATGCTTATCTTAAAATAAATTGCAACTTCCCCTATGTTCGTTTTTAATGAATACTGAATAGAAGATAAACAGATTTAGGAATTGCTTCATTTCAGAGTCCTTATAAATGTGCTCGATTGAGAAAAGGGGCTTTACCCCTACTGTTTCCTGAATGCCCTTCTTATTTATCAAAGCCTGCTCCGAAGCCAAGAAAATCTCCAGCAAAACGAAAATTAGAAAATAATTTGAAACAAAGGACAACACTTCTCAAGAAAGTAAAAAAACAACATAAACCTGAAAGCACGAATACCAGCTTTGAAACTGAAGAAAGCACATGTAGTTTTTTGAATAATCCTGCTCCGCATAACCCAAAATTTGTGTTCGCATCAATTTTTTGTTTCGAAGCTGAAATCTCTGCTCCGACCTCGTGGTCCCGACAAAATATTTGTTCCGAATCAATCCGCGCAATTCAGTTCACACAATGGAAAATTAAAAAGAAAGACAATGACATTGAATCAATCTGTATAAAGCAAGTTCTTGTTGATGAAAAGATGAGCTATCGCATTATTGTAATGGGTATAAAAATTAAAACAGAGGACTTTGGTTTCGAAAGCGATACAGCTCTCACAGCTCAGGATCTTAAAAATATAATAAAAAAGGTACATAATTATCGAATTTGCTCAGGATGCGCAGAAATGAATTCAGATGAAAATATAACATATATTTCCAATGTTTTTGACAACATTTGATGAAATTGGAAAATGAAAAATGATCATATTGGCATAGGATGACCCATACAAAATTTGGAGGGCAAGGGGGTCGCGATTTTTTTTCCACAGAGCAGTATTTCCGTAGACCAATCTGTGAGAATTCCAGATTTTTATGTCCACCCACAGAGAAATAATAACTGAAAAGACCACGAAACCCCGTGTATTTCAAATGGAGAAGTTCATTCTCTGTGGTCAAGGGTCAAGCGTTGAAATGAAAATCTGAAAAAATTACAGGATGAGTTTTGATTTATTTGGAGTCGATTTGGGGGGTGGCCCGGGAAATTTATGTTTTTTTCCGTTTTAACGGCCACCCTAGTATTCACGTTAGGCAGCGTTTCAAATCTTTGTACATCCCAATATGGATGATCAATTTCGTGAATACATATATGCTACAGCCTCATTGCATTCATATTCCCAATTACATCGATTTACAATTTCTAAAATATAGTTCGGGTACTAACCAGATGATATGTCACTTGCTACACTTTCGGTAGCTGATGATTCGCATGAAATGTCACATCCTGCAAGCTTTCGATAATCTCGTACTTTATTTCTATATTTATCTACAAGTTTCCTTCGAGCTGTTATCAGTTTTTGTATTTTGGAGATCTTTTTTTTCACTGGGGGAATGTAATACGTGCTTGTGGATTCTTCTGCGAATATTTTCTCAATTTGGGCTGTATGTCTTCAAAGTCTACATTTATAGCGGATCTGGAAACGGATAAAGTCCCAATTATATTCAAACTGTTCAAGGAAAAGTACGATTTCTCATAATTTTTATACTATTTCACCCAGTTTGCCTTCAAATTGCTTTCATGTTCCATTTAATATCACTGTAAAATAATTATGAAATTAAATGAATATACAGGGTGGTCCTTTTTAATTTACGCAGGCGAATATCTCGAAAACTAACAGTTATAAAAGAAAAAGTTTCATACAAAACTTGAAGGGTTTCGAGGGGGAAAGATAATGCTGATATGTGTTGACTTGTGGACTTCGCCAATTCCGAGATTTCGCAAGTAACTTCGGATTTTAGATAGGGAACACATGTTTTGGTTGGGGGCAGCTGATAGCGAGATCAGAGACTCATTCAAATACGGAAGCAAAAAAAATTGGAAAAAAAAAAATTTGCAAAAAAAATTGGAAACAAAAATTTCGCGAATTTTTTTTTTTTGCAAAAGATTGTTTTTTGTCTCTAGCTTTCAAACACATTCATTGTTTATTACTCTTGAGTCCGAAATAAGCTGTGTGTTATTGATCTACGAATTTTTTTTACTAATCTGGTACATTCAAACTTTCCAATTTCAAAATTGGCGAGAAATATTTTAAGCTAGAGTGATAAACAATTAATGTGTTCGAAGGCTAGGGACAAGAAAACAATCTTTTCAAAGAAAAAATTCGCGAATTTTTTTTTTCCATTTGTTTTGCAAATTTTTTTTTTTTTTCTAATTTTTTTTTGCTTCCGCATTTGAATGAGTCTTTGATCTCGCTATCAGCTGCCCCCAACCAAAACATGTGTTCCCTATCTAGAATCGGAAGTTACTTGCGAAATCTCGGAATTGGCGAAGTCCACAAGTCAACACATATCAGCATTATCTTTCCCCCTCGAAACCCTTTAAGTTTTGTATGAAACTTTTTCTTGTATAACTGTTAGTTTTTGAGATATTCGCCTGCGTAAATTAAAATGGACCACCCTGTATACTTGTATCCATTAAAGGCTTGTAGAGATTCAGTAATGATTAGGTCAACAAGTAAGCTTCTTGATTTTCTACTCAGAGACTTTCCCTTTTGATAAAACTTAACAATACATTTTCCAGTTGCTGTAGATCTCAATAATTTTTTAACATCTACGTTGGTATACATCTTGATAGCCTCTCTTTTAAAGGGAGATCGCGCATGAAAACAATTTTGTCTCACTAGTTTGTGTGAAGTAGCGTCGGAAGAGGAACTTGATTCACTGTCAGTATTGCTCCGTTTATCGTTTAAATCTGTTTCACTGTTTGTGGTCGTTTGGTCCTGTAACGTATAAAAAAAACTAAGACTGTATAGTAGACATACGTGATGTATTCGATTGAGTTATCAACACATATCTACATTATATTAGAGTTTATAATGCAAAAATATGTTTTTGCAGAAATTTGAAACTGTGCATTCATGATAAAAAACATTTCTAAATAGAAAAATCTAACGTGAACAATATTCTCGATTAGATTCCAAATCTGCACTAAAAAAGGGGCTTCTATTTAAAAACTGAAGATTCGTCATAAAAACCCTGTCAAAATTCAAAACCCGCATTTTTATCAAATGTCCCCCTCATGACCCAACAAATCTCTTCGGAAACATTTTTCTCTACAACCATCAGTTTTCGAGATATTTAGCTGGATTGTTTCGAATGGGACACCCTGTATTACTATAGCAATGTAGATATATACTTCAACAAGTGGCACGGTATGATCTTTGGTTGTGATAGTCTGGGAACATTTTGCTTCGTAATGTTCTTTCCATTTGTTTGTGAATCTTATCCTTAATCCAATTTTGGGAATTAGTTCTCTGCTGTCAAATCGATACTATTTTCTGTGCAAATAATGAAAAACTTGTATAAATGTAAGCTCTACACGCAGAAAAAGGGTATGTTAGATCAAGCACATTTCAGTTGATTCAACTGAATGGTTCGTTTGTTGGTGGCGAAACACAAGTTCAGTCACTGCAACTAAACGATTTAGTTGTCCCGAACACCCGTCATAAGGCACAGTCGATTAGTTTATTATTTCAAGTAAGCAGATATTCAGTTCATGGAACTATAGCCGAGAAAATAAAAATAATGAGGTCACTGAAATTTAGTTTCAGAAACTAAATATTTATTGTTAGTTCAGGCACTGAATGATTGGTTGAGAGAACTATATCAAGATTCGCGGCAGCGAATCGCCGCCAAGTACCCGTAGGCAGGCGAGCGCTAGCCAGGACTCTATTTTCACGGGGGAACTCTTTAGATACAACAGTACCACAAACTGATTTCCAAACACACTAATATATTTGGAATTGCTGATCATTAAAAGTGTTATAATAGTGCAATACGATACAAGTACGCACACACATGTCGTATACTATTTTTTTTAACTCAGTGTGCGAAATTCTTGACCTGTGAAACACTCTAGAAAATTTGGAAGTACAGTATATTGTAACGTGTTCAGCCCATAGCTGAACAGGCGGACTATAGATGGCATCAAACATAGAAGAACACGCAGTATTGTATCACGTGATACAATGGCTGGTATGCATAAAACGAAGTACATGCTAATTGCTTCAAGGAGTAGCATCTACTACCAAGCATTTGGGGTTAATACTAGGTGTGTAGTATATACTTCACTCGCGTAGTAGATGCTACATGGTGGAGTATCTACTATGGCTACCGATTGCTGCTTCATTTTTCCCTAAAATGCTCCCTTCATTCTTCAAACTAAATATATTTTTTGGAAATGCTGTGAAAACCATGATACTCGCCTGGAAGGGAAATCTTCACGAATTCAAAGGTCGTTTGAATTTTTGAAAAATCTCGAAAAACAAAGAAAATTTCGAAAAAAAGGAAGTGGTTGACTAGTCAGCTCCTATCAGCTCCTAGTCAGCTCCTAGTCAGCTCCTATCTCGATGCTGCTTCCAGCTAAGCCAGCGTTAGCTGCACCTGAATCAAGTTGAGTCAAACAGATATATAAAAAAAAGTTATGAAAAAAATAAATTAATCATGTAGCTGGCTTTGCCATAGACTTACCTGGTATTCGTTGGAGTACGGGATTTTCCCCTGCGTTCCATATTTCGTAAAACGTTTTTTGCCACGGTTTCTGAACAATTCTCTTATTTCCGGTTCTGTTCACGTCGGTCAACTTTTTCACTTTCATTTTCATATTATTAAATTTTTTTAAAACTCGTTTAGCATCCAAATGCTGATTCGTGTTAATATTAAGCTTAGGGATGGGCCTTAACGCTATTCATACCGCCGGTCACTATAGCGACCCGGTTGCTATTCAACAACGATGAAATAACAAGCGTACACAGAAACAGATCGAAAATCGGTACCATCTATATAAGCTAATTATTGAAGTCGTATAGCTTAGTTAGTTATTTCCAATTTCGTCTGACTATGAGTGACTCTGAATCCGATCGCGAAGAGGTCCAAGACTCACAGTTTGGGTTCGTCGAATTATTAAAAAAGTTTGATATTTTATTTGATAAAAAGATGACACCAGCCATTAAGGCACGTAAAGAAAAAGCATTGGAATCACTGACCGCAGAATTTAATATTAACACGAATCAGCATTTGGATGCTAAACAAGTTTTAAAAAAATTTAATAATATGAAAATGAAAGTGAAAAAGTTGACCGACGTGAACAGAACCGGAAATAAGAGAATTGTCTTGAAACCGTGGCAAAAAACGTTTTACGAAATATGGAACGCAGGGGAAAATCCCGTACTCCAACGAATACCAGGTAAGTCTATGGCAAAGCCAGCTACATGATTAATTTATTTTTTTCCTAACTTTTTTTATATATCTGTTTGACTCAACTTGATTCAGGTGCAGCTAACGCTGGTTTAGCTGGAAGCAGCATCGAGATAGGACCTGATGTGCCCACTCCGCCAAGCAAACGGCGTTTGGGTTCTAGCCAAAATTCGGAGACACTACCAGACCTGCAAAAAAGGTGCCTTTTGCAACAAATCGAAGCGGCAGAGGCTCAACAACGTGCGGCCCGTGCTCAAGAACACGCTGCGAAAGCTATCGAGCAATTTATCGAGACGTGGTTCCGCGAGAATTCTACAAACTAATAATTAATAATTGTAAATCTTTTTATACAGTTCCTGTGCCATTCACACGTTACCTATACATTGTAACGTGGCAAAACGTTAAGACCTCCTCCTTCCCAGCCTTACGCGCGTACCGAGTATCCAAAAACCGATTTCCGCGGTTCAAACCCTTGCCGCCTTATCCTGCGGAGCCATATTGACTGTACGCGTCTGCTAACAGCCGACCGGCGACCGTCAGCGCTCGCCGGACAGGTGGTAATGAGGTGAACCACCCCTAGCGGAAAAATCGCCATTCCCACTCCGCCTGCTAGAGAGACACCTCGAGTGTCTAAAAAGTTAGCCGAGTGCGAGTTCCGAGAGAGATAGATAGATAGATAGATAGAACTTTTATTTATCCATTACAATGTTGGATAAGCCTACCCTGCATTTACAATACAGTATGCAGGGTAGGCGGAGAATAGCTTAACCTAACTTAACACTAGGTAGAGAGAGAGAGGGGGGTACATATAGTACGAGTAAGCAGACAGGTTGTATATATAGGTATATAAATATACCTACATATATAGAAACACCCGCATTCGCACGAGGGACAAGGGAAACCGCCGAAAAACCTTGTCCAGGTGTAGCCGGATCCAAGCTAAAATCACCATGAGTCAAGTCTGCGCCTGAACGGCGTGACCCGTCTTACTTTTTTGCAAGTTGCCGCTCAGGCCTTCCTTGACTCGCTTGGGGATTTGAACTCAGGTCCTCCCGCTCCATAGTCTCGAGTGCTAGCACTGCGCTACTACTGTCGGTAGAGAGAGAGAGAGAGAGAGAGAGAGAGAGAGAGAGAACGTGAGCATAGTTTTAAGTGAGTGTTAGTGTGTGAGTGAGACCCCTGCATCCACCGGACCTCGACTAGGCATTTGGACTACCGGACAACCTACGACCCGTGCCTGTACTCGGACCTCCGTCGTCGCGTGATCGAGACCGAACCGAGCCACGCCAGAGCGCCGTACCGTAAGGTAGGGTCCATCTCGATACTAGTCCTGCACCCGTGGATCACCCTAGAACCCCTAGAAGCCTCGAGCCGTTCACGTGTTAGAATTCAATCGTTCCAGCGAACCGTTGAATTCAAACGACAAGAACAGCGTCACGTGTTGTTTGTCGTGCGTAGAGCCGTGCCAGGATTGGTAACCGCTGCGCCGATATTCACCGAGATCGCGCCGACGCCATATCGCTACGGACTGCTGACGTCACGCACCGCACTCAGCTGCTGCGTGTCAGAGTACCGGCGCTTCCCCAGTCATCCCCACCACCTCTCCGCCGCCGCTTCACAGCGAGCCGCAGCAGTCCTCCAAGAGACATCGAGAGAGACACGCAATCTCGCTACAGTGACAGCAGACTGTCAAGTAGCCAGAGAGGGAGAGACTGCGACCGTCGAGAACGATCGTCGCTTTGCATTAGCTTTGGAAAATAGTTTGTTCGAAATATTAAATATAGATTAGAGTCACTATTAGAAATCGTGATACGCCAGGTAGCGGGCGTGAACCAAATTCGCGACCTTTTTCTTTTTTTCTTTTTTTTTGAATAAATCTGAGTAAAACTAAGATCACTGGTGTCGTTATTTCTCGCCCCCACGAAATCCCTCTATCCCTAGTAGCTAGCCGGAGGGTCCCAGAGAGAGAGAGAGAGAGGACTTCCAACGAAGTCTGGCGCCCAACAACAACCCCTACCTACAAGTTGGGCCAGGTTTGTATTCGGCTTCAGTTCCTCGGTACCCGAGCCCAGGAAAAACCCGTTACAACATATATATGTATTTGACAATGATTAAATGTTTAATTTTTGAGTACACACAGCTTGTCCTCTGACGCACATGAAATGAAAATCATTATTCTTAAATCATTATTATTATTATTAAAGCGTCACTTTCAATTGATATTTATATTAAAAAATGTTGAACAGTCTTGAACAGTCTTCACTAACATAAATGAGAGGTAAAGAATTCGTCATAAAATCAAAATTGCAAAACTTATTAATTCAGAGATCCTAAAATTTATTTTGTGAATTTTACTAATTTATACTCCGTAATGGAGTCATGATCTACTCTACGCCATAAAATATATCTATCGGTTGAGAAACGAGACTTTTCCGGAAATTCAGTAAAATAATCATTGTTCAAGTAATTGCAAAATGCCTAATTTCGGCGTAAAATAATCTCGGCAATTTCAGCACGGCGTTCGATACCTCGACGCCGAATTTCAGCGCGGTTGTGATCGTGCACTTCTGGTATTGCTTCTAATCCTTGTTCACGTTCAAGATCTTCGAAATCGTCTTCAGGATCATTCAGGTATTTGGCAATGTTGTGAAGTACAAATGCGCAAACAATGTAGCGGCATACTCGGTCAATTTTGAGACGGATAATGTAACCAAGCATCGGAAAGCGTCTTTTCAATTGTCCGAAACAACGCTCTATTACTACACGATCTTTAACGTGGGCTGTATTGAATGCCCTTACTGCGTTCGTGACAGGGTTCCTGAATGGTGTAAGCATCCATGGAGTAATACCATAACCTTCATCGCCTAACAAAGCTGCTCCTTGATTATTATTACACATAATTCGGTATATGTCAGAGTTATGCCAGATTCTGCTGTCATGCACGGAGCCAGGCCAAGATGCATCCACACTCGTGAAGACTTCTCTAGTATTACAGGTTGCTTGAACATTGATGGAGCAGACACCTTTTCTGTTCACATATTCATCTCCATGTTCGTTTGGCTTTGTAATTTTCACATGTGTGCAATCGATAGCTCCAATTACATACGGCACACGTTTATTCCCCGTCCATTCGGCTATAGAAGCATCGAGTTGCTCATTTGTGTTTGGAAATCGAATCCACCTATTTCGGTTCAGATAAATTTGTTCTGAAACGTCCTTAACGACTCTTGACACCGTAGTTTGGTAAACCCCCATGTCCACAGCAACTCCTTGTTGAAATCCAGGGTCACCTAACATCAGCCAGTTACTAATAACTTCGGTTCAATTATAATCTTATACAGGTTAAGTCTAGGGCGGGCAGAGCGGGGTACTTTTTAACGACCACCCTGGTATTCATATCTTTATTTTCTTACCGAGAGTCCTTAAAAAAATTTCCATTTTTTTGATGTGCGAAAGAGCTCCTCCTCTGGTTTCTCCAGTGTCGTGTAAAAATTGGTCCGCTATCCACTCAACGTTTTGTATATTAAAACTGCATGATAAGAGTCAATCAATAATATGATTTTGGAAAGGAAATTCACTAAAATAATTACCGAAATAATTTCCGGTATATGTCGTTGTCATGATTTCGTCTATCACGATAATTTTTTCGTCGCACGTTGATATATGCTGCCATTTTTGACGAGTTGGGGACGATGACTGGCGAAAGAAGTTGCCCCAACAGCAACTTCGCAAAAACCGTAGTGTATGCTACGTCGAATCCAAAACAAAAGCATATACTACAATCTATGAGTAGATGCTTCAAAAAAATAGTATTAACCCCTATGTACTGTGACGTGGATTTTTATTAATTCTCGAATTTGGACCGGATAGCCAGCATCCGAGATTAATCCAGTCGACAATTAGCTAAACCTGAAAATCGAACGAGATGTTGGGCGCCTGGTGGATAACCGCCTATTTCAAAAATCTAAACAAACTATACTGAAGCGTCGGCTAGCAACAGTACCGCGGAGAGGGGTCAGGATTAAATGAAGGATTAGCTGGGCGTTAAGTAACGACTCGAAGTTTTGAATTTAATAACGAAAAATAGAATTTATTCAATAAACGCAATATGAAAAATATAAATAACAAATCGTGTACCCGGGGGTACTTCCCCGCGGGTATAAAACGGCTACAGGTCGTGTAAAGGCGACCTGGCCGCGATTTGCGAGTTTTACAATACTAAATAAACTACTAGCTTCCTCGTAGGAGAGCAATAACAATGAAAAATAAATCAAAAAGAAAGAACTCGACAAATCAAGTCCTCGTGTGACAATAAATTAGCTAAAACACTAATTACTTCCACGAGGAAAATTCATTTACAAATAATTAACAAACTTACAACTAACGAAAGGACAGTCTTTGACTCAAACAATAAATAGAATAACAAAGTCGGGAGGTTCGCGGCCTAATCCAGGAATACAATGTAATAATGAAAAGCGTAGCCCATGACGTCACCAGCCGCTGAAGACGGCTGGTTCGCCTCCGTGAGACGAAACCTCCCGTTTAATAAATTATTATTTACAATTTTTACTAAAACTAACTTAACCTAACTCTGCGCCTAACGCAATTAATAATTTAAACAAGTACCCGAAAAATACGAAATGTTGACTCGAACCCGAAATTAATAACAGCTCTCGGCTAAGCCTCGAGCTTCGTCTCTCCCCGCAGGAGGAAGAGAGAGCGACAGTGACCGACTATTTATCTCTGTCGCACTCAGGTACGACGAGTATCGACCCGGTTCACTTTAGATCATACAATAATTTACTATAATATTGACTCGAACTCTAACTTAGATGCAGTGGGACACTGGTGACGGCCTACCCTTCGGAGATCGGCTTAATTCGAATCCCAAAAATACTAAGTAGCCTCGTGGCTGAATTAAGGCAAGATGGCAGACGGCCGTTGCCGAATTCGAATTATTATGAGTAAGAATGGCTAACGCTTACCGCTTTCCAGCCATCTCATAAAGAGGCCACACTCCATCCCCGGGTATTTCACAAGTTCCTCGCAGGATCGCCTCACTCACTCACTCTCTGCTAAACGTGATTTTTTATTGGCCCACGGGGCTCGAACGCAAAAAGAACACAAAATTACGGAAAACAGTACCCTCTCAGTAAACCCACACAAGTGGTGGTGACGCTAGTCTAACGCAGAGTGAGTAGACCGCATGGCGCCGGTACTCAGCGCCCTCATTACTCAGTCGAATATTGATTTTTCGTATCGAGCGCAGGATCCTTAAACATGGCGACCTATTGTCGCAACGCGCGAAATTTCGAAATTCGCTACGGTGATTATTATTCGGAGGAACACGGGTTGCAGGCTCTTCTTGGTGGTGGGAATCTCTTCCACCACCGATATCCCGCGTTGTAGAGTGCCCTCGGCACTCCCCCGTGCTCTCTCTTTCGTTGGTGTTCGTCAAAAGGATCCAAACGCTCGGTATGCAGTCTCTCGTGTCTGTTGAGTGGCGTATTGGTCTCAGTTTTTGGTCGTCGGATAGGTCTCGGCTCCCACATGTCAGAGAAAAGTCGTAAAACAAAACAAAAGAATAAATAATATGCTTTATAGTTTTTAGTCTGTCACGGTCGCCTCTCGGAATTATGGTCAGACCTCGGGGTCACTCTACTCATTTATTCGTAATCATACATTCCGCTAAGGTCGTTCAAGGGGTAAGGAGTCTGCTGTAACATGCAATGTTACAGTACAAAGTATCTACTATGAACAGAAGAGTATCTATCAAGTACATAGGAGTAGATGCTACGAAAGCATAGTATGTACTACGACAGTAAAGTTTCTGCTTCAAATTTGGAATAAGTACTTGAAGCATTAGCGTGTACTTCGTTTTATGCATACCAGCCAATACCTTGTAACTTTTCGGTTTTCACGAACCTCGTGGTTATAGTGAAAATCGGTTGCTACTAGTTCGAAAGATGTTAGATTGTTAAAATTCTAACGATTAGTTTAATAAAGGACTCCTTATACTGTGAGGTGAGGAAAAGGATGGGTCCACCATACAAAAAGCCACCTCATACAGATTTTTTATTTATCTATGCTAACTGCCGGACTCGGGTAGGTTTAATTACCAAAGCCGTATATTATTCTAAATAGAAGATTTAGAATTCCTCTACAGAGCCGGGTTTTTACACCAAGCCTGCCTCGCCTGCTATTTTGATTCTAAATGATTAACTGCAGATCCGGGATCGCTAGTCCAAGACTGCCTATCAGACTCGGGATTGCAACAGTTGGCCCTCGAACACAAGTTGTTAACTAATGTCGTACGCTTCTTCTGTTGGTCACCAAAGCTGTATCTAACTCGGCTTGTTCTGGTATTTTATTCACTCAAACAGAATGATAAGAAAATGCGAACATCGGTGTGTACCTAGCAAACGTATAAAAGGCGACCTGCTCAAGCCAGAGCAGCGGACTTGTGCCAAAGCGGCCGACCGACTCATAACAAATTCTATTTCAAAATTCAATTCCTAAATTCAAAATAAACTCAAATTCAATTTAGCTAAAATAACACTTTGATTAACTCCAAATAAAATCGTTCTTGCCAAAGCGGCAGTACAAAAACAAAAGAATTCAAACAAAAATTGTATTTAGCTGAAACAGCATTTCAATTTAAAAGCAATCAAATATAAAGAGTTATCTAGATAAAATTAGATAAAAATCAAAAAAACACAAAGTCCGGCCATTGAGCCAAAAACTCGAATAGTATAAGATAGGTTGAGTAAAATCATTCGCAAAAGCACATCATTTATTCGCATTCATAAAGTCACTCATAATTATTTTATGTTTAAACCATTATACTTATAATTTTGTGAATAGACGTTCACAAGAACACAGAGACAAACAAATAGCAAATAAAAAAACAGAAAATGATTGTGTAATCATTGATTAATCAGGAATCTGATCTTTCTTTTTCATTTTCCAACTTGACTGCATTTTCATCACTTCTTTCAGAAAAAGCACTTCGCTTAACTTCAACAATCTTAAAATCATTCATAGCTAGAAGGCAGCTTCGGTGAGTGTGTTGGACAGCTACGGTATAGCTATAATTGGTACCCTAGTCTGAGAACACACGTATCCCGAGTCTGTATCAGGGTAAATTAAGGGTTTTTTCAACTTTTCCCAGAGGAGCTCCAAATTATCATAACCCGTGACAAAGAACTCACGCGAACTAGAATAATTTCACCAGCCTTCAGCTGGTGAAACATATACAGGAAGTTACAATATATTGCAACGTTTGGGTCCTTTTTATTAATTTCTGATTTCTGAAATTAGGACTGTGGGTTGTGGGAGTTGCATAAATTTATTTCTTTCGGCGTTGGCGACAGATTCCTAGGAATAGCTACGCTTGACAGACTCGGTATGCCTCAAAGGGTCTACAGAGCTGTTATCTCAGGATTCAGAGTGTCCAGAGCAGCGGATACCGATGTTAATAGTATCGATGCCAGTGCACCTGAACCTGGGTTTTTTTGTTTCCTAGTGTAGAGTGTTCTGAGCAGCGAATACGGATTTTTACATCAGTATCGATGCCAGTGCACCTAATATGGAATGCTAAATAAGGTGGGATCATGAAGTTTTGGTTTCATAAATTATCGTCAGATAAACATCCAGAAGTTTCTAATCAGTAAGTTTAAAGCTATAATGAATTCATATACAAAAAAGTTGAATCTAATCTTATTTCTAGTTTTTGAACTACAACGGTTCTCTCGAATTTTCTATTGACAGTTTTTTTTATGCTGTGTTTGTTTTTCTTTTGCTATACCGACAGGCTATAGGAAGACTCTAATGTTCAAATTGTGCCGCATTTGGCCGTTGCTAAATTTGTTTTATATTGAAATGAACCCTACTGGCGTTACATTTAATCTTAATTCGGAAATAAAATGACTCTGAGTAATCACCCAGTGAAGACCACTGGTGTGATTTTACAAGGAAAATATGAGCGAGATTACCCCGATAGGCGGCAAATGCTCCCGAGCTGACTGACAGTGCGTAATTTATACCTGCTCTGACGTCACGCTGATCTATCGGTCGGTCGAGCTGTCGATGCGCACGCCGACCTGGCTCGGAGACAGCTGATATGTTACATTGCCCCCTAATTATTTGCAGCTGATCGAAATCGAAACCTCCTTTTCATCAATGCAAATAATTCCAGTGCAGATTTACTTGCGACGAGTTTTTCTCCTGCTGGTGAGTGATGTTGATCTTCTTACTTGTTCTGCCTCTTCATAGCTTCTTCAGGCCCAATGGATCCGTGTAATCAAACCGTTTTATGTATTCAGGCGTGCCTGATGTACTCGCCAATGGTGGTAATGGTGCCAACATTTCTCGTTGAGGTGATCGTAACAAAACTGAGAGGTCTGGTGTACCAAAAACTTTTAATCGGTCCATTCTTCGGCTGTGTTCCTGTTGTTCTCCTGGCGTTCGAACTGGTACGTCAATTGGAGTCAGCTTCCATGGTATCTGGACTTCTACTTTTGCTTTTTTTTTCACCTCCAACCTTGGCCTCTCATCCACTAACTTCCGCTTCTTTTCAGACTTCGGTTTTTTAGTCTGAAAACCCTTTCCAGATTTATGCTTTCCTTTCCCACTGACGAATTTTCCTGATGGTTTTATGATAACGTCGTTATTGTTCAGGTCGGGAAACAAATCCTCCAACTCATTCGTCTGGGTGGCCTTGTCCTGGATGCTCTTATATCCGTACATGATGCCGATAGTCGGTCGAGCTGTCGATGCGCGCGCCGACCTGGCTCGGGGACAGCTGATATGTTACAATATATTGCGATATAAGTGCGAGAGGCAGGGTGTGGACAGGGTCCAGGGGCAGAGCCCCTGGTAGGGGTACAGGGGGCGAGGCCCCCGCTGGGAGGTTGGAGGGGCAACGCCCCTCCATTAAAAACAAAATACTTTCAAGAACGATTTTCAATAGCATAAAATTTCATTTGTCTTCGAAACTAAAGAAATGAGGAAATCAGAGACAAAAAAAATCATTTTTTAGGCTTCTATATATCCCTTTTCATAGTATATCGATGAAAACGCAAGTTACAGATCCAAGTTATATCAGAAAAGCAAGGCTTATTTGATTTCGATAGAATTACATTATTTCTTACATAAACTCAAAGTGCCAATACAATTAGTGATTAATTCTTGATTCCTAACTTCTTGAACTCCGATTTAATCGGTATTCAAGAACATGTTCACAAACTATCCAATGGCAATGGAAAATAGTTCTTATATGAAGAAAACACTAAATAACTAATAAATATCTAAGAAAAGTGTGGTAAAATTTGGAATCTCATTGTAAATTCAGAAAATATCATTAGAAATTAATTTTACTATACTGCAGTAGTAATCTTGCATGACTCCTATACAGTGGTTGTGATGTAAATTCACCACCAATGTCAACGTAAAACAACAATCACCAAAGTAACTAACGATAAATATTCTGTTTTCTAATCAAATCACTAGCATCACGTTACGTAAGATAAGAAGTAAATGAAGGACCGATTTCTAGACAAAATGTCGAGATTATGGAATTCATGAGTGCAGTCTAAAGGTGAGAATAAGATGATTTCCTGGTTGATTTCAGATCAAGCTCCTATGAAAAACCGAAATTGGAAATCACTTGTGATCAAATTTATATTTAATAATAGCTAAATTGCTACCTGAAAGAGTCTTCCGCCGAGGTACTTTGGAAAGAAGAACAAGATTAAAAATCACTAATCCTAAATGATGGTTCGTGTCACCTGACGAAGATTTAGTGGAATCTAAATCGTTCGTGTGATTTTTGTCTAAACTTTCATCAAGTGCACCCAGGTCAATATCGCCATCATCTTTTTTCTTGGGACTAGGAAGTTGATCCATTAAGCGCAGGTCTGATACGTAAGCATTATCCCCGTCTAAAAGTCTATCAAAGCGACGCTTCCCCTGTTTATAGTTTGCTGTAACCAAGAGAACAAAAGATGGCAATACATATTTATAACCGTGAAAAAATGCAGTTCTCGTGACTAGAGACAAACACATTACCGTAAGTTACCGTGGATGCCAGCTACACGGTTTAACAGAAATGTCGGCGGCGTGAACGTAGACAGCCAGATTTGAATCCACGGTAACTTACGGTATACCGAACATCCCAGGTGAAACCGAACCAACTGCTTACTTGTGTTTTCGTGAGCACGTTTGGTTTCATCTGGAATGCTCAGTAAAAGTTCGGTTCGGTTCACTCACTCTTTGGCTCTATTCGTGAAATCTACTCAGTTAACAGTCTGTCAATGATCCATATTGGCAGCTAGTTCATTATTTGCTATCCATATTACAAGTGGTGATCAAGATGTGGACCGCTGACTGAGTAGATTTCAACAATGTACCCTCAACTGACAGGGTAATTATAATTCAACAATGCAAAATGATATAGGATGTCAAACTTGATATTTGACCAACTGTAATAACAAAACATCGAATAGAAGAAATTATCGATACGAAATCACTGGCCAACAATGAATAAAAATATTCTGAGATTTTTTATTTGACTTCAACTAACAAATGACATAGCTACCTTGATAACTAATAATAGTACTTTATGTGGCATGCGCGTAAACCACGTGTTTTTTGGTGAGACTGATGTTTTCAGCACGCGCGAGCCATGGCCGAGGCGAGCCGAAAGTCGTAGGCAAGCCGAAGGCCGATGGCGAGCTAACGGCGTGCTGAAAAAATCGGTCAAACCGAAAAACAGTTTACGCGTGCGCCCCATACATTATTTTTTACGGCATTGGCATGAAAAAGTCTACGAATAACCAAAGGAAGACGGAAAAACTGGTATCTGCGGTCTTTGGGGGTCTGGGGGCGAAACCCCCAGAAACTAAGGGAAAAAAATTCAAAAGAAAGAAAAAAATCTTTCAGTATTTAAAATAATTTAGCATTATTTTCCTTTTGCCAGGTCAAAAATTGCTGGTAACTAATTTCGTATTGAGTTTTCGATTTCGTTGGCAATAAGTTTTCCACAGCTTCGCGACTCTCTTCGCATAGTTCTGGTGGTGTAGCAGGCATCATCTCGTCGTCACTCATTTTTAATTCGAAGATTATAATAGCCACGAAAAGCCACTGTAAATACGATCGAGACACTGGATGAGGTTATGAGCAAAACATACACATATCGACTTCTTCTTCTTCTTCCCTTTTTTTGTTAACTCGATATATCCATATTGTAACGTTCCGGCTGTGCTAGCGCGGCCGCTGCCAAGCTAGCGCAGCCAGACAGTGACAACGGCGCATCCGCGACGCGCAGATGCGACCGCCAGCAACACGCGATTCCGCGCAACCCGCGATTCCGTGCCTCCCACGATGCACGGATCCGCGGAACCCGCGGATACCGCTATAAAAAGGCGGTAACGGAGCACCCGTTACCGATTGTGTGGCATCGCGCCCGTCGAGTCACTTCTGTTTATTTCTCTATTAGGCACGTAGCTATAATAGTGCGTGACCTTCCTTGCTCTTAATTCGTACTTCTTCACTTGCTAAAATTGAAGTAGTTAGAATCGCGAATTTTGATATTGAAATAATAAGTCTAATAAAATCTCACAATCTCACACGTGGAAGTTTTACTAATTTTGAATTTACTTAAAAATTAGACTGCAAGCATAAAAGTCGTCTTAATTAATTCAACGGCGCAATTTAATCGAATCGCGGCTGAAAACCGCGATTCACTAAATGAAACGAATTCCCGGACATAACGAATTCTTTAATCGGAGACATTGATTAAACTTTAAGAAATTTAGAATTTAAATAACTCTACTCTATCTTACTATCACTTCTTATATTCTTTAATCTCATTTTCTATTCTTTATAATTTTCTAGTATGATATCTCGTAGCTCAATGAGCAGTATTTTCTTTCTTTTCTTTGTTAAATTTAACCTAATTTAACCGGTTTTGATTAAAACTAATCTATTGTAAAACTGTATCTTTTTCTTTCAATTTCCTCCTTCCCTCTACTATTTTGCTAAGAAGTTTCAGCATCTACAAATCATCGTCGTTAGCTTTACAGCAACGGTGTGGATGAAAGTCCACACCCGAGTCTGTCGGTAGGCTTGGTATGCGTGGCTGGTCCAGCTCTGCTTAAATTGCTTCCTTGAGTTTGCTCTCGGGCTGGCGGTACTGCTCTAACAAACCCGGATCCGCGGGCTTGGTCTGAGAGTGGTTTCGGGCGGCAGCGCAGGCTTGGCTAGCGTGGCATATCCAGCTCTATCAGGTCACAGTTCGGTTCAAGGGAAACCCTGTTACCGAGCTGTTGTTGGGTTATTGTGGTTTTTCACTTTTTCCACAGGAGGAGCTCCAAAATTATCACACCCGTGACAAAGACACCCACGCGGACTAGCCCCATATCTCCAGCCTTCAGCTGAGATATTGGGCAGTAAGTAACATTTGGCGCCCAACGTGGGGCTCCTCTTAAATAAAATCAAATTCATTGGATTCAAAATTAACTTAACTTCATTTATAAAACATTAGCTTCAATTTCTATTCAACTTAAAATCATTTCAAAATAGCTTCAACCTTTTTTCTTTTTCGGACATTGCGAAAATCAAAAAGGAAAATGGACGGAAAAGATGCAGGTACCAGTAAAGATAAGGATAAGGCGATAGGCCGATCAAATAGGGACACCGGGTTTCACGAACGGGAAGATACCGTGTCAACCGACAATAGCCTGATAAGTCCGGAAGGTAGTCCTAGGGCCGAAAGCCAAGATCCTCTTGCCGTGATCGCCGCTTCCCTAAGAGCAATAGAAAAAAATAATGAAAGGGTTGAAAGAAAATGGGATGAACGGTTCGCGGAACTAGAACGGCGGGTTGAGAATACAAACCGGGCGTTAGTGGATAAGCAGGTCGAGTTCGAGTTAAAATCAAGCAAAGAGGCGAGAGAACAGGCTACGATAAATAAATCCCGAGTCGATCGCATTGACACAACCGTTCAGGCCGTGGTTGAAAAATGGGACACCGATTTAGCCGGATGTCACGAGAAAATAAAAGAGACAGAAAAAGCGTTGCGGGATGAGGCAATCGGTAATTATGAAGCACTCAAAGGTAGGATCAAGGAAGGCGATCGAGTCAGCTACGAAAAAATCCAGGACCTCGAGCATAGGCACGAGAGTCTGAAGATCGGTCTCGATGCCGAAATTAGGAAACTAAAGAGGCGACCAATTAGCCACGCCGAGAGTAACGAAGAAATAAATCAGGTTACAAGACAGTTAAAACTCCCGATGTTTTCAGGAAAAAGTTGGGAGAAGCCGGTTAACTATATTCGGGAACTAGAGGAATACCTTACCTTCTTAGGTTCAGAAGACGAGCTCAGTTTGCGACTTATTGGTCAGAGCTTAGGAAACGACGCGAAAGACTGGTGGATCGCTCGCCGGGACGTCATTGACACCTGGGAAACTTTCAAAACGAAGTTCCTCACAAGGTTCTGGGGCGAGGGAGTCCAGAGAGATTTTCGAAAAGATATCGAATGGGGTTTCTTTTCACCGGACTCAAAACTAACCTGGTCCGAGTACGCGAACAGGAAATTTGCGGCTGCGGTCGGTCTCCGTCCTAAGATTGCGGAAGAGGAAATAGTAAAGAGCCTGATTGAACACTTCGATGAGCAGATAGTAGTGGCAGCTACGTGCCGTAATATCCAGGATATCGATACGTTACTTAATTTCTTAGATGAGATGCAATCGGGGGGGAGATCGAATGCACCCAAAAGTTTCCGTGCATCGGCCAGTACAAGCCGACAACATCCATTTCACAATAAATTCACTGAACATAAAGACAAACAGGTGTCATGGCGGGCCGGCGGCGATGAGGTAAACACGTCGCGACCTACCGTAGCGCGAGACACATTCAACAGGTCAGATACGCATGAAAAGAAGCGAGACGCTGGACAACCAGCGTTCGCAAGTCATAAACCAAGTAGTTGGACAAACCCTAGAGTCAGCGCGATTTCTGAAGCCGAACCAACCACAACCGAAGTTGAGGATGACCGTGAAGCCCAGCATGCGGAAAACTAAAGCGCGCTGTGGTATGTGAGCCGCAAAATTCGGTGACACAGCGCGAGATCGTTATTAACGCGGCAAAAATAGAATCTCTGGTTCTGAAGAATAATATGTTTGAAGATCCGGCTGAGTACCTGATCAAGGAGAGCGATAATTGCGAGTCACAATGCAAGCAGTGCCCGGAAGCATATTTTAACATCCAAGGCGTTGAAGTCAAGGGACTTATCGACACCGGAAGTCAAGTCACGTGCGTTTCAAAAGATTGGTTCGATCGAAATCAGGAAAAGCTGAAAAATTGCGAAAGGCTGCCAGTTGTCAACTTCCAGATAGTGGGAGCGACAGGGGGCAAGCCTGTAAAAGTAAGCGAACAGTTTTTCGCAGAAGTAACAATGGGAAAATCCACCGATCAAATCTGCTTTTTGGTGATTCCACGGCTCGATCACGAGGTAATCCTCGGAATCGACACTTTACAACGGTGGAAAGCTGATTTAGATCTCAGAACAAATAGGCTTTCCTTTCAGACCGCCTCCACAAGCGAAAATGTAGAGCTTTTCAAAACCAACCATGTTGAGGACTATCTAAGAGAGACGATCCAAATCAGTAGAATCAATCGAGAAAAAATGACCGCCGATAGGGTTGAAAACGAGATTAATGAGTATGCACTGACCCGTGATGAAATCAACGAGAAAATGTCTGAATGTCAGGTACTAAATCCAATCGAGCTAGAGTCATTTTCCAACTTACTGATAGAGTATCAAGACGTCTTTTACAAATTGCCTGGTAGGGTTACAGTTTATGAACATCGAATTCAAATTTACGAAGATAGACCTTTTGTGAGAAGATCATATCCAATACCAATGATTCACAGAGAAAAAGTTAAAATCGAAATACAAAAAATTTTGGATATAGGGATAATTGAAAGATCATATAGCGAGTACATCAATCCTATTGTAGTTGTCGCGAAGAAAACTGGCGATATCAGATTAGTCTTAGATGCTAGATACATCGATAAACTGATAGTACCTGACCATGACTGCGCTCAATCGACTGAGGTATTATTCCAGAAGTGTGGAAACGCATCTTATATGTCGAGTTTAGACCTTACGGCGAGTTTCTGGCAAGTCCCTTTGCATCCCAACTCAAGGAAGTACACCGCGTTCATGCACGAAGGAAAAACTTATCAATTTACAGTTACCCCTTATGGGCTTAATACAAGTTTGGCTAGTTTAATTAGAGCCTTAGACTTAATTTTAAAGGAAACAGAGCAATTCACAGTCAACTTTGTTGACGATATCCTGTGTATTTCTGACTCCGTTTCGTCTCATTTGGCCCACCTGAAATTATTGTTTGAGGTTTTCAGGAAGCATAACATGACGCTTAATTTCAAGAAATCAAAATTCTTTAGAGAAGAAATCGATTTTCTCGGGCATCGGATCACAAAAGATGGGATACGGCCGCAGCCAGAAAAGATCGAGGCAATAAGCAAATTTCCCGAGCCGAGAAACGCAAAACAGCTCAAAGGATTTTTGGGTTTAACAAACCACTATAGTAAATTTACCAGCGCGTATGCCGAAGCAACGTCTCCGTTATTAGCATTAATAAAGAAGGGTGCCAAATGGGACTGGACGGAGGAAATGAAAACACATTTCACGACAGTAAAGCAACTATTCTGCGAAACAATGGTTATCAACCACCCAGATCCTAAGAAAAGGTATTACTTGCAGTGTGATGCGAGCAATTATGCCGTCGGTGCCGTTCTTTATCAATTGTCCGAAAACAACGAGGAACGGATCGTGGGATTCGCGAGTAGAACAATGAAAGGAGCCGAGCTAAATTACTTTACATCCGAAAAAGAATTATTAGCGATAGTATTTGCTCTGGAAAAGTTCAGGACTTTCATTGTTGGTGCGAAGCTCACGATCCGAACTGACCACAAAGCGTTAACGTTCATATTTTCGTGTAAACTCGTTAGCTCTCGTTTAGCACGCTGGGTTTTATTCATACAAACATATGATTTCGATATAGAATACATCAGAGGTACGGATAATACCGTCGCGGACGTGTTGAGCCGATTTCCACCAGAGCGCAAGCGAAAAATAGACTCAATAGCGCAGTTAGGTATCACTGCACCGCTGGCAAAAGAAATTGATAAACAGCTATGTAGGGACTTAGAAAACTATGCGGTATTGCAGAAAACAGATAAAAGAATCAGCGAATTACTAGAATCAGAAAAACTAAAGCTGAATAATAACCTAGAAGTCGTTAATCAAATATTATACCACCGTGAGCCAGGGGGCAAACTACGAGCATACGTCCCTGAAGAGTTAGTAAAGAAACTGGTCATCGAATGTCACGAATTGTATGGACACATAGGCGCGAGCAAGTGCGATAAAATACTTAAAGAAGGATTCTATTATCCCAAATTAGCTAAAAGAATAAGACAAATACTAGCAAGCTGCGATCGATGCCAGCGATGTAAGGTGCCAAATCGGTATAGCTACGCCAATATGCAAAACATTGTGCCGGACGGACCGGGGGAAGTGTTGTCGATCGACTACCTAGGCCCGCTACCAGCGAGTAAGGGGAATTATGAATGGCTATTAGTTACAATAGACGCTTTTAGCAAATTCATAAAGTTATATCCATCAAAGGCGGCAAATGCACCAGCCACAATAAAATGCATTTTTGAACAGTATATCCCCGAATACGGCTAGCCGAAAAGAATCCAGTGCGATCATGGCACGCAGTTCACATCAGCAGCTTGGCAAAATAAATTAAACGAAGAAGATGTTAAACTAATCTATTCATCTATCAGACATCCACAAGGAAATATTGTAGAACGCGTCAACCGCGAATTAGGCCGATTTTTCAGAACATTCTTAACAGATAAACA
Source organism: Tenthredo notha (assembly GCA_914767705.2). Classification (NCBI taxonomy): domain Eukaryota; kingdom Metazoa; phylum Arthropoda; class Insecta; order Hymenoptera; family Tenthredinidae; genus Tenthredo; species Tenthredo notha. The sequence continues at coordinate 1,076,996 of OU611923.1, forward strand.
CACGTCTTGGATTAATTGGTTAAGAATAATAGAGAGCTGTGTGAACGAAGTGTGCCATGATACCACTGGATTCACACCTTGCGAAATACACCTGAAACAAAAACCATCTAGATTTTGGGAAAGCTGGTTAATACAAAATAAAAATGAAATACCTCATGATACGAAGCTAACATTAGTGAAAAAGAACATAATAAAACACGGCAAGCGCCGAGCGGATAGGTTCAACTCGACACATAAAATGGCTAAATTTAAAGTAGGTGATCTAGTATTAGTTAGGGCACTCAATGTTTCCGATACGAAAGAAAAAAAAATGGCCAAATTCTTCGATTTGTACGAGGGACCGTATAAAATCAGCCGGCAAGTCGGTGAGGCTACCTATGTCTTGGAGAACCCTCACACAGGCACCGAGCGGGGGAAGTTCCACGTCAACATGTTTAAAGAATACGTACAAAGCGAAAAAGGGGAGGATGAGTACGTGAAATAACACCTGTAAAGAAGCAGCGGTATGATCTTATGAGCCAAAACACAGACAATAGAAGGATTAGCGAGTGGTCCCCCAAAAAACTAGGAGAGGCCACCGTATATGGAATACGTTCAACCAATGAAGGGGCGGAAAAAGACTATGTAAGGACGTCTCATTAGCGTAACGACGATTGAGTGAATACTAATCACGCAACAAGTACAAGAGTAGCAAGGATGAGCAACCCCCAGTATACTTACAAACAGTGGGTGGTGCAAGACGCGGCCATGCAGACGGGCGAAGAAAATCCGGAAGGAAATCCGGAACACTGCCTGGCACCTAGAAGGTTCAAAAGGACCCGTGGAGAATATCGCAAGGGGAAAGGGTCGCAGACGAAGAAACAGAAGGCGGAAGGGCCGAGATCAACAAATAACCCGGCGCCGGAGACGCTTTCGCCTGCGAGCCCGGATCCCGAACCAGTACCATCCACCAGCTCAGCGCCAGGGTACGTAACCAGAGCGGACCCAGGGCCGTGGCCAATACAGAAACGGAAACCAGAAGAAGAGCCCGGACAACAGGCAAAGCGGGTACCGAGACCAGGCCATCCGGTCCAGTACCTGCCATGGGTGCTCATTCCCATCGAAATACCAACCGCGCCAGGACCAGAGCAGGTAGAGAACCGCTACCTACAGCTCGTGTTCGAAGAGCTCGAAGCCCCACAGGACCACGAACCAGAAGTAGAGGAGGCAGCCAGCATCGCAGCACACGATGACCCGGCAGAGGCCCCTACGGCTGAAGGCATCGATAACATCCCGATCGAAGAGCTGTACCCGGCACTGGCAACGCCGGAGTACATGAGCTACTTCGAGCCAGGAGGTGGGTGGGACTTCGACGAAGCCGAGCTACTCCGAACACCTGAGCACGAGTGAAGGAAGCTGGAAAAACCCCGAACACCTGGGAAAAGGAACAGCAAGATTTCATCAGCAAGAACGGCGATGCGGAGTTCCACTGATGAAAAGGGGGCAGATGTAACGTTCCGGCTGTGCTAGCGCGGCCGCTGCCAAGCTAGAGCAGCCAGACAGTGACAACGGCGCATCCGCGACGCGCAGATGCGACCGCCAGCAACACGCGATTCCGCGCAACCCGCGATTCCGTGCCTCCCACGATGCACGGATCCGCGGAACCCGCGGATACCGCTATAAAAAGGCGGTAACGGAGCACCCGTTACCGATTGTGTGGCAGAGCGCCCGTCGAGTCACTTCTGTTTATTTCTCTATTAGGCACGTAGCTATAATAGTGCGTGACCTTCCTTGCTCTTAATTCGTACTTCTTCACTTGCTAAAATTGAAGTAGTTAGAATCGCGAATTTTGATATTGAAATAATAAGTCTAATAAAATCTCACAATCTCACACGTGGAAGTTTTACTAATTTTGAATTTACTTAAAAATTAGACTGCAAGCATAAAAGTCGTCTTAATTAATTCAACAGCGCAATTCAATCGAATCGCGGCTGAAAACCGCGATTCACTAAATGAAACGAATTCCCGGACATAACGAATTCTTTAATCGGAGACATTGATTAAACTTTAAGAAATTTAGAATTTAAATAACTCTACTCTATCTTACTATCACTTCTTATATTCTTTAATCTCATTTTCTATTCTTTATAATTTTCTAGTATGATATCTCGTAGCTCAATGAGCAGTATTTTCTTTCTTTTCTTTGTTAAATTTAACCTAATTTAACCGGTTTTGATTAAAACTAATCTATTGTAAAACTGTATCTTTTTCTTTCAATTTCCTCCTTCCCTCTACTATTTTGCTAAGAAGTTTCAGCATCTACAAATCATCGTCGTTAGCTTTACAGCAACGGTGTGGATGAAAGTCCACACCCGAGTCTGTCGGTAGGCTTGGTATGCGTGGCTGGTCCAGCTCTGCTTAAATTGCTTCCTTGAGTTTAATCTTGGGCTGGCGGTACTGGTCTAACAAACCCGGATCCGCGGGCTTGGTCTGAGAGTGGTTTCGGGCGGCAGCGCAGGCTTGGCTAGCGTGGCATATCCAGCTCTATCAGGTCACAGTTCGGTTCAAGGGAAACCCTGTTACCGAGCTGTTGTTGGGTTATTGTGGTTTTTCACTTTTTCCACAGGAGGAGCTCCAAAATTATCACACCCGTGACAAAGACACCCACGCGGACTAGCCCCATATCTCCAGCCTTCAGCTGAGATATTGGGCAGTAAGTAACAATATATACTGTAACGGGTTACCCGCTAACACGGATAGTAGCCTACCCGAACGATCCACCACTCTTAGGCAGCAACTTAAAAAGGGGCTAGATGGAAACAAAAGGAAACAAAACTGATAAAAAAGGAAACTCATTCGAAATGTTCTATTCCGACAACAAGATCGGTAAAGCATGGACCAGGAAAGTCAGACAGATTCATCGACCAACTGCCATGATGTCATGACCCAGACTGACTGGGTATTTCATGCCATCAGAAGTCAAAGAATAGAAAGGGGAAAAATGGCACGACACTGGACGTCATGTCAAAGAGTCATCCCAAGAGTGAAGGGCATGACCACTCAAACACCTAAAAAGATGGTCCAGACCATCTCGCACGGGACGCAATGGGAATGGCGGATGCAGCCCATCACGATGGCACCGGTTATTGTGGCCCAAAAACCCTATATGGAAGGCAAGGTCGTTAAGCGATCTTGGCTCAATGAGCGAGGCAAAATCGTTTTTAACGAACAAGAGAGTAGTAGCAGCAGCAGTAGCAGCAGCAGCAGCAGCAGCAGCAGCAGCAGCGATAGCGACAGCGACCATGAAGGCGGGATGGCAGTGCCAAAATAGGCCGAGCATCGAAGCAATATTTTATAAGTTTTTTTTTGTTGGCAGTTGAAAGCCATTTTTTTTTGTTTGAAAAGCTTTTCTTTTATTTTGATTTATTATCATTTTTTCTTCTTCTTGTTATTTGATCATTTGATTTTCTTTAAGACTTGTACATAGCAATAACTGAGTTTCATATGCATTGTAACATTGCATTTTGCAACGCGTGTTACAAGCGACTCCCGAACCCTTAGACGACCATAGTTACGTAGGGTGCGACGAATGAAAGAAGCACGAATGCGTTAGGTTAGCCCCGAGGCTAGAAACTCTCCGAGAGGCGACCGTGACCGACTCAAGACTGTCGGATTTATTTCTAATTCTTTTGTATTATTTTACGCATTTTCTCTATTATGTGGGAGACGAGGCTCATACGATGGCCAAAACTAAGACTGATACGCCACTCGACGGACGCACACCACCGAATACCGGGTGTTTGGATCCTTTTCGATGAAAACCACATGAGCTATGGAGGATAGTACTGGCCAGGCTACCTCCACCAAAGAGACAGAGGACACGGGAGAGTGCCGAAGGCACTCTACAGCGTGGGATATCGGTGGTGGAAGAGATTCCCGCCACCAAGAAGAACCTGCAACCCGTGGTCCTCCGAATCAACGAGCTACAGTGACACCGTGGTGAACTTCGAATTTCGCGCGTAGCGACAATAGGTCGCCATATTCAGGGATCTTTGGGTCGATTTGCAAAATCAATACTCGACCGCTTAACCAGGGTGCGATTTATCAGCGCCTAGCGGTCAAAGATCACTCTGCCGTAGGCCTGCTTCGCGGGTAGAGCGCCGAGCTCAGTGCTCGCTCTAATATTAATATTTAGTACATCCCCCGTGGAATTTTTGAGTTTGGAGTTCGTAGTAGCGTGTGCTGGTGTGACGGGAGGTTTTTCCCACGAGGAAATCTCCCTAAAAGAGCGGCTGGACAACGGTAAGCGTTAGCCAATTTGACCTATACCAATTTGAATTCGGCAAACGGCCATCAGCCATCTTGCCTTGTTCCGAGCCACGAGGCTCTTTAGTATTTTTGGGAATCAAATTAAGACGACCTCCGAGTCGGTAGGCCGCCACCAGTGTCTCACGTCATAATAGAGTTTTGAGCTTCAGTTTTTGAGTAAGATTTTCGAGTTTTGTGTCGCGTTATAGTATTTCTCTAGAGCCGTAGGTTTCGCACATGAGTGCGAGCGAGATAGTCTGCTACGTCACGGTCGCGCTCTCTCTCTCTCTCTCATACGGAGAGATTCAGAACTGTATCATTTTTTGACTACCATTTAGCCTTTTTGTTTCGCCTACAAAGGCAGAGGTAGTTTAAGTTACGTTTAAGTAATAATTTTGTGAATTAGTTTTGTTAAGCCTTGCGGACATATTTCAGTCTTTTATCTGTAAGTTTTGTTCCGCGAGGGACGTATTTGTCGAGTTATTTATTTTTGCATTATTTTGTTGTGTTATTGCTCTCCTACGTGGGAGCTATTAGTTTATTTATTATTGTGAAACTCGTCAAGCGTGGCCAGGTCGCCTATACACGACCTGTAGCCGTTTTATACCCGCGGGGTAGTAACCCCGGGTACACGATTTGTTCTTCAATAAATTCAATTTTTCTTTGTTAAATTTTAAACCACGAGTCGTTAATCAACGCCTAGCTAATCCTTCATTCAATCCCGACCCCTCTCCGCGGTACTGTTGCTAGCCGACGCTTCAGTACAGTTTGTTTGGATTTTGTTCAGATTTTTGAAAGTGGCGGTTATCCGCCAGGCGCCCAACATCTTGTTTAATTTCCAGGTTGTAGCTAATTGTCGACTGGGTTGACCTCGGATGCTGGCTATCCGGTCCAGATCCGAGGATCAATAAAAATCCACGTCACAGCATATGCGCAAAATTGTTAACAATGAACGTTTTTTTTTTTCACGATTATTGCTTTAGCACCGTAGATTTCATAAAGCGTTTAAACGCACCTAGAGTCAACTGTAACAAGAATTTAAAACTAAACTGTCGAAGACAGCCGTTCGAGATCATAAGCCAATGATATTCAAAATATAACCAGACACTTATGTATCACATCTCTGTGTGTTCGCACACATTTTGATATTCAATAAACGGGATACAGAGAATCAATAGAACGGCAGAGAATCGCAGAAGCGTTCGACATCGCAATTTTGGTTCGAAGTTTGAAATGGTATATAAGGACGAGCTGTAGGCTCACAAGCACTCATTCAGTCAATATAAACAGCAACGTTAAACCTCAGACACTGGGTCTCTAACCAGCATAGTTAATTATTCGTGCCGTCTAAATTTAAAATATCTCTGAAAAAGTATTGGACTTCAGGAGATATTTAATTTTCATCAAAAGATCATAACGATCAAAACTTTTAAGTTTCATTTGCGTTGTCTTTGATTTTTCTTTTTGCTTGCTTTTTCTTTTGTTTCCTTTTGCTTTCTACCATCAAAATTTTCACCGCTTTCATTTTCTGTTATATTCTGCCAACTCGTAAGTAATCTGGTCTCACTATCAAAATAAACACTGTGTTTCAATTTATTTAATGCCTACCCTCACTGCCTGCATGTTATATCCTACTACTATCCTTGCATGTAAATCTAACGAGTGAGCTTTTGGGTGAACTCTGCAGATTAAGAGTGACGTGCGGTTCTTCGGAAACGCTACCGAACTCGTACGACGGCGACTTCTTAGGAAGGATTGCCTGAGTACCTAGTAGAAATAGAAAATTTTGCATACAGTGACGGCAGTATTTTCGAATACTGTCCGAACAATAAACCAGTAAGCGACGGCTGATTTCTCGAAAGAGGCCTGAGCACATAATATGTAATTTTCAACAGGGAATAGAGTCAATTCTAGTACTAAGAGCACTTACGGAAATTAGGCCTAAGTAGCCGTGAGATAGAGTTTTCAATTCATTTAGAGACAAGTCAATCAAATTTTCAGTTAATCGATATTAATTCGATTTGGCGCCCAACAAGAGTGGTGGATCGCGAAGGTGCGGAGGTGTAATCTGTAGGTCGGTTACAATACATACTACTCTTTCAGAAAACATTGTCCTCGACTATGACGCTAGGTCTAGTTCGAGTTACGCAGAACACTGCCGTATAAAGTCTTTATACGGCAGTTTTGCCATGCGCGGTTCGGATTGCGCATCTAAACTGCCGTATAAAGACTTTATACGGCAGTTTTCGAATTAGTCGTATAAAGTGGCATTTGGTTGAACGAAAATAGCCACCATAAAGCCACTTTTTCATGCCTGTGCCGTAAAAATTACTATATCATTCTGGTAATCTGATAGAAATGTCGAATCATTTCATTTTCAATCAATTCTTTAAATGTGGATGTTTCTTGATCATCGGGAAAAGTTCAGAAAAAGAAAACTTCCTGAGGTAATGGATCACTCTTGTTTTTCGGCAAAAAGTTGCCGATGTTTCGGCCAGCCCAGGTTTAACCATCTTCAAGCTTACAAATTTATAAATTATAATACACGCAAGCCACAGCCTGACTACAACCCCGTTAATTTTTCATCAAAATAGCTGATCAATTACCTGAGGTAGATTTTTTCTTCGATTTATCACATTCGTCTAGCTATCAAATTCAATTTGAACAAAAGAAAAAAGACCTAAATGAACAATAAATGGGCATAATATTGCTTGGCACGGAAAGCTAATGTGATTTTGAATGTGATTTCGACTTACAAGCTTCTTGTACAATTGTGACTTTGTATTTAGGCCAATCTGGACGAGGATTAATGCTTGCTTGAGCGTATTGAGGCACACAATCCATCTCCGAACCTTTCGGGTATTGACAGTACCAATTTTTTTTTTCGGCAGTCAGCCACGTTCGCACTATAAAGGCAACGGACGATTTTCCGCAATTACGGAACTCAACGACGGCATGTGTAGTATCTTCGGAAAGGATCAACATTCTATAAAAAAAAAAATTATATATTGTAACCTTTTGGGAATTTGAATATTTGATAATTCCCGGGAAAAGTTGATTTAATTTATGAACTGCAAGTTCTTCTAATTTTCAAACGGTAGGTACGTTCTCTTTCCCTATATCTGAACTTGTGTCGTATATCACACCATCTGACATGGATCGCTATGATAGCTCGATCAATGCAGTTCGTATGACAATATCAACCAAAGTCAGCCCTTTCGTTTTACAGACTCTAATTATCCCTACGGATAATCGTCGCTGCCTTCAGACGCGGATACAAAATATTTACATACGGACACGGATCGCAATTAGAGCTCGACCAGTGCCGTGTATAAATTTTTGTACCAGAGCTGTCTCTAAGTTCTGGTTTATTGAATATGGAACTAGGGTGTGAGGTGTTTCCTTTTTTTTTTATGACTGTTACAAAACAAAGAAGTAGAATCAAAAATTCGTGCAAATCTATATGAATTTTAATTTAAGCCTTTTAAATTTTTTTACAAGTGTTTTTTTTTTTTTATGACAGGAGATACTTAAAATATAAACTTACATGCTATTCTTAAACTAATCCTAATAATCGTTACGCTATGCGTTTCTGACTTTAAGAGTCAATCTTATGTGTTCGTTTGAACTTAGTTAAACTATATCCATGTATATTTGTTATCTCTTTACCGTTTGAGTCTATCTTTATTTATATTCTTTTTCTTTTATATGTGAATTTATCATTTGTGAGGATTTCAAGCAATTTGAGTTTAGGTATTCAGAATTTGTGAATTTATGTGAATTACAAGCAATTTTAGAGCAAGTATTCAGAATTTATGAATTTATGTGAATTACAAGCAATTTTAGACCAAGTATTCAGAATTAGTGAAATTATGAATTTTACAAGCAATTTTAGACCAAGTATTCAGAATTTGTGAAATCTAACGACTCCTTGGGCGTTCTGCCTGACAAGTGTCTTGAGCCTCGGCGCTGTCCGCCTTATATAGTATTTGCGATCTCACAACCGTCGTCTGAACAGCTGTTGCTCACCCTAGCTGTGATGTCGAATGACTCGATACGCTACATTGCCCCCTGATGTTGACTTTAATTTTTCAGTCGTTCCTGAAAAATTCTGGTCAACATCTCTGCGTCTTTGGTATTCTTCCGGTCGTTCGATATCTCGGTTTTCTTCATTCACCTTGTTGTTCAACATTCCGTTCCAGGTCCAAAAGATCGGTAAGATCGTGATCTGTTTTATATACTCGCGACTGTGGCTCTTCCGGCAAATCCAAATTTGAAAAAATTCGCCATAAATATAATTCTTGTCGCCGTTTGCTTTTTATTTTATTGCTTATTTCTGGTATGTCAATCGGGATCAAATTCCAGGGTATTTCTCCTTCCTTTTCTTTTTTTATGCCGGGCTGATTGTTCCTATTATTGTTATCGTCCGTCATCGTCATGTCTTCCTCAGGCTTCGACGAGACTCTCTTCAATTTTTTGATGTGGTCAGCAGCCTTTCGTTTCCTCTTCAGGCTGCTACGTGTCTGTGTGGATTTCCCACTTTTATATCTTCCGTTTCACATCACAAAATTTCCTCGAGGGGTTATTATTTTATCTTTCTGTTCAGCATCCTCCAAATGGTCGTCAATAGTTTGCGTATCTCTTTCCTTTACACTAGTATACCCGTACATCTTGAACTGATATTCCAGTATGCCAAGCCTCACTGATTTGCAAACGCTCATCTCTCCAGGTGATGGAATTTTGACAATAAACCCCCACATCGTTCACTAGTAGAACAATATTAATCCTTGTCGCGTGATCCCTCTTCTTCCAAGAATAATGCTTGCCTTTCGAAGTAATACTTTGAGAGCGGATTATGTATGTACTATTTACTTATATATTGTTATCTAATCCTTTATTTCAATATTTCTTGCATTCATTTAAACTCTAAACGGTTCTAAATATAACTTAAACATATTTACATGGAATTTCCCTTGCTCAATCTGAGTTTCCGGATTCTCTAAAATAAAAGTAGCATCTGCTATCTGTCTCTTTATGCGGTAAGGCCCTTCATTAAGATCAAAAAACTTTGCCATTTTTTTATCACGTGTGTCTGATACATTTAACGCCTTAACTAAAACTAAATCATTAATCTTAAATTTGGTCATTCTATGCGTAGCGTTGTATCGCTCAGCTCTCTTTTTACCCTTTTTTTTTTTATATTTTCCCCACTTAATCTTAATTTTACATTGTACGGTAAATTCTGGGTTTCAACTGCTAAAAGTTTTTCCCAAAACCTACTGGGTGGCTTTTGGCATTGTATTTCTACTGGTGTGAATTCAGTTGTTTCATGGTGCACTTCGTTCATGCAAGTTTCAATAATTTTTATCCAATTTATCCAGGATGTATGCTTGTTTGTTAGGAATGTACGAAAAAAACGACCGAGTTCTCGGTTGACTCGTTCAACTATGTTTCCCTGCGGGTGTCGAATGGACGAAAATACAGGAATAATTTTTCCTGCTTTTAATTTATCAAGCCATTTATTTGACGTAAATTGCGTTCCATGGTCGAACTGAATTCGCTTAGGTTTACCTAATTCCGGAATATAATGCTCAAATATAACCTTTATAGTGGATTGCGAATTGGCGTTTTTTAACGGGTAGATTTGAACAAATTTGCTAAACGCGTCGATTGCTACGAGTATCCATCTGTAATTTCCTTTGCTAGCTGGCAATGGTCCGAAATAGTCAATAGAAATTAATTTGCCCACTCGATCAGGCACAATGTTCTGCATTTTAGCACAACTGTATTGATTAGGCACCTTGCACCGTTGACATCTGTCACACCTGGCAATTATTTGTCTTACTCGTTTTCCGAGCTTCGGATAATCAAACGCTTCCTTAAGTATCTTATACCGTTTCATTGCACCGACATGTCCATATATCTCGTGACACTCTATAATTAGTTTATATACCATTATTTCCGGTAAATATGCCTGCGATTCGCCCTCTGACCCTCGGTGATACAGAACACTATCTTTGATTGCATATTTCCTATTTTTTTTCAAACTCTTCCGAATTTATTATTCGTTTAATAACAGGATCATTCCGTTGAACCTTATCGAAATTTTGTATGTCTTTCATCAACTCTTTACTTACTTCTCTTGCTAATGGAGCTAATCCCAACACATTTTCTGAATTTTTCTCAACTTTTTCTGATTCCGGTGGGTATCGACTAAGTACATCCGGAACTAAATTCTCGCTACCTTTTACGTACTCTATTTCAGAATTATAGTTTTGGATCAGTAATGGCCAACGCGACAAACGTGAACTCAGGAGTTTACAAGATAAAATAAATGTTAAGGCCTTGTGGTCGGTACGGATTGTCAATTTTGCACCGGCAATGAAAGTCTTAAATTTTTCTATTTTTCTTTTTAATAATTCTTTTTCTGTCGTAAAATATTTAATTTCCGCGTCTTTCATTGTTCTGCTGGTAAAACCTATTACCAATTCTTCCCCGTTATCCCCCAATTGATATAACACTGCCCCTATGGCATAGTTACTCGCATCACATTGGAGATAGTATCTCCTTTTTGGGTCTGGGTGATGTATGACCACTTTCTCGCAAGAGATACTTTTGACTTTTTCGAAAGCTTGGTTGATTTCCTCTGTCCACTTCCACCTGATTCCTTTTCTGATTAAACCTAATAATGGCACAGTTGTACTGGCATAATCTTTAGTAAACTTGCTGTAATAGTTAGTAAGTCCTAGGAATCCTTTTAATTGCTTTATATTTTTTGGAATTAGGAACTTTTTATCGCTTCTATCTTTTCGGGTTGCGGCATAATGCCATTTTTTGTGACCTTATACCCCAAAAAATCAATTTCCTCACGGAAAAATTTAGATTTATCAAAATTTGCTGTTATATTGTGCCTACGAAAAACTTTAAATAATTCTTCCAAGTGCATTAAATGTAAACTAAATGAAGTCGATAGACAAAGGATGTCATCCACAAAATTTACTGTAAATTCATCAGTTTCTTTTAATATGAGATCTAGAGCTCTTATCAGACTCGCGAGACTAGTACTAAGTCCATAAGGCGTCACCGTGAAGTGATAAGTCTTTCCCTCATGCATAAATGCCGTATATTTTCTCGAATCTACATGGAGTGGGACCTGCCAAAAACTCGCGGTGAGATCCAGACTGGACATAACAGAAGCATTCCCACACTTTTGGAACAAGACCTCAGTCGACTGAGCGCAATCATGGTCGGGGATTATCAGTTCATTTATAAATCTAGCATCCAAGACTAATCTAATATCGCCTGATTTTTCAACTACTACGACAATAGGATTTATATATTCGCTGAAAGATCTTTCTATAATTCCGAGCTCTAACAATTTACCGATTTCATCGTTTACTTTTTTTCGATACATCATGGGTACTGGATAGGATCTTTTAACAAATGGTCTATACTCATATATTTGTATTTTATGTTCGTAAATTTTGATCCTTCCTGGTAGTCTGTTGAATACATCTCTGTAATCTTTTAACAAATTGGCAAACTCTAACATTTGATTTGAGTTCAATGCTTGACACCCGACCAATTTGTCCCTAATTTCATCATCGGTCAGTTGGTTAATCTTCTGTATGTCCAGACTATCATCATAATCTACCCTTACGGAAAAGAAATACTGAAAGTACTGCCAGTACAGCAGTACTTGAAGTACTGCCAAAGTACTGCTGTACTTATTTCGCGAGTACACACAGTACTCATAGTACTTCAAGTACAAAAATTACTGAGAAGGGATATATGAGTAGGTGGCAAGTACTAGTGTAGTATGACTGAAGTATTACTTTAAGTTCTAGCCCTTCGGTATTAGTCCAATAAGTACTAGCTAAAACCGTACAGTACAGTATATGAAGTCCACGTACTGCAATATAATAGTATTTGGACTATCACTGTAGTACAGCAGTAGTATTAATTCTGAACTTGGATTAATGCGGCAGTACTAGTTCGAGTGCTGCAGTACTAGTTCGAGAACTGTAGTATTGGTTCGAGTACGAGTACTGGAGTATTAATTCGAGTACTAGTAGTGCAGTATTGGTTCGAGTACTAGTACTGCAGTATTGGTTCGAGTACTAGTACTGTAGGATTGGTTCGAGTACGAGTACTGGAGTATTGGTTCGAGTACTAGTACTGCAGTACTATTTCAAGTAATAGAACTGCGGTATTAATCACAGTTAATACTTGTGTACTTATAGTACTGGTACTCTTGTACTGATAGGTCAAAGTGCCACAGTACTGAGTACTGTAGTGCACTTGTACTTAGTAATAGTACTCTTCAACTTAGTACTAGTACTCTCGTACTCGGTACTAGTATTCTTTAAATCCGTACTAGTACTCATGTACTAAGTACTACTAGTTCCCTGTACTAAGTACTAGTAGTCTTGCACTAAGTACTACTAGTAGTCTACACTTGGTACTAGTACTCTGCACTTAGTACTAGTACTCCTGTATTAAGTACTACTAGTTCTCTGTACTTAGTACTGTAGTGTTAGTACTAAGTAGTGAAAATTCGTGTACTAAGTAGTGAGATTTGTGTACTAAGTACTGAGCTCTCAGTATTTTTTTCCGTAAGGGTAATCCTTTTGATATGTGCTCTATCTCCGCAATTTTTGCTATATTGATACCACTAAGGTATTGTTGACTGGTGAACTTAAGATTTCCAATTTCATTATTTATTTTGAATGTCAATTCGTTTGTTTCTAGATCAAGATCGGCTTTCCAATTTATTAGTGAATCTATCCCTATGATCATGTCTCCTCTTAATTTTGGTATAATTAAGACTGGTATCTGGTTTTTTATCTCCCCTAGCTTTATATCAATGTAAATTTGCTGTTTAACTTTTATTGGTTTCCTATCAGTGACTCCTGAAATGCTCAAAGTTACTACCGGTAGCTTTGAGCATTTACTTAACGTTTGTTTATTTTGTATGTACCATTCTCTGATATGAGTAATTCCACGTCAGACCGAACACCTTTCTGACCTCGATGTTACCGATTTCGCTATAATTTTTTTTACGGGTTCTATGGAAGAAATAAATTAATCAAACGATTTTTTTTTTTTTTTTTCGGCCCCTATTTTTTAAGTTACACGGGGGTGAAATTCAGGAAAAAGAGCCAAAAATCGAAAACATACTCCCCTTCAAACGGTCATATCTTTGGTTGTATTCGTCCTAGAGACTTCATTCAAGAACCATTTCAAAGCTATTGAATGACACTATTATTATATATTTATTTCATTCTGCGATAACAAACGATTTCATTTGTTATAAACAAATGTATTATTCAAACGTGATTTTCAAAGCAAGCTCCACGCGATAAAAATCTCAAAAAAATATGAGCGTATTCCTTGATCAATTTTCTACAAAATCGTTAAAAAAAATCGATGGAGACTCGATGAGAACTATGTCAAAACGATTTATTTATAAGCGACGGCGCGCGCTGCCACCGAAAAACCGTACCCGAGCCGGGTCTTTCAGCGGCAGCGCGCGCCGTCGCTTATAAATAAATCGTTTGAACATAGTTCCCATCGAGTCTCCATCGATTTTTTTTTACGATTTTGTAGAGAATTGATCAAGGAATACGCTCATATTTTTTTGAGATTTTTATCGCGGGGAGCTTGCTTTGAAAATCACGTTTGAATAATATATTTGTTTATAACAAATCGAATTATTCGTCATCATGAACTTCAAAAATATATAATGATAGTGTCATTCAATAGCTTTAAAATGGTTCTAGAAAGAAGTCTTTTGGATGAAAACAACCAAAGATATGACCGTGTAACATGCCCACCGACGCTTTCTTACGCCAGCCACACGCATCCAAGCCGGGTCTCCGGGTGGCAGCGCGCGCCGCCGCTTATAAATAAATCGTTTTGAGATAGTTCCCATCGAGTCTCCATCGATTTTTTTTTACGATTTTGTAGAGAATTGATCAAGGAATACGCTCATATTTTTTTGAGATTTTTATCGCGTGGAGCTTGCTTTGAAAATCACGTTTGAATAATATATTTGTTTATAACAAATGAAATTGTTTGTTATCGCAGAACGAAATAAATATACAGGGTGGTCCTTTTTAATTTACGCAGGCGAATATCTCGAAAACTAACAGTTATAAAAGAAAAAGTTTCATACAAAACTTGAAGGGTTTCGAGGGGGAAAGATAATGCTGATATGTGTTGACTTGTGGACTTCGCCAATTCCGAGATTTCGCAAGTAACTTCGGATTTTAGATAGGGATCACATGTTTTGGTTGGGGGCAGCTGATAGCGAGATCAGAGACTCATTCAAATACGGAAGCAAAAAAAATTGGAAAAAAAAAAATTTGCAAAAAAAATTGGAAACAAAAATTTCGCGAATTTTTTTTTTTTGCAAAAGATTGTTTTTTGTCTCTAGCTTTCAAACACATTCATTGTTTATTACTCTTGAGTCCGAAATAAGCTGTGTGTTATTGATCTACGAATTTTTTTTACTAATCTGGTACATTCAAACTTTCCAATTTCAAAATTGGCGAGAAATATTTTAAGCTAGAGTGATAAACAATTAATGTGTTCGAAGGCTAGGGACAAGAAAACAATCTTTTCAAAGAAAAAATTCGCGAATTTTTTTTTTCCATTTGTTTTGCAAATTTTTTTTTTTTTTCTAATTTTTTTTTGCTTCCGCATTTGAATGAGTCTTTGATCTCGCTATCAGCTGCCCCCAACCAAAACATGTGTTCCCTATCTAGAATCGGAAGTTACTTGCGAAATCTCGGAATTGGCGAAGTCCACAAGTCAACACATATCAGCATTATCTTTCCCCCTCGAAACCCTTTAAGTTTTGTATGAAACTTTTTCTTGTATAACTGTTAGTTTTTGAGATATTCGCCTGCGTAAATTAAAATGGACCACCCTGTATAATAATACTGTCATTCAATAGCTTTAAAATGGTTCTTGAGTGAAGTCTCTAGGACAAATACAACCAAAGATATGACCGTTTGAAGGGGAGTATGTTTTCGATTTTTGGCTCTTTTTCCTGAATTTCACCCCCGTGTAACTTAAAAAATAGGGGCCGAAAAAAAAAAAAAAAAATCGTTTGATCAATTTATTCGTTCCATAGAACCCGTAAAAAAAATTATAGCGAAATCGATAACATCGAGGTCAATTTTTGATTTATTTTGTCCGGTTTGACGTGGAATGGCTCATATACAGGTGACCTGGCTCCCTCCCAGACAGCACAAAAATATATGTTAGATATGTATGGAATATCTAGAAAATTACATTCAATATCAGTAAAATATCTGTATAAGTTGTAATCACGTGATTGAAATATCATGCTAATATGAGTATGGTCCTTTTTTTACATTCAATATATATTTCCGAGATATTATACAAATATTTCGATCATATTTACTGTATATAGGCATACTTTTCAATGTCTGATTGATTATAGAAAGATATTTCGTGTATATCCATGAAATATTTGCTGTATATATAATAAAGTAACATAAAAAATTTCTCGAATGATCAAAAGTTTACGGTTTAGTAGGTATATGGGGAATTTCACCCCAATCCGTCCCACGTTTGGATGTTCGCGGTGGCCCACGAGTTATCATTTCCTATATCGTACCTAGTCTCTGTAATTACATCAATTATCACGGAATTAGTTTTGCAGGGGGAGAAACATCCGTTAACAACATTCATATTATTAACACATCAGTACTACAGATATCGAGCGGCGCTTATAGGTGATATCTTCCGGGTCTATATATACTAACCAACTTCTACAACTGGCACTCGCGAGAATAATAAAAGCGGTGGTCGCCGCCTTACGAGAAAATATTGAAGTAATGTACATGACCATACACGTATAGTTGCAGTTTCTAGCAGTATAGTTCAATATACACTGTGAATATTTGTGGAACGTAAATTTATTAATGTTGTATTTATATTGTCTGAGTATGTGTTGAAAATATATCATATCGGTCGCAGATATACTGTGAACATTCATGTATATTCAACCATGAATATTGTTTTGTAAATGTGCTGGAAATATTATATAGATATGTCACATATTTTCAAACATTTTCAGACATTTTCCGATATTCTTGATATGTTTTGTGCTGTCTGGGCTGTGTCTAGTAATGCTTTAATCGTAATCCCTTCAACTTCTAACTCTATTTCTGGACATCGCGTGACCAGTTGGTTTGATTCATCTGAATTTTTGTTCAGATATTCAGCGGGATCTTCGAAAAAATTCGACCTATTTATGATACTATCTTTCGTTGCCGCGTTTGCAATATTTAACTGTAACGATTCTATCTGCGGCGAAATCCGCTCAGCGCTTTCTAGTTTTCCGACTCCTCGCATATTTCTTCCACATTCTCTACCTCTTCAATTGTAGCTTCGATAGCCTGCGATCGCCAATTTTGCTTTTGATCGGTAGCATAGCTCGGTTTAACATATGGCCTTTTATCCCTAATCTCACCCGTGCCGTTATTGTCGCGTGTTTGCTGTTGCGGCTTATTTACTGCCCCCTTCCAAATGGCTTGTTTGTACTTTTGGTTATCGTTTATTTTGACGCTTGGAACTGTATGTTTATATTGAAATTGCGAATTATTGTTTGAATTTTTTGGAACATTTGAACGTCCGGTTGTTTGCATCTCATCTAAGAATTGTAACAACGGGTCTACTTCACGGAGATTTCTGCATATCGCCACCTCAACTATCGGCTCGTCAAAATGCCTAATCAAATTCCTTACGAATTCCTGTTCATCCATTGGTGGTGTTAAACTCATTGCTGCCGCGTACTTTCTATTTGCATATTCGGACCATGCCAGTTTCGATTCAGGTATATAATATTCTAACTGGATGTCCCTACGAATTTCTCTTTCGGTTTCTTCTTCCCAGAACCGTGCTAGAAATCTTGATTTGAATTCGTTTCACGTTTTGATTACGTCCCGCCGCGCAATCCACCAATCCTTTGCTTCGTTTCCTAAACTTTGCCCTAACAATCTCAAACATGCTACTTCATCAGCCTCTACAAAATCTAAATACTCTTCTAATTCTCTGATGTAATTGGTTGGTTTCTCCCAACTTTTTCCTGAAAACAATGGTAGTTTGAGTTGTTTGCATATAGCATGATAGGCATTATTGTCTACGTTTTGCCCTGCTGGTCTATTTCTATAGCGTCCAATATCCGCTTCTATTCCTTGTCTAAATTCTTGATTTTTTTTTGTCCAAATCATTCATTCGATCCTCACTGACTTTACGCAATTCTCTGATGTTTGACTCTAAGAGCTGATATTTTCCTATATCATAATTTCGTAAGCTATTTTCGGTTGTTATGATTTGCGTCTGTATTTGTGCTAGGTCACTGTCCCATTTATTCTCAATTACTTCGATTCGCGCTTCTAAAATTTTGTGCTTATTTGCATGTTCTGCGAGTTTTTCTGCAACCATTTTGGTTAATGTTAATTCAGTTTTTCGGAGTTCATCGGCATTTGATGTTTT
Source organism: Tenthredo notha (assembly GCA_914767705.2). Lineage (NCBI taxonomy): Eukaryota > Metazoa > Arthropoda > Insecta > Hymenoptera > Tenthredinidae > Tenthredo > Tenthredo notha. The sequence goes on from OU611923.1 coordinate 1,094,816, forward strand.
CAAAGTTTTGATGGTTTTTTCGACACTATTTAGTTGCTGATCAACAATACGTTCGACCCGATTGTTCTGTTCCTTAATCTCTGTGATGGAAGTTAATATTGCTGCTAGAGGTCCTTCCTGCTTTGTATCAGGGCTATCAGAAACTGTTACTAAACTATCGTTTGACGATGCAGATGTGTCGCCTAAAGTATTCCTGTCTTTACCTTTATCGCTTACGTTTTTATTATCTTTTTGAATCTGACCTGTTCCCTTGCGTTCGGCCATATTGTACGAATTTTTGTTCTTTTCTTTTTTTTTTTTTTTATTTCGATTCTAATAAGAAAAACTACTCTTCTTGATTAATGTTTGAAAACAGAAAACTTTTCTTTTGGAGTCCCTGTTCGGGCGCCAATATGTAACCTTTTGGGAATTTGAATATTTGATAATTCCCGGGAAAAGTTGATTTAATTTATGAACTCCAAATTCTTCTAATTTTCAAATGGTAGGTACGTTCTTTTTCCCTATATCTGAACTTGTGTCGTATATCACACCATCTGACATGGATCGCTATGATAGCTCGATCAATGCAGTTCGTATGACAATATCAACCAAAGTCAGCCCTTTCGTTTTACAGACTCTAATTATCCCTACGGATAATCGTCGCTGCCTTCAGACGCGGATACAAAATATTTACATACGGACACGGATCGCAATTGGAGATCGACCAGTGCCGTGTATAAATTTTTGTACCAGAGCTGTCTCTAAGTTCTGGTTTATTGAATATGGAACAAGGGTGTGAGGTGTTTCCTTTTTTTTTTTTTATGACTGTTATAATATTTCAAAGAGTATACAGTAAAAATATTCGGAGCATGTTATCAACAGTAATATACAATAAACAAATGAATAGAAGTCACTAGAGTAGAACCTCGACCAACCAGGTGCGGATAAACCGTACCAAGCTGTCGCCACAATACACAGAAAAGAGCTCTTAGTGCACTGGAACTTAGGAGTCCCAAGGTATTAAGAGATGGATGTAATGGGACAGGTCAGGGAGAGTAGAGCAAGCGACGGGACTTGTGGCACTCGGCCTCTGAAAACTGCGAGTGAGCGGTAGGGAATGCGAGAGGGGCAGCTTCTATGGGAGAAAACTCACAGGTGGGATGATGGTAGGAGTAATGATTATGGGTGCCGATCTGCTAGTGATCTAGATCCTTGTGCCCGAACCGCTGTCAACGGGTTGCGTTTTTCTAAGGAGACAGACTGCAGTAGATCCCAGCGATCCTGAAGTAAAACCCTGCAGCAAGTTGAACCTGACGGACTAAGAAAAGGAGACGCGGTGGATCACGGCGATCCTGAAGTGAGACTCAGAGCAAGTTAGTGCTAATGATAAATAATGAAGGAAAGCAAAATAATGCAAAAAAAAAAAACAGAATTGAAGAACCAAAAATAAAAGGCTTGATTGACCCTAAGAGTGAGGGGGGGGGGGGGACTGGGAAGTCTCAACCAAAACTGAAAAAAATTCGTCCTCTTCTGGTTCAATTTCCATTACAGTCCGACCTCAGGCACTGTTAGGCATCGGGCCCAAGCACCTCAGGCACTGTTACTCCCCACGCTTTCTCTCGCGGGCCAATGAGAGTGAAGCGCCAGAGCCGTAGCTATTTCCGGGTATCTTAAGATAGTATTTAAGATAGGCCTAAGGTGCCTGAGGTACTAATATGTACAAATTTGCTTTTCGCACTTCGCGTATTTGAGTCGGCCCTGGCCGGATTCACAGTGCCTGAGGCTCGGCTGTTCATAGTGCTCGAGGTATAACAGTGCCTGAGTTAACAGTGCCTGAGGTCGGACTGTACACTAAACGTAATGGATTCTGAGCCGGATGTGTTTGACAATTCTAGAAACAGCCAATCGGCGCTCTGAATTACAAAAATGCAGAGCGCCGATTGGCTGTTTCTTTAATTGTCGAACACATCCGGCTCAGAATCCATTTCATTAAGCTTACTCATAAGCCCTAGCGGATTGGGTTAAACCAAATCCACACCGAAAGTATACGGTTAAAAATAGTGTAAATTTGGGGGTATTTCAGCAATATACCATCTTCCGTCCAAAATGACACCAAATATACACGGTGTAATCGTGAAGTACTTAAACCGTTTTTACACTGATTTTACATCAAATCGCTTTCATACTAATTGTACACCGATTTCATACCAAACCGATGTTACACCCATTTTACACTAAACCGATTATACACCGATTTTACACCGATTTTATACCAAACGGATTTTGACTCAAATATACATAAATACAGGTACTGGGTTTAATGCCTTCTTGAATTATACACGGAGCGACAATTTAAGGTAGAGTGAAATAAAATTTAGTGCCAAACATTTATTCGAATGAAAATATCAATGAGATCATATGGTCTATATCACATATTTCCTTGATCGTCGTACGTGAGGTCTCTAAATTACACAAATATTTGATACATGTAAATTGACTATTAGTATAGGCTGACAGCCAATACCATAATGGTTGTGATACAATTAATATAAAATTAGAAACGAAAATACAGCTCGTACAAATTTGATATTGATTACATCAATTAATAATTGACATGTAATACTGAGATGATATCTAAGGTACACTTGGTATGAAGACTAGACATAAAAATACAAGTACAAGTCAGATAATAATTATATTAAGAATAGCTTTCAGGTAAAACGATCATTGCAATACACATGGTATGAAAACGAAAGAAAATGATCTAAGAGCTGGAATAAAAAAAGAATGATTTAAAAAAAAAAAAGGATGCGGCTCATTACTGAGTAGTTAGGATCAAACATGAAACTGGCCTTATAAAATCCACACATGGTAGATAAAAAGAAACTAAAAATAAAAAATAGCTTTCAGATGAAACGATCATTGCAATCCACCCTGGTATGAAAACGAAATAAAATAAATCGAGCACTGGAATTCCAAAAAAAAAGATCTTTCAAAAAAAGGGATGCGGCTTATTATTAGGTAATTAAGGTCAAATATGAAACGGACCTCATAAAATCCACACATGGCAGATAATAACAATCCTGCACAGTCGTATAAAGCGCCGGAGCGAATGATATGACATTCGGATCGTAAAGTCGAAATAGTTTTATTCTTGACTATGATAACTAGTTTATGTTTTATTCTTGACTATGATAACTAGTTTTGTCGGTATCGCAGCCGTCACCTTCGTTGCCGTCACTTTCACTGTCATCTCTTTCATTGCCGCGGGTATTGTCACGTTTTGCACTGCGCCGATGGTCATTCTTTAGAAAATCTTGCACCCATTTCCTCATATTGAGCTCTGGGTCGTGCTTCCGTGTACATTTCAGTGCTTTTGTTTTCTGCAGTTCCATACAAATATCTGAAAATCATCATTCAGCGTGAAATATATTTTCAAATTTGTTGAAAAATTTAATGTTGAAATATCAATTACTGATACATACCAGCTAAGTCTTTCAACTCCGCGGACGTAACAGGACGCCTCTCTGGCCTATTTTTTTCGATTCGAATATTAAGATTAATGCGAACATTTTCTGGCCAATATGCGCGCATAACATGATTAGCCCGCATCCGCATTTTTTTCATTTCCGCTGCCTTCATAAGATTTGATACATCAACACGGACTCCATCAATTATTTCCGCCTAGATGGACACATCAAATAGCCTATCAACATAACTGTCAGACAAAAAACAATGCAAAAAAAAAAACATAACAATTAGACTTCTTTTTTTTCCGAACTTTAATTGAATTTCAGTGTTCTTGCTATACATAAATATGGGGTATCCTAACCTCTATCCAACATGATTCAACACTACATTTTTTAATTTTCTAAGATGACATATGTTGTAGGTCTACATCATAGGAGCATATCGGAAATAATGAAAATTTTTTGGTCAACGCCATTCACCCGATAACGAACATATCCCCCGATTACTTTTAAAGAAAACACAGATATCCTCATTCAAAAACTTAAGTTCAATGTTTAGCAGATCGTAGACGATTCATTTCCTTTGAATGACTGGACCAACGATAAAAATTGAAAAATCGTTGTGCATGATGAAAATGAGTAAATAGTGCACTATTAATGTGCCTTATTATTAAAGCATGAAAAAATAACGAAAACAGCACTATTTCTAGGTTTGTCAAAATTTGGAGGAATAACACGATTTAGATATCGTTAAAAATCTAATAAGAGATAATCTGCTGTCTTCATTCCCCCTGCTCGCAATATCATTATAAATACTATTCTAGCCATATTGATATATTATATTTAGACTGAATACCAATTTAGGATGTTGATCGTATAAGAAGTCAGAATGGAGTAAGTCGTCCAATTCCGCAAGGTCTAATAAATTAGATTCCTGGATGTAGGATATATGTATATCTGTGTTCCGAAAGAATCTAGTAGTATATTTCGATACAAGGGCGAAAGGTTTATTTTGGCCCGAAGGGGAGGCTTGTCGCCCGAGCGAAGCGAGGGTGACAATCCCAGGAGTGGAAAAACAACTTCCGCACGTGTATCGAACAAAATTTTTCATCACAAACGCGTGTAATGTCCGATTATAGGCACGCTTGCGTGCGTAAAATCATACTTTACGCCCGGCTTGATGAGAAGAAATATTCTTGGAAGAGTTTGTAATATTGATACTCGCAAGAGCCGTTGGCCAAAGAAAAAATAAAAAAATCATTAGATGCTGCTATGGCATACACATACATTATAATGAATTAAAATAGATGGAAAAAAAAAAAACATGTCGAGCTAGATCGTGTGCGATAGTGATTAGAATACCCCATACATTTTAGCATAGGTGATGTCACATAACTCTTTAATCAATCCGTTGTATAAGCTGTAATTTTCGTTCAATTGAAGAAAAGAGAAATAAGACCTGACTAATATTTCAACTATTGAAATACATGCGTGACATAAAAACGAATACGGACCAATTGTACGGAATGAAACAAAAATAAGTAATGAAATTTACAGTTCCATCTCTATCCGGTTTTGAATCGCTTTTCCCTTTGACGAATTTCTTCAGGCTTTTGATTATAGCATTTTTCACAGCGATTAAATCCTCCCTCAGTTCCGTCCTCATTAGGGCTCCCGCCTCAGATTGAGACGAAGATTCGCCAGTAGCATTACCAGAAAGTCTCTCAGGAGTGAGAGCGGTTTTTCGTAAAGTATTGTGTTCCTCGGAAAGTTCTGCAGGAGAATTTCGAGACTGATGATTGGTGTGAAACCGAGATCGAGTTTTTGGACGCAACTGGATGGTTGAACGGGATGAGGAACGAGTTCTACCGCGGGATCTGGAACGAGTTTGCATGTGGGATCCAGAACGAGTTCTTGGGCGGGATCGAGAAAGAGTTTCTACATGAGAACTGGAACTTGGAAGGGAGCAAGAAGGAACTTTTGTCAAGGAAAGCGAACGAGTTCTTGAACTGCAATGATCAGGAAAAAGAATCTTACTTCGAGGAAGAGAGACACTTCTTTTCGGTGAAGTTTGTAAGGAAATAGAGGGAGGTGTTCTGGAGTCAGCTAATTGTTGAAGAAGGCCATGAGAAGGTCCTTCACGTGTAGAAGGAAAAGAAAGGTGGAGAGGAGATGACTGAGTTCCAGCTTGTACATCCTGATGTGAACCCGTCTCCTGCAATCAAAGCATTTAGAAAATTAATTTTTTGTTTCAACGGTTCTAACCAACTATTGATTTACTCATCCAAGTGCACACAATAGAAGAGTGTAGGTATAGTCTATTTGGGTGAATTCGAATGGTTTAAGGTTCCTCATTTTCCTCAAATGATGTAATAGATTCATTGGATGTTGCTTCTGTACTGAATTTAGAAGATGTAGATTCATTTGCTATTGTAACTTCTTTGTTCATCCCAAAAATTGAAACAAAATGAGTTACATTTGTAACTGTTGATTTTATAAAAAATATTATCAAGAGATGATCAAAGACTGACATGTAACTAGGGTTGAACTAGGCCGTTTCACATGGAGAAACGCAGCTCGTAATTTATTCACTTGGGAAAGCTGCTCTTCAAGAGACGACTGAAGTACTCCAAAGTTTCAGAATATATTTGAACCAGTGTTACAAGAGTAACACTAGAGCAGACTTGAACCTTTAGTTTTTGACTTTCCGCTAGATTTTTTTGTCACACAGTCCGTATCACTACAGCACGAATTATCGAATTCTATTCTATTCTATTCGAAGTTGTATTCTATTCTATTCTACTCAGAATCGAATAGGAATTCTACCGTATGAAAACGACATTCAACATGAAAGATACATTGAGCAGCAATTTTTTTTTAATTTATGATTTCATTAGGCATCTCTTCACACGACGCTTTCTTATGAGCTTGGTTAGTTCGAAGTACTTCAGTTCAATCTTGGACACAGGTGATGCTTTGAAATCAAATGACCTCTTACTTGATTGTTGTGATCGTCAGTTGTCAAAACTTCTACATTCCGGGCGTCTGTCACCGTAGATTCAGGTATTTCTTTATTAATCTTTTCATATCTTTGTAGAATGTCCTTGTCAGCATCGGTTACCGATTTACCCAAGGCCTGCTTGAGTAGTTTCTGAAAAATATTTATTATATAGGTATAAAAAAATGTTTGCGTAGTCAATTCCTAGATGCTGTCCAATAAAATATACTGTCATATTTTGTTTCATGGTTGCTATTTTTGAAACACTAACCTTCTGAGCATCTGTTTTCTTGTTTTTTATACCAGTCGTGTTGGTCTTGCTCGGCCCAGGTGTCAGGCTGAATCTTTTCTGGATTCGTCGCCGCTTACCGCCGGAAAGGCTTCCAACATTTAACAATTCTTTTCTGGTTGCTGGAAGTTTTGTAATATGAAATGCATATAAGTTTTATTCTAATCATTCAATTTATCAAATAAAAAAATTAAAATATATGTAAGAAAAAAATGAATCAACATATTCTTCGAGCAATACCCTTCCGCGATGCTTCTTTGGTCGATCATTTTGATATTTCTTCACATAAAAATCTCCATAAGAATATCAACATTTACAGTCTGAGCATTAAATACAGGTTTTTGACTTGACTGAAGTAATGTCTTCGCGAAAGGCTTCGTCAAATATGAAACATCGTCGAACATTCCCATTTGATCCGTAAAACTGAACTCACTATCCGATTGAACAATGTTTCAGAAATACAGAGGATAGATTAAAACAGCGCAAAGGAGTTCAACAATGATTCACTCATAATAAATTGACGTTATTTTCGCTTTAAAATTGCAACATATTAAAAAATTCAATCAATCGTTTTGTAGACACTCCTCATGTATATAAAATATACCAGAGAGTGGCCTGATGTGTTTGTCATCCTGAAAATTTCCATCTAGAGCTACATCTCCTTAACCGCATGTCCAAGATGGGTCATCAAGTGGTCATTGATTAGTTAGCGAAGAACTCTATTCGTCAGGCGAAAAAGAAACCTTCAACTTTCAACATGAACAATTGGTATTTGTGTGCTTTCGTCAGTTGTTATGTCCATGCGGAGCTACATCTCTTGAACCGCTGAGCCAAAAAATACACTAGAAAACTTTCGTTGCTCCAATATACGACAAGGTTGTTTTGTCATCAGACCATGCAAAAACTGGAGACTTTGATGGAATACAGCCTCCGATAGACTGGATATACCATAAACTTGCTTCGAAGCTGGTCGAAGATCATAGAAACTAGAGACTTTGATGAAATACAGCCACCGATAGACCAGATATACTATAAACTTGCTTCGAAGCTGGTTGAAGATCATAGAAACTAGAGACTTTGATGGAATACAGCCTCCGATAGACCAGATATACCATAAATTTGCTTCGAAGCTGATTAAAGATCACAGAAACCGGAGACTTTGATGGAATACAGCCTCCGATAGACCGGATATACCATAAATTTGCTTCGAAGCTGGTTGAAGATCATAGAAACTAGAGACTTTGATGAAATACAGCCACCGATAGACCAGATATACTATAAACTTACTTCGAAGCTGGTTGAAGATCATAGAAACTAGAGACTTTGATGGAATACAGCCTCCGATAGACCAGATATACCATAAATTTGCTTCGAAGCTGGTTTAAGATAAGAGAAACTAGAGAATTTGATGAAATACAGCCACCGATAGACCAGATATACTATAAACTTGCTTCGAAGCTGGTTTAAGATCATAGAAACTAGAGACTTTGATGGAATACAGCCTCCGATAGACCAGATATACCATAAATTTGCTTCGAAGCTGGTTTAAGATAAAAGAAACTGGAGAATCTGATGTATTACAAACTCTGATGGACTAGATATACCAGAATTCTAAACGTCCATTGATATTCTTGTTGTTAGGTTGTGAAAAGTCAAGACTCTGACATCTCCAAATTCGTACGAAATTGGAAGATACCTTAAACGTGAAAGTAAGTGTGGAGTGCCTTCTGCAAGAGCACGTAGCACTCTTGCGCTCTTGCTTCACCGCTGGTTAAAATCAAAGAAATCTTACCTCCATAGACAATCATCTGAATTTGTATTCTCGCATTATTCGCAGACTTCATGAACAATTCTTTCTTGTCAACATCTTCTCTTCTCGCTTCTATCAAATTTCCTGCACTGTCTGTACAAAATGGCTGCGTAACAATTCATCCCGCGACAAAATATCCCCAACAAAATATCCCCGACAAAATATCCCGCGACAAAATATCCCCGTAAAAAAATATCCCGCAACAATTCATCCCGCGACAAAATATCCCCAACAAAATATCCCCGACAAAATATCCCGCGACAAAATATCCCCGTAAAAAAATATCCCGCAACAATTCATCCCGCGACAAAATATCCCCAACGAAATATCCCCGACAAAACATCCCGCGACAAAACATCAATTACAATAACATTTATTTAGATGGATATTATAATGAAATTTATAATTGAAGATGGACTTAATAATAATCTTAAAAATTAAATTATTTTGAATTAAGAATTAAATATAATAATCAATAAATATAAGATAGCTATATCCATCTAATGACCTCGACATAAAAATTAATAAAAATATTTATTGCCAACACAATATAATGAAATATTTATACATGAAACCATACGAACCAATAATAATAATGGGTTCTAGGCCTAATTCCCCCCGGAATAATTCCCCCCGGAAATAATTCCCCGGACAAATGTCCCCCGGAGCAAATCTCGTAGGACAAAATCTCCTCGGCCAGAATGGCCCCCGGATAAAATCCGCGGACTACTGAACCACCGGGTGGGTGGCTCGCACGGGTCGCGCCGCTTCGCGGCTCGACCCGGCTCACAATTCAAGGAAATCGTCCCTCTCGCCCGGAGACCACCTAGTGGGCGGATTCTCGGGCGAAATTCAGAAGTTTTCTTCATTTTGAGCAGAGGAGATTTTGTTTGGGGAATTTTTATCCAAAGGGAGATTTTGTCCAGGGAGATTCCATCCGGGACTTTTTTTCCGGGGAGAATGAGTCCACGGAGATTTAGACCCGTCACCATAATAATGAGCGTATTATTGCTCTACGATAATACGTAACTCGTCATCCATACCTCACAACTTCTACCTACCTCAGCATTCTCTAATAGCAATTTTTATTACAGATATTTTGTCGCGGGATATTTTGTCGGGGGATATTTTATTACAAAGATATTTTGTCGTGGGATATTTTGTCGCGGGATATTTTGTCGCGGGATATTTTTTTACGGGGATATTTTGTCGCGGGATGTTTTGTCGGGGATATTTTGTCGCGGGATATTTTGACGGGGATACCGTGTCGTGTTACCGAATTTGGGAAATATTTTGCCAATTTCTTTTGCTATTTTTGATCAGGATACAAAATGCTTTACGAAAAACAAAGTTTTAGCCTGATTGGAAAAGATCTCTCTCATTTTGGATATCTCCGTGAGAAACACAAAATCTTCGAAACCTACGTGAAACCTGAATTTCGAAAGTGTTTTTAATAGTTTCTGATCTCCAGATCATGGAAAATATCGTAAAAACCAATAATAATAACTTGGACGAGCGATATGAAAGTTTTTTGCATTGCAACCTGAATTTGGGAAATATTTTACCAATTTCTTCCGCTATTCTTGATCAGGATACAAAATGCTTTACGAAAAACAAAGTTTCAGCCTGATTGGGAAAGATCTTTCTCATTTTGGATATCTCGGTGAGAAACACAAAATCTTCGAATCCTACGTAAAACCTGAATATCGGAAGTGTTTTGAATAGTTTCTGATCTCCAGATCATGGAAAATATCGTAAAAACCAATAATAATAACTTGGACGAGCGATATGAAAGTCTTTTGCATTGCAACCTGAATTTGGGAAATATTTTGCCAATTTCTTTTGCTATTTTTGATCAGGATACAAAATGCTTCACGAAAAACAAAGTTTCAGCCTGATTGGGAAAGATCTTTTTCATTTTGAATATCTCTGTGAGAAACATAAAATCTTCGAAACCTACGTGAAACCTGAATTTCGGAAGTGTTCTTTATAGTTTCTAATCTCCACATGATGGAAAATATCGTAAAAACCAATAATAATAACTTGGACGAGCGATATGAAAGTTTTTTGCATTGCAACCTGAATTTGGGAAATATTTTGCCAATTTCTTTTGCTATTTTTGATCAGGATACAAAATGCTTTACGAAAAACAAAGTTTTAGCCTGATTGGGAAAGATCTTTCTCATTTTGGATATCTCGGTGAGAAACACAAAATCTTCGAAACTTACGTAAAACCTGAATATCGGAAGTGTTTTGAATAGTTTCTGATCTCCAGATCATGGAAAATATCGTAAAAATCAATAATAATAACTTGGACGAGCGATATAAAAGTTTTTCGCATCGCAACCTGAATTTGGGAAATATTTTGCCAATTTCTTCCGCTATTCTTGATCAGGATACAAAATGCTTCACGGAAAACAAAGTTTTAGCCTGATTGGGAAAGATCTTTCTCATTTTGGATATCTCGGTGAGAAACACAAAATCTTCGAATCCTACGTAAAATCTGAATATCGGACGTGTTTTTAATAGTTCCTGATCTCCAGATCATGGAAAATATCGTAAAAACCAATAATAATAACTTGGACAAGCGATATGAAAGTTTTTTGCATTGCAACCTGAATTTGGGAAATATTTTGCCAATTTCTTTTGCTATTTTTGATCAGGATACAAAATGCTTTACGAAAAACAAAGTTTTAGCCTGATTGGGAAAGATCTTTCTCATTTTGGATATCTCGGTGAGAAACACAAAATCTTCGAAACTTACGTAAAACCTGAATATCGGAAGTGTTTTGAATAGTTTCTGATCTCCAGATCATGGAAAATATCGTAAAAATCAATAATAATAACTTGGACGAGCGATATAAAAGTTTTTCGCATCGCAACCTGAATTTGGGAAATATTTTGCCAATTTCTTCCGCTATTCTTGATCAGGATACAAAATGCTTCACGGAAAACAAAGTTTTAGCCTGATTGGGAAAGATCTTTCTCATTTTGGATATCTCGGTGAGAAACACAAAATCTTCGAAACCTACGTGATACTTGAATTTCGGAAGTGTTATTAATAGTTTCTGATCTCCAGATTATGGAAAATATCGTAAAAAAAAATGATAATAACTTGGACGAGCGATATGAAAGTTTTTTGCATTGCAACCTGAATTTGGGAAATATTTTGCCAATTTCTTCCGCTATTCTTGATCAGGATACAAAATGCTTTACGAAAAACAAAGTTTTAGCCTGATTGGGACAGATCTCTCTCATTTTGGATATCTCGGTGAGAAACACAAAATCTTCGAAACCTACGTAAAACCTGAATATCGGAAGTGTTTTGAATAGTTTCTGATCTCCAGATCATGGAAAATATCGTAAAAACCAATAATAATAACTTGGACGAGCGATATGAAAGTTTTTCGCATCGCAACCTGAATTTGGGAAATATTTTGCCAATTTCTTCCGCTATTCTTGATCAGGATACAAAATGCTTCACGAAAAACAAGTTTTCAGCCTGAGTGGGAAAGATCTTTCTCGTCTTGGATATTTCGGTGAGAAACACAAAATCTTCGAAACCTACGTGATACTTGAATTTCGGAAGTGTTATTAATAGTTTCTGATCTCCAGATTATGGAAAATATCGTAAAAACCAATAATAATAACTTGGACGAGCGATATGAAAGTTTTTTGCATTGCAACCTGAATTTGGGAAATATTTTGCCAATTTCTTCCGCTATTCTTGATCAGGATACAAAATGCTTCACGAAAAACAAAGTTTTAGCCTGATCGGGAAAGATCTTTCTCATTCTGGATATCTCTGTGAGAAACACAAAATCTTCGAAACCTACGTAAAACCTGAATATCGGAAGGGTTTTTTATAGTTTCTGATCTCCTGATCACGGAACATATCGTAAAAACCAATAATAATCACTTGGACGAGCGATATGAAAGTTTTTTGCATTGCAACCTGAATTTGGGAAATATTTTATCAATTTCTTCCGCTATTTTTGATCAGGATACAAAATGCTTTACGAAAAACGAAGTCTTAGCCTGATTGGGAGAGATCTTTCTCATTTTGGATATCTCGGTGAGAAACACAAAATCTTCGAAACCTACGTGAAATCTGAATATCGGAAGTGTTTTTAATAGTTTCTGATCTCCAGATCATGAAAAATATCGTAAAAACCAATAAAAATAACTTGGACGAGCGATATGAAAGTTTTTTGCATTGCAACCTGAATTTGGGAAATATTTTGCCAATTTCTTTCGCTATTTTTGATCAGGATACAAAATGCTTTACGAAAAACAAACTTTTAGCCTGATTGGGAAAGATCTTTTTCATTTTGAATATCTCTGTGAGAAACACGAAATCTTCGGAACCTACGTGAAACCTGAATTTCGGAAGTGTTCTTTATAGTTTCTAATCTCCAGATTATCGAAAATATCGTAAAAACCAATAATAATAACTTGGACGAGCGATATGAAAGTTTTTTGCATTGCAACCTGAATTTGGGAAATATTTTGCCAATTTCTTCCGCTATTCTTGATCAGGATACAAAATGCTTTACGAAAAACAAAGTTTTAGCCTGATTGGGAAAGATCTCTCTCATTTTGGATATCTCGGTGAGAAACACAAAATCTTCAAAACCTACGTATAATCTGAATATCGGAAGTGTTTTTAATAGTTCCTGATCTCCAGATCATGGAAAATATCGTAAAAACCAATAATAATAACTTGGACGAGCGATATGAAAGTTTTTTGCATTGCGACCTGAATTTGAAAAATATTTTGCCAATTTCTTTTGCTATTTTTGATCAGGATACAAAATGCTTTACGAAAAACAAAGTTTCAGCCTGATTGGGAAAGATCTTTCTCATTTCAGATATCTCGGTGAGAAACACAAAATCTTCGAAACCCACGTAAAACCTGGATATCGTAAGTGTTTTTAATAGTTTCTGATCTCCAGATCATGGAAAATATCGTAAAAACCAATAATAATAACTTGGACGAGCGATATGAAAGTTTTTTGCATTGCAACCTGAATTTGGGAAATATTTTGCCAATTTCTTTTGCTATTTTTGATCAGGATACAAAATGCTTTACGAAAAACAAAGTTTTAGCCTGATTGGGAAAGATCTTTTTCATTTTGAATATCTCTGTGAGAAACACGAAATCTTCGGAACCTACGTGAAACCTGAATTTCGGAAGTGTTCTTTATAGTTTCTAATCTCCAGATGATGGAAAATATCGTAAAAACCAATAATAATAACTTGGACGAGCGATATGAAAGTTTTTTGAATTGCAACCTGAATTTGGGAAATATTTTGCCAATTTCTTTTGCTATTTTTGATCAGGATACAAAATGCTTTACGAAAAACAAAGTTTTAGCCTGATTGGAAAAGATCTCTCTCATTTTGGATATCTCCGTGAGAAACACAAAATCTTCGAAACCTACGTGAAACCTGAATTTCGAAAGTGTTTTTAATAGTTTCTGATCTCCAGATCATGGAAAATATCGTAAAAACCAATAATAATAACTTGGACGAGCGATATGAAAGTTTTTTGCATTGCAACCTGAATTTGGGAAATATTTTACCAATTTCTTCCGCTATTCTTGATCAGGATACAAAATGCTTTACGAAAAACAAAGTTTTAGCCTGATTGGGACAGATCTCTCTCATTTTGGATATCTCGGTGAGAAACACAAAATCTTCGAAACTTACGTAAAACCTGAATATCGGAAGTGTTTTGAATAGTTTCTGATCTCCAGATCATGGAAAATATCGTAAAAACCAATAATAATAACTTGGACGAGCGATATGAAAGTTTTTCGCATCGCAACCTGAATTTGGGAAATATTTTCCCAATTTCTTCCGCTATTCTTGATCAGGATACAAAATGCTTCACGAAAAACAAAGTTTTAGCCTGATTGGGAAAGATCTTTCTCATTTTGGATATCTCGGTGAGAAACACAAAATCTTCGAAACCTACGTAGAACCTGAATATCGGAAGTGTTTCTAATAGTTTCTGATCTCCAGATCATGGAAAATATCGTAAAAACCAATAATAATAACTTGGACGAGCGATATGAAAGTTTTTTGCATTGCAACCTGAATTTGGGAAATATTTTGCCAATTTCTTCCGCTATTCTTGATCAGGATACAAAATGCTTTACGAAAAACAAAGTTTTAGCCTGATTGGGAAAGATCTCTCTTATTTTGGATATCTCGGTGAGAAACACAAAATCTTCGAAACCTACGTGAAACCTGAATTTCGAAAGTGTTTTTAATAGTTTCTGATCTCCAGATCATGGAAAATATCGTAAAAACCAATAATAATAACTTGGACGAGCGATATGAAAGTTTTTTGCATTGCAACCTGAATTTGGGAAATATTTTGCCAATTTCCCTTGCTATTCTTGATCAGAATACAAAATGCTTTACGAAAAACGAAGTCTCAGCCTGATTGGGAGAGATCTTTCTCATTTTGGATATCTCGGTGAGAAACACAAAATCTTCGAAACCTACGTAAAATCTGAATATCGGAAGTGTTTTGAATAGTTTCTGATCTGTAGATCATGGAAAATATCGTAAAAACCAATAATAATAACTTGGACGAGCGATATGAAAGTTTTTTGCATTGCAACCTGAATTTGGGAAATATTTTGCCAATTTCTTTTGCTATTTTTGATCAGGATACAAAATGCTTTACGAAAAACAAACTTTTAGCCTGATTGGGAAAGATCTTTTTCATTTTGAATATCTCTGTGAGAAACACGAAATCTTCGGAACCTACGTGAAACCTGAATTTCGGAAGTGTTCTTTATAGTTTCTAATCTCCAGATGATGGAAAATATCGTAAAAACCAATAATAATAACTTGGACGAGCGATATGAAAGTTTTTTGCATTGCAACCTGAATTTGGGAAATATTTTGCCAATTTCTTTTGCTATTTTTGATCAGGATACAAAATGCTTTACGAAAAACAAAGTTTTAGCCTGATTGGGAAAGATCTTTCTCATTTTGGATATCTCGGTGAGAAACACAAAATCTTCGAAACCTACGTAAAACCTGAATATCGCAAGTGTTTTCAATAGTTTCTGATTTCCAGATCATGGAAAATATCGTGAAAACCAATAATAATAACTTGGACGAGCGATACGAAAGTTTTTTGCATTGCAACCTGAATTTGGGAAATATTTTGCCAATTTCTTCCGCTATTCTTGATCAGGATACAAAATGCTTCACGGAAAACAAAGTTTTAGCCTGATTGGGAAAGATCTTTCTCATTCTGGATATCTCGGTTAGAAACACAAAATCTTCGAAATCTACGTAAAACCTGAATATCGGAAGGGTTTTTTATAGTTTCTGATCTCCAGATCACGGAAAATATCGTAAAAACCAATAATAATAACTTGGACGAGCGATATGAAAGTTTTTTGCATTGCAACCTGAATTTGGGAAATATTTTGCCAATTTCTTTTGCTATTTTTGATCAGGATACAAAATGCTTTACGAAAAACAAAGTTTTAGCCTGATTGGGAAAGATCTTTCTCATTTTGGATATCTCGGTGAGAAACACAAAATCTTCGAATCCTACGTAAAACCTGAATATCGGAAGTGTTTTGAATAGTTTCTGATCTCCAGATCATGGAAAATATCGTAAAAACCAATAATAATAACTTGGACGAGCGATATGAAAGTCTTTTGCATTGCAACCTGAATTTGGGAAATATTTTGCCAATTTCTTTCGCTATTATCGATCAGGATACAAAATGCTTTACGAAAAACAAACTTTTAGCCTGATTGGGAAAGATCTTTTTCATTTTGAATATCTCTGTGAGAAACACGAAATCTTCGGAACCTACGTGAAACCTGAATTTCGGAAGTGTTCTTTATAGTTTCTAATCTCCAGATGATGGAAAATATCGTAAAAACCAATAATAATAACTTGGACGAGCGATATGAAAGTTTTTTGCATTGCAACCTGAATTTGGGAAATATTTTGCCAATTTCTTTTGCTATTTTTGATCAGGATACAAAATGCTTTACGAAAAACAAAGTTTTAGCCTGATTGGGAAAGATCTTTCTCATTTTGGATATCTCGGTGAGAAACACAAAATCTTCGAAACCTACGTAAAACCTGAATATCGCAAGTGTTTTCAATAGTTTCTGATTTCCAGATCATGGAAAATATCGTGAAAACCAATAATAATAACTTGGACGAGCGATACGAAAGTTTTGTGCATTGCAACCTGAATTTGGGAAATATTTTGCCAATTTCTTCCGCTATTCTTGATCAGGATACAAAATGCTTCACGGAAAACAAAGTTTCAGCCTGATTGGGAAAGATCTTTCTCATTCTGGATATCTCGGTTAGAAACACAAAATCTTCGAAATCTACGTAAAACCTGAATATCGGAAGGGTTTTTTATAGTTTCTGATCTCCAGATCACGGAAAATATCGTAAAAACCAATAATAATAACTTGGACGAGCGATATGAAAGTTTTTTGCATTGCAACCTGAATTTGGGAAATATTTTGCCAATTTCTTTTGCTATTTTTGATCAGGATACAAAATGCTTTACGAAAAACAAAGTTTTAGCCTGATTGGGAAAGATCTTTCTCATTTTGGATATCTCGGTGAGAAACACAAAATCTTCGAATCCTACGTAAAACCTGAATATCGGAAGTGTTTTGAATAGTTTCTGATCTCCAGATCATGGAAAATATCGTAAAAACCAATAATAATAACTTGGACGAGCGATATGAAAGTTTTTTGCATTGCAACCTGAATTTGGGAAATATTTTGCCAATTTCTTTTGCTATTTTTGATCAGGATACAAAATGCTTTACGAAAAACAAAGTTTCAGCCTGATTGGGAAAGATCTTTTTCATTTTGAATATCTCTGTGAGAAACATAAAATCTTCGAAACCTACGTGAAACCTGAATTTCGGAAGTGTTCTTTATAGTTTCTAATCTCCAGATTATGGAAAATATCGTAAAAACCAATAATAATAACTTGGACAAGCGATATGAAAGTTTTTTGCATTGCAACCTGAATTTGGGAAATATTTTGCCAATTTCTTTTGCTATTTTTGATCAGGATACAAAATGCTTTACGAAAAACAAAGTTTTAGCCTGATTGGGAAAGATCTCTCTCATTTTGGATATCTCGGTGAGAAACACAAAATCTTCGAAACTTACGTAAAACCTGAATATCGGAAGTGTTTTGAATAGTTTCTGATCTCCAGATCATGGAAAATATCGTAAAAATCAATAATAATAACTTGGACGAGCGATATAAAAGTTTTTCGCATCGCAACCTGAATTTGGGAAATATTTTGCCAATTTCTTCCGCTATTCTTGATCAGGATACAAAATGCTTCACGGAAAACAAAGTTTTAGCCTGATTGGGAAAGATCTTTCTCATTTTGGATATCTCGGTGAGAAACACAAAATCTTCGAATCCTACGTAAAATCTGAATATCGGACGTGTTTTTAATAGTTCCTGATCTCCAGATCATGGAAAATATCGTAAAAACCAATAATAATAACTTGGACGAGCGATATGAAAGTTTTTTGCATTGCAACCTGAATTTGGGAAATATTGTGCCAATTTCTTCCGCTATTCTTGATCAGGATACAAAATGCTTTACGAAAAACAAAGTTTTAGCCTGATTGGGAAAGATCTCTCTTATTTTAGATATCTCGGTGAGAAACACAAAATCTTCGAAACCTACGTGAAACCTGAATTTCGAAAGTGTTTTTAATAGTTTCTGATCTCCAGATCATGGAAAATATCGTAAGAACCAATAATAATAACTTGGACGAGCGATATGAAAGTTTTTTGCATTGCAACCTGAATTTGGTAATTATTTTGCCAATTTCTTTTGCTATTTTTGATCAGGATACAAAATGCTTTACGAAAAACAAAGTTTTAGCCTGATTGGAAAAGATCTTTCTCATTTTGGATATCTCGGTGAGAAACACAAAATCTTCGAAACCTACGTGAAACCTGAATTTCGGAAGTGTTCTTTATAGTTTCTCATCTCCAGATGATGGAAAATATCGTATAATAATAACTTGGACGAGCGATATGAAAGTTTTTTGCATTGCAACCTGAATTTGGGAAATATTTTGCCAATTTCTTACGCTATTCTTGATCAGGATACAAAATGCTTCACGAAAAACGGAGTCTTAGCCTGATTGGGAGAGATCTTTCTCATTTTGGATATTTTGGTGAGAAACACAAAATCTTCGAAACCTACGTAAAATCTGAATATCGGACGTGTTTTTAATAGTTCCTGATCTCCAGATCATGGAAAATATCGTAAAAACCAATAATAATAACTTGGACGAGCGATATAAAAGTTTTTTGCATTGCAACCCGAATTTGGGAAATATTTTGCCAATTTCTTCCGCTATTCTTGATCAGGATACAAAATGCTTCACGAAAAACAAAGTTTTAGCCTGATTGGGAAAGATCTTTCTCATTTTGGATATCTCGGTGAGAAACACAAAATCTTCGAAACCTACGTGATACTTGAATTTCGGAAGTGTTATTAATAGTTTCTGATCTCCAGATTATGGAAAATATCGTAAAAAAAAATGATAATAACTTGGACGAGCGATATGAAAGTTTTTTGCATTGCAACCTGAATTTGGGAAATATTTTGCCAATTTCTTCCGCTATTCTTGATCAGGATACAAAATGCTTTACGAAAAACAAAGTTTTAGCCTGATTGGGACAGATCTCTCTCATTTTGGATATCTCGGTGAGAAACACAAAATCTTTGAAACCTACGTAAAACCTGAATATCGGAAGTGTTTTGAATAGTTTCTGATCTCCAGATCATGGAAAATATCGTAAAAACCAATAATAATAACTTGGACGAGCGATATGAAAGTTTTTCGCATCGCAACCTGAATTTGGGAAATATTTTGCCAATTTCTTCCGCTATTCTTGATCAGGATACAAAATGCTTCACGAAAAACAAGTTTTCAGCCTGAGTGGGAAAGATCTTTCTCGTCTTGGATATTTCGGTGAGAAACACAAAATCTTCGAAACCTACGTGATACCTGAATTTCGGAAGTGTTATTAATAGTTTCTGATCTCCAGATTATGGAAAATATCGTAAAAACCAATAATAATAACTTGGACGAGCGATATGAAAGTTTTTTGCATTGCAACCTGAATTTGGGAAATATTTTGCCAATTTCTTCCGCTATTCTTGATCAGGATACAAAATGCTTCACGAAAAACAAAGTTTTAGCCTGATCGGGAAAGATCTTTCTCATTCTGGATATCTCTGTGAGAAACACAAAATCTTCGAAACCTACGTAAAACCTGAATATCGGAAGGGTTTTTTATAGTTTCTGATCTCCTGATCACGGAACATATCGTAAAAACCAATAATAATCACTTGGACGAGCGATATGAAAGTTTTTTGCATTGCAACCTGAATTTGGGAAATATTTTATCAATTTCTTCCGCTATTTTTGATCAGGATACAAAATGCTTTACGAAAAACGAAGTCTTAGCCTGATTGGGAGAGATCTTTCTCATTTTGGATATCTCGGTGAGAAACACAAAATCTTCGAAACCTACGTGAAATCTGAATATCGGAAGTGTTTTTAATAGTTTCTGATCTCCAGATCATGAAAAATATCGTAAAAACCAATAAAAATAACTTGGACGAGCGATATGAAAGTTTTTTGCATTGCAACCTGAATTTGGGAAATATTTTGCCAATTTCTTTCGCTATTTTTGATCAGGATACAAAATGCTTTACGAAAAACAAACTTTTAGCCTGATTGGGAAAGATCTTTTTCATTTTGAATATCTCTGTGAGAAACACGAAATCTTCGGAACCTACGTGAAACCTGAATTTCGGAAGTGTTCTTTATAGTTTCTAATCTCCAGATGATGGAAAATATCGTAAAAACCAATAATAATAACTTGGACGAGCGATATGAAAGTTTTTTGCATTGCAACCTGAATTTGGGAAATATTTTGCCAATTTCTTCCGCTATTCTTGATCAGGATACAAAATGCTTTACGAAAAACAAAGTTTTAGCCTGATTGGGAAAGATCTCTCTCATTTTGGATATCTCGGTGAGAAACACAAAATCTTCAAAACCTACGTATAATCTGAATATCGGAAGTGTTTTTAATAGTTCCTGATCTCCAGATCATGGAAAATATCGTAAAAACCAATAATAATAACTTGGACGAGCGATATGAAAGTTTTTTGCATTGCGACCTGAATTTGAAAAATATTTTGCCAATTTCTTTTGCTATTTTTGATCAGGATACAAAATGCTTTACGAAAAACAAAGTTTCAGCCTGATTGGGAAAGATCTTTCTCATTTCAGATATCTCGGTGAGAAACACAAAATCTTCGAAACCCACGTAAAACCTGGATATCGTAAGTGTTTTTAATAGTTTCTGATCTCCAGATCATGGAAAATATCGTAAAAACCAATAATAATAACTTGGACGAGCGATATGAAAGTTTTTTGCATTGCAACCTGAATTTGGGAAATATTTTGCCAATTTCTTTTGCTATTTTTGATCAGGATACAAAATGCTTTACGAAAAACAAACTTTTAGCCTGATTGGGAAAGATCTTTTTCATTTTGAATATCTCTGTGAGAAACACGAAATCTTCGGAACCTACGTGAAACCTGAATTTCGGAAGTGTTCTTTATAGTTTCTAATCTCCAGATGATGGAAAATATCGTAAAAACCAATAATAATAACTTGGACGAGCGATATGAAAGTTTTTTGAATTGCAACCTGAATTTGGGAAATATTTTGCCAATTTCTTTTGCTATTTTTGATCAGGATACAAAATGCTTTACGAAAAACAAAGTTTTAGCCTGATTAGGAAAGATCTCTCTCATTTTGGATATCTCCGTGAGAAACACAAAATCTTCGAAACCTACGTGAAATCTGAATTTCGAAAGTGTTTTTAATAGTTTCTGATCTCCAGATCATGGAAAATATCGTAAAAACCAATATTAATAACTTGGACGAGCGATATGAAAGTTTTTTGCATTGCAACCTGAATTTGGGAAATATTTTACCAATTTCTTCCGCTATTCTTGATCAGGATACAAAATGCTTTACGAAAAACAAAGTTTTAGCCTGATTGGGACAGATCTCTCTCATTTTGGATATCTCGGTGAGAAACACAAAATCTTCGAAACTTACGTAAAACCTGAATATCGGAAGTGTTTTGAATAGTTTCTGATCTCCAGATCATGGAAAATATCGTAAAAACCAATAATAATAACTTGGACGAGCGATATGAAAGTTTTTCGCATCGCAACCTGAATTTGGGAAATATTTTGCCAATTTCTTCCGCTATTCTTGATCAGGATACAAAATGCTTCACGAAAAACAAAGTTTTAGCCTGATTGGGAAAGATCTTTCTCATTTTGGATATCTCGGTGAGAAACACAAAATCTTCGAAACCTACGTAGAACCTGAATATCGGAAGTGTTTCTAATAGTTTCTGATCTCCAGATCATGGAAAATATCGTAAAAACCAATAATAATAACTTGGACGAGCGATATGAAAGTTTTTTGCATTGCAACCTGAATTTGGGAAATATTTTGCCAATTTCTTCCGCTATTCTTGATCAGGATACAAAATGCTTTACGAAAAACAAAGTTTTAGCCTGATTGGGAAAGATCTCTCTCATTTTGGATATCTCGGTGAGAAACACAAAATCTTCGAAACCTACGTGAAACCTGAATTTCGAAAGTGTTTTTAATAGTTTCTGATCTCCAGATCATGGAAAATATCGTAAAAACCAATAATAATAACTTGGACGAGCGATATGAAAGTTTTTTGCATTGCAACCTGAATTTGGGAAATATTTTGCCAATTTCCCTTGCTATTCTTGATCAGAATACAAAATGCTTTACGAAAAACGAAGTCTCAGCCTGATTGGGAGAGATCTTTCTCATTTTGGATATCTCGGTGAGAAACACAAAATCTTCGAAACCTACGTAAAATCTGAATATCGGAAGTGTTTTGAATAGTTTCTGATCTGTAGATCATGGAAAATATCGTAAAAACCAATAATAATAACTTGAACGAGCGATATGAAAGTTTTTTGCATTGCAACCTGAATTTGGGAAATATTTTGCCAATTTCTTTTGCTATTTTTGATCAGGATACAAAATGCTTTACGAAAAACAAACTTTTAGCCTGATTGGGAAAGATCTTTTTCATTTTGAATATCTCTGTGAGAAACACGAAATCTTCGGAACCTACGTGAAACCTGAATTTCGGAAGTGTTCTTTATAGTTTCTAATCTCCAGATGATGGAAAATATCGTAAAAACCAATAATAATAACTTGGACAAGCGATATGAAAGTTTTTTGCATTGCAACCTGAATTTGGGAAATATTTTGCCAATTTCTTTTGCTATTTTTGATCAGGATACAAAATGCTTTACGAAAAACAAAGTTTTAGCCTGATTGGGAAAGATCTTTCTCATTTTGGATATCTCGGTGAGAAACACAAAATCTTCGAAACCTACGTAAAACCTGAATATCGCAAGTGTTTTCAATAGTTTCTGATTTCCAGATCATGGAAAATATCGTGAAAACCAATAATAATAACTTGGACGAGCGATACGAAAGTTTTGTGCATTGCAACCTGAATTTGGGAAATATTTTGCCAATTTCTTCCGCTATTCTTGATCAGGATACAAAATGCTTCACGGAAAACAAAGTTTTAGCCTGATTGGGAAAGATCTTTCTCATTCTGGATATCTCGGTTAGAAACACAAAATCTTCGAAATCTACGTAAAACCTGAATATCGGAAGGGTTTTTTATAGTTTCTGATCTCCAGATCACGGAAAATATCGTAAAAACCAATAATAATAACTTGGACGAGCGATATGAAAGTTTTTTGCATTGCAACCTGAATTTGGGAAATATTTTGCCAATTTCTTTTGCTATTTTTGATCAGGATACAAAATGCTTTACGAAAAACAAAGTTTTAGCCTGATTGGGAAAGATCTTTCTCATTTTGGATATCTCGGTGAGAAACACAAAATCTTCGAATCCTACGTAAAACCTGAATATCGGAAGTGTTTTGAATAGTTTCTGATCTCCAGATCATGGAAAATATCGTAAAAACCAATAATAATAACTTGGACGAGCGATATGAAAGTTTTTTGCATTGCAACCTGAATTTGGGAAATATTTTGCCAATTTCTTTCGCTATTATCGATCAGGATACAAAATGCTTTACGAAAAACAAACTTTTAGCCTGATTGGGAAAGATCTTTTTCATTTTGAATATCTCTGTGAGAAACACGAAATCTTCGGAACCTACGTGAAACCTGAATTTCGGAAGTGTTCTTTATAGTTTCTAATCTCCAGATGATGGAAAATATCGTAAAAACCAATAATAATAACTTGGACGAGCGATATGAAAGTTTTTTGCATTGCAACCTGAATTTGGGAAATATTTTGCCAATTTCTTTTGCTATTTTTGATCAGGATACAAAATGCTTTACGAAAAACAAAGTTTTAGCCTGATTGGGAAAGATCTTTCTCATTTTGGATATCTCGGTGAGAAACACAAAATCTTCGAAACCTACGTAGAACCTGAATATCGCAAGTGTTTTCAATAGTTTCTGATTTCCAGATCATGGAAAATATCGTGAAAACCAATAATAATAACTTGGACGAGCGATACGAAAGTTTTGTGCATTGCAACCTGAATTTGGGAAATATTTTGCCAATTTCTTCCGCTATTCTTGATCAGGATACAAAATGCTTCACGGAAAACAAAGTTTTAGCCTGATTGGGAAAGATCTTTCTCATTCTGGATATCTCGGTTAGAAACACAAAATCTTCGAAATCTACGTAAAACCTGAATATCGGAAGGGTTTTTTATAGTTTCTGATCTCCAGATCACGGAAAATATCGTAAAAACCAATAATAATAACTTGGACGAGCGATATGAAAGTTTTTTGCATTGCAACCTGAATTTGGGAAATATTTTGCCAATTTCTTTTGCTATTTTTGATCAGGATACAAAATGCTTTACGAAAAACAAAGTTTTAGCCTGATTGGGAAAGATCTTTCTCATTTTGGATATCTCGGTGAGAAACACAAAATCTTCGAATCCTACGTAAAACCTGAATATCGGAAGTGTTTTGAATAGTTTCTGATCTCCAGATCATGGAAAATATCGTAAAAACCAATAATAATAACTTGGACGAGCGATATGAAAGTTTTTTGCATTGCAACCTGAATTTGGGAAATATTTTGCCAATTTCTTTTGCTATTTTTGATCAGGATACAAAATGCTTTACGAAAAACAAAGTTTCAGCCTGATTGGGAAAGATCTTTTTCATTTTGAATATCTCTGTGAGAAACATAAAATCTTCGAAACCTACGTGAAACCTGAATTTCGGAAGTGTTCTTTATAGTTTCTAATCTCCAGATTATGGAAAATATCGTAAAAACCAATAATAATAACTTGGACAAGCGATATGAAAGTTTTTTGCATTGCAACCTGAATTTGGGAAATATTTTGCCAATTTCTTTTGCTATTTTTGATCAGGATACAAAATGCTTTACGAAAAACAAAGTTTTAGCCTGATTGGGAAAGATCTTTCTCATTTTGGATATCTCGGTGAGAAACACAAAATCTTCGAAACCTACGTAAAACCTGAATATCGCAAGTGTTTTTAATAGTTTCTGATTTCCAGATCATGGAAAATATCGTGAAAACCAATAATAATAACTTGGACGAGCGATACGAAAGTTTTGTGCATTGCAACCTGAATTTGGGAAATATTTTGCCAATTTCTTCCGCTATTCTTGATCAGGATACAAAATGCTTCACGGAAAACAAAGTTTTAGCCTGATTGGGAAAGATCTTTCTCATTCTGGATATCTCGGTGAGAAACACAAAATCTTCGAATCCTACGTAAAACCTGAATATCGGAAGTGTTTTGAATAGTTTCTGATCTCCAGATCATGGAAAATATCGTAAAAACCAATAATAATAACTTGGACGAGCGATACGAAAGTTTTGTGCATTGCAACCTGAATTTGGGAAATATTTTGCCAATTTCTTCCGCTATTCTTGATCAGGATACAAAATGCTTCACGGAAAACAAAGTTTTAGCCTGATTGGGAAAGATCTTTCTCATTCTGGATATCTCGGTGAGAAACACAAAATCTTCGAATCCTACGTAAAACCTGAATATCGGAAGTGTTTTGAATAGTTTCTGATCTCCAGATCATGGAAAATATCGTGAAAACCAATAATAATAACTTGGACGAGCGATACGAAAGTTTTGTGCATTGCAACCTGAATTTGGGAAATATTTTGCCAATTTCTTCCGCTATTCTTGATCAGGATACAAAATGCTTCACGGAAAACAAAGTTTTAGCCTGATTGGGAAAGATCTTTCTCATTCTGGATATCTCGGTGAGAAACACAAAATCTTCGAATCCTACGTAAAACCTGAATATCGGAAGTGTTTTGAATAGTTTCTGATCTCCAGATCATGGAAAATATCGTAAAAACCAATAATAATAACTTGGACGAGCGATACGAAAGTTTTGTGCATTGCAACCTGAATTTGGGAAATATTTTGCCAATTTCTTCCGCTATTCTTGATCAGGATACAAAATGCTTCACGGAAAACAAAGTTTTAGCCTGATTGGGAAAGATCTTTCTCATTCTGGATATCTCGGTGAGAAACACAAAATCTTCGAATCCTACGTAAAACCTGAATATCGGAAGTGTTTTGAATAGTTTCTGATCTCCAGATCATGGAAAATATCGTAAAAACCAATAATAATAACTTGGACGAGCGATATGAAAGGTTTTTGCATTGCAACCTGAATTTGGGAAATATTTTGCCAATTTCTTCCGCTATTCTTGATCAGGATACAAAATGCTTTACGAAAAACAAAGTTTTAGCCTGATTGGGAAAGATCTCTCTCATTTCGGATATCTCGGTGAGAAACACAAAATCTTCGAAACCTACGTGATCCATCAGCCATCGCGCCTCACATGTATGTGTGCACTAGATTTATAATTATCAACCCGATTAGCCAGGCACTTTCTCACACACGCCCGCTGTGATGCAGCTCCACGCTCGAGAGTCGAGTGCAGTATGGCTCTACGCGTGCATAGGAACTTCTGCGCATGCGCGAAATTACCGCGCGAAATAGTCACTTCGAACCTACGTAATGTTGAGCGAACACTGAATATCCTGCGCTCAAGGCGCGTAGTGTTAGATTTTTATAGATGAATAAAGCTTCATTTCTACTACCCGTAAAAGTATCAATTCAATCGACAAAATATTTTTACCAATATAACATTCAAACTTATTATTATTATAAATGATAAAAATTGCAATAGTTATAAACAATATAGTGAAAAAAAAAGAGTGCTTTCGTTTTTTTGAAAAATCTCAAAAACGGTGAAAGATTTTTAAAATTGGAAAAAAGATCTGGAAAGAAGAAGAAATTTTATAAAAAAAAGTCTGGACTCCCGAAACTGTATCTCCAATATTAATAATTTTAACGGAGCCCTAAAGTTATTACTAAAACGGGGGGTCTGGCGTTCACGAGCGCCGCGTCATTCTGACACGGTGAAAAAAAAAAATTATTTAAAAATATTAAGTATTAATATTAAGGAATGAAAAAATTTCCATAGCTTTAGAATAGGTGAATAAATAATAATCCGCGCGAAAAAAAATTTTATTTGCATTTTTCCATATTTTATGCATTAGTCAATTACCAACATTTTTGAAATGGAAAGTTAACATAAAAACCTTCGTAATTATTAAACTTAAAAGCTCAATTTTTTTTTTGCTTCGTACAGTTGTTATAAAGACGTGAAAAAATAGATTACCGTTAGAAAAATTGAAAAATTTTAATTTTCCACTTAATTATCAACAATCTACTGCACTGAAAAATTATTAATAGCAATAAAGCGTTTGTAAAAATTTTTTTTTTCGAATATCTTCATTATTTCGTTTTTAACTCGTTAAGCGCCACCTGCACTGAGAGAAATGAAGTTTGGCGTTCTGGTACTTAATGCTAGATTCTATCTATATATGCTCTACGCATATGACTGTTGAAAACAAAATGAGTAATTATTGATTTTTTGTATGTCAATATTTACAAATGAGATAAATCGCTAGTTAGGTTCGGCATCAAATGACATAATGTTCGAAGAGTGTACTATTCTGCGCAGTGTTTGTTGCACAATCTGGTATGGCAGAAAGTACTACAAGTCCAATGGCGATTTATGTTTCACGCATTAATGACTGTGGCATCTTTTACAATGGTAGCCAAGAATTTCAAAATGCAGTATCCCATTATGCGCTACTTGACGACATGTATCAGATCCTATGTCTGGTATAGTAACGAGACTGTAATTATAAGGCGAGAAGTGACCGCCAGTTCTCAGTATTCGTCAAGCGTGAAGCATTGACTGTAATACTGTTTGGCAGTCCTTGATTATCATACTAAACTGCGTACTGACTTGAGTATTTTATACATTATACATATATAAAATTCTATATTTATATATATCTCGATATATATTTTAAATATAGTTAAAATATATTCTGACCATATTTAAAATATATCTTAACTATAATTAAAATACATTCTAAATAAAGTCAATATATAGTCAAAATATAGTCAACATATATTTTCCGTTATATTAAAAAATACATAAGGCATACATTCAGCTTATACGTCGAATGTTTTCAATATCGATCTTGAATGTATTTATTAATACATGCCGCATATATTTTAACGTATATATGCAAGAATATATGCGGAATATGTAACTTTTGGAACAAAATATATTTTATACATGTTTTATATATTTTTCGACATATTTTGAATATATTTTATTTAATAAATTCATTGCCCAAGCAGTAGAGAAGTCACGAATCTACGCCAAGCATTTTCTACAATGCTGCATGGTAATACCGGCTATTCGCAAGGTAGTACGGACTACACTATAGTAAATGATGTTCGTCGACTGTGGCTCACGCTGCGATGCTATTGGTTGATTCGTATAGAACGCGCCGCGCCAAAGTTGCTCCGAAACGAAAAGCGTCTGCTGCCCTGGCTGTATGGCAATTTTGACCGTTCGCAAGGCAGTAGGCGCCACAAAAATAGCATTGCGTCCCGAATCAAGGGTAAACAGTGCGACTTTCGTTGTATTTACTACGGACCGTGATACAAATATTAAAAATATTATCATTCTTGTGGAAACTGTGTGAAGAAGAGCATCGTTATATGAATATGGATCTGCTTCACTTGTTGACGGACTGGGGTTTGGGACACATAGGAGCCTCTTTGGAAGGTAAGCACAATATATACTTACTGTAATCGTCTTATTAGCATGAATTTCTTATTTTTTTCAATACGATCTACACAACTTATAGCTTTAAAGTTGAGCTTCTCAATTTTAGCGTGCACGTTAAGTACAATACGCGAAGTTCACATCACCCAAAAAGTCTCCTTTTTTATGAATTTGACATAATATTTCACCATATTTCGAAAAGCTCATCGTCTCAAGTGATATATGCGAATTCCGATAGCCCCAATTCAAAAGCACATCCAGTATCCATATAGAATCGATAGATCTCTTCACTTTGTTGTACACATTAGGTAGAAATAAAGAGTTTGTATATTAGACTGTGTCAAAGTAACTTTTTTTTTTTTCGATTAAATATATCTACAAAATTTCTTCAATATGAAAAATAAATTCTCCCAATGTTTGAGCTCAATATCTCTAAAATTGAGCTGGCGTAAAGGGGGGGTCCCCTTTCCCATCTAAAATACATGGGAATTTTTTTTTTTTTTTTAGTTTTAGAATAACTATGTGAATAAATTTTTTTTTTAATTTTGTTACACACTACCTTATAGGAAATTCAATTCTCTACAAAATTGTTACTAAGTATTTTTTCTCTAAACTCAACAGAAACAAAGTTACATAGCGCTGAATAGGAGGAAATTTTTTTTTTTTTTTTATTATTTTAACTTATCAATTAATTAATCAATATGAGTAATTCCACGTCAAACCGAACACCTTTCTGACCTCGATGTTACCGATTTCGCTATAATTTTTTTTACGGGTTCTATGGAAGAAATAAATTAATCAAACGATTTTTTTTTTTTTTTTTCGGCCCCTATTTTTTAAGTTACACGGGGGTGAAATTCAGGAAAAAGAGCCAAAAATCGAAAACATACTCCCCTTCAAACGGTCATATCTTTGGTTGTATTCGTCCTAGAGACTTCATTCAAGAACCATTTCAAAGCCATTGAATGACACTATTATTATATATTTATTTCATTCTGCGATAACAAACGATTTCATTTGTTATAAACAAATGTATTATTCAAACGTGATTTTCAAAGCAAGCTCCACGCGATAAAAATCTCAAAAAAATATGAGCGTATTCCTTGATCAATTTTCTACAAAATCGTTAAAAAAAATCGATGGAGACTCGATGAGAACTATGTCAAAACGATTTATTTATAAGCGACGGCGCGCGCTGCCACCGAAAAACCGTACCCGAGCCGGGTCTTTCAGCGGCAGCGCGCGCCGTCGCTTATAAATAAATCGTTTGAACATAGTTCCCATCGAGTCTCCATCGATTTTTTTTTACGATTTTGTAGAGAATTGATCAAGGAATACGCTCATATTTTTTTGAGATTTTTATCGCGTGGAGCTTGCTTTGAAAATCACGTTTGAATAATATATTTGTTTATAACAAATGAAATTGTTTGTTATCGCAGAACGAAATAAATATATAATAATACTGTCATTCAATAGCTTTAAAATGGTTCTTGAGTGAAGTCTCTAGGACAAATACAACCAAAGATATGACCGTTTGAAGGGGAGTATGTTTTCGATTTTTGGCTCTTTTTCCTGAATTTCACCCCCGTGTAACTTAAAAAATAGGGGCCGAAAAAAAAAAAAAAAAATCGTTTGATGAATTTATTCGTTCCATAGAACCCGTAAAAAAAATTATAGCGAAATCGATAACATCGAGGTCAATTTTTGATTTATTTTGTCCGGTTTGACGTGGAATGGCTCATATACTTAATTACTTATCAAAAATTCATGAATTTAACATTATTTCAACATAAATAATTGAACAAAGTTTACAACAATACAGAAATTAATTTTAATTATTATATTTGCAAATTTTTTTATTTACTGTTTACTAGTCTGATTTATATAATATTGTTTATTATATAACTTTGTTTCTGTTCAGTTTAGAGAAAAAGTGCATAGGAACAATTTTGTAGAGAATTGAATTTCCTATAAGGTAGTGTGTAACAAAATTGAAAAAAAATTTATTCACATAGTTATTCTAAAACTAAAAAAAAAAAAAAAATTCCCATGTATTTTAGATGGGAAAGGGGACCCCCCCTTTACGCCAGCTCAATTTTAGAGATATTGAGCTCAAACATTAGGAGAATTTATCTTTCATATTGAAGAAATTTTGTAGATATATTTAATCGAAAAAAAAAAAAGTTATTTTGACACAGTCTATTGTATATGTGTATATTATCAGCCTAGTAAAACACATGCATTTCTTTTATTGTATTCTTCACGAAACTGATTCAAATAATTCACTACTACTGATTTTGTCATATATTAATTCAGCGAAAATAATATACCATAGTAATAATTTTTCCGATAATTTGATTGATTCAGTTATGAATGCAAAACTTGATTGTTGATTGACACATATCCCGTGACTAATGAAAGAAGGACGTGCGCGCAAAAAAAAAAAAAATTCCCAAATACTTTTTCTCGGCAAATTTCGATGTATTCATGCGTTTGTGATGTGTTTGAACTAAAAAGATTTTTGGAGCATACGCCCTTCTACCATTAGACACACGATATACTGAGTATTGGAGATGTGGTTTCATATATTGACTCATAATTTCGTTTTCATATTTATCAGTAATACTCTGCATGATATTCTCAATTCCTTATTTATCGTGCTTTATAATTCAGCTGCTGGAATATCCCTATCCGATTTCCCAACCCTCAAATTCGAAGACCTCAAAAACGTTGTAACGAATGTTCCCGATTTTGTCTACTTCTTCGAAAAATTAGAAGAGTGGCGTAAAAATAATCCAGAACCATACGGCAAACAGGTATTACTAATCCACCCCATCTAATAAATTAGTGATTCCATGATTTCATACATCTGTAAGATATCAAAAGCACTGCATGTCGTGTTGTACGTAAAGTTTGCATGTTCATCATGATAATATGAGTATATGCTGTACGTATATTAGACTGTCCCAATTTTTTTTCCATTTTTCAACAAGTCGAATGTAGTTATAGAACGAATTTCGAATATTTAAAAGTGGTTCAATTGACTTTGGTATTTTCTATTTGTTTTATACGGCAAAACATCGATTCTAGATTTCTAAGGTCCTTATGTTTTCTACTTATCAATAGTCGAATGATTTTTGGAGTAAACTTATGACATATATAATTGAAGACACAGAAAATTTCAGACCTTCCAGTCAATATTTATTATTGGTAAAATTTAATATTTCTGCGACGAAAATTGATAATAAATATTGACTAGGTCTGAACCTTTCTGGGTCTTTAATTATATATGTCGTAAGTTTACTCCAAAAATTATATTGTGTATGAATCACATGATTTACGAGTGAAAGATGATGTACCTGATTAGGAACCAATTTAATTTTTATCACTATTTATCTCGTGGTCAGATTAACCAGAATGTGTCAAACTGGGGCACTGGACCCACCGAATCATTCGATTTTGGAAATTGTTCATTGATACTACCGGACGCTTCAATCGTAGACCCGCAGAATATTGTTACGTTGCCAGGTACAAGATTTATAGACATAGATGTAGAGATAGAGTGATGTAGAGACACATTTATTTATCAAGATGACATGAGTAACATGTTTGTTCCCCTATGTAGAATTGAATGAGTCTATGTACACGCTGCTCCATTCTGCTAACGTCATGCAGGAAAATCTTTCGTTGAACCCGAAAATGCTAGGTTCTGAACTTCTTGAGGCACCAGTAATGAATGGTCCTGAAGAATTAAAAACTCCAGTTGAACGGGGCGAAAAGCGAGCACCCTGTACAAACAGTGTAGTGAGTACCACAGGAACATCAGATAAAGAAGCTCATGCTTCAGCTCAGTCAACGCCAAATTCCAGAGCGTCAGAGAAATTGGTAATTTTCCAGAAACTTTATCAAATGTATTCGGTCAGGTGTATAGAATTGCAGAATTTTAGTTGGATACCTGCAGACGCTTGAGTAATGTAAATATAGTTCAGAACTCAATAGTTGCATAATTTACATCGAATCTTCCTGAATTAATCCGTCCTGCCGTATTGATAGTGGGCGCACAATAATTGTTCACCGTCCATATACTTGATTCTAACTATTGATCCGGAATTTATCGCAGTCTGTTTTGAATACTCATCTTTTATAGAATCTACAAGATTTTCTGTCAAAAGATAGCGATGGGAAAGCTATTTTAATGGTATACCGTAAAACAGGCTATCTAACATCACGTCTTCGAAATCTTTTGGTCCAAAAAATAATCAAATTAAAACAAGATGAAGCCTTCAAAAATATTCAAGCTGACGAAGTACTTCCTGAGTTCAGGTACATTGGATTCTAAATAACACAATATTTTTTAATTCAAGTGGCATTAAAATTTATGCGGTAGTCTACCCCGTCTGAAACAAATCGACATCTCATGATCTCTTCAGGTTGACGAATTCTTATATCTCATAGTTCACCGACAGATTTATAAGTTTCTTAGAATTTTTCAAAATTTCTCACAGCATTTTTCAAAGATGAGGGACTTTTTGTGTGTTTGTAAATGCCATGACATGATAACACTGAATTAGCAAATCCATGTGAATACAATTTAATATTGACAGAATAAAAACTGAAGAGTTTGTAAGCTGGGCAAACGAAATCCATGAAGTTTTTCGCACCGAATCTGTAGCAACGTACTACATCCCTTACGCGAAGGTAAATGGACAACGCATTTGTGCATCTGGCAAGCTTTGGGAACATTTTCACTACACCAAGACCTTATTATTCAAAAGTGGCCTTCTGCACACTAGGCGGCGTAATAAAGACAGCACACCGAAGGCAAACGACGAAGAACTTAGTGAAATCACAGGTACTTTGATTTGAATAATTATTTTCTTGGCAATATTACTTTTATAAAATTATAACTTCTGGGTGGATGATATATCTTGATATACTGGGTAAATTCTTTCAGATGAGGATAATGACAAAATCAAATGGCTGCAGAATTATATTGAACCATGGAGTCGTGTGGTGAACTACTGGGATGAAACAAATCGCATCAGGCGGCACAATTTAATTACAGACAATACGTCTGTTTCAGATTATATGAAAACGTACCGCTGCTTGCAGCAAGAACTGGGAGCCCAATTGGTATGGATCAATTATAAAGTCAGAATGATAATCTTGATAACGAACACTTTGGTTATAAATCTCTGCAGTTGTATCCTCATTTGTATATATAATGTTTCGCATGTCTGTTGCTATAATTCTTTGCGTGTTTATATACATATACCTATTATATCACGTAAGAGATATTATAAAAATCAACTGAATTTTTAGATACACCGTGATTTCGAAAAACTTTATCCGGGAAAAGGTGAAACTCTGCTCAGCAGATGGAATGGTATACGCACACGGCTTTCAGAATTATTACAGGGCCCTCGCAAACCAAAAGGCTTGGATAATGAACTTCTGGTCAATAAGCTGAAGACCTTAACTCCTGGTTAGTAATATACCCAAATAGTAAATGGTATGTACACAATGAAAGCTATTATGGATTCTAAGGTCTGTACGGATATAGTTTTACATCTATAGTATGTAGATAGTGTATCATTTGAATGACATTTGCAGAGCGTCAGGATGGCCTGATATTATTTCTACTACCAACATTGGTCAAAGCTACACAAATGAAATATGAGCCTGCTACCAAGAAAAGAAAACTTGCGGAACCCGAAAAGAGTTCCTACAGCGTCGCAAAAAAAGGCAACAAAAAGCCTTCAGTCCTCGAGTCACAAGAAGCCTTCGTCTTACACGTCTGTGTAAGTATATATTAGCCCACACTAAAAGGTGTTTAATTTAACTAAAATTTGAGCCTTAGGAATTTGAGAAAGTTGATCTTCACAAATCAGTTTTAACGTGTTACAGAACGCTGCATCAGTGGAGCCGGCGATAGCTAATAAAAAGGAGCAGCTACGACAGCAAGGGCTAACGACGCAACCCCTGATAGTGCTCGTAGGCCCGCTGGATGACGTGCAAGCCAGCTATGTGGTGGTCGATAACGTCAGGTATACTCAGACATCTCCAATGAGGGCATTAGATCTTGCGTTCAAATTCTTCTATGCAACCGATTGCGCGTATCCTCTGCAAGCGTTCCACATTTGGCTCTTCATTCAGAAGGTGGCATATGACATCACAAACCCAGGTGACAAATTCGGAACCAACATTAATACCCTCATTGGAGAAGTCTTCTCGGCTCATTGAGCCCTTACGTAACCTGTAGTCATGTCGTGCTATGCCTGCCAGTGTGTATTGCCCAGTAACTTCGAACTTCTGCGTCACATAGGACTTTCACATTCATCTGCAACCGTGTTTAGATGTAATGAAAATTCTTGCCGGAGAAGTTTTTCTTCAATCAATTCATTCCGCAAACACAGATCTAAAGCACATTTTATCGAAACTAAGCAATCCTCATCGTTATTATTACCCGATGACTCTCCGATAGGCTGTAGTTCAGAACGTACACTTGATCCAAAGATCGATTCAAATCCCACATTGGGGAATGATTTAGAAAATATAGATATCCCTCCAAGGCGTGCGTCGAACGAAGGAGGAGATTATAGTAATGCAGAGGTGTTACATGAAGTAGACTATTCATCTAGCGGCTCTGACGACGAGGAACCTGATTTAATAGCCCCTTTGAATTATGTCCCACCTTCTAGCCCATCTTCATGCGGCACACTTTTAGAGAAATTATCTAATTATTTAACGACACAGGCAAGCAGTTTTGTGAGCAAGTTATACAATTTATCAGACCTACCAAGGAAAAGAGTACAGTTTATAGTAGAAGAAGTCACTAGTCTAGCCAATGGAAGTGCTGCAAATGTCGTACGAGACGTGGTGCTAGATCGTTTGAAAGCATTGAATGAAAATCCTGAAAAATTATTGGAAATAACTGCTCTGTTCGATAGACTTGCAGAGCCATTTAGACATTTCGAAACTGAATATCATCGTTTTAAACAGTTAACATCATCTGGAAATCTAATTTTACCACAACAAGTTCTACTTGGCCAGAGAGATGAATATAGAGAAGAAAGGGGTGTACAAAAATGAATCCATGTCCCTGTCACTGCCGAATTTATACCTATTCGTGAAGTATTTAAGAAGTTTTTTGAAATGCCAAACGTGTATCATGACACGATGACTTACCTTCAATCTCTTCATGAAAATTTAGACATAATTTCAAATTTCGTGCAAGGTTCATTCTGGAGAGGGAAAATTCCATCATTCGAAAATAAGACCGTTTTTCCCTTGTTCTTGTACTTTGATGATTATGAAAACAATAACCCTCTCGGTAGCCATGCTGGGATAGGAAAGTGTGGGGCTGTATATCTAAGTATACCTTGCTTGCCAATTGAATATCAGTCAAAGCTGGAAAATATCTTCTTATTTATCCTATTCAATACTATTGACAGAAAAGTTTTCAAAAACAAAATCATTTTTTCTCAAGTTATCGATGAACTGAAGTTTCTTCGAACAGAGGGTATAACAGTATCTACTCCGACTGGAGATATACAGATCTATTTTGAATTGGCATTGATATTAGGTGACAATCTAGGCATGCATGGTATGTTAGGTTTTGTTGAGTGCTTCCGAGCAAACTTTCCATGCAGATTTTGTTTGGTTCATAGAGACGAAATTAATAGCATTTTTGATGAACAGTTCTGTGTTTTGCGGGATGTTGCTAATTATGAGTATGGGTTAACATTGAGCGATGTAAGTCGTACAGGAATCACGGAAGAATGTGTTTTTCATGAGCTGGATGATTTTCATTCTACTCTTAACCAATCCGTAGATCCAATGCATGATCTTGCTGAAGGTATATGTCCATATGACGTTGCAAAGGTATTATACCACTTTATATGTATTGTCAAATTATTCACCTTGGAGGAACTTAATTCGAAAATTAGAGGATTTCATTATAGTTTCCACGACAGATCAAATAAACCACCTGAAATAACTCTTGCACGTATCAGAAGCGGTTTTTTATCAATGAGTTCCTCGGAAATGTTTATTTTCGTTCGAAATTTACCACTCATAATCGGCGACTTAGTTCCGGAGGGAAATATACACTGGCAGGTAATCATACAGCTTAAAGGTCTAATTGAAATCATTATTAGTAAAGCACACCAACCGACAACACACAATTTACTACAAACGTTGATCACCGAATATTTGACATTATTTACCGAATTGTTTCCGAATTCTTTGAAGCCGAAACACCACTTTTTGCTCCATTACCCACGCATCATGGCTCAAATGGGTCCTTTATGGAAACTGGCTTCAATGCGGTATAAAAGTAAACATAGGGAGGGAAAAATCACATCGCACGTTTCAATCAGTCGAGTGAATGTCTGTAGAACTATAGC
Source organism: Tenthredo notha (assembly GCA_914767705.2). NCBI lineage: Eukaryota > Metazoa > Arthropoda > Insecta > Hymenoptera > Tenthredinidae > Tenthredo > Tenthredo notha. The sequence continues at coordinate 1,132,147 of OU611923.1, forward strand.
TTTAAAAAATCAACTTAAACTAAATCATCGCTTTATGAATACTGCTTTCTATGCCGAGTATACCCACGGTCCGACTCGGGATACCATTTTAACTAAGTTGCCTAACTATGGAGAGTTTGCTGCCACATTGCCATTGAATATCAGTCAGAATGTTCATGTGACTGGATGGATCGAATTTTCGGGTCAACGTTTGAAGTGTGATTCGGTGTTGGTCATTGCTACTAAAAATGGTCTGAAATTCTTTATTGTTAAGACTATTATTCTGGACGAAAGAAATGAAATTGTTTTGGTGGCGAAAACTTTAAAGCAGTGCTTTTTAAATATACATTACCAAGCATACGAGGTCATACACACAGATGAAGATGAATGGTGCTGTGAGGTATGGTCGCGTCTTCGCAATGCATTGCGAATATCGCATATAGTTACGACGAATAACGGTAGTACCTCTGTGATGAAGAATTGGTATTAGTTTGAGAAAATTATCTTTAGTTTTGTAAACAATGCACATATTATTATATAAACTTACGTTCAATAGATATAAAGGTATTGTCATCTAGGAAATACGACATCTCGTACTTCTCATTTTTCTTATTAATGAATGAAACCCAACGTGAAGGCAATTGTATTTTGATTTCTACCTCGGTAGTACCTTTGTGATGAAGAATTGGTATTAGTTTGAGAAAATCATCTTTAGTTTTGTAAACAATGCACATATTATTATATAAGCTTACGTTCAATAGATATAAAGGTATTGTCATCTAGGAAATACGACATCTCGTACTTCTCATTTTTCTTATTAATGAATGAAACCCAACGTGAAGGCAATTGTATTTTGATTTCTACCTCGGTAGTACCTTTGTGATGAAGAATTGGTATTAGTTTGAGAAAATTATCTTTAGTTTTGTAAACAATGCACATATTATAAATAAGCTCACGTTGAATAGATAAAGGTATTTTCATTTAGGAAATACGATCTCTGGTACTTCTGATTGTTCTCATTAATAAATGAAACCTAACATGAAGACAATTGTATTTTGATTTCTACCTCCACTTAGGTATAAGTGTTCCTCACATTAATATAGGATTTCACGTTCTTTGAGGGGCTGCGTAACAATTCATCCCGCGACAAAATATCCCCAACAAAATATCCCCGACAAAATATCCCGCGACAAAATATCCCCGTAAAAAAATATCCCGCAACAATTCATCCCGCGACAAAATATCCCCAACAAAATATCCCCGACAAAATATCCCGCGACAAAATATCCCCGTAAAAAAATATCCCGCAACAATTCATCCCGCGACAAAATATCCCCAACGAAATATCCCCGACAAAACATCCCGCGACAAAACATCAATTACAATAACATTTATTTAGATGGATATTATAATGAAATTTATAATTGAAGATGGACTTAATAATAATCTTAAAAATTAAATTATTTTGAATTAAGAATTAAATATAATAATCAATAAATATAAGATAGCTATATCCATCTAATGACCTCGACATAAAAATTAATAAAAATATTTATTGCCAACACAATATAATGAAATATTTATACATGAAACCATACGAACCAATAATAATAATGGGTTCTAGGCCTAATTCCCCCCGGAATAATTCCCCCCGGAAATAATTCCCCGGACAAATGTCCCCCGGAGCAAATCTCGTAGGACAAAATCTCCTCGGCCAGAATGGCCCCCGGATAAAATCCGCGGACTACTGAACCACCGGGTGGGTGGCTCGCACGGGTCGCGCCGCTTCGCGGCTCGACCCGGCTCACAATTCAAGGAAATATTTATACATGAAACCATACGAACCAATAATAATAATGGGTTCTAGGCCTAATTCCCCCCGGAATAATTCCCCCCGGAAATAATTCCCCGGACAAATGTCCCCCGGAGCAAATCTCGTAGGACAAAATCTCCTCGGCCAGAATGGCCCCCGGATAAAATCCGCGGACTACTGAACCACCGGGTGGGTGGCTCGCACGGGTCGCGCCGCTTCGCGGCTCGACCCGGCTCACAATTCAAGGAAATCGTCCCTCTCGCCCGGAGACCACCTAGTGGGCGGATTCTCGGGCGAAATTCAGAAGTTTTCTTAATTTTGAGCAGAGGAGATTTTGTTTGGGGAATTTTTATCCAAAGGGAGATTTTGTCCAGGGAGATTCCATCCGGGACTTTTTTTCCGGGGAGAATGAGTCCACGGAGATTTAGACCCGTCACCATAATAATGAGCGTATTATTGCTCTACGATAATACGTAACTCGTCATCCATACCTCACAACTTCTACCTACCTCAGCATTCTCTAATAGCAATTTTTATTACAGATATTTTGTCGCGGGATATTTTGTCGGGGGATATTTTATTACAAAGATATTTTGTCGTGGGATATTTTGTCGCGGGATATTTTGTCGCGGGATATTTTTTTACGGGGATATTTTGTCGCGGGATGTTTTGTCGGGGATATTTTGTCGCGGGATATTTTGACGGGGATACCGTGTCGTGTTACCCTTTGAGGCATACGGGATCATAAGATTTCTTTGCCTGTAATATACGCATGTGATTGAAATACATTGAAAAAATGTACTGACTGAATAATTTCTACTATATTTGAGTGATTTATATGACTATTATTGAATAACATGCAGACTTAAGGTAGTTGTCCACGTACAGTCCCACCAAATGTGGGTTTCAGACAAGATTTTGAATACTTCTCGATGGGGAAAAAATCTGAAAAAAATCCAGCATGTAGGAGATCCTCGGGAAAATGATTTTGCATAATAATAATTCAAAAAAGTTAATAACAAATTGATGGAAAAAAAAACTGTTCAAGAAATTAGCGGTGACCCAACTTTTTTTTCAGGTGAAAATGATTTGTCAATTTTACTGAATACGTATGAATTTTTTGAGAATTTTGGTGATATTTTGAAAATTGAGGTTTTTCATACCTGACAAATCTCAATTTTCAAAATATCACCAAAATTCTCAAAAAATTCATACGTATTCAGTAAAATTGACAAATCATTTTCACCTGAAAAAAAAGTTGGGTCACCGCTAATTTCTTGAACAGTTTTTTTTTCCATCAATTTGTTATTAACTTTTTTGAATTATTATTATGCAAAATCATTTTCCCGAGGATCTCCTACATGCTGGATTTTTTTCAGATTTTTTCCCCATCGAGAAGTATTCAAAATCTTGTCTGAAACCCACGTTTGGTGGGACTGTACGTGAACAACTACCTTAAGGGGGAAAAAGGGTCTGAGATACAAAAAAAGAGCATATTTTTATGATTTTCTTTTTCACAGTACCGTCTTTATTAAAATTCTCAAAATTTGTGACATTATTAAGGGGGGAAGTCCATATAGAAGCCTGAAAATCGGTCATTTTTAAGGAATTTTTTTTAAGGTGATAAAATAATTTAATTGTTTTTAAACTTTAACACAATTTTATTCAATCTTTGTAGAGTGAAAAAAAATTTTTTTTTTTTTTTATTTCTGTCAAATTGGCGGCTCAGGATCATTTTTTGTCTGCTGCTCACGACGCGAGGTCCGAAACTGCTGCATTTGTCATTCATCAACCATTGATCTGAAACAAATCAGGACCTGATATATAAGGAAATAATGAATATAAAAATTTGCAATTTTCAGGGCTTCTTCCCAACAGTATAAACAATAACTGTGCCAAATGTCAAATTATTTCATCCATTTTTCTAGGAGTTATAAAAAAAAAGTAACTGGTTGAAGAAATTACAGGTATTTTCTATTTAAAACTTGCGGAGTTTTGGGGTGCGTGTTAATGTTCGAATTAAGAGCTCAAATTTTACGGGAATTTTTTTCCATATATTTCGAAGGTATCTAAGGGGTGGATAACACCAAATTCAAAAATCATTGAAATAAGGGGTATACCCTAAGGTACACACACACATATAATATAGTATATATTACAATCACAAAAATGCGATATCTGCTATATCAATCACGTTGTTATTGCCATACCGCGGTGTAGACCGCGGTATATAGTATGGGTACGAACAGTTCACAAATGCAAGGTGATTACTACAAGCACAAGAGGTATCAAGTCACAAACCTATACATGGTGCATAATGCCATATAATCCCGCAAAGCATATCCTATTAGGCCAGTGACCGATGCCCGAATCACAATTACAATTGCTCGGCAGTTCTGCATCTTGGTACCCAGTGTTGCCAAGTTGGTGACTTTGTCACTAGATCTAGTGTTTTTCACTACGGGGTTAGTGACAAAATTTTCATTTTCAGACGCGTCTGAAATCTAGTGTTTCTGGACTCAATTCAGTGACTTTTTTTTCAAAGATCTTCCTACTATTTAGGTGAAGAGAAGTGTAACAGCAGTAAAAAGACCTATAAAAATCACTTTTTTTTTTTTTAAAACCTTCAAATGGCTTAACTCCTTATAAAAATCACTACGCGGTCATTTGAAATGCGTTCCAAAACATCACTCACAAGGGCGACAAACGCCCAATCCTAACTCCGCTCACTTCAGATATAGATTCCAACATTCTCATTGGTTGAATATCATAGGCCGCGCTGTGGCTTCTGATAGTGGGGGATTCACCAATCCAGAAGAGGTAAATTACGTATCAGGCCGGGAAGAGAAATAAAACGTGCAAGTGCAGTTCTTTTTAATAAAATGCCGAAAAAACAATACATTCAGAATTTTCGGGCATCGTGGCAAAAAATACCCGATTTCGAGGGATGGTTGCAGCCTGTGTCCAATGATATTACAAAAGCTTATTGCAAATATTGTAAATGCGAACTCATCGCACGGGTTGCAGATCTCAAAAAGCATTGCACAAGAGAGAAGCACATTGCACTAAGCAAACCATTTTCTTCTAATCGCCAGAAAAAGATCACCTTTAAAGCAAGAAAAAAAACTATAAATAAAATAAAACAATCTGAAGGTCAATTAGCTTTGTATTGTGCCACGCACGGAAATATGAATGTAAGTGATCATTTGTGTTTACTCTGCAACTCGTTATTTGCTGACAGCGAGGCTGCGCAAATTCGTATGCATAGGACCAAGTGCACGCAAATCATTACTAATGTTCTGGGGCCGCATTTTCGCCGAAGTCTGCATCAGGATGTAGGAGAAAAGAAATTCAGTCTGATACTTGATGAATCAACTGATATTTCTACAATAAAGTTTTTAGGAATCGTCATACGGTAAGGATAATCTCATAACAGATACGTTATAGAATCAGCATAAGCAAGAATCAATTCTAATTCCAATTTTCATTATTCAGATATTACAGTGAAGAAGCTGCTAAAATTGTTTCCACTTTCGTTGAGCTTGTTGAACTATCTTCTGGCACAGCAGAAGGGATAATCGAAGGTATAGAAAAGGTTGCGAACAACTTTGGACTAGACTTGAAATATCTAATTGGTATTGGAACAGACAACGCATCGGTAATGACAGGAATTAACCAAGGCGTGTACACACTACTCAAAATCAAGTATAATTTACCAAATCTAGTGTTAATCAGGTATGTCAAAAATGATTTATTTTCTTGTTTGAATTGAATTATACATTCAAAACCTATCAATATTTATATACATTCAAGAACAGATAGTAAGTTGACACGTGTGCTTGCCAGGTGTGTGTGCCACTCTCTCCAGTTAGCGGTATCCCATGCAACGGAAGAAACACTACCACGCAACTTGGAGTTCTTAATTCGTGAAACATACAACTGGTTTAGCAATTCGACATTGAGACAATCAGCTTACAGAGAAATATATTCTTTGATTAATGATGGAGAAATGCCTCTGAAAATCCCACAAGTTAGCAACACACGCTGGATCTCCATTGAAGCAGCAATCAAACAGATTCTCAGGCAATGGTTAGAGCTCAAAACTCACTTCAGTATGGTTAGACATAAGGAAAACTGTTATACAGCTGAATTGTTATACAGCAATTACACAGATGACAAAAACAAAGTGTACCTAACTTACATTTATCAAATCCTGAACGAGGTACAGCGAACAAATAAAGCATTCGAATCTGAATCTGTGGATCCCACAAAACTTTTACAGGATCTCAAAAATCTAATGAAATCGATCACATCGAAGATTTTGATACCCAGTGCGAGGATTGAAATCTACGCTGACAATATAGAACAACATCTCGATCCTAATCCTTATTTGGGATATGCTTATGAGAATGCATTGAGGGAAGCATCTAACATCACTGAACAAGAAAGACGAGTGCTTAAAGATAGATGCATACAATTTACTGTAAAGCTTTGTAAAGAGCTCCAAAAGCGGTTGCCATCCAACCTTACCTTACTGGAACTGATGCATCTACTGCACTGTTCTGAGGCTATGAAGATAAAGCAGCATAAGCGTTCGATAACCGATCTGGCTAAACAATTTTTAACTGATCCCAAAATAATAACAGACGTCGAAAACCAGTGGTATAACTTGGCAAATGTGAAGTGGGAAAACGCAAATTCATCAGAAAAACTTTGGAACGAAATTTATCGATACCAAGATTCATGTGGAGAAAATCCTTTCAAAGATTTAGCAGAACTTGCTCTGACTGTCTTATCCTTGCCTTACTCAAATGCTGAAGTTGAACGAGTTTTCAGCCAAATGAACGTAGTGAAATCAAAATTAAGAAACCGGCTAAAAGTGAAGACTATAAATGCAACACTAACGGTAAGATATGGTTTGAAAAGGATAGAAAAGTGTTGTAACTCGTACACCCTTCCACAAGACGTTATTAATGTGATTGGTACATTGGGCGCGTACGATGCCAGCTACTCAGGCCCTACTGTCAATAATTCTGAAAGCAACGAATTAAACGACGAGGAAGAATGTTTGATGGTCTAACAAAATTTTGAAAACTTTGAAGTGTGATATAGTTCCTTTAAGAATCTAATAACATATAGTATATGCTGTATAAAATATAGTATACTTCTATGAATAAATATTCTATAAAAATCTGGTGACTTTCGATTTGAAAAGGTGTCTTTTGAACCTCGCACTTAGTGACATACGATATCTTGAAGTTGGCAACACTGTTGGTACCGTACGCAATGTACACTTTCAGATACATCTTTAAGTGCTGCATGATATCTTGCGATACATCGTTTGCCATACAGACAAGGACTAGTAGTTGAAACGTTGATGGAAATCAAGCTACACGTAGATATGATATGTTACCAGAATACCCATGTGTCCCCCAGCTGCCATACAAATTTGGGCAATGGGAGCATAGATTTCAGGTTCACAGTACCAGAAAATCCAACCTCATTTCTCTCAGTGTGAAATTATTTTTTTTAAATTTTTCACTCCCATTGTTTAAAAAATTGTTGTAAACAAATGCATTATTTTAGAGATAATGAAAATTTTTTTTTTATGATTCGAAGGATTGAAAAATATTATGATTAAAAAAAAAAAAACCATTTCTTAAAAAAAAATTTTTATTGGTTAAAAATGCATTTGTTAATTGACTATTTTTTTTTTGTCATTTATTATTAATATTAAGGAATCGGTTTTTTTTTTTTTTAAATCATTATTTCTATTGTCCTTTTATATCCTGAAGAAAAAATAATTTTTTATTAACATTTAATTTGTTTATTTGATAAACAATTTCTTATAAACAAATGAATTTTCACTTTTTAATTTTTTTTTTATCAACTGCAAATTAAAATAAAAACAACTATATATCGCATGACTTATGCAGAATTTTTTATCTATTTTTTAGAAAATTTTAAATATTTTACTGTTGTTAAGTTCCGTATTTTCTTTCAGCTTCCGATCACTATTATTTAAATAACTTTTAAACAATTACAGATACGAGAAAAATACTTCAGGTCTTTTTTTTACCATTTTAATGTGATTAACAACATGGACCGATAGTCGAAGCTCTAACTCAATTATTTATTTACTTTTTTCTTATTATTTAATAAAAATTCGAAAGAAAAAATTTTTTTTTTGGCTTTTAAAGTTTCTAACTTGATTATATTTCTCATTGTGAGGAAAACAATCATTAATGACGACATTTTTCTTATATTTCTTATCAACTACGAGTAATGAAAAGATTATTTATAGTTTAAAGTTATTATTTATTGAACAATCATTTAAAAACTTTACATCTGCTATAAGATTTTAGAGGCCCAGCCCCCCTTCTTTCGACTCAATTAAATTAATTTAATTTGATATTTTCTTATTTTATTAAGAAAAATGTCGTCATTAATGATTGTTTTCCTCACAATGAGAAATATAATCAAGTTAGAAACTCTAAAAGCCAAAAAAAAATTTTTTTTTTTCGAATTTTTATTAAATAATAAGAAAAAAGTAAATAAATAATTGAGTTAGAGCTTCGACTATCGGTCCATGTTGTTAATCACATTAAAATGGTAAAAAAAGACCTGAAGTATTTTTCTCGTATCTGTAATAGTTTAAAAGTTATTTAAATAATAGTGATCGGAAGCTGTAAGAAAATACGGAACTCAACAACAGTAAAATATTTAAAATTTTCTAAAAAATAGATAAAAATTTTTGCATAAGTCATGCGATATATAGTTGTTTTTATTTTAATTTGCAGTTAATAAAAAAAATTAAAAAGTGAAAATTGGAGGTAGGGGGAGAAGAGCAAAGGTGAACACGAGGCAGGCGAGCAGTTCAGTAAGCAGTAGAGAGTCGAACGTGAGCAAGAAAGGAGCAAAAGGAAGAAAAGGAAATGGAAGAAATGAAGAAAGTGGTGGAGGAGATCTTGGTAGAGTTAAGGGGGTTGAAAGGGGATATAAAGAAAATAAAAAAAGAGAATGAGGAATGGAAGAGACAGATAGCAGAGATGAAGGAGGAAAGAAGACTACAAGAGGAGGAGAAGAAGAAAGAAGAAGAAAAAGAACAGGTGGCAGAAAAAGGGAAAGAGACGGAGGAAAGAGAGACGAAGAGGGTAAGGAGAGAAAACCTAGAGGAGAGTGAGGAGAGAGCAAAAGAGAGGAAGAAAAGAAACATAGTCGTGAAAGGATTGAACGGGACGAGAGGTTGGAGGGAAACAGTAAGGAGACTAGCAGAAGAAGCGGCAGGGAGGAAGGTAATGATAGAGAAAGAATGGGAGAGCGGAGTGAGCCTGGGGGAAAGGGAAGGAGGAGTGATAATACTTCAGATGAAGAGTGAGAAGGAGAAAGAAGAAGTGATGAGAGGGAAGAAAATAGTGGAGGAGAGGTACGGAGTGATTATAGAGGAGGATCTGACCTTCAGAGAGAGAGAGGCGAGAAGAAGGAAAAGAGAGAAAGAAGTAGAGGAGGAGAGGAGAGGAAGATGGGAACTAGGAGAGCTAAGGAGGAAAGAGAAAAGAGAAAGAGAGAGAGGATGGAAGGACGAAAGAGTGATGGAAGAGAAAGAGAGACAGGAGAGACAAGAGAGAGAAGAGAGGCGTAGAAGAAGAGAGGAAAGAGAAGAGGAGGTCAGAAAGGAAGAGAGGAAGAAGGTTCTAAAGGAAAGGCTAGGAGAAGTGATAAAGGAGTGGAACGAACTGAGAGAGGAAGAGAAAAGGTTGAACAAAAAAGAATAAACGGCGAGGGAGGAGGAGAAGAGGGAAAGAAGACGAGGTACAAGAAAAGGCCAGAAGATAGGGGGTGCGGCGTGGGGGGAGACAAGCACACGGACAGATCAAATAATAAACAAAAGGTGAATCGGAGGACGGAGCAAAAGACTCACAAGAAGGGGGAAGGCAGATAAACAAAAGTGAAGGAATAGAGAGACCAGGTGAAGCCATATGAGAGAGCTAAAGTGACGGGGGGGGGGGGGGGGGGGGGGGGGGGGGGGGGGCAGCGAAGCTACAGTGCGTGATACGCAGTTCAGTATTATTATCATTTAGCGGGACCTAATCGGACATATTAGAAAGAGAACATTATTATTATTATTATTTTAGTTCAGGCGGAGACACGAATAAGAAGTGTAGATTATTTTCAGTTTAGTTTATTTCTATTTTCGTACTTTTGAATTATTGGATTCCAGTTTTTGTTTTTGTTTTTAGTTTTAGTTTTTAGTTAAGTATCATATGGAAATGTATACATGGAGATGATATCTTGTAACGCCGAAAGGCAACAAGAAGAAATAAAGATTATTATTATATATTATTATTATTATATATAAAAAGTGAAAGTTCATTTGTTTATAAGAAATTGTTTATCAAATAAACAAATTAAATGTTAATAAAAAATTATTTTTGCTTCAGGATATAAAAGGACAATATAAATAATGATTTAAAAAAAAAAACGATTCCTTGATATTAATAATAAATGACAAAAAAAAAATAGTTAATTAACAAATGCATTTTTAACCAATAAAATTTTTTTTTTAAGAAATGGTTTTTTTTTTTTTAAATCATAATATTTTTCAATCCTTCGAATCATAAAAAAAAAAATTTCATTATCTCTAAAATAATGCATTTGTTTATAAGAATTTTTTAAATAATGGGAGTAAAAAATTAAAAAAAAATAATTTCAGGTGGCGCTTAACGAGTTAAAAACGAAATAATGAAGATATTCGAAAAAAAATTTTTTACAAACTCTTCATTGCTATTATTAATTTTTCAGTGCAGTAGATTGTTGATAATTAAGTGGAAAATTAAAATTTTTCAATTTTTCCAACGGTAATCTATTTTTTCACTTCTTTCCCACATAGCACTGAATATCGCAGCAACATTGCAGGAATATTACATTGTGATATGTGATATTGCCCTAATATTACTTGATAATATCACAGGAATATTACGAAATATTGATGCAATATTGCTGCAATATTAAATGTCCGGTCAGATTGATCGTACAGATATTCGATAATATTACGGTAATATTGCAGTAATATTACGGTAATATTGCAGGAATATTACGGTAATATTGCAGGAATATTACGGTAATATTGCAGGAATATTACGGGAATATTACCGAATATCTGTACGATCAATCGGACCGGACATTTAATATTGCAGCAATATTGCAACAATATTTCGTAATATCCCTGTGATATTATCAAGTAATATTAGGGCAATATCACATATCACATATCACAATGTAATATTCCGGCAATGTCGCTGCGATATTCAGTGCTGCAATATTTGGTGAATATTCCTGTGATATTCGCCGAATATTCTGCAATATTCCCGTAATATTCTTGTAACATTTCTGTAATATTCCTGTGATGTAACTACATTTAACATCCAGCTTGTAATATAGCATTTTTGACTGGGCTACACCGAGCCACACTGATGTAGTGTAGCTATCTTCATCCTCTTTCTTTTTTATAAGGAAGAGAGAGACAGAGATGGCTACACTACACCAGTGTAGCTAAGTGTAGCCCCGGTCGAAAATGCTATAAGTATTTTCCCAATATTGCTGGAATATTATGTGATTACGCTGAAATATTTCTGCAAAATTACAAATAATAGTAGTACAGGGTATTTGAAAATCATTGCATTCAAAATAGTTCATTGTAAAGATCATCCAAATCCAAATTGTGAAGTCTTCTAACTATCAATTGCATAGTAAGTATAACTATCCGATTGGGAAGGTTCAAAAGACTGTGTGATCTTGGATTTTTATAATCTTGACGATAAAGATTCAGCTCGAACGTCTTAGTTTATCACAGCTTGAATGGAACAAAAGTATTGGAAGATTACTTAGCCAGCTTATTATCTAAGGTAGTGACGACGATTATATCTATGTCGACTTGAGTGTTTTCACTTTTCCCAACTATGGTCTGATGATTTCAAATTCTGAAAGGACAAAAAATGAGTCTGAACTATATAACTGAAACGAACTACGAGAAAAATAAAAAAAAAACAACTAAAATATATATGGGATCTTATTTTATTTAGTTAGAAAAACTATTATATTGAAATACACGACTATATACACAGTCTGTCGCGTTACATAGCGTAAGACGAACCTATACAGGGTGTCAGTTATAACCAGTTTCGTCAGAAACTCAAGGTCGTGTTGACAGGCCATAAAAATATCGATACCCACGTTCTAATATGTCGTAACCCACAAAATTTCAGAAATTGACTTTTTTTTATATTGATTGATAATAATATTGCGCAGCTTATGTTTAAGTTTTAGCGTTCAAATCGTCGATTCACTATTTTTAAGTAAATATTCCATTTCGTGAAATTCTATCTTCTCAATGGTGATAGTGAACCGTTTTCATGGCGTCCTGAAGAATTTTCTAAATGTGGGTTACGACATATTAGAACGTGGGTATCGATATGTGACATGAAACAACTTCCATGCGTTTATATTCCGTCCAACTATTGTTTTGCAGAATCTACTTGGTCATCTGCAGCTGAAGATTCCTGAATTTCTTGAGTTTTTTCGCTTTTGACTCTAAAAATGAAGTATCATATAATTACAGTAAATCACTAAAATGACCCCATAGAAAACTTGAAAATATACTGAATATACACACTTTGCTCTCTCTAGTCTAGAAGGTGCATTTGCTAGCCATGTTCCGATTTTCCTCTCGACATTCTTTTCTGTGATGCCAGATTCACTTGCACACACTGCGCCTAAAATAATTTTGTTCAGAGACAGATATATAAATCATCATATTATACTACTGCGGGTAATTATAGCTAATTGACATTTCACATAATATTTAGTGAAACAAATAATCAACTTACTAATCACACACTGACAGAGAGCATGTTTGGCGAATGATTTTTTCTTCTGCCGCCCGAAATAACTGTAGTTTAATGCAAAGCTGTTGGTCAATATTTTTGACATGATATTATTCGTCAGTTCTTCAAATCCATTGCCTCCTCTCCTTAAGAGAACTTGTATCTGCGGAGATATTTTGATAAGTTTATTTGATTATCAATTAACTATTCAATAGATAATGAATATGCAATTGGATAAGAAAAGAATTGTCACGCAGGTCACATTAGCATTAGTTTTCACAGCATTTTAGTTGGGTTATTGTTTTACTACTATGGGTGTGTATGATTATATTATTAATACAAATGTGCAGTGTGATGGCAATTAATAGCCCAAACATTCTGGTACTACTATTGATTACGTGAGTCTAAAACAAGTATACAACATACAGAATAATTTAATGGTGTTTTGCGTGCGCATTATATGTATTGTCAAATTCTTCAGACAAAAACAAGCATGAATCCAAAAAAAAAACCACACCACTCCTGCCGGAAGTAACCAAAATATGTCTTTTAGCAAGCTTTGTATTTCCGATTGAAAAATGAGCATGCTTTTTCAAATAAGTATATATCAGTATAACTATACCTTATTAGAGTATGTTGCAGTAATCATTTCTTTAACGATTTCAAAACAAATGAAATAATAAATATTATTTGTTTTTTTCTGTTGAAAGTTATTAAATTACCCAAGTTATAGAATACACCCGAAGGGATATTTTATATTTGCAAGGGTTCGATCACGAATTCGAAATCATTACGCACTCAAAATAAATTGTTGTCTGAATCATAAATAGACTGTGGCACTATATATAAACAACTCTCAGAATACAGACGGTAACAAGTGAAAATTATTATATCGTGCTTACAAAACACAATCATTGGTTTTGTGAAAAGTGATATATAGCACGTACAAACATTTTTTTGCCCAAAATTCAGAATTCAGAATCGTTATTGTATTTTACAAGTAATATGGAATTGTTTCAATAGAGAAAAGATACGAAATTATGTATTATATACCACATCCTTCTTGAATTGCATATTTTTTTTATCCGCTAATTTTTCGTCAAGTTCCAGAAGAGATTTCTCATCGTTTATCGGAAAATTGCGATTGATTTTGTTATTTAAATTGTCATGACTTGATTCGTTGAAAATTCCTGCATTTTTATCTTTGTTTTCGATTACAGGATTTGATTTTAACGTTTTCTGCAAATTGGTAACTTCAGCGTGAATCTTGTTTATTTTCGTCAAATGCGCTTCCTGTAAACCTGTAACAGCATCAGTATAATTCAGTAATGATAGCTATGAATAAGACAAAAATTCAATCGAATTTTTTTTCATCATACCAATGAGATAATCAAGTTTTTCATCTGTTGTAAAGAATTTATATGCATGAGTGTCCTTCTTTTTATGTGATTTTTCATTTACCAATGATGTTTGGCCAATCATGTCACCTGGAAAATTGTGAATTTGGTTGATATATTATGATAGAATTTGAATAACAGCTTTAAAATGTGAAACAAAATCTTATCATGATAGCGCAGGGAGATTAGAATAGAAGATCATCCTTATTAAATATTTTCAAAACTATTGATTATCAGTCTTTTTGGAATTCATATAAGCAAAATTTCAATTGCAGAAAGGGATTACCAGTAGTGTCATCATTATGGTTATCGTGTGAATCTTTTTTTTTTTCACGGGGCTCTTCAATATTTTCTTGCGAATGAAGAGTTTCTGTAACTAACGAATTTCCGTCCTGACTGACTGATTTTGTACGTGTACTAACAGTATCATCTAATTTATTCGCTTGCTGCGAAAGGACTGTTGGTGGTTTTGGGTACACTCTCGTCGATATATCGTCAAACAACTTTTTAGATGTTGTACAACTTTGTTTGACAGATTTGTTCGCGAAACGTTTTTTTTTTGGTGGCACGATTTCTTCGTTCGAGTCGCTACCAGACGACAATATTATCCTGTTTCTAGAATGTCTACTTTTTTTAAGAACTTCCTCGTTGTCGCAATCTGATATCACTTGCACTAATTTTTCTTTTTCCTTAGCAGATTTATAATCAGCTGAAAGGTTATCAGTATGTTAAATTTTTTTTTGGAAGGTCTCAGTCAATCAAGTTGAGTCTATTTTTTCTTTTTTAGTCGTTTGCCTGACGTTCCGGCAGTTATGTGCTGCGCTCATCAGAGGGCAAAAATCAAGTTCGATAGCATTTTTGACACCTTCAGATATGACCTCGAATTTATTTCATATCCCTTCAAGCAATTGTCTCATCGCACCAGGGTGTCAAATGCTCTTGCGCGGGGAAAAGAATATCATTTGCCCTAGCGGCTCTGGACGGGCGGCAAGAAAAAAAATAATATCGAACTTGATTTTTGCACTGATACTGAATAGAACAATATGAAATGAATAAAAGGTAAAAGGCTCGCAAGAATCTCAAAGAACATTCGTTATAAGTTAGAAATTAACGGAGTTAACTTCATTTGTTTATAGGCTAAAATCTTGTTTCCACGAAAAAAGCGGTCGGAGAAAAAAAAATTACAGATAGATTTTGAAACTTCATATTCAAAATTACATATTTAAAACAATTGACTCCACTTGATTGACTGAGACCTTCCTCAAAAAATTACCAAGTTCGAGTGTTACCTTCATGATGAATTATATATCAATTGATTTATACTAATTACGTATTAGAAAATTAAATTCATTCATAGAAAAGTAGTTTTGTTGAATATGGCTACAATCATGCTCTATATACATGGCACATCTTCAATATCTATTGAGTGATTTGACATTTCAGATAAAAGTTTTAAAATATAGTTTGAATCAACCAATAATTTTAATGATTTCTGAAATATCAAACAGAAGTGTCAGTTTGACTTACGACATGATTTCCCAAATATTTTTTCAATTGGTAATGTACCCCAATCATCTTCCACTTGATACATATTTTGGATTGCTTTATGAGGTTCACTTCCAAGAGGAGGCCATTTACAACTCATTTCCGCAAGATCAATCCATGTAGTCGGCACGGCTAATACCCCGTCAACAAACTCGACAACGGTATAAGTAGACATATTTGGGCTGAAGTTTTTTTTCTCCGCTAAAAAATAATAAAGGATAATAAAATATTCCAAATGAGGGTTATCAACCCTACGTATAGTATACATATTATTCGAACCATAATATATTTTAAAATCATAGTACCGTTAATTGAATCAATATCAGTAAACTTCAGCCGATAATGTTATATATATTATATCATTCATCCGAGATTACATGAAAAATTGAATGTCGTAGAATACTTATTATAGTTTGAAACCATCTGTTTGGAATAGAGAGTAATTTTTTATAGCCAAATTATTATTCAGAAATTTTCAAATTATTCTATATTTCTTCTTGTCTATGTAGGTATAAATATTCAAAACATCTTTTTTTCTACAATCGGACTGATAAATCTGTTAAATAAATATGACTACATTTTGTTGAACTTTTTTTCAAGATCATTCGCATAATTAACAAATCCGTTTTTATTATAAACACTCAAATAAATACAACTTAAGAAAAGATAGATACTTTCTTCCATAATCAATTTTTGATATACAACTACGTACTATCGGTATGTAATATAGGAAGAATGATCACTCCATCGCCGTTTGGAATTTTACAAACTTTCGCACAAATCTCTTCGCAAGGCCATGACTGTACTCGGTTACTTTTATGAGCTGTTACTATATTTAAATCATTTGAGTTACACGGCAATGTGTATAAACTTCCTTGTGGCGTGAATTTTTGTCCAATGATATAATTACAATTATCTTGAGCTTTTGCGAAATTTAAAACTGCGATAAAAGTACCATTTTTTAAAAGCAGAGTATCATTTGTTTCGCTCTCACTATTTATGTATATTGTATTTACACGTAGTACTTTATATTGGCTAACATAAGCTCGATCTTCCAAAATAGGTCCACCATGATGGCTTTTTTCTAATTTTGCATGATGAATGCTTCTGGTGGAAGTACGATTAGTCACAAAATTGCATTCTACAAGTCGGCGAGCAATTTGTTGTAAAGGTTTATCACCTTTTCGAATGAGATTCTTTATCGAACAGAGAAAGCTTTCAAACTTGAAAGCACTGAACTTATCAACAGGCCCATAGTACCGAACATCAGAAGCTAAATGTCGAAGATTATGAACATTGTAGGAGATATATTTGGGACCATACAATTTTGCAAAATCGACGACAAAAATCTCTAAGAGTTCGTTTGCATATGAAATACTTTCAGGATTACTGACATAATTTGGACTAGCTAGAATAGTAATAGATACATGTAATAGCAAAAAGTGCTCGTATGCACGTTCATGCAGAATATTTTTCAATATTACCGGACCCAGATAAAGCAGAAAAGTTCTAAACTCAGTGGCTTTCCATATTTTAATAAATTTTAAAGACCTTGGCTTTCTGGGAAAATCTGAGGGTAGATATTTTCTTGACTTAATTAAAGCTTCAGAAATTTTATTTATTTGCGCCGTTGATAGTCTAAACTTTAGAGGCCCTTGCATCCACAATAATAGAAGTTTTCGTACTACTCCAAGGCAAACTAGGTGCATATAATCTAGAGGCACGTTAGTCACTAGTCCAAAATGAGGAATTTTAGTTAGAATCGTCTGTCCTTTTTGATAATCATCCATATATCTGAAATTTTGAAATTCTTCATCGGTTCTTGAAACTGGGTTGTTCTGCTCATTTGGAAAGCAAATAGTATAATTAATACTATCTCCATGAATCGTGCATTTTGTGCAGCTACTATAACCTGAATGATACTTCGTTTCTATAATGAACGATTTTGCTGGAGAATCGCAGATTAGTCCTATAATTCTAATTTCATAAAGTATTCCATTATGTAAAAAGCCGTTATTCACTAAACACACAGCTTCATCTACAAACATTTTCATAAATTCATTCGAATCTTCGGGTTTGCCGTCACCTAAAAAAATTCCAATCATTTCTACAGTTTGTAAAATAACGTCGGAACACAGAATTGGCCACATCCCTGAACTACTTGATTTTCCAATGGGTGCACCATCAGTGCTAACGAACAAATGGACTTTATTTGTATTTATTCCCAAAGTCACCCTTTTACAGATTATTCTTTCTATTGCTTCTTTCAAACCGAAGTGACAATAATGGCCACCACTAATTGAAATAAGTTTCGTACACCTTGGTGTCTTCATTAGAGTTCTAGCATCTGTAGGGAATTTGGTAACTGTTCGTGTATTCAAAATATGCAATAATGCAGATAATGCGTTATGATGAATCGAATAATCTACGGCCCATTGACGAATATCTGATTTGAACAATTCATCATCGTTATTTTCTACAATTTCATGATCTTCATCAAGTATCTGTTCGTTATCGATATCACTTTGACCTTCAGGTTCTAAATCAGAAAGTTCGCTATCACTATATTGATACATTGTTTCATCGCGCAATAAATCCTCTTCGTTACATATATCATTCATTGTTTTAACATTAAAATCATGTGAAGATTCTTCTCCGATACTATCATTGCAATCAACGTGAAAACTCATTTCAGAATCATTTCTCAGAGAGTCATTGCGTGAATTGATGTCACGAGATGTAGATGGATAGCTCCCAGTATACTGATTAGATAGAATTTTTCTATTTTGTAGTATGGACTCCCTTATTTCATGGAGTTTCTGAAGACTCTGGTCGTCTACTAAATCGTTGGTAACATCAGTTTCACTCTCCGAATCAGAATGAATATTTCTATCTTGAAGGATGGACGCCCTTAATTCATCAATGTCCGCCATAGTTTGATTACGTGCTAAACGACGATTATGTCTATCTGAATATATGCGATCCTTGGATACATCCTTAGACATTTTAGCATTCAGATATTGTGATAATTGAAGTTCATATGTCGTTGTTATGAAAGTGGAATATTATCTAAAGAAAAAAAAATATCCATAGAACTCACAGAATAAAAATATTTATATTTTTAAAAACCTAAGCTCAGGTCAAAACACGGAGAAATCGTTAATTCCTTACGCATCAGGTTTCATCCATTCATTTTGCAATTTTACAGACATATTTTCAGGCATATTATTTCGAAATTGATGCAAGGAATTTGAGCTCCGGTGAATATAACTCATTTACTAGCCTGCGGTACACCAAAAATTGTGGTGTAAATAAAAATTCAACCAGTTTGGGTGAAAGCCTCAATGTCTTTCAAAACTGTAATCGAAAATTCCTAGCACCAATCTTGAGTCTATGGTAGTAAGTGTATCGATAGCAAATTTAACCCTCTACGATGAAACCTAAGGCACAAGAAATGTTTTAAAAAAATCTTGGAAAAAAATACATAACTTTTAAATGGCTTGGCGTATTTAGCTGAAATTTGAATCAGATTTCACAGTTAGGATTCTGAATAAATGGTTTGAATTTCAGAAAAATTCATTCAAAAATATGAGACTTTCCTCTTTCACTGAAGTCTCCCTCCAATTCTATGAGCTCCTTGAGCCTCCAAGGACGCTGAGCAGTTCTGTTCAAGAAAACATATAGTTTCGCGGAGCGCATGCATTTGACTTCAGCAGATTCCCTGCGTTTTCAAAATCAGGACGCAAGAATCCTCTCACAGTGGTATGTAGGGAACCTTTTGCAACAGACTCCCTGTGTCAACACTTTCATTACAGGCAGTGTCAATTTTTTCTCAATACAGATACTACCATACTCTACGAAGCTAGGAATGCTTCATCGAACCGACATTCCTATGGTTCTTCCAAATGACTAACAAAGGTCCAATCAATAAATGCTGTGTACAATTTTTAGATAATGGTAAAATTTGTTTTGAAAGAAAATGTCAATCTTTGATGATGAGAGCTTATACGCAGCTAAGGAAAGAGGAAAGATTGCCATCTTCCTTTGATATACTTTACTACCATAATCTAACGTTTTGTGATTGGACCTTTTCATAGTCATTGAAAAATGAAGGAAAAAAAATTTTCTGCCAAAATTCCACCGAAGTCCTCCCTCCAAGCTGATTCTTGTTCCACTTTCAACAAATATTGAATCAACCACCCACATGTCATGATCTTTCTGTTTCTCACCATACAATGAAGTGTCGATTGATAAAGTGATAAGGAATTAAACATTTTTCATAAAATAATGATTTTCGATTCCAAGCGTGATTTTAGACATAAAAGATTTGGTATATACTCACAAATACAAGCAGGTCACTATATGCCACAGGTTACGATCTCCGTAGTGTAGTAGCGAGATATGATGAACAGCTAATGCATACGTGAAATAAGAGTACAATTAAGACAATGCCATAGAGTGATGTGACCTAACCTAGATAACTTAAGGTAACCTTTTATTAAGTGTTCATTTTAAGAACAGAATCAGTCATTAGCTAATTACATATGAATTTACGTGTGCTTATAATAAAATAAAATTTGTTTATAATTTGTAATTAAAGCTGAATTTACTAGTTAAACTACGTTCTCTTTCAACAAATACTATTCACCGACCTCGTGTGCATTACGTCTCTCGCTATTTGTCTTACAATATATATTAGTATTCATATAATCCCAATGAAAAAATTATTTCAAAGTATAAAAAATTGTTCTATATTGTTGTATAATAATACAACTGTTCTTCAATCATATAAATAAATGATATGGTTATAATACTTACATAATTGATAGCACTGAATCAAACGTCCATCGACACTGAAAGCGGCTAGAACATTCGACAACCGCGTTGACGGTTGAAACTCGAAACAAAGACGCACAGTTAACACGTGATCATGATGGTCATAACAACTTCGTTCCATGCCCACTACGCGGCGCATAAGCTGAACTAGTCTCCCGTGATATATCGAATTGTAATATTAATTGGATATCGCTGTGATATTTCAATGTAATATATCGCATCGCAATATTAAGGGGGTACATACTTTGAAAATTCAAAGGTGTATGTACCCCCTAAAGGAGGTTCGAGCGAATCTTACGTAAAACGAATTTTCCAAGTTTGGTATTCGAAACTTCGGATATACATATTAAATGAATACTTTATTGTTGTATTCTCAAAATTTGTATTATTCTAAATGAAAATAATCAATTTTAATAACTATTAGAAGAATTACGTAGGCCTTGCGAAAAAATTCAAACACTACTTTGACTCATTATAGTTTCGCTCGAACCTCCTTTTATATATCGAATTGTAATATTGATTGGACATCACTGCAATATTCCAATGTGATATATCGCATTGTAATATTAATTGAATATCACTGCAATATTGCAATGTGATGTATCGCATTGTAATATTAATTGAATATCACTACAATATTGCAATGTGATGTATCGCATTGTAATATTAATTGAATATCGCCGCGATATTTCAATATGGTCTATCGCATTGTAATATTAATTGAATATCACTGCAATATTGCAATGTGATGTATCGCATTGTAATATTAATTGAATATCGCCGCGATATTTCAATGTGATCTATCGCATTGTAATATTAATTGAATATCACTGCAATATTTCAATGTGATGTATCGCATTGTAATATTGATTGAATATCACTGCAATATTTCAATGTGATGTATCGCATTGTAATATTAATTGAATATCACTGCAATATTGCAATGTGATGTATCGCATTGTAATATTAATTGAATATCACTGCAATATTGCAATGTGATGTATCGCATTGTAATATTAATTGAATATCACTACAATATTGCAATGTGATGTATCGCATTGTAATATTAATTGAATATCACTGCAATATTTCAATGTGATGTATCGCATTGTAATATTAATTGAATATCACTGCAATATTGCAATGTGATGTATCGCATTGTAATATTGATTGAATATCACTGCAATATTTCAATGTGATGTATCGCATTGTAATATTAATTGAATATCACTGCAATATTTCAATGTGATGTATCGCATTGTAATATTAATTGAATATCGCCGCGATATTTCAATGTGATATATCGCATCGTAATATTGCTCGAATATCACTGCAATATTAGAAAGTAATACATTGCATTGTAATATCACAGGAACATTGCTATGATATTACAATGTGATATATCGCACTGTGATATTGCTCAAGTATTGCTGCAATATTGTTTTACGATATAATACAATTGCAATATTCCTGCGATATTGCAATATTCCTGCAATGTTGCTGCAATATTCAGTGCTATGTGGGTTATAACAACTGTACGAAGCAAAAAAAAATTGAGCTTTTTAGTTTAATAATTACGAAGGTTTTTATGTTAACTTTCCATTTCAAAAATGTTGTTAATTAACTAATGCATAAAATATGGAAAAATGCAAATAAAATTTTTTTTCGCGCGGATTATTATTTATTCACCTATTCTAAAGCTATGTAAATTTTTTCATTCCTTAATATTATTACTTAATATTTTTAAATAATTTTTTTGTTCACCGTGTCAGAATGACGCGGCGCTCGTGAACGCCAGACCCCCCGTTTTAGTAATAACTTTAGGGCTCCGTTAAAATTATTAATATTGGAGATACAGTTTCGGGAGTCCAGACTTTTTTTTATAAAATTTCCTCTTCTTTCCAGATCTTTTTTCCAATTTTAAAAATCTTTCACCGTTTTTGAGATTTTTCAAAAAAACGAAAGCACTCTTTTTTTTTTCACGATATTGTTTATAACTATTGCAATTTTTATCAGCGCCATTTCAAATCTTTCAAAAAGTTGCTAGACGTCAATCCAAATCGAATGACACCAAAATTATGATTTTCGGAGAACTCTATCAGGATTTCGAAAAAATGGATCTTGTTGACTAGACCATTATACAATGAAAAACTATATCTGTATAACATGAATTCCTAATTTTTTTAGTTTCTTTATTGATTAATTTTTTTTGGATGAACATAATAATTATAATATTGTTGAGAAAATAAATATTCATCAAGACAATCAGTTATAACAATTGTCATAATTACAATGGGTTGAAATAGTTGATATAACATTTTATTCCACTCGATGCAAGCACACATTTAGTAATTCCGCAAATAATCTGCCAACTAAATATATGTAGTTCTTGCAACAAATTTTGTAGATGAATCTACATGCTAACATGTTTGGGTTGATAATATTATAAAGTAAAATTATCGATTTCATATCATTATTTCAAACCGAAATTCCACTTGCATTCAATTTTTCTTTATTTCGTCCTGAATAATTGAAACACTTCAAGCAAAAAAATATTATGCGCTTCGAACCACGACCGAACACATTCACTCAGTTCACATAAGTAGTCGGATCAACTTTAGCATTCGTCCACCCAAGTACGAGTCGAGTTCATTCAAATGATCACATGTTTAAGTTGATAATATTATAAAGTAGAATTATCGATTTCATATGCTTGATTCAAACTAAAATTCCACTTGCATTCAATTCTTTTTTATTTTGTTCTGAATAATTGAAATACTTCAAACAAAAAAATATTATGCTCTTCGAACCACGATTGAACACATTGACTCAGTTCACGCAAATAGTTGGATCAACTTAAGCGCAATCGAAGATTTATATTTCTCTGTCGATTTAAAAAAAAAATTTTATCTCATAGAAACATTTTCTGTATGTTAGGCAACATGTTAATAGAAGGTAAATGGTAAGCATACACCTCGATGGCAATAGCAAAAGTAATATTTTAACATGCGACAAGTATCAAAATATGACTGGTTAATAAAATATAAGGTGAGGAGTTATATTGTAAGAATATTTTTACGAATGATATTACTGTTAGCATCGCAGGATCTGATAAATTATGTTAATATCAATGGCTAAACAGAATAAACAAGCACAAAATCAATAACACACACACACACACACACACAATACAAGAACACACTCCGTTTTTTGAAATAACATTCCGAAAATTTCACAAATGAATGAATTAATAAAAATCAAATGAAAAAAAAAACTGAGCCATGCAAATTGAATGAAAATTGAATAATGGTCAATGGTTAACGGTTGTTATTTAACACAAATGAATCTGCTATGTCAGTTGAACATTAACCTTTTTTTTTGACAGCATATGTAGAGATTCACTTACTTCTGTACTGAAATGCATAGAAAAATCTGTTTTAGATGTTGAAAATATATATAGCTATCAATACAGATTTATAAAAACTTGCCAGCCATAAACTTACTGATAACTGATTTCTTCTTTTAACCTTCGAAGGATACAAAAAATTTTCAGTTTATCTAGGTCTAAAATTTTGCTATTTCTGTACTTTCCAATAATTATGCGACCCAATACACTATCTTGTAATTCATGATACGGTTTATTTCTTTTTAATTTGTGTTAAATCTAATGTAACTCTTTACTTATATCGGCAGAAGACCGATGCAGTCTCTTATCTCAGGGTGCTTGGACTTTCTCCACGGGCCTACTTATATTTTCTAATTGGGATGGTAGTTGAACGATTGAATTCACACAGTTTATAATAATCACGAGTAATGTTTTATTATTTTTTTATGGAAGGTGATTATTTGATATTGATATTTCTTAACTCTAACATAAAATGGTTGAAGCGTAGATGATATTAAAACAATAACTTGAAATATAGGTGCCTAGACAGCTAGGTCTTTTAAAGAGTTTTTGGCTCGATTTTAAGGTAAAAGGTTCATTTTACCTGAGTATGTGTTACTATCCCTAATTGCCTTAATGCTAATGACGTGTGTATACGTGTTCGATGTGATTTTGCCTAGGCTGCTAGGTCTTTTAAAGAGTTGTTGGCTCGATTATGAATATTAAATGAATTTACTTGGCTCGATTAAGAATATTGAATGAATCTACTTACTACGTTAATTTAATTTTGAATTTGAATAAAGTTTGTTTATCTCGAAATGACTCGACTGATAATTAAATTCAACAGCTGTGCTTATAAGAAGCATGGATCTGACAGGCGAGGAGACCGAAGCAACCACGCTAGGTTCACTAATACTTCCAAAGCGGAGCTGTGTATATAAAAATGCAATAGGAATACCAGAGTGGTCAAACAGGCAAAGGAGGCCGAAGCAACCCCGCTAGAATCACACTTAGATATCCCCAGAGAGACTTGCTCTGATTAAATATCGATATTTGCTGCTACCTCATCAAATCGAAAGATGACTTTGTTAGCGAGAAAAATATTAGGCAAAATGGCAATAGGCGATAGTTTACTGCGCCGTGGTAGATGGCGTCTTCTATAGTTGACCGCGCTGATGGCAGATGGCGCGCGCCATTGACAAGCGATCTGATTTATTGACCATATGATCCTAATGTTTATGTGGGTCGTGGTTTGGCCACGTTACAAATTCAACTCCATCCGAAAACATCCCACAAAAATTGTCTTTAATTGTATACGTCGAAATACGCAGTCAAAATAATAAAATTTTTACGGCACAGGCATGAAAAAGTGGCTTTATGGTGGCTATTTTCGTTTCATCAAATGCCACTTCATACGATTAATTCGAAAACTGCCGTATAAAGGCTTTATAGGGCAGTTTAGATGCGCAATCCGAACCGCGCATGGCAAAACTGCCGTATAAAGACTTTATACGGCAGTGTTCTGCGTAACTCGAACTAAACCTAGCGTCATAGTCGAGGACAATGTTTTCTGAAAGAGTAGTATGTATATATCGATATATCGAGTTAACAAGAAAGGGGAAGAAGAAGAAGAAGTCGATATGTGTATGTTTTGCTCATAACCTCATCCAGTGTCTCGACGTATTTACAGTGGCTTTTCGTGGCTATTATAATCTCCGAATTGAAAATGAGTGACGACGAGATGATGCCTGCTACACCACCAGAACTATGCGAAGAGAGTCGCGAAGCTGTGGAAAACTTATTGCCAACGAAATCGAAAACTCAATACGAAAATAGTTACCAGCAATTTTTGATCTGGCAAAAGGAAAATAATGGTAAATCATTTTAAATACTGAAAGATTTTTTTCTTTCTTTTGAAATTTTTTTCCTTAGTTTCTGGGGGCTCCGCCCCCAGACCCCCACCGGGGCTTCGCCCCTGGACCCCACTGGGAGTTTCGCCCCCAGACCCCCAAAGACCAGAGATAACAGTTTTTCCGTCTTCCTTTGGTTATTCGTAGACTTTTTCATGCCAATGCCGTAAAAAATAATGTATGGGGCGCACGCGTGAACTGTTTTTCGGTTTGACCGATTTTTTCAGCACGCCGTTAGCTTGCCATCGGCCTTCGGCTTGCCTACGACCTTCGGCTCACCTCGGCCATGGCTCGCGCGTGCTGAAAACATCGGTCTCACCAAAAAACATGTGGTTTACGCGCATGCCACATAAAATACTATTAACCATCAGATGTATAAAATCTATATAGTGTATTTGAACGAAGCATCAGTTTCCTTGAAACTCATTAAAAATGAGTAAAATTGTTATATTTTAAACCAAATAAAAGTAATTGTACCTTCAAGTTCCGGAAAATATAATCAAAATTTGTTTGTCTCTTCACTTTATCATTGCTGTCTCCGAAAATATCTAAATTGTAATCAATATGGGGATCAAATGATGAGTTTGATGCGTTGGTTCCGGTCATACTTGCATCACAAGCACTGCTACTTGGTGCTTGCGAAGGTAAATCTACGTTCTGTATCCTATCACTGATTCCATCTACTTCTAATTCAGTGTCTAACACTTGGACAAGAGGATTTTTTTCACACAACTTATATTTCTCTATCAAGAGACTCGGTAGAGTCTCGCGCCAAGTACATTGAAAAAAAAAAAAATTTCACGCGCGAGACTCAACGAATCTATATACCCGAGAGGCAACTACCCTAACCTATACCGCGAATTAGTATCTTCGTTTTCTTTCACCTCAGAATATACACGAATTGAAACTAATTTTATCCAAGATGTGGGCATGAAAAGCTTTCATTTGAGCCCTAAATCGATTAAATCGGTGTCCGGAGTGCTGAGATATAATTAATTACAGATTCTGATACCTCGTTTCCTCGTACAATGTTTCTCTTTAGTCTTCTTCAGACCAAGATTCTGCCAACTCAAACCATTCCCATGAAATCACATTTCGTCGCTAAACGCAGGACGTATGTCCTATGCTTATACACAGAATATACGTCCTTACGGATCTGGGAACAGACATAGAAGGGAAACTCCACACAAAAATTCAGACCAAGATTCATCCCATTAATACGTCCTTACGGATCTGGGAACAGACATAGAAGGGAAACTCCACACAAAAATTCAGACCAAGATTCATCCCATTAAAACCATTCCCATAAAATCACATCGCGTCGCTAAACGCAGGACGTATGTACTATGCTCATACACAGAACATACGTCCTTACGCATCTGGGAACATGACATAGAAGGGATAAATCCACACAAAAGTTGTATAGAGTTGTATAGACGCGTGTTGTCATTTCATATTTTTAAATCCAAATGAAGGAAATAAAAGAAAGTACGAGCAATGATTAATATAAAATTTGACGATACAAAAACTAGTGAATACCCACTAAAAGCACCGCAGGTACGAAAACCTTACGCCAAGTACATTAATGTGATAGTCACCAACAAAAATGTTTCGATAGGTTAATCTTGAATCCTACGATATTGATCTTTTGAGGTTATTTATGAATGCAATTATTGGAGGAAACGGTTTTTTGGGGATTTAATTATTTAGCAAGTTACCGCCTGAGGAAGTCTGACGATAGAAAATCAAGAGCAAATGTTGAAGTCGAAAAATATCAGGATATCATGATTTTATATAAGGAACGGCAAGGAGCCAGACCAATAAAGCCGAGTTCAAGCGTTGGTTTGCAGCGAATTCCACTTCAAGCTCTATGTTAAGCTCATCTCCGAAGGCCCGTCTGCTCAGACTCAAATTGTGAGTCGACGTTATACGTAGGATTCCGACGAGTTTTATGATCTATATCCTCTAGTCAAAACGAGACTGTAAGTCGACTTGTGTGTTAGACTCCGATAGGCTTTATTCTACACTCCACGTCAACCTAGTGCTTTGACCTTCGGTGGAGATAATTTTTAATCCATGTTTTACAAACAGCTTAGATTCTTTGTTCAGAGCGATCCCAAAGTCTGTATAAATATCTATGATTACATGTAAATTAATCGTACAAACTATATATTCATAATTTACTGTCAAATTTCAATACATAAATTTATTAGATTTTGGTATGCAACCTGTGTCTGTATGTTCAAGTCTCTTAAGCTTTCTTCAAATTCAGATTAGTGCTATCACGACAAATTGAATGAAAATACTTATTCGCTATGAAAGAAATGATCGATCGTCGCCCTCTTTGTCAGATGATAAAGATTCTCATCTATATTTATTTATTCGTTTTAGACTCGGCGTAATTTCATTAATGAATGTAATTATTGGAGAACATCTAGTCCTGCATCAATAGGCTCAATTCTATATATTTCGATACCTTCGGTTCAGACCCGAAGTTGAAGTTGACGTTATGAGTACAGGACGCGTACATGTTCTTTTTGCAGAGGACCTAGCTGCATTAAAAAAAAAAAAAAAAACTACCTAAGAATTGCAATACATATATCTAATATTTATATATATTTAATCATGAGCTGCAACTATAACCCTGCGTGCAAGTAACTCCGCCATTGCCGGTCCCAAGCCCAGATGAGACAGGAGGAGGGCTGCGCGCTGGGTTACACGTTGCAGGCATACAGAATTATACCGGATTCTAACGAAACAATTCGTAGAACTTAATGAAAGAACACATGTTACGTCTGTCCACAGAAATTTAAGGCTTACAGAATAGTACTTTATGCAACGAGTGACAAAAACCGGGAAATGGTGATGAGTGCGGAGCTCGCACGCGAGTCACCATTTCCCGGTTTTGTCACGAGTTGTATACAATATTTTTTATCATAAATGCGTCGAAAACGAGATTTCAAGCTTTAGCGGGGGTAAAGGGGGCTTTAAGTCCCAAGATTTTGGAAAAGCTGATTTGCGACAGACCACTGTGCGTGACGGCGGGGTCCAGGGGCGAAGCCCCTGGTGGGGTCGAGGGGCGAAGCCCCCGTGGGGGGGTTGGGGGGGGGGGGGGGGGGGGGGGGGCGAAGCCCCCCCCACTCAAAATAGAAACTCAAAATAGAAACAGAATTCCGATTGAAAAAAAATAATAACTCAAGTTTACTTTATTTTAATGAGTAATAAACTCGCATACCTGAACACAGTTCTAACTCTAATAGGAACATACATGGTTTAATAATGGTTTTAACAATAATAGAAACAATTAAACTTATCATATCATGATTTTTCATGATCCGCATTTGCCTTAAACTTTTTGGAACTCATATTATTAGAAATATCTCCATTTATCGTATTTTTTCTTCATCAATAGTAACATCTTTATACTTATAACATATATTTTCTTTAATGACTCGCATTTTTTGTACTTTTTATAGAAATATAAAATAACTTTAATAGTAACATCTTACGTTATAAAATATATATTTTTGTACCATGACTCGCATATCTTTGTTTTTTTTACTCAACTAACCTTAATATCAACATTTTTACTCATAGTACATATTTTTTTCTCTTTGATACTTTTTCGACTTAATAATAATAGAATATATCTTTTTTTTTTTACCAAACTAACCTCAATATTAACATTTTCACTCATAGTATATTTTTATGTCTTTGTCTTATACTTTTTTAACTTAATATTAATAGAAACGTTTAACCTTTACTGCATGTGCAAAGTAGTTACAAAACAAAAAAATCACATTGTATTATCCATCAATGTTTATGAAAAACTGTTTAGTGACTCGAGTTTTTTCAATTTTTTTGGAACAATCGTAAAACAAATAGGTAGGTATACCATTCATTTTGGACCAGTCAAGAATGTTAAATTAGAACAGTTATGCAGATTAAATACATTTGTCACACTATTTGGTGATGCTCTAGGCAAGCTGATAATCTCATCATTTGTGCCAGAGGCTGACTTTGTTGAAGTTGATGCTGAGGGTTGAAGATTCTCTGCATTTTCACTAGTGTTAGACTCTCTTGATGTAAATGTTGCTGATGGGCAACGTACTTGGTCGTCACCCTTTGCGCGTTTTGCTGGAGGTGTATCGACAAAGTTTTGGCTCGAAGCAAAAGGAATTAACTTTACGGATTCCGTTATCTTTTCATTAATCTTTTGCTTGCTGTGTATTGAATCCTCAATATAACTTTCAGCAACCCTGTCAGATTTCCATCCACCGTGGCGTTTGAGAGTGGTGAGATCTGCTCCGGCATCAGCAAGCAGCGTTGCCGAAGTTCTACGCCAACTGTGACCAGTATATAGGTCGGCATCTTCCAATTTCAGATAATTCGCAACTTGTTTTGGCATATTACCTATTTTGTTGATTCCAATATTTTGTAGATAACATTTACCGTTACGATAGTTTAAGAAAAACCGATTGGAAGTTGCATTCTTCGGCCTCAAAGATCTATATCTTTCAACAATATTCATAAATTCATCTGAAATTACAAATGATTTTGATTTCTGAGTTTTGGTATCTGGAATATGAACTTGAAGCAAACCCTTCCCTTGGCTTGAAGTCAACGATACGAACTTGTCCACCGTTAGATCGGTGAGTTCATGTCTTCTGAGTCCTCCGGTTGTTCCAAGAATACACGCAACCTGCAAATAATATGATAAGCTTAGTTGTATATCAATCAATGATAGGTTTCGTTGAAAGAAGTGTGAACTGCGAGCTTCTCTGAATACAAAATGATCTGTGCCTTTGAACCAGACAACTCTTCGCTCAAAGTGGCTCTACTGAGAAGACCGAGGATTTACTTCTTTGTACGACTATGACTTTAGCCCTTGCTCTAGTACACTTGACGAAATTGATTCTGACGTAGCTACAGTTTTTTGGACAAGTTGGTTATGTTGGTGTTGCGTGGGATTTTAACCTCAACATTTTAGCTCATGACAATTTTGAGGTTAGAATCCCATGCAATACCGACATAACCAACTCTGAAAAACTAGCTGCGTTAAAATCAATTTTGCCAAGTGTACTTCTTTGCGAGCATGGATTATATTGCATTCAGAGAATCTTACAGTTTACGTATTATATTATTCATACCTTGATTACTAAATATTCGTTATCTGGCGCTTCATTGACGAATTTCTGAATCTCGCTTGCCGTGAAAACTTTTGACTTTTTGCTTTGAAATCCAGCAGCCTGTCTTTTCAAGAAAGCAGTCAATTTTAGATATTTAGCGATATCAATATTTTCATAATTCTTCAAGGTGCAGTTCAGCATCGAATAGCGTGACCACAATGTTGTTGGTTTGTATTTGTTTTTGTCCAGCAACTCTTTAAAATATACCAGCAACATTTCCTCCGACGACGAACTTGATTTTTTGATTACTTTCCATTCCTTGAAATGTTGGTAAGCGGTTTCGTAATTTTTTTTCGACTTCTTTGGCAACAAATCTAAAGTAATATTGTTTGCTTCTTCCAAAATTTCACATGGCACCTCGTCGTTGTAGTCACTGTCACCAGGATCTTGATTTGAACTCATTGTTCCTCCTTTTGTTTGCAAAAAACGCAACTTATGCCTCAGATCACAACAACAACTGGTGGAAAATGGTGTTGCAACGTCAGCTATGTAACAGACCTAGCCTAACTCGGTTTGCTACGAGTGCGCATGCGTAACGGTGCACGGTGCTTTATACAAACCAAAGTGCGCGTGCGTAGCAACGCATAGTGCTTTATACGATTCAAAGGGCGCGTGCGTAGCAACGCACAGTATTTTTCACGATTCAGATTACGCAACAGCGCTAGAATTCGCCATTTTAGGCACGTATTACAGGCATCGAAAATCGAGTTTTTTACGCATGTATGATAAAAAAGTATGAGCATACGTGTATATTATAACATTATTTTCATTCATTTAAAATTATACTACCACATTTAACATTGCTGCTTTTTGAGGGATTCGGATGATATAAAATGCATCACCGTACATGCATTGAGATCTTCATAGGAACAATTGGCAGAATGCTGACAACCAAGCAAGCCTCGCAAGCGTGGATATAGGAAAACCCAATCGAGCGAGCGTAGCGAGCGAGCACAATTATTAGGTAGTCAAGCAAAATTGTACAAAAAGTGGTGATATCAACCCCAAAAAGCACCCCTGGTGCAAAAACTTTTCGCCAAGTACATTAATGTGGTCACTACCCCCAAAAAAATTCACCAACAAAAATTCTTCCTCGACAAAAGTGGTACTATAGAAATGTCTACTTACAAAAGAATTGAAATCAGATACAATTGCCAAGTACATGTCTTCTGTATAACAAAAGTTTACAACAGAAGAACAGAAAACTGAATAGTCTTGTATCGTTCGCTCGCTACGCTCGCTCACTCGATCGGCTCTTGATAATTACAGGAAAAAAATCAGGAAAAAAAATTTAGGAAGTGGTACTTGGCGGGCCATTATAGCAATATGTATCGAACAAATGATACATAGACCTAAGTAAATACTCTTGCTCTTACTCATAAATGGCCCGCAAGTACCACGTACTAAATTTTTTCCCTGTAATTATCAAGAGCCGATCGAGTGAGCGAGCGTAGCGAGCGAACGATACAAGACTATTCAGTTTTCTGTTCTTCTGTTGTAAACTTTTGTTATACAGAAGACATGTACTTGGCAATTGTATCTGATTTCAATTCTTTTGTAAGTAGACATTTCTATAGTACCACTTTTGTCGAGGAAGAATTTTTGTTGGTGAATTTTTTTGTGGGTAGTGACCACATTAATGTACTTGGCGAAAAGTTTTTGCACCAGGGGTGCTTTTTGGGGTTTTGTGTATAGAGGAAGGAATTTCATCAGACTACCCGCGTCATCATTGAATATTTTGACTATAA
Source organism: Tenthredo notha (assembly GCA_914767705.2). Classification (NCBI taxonomy): domain Eukaryota; kingdom Metazoa; phylum Arthropoda; class Insecta; order Hymenoptera; family Tenthredinidae; genus Tenthredo; species Tenthredo notha. The sequence goes on from OU611923.1 coordinate 1,164,832, forward strand.
ACTCATCGCTCAGACAAAAAAAAAGTTTCATCCGTGACGCCATGACCTGTGCGACAAATAAAGCATACAGTGAGTATTCGTGTATGCGGGTCACCTGTTGAATGAATCTGTGTTCAATTCATTGTCAATTCATTGTCAAGCATCAACAAGTGACCCGCATACACGAATACCGAATACGCACTATTTAGGTATGTGAGAGTGTGTGCATGATAATCGATAATTTATTACAAATAACAAACTCTGCATATTGGTTCCAATGTAATTAACGTAGAGTCAAAGCAAAAGGTCAAACCTGATTGATTGTAGGTATTAAACAACTCATAAGTAGCATGATTAAAACCTATAGGTATATTCAAGATTTCATTTTATGCAAAAAACAGATTTATAGTGTTATGAAGAAGAAAGAATTATAAATGTATAGTTAAACTTGGGGCACATGCTCATGCGTATAGGTTATGTTTTTCAAAAAATATCTGAATGATGACTAGAAACTTACTTTTCAGTTTCTCGGATATCATTTGTGATAAACCGTGATCCACAAAAAACTTATCCATTGCACAATCACTGTATATAATTTCACATAGGAAGCTTTGATGAATATTATCATGCATCAGTTACATATGAGTCAATCCACGTCAAGCGGGACGGATTTGGCCAAAAATATTCGTCGATGTTTCGGATTCTTTTTTAATTTTTTTTATACATTCTCTGGGTAAAATAAACGAATGGAACATTTTTTTTTTTTTTCACTCAAAGGGCTTAGCAGCTGCAAGGGGTTGAATTTTCGAAAAAAACACCAAAATTCGGGATCGCGCTCTTCTTTAAACGTTAATATCTCCGGTTCCCTTTGTCGTACAGACATCGTCGAAAACTCATTTTGAAGCTCTTGAATTGCACTTTCATGTTATGAATTTTTAATTCATGTAATAAACAATTTTCTATTTGTTATTAACAATTATACTTTTCAAACGCGATTTTCGAGATGACTACCACCTTAGAAAATTCTGGAAAAAATACGAGCGTGTTCCTTGATTCATTCTCTACGAAATCTGTAAGTTTAAAAATGGAACTCCGATGGAAACTATATTTCCAAAGCGGTTGATTCATGCGGGACGTCGCGCACGGCCGGGTACACGAGCGTTGGGGCGGCAAGACCCTGTTCGCGCGTCGTTACATACTTGGAATTGAACTCAGGTGAGAAACTAATTCCGCGTAATGCAATAAATAGTCCCCAAAATTTTTTTTCCTGGGCTAAGAATAATCAGAATATTAAAAATATCTACGTCTATTTTTTCACAAATGATGAGTACAAAAAAGACGCTGTTGCATTACAATCTCGATTTGAAAAAGCGAAGGTAGTCCGTGGAACATTGACATTCCATTGCATGAAGCCTATTTCAAAAAAAAAAAAGTGTTGCTAAAAGATATTCGTATGCACAGAAGTCAGTAGAAGCATTGGTTTCCAAGTAATTGAACCATTAATATATAAATTTAAACTCGCCGTTTACTTTAAGATTTTATTTGAATGTATATAGTATCAGAGTTTAGATTAAATATTTTTCAGTTTGTTAATTTAGTACGTAATTGATTAAATAACACTGTGATGTATTCTATTTGATGGACTCAAAAAGTACATTATTAGGCCAGGCAATAGAGGTTTTTTTCGTGACAAAAATACTACCTGAAATCCGACTGTGCAGTCATATAATAGGTAGTGCCCAGATGTTTTTTATCATAAATGCCACTTCTGAATCGTCTTGGTTTTTTTTTGAGAAGCGAAAAATAGCCAAAAAAAGCAAAATTTTTGCTTTTTCGCTTATAAAATGTAAAGTATTGATCCAATCGAGAAGCTACAGTGGCACTTTTTGTAGAGAATTCAAAAACGAAAAAAATGAGAGGTGACACGTCTCAATCGGATCATTAGTTTCGGAGAAAAGTCCGAAAAACTGAAAAAATCATCAATTTTTCAAAAATTCATAACTTAGTCAATTTTTGAGATGAAGCGTAGTCCCTTCGAACTTAAGTTGTTATTAACATATACTTCATTGGTGCAAAACCTGGAAGCTGTCGGATGAATAGTTTCTGCACAATTGCAGTTTTTCGAATTTGATGTCCTTTTTTCAAGAAGGTCGTGATGCTCGGCTAGTTGTTCGATTTGAATTTTTCAAAAAGCATTTTGAAGAAGAGATGAAATACTTGAAATCGTATACTCTCCCGATACCGACAAATAATTTTTAGTGGGTGAAAAACGGTGCCAAACAGGAGCGAAAACGCTCGAGCGCGTCAAAGTTGTCGAGGAGTGGGGGTAGCTCGCTACGCGAGGAGAAAACTGTATATATATAGTATACCTCGCGCGCGGCACGCAATTCACAGTCTTTCCACCTCGATTTTTTCAGCAACCGATGGTCCTATTTCAACTTTTTTTTTTTAATTCAGGGTACCTTAATCTCAGAAATCTGATTCTTTTGTCGAATTAACAAAAAAATCAATGGTTTCGCTGTAATTCTACGTTTTTCATCAAAAATACCATTTTTTATCGGGAATAAAATGAAAAATGAATACATAAGAGTCTTTATTAGAACTCGTAGTATATTTTTCGGATTTATATTTATGATACAAGTTATATATTCGTGATCAAATACATGAGATGATTTATATATACAGTTTTCTCCTCGTGTAGCGAGCTACCCCCACTCCTCGATAACTTTGACGCGCTCGAGCGTTTTCGCTCCTGTTTGGCACCGTTTTTCACCCACTAAAAATTATTTGTCGGTATCGGGAGAATATACGATTTCAAGTATTTTATCTCTTCTTCAAAATGCTTTTTGAAAAATTCAAATCGAACAACTAGCCGAGCATCACGACCTTCTTGAAAAAAGGACATCAAATTCGAAAAACTGCAATTGTGCAGAAACTATTCATCCGACAGCTTCCAGGTTTTGCACCAATGAAGTATATGTTAATAACAACTTAAGTTCGATGGGACTACGCTTCATCTCAAAAATTGACTAAGTTATGAATTTTTGAAAAATTGATGATTTTTTCAGTTTTTCGGACTTTTCTCCGAAACTAATGATCCGATTGAGACGTGTCACCTCTCATTTTTTTCGTTTTTGAATTCTCTACAAAAAGTGCCGGTGTAGCTTCTCGATTGGATCAATACTTTACATTTTATAAGCGAAAAAGCAAAAATTTTGCTTTTTTTGGCTGTTTTTCGCTTCTCAAAAAAAAACCAAGACGATTCAGGAGTGGCATTTATGATGAAAAACATCTGGGCACTACCTATCATATGACTGCACAGTCGGATTTCAGGTAGTATTTTTGTCACGAAATCGACCTTTCGTTAGCTCTATTGCCTGGCCTATATATTTACCACTTATTTTCGATGACTAGGAGCTTCAGTTTCGAATTTGTGATATGTTTCAAGATTTTAGTTGAGCGTTTTATTTCTATATTTGTATTTTTGTTGTTTTAATTCGAATATTCAGTATGAAATGAAATAAATAGTTAATAATTTCGTGAATTAATGGACTGATGAATTTGAACGTATAACAGCCCCCCCTGTATTCCTTGCATGCAAAGCGAACAAGCCTCGGTCTCGGCGCACTCGCGTACCCGGCCGTGCGCGACGTCCCACATGAATCGATCGCTTTTTAAATATAGTTTCCATCGGAGTTCCATTTCAAAACTTACAGATTTTGTAGAGAATGAGTCAAGGAACACGCTCGTATTTTTTTTAGAATTTTCAAAGGTGGTAGTCACCTCGAAAATCGCGTTTGAAAAGTATAATTGTTAATAACAAATAGAAAATTGTTTATTACATGAATCAAAAATTCATAACATGAAAGTGCAATTCAAGAGCTTTAAAATGAGTTTTCTACGAGGTCTGTACGACAAAGGGAACCGGAGATATTAACATTTAAAGAAGAGCGCGATTCCCATTTTGGGTGTTTTTTTCGAAAATTCAACCCCTTGTATCTTCTAAGCCCTTCGAGTAAAAAAAAAAAAAAAAATGTTTCATGCATTCATTTTACCCAGAGAATATGTAAAAAAAATGACGACGATTTTCAAGACCATGAGGTCAAAAAGGTGTCCCGCTTGACGTGGACTGACTCATATATAATTCCTGCATGCGTTGTAACGGTTGTAACTCGTATCGGCTATAGGATGGTTGCCATGACACGCCGCGCGGGAGCTGAGACGCTGACGCTCTCGTATAGAGAGGGCCTTGCCTCACCATACCCGTGATATGGCCCTGTTCGCGCTCTGCGAAGCCCAAGCTCTCGTGCTGCGAGCTGAGTGCGCGCACAAAGCTAAGATCGTAGTCGTCCGACTTTTTCGACGACAGCACTCGCATATGCGACGGCAGGGCTTGCAAAATTTTTTCAGTGCAAGATGGGGGCGAATGACTAGGCCCTCTTTTGAAGGGACTCTAGCCAAACTGTGCTGCCGCTTCCAAGCCACCACGTTAGGACATGTGATCATAACAACCAAGACCACTGATAGTTTTCGAACCGGTCGCACGCCACGTGCACGTGTATTCCAGAAATGGTCAATAATTTTCGATATATTCTCGGCTCGACGATCATCCAGAGACCACATCTGTTTCCTTTTCATCACTATTTCGAGGCTAGGTTGGCTTTCTCGTTTCATTTGTTGTGCCACGTTAGAAGTAGACGGGATTGGCGGGTCATTTTCGTCAACAGACTCTTCGTTATTACTTTTCACGCCTTTGTAATGCTCAGCATGCCTTCCCTCTAGGTGATTCCACAACGGTTTGGTAGAAAATGATTTTGGTGTTTCTCCACGTATTATTTTTCGCACTGAAGATGAAACATCATCGTCACAAAGCGTACACTCGGCTTTTTTTGTCGTCATCTTTGGATATTTTGAAAAACTTCCACACACTGGATTTTAGTTTCTCCATTATGCGATCAGTAAGGTTCGATTTTCAATACACAATCACAAGAATAATCAATTATCTGTGAGTTTCCTTATAGGTTTTTGATTGAAAAAAATTATGCACGCTGACTACTTTGATTAATGCATCATAACAATTAAGTCTTCTAATTATAGGTGAAATGATGGCACTAGACGCTGAGCCTTTCGCATTAGTCGAAAGAGAAGGATTCAGTCGATTAATCCAGCACTTGGCTCCACAATACCCTTTGCCAAGCAGGACGTATTTTCCGCAAAACGTGATGCCAAAATTGTACGAAAAGCTGCGCATTACAATTCAAGAGACATTGACGACTGCAGCTTATATATCTTTCACAACAGATATCTGGACTGCTACTACTGATAACGAGTCTTTTATTAGCTTGTCGTCAAAAAACATGCAAAGGGAGGTATATCCACTAGAAGCCAAACACTTCCCTGACAGCCATACTGGCTATAATATTTCAGAGGTGTTGAATAATGCTCTGGAGAGCTGGAAAATTCCTAACGAAAAAATTCACGTTATTGTGAGAGATAACGCTGCAAATATGATTGCAGGGACAAGTATGTAACTGATATTCTATAAACGAATAATTTGGAAATTAGTCGCTGCAATTAAACAGAAAATAATGCAGAGAATTATACAATTGTTTGTTGCCATTTTGTGTTCACAGACGTCATGGTGGCAGAAAGTGTCGGCTGCTTCATCCACTCTCTACAATTGGTTATACACGATGCCATTTTTTTGCAACGAGGTGTGGTTGACATTCTAGGAAAGTGTCGGAAGATAGTCACTCACTTCAGTCATTCTTCGCTTGCCTGCACGAAACTGAAGAAGATTCAGGACAATTTAAAGCTCCCAACACATAAATTGATCCAGGATGTACCCACTCGGTGGAACTCGACGTTCTACATGCTAAGGCGACTCCACGAACAGAAACAAGCTGTGACTGCATATGCAGCTGAATATGAAATTCCCACCCTTACTACCAATCAGTGGAATACAGTTGAGAGCATAATTCGTGTTTTGCAACCATTCAAGAAATGACCAAGCAAGCAAGTGCGGATGCTGAAACGATCGGGTACGTCATTCCTGCAGTGGCAACACTAAACACATATCTCTCGAAGCGACAGAAGGATGCTGGGATACTGCTCCTTAAGCAGGAATTACAAAAGGCCCTTCAAAATCGTATTTTGAGTTCACAACCACAAGGTAATATTGATGCATAAACTTATAACTTAGGAATTCAAAATTATTCATCAATTTTGAAATCTGAAAATCATTCAATGTTGTTCAACAGGACTAAACGTGCAAAAGAATCGGCCCTTTGTACTAATGACCTTCCTTGATCAGCGATACAAAACTCGCTTCCTACAAGACGCATCAACAGCTCGAGGATGGATAATCAGTGAATTAGTTGCAGCTAGCACCAAGGATCCGCAACAAACTGCAAACAGAAAAGAAAATTCGAACGCCCCACCAACAACCAGTAAAGACCAGGCTGATATCGGTGCTGATGCCCATGAAAATATATGGCAATGCTTTGACGAAATTGCCCACGTTTCGAAGTCTGACGAGGACCGCAGTCTCGAGGAAATTGATGGTGCTGAAAGAAGTAATCCAGAGGTAGTACAGTTCGAGCGACAACCGAGTGATAGAAGCCGAAAAAAAATTGCAGCGTACAACGCAGAACTCAATAAATATCTCGCTCAGCCATTATTACCGAGGCAAGAGAATCCCTTACTGTGGGGAGACTACACGCCAAGGAGTACCCAAAACTCACACCACTCGTACTGAAATACTTAAGTGCACCCCCTTCTTCCGTGAATTCAGAAAGACTGTTTCATGCAGCAGGAAGAATCTATACGGAAAACAGAAACCGTTTGCTGCCGGAAAATGCAGAAAAGCTCCTGTTCGTTATGAAGAATATTAAAATAGTAAATTTTGTCTACTAAAACTTTCAACTTTGTTCCCTACATACCAAGGAAATAACTGGGCACAACATAAAAATAACATGGCATTGAAGTTTAAACAATAAACATCAAAGTATGAAACTGAGAATTTGTATTTCCTGCTTATTCTATATTTGACCACTTCAATTTTTTTTCCATTTCTTTCATCTTCACTAATAGTACAATTATCTTCTGGGCAGTACATTGAAGATTATTGATATCCGGTTATCCGGCCGGATAGTAGAAAATAGGCCGGATACATGATACTTACCGGATATCCGGTACATCCCTAGTCACCACATCTTCTAAATGATTCAGTTTTATATTTCTGGCCTTTGTCGTGACGATAAGCATGTCACGATGGAGCAACAATTTATCAATATCTATATCGTCTCTATAAAAATTCTGACTAATGTCTAAATCGTTTTCCTTACCAACAATAAAGTTTTCGCAGCAGTTTAGGAAGTCGATTGTTTCAGATTGAAACGTTCATTCATTGAAGAAATGACTTGGTCAACAAGTTCATAATATATCTTCTCATAATATTCTTCGGGATTACCAAAAATGTGTACGCTGGCCATTTCCAATTTCTTCGGAGCTCTTTTCTGACGAGGTAGCTTCGGTTCTTCCAGCCCAAGCTTTTTCGCCACAGATGTTGTGATGTCCCACAGCGAATTAAATCCCGATTCACTCAATTGGACGATACTATCTAGCGTTAACTTCACCTTTTCGTGAGATTCATTCAAGTTGAGGTCCTTTTTCTGAAACTCTGTGTTTAGAGTTTCGATCCTCTCTGATACTTTCACGGTTAAGGTGAAGTGAAACGTTTGTCAGAACCTCGAAAACGGCAAACAATAGTTCTCCGAAACTACTGAACCGATCGGAATGAAACTGTGAGGGATTACACATAATTGTGGTAAAAAGTGGCTAATTATTTCACTTTTCCAAAATTCGACAAAAATTTTAACAGATTGACGTACCGACCACATAAATCGCGAGATTATTCATTGTCGCCGTGGATAATCGCATTTTCCGGATAATTAGCCACTCCGCAATGAAATACCAAACACTTTGAGCCTAATCCCGTGTCATTTGATGAAGAAATGGCTGAGAATGATTGTTTTTCCGTTACTCAAAACTGAAACACGGACATTCAGTTGAGATCACAACCTGTACCGACATTGTAGCCAGTATACGTGTAAACCAAGCGGCACCAAACGCTGGGTATCTCTGTTTTACCGCTGGGGAAGGCACTCGGCCGTGGCCTTGAAACGTTTCACTTCACCTTAAACGTAAGAAATAACGAAATTCAAAACCTTCTATAATCTTCAGAAAACCATCCGCCTTGCCGCTGTCATTCATTTTCTCACCGATCAGAACTGTCTCATAATTTGCAATTATTGTTTTAAGTGATTTCACTCTCATACGCCATCTAAAGAAACACATCGAGAAATTAAAGATATTGATCACATTTCTATTGGGTTCTTTAACCCTGAGCTACTTTTGACTTCGGATATTTTTCTCATAAGCATGGATAATTTCCTGATTGATTTTTTTTCAATGATTCGAAAAAATATTTTGATCTTTACATACCTAGTAGGACAGAACGGCGATAGGTTAGGTAAAGACTCCTTTTCCTCCTCAGAAGACTGAAAATGCTATTGTTTTTGTATGTCTTTGAATGTCTCAACCCTTTTAGGTGAATCCCGAATATAAATGATCAAATCCCTTGCTATTCCAATGAAGTTATTTATCGACACAATGTTTCTCAATGCATCTTGTACGACCAAATTCAATGAGTGTGCAGTGGACAAAGAGCGCCCTGGGCTCAATCTCTTTAACTCGTGTCTGTAACCCGGAAATTTTTCCACTCATCGCGGCTGCTCCATCATAGCACTGCCCCCTCAAATTCTTGAATTGTTAGCCAAATCTCGTGAGAACGTCTTGCAGAATATTCATTAATGTTTTGGATTTTGTATTGGAAGTATAGTATAATCCCGTGAAAATTTCTTCAACTTCAAAATCAAAAGACGTTATTCTCAAACTTATGGACACCTGTTCCTGCCTCGAAATATCTGCCGTTTCGTCCATTATCACGGAAAAATACTTAGCAGCCTTTATCTCCTCCAAGTATTTGTTTAAGACATCAGTAGACATCATTTGCAATAATTCATTAATGTAATCATGATGCAGCCATTTGTATCCGGTCTTTCCCAGCCACCAATCTAATTCAGGAATATCCTTGGCTCTAAGTCTCAAAAATTTCATGAAACAAGAATTATCGTCATTATTGCTATTGCGGAGGGCTAAACCTTGTTGTCCGAACAGGTTCACCGTTTCTGCAATCTTTTTGTAGGCAATTCTGGCAGTGGCCATTTCTTTTTGTTTCGCGTCAGATGAGTGCTTTACAACGGTTTCTTTTTTCAAGTTGTGTACGGCAAAAAAGGCTTTCTGTGGAGTTCAGAACGTTCATGATTCATCAGACGATCAACATTTTTCCAACCAGAAAATCCGTCTAATACAAAAGCGCGTATCGAAGATTTCGCACGACCTTCCAGATCCGCACGGGAAAATAATTGTTTCTTTACCGCTTCTGTGCAAAGATTACATATCCCTTTTACATCTTTTAATCCAAGCCATTTGTGCTTATTCTGTTGAGACGGAATAGTTTTCGGTGCGGTAATATCTACAACGACATTTGAATTCTTTCACAATAATACAAATACAATACCATAACGGAAAAGAGGATTTTCAATAATGGTATTACAGTACTACCTCTCTATAAGCGACTGTTAGGGCGGTGTTACGTGCGGAGTATGTATTCGAGCGGAAAACTAATATTTATCCACGCAACTACCAAATAATAAAATAATAAATAATGAATGAAATGACCTGACTTGGGTCAGATCAGGTATGTAGGAACGTTGTTGCGGAACCCTAGTACGGAGTCGTACGACCTGTCTAAAATGGTTGAGGCCCTAACTTAATATATAAAAATGATGAAGGAAAATGAAATAATATAAGATACTGGTTAACTGGTAAAATCAAAGTATATTCTAGAAAATGATTAGAGAATAATTGGTGAGGTAGAACAATGAAGTTCAACAGTATTGCGTTTTGAATTAAGGCCTCGGGATGAGGATCCCTAATAATCCTACGACTAGGGAAATCCCAAAGTCTCAGAGACTGTCGTAGATTGATCTGAGTCCCGAGGTCATAGACCTGATTTTAAATCTATCATACAGCAAATTGTATAAACTAATATAATCTAAACTCAGACGATATGGACAACAGTTCTACAGGTATCCGTAACTCTCTCTCTCTCTTTGTCGTTTTGACGATCCTATGGGTAGGTATCTAAATCGAACCTCGGGATGAGGATCCCTAATAATCCTACGACTAGGGAAATCCCAAAGTCTCAGAGACTGTCGTAGATTGATCTGAGTCCCGAGGTCATAGACCTGATTTTAAATCTATCATACAGCAAATTGTATAAACTAATATAATCTAAACTCAGACGATATGGACAACAGTTCTACAGGTATCCGTAACTCTCTCTCTCTCTTCGTCGTTTTGACGATCCTATGGGTAGGTATCTAAATCGAACTTCGGGATGAGGATCCCTAATAATCCTACGACTAGGGAAATCCCAAAGTCTCAAAGACTGTCGTAGGGTGATCCGAGTCCCGAGTTCGTTTCACTGATTTTAAAGCTATACAGACGTGACACCAAGTAGATCGGTGTGAGTGAGGGAAATCCCAAAATACTAGAATTTCTAGTATTGGCTCACTCCGATCGTTGGATGAATCGATTCAAATGAAATCGGGGTGAGAGAGAAAAAATCCCAAAACACTAGAATTTCTAGTATTGGCTCACCCCGTTTTTATACACTAATAAACGAATCAATATTGATAACAAATCCAGGTGTAACAGTGAAAAATAACGGCTAGGTAAAATATGATTGATTGACTTTTGTTGGGCTGATGGCCGATCGTGAAACAGACGGGAGACTTAGCTTTCGACGTCTGACTGTGGTGAAATCGGGAGCCGTCGGGTGGTCCAGAGTGTGTCCTAATTTCTGGGTTTTTACGACACTTCACAAACTTTATATATTCAAACTGATTTTATATCGCGATTCGTTGTAAATAAATGTATAGAAAGCTAATGCGGAGATTAATATCGAAAGAGAAGAAAAATGAATGAAAGAAAACCTTTTATTGTTCAATAATCCTCGATGAATAATATACAGGGTGTCTGGAAATTCGCGCACTCGAAGCATACCGGCGAATCCCTTGCGAAATAATAAGACGAAAGTTACCTATGCAAAAAAGTCCGCGGAGACTTAGTCCTTCCGTAAAAAGGACCTAATAACGAACCAATTAGCGTTCATCTATAGGAAAGACTGTCTAAAATCCACAAGAATCCGCACTCTGGAATTTTCATTGCGTGAACCGACTGTCTAATGTCAATCGCTCACCACACATTATTGTCTTGTTCTCCCTAGTAAGGCGGACGGCGATGCGGATTCTTGTGGATTTTAGACAGTCATTCCTATGGATGAACGCTCATTGGTTCGTTATTAAGGCCTTTTTACGGAAGAACTAACTCCCCGCGGACTTTTTTGCATAGGTAACTTTCGTCTTATTATTTCGCAAGGGATCCGCCGGTATGCTTCGAGTGCGCGAATTTCCAGACACCCTGTATATATGTGTCCTTAGCACTGAATTTTTATGATTGGAAAAGAAGTAACGTGTGTCTATTCACTACGAAGACCGCAAGTTCTCAAGACCGGCACTAAAAGATTCACGATACAAGACTCTACTTGACTATTGCTCTTCGGGTTTACGTCAACGCGCCTCGCGATTTGACTGACGAAAGACGCTGTTTGCTGGAAAGATGCAGCCAGGTAGCCGCGTCAGACAATGTATGTATTAATCCGCGCGGTTAATTAGCCAATTAGAGGTTTAGTCTATTCGCGGATGAATTAGACGCGTTGCATCCTAGAGAAGATCCGTGGTCCGCGACTTGCGGCTCCCTGTTCCGCCACAGTCGGTTGACAATAATAATTATAAATTTATGCATTCTGATTCTCTTAATAATTGGCATACATTCCTCCATTCCTTAATCTAGTTGTATCCATTAATTACGGGTCGCCCACCCCCAATGGATACCCCTATTTGTTCTTGTCTGATTGTGTTATAAATGAGAGGAGTTACGGTGAATCGACTATTGGTGCATAGTCAGCAAGACTAGATTTGCTGACTTTTCTAGCGCTCCTAGTTGCTATATGATCTTTTCGTGTTGGGTCTAGTATCGGGGCGACGTGACTTTCTGACTTCAACGAGGGAAAGGTGATATTTTGAATAACAGAAGTATCACATCATAGTCATACATAGTGATCCCTTCCAAAGACTAATCGGCTAACAATCTGTATAGATACGCATCGGATCGTAACAGCGGTTAGGGGAATGGGATTCCAAGAAATTCGGCATCGAAGCGTTCCCCCACAACTGGAAAATCGCACATGCGGTAGTGCGTCAGTGAGCATCACCACTGGGAGTACCTTACGTACACAGGTAGAGTGGGGGAAGCTATAAAGCTCGCTCAAGCGGAACGAAAGGGACATTCGCTTGTAGCGAGGGAGCTTATATCGAGGTAGTACTGTACTTAGAAATTAAAAATGCGTATCAGGTACCTAATTTGTTGACATGTTTGTTCTTCAAGTTTGTAGTCTTTTTTTCTTTTGATACTCTCGTAGGCCGCGAGACGTCGATATTTTCAGTGATTGGATTATTTTTCTCTGTTGAATCACTTGTAGAGCTAGATCGAGGTTCGTCAATTTTTGCTGAAGCTAGACTATTTTCTTCTGTTGAGTCTTGATCAGACCTAGATTCGTTGATATTTCCGGTAATTGAATTATTTTCCTTCGTTGATTCCCGATCAAGGCTAGAATTACCTCCGATCGTGTCTGATTTTGAACTGAGGCTAGTCGCTTTTCGGGTGGAAGAGGAAGTCTCTTCGGCCACAGCTGCCTTTTCGGCCGTCTTCTTTTCACTCTCTCTTAGAACATATTTATCCATGCTTCCGACAAAGGCGGGTATATTCACATTTCATAGACGGTCTACTCACACATACGACGGATCCTTTGACCATGTGCTCATCTGGCACAAACACAAACTCGAGAAGGGGAGCACGGTAGAATACATATCCCGAGGGGACTGACTACCGTAAGAGACAGGTTTGTGCTGTGGCAGGCTGTGGTGTCGACCAATCGAGCGCTACATGCCGGTACGGCGGGAATGCGTGAAAATGGCGTTGAAATTCGAATCTGCTCAAAGTTGGAAGGAGCACAGATGCGACGAGCAAACTAGCATACCGAGAAATTTTTGTACAAGAAAAAAAATACATTTTTGAAAAAAAAAAAAAAAAAATATACGTTGAGGCCTGAGGGTGTGGAATTTCCACACTGTCCGTAATCCAGGTGTGGAGCTCCTTCACACCATCCCCATGAAAGTTGTCGGCCTTGCTCAGAATAATTATTCTACACGTTCTTAGACGGATCGGTCACCATGCAAATCAAGTGCAACGTATAGTGCTCAGCGGCGGTAGAAGATTTTCACATATTATTATTTAAACATGCGTCTCTACAGAAAAAGGGGTTCATACAACGTATCGCAGATGATAAAACAGATTAGTATATCATCACACGGTGGACGCATCCAAAGAATCGCTGCACCCGACAAGGAGCGCGTGCGTGCCTGCTCCCCCAACTAATTATACATCGTTGTAATTATTATCCTCCGAGTAGGCTGATCTTGTAGCGATTGTCATCAAACTATCTTTGTACCTACCACTACTTCACACCCGCATTACAATCGGATGACTCTGGAGCGTAAAGCACTCCACGAACTCCTCATATCATATTATATCGTCCCAGAATTCGCGACGAGGAATTCACAGGGTGAATCTTGAGCGAAAACGGGATCGAAATTTCCTGAACCGTTTTTTCCGGAAATGCTTAGACTTCTCGTTATAATTATTTCAATTTCAGTCAATAAGGTGCGATGTAAGAACGGGCGCTTGTCGGCGTGCTCGCCGCTTGGCTGTGTGCACTTTGTTTCGCGGCGACAATAGGCTGGGAGACGCGCATACAACCGAGCGGTAATCACATCGACGAACGTCCGTTTGTAAGCCGTGCGTCATTGGTTTAATTCGAAATAATTATAACGAGAAATCTAAGCCTTTCCGGACAAAACGGCCAAGGAAATTTCGATCCCGTTTTTGATAACGATTCACTCTGTAAATTCCTTGTCGCGAATTCTGGGACACGCTGTATAAACTATCGCGTTCAAACACTCAGATACAGTTGTCTGCCGGCTTAACGCTGTGCTTTAATGTTAACATACAAACGAATATGGCGAACAACATCATTATACGAATGGAAAACAATCTGAATGAACAGTTCAAAATATTGGTAAATGACGGTAATCCCGAAGTATGTCGAAGGTTTGAGAAGAATTGTGATGAAGTCGTTAAATCATTGCGCACGCAATTGAGAACAATACGCTTTTCCGGAACCAAACAGAATTATGAAACTCGTATACGTAGAATAAAAAGTTATAAGATAGTGATTAGTCATAAAGTTTGGCTAGGCCGCGGCCTCAACCCCACGACGCGTAAAAAATCTAAAACATACATCTGGCAGGACATTAAATCAGCTTTCGGTAACCGTATTCGAACCGGTCTCATCACAAATCTCGAACACATCGACGTCAAACAATTTCTCAACGATGTTAAATCAACAATTTGCACACGTCTGAGGAATATGCAGAAAAAATATCAGTGCGTGAAGATATACCTAGTGCTGTCCGGTGAATTCGTGACAAAGGAAAATACGGACATAAAATACTTCCATACTCCGTCAAAACAAATCCTGCTCATGACCGACTTAAACTGTTGGTATCAAGAATTCGTCATACGATTCCTTCCACACCAGTTAGAAGAGTTCCAAGAGCGAGACAGCGGATGGGCTTTGCGAAGTATAATTAACCTAACCGTGAACTTCAACCAATGCGAACCGATACGGGGCTCCAGCTTCATAGACCTACCTTTAAGGATTAAAGCAAGAAAGGCTGTTGTAAACATCGAAAGTAACGACGAAGCGTGTTTCGCCTGGGCTGTTGTAGCGGCGTTATACCCAGCCTCATCACAGGTTTCCAGAGTATCCTCGTATCCTTATTATAAAACTGTGCTCAACGTTAAGAATATCAGTTTTCCCATGACGTTGAATCAAATCAAACGGTTCGAAAATCAAAATAATGTGTCCGTAAACGTATACACCCTCGGAGACAAACATTTTTACGTAGCACCTATTCACCTAACATCAAAGCCTGTCACTTGACACATAAATCTGTTGCTGATATCGGAGAATAATCAGTCCCACTTCTGTTTAATTAAAAACCTCTCCAGACTCATTCCGAGTAAAATCACTAGAAAACACAAGATGTTTCTCTGCAACAGATGTCTAGCTCATTTGTATAATGGCGAAGCGTTGACAAAACATTCAACGGACTGTTCGACGATCAACAATTGTGCTGTAAAACTACCTACGGACGATGACAAATGGTTAAAATTCAAGAATTATTATCGTCAAGACAGGGTACCCTTTGTTGGTATACGCGGATTTCGAATGTTTGCTGGAAACGGTAGAAAATGCAAAATGGGCGGATAAAACTCGCGCGTATCAGAAGCATACGGCTTATAGCGTCGGATATTATATTCACTGCAGTTTCGACGACTCGTTATCCACATACGGATCCTTCAGAGGCGTGGAATGTGCTCATTGGTTCGCGGAAGCTATGAAACAATTTTCGCTGGACCTAGAAGTCATGTTACAAAATCGTAAGCCGATGATTCTGATGACAAAATCGCAGAAGGAAGAATTCGCGCGAACTCAAATCTGTCACATATGTGGGGAAAACATTAATCAGGACGACGTAAAGGTCCGCGATCATTGTCATTTAACCGGTAAATACAGAGGACCTGCGCATTCGAAATGTAATCTCAGATATATCTCAAGTCATACGATCCCAATTATCTTTCACAACTTGCTGTGTGCGAAACTTCGGACATCGGATACATTTTAGAAGTGGATATAATGTATCCGATAGAATTACACGATCTCCACAAAGATCTTCTGTTCTGCCCACATCCCGACAAACCTGTAGGATCCAGAAGCGAAAAATTGATGACAACTTTCAAGAAGAAAGAACGTTGCGTAGCTCATCACACGCTCCTCCAACAAGCGCTCAGTCACGGTGTTATTATCGCTAAAATTCATAGGATTTTGAAATTCCAACAATCGGCATGGCTCAAGCCCTACATAGATTTCAATACCAGCTTGAGAACTCAGGCACGTAACGATTTTGAAAAAAATCTGTTCAAATTGATGAATAATTCGGTTTTCGGTAAAACTATGGAGAAGGTTCGCAACCGCGTTAATATAAACCACGAAAAACATCCAAAGATGTAAAAAAAGCCGCCAAGTACTCACACGAAAATCACAATTGCTTGATAAGCAAAACGGTTCGCCAGTCTCTGTCGTGAAATCAAGAAAAAAGCCAAGCACCGAACGTACAACTGCGATCTCTCAGCAATTTGTTAAAAAAAAATAAAAAAACTCAAACTTAAACTCAAGCCTACGTCGTGAAGTCGGAGTTTCGTGTGACGATATCGAAGCATCATTCCAAGAGCTACGTACTTGGCGGGCACATTCGGTTTTTTTTTCTTTGTGTTTGTTGTTCTCACGTTGAATCGATATGACCTTATCGTATTTTGCGAACCAGTCTCAAAGTACTATGTTTTCGGTCGCTGGTTATAAACATGTCATGAACTTTGCATCGACTGACGAATGTTAGATTCGCAGATAACATTGGTTCTATAGGTATAAATTTATTTAAAATGCATCTTCCGATCTTGTCGGACGACCATGTCGTGGGAGTTGAAGGATTAGCGCTTGCGAGTTCACTGTAGTGCGTAGTGCGGGCGCCTTTGGCTGTTCACTCCCGTGAACTCGCAAGCGCTAATCCTTCAACTGCCACGATTGTGTAGTTGCAAATGATTATTCCCCACAAATGAATGAGCAACAATATAGTACATTATACTACTAGGGAGGAAAGTGTGTGGTTTTTGCTGAGTGCGATGTTCAGCACGAGCACGAGGTGAAAGTTCGCTCCACCCGTGTGGCATATATCACTTTTTACCCGACTGGATAAAATGTCCATATTGCATCCACTAGTCAAACACAGCAATTCAATCAATCAAACTTAGAATCGGTCAAATTTAGAGTTTTTTTCTACCCTTCAAATTTACTTTTTCGACCGCAAAATTCACTTCTTCTTCCCTCTGATCAGAAGTGATTACTTTCCGCCCGCGTTGCAGGGATGAAGTATAGTAATTTTATCGTAGTCGGGTAAAAAATATTTTTGCACTCAAGTGAGGCCGAACTGTTACGAAGATGGGTTTCAGGTATTGAAATTGATCCTCCCCACTACGTGTATACGCTCGTGCACTTGCATATACGCATGCATCGTGAGCAAGATTGTATGACATAGTATAGGTACACCAATTAAACAATCATCAACTGAATTTTATATTTATCATTATATCAAACTGTCATACTCTATGCTACTTATAGCATATACGTATATCCGTAGCTGTATGTTTTAGGTTGCATGCCGCAATAGCAGAGTAGAGTTTTCTTGATTCGATCGTTTTGCAAGTGAATAAGTTTATTCTTCCATAATTGATACTACCTAGTGAGGTATGTGATTCCAGAGTTCCGAGTCTGATTTGATAATTCAATGACAGTGGGAATGACCAAGATTTTTATTGATTATACACGTATTTATGTCTGTCAAGTCATAAACATAGTTAAAGACACGAGAAGACGTAGAAGTATTGTCTGAAACGATTATTGGTTTTAATAACTAGTTTTTCATTGTATTCAATTGCTGTCGCATTAAAAACTCAATTTTCGCGTAAAACGAAGCGGGTTGTTCGTATAGCTCTAAGGAACCGAATGTGCCCGCCAAGTACGTAGCTCTTGGAATGATGCTTCGATATCGTCACACGAAACTCCGACTTCACGACGTAGGCTTGAGTTTGAGTTTGAGTTTTTTTATTTTTTTTTAACAAATTGCTGAGAGATCGCAGTTGTACGTTCGGTGCTTGGCTTTTTTCTTGATTTCACGACAGAGACTGGCGAACCGTTTTGCTTATCAAGCAATTGTGATTTTCGTGTGAGTACTTGGCGGCTTTTTTTACATCTTTGGATGTTTTTCGTGGGATTTCACTTCTTTTTGCAAGCACCAGAATTGAGAAGGATTGCTCATTTAATTTCAGCAGGGTTATACATTATTATAGTTTGATCACCACAAGAAATACATTCGGAATTTGGACAAGGGAAGAAACATTCAGCGAAAGACAAACACATTTACTTCAATTGTCAACTGTGACAAACATAAATAATTTATTAGGTAGAACTTAATTTTGTTTTACACAGTATCAGGTTGAAGTTCGTAACGTTATTTCAACAAAATATTCGCCAAAAAATTCTCAAATTCAAGGCTCGAATTTCAAATGGATCGAGAACGGTGTATAATTCCTCAAATTGTGTGAGACGTGTTTATCTAGCATATTTTACAATTCTAACAACATTTGAATCATGAAATATTGCATTTCGTTAACGAATATTCTGTTACGTTAACGTTACGAACTTCAACCTTAATATACAGTTTTAACTTAAATTTAGCCATTATTCAGTAATTTTTCAGCCATAGCTTTGAAGACTGTGTTGCCTGACGCAGTAACAGGCTCATATGTGTTCTGCAACGTTGATTGTTTGGAGCTTGCGTGCTTGTCGACTGCAATTTATTTCAGATCACTGTGCGAATCATACAAATTAATAAACGATCAATTATCTAAATGTTAAAGTAATTACTAAAACATATCCCATGTTACTGTGGTGAAGGTGAGCTGGGAAATATCGACTCGTATAACATACCTTCCAATATGTGATATCCAGATTGATTCTTTCGCTCACTCTGTGGTGTAAGATTTCAAATAATTGTGGAGACTGTACAGCGTTGAGGTAACAGTAGGCTGATGTTTGGTTTCGGAACACTAGCCATTTTCAACTTGCGTGCTTGTTTGTGGTCATGTAATAATTCCAGTGAAGGATAATTGACCAAAGGAGCTGAATATGCCGAAGAGCGACGTATCGTTCTCTAGATCAATGGAGATTGTGATCTTTTCAGGCTCATCTGTAATCCTGAAATATTGACTCTCATGATCTTATGACACGTTACGCCTGTAAATCATAAAAATATACGAAATTAATACTTCGATGCTGCAGTAGTGTTTTTCTGGGTTTCTGTTCTATTGATCAAGGTGACTTGAGAGAAATTTCATATCATACCTTTTGATATAAAATCTTTCAATGTATTCATCCAATCATGTTGAATAGTAGCTGTGCAAGTTCGGATGATTATCACAATAGCTGTGTTCTCATGAAATGTTTGGCCAGGTGGAAAATGAAGTGAGCGACCAGAGATGTTGAGTATAGATAGGGTGATCTATGGATCTCTGGAGACTTCAGGTTGTAGCGGTGGGAAGCTGATCGTCAGTCTTGAAATGGTAGCTCTTTCGAGTTTGTGTAGCTGTACCAGTTTCTTATATCGATTCTGGTTCCTGTAAAAAACAGTCGAAACATTGATATGTGATAACTATTAGTCAGTTGGTAGAAGCTCACCAGTTCTCAATTCTACATTTTGTCAATGCAGCGATTCATAAAGTATCGATTTTTGTAGCATACCGTCTAATGTGTGTTACTGAGATCCATTCTTGTAGTTGCTGTTTTATTAGTGAGCGAAGCAAGTTTCCATTTAATCAACGGTGCATTGTGATCTTATAATGCATACCGTAGCTATTTTTTATCTGTTTGTACAGACCACGGTAAATCTTGGTTGGACTTAGATTAGAATCTAGCAAGCCAAGTTTTATCTGTCATGATTTTCAACGTGGCTGTATTAAATTTATGTGCTTGAAGTATTTCTTTGTTCGTCAAAAAATTTCTTTGATCACGGAGAAGAAAAGTTAAGAAATACAACAAATCTCTACTGGTATATCTAGCTTCTGATCGCCGTATACATACTTATCCTATGAGATTGTACAAAATTCACAAAATAATGAAATTATTTTGGGATCATAGTCCTTGTACAACAAATTTCTACAATCGAAAGACACAGAGGTATATAACATTATAGTGTCAATTATATCGGGCATGGCTGTTAATTAAGTATGAATAGATTATAAGACTAGATGATATGTGTGTGTCGCATGATTCACGAAGCAATAGCCGTGATAGTGATGAATGATCATGTGTAATAACAATAACAGTTGGAGTTGTATATGGACTGCAACTTGTATGTGATGGTAACATTCTCATAGTGAACTCCATATTCTGGATTCTGATAGTGATAAAAAATGCAACATCGATAATTATATACAATAGAAACAAAAGTTGGAGTTGTATACGGACTGCAACGTATACTGTGAGTTTTTGTGGAAATGCAACATGGAACAATCAAACGAACTTTTGTTACTTGCGTGGCCAATAGGCTTGCGATATCTGTAATAGAAGCAGTGTTGTTTCAGAGCATATCCAGAAAAACTCATAGTATGTGACTATAACATTCTGATAGTAAACTTATAATTTCACATAACGTTATATTCATTGGTAATAAACCACATTGAGCTGGAGTGAAAACGCTGATTCGGAGTAATATACATAGACATACATCAAACCTTTAGTAGATTTCCAATCTCGATGCATGTAATTGTCATGTTGTTATCAACACTATTGAATTCGAATAAATTAATATCATGCTGCATGATGTTAAATAGTTGCTAGCTCAAAGAATAGACATTGAATTCGAGTTCCCGACACATTGAGATTGAAAAGCTACTGTAACAACGCTTATAAAATTAAAGAAATCTGTCATGTTCTATCAACAGGTACAGACATTATCGATAGTTAATCTCCGTATGCAATTATACGCACGATTGTTCCATCCAGTGTTGGGACGGATTCAACGACTTATTCTTAAACACTACAATATATTTTGATAGTCTCTCTATAGCTATACTATGTTTGATTTGAATACACATACTAGTCGTTATACCGTGAAGTTAAGGGGAAACCGAACGATGGCTGCACTATAGTTCGACCAACACACGCTCGCGTTGCGTACGTGAGCTTCTGCTCACTGCTAGTGACTGCCAACTCGATTCGCCCGGCGCCTCAAAGATACTAAACTATAGTTAAGCATCCTTGAGCCTCGGTGACAGGCGTCAGGCGAATCGAGTTGGCAGTCACTGGCAGCTAGTAGAAACTCAGGTACGCAACGCGAGCGTGTGTTGGTCGAACTATAGTGCAGCCATCGTTCGGTTTCCCCTTAACTTCACGGTATGTGGATGTAGTGTGTAGTGTATATTAGTATAGGCTTGAAGAATCGAAGTAGATAATATGGTCCAATTAGGAATGATTGAGTCGTGAAGCGAATAGAAAATAAAGTCGATTCTTCATGCCATTATTAAGATCAAGTGTCTTTGTTTGGGAAGCACTAACTACTTATTCATTTATATTTGTTCGTGCACCCTCGGTCTAAGACGAATCCTATCACACTATTATATTAAAACGTACAATTGCGTTAGGAATCTCAAACTCCTACTATGCGAACTATATACTATGCGACGTTCCAACACTGGATGGTACCATAAAAATGGTTTTGGTCGTAATAATCCTGTAATAAAATAAGAGATTAGTAGCACTATATCCTCCTATATGCATTCAGGTTGACGTGTGAATCCGCATGACTTGTGTGCGCATGGCTGTGTGGGACTCCAACTGAGTTACGTGATGTATGGTAAAAATATGAATTTTTTCATCTATCGTCAGCTGCTGAATGAAACGTTGGTAATTCTGACCGATCTAGCAGTAACTCTGTAGTGTTCCAGCCAATATTCGATATCAATGTTTTCTAATCCAAGTAGGTTCAATAACTATTTTACCAAACGAAATTGTGTATTACAATTTTGTCATACCTGAATGCATAAAAAGGTAGAGATATCAGTACATAATACATGTTATCGTGTTGATCGATTATTCCATAATCATTTTTGCCGATAATCACGAATGAATTGTGGCAACATGTTTCTTGTTCAAACTTTTTTTTTTGCATAACCAGGTATTGTTTTTTCAGTGTTCGACTTAGGTCCAGTTCCACAATCGAAGGTTAAAATTTGTACTAGGTTTAAACTGCTGAAAATTGCCTGTCGTTGGCTAAATCCATCGCTAAGCCAAGTTTAAACTGTAAACTTGTTTTAAAGTCAAGTTGTGGAACTGGGCCTTACATTTCAAACTAACTGTGAGAGATCATAGTACATCGCCGTGATGAATAGTTGAATTACAGAATAAATCTGTCATTGAAAATGTATGTGTCATGTTCAGTCTGTCTGAACTTATTGCCAAATTGTTTGTGCATAGGTATAGATTATACGTTTGAATATATTTTATATTTGCTTTTGTTCATGACCATTCTTATATTGTTTGTACGTAATTATCTTGTGAATTCATTGGCAATAATTTGATAGATATATTTTATATTTGCTTTCGTTTTTGACCATTCTTATATTGTTTGTACGTAATCATTTTGTGAATTTATTGGCAATAATTTGATAGATATATTTTATATTTGCTTTTGTTCATGACCATTCTTATATAGTTTGTACGTAATTATCTTGTGAATTCATTGGCAATAATTTGATAGATATATTTTATATTTGTTTTCCTTTTTGACCATTCTTATATTGGTTTGTACGTAATCATTTTGTGAATTATTGGCAATCATTTTTAGGTTTCAATTTCGTTTTCTTTTTGATGTTGGATATATTTCAGTTGCCTCTTTTATACTATAACTTTGCCATACCATGGTTAATTGTTTTTCATTTTTCACATTATTGGATGTATTTTAGTTGCCTCCTTTTTACTATACCTTTGCTATACCATGGTCAATTGTTTTTCATTTTTCACATTATTGGATATATTTTAGTTGCCTCCTTTTTACTATACCTTTACTATACCATGGTCAATTGTTTTTCATTTTTCACATTATTGGATATATTTTAGTTGCCTCCTTTTTACTATACCTTTGCTATACCATGGCCAATTGTTTTTCATTTTTCACATTATTGGATATATTTTAGTTGCCTCCTTTTTACTATACCTTTGCTATACCATGGTCAATTGTTTTTCATTTTTCACATTATTGGATATATTTTAGTTGCCTCCTTTTTACCATAACTTTAACCATATCATGGTGAAATTTTTCCATTAACAGTGGCATATATATGTATTGTTTTGGTCAATAGTTTCATTTGGTGTTATCGGCACACGATAATCATAGTCATAATAATAATAATAACAGAAAGTATTACTATTATCATTCTATAGTCATGGGCAAAATTATATAGTTACTTTTCGTTTCGACTATAGCTTTCAAACATTGTGCCAAATGGTTAGTATGTAGGTATAGATTGTGCACTATGAACAGATTTTTTTCTATTTCCATTGGTATACATGGTGTAACGGATGTAATAGTATTCTGGCAACCATATATATAACCTGTATATGGTGCTTAAATCACAGTCATTTGCCTATTTTTATTCATATCATTTCATTACATATATATGTATTTTGCAGCGACTTTCCTAACAGCGAACCAATGTCTTTCGCTATCTCAACCAACTGAATGAGGCGAGCGCCTGGTAGAGTAAGAGACAGGTGACGAAAGGCTATGGTTTTCGCGGATAGGAAATAGCATGGTGTATGGATATTGTGTTTTACATAACTACTAACATACATTCAATTTTCGGATTTGATTTGAAACAATGAATTTGGCGTATTGGTTCGGAATTGTGCATAGGCATAACAAATGATTTCCACTTCATGTATAGTGAATATTCGAATAAAAAAGAGGAGTCTGTTTTGATTTTGTATATGGGACATATTTATTTTTTGCCTGTAATCAGCTTTACTGGGTAATTTTACTAGCTGAACTTCAATTATGCCAGCAGACATATTCATGCGACTGTTGTTCTTTCAATTTACGGTTAGATTGACTATAGTTGGATGAGGACTCTCTTTCGTTATCGTTTTCTTCACTATACGATACGACGGACGACTTGTGCACAGGCATATTATAATACGATATATTTTTGCAGCTGTCAGCTAAGATCGTTTCAAATGAAATTTTTCACCTGTGATGCAAGTCAGTCCGTTGTACTGCATACACTGATACCAATGAAACAGATGTTACACTGATTCAAATTCGTCCAGCATCCATCAAGATAACATGTATCGAGTCATAATTCACCGAAGCGTAAGCAATATGCAATTGATATTTTGTAAGTTAGGGATATCAGTTATTGTACATGTCTCTATAAACTCATGGTACATGTTATATGATAGATGCTGGAGCCAAATTTGGTATAAGTCCACAGCTGTTTCTTGGTAAAGTGTATACCGGGAAGAAATCTTGATAGTATACAGGTGACTGCGCACGCGCCGAATAATTCATTTTCATTGGTCGATAAAGTCGTCACGCAGTGATATTTGAGGCCAGCTTGCCTCAGCATACGACGAAACGCGCGCATGCGTAGTCGCCTGTATACTATCAAGATTTCTTCCCGGTATGTTACGTCTATTATATGTTATCAGTATGACAGTTTATTCTGTAATACAACTATTCATCGAAACGATGTACTATGATCTCTCACTGACTGGTTATGCGTATATTATGATTACGTACATGTTTTCTGCGTTATGCATTTCGAACCAATAATTGACTGTGATTTAATATTGATATCGAAGAAATCAGTCTGACTTTTTTCAGTGATTCATAAAATCGTAGAGTTCTTTGATTGTCAACTCTTTGTCCACATGTATTATGAAGTACCAGCTAATTTATCGATTGCATGCCTGTGCATGTAGGCTGTGGTTATAATATTTGAGACCAATGTATTGACACTGTTTCTTCAATTGCAGAGTTGATATTTCCAAGTTATTTGGTTTTTTTTTTTCACATTTTCAGGTAGAATTATTTACAAATAATTAGAGACAAATAGAAACAATCTCCAATATAAATGTTTAATTTTTGATATATTATACATGTAGTTTGACTTATGAAAGAATTATCTTCGGTTTTTTTTTGTTTTTTTTTACGGTGGGCAACTTTTGTTCAGTACTTACTTACTGACCTATTCGGATAATCGATCGAATAGTCATATTGTACTATGAAATATATTTATATTTGTAATTATGAATAGGGCTGGTAAGCCTGTGATGGTATACATGGTATATATATTATCAAACAAACATGTAATTGGCAAAGCATTCATGGCAATATAAATCGGAAATTTTATGATATCGCTTCTAATACCATCATGTAAATGTCCTTGGCTCCCCGTGGCCAGATCTGTTTATGTACTTGCGTATCGTTTACACCCAGCCAATTATTTGCTTTATCTTTTAGCATTGCAGTATAGTGACCACTATCTATACTTTCACCGTGATGAAATATCGCGCTATTTATCTTGAATTTCTTATTGTCGAGGATAATTTTTGTAGTTGGTACTGCGTTCAATTTGAAATTTGTTATTTTAGATGCCTGTCCATCTTGATATGTAAATATCATGAACTGCACGACAATGATATTTTTTACCGAAGCAATGACAGTTTTTAGTAGCTTATTGCTTTTCTGACAATTCTCGCACGTACTGTCAAGTCTTGTTCATCGTGACAAAGTGTTATTAAACAAATCTTGTAGGTTCTTGGGGTTCTTGATACTTGGTGTAAACGATACGGGTATGGCTAAAATGTAATTTGGCTGTGCGATCTCAGAGCTGAGTCCGCAATCGTTACATCTGATCGTCGTGATCAACTGATGTTCAATCGCTTTTTGAGTTAAATCAGATTTCTCGCAAATAGCTGTAAGAAATTCAGCCGCGTCTTGTTGTAAATTTTCTGTGAAATTTTTGCCTGCTAATTCTCGAACTGCAAAGGAATTTATTGCTGCACTACTTGTGACGTAAGAATAGGCTAATTTTTCTAATGGGTCGTTATTATTCAGCTTAATCAATTCTTGTATTATATTCGAGCAGTGGAATATACACTGCAGAGTGGCATTTGCGTAACATGAAACTCTGTCCTTATTTTCCATGCCAACAATGGTGCGCAACGGATTTGGCAATGTGTTATCATATACTTCGATTTGTATATTTTGCGTGTATGAGGGAACCGACCATACGGTGTCTTTGACCGTTAATTTAGCTGCACGTGTAATATTAATTTCAGCCAATTCGGGTTTGTATTGTACCCTGAGTCGATTGTACTCGACTAGTGCAGCTTCCTGAACTTTTATTGCCTGTGGATTGAAATTTATCAAATGTAATCCGTCGAGAGACTTGACTCTTGACAATGCAACGTATGCTTGTCCAGCAGTGAACACAGTCTGGCCTATGTCTATAACTATGCTGTTCAAAGTTAAGCCCTGGCTTTTATGTATCGTGATTCCGTAACTAAGAGACAGGGGAAATTGATTTCTGAATATAAAGGCACCATTCATTATTTCGAATTTTGTGGATACCCTTTCGATGGTATACTCTATCCCCGATGCTAGGGCAATCGTTAATGATTGTACCTCGCGTGTGTCGATATCTCGATTTACGGAAATCACATGACCTATGGTACCGTTTATAATACCTGTAGATACGTCGATGTTTCGTCTAATCATGATTTTTGCCCCAATCTTAACCGTTATTGTTTTTGCGAGTCCAGCCGTGCGAGTGCTGTCCTCGTGTTCCTGATTCAGGAGTTTTGTTATTTTTTTTTTCAAATACGGTATGCAATCAATGCTGTCTTAGGCATTGAGTTCAATTTCGTCGCCTGGAATTTTGGTTAACATGGCTGTGTTCAAAATATCACATTGGTTCCGAGTCGGAAAAAGACAGACTGTATCTAGCGACAATTGGTTGATATAATTGCATAATTCGTCAAGTCTGGCTCCGACCGACGTACCGGTAAGGTTTATTTTTCTAGAATCTAGAATCTGTTGGTCGGCAGTGGTCAAAATTCCGAATCTAACCCGAGTTAATATCTCTTGGTAAGTTGTATCATTCTGTTGGCGTACGTTTGTCAACAGCTCGTCGTACGAAAATAGATCGGTCCATAGATTGACCGCACCTACTGAGCCAATATATTTTTGTATTTTGTCTTTCGACAGGTTCAGGTATGCTGAATCCGCATTTACTGGCGGGAGTTGTAGTAAATCACCCATAAGTAGAATATGTTTTCCACCGAACCAGCCATCATTATTGTTTTTTGTATCAAATATTTCAGTTAGTCTTAAGTGTATTGTGACGTGCGCTGCCGACGGTCTGGGTTTGTGGCCGGGCAGGCCACGACTACAAAGCCAGGCACTCTTGCCACGGTTGGCTCATCGGAGAATTTACTATTTACCTAAAAATTATAAACTAGCTTACTCCCGATGAGTTTACGATATGTTGGGCGCCAGGTACCTTGAATGATACCGCGGTAACGAAATGACGTTAAAATCAAACTCGAAAGAATATTATTATAGAATTAAATAAAATATAATAAATACAAATATAGCGACGAGATAATTAACTAAAAGTAATACGATAATACACGGTAAGCTCAGCGTGAGGGGAACATGGGGGCGAAATAATATAGATAAGAAACAAAAATAATTTTCAGGTTTATGGATTTAATCTCAAAGAAACCGATTAAACAAAACAATAAATGATAACAATTAATACGAACAATAAAACATAGGATAAAACAATTAAACAGCCAAAGCCGATCACATAGGTCGGTCGGAATACAAATTAAACAAGATACACGGAAATACTATCAAAGACAGCTGACTGACTAGGTCACACACATATAAGTAGGGCAGGGGGTAATACAGAACATTAGGGAATATAGAACAAGGGGATGGGTAAGTCAGAACAATTAAATAATACAAAAAGAAGGAAACGATATCTTATGGTACGGTAGAAATCAAACACGGAATAATATTAGTTCACAATAAATGGGTCGATAACGTAGCGGGATCAAAAGTCCAGAATCAATAATTTGTGGACTTCTAATGATTAAGTGGACGGGTCGGTACTACAGAATATTCCCTAGAAAAGGGCAAGGCGTCGGAATCAAATTCAAATAAGCTCGTACAAAGATGGCCAAGGCAACTTTACACGAGGCACGCCATGCGGCTACGAAGTACACGTTAACAAAAGGGACGCTAGACTTTATTACAATTATTAATTCGAAATAACGATAATTATACCAGCTCAAGGTTTTACTAGTGGTTTAAGACTACTTTCAATGAGAAAGGGGGTAAATTAATCGGGATATTATCACAATATCGTATCTACAGCCTGTAGACCGATTCTTCCAGAAACACGTGGCTCAACAAGCCGTCGAGATCAATTATCGTATTTTTACTACGCAACTAATTTTTCCACGTGGGAAATCCTTATTTCTGGGACTAGATTTTACAGTAATTAGGGGGGATTCAGATTAACAATTAATTACACTTACAAGAGAATCGATACAAAAAATATTTAACAAAGGACAGAGAAATAGCGGTACGGTAATAAATGACGATACGATAATTAATGACGACACAATAAGGAATAACGATACTTTCTCGAAAAATCAATCAGTAAGGCATAGGGGACACAATGAACAATAATATAATCAATAATCAATGATTAAACAAAACTAAAGCACGATAATTCGATGATATATTAACGGCGTCACAACTACGCAATCAGAAACGAATTTCTTTTTAATCAATTTAATATCAATCGAAGGGTCGTCTAGAGTTGGAATCTTACCTTAATCAAGGCACTAATACACTAACTGAAGTTAGAGAAGTTAATTCTCAATAATACTTTACAAACGATACAGTTTTCTTCAAACAAGGGAATTTACGGTAAAATAATTGAAAAATGATCAATACGATATCTACGATACTACGTCCAAGCAAGAAGTGAGGTTTCTAGCTCTATCGCTAGGCAGATGCAATTTTGGGGGAGGTGGAGGATCTACGCATAAAATTAATAGGCGTATTCTTCTTCTGCCGGGTTGTGTCGCGGGCCTGGCAGGGCCTTTTGGCACTTCGAGCTTTGGCCAGGGGTTTGTTAGATGGCTCGTCATGTTCTCGATATCCTGGAAGGCGGAATTTCTGCATTTGAACCGGTGGACCAAGCCGGTACGAGACAGGTAGAGGGAAGGAGGAAGCTACTCCACGTTATAGATTCGTTATGCAGCGCTCTTCCAGGCATATCTCTGGATACGTTGACTCTTTATTCCCTGGCTAATCACTCGAAGGCCGGGTGACCCGCCAGGCCGGATGAGATTGAGGGATGATCTCCCTCGGTGTCGTCGGGCCGGAACGGTACGGGAATATAAGATAGGGGGGAACGGGAAAAACATTAGTACACGAACTTATAATTAAAATTAGGGACCTTGGGCACTTGAGCTGGGACTTCTCGCTTTGACGCGCTCTTTTTTAATATAAGGTGGTCACTTCGGTCTGAGGAGGAGATGGTTAAATACGAGGCCTTCTATTTTGCCTCGTTACAGTATATACATTAACGTGACGTTTGATATCATTGAAACCTCATCTATAATGAACAATACTACATCTTTTAATTCGTTTCGCAAGATTTTCAACACTTCGTCAGACAATTCTTTGTATTTGGGTGTGCCGCCGTGCTCAACTGGTAGCTGGAACAGTCTGTGCACTGTCAGTCCGTCGACGTTAAAGGCCGCCAAACCTGTTGGTGCCGTGACAGCAGTCGTTGCACCGAGTATTTGTTTTGTCCAGCACCTAATAGTTTTTATGAGAAAACTCTTACCCGTACCACCAGCTCCACTTACGAACATTCGTAATGGTTCACTATGTGCTGAGATTAAAGAGGTCCTAACAGTATCAAATATTACTTTCTGTTCGTCATTGAGTTGTGATATCATGTCAACTACGTCAAGGTCTTTTAGTTGTCCTTCCGCGTTATTCAAGTCCTGCATAGCCAAGTTGGCTTCTACTGGCTGATAACGTAATGGATTATCTCTGTTGTCATTTGAATCTTGGCTCAGATTGCTCATCATATTCGTAAGATCATCCAGCTTTTGTTCGATCAGTTCTTTCACCTGATCGAAACCTTTTTGAATATCGGACAATCGCTCGTGGTAACTCATTAATTCTAATAGGTCTGCCTTGCTTTTCTCGAACGCCTCGGCGTACGAATTACAGTTATTTTTCAACTCATCAGTATCACGCCACGGTTTGAAAAGTAGCAACAACGCATGGAAGTACTTTTCAGGCTCTACATTCGGATTATATTTGTAATGATTTATCAAATAACCGCGCTGTCTTTTTTTCAAATACAAACCACCGCCTAAATCGTATATCTCTGCAGTGCTATTTTTTGGTATTATTTTAGTTATTTCGTACCATTTGGCGTAGTCGTATAAATGTACCGACGCTAATTCCTCCGGTCTATTCGGGTAGTAATCGTCAATGAGGGACGGATAAAAAATATCTGTTGAACCCGGAAATAGTTTTTCTACAGTTTTGTACGGTTTAACTCTTTTATTTCTGAGCTGATTTACGTCTAACCATTTTATGTTTGTGTCAGGATCAGTTCCGTACAACGGAATACCTAACAGTGTATCAGCAGCTTCCAGAGCTCCGCATTCTCTGTTATTCAAGCTGCGCATTGCCACACTCCACAGCCGGCTGCTCAACGACTTGGTGGAATTGATATCATGAAACATATCGGTTGTGTGACTAGTTTCAGGTTTAGTACTATACTTAGTACAATACCAATTGAGTATTGTCGATTTTTCGCCTATGAACTGCATGTCCATGTTTCCTTCCCATGCACTAAGGACAACCGGATTATAGTCATTTATGAAGGCTTCTTCTTCATTTCGCGGTAAGTCGACGAGTCTGCTTTTTGATTTTAGCTGTTTTCTACCCGCAATCGACATGGCCACGTCTTTTATTATCAGCGTGTCTGTAATTGGTCTTGGAAATCCGAATCTGCATATTTTCATAAATCCTTTTTTAGTTTTCTTATTTCGCATACAATAATCGTTATGCTTGTGTCTCTGATGCGTGTCTACTCGACGATACAACGTCGGCGATACATGTTTATTTGGCAGTCTGCAAGTAATATGCTTGGAAATGAAGTTGGCGACTTCTTCCGTAGATGACTCTCCGATCGTGGGAGCATCCTTAATCCAGACCAACAAATGGAAGTGCTGTGTTCCTCTGCCTTGGTATTCTCGTCTCCAAAAGTAATGGCTGACTTCTCCAATTGGATTGTCATTGGAACATATGAATTTCAGCATCGCTCGAAATTTGTTATCTAGATATCTCGAGGCCGAAACTGGGTCTCTCGCTACTAGTTCACTTGTAGACATACCAGCCATTTTTGGTCCGTTAACGTTTTTAATATATTCAGCTAAATCATCCCACATCCACTCGCTGGGACTCAGCGTGAGAAACCACGTTGCCGGACCATAATTTTGTACCATGCATCCCAACTCATTTCTCGGTTTGCGCCAATACTGGTCTGTATTCCGTAATTTCGCGAAAATAGTGGTCAGATTTCCTTCAAGCTGTTCTTTTGACATCAATTCCAACTACTGACCGGCATTCATTTTTTCTTTTGGATTAATGACATTTAGTTTATGAAATATACCACCCTTCAACTGCCGTATGTTCGAGTCGTGTAACAGGTAGAACAAATACTGTTGATTCAACCTGAAGACGGAACAGCTGGACATAAGCCTACATTTTATGTAGTCGAATTCTCGCAGAGGGATCGCGCGGTCTTGATGCTGGCCATTGTTACCATAAGGGTACAAATCTGGGAAGCACATGACGTCTAGATATTTATCCCATTGACTCAAGGGTGCTTCTTCTACCTTGAGCATTTGATATAGAGCCGTTGCATTCTTATTTTCTCTATCGGCACTGATCGGATAGATGGTATACTGCTCGTAGTAATCTTGGCTATCCATTATTTGTGTTAATATTGCCCGACGCTTAGTACTCGTCTCGTCAGTACCGTCCATGACCGTATCCGCATGTTCTTCCAAACCAGGCTTTTCTGTCTCTACCTGAATTTCCACGTCTTGCACGAGTAAATCTAACAACGAGTCTGGCTCAGTGGGTAATTCAATCTCGGCATAAAAAGGATTATTTTCCCTGAGCCAAACGAGTGTCTCATAGATCTTTTTCACGTCCACCAAACTACTCCACACGACTTTTGACTTATTCGGTAGTCCATAGACGATCACGAATAGTTCTTGATTCAGATTTAGCGCGTCAGTCGGTGCAGGTAATTTTTTTAGTGTTTCCTCTAACGGTAACGGTAAATGGAACGTTCGACCTTTTACTTTCTGTACCCGCAACTTATTTGGAAGATTTTTTTTCGCTACTGTACCCATTCTTAGTACCGTTTGAAAAGCCTTTGCCCTTTGTATGAAGATTTTTTCATAATCATTAAGAGTGAAGAGAACGGGTGGCACGTCGCCTATAGCTAGGTGATTCAATAAACACGTTGGTGGCATTTCATTATCACGGAACTTTTCTAAACAGTATTTACAGATATAATCAGACGCATTGTCGGAGGCATCAATGTGAGTTTTCATCTGTGACCAATAGTGCCCTGTGATAGGTTTTCTGAGTTTTTTTATATCTCGCGTGTCTCTACGGTAACAAAGTTTTTCGCACGATACGCAAGCCAATCGTGGTGTATCCATCGATTGTTGGACTAGCTCATGGAATGCATGTCTATATTTGTTTGCAATTTCATCTTCGTTCAAATTTATTACTTCAGAACACAGTTGATACATAGCAGCTTTCTCGGCTGTTTCGCTGGAGAGTTCTTGCAAAAGAAGTAGATCTCCTCGTACTAAGGCACTGTCTATGCAATTAATTTTCTCCACTAGTCTCATAAGTTCGTAAATGTATCTCGTGAAATACCGAATCTGTGGGAAGTGCGGATGCAATAACTGAAGCGGTAAGAATTTCGAATTGCAACTCACAGGATTGGTATAGCAAATTTGTGCGTGTCCTAATTTGTGCTGTGACGTATTGACACTACATTGGTTCCAGTGTTTCAATGTATTACGAATATTTGCTATTTTCCATGAACGTATAGCCTGAAACACATATTCCAGCCTACTAATGGTATGTGAATTTGGTTTGACACATAGCTCTGAGCAAGCCCATGATTTTCGTACATGTGTGCTTGCAGTTACCGGTAAAACGTTAGCTATCTTTCCCGTTGATGTAGTGATCAGCGGGTCTATCACAATGTGAAGCTCATCATAAGCTGTATTGGTATAATAAGGGTCGGACGAGCCCGTATGTTTTGATTGCCCGCAAAAGGCTTCCATTTTTGATTCTACATCAGACGATTCTGCCGCTCGTACCGAACAGATCTCGATCTTATTCTTCAGATTATTCAGCGTACGTCTCACGCTTAGTACGATACGTTTTCTCGCTTGAATGCACCATTTTATAATTTTTTCAGCCTCAATTCGTTTCTGTGGCTTTGACTTACAATTCATTTTTGCGGATAAGATGGTGATATATTTTTCTACCGATCCTAACAGTGTTATCGTACTGCTCCGCGTGCCTAAATGCCTATATTTTTTCAGAATATTCTTAGTTCTGATGAATTTCTGTTGCCCTCTTAGTTCTTTACGAGCACGTCTGACTTTGTCGAGTATTGCTTTATTTACATCGCGATTAATGGCATACTTGTTTCGTTCATATTCTTTTTTCATTTCCGAATTAAGAGCATATTTATTAAGTTCGTACTTTTTTTTGTTTTCGGGATGTGCAGAATATTTAACTCTTTGTTTTCTGGCTTTCATATCAGGATTAGCTGCATATCTTGCTCTTTCACTTGTCTGTTTGATATCAGGATTTTTTGCGTATGTTATTCTGTCACGTGTTCTCTTGATATTAGGATTTTCTGTGCGTATTATTTTTTCACGTGTTCTTTTGATATCAGGATTTGCTGTGTATTTTATCCTTTCACGTGTTCTTTTGATTTCAGGATTGGCAGCATATTTTTGTCTCTCACATGTCTGTTGGATCTTAGCATTAGTTGCATATTTTTCTCTGCGACGAGTAAGTTGCAATTCACGAGTGACAGCAGTTGTTTTCTTCTCGTACAATATTTTTTGTTCTAGATCTTCAGAATATTTTGCTTTTTTTTGCAATTTTATTACTTCCGCATTGGCAACGTAATTTGCTCGTTTTATTGGCTGTTTTAGTCCAAATGTCGCACTCTGGCTTATATTTCGTTGTGGCTCATCAGCGCTGCAATTTGCTTTGCATTCTGTGTCACTTCGTGTTTGCCCTATGAACGAACGAGTAGCATCTCCGATTGAGTTCGTACTATTACTACTGCTAGTCTGTCGAGCTGAATAGTTTTCACGTCTTTTTTTGTTCATTTGGTCCTTGTGAGTGGTCCACCATCTGTTTTTGCGATTTGTCTGTATTGGGAGAGTTATGTTTGTTTTATCGCTTTTGCCTTGTTGTTTGCTTTTTTTGCTACTATCGTCCGTCGTACTTCGTGAAGAAAGTGAAATGGTATGCCCTGGTACTGTTCGACAGACCGATGCATATGTTTTCGAGGGTAATTTTTGTATTTTCGACCGGTCTGTATTTTGGTCTTGTACGATTGTAGCGATGTCCGACTGTGCTATTGTGGTACTTTCCATTGCAGGAAACGCACTTATTGTTTTTTCGTTGAGTATGCGTAGTAAATGCTGTCTCATCGTTAGTGTCGTTCTTCTACGCCCATCGTTATCTACGTAATAGCGTTCGGTCACAGGGTCCTTACCTAGTGCAAGCGATGTTGCGATTGCACACGCAAACACTCCGCATGATTTTGAATCCGGTTGTATTTGTACATTTTCGTACATGATCGAATATTTTTCATACAGACGATTCAATATTTCATGTTGGAGCGGCGATAATCGGTGTTTCAACGTATCGTACACGTGTACTACTGATCCATCGTAGTATATGCAGGTCCAGTGACCGATCTCGTCTGGACCAATGTTTCCGCTGTAGAGGATCTGAATATCCTGATCGCTAGTAACACGTTGATACCAATGTAATCCTTGATAGAATATCGGATCTTGTGGTTCAAAAGTCGTCGTGTCAGTTAAAACATTCAGAAATGCATTTATACACTTATCATGTAGCTCCTCTGCAATGTTCATAATGCAGGCTGCGATCTGTGCCCTATTTGCACGTACTGTTGCATTAACGTCTATTTGTTCGTCAGTGTCGTCTGTAATGTCTATTATAAGTGGCAAATTTACATCAGCTGTTTTATTGCGTTTTGGCGTGTCAGTTTTACCTATTCTGGCGGATCGCTTCGCCTCTTTTTGTTGTTGCTGCATTTTGCTATAGCTACGTTTCCTATTTTTCGGCATTGCTATTTATTGGACTACCTGTATTAAATACTACTCAACTTATACTTGCGATTTGTCTATTTATCGTTGTATATTCTGACTTTCTTGTATTTATGAATGAATAATTGTTATTGACTGTACTCACATATAGATTTTTTCCGGTCTTCTGATTTAACTGTTGCGTGAATTCTATTTTATACACAATTATACAAGAAAATTTTTAATGCACGTATTTAGAAAATCAAAGAAATTCAC
Organism: Tenthredo notha; assembly: GCA_914767705.2. Taxonomy (NCBI): domain Eukaryota; kingdom Metazoa; phylum Arthropoda; class Insecta; order Hymenoptera; family Tenthredinidae; genus Tenthredo; species Tenthredo notha. The sequence continues at coordinate 1,200,641 of OU611923.1, forward strand.
TATATTTCTTCTCGTAATCGTACGTCGATTTTACAATCTTTAATATCGTTTGAGGAACGATATGTGAAAATTAATTTTTGCCGGCACTGCAGTACGCTGACACGAATAACCTCGAACTTGTCGATTAAGAACAATATATTGCGTACTGACAATGAGATAGAATTATTGATATTGTTACAGTAAAGAAAATGAATAAATTCGCGTGTTTTTGTGAATTCGAACGATGTTCAAATGCACCGAAATAACACTCACTTGTCGAATAATTGCAAGATTTATCTTTCGATATGCGCTTTGCAATAGCTCCAAGTGGAATGGAAGTTCTACTTTCTATTCGCTGATTTTTCAAAATGACGTTCCTAAAGTCATCTATTTGAGTTGATCTCATCTCTATTGTGCTTATTATTTCCGAAATTTGTCAATAGAGTGCAGTCCTATTGACGCGTATTTTATGTGGACAATTTATTCATCACATGTTTCAATTTAATTACTCGTTGTTCTATTTTTCCGAAGATTGCTTCTTAATTAATTTACCTAGTTTTATTCTCCATATAATTCTGTTGTGATAATAATTGCAATACGTAAATAGATGGATAATTTTGGTTGAATTAAATTTGTCCAGTCAGTGCTGACAGGACATCGCCATCTGGACAAAATTTTATGCAGTTGGACAATTTATTTCAAATTGTTTGGTTGTGTGTGTGAGTATGTGATCTCGTCAATGTATATGCTACTAGATCAACGGTTTCAACCCTTCATTCTGCATTCGAATCTCGTAGCGTCAAGATGTGTAAGTATACATACACGTTTTCATACATTATGTTACGGTCTGTTGTTGTAATTATGTCTTCCATAATATTTTTCAAATAAATGAAGTATTCTAATTCAGCTATTATTCGAGTATTGTATACACATGCGAACAATGAGTCAAGTAATAGAAAGATGCGTGTCCTCATTTTTTACGGCCAGTGACTCCTTTTCGTATTATCACGTGTTTGGTTGATTGTTTCAAGCTGATATGGTCTAATTTTGTCAATTGTCTTTAATGGGTGGCATTGTTTATACGTTATCCATATATTTCATTTATTTTGAAGGAATTGTAGGATCTAAAGTACTAGAACTGTGTTCTAAGCTACCTGCTAAGAGCTCATTTACCGACGACATTTTGTATTACTATTTTATTGAACTTAATCAAATCCAGAATTGAGAATGTAAGCTGATTCAATTTCGGAATTCTATTTTTCTGATTAGCTTGATTCTTTGCATAGCCAATAATTTTGTTTGATTTCATTGTTTTGGAGTTTTGGAGTTTTGGAGCAAGCCTTAGATGTTTGTAATGCGTACATAATTATTCAATTGAAATTGATTATCCTATTGAATTGTTCTATCTCTGATATTAATGGTGGGTATAATATGGTGTATTTACTAAAAATTTGTTTTATTTGGATTATAGCAAATGAGCAAAATATTCAAATGGAGAGTGGCGAGGGTGGTGGTGAGGGGCCACCAATATTAGATCAGCCCCGAACCGAGGCAATGGTATGTACAGTATTAAATACGATTACGGCTTGCGTTGAATCAGAAGAAAAATATGAAGCAGATGGATCGTACAAAGCCAGATGTATTCAGGTGGGCCATTTGAAATGGATGTATTTTGTTGGACAGTTTAGAACAGACATATCCTATAGACTCCATCGGCTGTGTAGTGTGTATAGATGATAGTATATATTTGCTGTAATGTTTTTTGTGATTGTTATGTTTGATTAAGATTGCCTGGCAAAATACATTCGTTCTAGGCGGACCATTTGAATATATCTGTTTCTTTAGGTCCTGGCGAAATAGTTCTTAGATTAGACAGAAATTTATGCATGAAGTTTTTTTTTTTCAATTTTTCTAATTGAGCTTACAATCAATTGTGTGCAATATTTTTTTTGAATTTTTGTTTCTTAAGAAATTAATATTTCATAAACCACTTGTTGAGGTATTTATCTAACCATAAAAATCTTGTCGTAAACGATACTAATAGTTGATGTTTTAATTTACAGATCAGAGATTTATACATGCTTTTAGGGCGGTACATGGGGCAACAATCTCATGTACCGGCCCTGGATGCACAGGATGCAGAAAGAGGGAGAGAAAGAGGAAGAGGAAGAGGCAGAGGAAGAGGAAGAGGAAGTGCGAGTGGAAGTGGAAGAGCAAGAGGAAGTGGAAGTGAAAGCGGAAGCGACAAAGAAGAAGAAACAGAAGAGAATAGAGAGGAAACTGAAAGAAGTTACAAGATCAATCGAAATAGAGATCAAAAGAGAGGAGGAAAAGTAAAAGGTGGAGGGGTAAACGGAAGAAGAGGAAATAGCAGAGCTGGTCGAGGTCGTCAAGGGTGGTATGGCGGAAGTGGTGGTGTTCAAAGAAGAGGTGGAGAAATAAGACGAGGAACAAGCGGTGAAGTTGGCCGAGGAACAGGGCGAAGAGGGGGATTCAGCGGACAAGGACAAGGAATGGGGGGCTATAACTGGCGGGGTCAAGGGACGGGGGGATTCAACTGGAGGGGACGAGGAACAGGGGGGTGGAACTCGCGAGGAAGATGGGGACAGGGTAGAGGGGGACGAGGAAGCGGAGGCAGAGGACGGCGAGGCTCCTTGCAATTTTATTTCTAATTTTATTTAATATTTCTAATTTTATTCAATATTTCTAATTTCATTCAATAAAATCTTTTCTTCATAGTCTGCTGTGTACGATTCATTATTATCTTCTTTCTCATCAACTGGGTGCTGGTGTATTGTATAATAATTTCAATATCTTTTCATTTGGATTCCTTTTTTACTTTTGTTTATTACTGTTTCTCTGTGATTGCAATTATGTATATGGACTGGAGTTTTGCCTTTACTTGACCTACATGAAATACGAATTATGCTAATGAACTAGTTTGGTAATCGAGTCGAGTTCCCTACATGATAAAGTTTATTTTGAAGCTTGTTCTACAGTTTGTTTCTCAATTTTTTTCCATTGACAATGGTTTTCTTTTTTTTTTATGGATAATGACCTAGTGAATGACTTTCTGCCCTATATGTTATTTTATATGCATAGTTTGATGCAGGCGATTACCATGCATATCGTGGGTAATTTTACCAGGCCAAGTTGTATATCTTCTTTGTGTTAAATTCTTCTTTCATTATTTTACAATTCCTATCTCTAGATGTTACAAAATCCACGACTAGGATCAAACTAACAAGGGATTTATACACAGTTTTACTCGTGAATGAATGCATAAATATAATAGTTTATTAATAATCCATTATACAGGTAACGTATAGTTTTAGTTTGGAAAGCATTAGTATCAGCATTAACACGTCAACTTAAATAATCACAGTTGATTATTGATGATGTGATTTTCTTATACTAACTGATTCCTACGCGCGCTGGCTCAATGGTCGGACTTTGTTCTCTATTGTGTTTCTGTTTTATCTAAATTGATATGCCGCTTTGGCCAATGCAACTTTAGCTTTTTGATTTCTTTTCTTCTTTATTGAAATGCTGCTTTGACTAAATACAATTTTTATGAATTAGGATTTTAAATTGAAGTGTTACTTCAGCTAAATACAATTTTATCTTCTGATTTCGCGTCGGTTGGCAGCTTTGGCACGAATACGCTCTGATTAAGTTTTGAATTTAGGATTTTGAATTTGAAATAGTAATGAGTCAGTCAGCTGCTTTGGCTCAAGTCTGCTGCTTTAGCTTAGGCAGCTTGGTCTTTTATACTTTATTTGATGTTACACCGACGCTTGACTGTCCTGGTACTGTATCACGTGATATAATACCTGTGTGTGCTTCTATGTTTGATGTGATGTATAGTCAGCCTATTTGGCTATAGGCTCAACACATTACAATATATATGAGCCTAAAATACCTCATAATTGTCTAGATGGTTAGATACTACAGTTAATTTTCCAAAAATTCGAAAGGTGCTACATAATTTTACATGATTTCAAAGAATTCCTGTCATTTCACTAATAATCTAATGGATAGCATATTTCAAGGTACCAAACGATTTAGGTAGATTTGTCGAGATATTAAATGTTTCAACTCATTTCATAGACCACGCGAAGTGTGGGTAGAATCCATGTTTTCACTACTTACAAAGTAAAACTTTGTATAATACCAAACGGAAAAACTTATTTTGATTTTGTGTAATTGCACACTCGCCTTCGGCTCGTGTTGCCAACTCACACTAGTCAGAAAAAGTTTTACCGCACTCGCATCATAATGTACCATTACTTCACTCCGTATGATAATGGATGTTTTATGCACGCTCCGTGTGTGTGTGAATTTCACACATCATAAAGTAAAATTTTGTATAATACTCGATGGAAAAACTTCTCCTGACCTTGTGTGATTGCAGCACTCGCCTTCGGCTCGTGCTGCAACTTCACACTCGCCAGAAAAAGTTTCCCCACTCTCGTATCATAGTGTACTATTTTCAACTCAGTGTGTGATACTCGATTTCTTATGCCTGTTGGTAGTGCGCGAAGTGCTCGATTTACACACTTCCATATGTAAAAATAATTGAGTTCTCTTCGTTTGAAAATAATAATTTCTCAAATATTTTTCTTCTATTCAACTTTCTCAGTTTTGTGTCAAGTTGTGTTGACACATACATACCGATTTAATGATTAAATAATAGTGTTATCAATATGTCAAATTAACATTACATGTTATTTATGAATAAAATAAAATTTATGTGAAACATAATATAATTCTATCAAAATCAAATGAGCCTTGCTTTTCTGATCAAGATAACTTGTATCTCGAACTTGCGTTTCTATCGATAGACTACGAAAAAGGATATATAGAAGTGGAAGAAGAAGAGTTTTTTTTGTCTTTGATTTCCTGATTTCTTTAGTTTCGAGGACTAATAAAATTTTATGCTATTGAAAATCACTTTTGGAAGTATTTTGTTTTTAATGGGGGGGCTTTGCCCCCCCAACCCCCCAGCGGGGGCTTCGCCCCCTGCACCCATAGCAGGGGCTTCGCCCCTTGCATCCCCAGCGGGGGCTTTGCCCCCTGCACCCCTAGCAGGGGCTTCGCCCCTTGCATCCCGAGCGGGGGCTTCACCCTCTGCATCCTGACCAGGCGCTCTGCCCTTGGACCCTGTCCCTACCGAGCCGCTCTCACTAATATTGCAATATATACTATACTTCCCTATTTTTTAGAGTTTTTTACAGGTCAAGAATTTCGCACACTGAGTTAAACAATAGTACATTACGACACGTGTGTGCTACTTGTATCATACTGTACTATTATAACACTTTTAATGATCAGCAATTCTAAACATATTAGTTTGTTTGATAATTAGTTTGTGGTGCTGATGTATAGGTAGGTGGAGTTAGTGGTTGGTAGGCCGGTCGAAGTTGGTTCATTTGAAGAAGATACGTAGAGTGTTATAACTTTGAAGCAGCTGTGGGCTACCTGTTTTGGGACGTTGTCTGGCGGAAATGTCATGCCCGTCTGTTCCAATGGATTGATAATAGGATAGGAATGGTCCAGGTGACTGTAAAAAATATAAAATAATAAATTGAAGGAGAGATTTTAGTATATTACTATTAATTTTCCTAGCATTGTTAATATTTTGGAGCTATGGGCTGTGGGCTACCTTTGCCATGGGACGATGTTTTGCCAAAGTGTTATATTCGTCTATTTTAACGGAATGATAATTGGAACCTTTGGTTTGGGATGTTGTTCTGTCAAAGTGTTATCTTCGTCTATCTATTCCAATGGATTGATAACAGGATAGGAATGGTCCAGGTGACTGTGAAAAATATAAAATAATGAAGAATTAAGGAGAGATTTTAGTATATTACTAATATAATTTTCCTAGCATTGTTGATATTTTGGAGCTATGGGCTGTGGGCTACCTTTTCCATGGGACGATGTTTCGCCAAAGTGTTATATTCGTCTATTTTAACGGAATGATAATTGGAATCTTTGGTTTGGGATGTTGTTCTTTCAAAGTGTTATCTTCGTCTATCTATTCCAATGGATTGATAATAGGATAGGAATGGTCCAGGTGACTGTAAATAAAAGATACAAAATAAGAAATAATTAAAGCAGAGGTTCTAGTATATTACTACTAATTTTTCTAGCATGTGTGATCACAAGAGACCATATCAATTGTAAGGTTCCGAGTAAATAACAGACTTTGTTCCTGATCAGGTCGTTTGTTGTCAATTTACATGAAGCCGCACGTTCGTCCACTCTATTGGTTTGGTAATTGAAAAATATTTCAGTACTGTGATTCTGGATCTTGGACGTTAACATAGCGCCTAATGTTAACTTTTAGCGTTCATGCTATCATTGCGCTTCTCCGTGAGTCTACTTTTACATCTATTACCGTCTATATGTTTTGTTTTTGAATGGCAAATACAAGGTTGTTAAGCAACTTAAATGTTGATCATTGATGATCAACAATTGAACTCAGCCAAAACTCCATGCTGTGATGACGTTGACTAGCAAATGGAATCATGGCCGTAGCCCAAAACGAATAACTGGCGTTACCGCGGGAGCTCAAAACTCTTGTCAGTAGTGCCTGATTGATAGGTAGCATTATCATGGAGTCGGGATTTCCTGGTCCTTAATTGTTGATTGTCAACACATATGGGGGTCAGTGAAGGTGAACGGGTGCAGTAGGGTAACACAAAGATAGCACAGGCGCCAAAAGTTACCGTCAGCGGTATGTTAACGTCAACAGATCCAGAATCGCATCTCAAGTGACTGTAGGAAACATACAAATCAATAAACAAATAACAAATCACGAATTTAGTGAAAATAAAGAAGTTGAGGCTGGTCTATTCATCTATTATATTATATGTCAAATCTAGTGAAAATCAATGTACGTACATACCGTTTGATGTGAGTCATCGTAACCTTCTTTTCACTTATTCCGGTTACTATGAAATAATATTTTGCCAGGTTCGTTGGTTTATTCTCCAACTATATTTTAACCCAGCTTATCTATTCCGTGCAATTACAAGAGGCCATAACGCAGATGTCAATAATTATATTAATAACAGCCATCGGCGTGATCAAACCACAGTCGTCGCACTATTCCACTCTGATTATTATTCACTGATTCTCTGATATGAAATCATTAGCATGGCCGATAACACTTCATATAATCATATATAATATGAATATATAACTATATAATATGATTATATATAAATTATGAATATTTTAACTGTCAATACCGCGATCCGTCAGCCATCCGACAGCCATTTTGATTTCGTCGTCCCTCTGTGGCTCACTTAGTAACTTCATTATCACATATCGACCGAATGCGGATTTAGATTCATGCCAAAATCAATAGGGGGCGAGATTTCGATGGCTTGTACCCACGTTTCAAAGATCAAGTCGATCCGTTTCACCGTTCGTTCGGAAACGTGAGGACAAGCAAGCGTCTAGCGAAAATCTGATGACCAGGAAGAAGTGGAAGAAGAAGAAGATGCTTTTTCATCAACTTTCGTGACCGATATATCAGAAACCAGTGTACCGATTCCGATCAAATTTATACAGCGAAGTCGTGTGGTGGGGGAATATCTGTTCTGTGAATTTGATCGAAAAATATTCACGCGTTCCGAAGTTATGACCTCCTGCTTACAGGTATAAAGAGTTCCCCCGAGAAAATAGAGTCCCGGCTAGCGCTCGCCTGCCTACGGGTACTTGGCGGCGATTCGCTGCCGCGAATCTTGATCAATATGTCAAATTAACATTACATGTTATTTATGAATAAAATAAAATTTATGTGAAACATAATATAATTCTATCAAAATCAAATGAGCCTTGCTTTTCTGATCAAGATAACTTGTATGTATCTCGAATTTGTTTCTATCGATAGACTACGAAAAAGAATATATAGAAGTGGAAGAAGAAGAGGTTTTTTTGTCTTTGATTTCCTGATTTCTTTAGTTTCGAGGACTAACAAAATTTTGTGCTATTGAAAATCACTTTTGGAAGTATTTTGTTTTTAATGGGGGGGCTTTGCCCCCCCAACCCCCCAGCGGGGGCTTCGCCCCCTGCACCCCTAGCAGGGGCTTCGCCCCTTGCATCCCGAGCGGGGGCTTCACCCTCTACATCCTGACCAGGCGCTCTGCCCTTGGACCCTGTCCCTACCGAGCCGCTCTCACTAATATTGCAATATATACTATACTTCCCTATTTTTTAGAGTTTTTTACAGGTCAAGAATTTCGCACACTGAGTTAAACAATAGTACATTACGACACGTGTGTGCTACTTGTATCATACTGTACTATTATAACACTTTTAATGATCAGCAATTCTAAACATATTAGTTTGTTTGATAATTAGTTTGTGGTGCTGGTGTATAGGTAGGTGGAGTTAGTGGTTGGTAGGCCGGTCGAAGTTGGTTCATTTGAAGAAGATGCGTAGAGTGTTATAACTTTGGAGCAGCTGTGGGCTACCTGTTTTGGGACGTTGTCTGGCCGAAATGTTATGCCCGTCTGTTCCAATGGATTGATAATAGGATAGGAATGGTCCAGGTGACTGTAAAAAATATAAAATAATAAAGAATTGAAGGAGAGATTTTAGTATATTACTATTAATTTTCCTAGCATTGTTATCATTTCGGGACTATGAACTGTGGGCTACCTTTGTCTTGGGATGCTGTTTTGCCGAAGTGTTATGTTCATCTATCTCAACGGATTGATAATCGGTATCTTCGTTTGGGACGTCGTTTTGTCAAAGCATTATCTCCGACTATTGCAATGGATCAATGATAGGATAGGAAAAGGTCAAGTGACTGTGAAACATAGAAAATGACAAAGGATTAAATGAGAGGTTTCGTATCGCTACTAATTTTCCTAATATTGTTATTACGTTGAAGCTATGAGTTGTAGGCTACCTTCGTTTTGGGAGGATGTTTTGCCGACATGTTATCTTCCTCTATTTCAACTGATTGGTAATCGCAACCTTTATTTTGGGACGTCGTTTTGTTAAAGCATTATTTCAGACTATTTCAATGGATCGATGATAGGATAGGCAAAGGCCAAGTAACTGTGAAACATAGAAAATGACAAAGGATTAAATGAGAGGTTTCGTATCGCTACTAATTTTCCTAACATTGTTATTACATTGGAGCTATGAGCTGTCGGCTACCTTTGTTTTGGGACGATGTTTCGCCGAAATGTTATCTTCGTCTATTCCAACGGATTGGTAATTGCAGCCTTTGTTTTTGGGACGTCGTTTTGTCGGAGTGTTATATTCGTCTATTCCAATGGATTGATAATAGGATAGGAATGGTTCAGATGACTGTGGAAATTTAGTGGAAACAAAGAAGTTGAGGTTGGTCTATTCATTTAGTATTATTATATGTAAAATCTAGTGAAAATCAATCCGTACATACCGTTTAATGTGAGTCATCGTAACCTTCTTTTCACTTGCTGCGGTTAGTAGTGAAATAATATTTTGCCAGGTTCGTTGGTTTATTCTCTATCTATATTTGAACCCATCTCAGAGGATCTGCTCCGTGCAATGACAACAGGCCATCATGCAGATTTGTTAAATAAATATAACAGTCATCGACGTGAAACCACGGTCGTCGCACAATTTCGCTTTGATTATTGTTCACTGATTCACTGATTCACTGATATAAAACCATGAGCATGGCCGATAACACCTTGTATAATTATATAATATAAATGTATAACTATATAATATGATTATATACATAAATTATGAATATCTAACTGTCAATAGCGCGATCCGACAACCATCCGACGGCCATTTTGATTTCGTCGACCCTCTGTAGCTCACTTAGTAACTTCATTATCACATATCGACCGAGTGCGGATTTAGATTCATGCCAAAATCAATAGGGGGCGAGATTTCAATGGCTTGTACACATGTTTCGAAGTTCAAGACGATCTGCGTCACCGTTCGTTCGGAAATGTGAGGACAAGCAAGCGTCTGCGAAAACTGATGAAGTCGGGGAAGAAGGAGAAGAAGATGCTTTTTCATCAACTTTGGTGACTAATATATCGGAAACCAGTGTACCGATTCCGATCAAATTTATACAGCGAAGTCGTGTGGTGGGGGAATATCTGTTCTGTGAATTTGATCGAAAAATATTCACGCGTTCCGAAGTTATGACCTCCTGCTTACAGGTATAAAGAGTTCCCCCGAGAAAATAGAGTCCCGGCTAGCGCTCGCCTGCCTACGGGTACTTGGCGGCGATTCGCTGCCGCGAATCTTGATAGTGACGAAATGGTGGGGTCGATTCGGTACGAACGCTCTGATCTCAGCGAGTAACTTTTATCGAAGAACGGTATTTAGCGAAAATTTCCTCGCGATTGAGCTTCAGAAGCTAAATGTGGTAATGGACAAGCCGATCTATGTGGGGATGTCTATATCAGATATTTCTAAAACCTGTTTATACGAGTTCCATTATGATTATATGGTATACAAATTTCTCGACTTGTGCAAATTGTTGTACACTGATACGGACAGCCTGATATATGTAATACAATGCGCCGATTACTATTCCGAGATGAAGAAAGACATTTACAGATTTGACACTAGTGACTACGATGTTGACAATAAATATAATATTCAGAGAATTAACAAGACGGATTGATGAAAGATGAAAGCAACGGTGGAATAATGTTAGAATTCGTGGGGCTGAGGTCGAAGATGTATTCGTTTCGAATGTATGACTCGGAGGTGAAAAAAGTTAAAGGAGTTAAATACGCCGTTGTAAAGAAATCTATATCATTCAACGATTATATGGAATGTTTGAAAAACTCTTCGACCACCGATCGCGAACAGCATACAATACAATCCAGATTGCACAAAGTCTATTCAATAAGTCAAAAGAAGATCGCGCTCAGCGCTCACGATGATAAACGATTTCTCATACCCAATTCAACCGATACACTACCTTGGGGGCATCATAAATCAGTTTCAGCTGATGACAACATCTCGGACGACATTGTATAACTGTTGCACTCGTTACGTCGAAGCGTTTTATGCCAACATCTATTTTGGAAATTGCATCGGATGCAACAATGTCGCAGCAGAAAATGACGCGTATTGCCAAAAACTTTGGTATAAAACAGCAAAGCTTCCAACCACCAACTATCAGTGAACAGCTCGACTTGATCAGATCATCATTATCAGTATTACACACCCGAAAATGCTGTTGCTACAAATCTTCGCTATTCTCGCCGTATGCAAACACGTTGCCATCGTGTCTGCTCAGGATTCTCATGGAAGTGAGGGTAAGTTTTAACTTCGTTAGAAGAACAATATTCAATTTTGAATCGATCATTGTTTAAACTGTCTAACCGGCTTTAAAACTTACAGTTATGACGCAAAGCACAAGATGTGAAATAGACAAAAGGCAGAAGGCTGCATATTTACACGACCTGGAAATGACCCTAGGTCAATGTACGTCCCATATGGACGGTCTGGAAACAGCAATTCGTAATAGCGTGAGAACTGTTGCAACTCTTCGGCACCTGGCTCGCGAATGCGATTTGCGATACTACGATGTTCAGAGAAACGTAACGACCGGCGACAGCTATAGTAAGATCTGTTTTCACGGCGCACTGGTATAATAAGTGGATGCAGAAACTGACAGTATTTGTTATGATTTCAGACGAACTGCAACCGTGTGTTGAAGAGGCGGACGACATTAGTACCACCCGGGAAAAAATCTGCATGCATGTCCATGCTTAACCAAGCATGAATCAAGCATGATCACGCATAAACATGCATGAATCATGGATAATCGTGTCTGGTCAAGCATGATTCATGCAAGGTCCTACTCAATCATACATCTTAATACTAGGTGATCATAAACGATCCTGCGTGACCTTGCATGATCCATACACAATCATGCTCGAGTATGCCCGACTGTGTACAATCGAACTGAAAGGTCGTGCATGAGCTTGCATAATAAAGCATGTGCATGTAAGAAACTACATAATTCATGCTTGACCAAGTCTAATCATGCATGATAACTTTCAACGCAGCTAGATTTATCATGCGTGACTATGCACGGTCTTGAATAGACATGTACAATTATTCTTCGCCAAGGTTGACCATACATGACCACCTGTGAGTGGCCAGAATGATCAAGCTCGAGCCTGCTTGACCGTACGTGACTTTGTATGATCAATCATGATTGGACTTCACCAAGCTGGGCCATGTACTTTTAGTGTTTACTTTGCTTCAATGATCATGTAAGGGCTTGCATGATTCCCCATGATTTTGCATTATCATGCAAGCCCTTACATGATCATTGAAGCAAAGTAAACACTAAAAGTACATGGCCCAGCTTGGTGAAGTCCAATCATGATTGATCATACAAAGTCACGTACGGTCAAGCAGGCTCGAGCTTGATCATTCTGGCCACTCACAGGTGGTCATGTATGGTCAACCTTGGCGAAGAATAATTATACATGTCTATTCAAGACCGTGCATAGTCACGCATGATAAATCTAGCTGCGTTGAAAGTTATCGTGCATGATTAGACTTGGTCAAGCATGAATTATGTAGTTTCTTACATGCACATGCTTTATTATGCAAGCTCATGCACGACCTTTCAGTTCGATTGTACACAGTCGGGCATACTCGAGCATGATTGTGTATGGATCATGCAAGGTCACGCAGGATCGTTTATGATCACCTAGTATTAAGATGTATGATTGAGTAGGACCTTGCATGAATCATGCTTGACCAGACACGATTATCCATGATTCATGCATGTTTATGCGTGATCATGCTTGGTTAAGCATGGTTATGCAGGCAGTTTTTTTCCTGGAATAATCATAATAGAGTATGCATTTGACAACGTTAATTAAATGACAATAAAAATGCATTTATAAGTAAAATAGTCAAGTCATTTTGTTATGGTTCATCATTTATAATTTATTTACTTTACATTTCTCATAAAAAAAAAAAACAACAAATTTTAATTAAATTAAATTATCAATTTCTCAAAATGTATTTTTTAATAATTTCAAATCATCACATACAAAGTCCTTTACTCGCAATACATGATATATGGCTTTAATTTGATTTTCAGTTACAAAGATTAATTTTTTACTCTCAATTATTGGTATTATATGATTAATTTTCAATCGTTCTGAATTACTAAAGAATCTCTTTTTTTCAATTATAAATTTTTCTAAAACGAAACATACAATACCTTCCACTGCTACAAAAAATTTTATTGATCCATAAGTTACCAAATTGTTAAATAAAATTAATTTTACTGTAAAGCTATTTGTTTTAATTGTTTTATAAAGCTCAGAAGTAAATAACTCCCGATTAATTTCAGCTTTACTATAAATTTTTAAATTCATTGAATCCAAACCAATTGATTCAATCAAGTTAAGCTCATTATCATTCAACTCAACATCAACGATTTGTCCCAAGAGCTTATTTGTCGAGGACTGACATGATGGATTCACTTCATTGTTGACCTGAACTCGATTTTTTAAAACTTGGATCCCTTCAATAATTTTCAGATGATTCATTATTTCTTGACCCAAATGCTTCGTTCCGTGAGTATTATGAGTCAAAAAACCATTAAAATTTTCAAAAGAAAATGCTGATGTATGGTTCAAAGGGCCCCATCTTTCTACTATTAGCGGATAATGTATAAGTTGGTGAAGATTATAGCTTAGTTCACGATCACTGTACAGAATTTCAGTTTGTTTTACAAATTCTGTTAATAGTTCCTTTGCTTTTATTATATCTTGTTTTGTAATTTGACCTTGGAGTAACATATATAATCCTTTAACAAAAAGCATCCAATGTTCCAAATATTTTTGTGGTAGACGATTTTCCAAGACTGGAAGTGAGTAAAATAAGATAAAATAATAGTATTCTGAGGCTTTATACAATTTAAAGTCTGATAAGCTTCTTGGCATTCTGTTGATGAAATGTGGTGGTCGAATTCCCAATAAATCGTTATCAATTACTGCACAACAATTTTTTAAATTCCAAGGGCCTTTTTTATTAACATAGATCTCAGCAAATTGCCGTCCTACACCAAGTAACGCCGAGTGCATATATTCTGGTAGCAAACAGGTTCCGAGATCGATAAGAGGTAACTTAGAAACAACAGTATGTCCTTTAACACCTTTAACATGACATTTAACGTCAGAAGCCACTGCTTTTAGTGCTTGTTTTTTCATTCTTCGTCCTTGTCTCAATCTAGCACCTTCTTCAATGAAAGGATACGTACTCTTATTTCTCTTTCCTTTGATTGCTTTGCACTTTTTCATTGATAGCTCACAAATATTACAGCCAAATTTTCCATTAAAATTTTGGATATTTTGAATTAACGCTCTCGCCGGAGCATCAGCAATTATAAGTGGAGCAACAACTTTTGAAACAATTTCATCACCGGTTCTAGGATTAGTCCATTTAATACCTTCGTTGTAATAATTTTTTAATTTATCACAAAATGGTTTCAAAAACGTATTCATCGTCGGCTTACATTTTCCGTCACACCAAAGTCCAATAGGAGTAATGAAATTACTTCTCAAATTTTCTGGTAACTCAGCTATAGTAATCATCAGTGGCCAACAATTGGTTTTGGAGCTTTTGCTCAAAGAAATACCATCTGTATTTAAAATCAATGTAAGATCGTATACTCCACGATCATCTCTGGAATTTATTCTTCGATATTCTGAACCGTCAGTGATATCAGTAATGACATTATTTTCATTACTAATACTAGGCGATTGTAATTTTTCAGCCAATTTCAACTCTTCAAAAAAAAATTTAATAACTTGTCCAATATCTCTTTCAAAAAAGTGAAATATTTGTTTTTTCTTGGCTCCACATGAATTACACTTTTCAATTTTACCATCAACTCCGAGATAAGATGAACAGTTTTGACAATAATAATGCTTTATTATAGTAACTGATGGCGTTAAATCGGTAGCATAATTAAATAATTTAAATACAGAATGAGGTAAGTTGTTAGAATTTGGTAGCATTTTATGAAGCATAACTAGAATAGCTGTTAAACAAGACTTAGTAACTCGATGTTGAATGTACAATTCTAAAAGCATTAGAACACTTTCATCCGTTGTTAACGAACAATTTTGGTATAAATACTCCAGTATACCATCATTATTGTTGATGATTAGGTCCTCAGTCTCTGCGTTATCTGTAATTTCAATAGAATCACTTGATTCGCTGGTTTCATTATCGGAACCACCATCTTCACTCCCGTTGCTGTCATCAGGATCTTGATTGCTATCATCATCTTCAACATCATTATCCGAGCTGAGATCACTTAATGCAATATCATTATCTTCATCGTAGTTTATATTATTTTCACAGTATCTTTTATTCAAATTCATATCATCGTCTGATAGATTTTCCAATTTTCTTTTAGTGTAATTATAACAGGTTCTCAAAGGAATCTATAAAAATATAATTCATTAGTATTCATAAATATTCATTGAAGAGAATTATTATTGATAATTATTAATAATAATTTATCAATAATATTGGAGTATTTGGTTATAGTAAGTATTGTACATAAGAATGTAAATAATGTCTATATTTACCTGTGCATTTTCATCCAACATCCAAGACTTATATTTCTTACGCAACATATTATTAGTCACTCTGTATTTGTTAGTATGTTTAGTAAATAACAAGTATTTTTTTGTATTTTAATTAAAAATGAAAGATAAAAGTTATTATGCTTTTGATTATAGTGACAAATATTTTAATAAAATGATGACTGTGTAAATCTGTTTTACCGCTTGAATATAAAGGTAGGGAGGGTAGGGGAAGTATCCTTACTTTCTCTCGCTTTCCACTCACGCGGTAGCCGCCAAAATTCCGGCATACATTTTTTCCTCGGTGCGTCGATTTTTATTTTGTATTCAGTCTCTTATGAATATTTATCTTTATTATATTTAATACGATCTATCTATTAATAAAATACTATTTGACATATAAAATAGTTTAACATAATTCATAAATTAGAGGTTTTCATTTCGTCGTAAAGTATTGCCAGATACATAACCTAGAAAAAATTGGCGGTTACTTTATCATAACTACCTTGATTTGTCACAATGTTTGTCATTAAATCGAAGGAGTTAAAAACAAATGTTAATGCCGGAAGTGAGGATATTGTTGGTGATCCGGCTTCTCTTAAAATTGAAGATGAAACAAAGTTTTTTTATAAATCGAAAATTTACACTGGCCGTGTCATTAAGATAACTGGTAAGTAGGATTTATTTATACAATTTACTCTCGTCGATATAAACTTTTAATTTTATGTTTAATTAATTTTCCTGATTATAAAAAATTTATCACGCCATAAATTTTAGATCCCAAACTAAAACGCAACTGCAGAGGCAAAAAAATAAATTACTCTCCTGCGGATTATGATAAGAAATCCAACAAATCAAAGGAAAATGATAAACAAGCTAAGGTACAATCTCAAATTTATTCTATTAATTTTTATAAATTGAATTATTACTCGAACGAATTTAGACGACAATGATGAATTTTTCTTATGAAAAAAAAAAAAAAAATAGATAGTTTTTTATGAAAAAAACAAAAAAAAAAAATAGATAGTTTTTTATGAAAAAAAAAAAAAAATACATAGAACGGAAATTATTGAAAAATATAAAAATGCACAATAGGAAATTTAAAAATCTCCAAGTGCATTTTTTCAAAAATTAAAAATTTTTAATTATTTTTTTTTTTTTTTTTTTCTTATGAAGAAAAAATTGATTCTGTCTCATAGATTCACACTCGGGAAATTGTTTGAATATTATTTCTACTTTTAATGATTTTGTTTATTAATTTTAAATATAGAAATCAAAAAAGTTAAAAAAAGATGAGTCCAGTTCATCTAGTGAAAACTCGGAAGATGATAGTAAATCTAAAAAGGATGAAGTGTCCGACATTAGTTCATTAGAAGATTCAACTGAAAATCTTGAAAAGCCAAAAAGTACTGGAAAGGTAGATAAACACTCTAGTCGTAGAGACGATTCATCCGATCGTTCGGCCGTTAACAAGAAAAACTCTCCACCTAAAGAGGGAAAAAATACATCCTCAAA
Source organism: Tenthredo notha (assembly GCA_914767705.2). Classification (NCBI taxonomy): domain Eukaryota; kingdom Metazoa; phylum Arthropoda; class Insecta; order Hymenoptera; family Tenthredinidae; genus Tenthredo; species Tenthredo notha. The sequence goes on from OU611923.1 coordinate 1,217,752, forward strand.
GACTCATTCGCCTTCGGCTAGTGGAAACTCTACACTGGGAAGTACGAAAAATGATGGTAAGTTTATGAGCTGCTCTATTCTTTTAACTATTAGTAGTACTTAAGCAAAAAAATAAATAATGAATATTTTAAATTTCATTGTTATAAAGAGCTGAATAACAATGACAGGGAGTCAGAAGTTCAACAATCAAGTTTAGACAATGATGATCATCTCTTGGGCGTTGCGAGTGCCGATGTAAGGAATTCAAAGTTAGAAAATATCTGATAAAATTCATTTAATCTTTCACTCAATTTTTTATATTTATCTTCCTAGATGGTCCTGTTAAAAAATAACATTTACGTGAAAAAGACCGTATTAGATACAGCAAAACGTACATCTTCTCAAGCATCGCACCTTGCACGACAACTATTAGAAGGGGTGATAAAAGCAGAAATCTTACAACGCAGCACTTTAACCGGAAAGGCAATGAGGGGGAAGAAAGATCCAAACGTTTTACCGTTGCATGGAGGTGCCAAAGATGCCATCGTTGGTAAGTGTCTTTTTCAGTAAATAAATTCGACACTGGTTAATTTTTTTATTTTTTCAATTTAGTATAAGATTTTGTGATTATAATTTAAACTATACACAATTTAAGATAATGTTTCAGTAACAAAGTAAAAATATTTGTTGAAAGAAGAAAGTAATGTATCTAAGTAAATAGAATAATAAGAGCTTTATTTCTTTTTCAGCGTATGCTCAAGAAATAGCTCGGGAAAAACATTAGACGGCTCAGGATGTTAAAACTATTGAGAAAAGTATAGGTCAGAAACTTACGGAAATCAGAAATGCACACAAGAAAAATCTGGAAATTCGTCAAGCTTAAAGATCAAAATATAAATTTATATCTCTATTATTGTCTTATTTATATTTTAGATCTTAAGTAGTTGACGTTCTGACACATATCTGATTCATTTTAAATATTTGAAAAAAAAAGGAGTATTGGTTCTTCAGTAAGTAGATGAGTACTTGATGATAATCATTTATGATCTTAAGTACAAGTGCAATGATCTTAAAATGATCTAATATTACATTGTTTGTATTCTAGAATCTAGTTTGTAAGGATGTTTAAGAAATCGTTTTGCTTTTAATTTTGAAAAAAGAAAAAATTATCGACTGAAGTGTTTTATTGTCGTTGAATAGTTGACTTAGACACATATCTCGTTAGTTTTAAATATTTGAAAAAAAAAAATACAAAGTATTGATTTTTTAGTTAGTAGATTGATGCTTGATGATATAATCATACACGATCTCAATAATAGCAAGTAGATTTATCTCAAATGGATCTTATTGTATTGTTTGTTTTCTAGAATCTAGTTTTAAAGATTTTTCAAGAAATTGTTTTATTTTTGGTTAAAAAAAAAAAAAAAATAAGTATCGGCTTAAGTGCTTTGGTTTCGTTGAGTATGATATAAATAAAATGTTGATACTTAATGATCATCTATGATCTTTACTACAAGTACTATGATATTAAAAATTAATCTTATTTTGTATTATCTGTATTCTAGAATCTAGTTTTTAGAACTGTTTGAAAAATTGTGTTGATTAAAAAAAAAAATAAGCATCAGCCAAAGTTCTTAAGAGGCGTCGAACATGATGACAGTAAAAATATTTATTTCGATGTGATCTCAATAACAATGCACTATTATGATGAATAATTATTCATTTTTATTTAATTTGACTTCCAAAGCCTAGCTTTTAGTTGAGTTTAGTTAATACTTGTGCTTATTATATTGAAAAAATAACTCAAACTTACTTAAAAAATAATTTTCATTTCACGTTGAATAATTTTTTAGTTATTAAGAAGAATGGTTATATAATGAACCAAAAGCCTCTTTGTATAAGTGTGGAGCAACTGATTATATCGTATCAACAAAAACTAGTTAAAAGACTACTTGTATGACGTGTGGTGGTTTTCAACTGCAATTTATTTTATGTGTGTTGTAGATGTAATAAATTATTAGTTTTATTAAATGCGTCTCATTAAAAAATTGATCTATATCAATTTATATAAATAATCAATGTTACAATTTATCTGATGAGTCTTTTTTAAAAGTAGCCTTGAATACCTAAATAAAGTTAGTCTTGAAATTGTTTTGTATGCGTTTTTTTATTGTGAACAAATTATTTAATTTTAATTAAGTTTTGCAAGGTTCAATTTCTTCTCAACTACGAGCTAACATAGCCAGTCAAAAATGTCCCTGAATATATGGTAGACATGGAATACAACATGATTATGATTGATCAATTATGATCATGCTTTGTCATACATGATCACGCATGAGTATTTTCCAAACATGTAAATAACCATGATCAAGACTGATTGAATATGATGATGCTTGGTCATGCACGATCAGTCATGAATATTTGCCAGACATGGAGAAGCATGATCATGACTGATTAGTTCCGATGATGCTTGGTCATGCACGACCAGTCATGAATATTTGCCAGACATGGAGAAGCATGACCATGACTGATTAGTTCCGATGATGCTTGGTCATGCACGACCAGTCATGAATATTTGCCAGACATGAAAGAGCATGACCATGACTGATTACGGATGATCATGCATGACCATACAAGTTCATGTCTGGCAAATATACATGCATGATCATGCATGAAATTAACGCCTGATCGTACATGGTCATGCATGCAGATTTTTTCCCGGGCAGGATCGTATTCACGACGGACCGCTTAAGGGGGTATCCACACCGTTGATTTGGTAAAAATTCTGAGGAAGAGATTGATATTTTACAGCGAATTTGAGGGTCTGATCAAATCCAAAAAAATTATGGACTTTGAGGAAGGTTTGACCCTCATTATCCATATTCAACATTGAATATTACTTTGAGTCTAATAGTAGTTACGCTGAATATAGAAAAATACAAAATTACTCGGTTGTCGTAAAGAATCAGGAGCACCGATGGACCGGTTCTGGAATTTTTGGTCTTCGATTGTTCAGAAGAGAGGCCTCTATCAGATGAACATACAACTTTTTGATATCGCGAAAATTACCTGACCTATCTAGTTTTTACTAAGATTTTTTAATTTTTCAATTTTTTTGTTCTATTTTTTTTTATTATACCAACTAAAAATGGTGATATCAAAAAGTTGTATGTTCATCTGATAGAAGCCTCAATTCTGAAGATTTGAAGACCAAAAACTCCAGAATCGGTCCAACGATGCTCCTGATTCTCTACGACAACCGGTCAAAATATTCATTCTTCAGAAATCAACTTTTAAACTTTTTTTTTCTTCATTACCTAATTTTCACAAAGAAGAGAATGTAGTTACAGGAAATCAAGTTTTAAGATTTTGCTTATGATTAATATGCTGGATCCGCAGCTACTCTCATATCCATGTGTTATGAGTCGAGTCTAGACCCATGTGCCAGGCGGAGGTTTGTAGTGAGTTTTGACCTGTTCTGTCCAACAACAGTGTCCGGTAGGTGTCTGGTAAGGTTGCTAGAAAAAGAATGAATCGCTCTAGGAAAAATCTGATCAAAATTTTTCAAAACATGAAAATTCTTCAGAATTCTTGATCTTCAATATTTTTGAGATTTAGAAGATGCTAGCACAATTTCTGTCAATATTCCGAAAATTCTTTCATCTTTTATCAATCATACCTTTTTTCTTATAATATATAATATCAAACTTTCACAATTATTATATTATAGAAATATTCAGCTTCATAGCAATCCAAACGTCTAGTCTCTTGGCATCGATTTCAAACGTAGTTTTTGATGAATCATCTTCTTTCGATTCCGAAGTCTCATGTCAGACATATACAGGGTGTCCCCGAATTCGCGACGAGGAATTCACAGGGTAAATCTTGAGCAAAAACGGGATCGAAATTTCCTGAGCCGTTTTTTTCCGGAAATGCTTAGATTTCTCGCTATAATTATTTCAATTTCAGTCAATAAGGTGCGATGTATGAACGGGCGCTTGTCGGTGTGCTCGCCGCTTGGTTGTGTGCACTTTGTTTCGCGGCGACAATAGGCTGGGAGACGCGCATACAACCGAGCGGTAATCACATCGACGAACGTCCGTTTATAAGCCGCGCGTCATTGGCTGGATTTGAAATAATTATAACGAGAAATCTAAGCATTTCCGGAAAAAAACGGTTCAGGAAATTTCGATCCCGTTTTTGGTCAAGATTTACTCTGTGAATTCCTCGTCACGAATTCGGGGACACCCTGTATACACTGTGTTTTTTCAATAATGAAAATCACTATTGGCTTGAATTCGTAAAGAAAGCACGACGATTCACAAACAAGTGGCCACCTAACCTCGAAAAAATATAGATCGCAGCCATGTGTTTTGTCAATGATCACAATTCAAAAGAATATTGAAAATTAAATATGTGTAAAAATAATCATTACAAACAATTGGAAAATTAGAAAATCAAATTCATAATCAAAATATATAAAAACGTCAAAAAAGTAAGACAGTGGTGTTCGCGGTCTTGTACAATATTTATGAGACCAACATGTGGGTCCGCGCGCCGCGCAGCGACGATTCGTCGCAGTTTGACACTGTCGAGGCTGTAACTTTTCGAATCCTCTAGATTTTTCGACGCCGATTTATTTGCGGGTAGATTAGGTCACTAGCATTCCAAAAAAAATATAAAACCAAAAACGATTTTTTGAAAATTCTTTTCGATGTTTGAATGATGATTCTACGGAATTGATTAAATTTATGGACTCCTCAAACTGTGAGGTGAGGAAAAGAATGGGTCTACCATGCAAAAGCCACCTCATACAGATTTTTATTTCCCTACGCTAATTACGGACTCGGATAGGTTTTAATTATCAAAGCCGTCTTATGTTCTGAACAGAAGGTTCAGAATCAACTCTTACAGAGCCGGGTTTTTACGCCAAGCCTGTCTTGCCTGCTATTGAGAATTTAATAAGATAACTGCAGATCCGGGGTTTTACACCAAGACTGCCTATCAGACTCGGGTTTCCAACGGTTGGCCTTCGAACACGGGTTTTTACGCCAATGTCGTTCGCTTCTTCCGTTGGTCGCCAAAACTCGGCCTTGCGTTGGTATTGGACTTGTCAAACAGAGTGATGAGAAAATACCAGGCAATTGTGAGAGATAGTAAGGCTTTCTATTAAACTCCCAAATAAAATACTATAACAAGAATTTGTACAAAAAAAGGGAATTATAACTAACTTAATTTCAATATTGGTTCCTGAACCTTTTAGAAATGTAATCTGGTTCAATTGAATGGATTTCGGCAACAATGCTCCTTTAGCTAATGTTCCTTTATAAATGATATTCGAAACTCTATATCCTACTTAGCAATACTAGAGAATTGACGCATTTAATGAGAGTAATTACAAGCTTTATGATATTACAAGAATGTTTGAATAGCTGCGAGTCACTCTGGTTCTATACCTAGAAGCGCTCCTATTTTAATAATGGGATGTGAGTCGCACCGGTGCTCTACCTGAACTGCCCTCTATTTAGAATAGGTGTGAGTCGCCCGGGTGCTATACCACGATTGCGCTAGCGATGCTCACTTGCTCTGAATTATATACTCTACGTTCCTCGCCTCTGACGTCACAGGCGAGGAATGCTGGACAATGCGAATTATCCAGTTTTGCTGAACTTGCTTGGCCACGCCCAGCCGACCCCTTCCTTATCGGCTGGACACGTTACAATACATAGTTCAGTAGTAGTAATTGTTGTAAGGATTTATTTGTGTCTATCATTATTATTACATGTGGGTGTGATTAAATTGTAAGGTCAAGTAGTCCATGCAGACAGATGCACCCATACATGCACTTGTTCTTTAGCGTATGTTTTGTTATAATATAATCTTTTAGAGTAGTCGTTGTTTGACGTTAAAATAGTACATACGTGTAATATGTACCTTTTGGAAAATAAACGTTTGTTAATTTACATAATTCATTTAATCATATGAAATCCCGACCATCCTACAAAATAAATAGTTATTGTGTTTACAAAACGTTTTTCTTATCGATCCACGAATTATGTGAAACATCTATGCCCAACCATTCGACCAAAACCTTCGAACCTCTTCTTTTCAAAACCTTTTCAACCAAATAAACATCAGGATATTTGGTTGGTTTTATTTCAGACTCGTAGAACCCACCCAATACGGGGGCTCCTTTGGAATCTTCTAGAATATAGGTTCGAAGATCGGTATTTCTAACGTCAACGATTTTGAAAACCTCGGTAGTCCAGTTGGGTGTATAACCTTTTGCGAACGCAGATTCATATTCACTGATACGCACGAAATCGTTCGGTTTATATTTATCTGGTCGAACAGATTTTATACCGCTATAAACCGTTGACAGAAGCGTTTTGGCGATCTTAGGTGTGACTTTGTTTGGCGACATATTGATCGTTCTATGTTTTTTTGCATTATAATCAGCAACCAGACTTGGCAGTATATCGAGCCATTGGTAAGTTGGTAGGTTGAGCGTAAAATTTTTCCACATATCGTTCTTCAAGGTTCTGTTCCAACGTTCCACTACCGAGGCCTTATACACTTTACGTTGAATAATGATTAATCTTATGTTCAGTAACTAAATTCTTAAAAATAGAGTTGTAGAATTCATTCCCGTTGTCCGTCTGCAGCATCCGAGGTATCCGACGTTCTTTCAAGATCGATTTGAACGCTTGTGCAACATCTTTGACGTTTTTAGTTTTCAACGGTCTTGCCCAAGCGTATTTCGAGAGTACGTCGATAACGGTTAGAATATACTTCATACCCTTGTTAAATTTCCCATACATTTGCATGTCGACGAGATTAGCCTGCCACAAATCGTCAAAACCTCGAACAAGAACTCTTCTGCGAGCGAAATTACGTCTGGCGGGAGCGTGGAGCTCCTTGACCAACTGTTTCATATCAATACTCATGGCTGAGCTTTGGACGGGAGTGAAATCTTAGCTACACCTAATAGGTTTGATTGATTGATAACAAGTTTATTATGCCATAACCACCAAGGGTCGAAAGGCAATTGATCAGTACAAAATTTTACAAAGGAAAAAAACTTAAAAATAACAAATGCAAATTAACATCGAGAACAGAAAAAATTTTACAAAGAGAACTTAAATACTACAGGGCAGAAGATCTACAAAATAGCAAGAAAATATAGAATAATAAATAGGCAGACGTTAGATAAGGAGATTTCGCCATAATTGACATACCAAGGCCCGGTAGGAAGCGAGCCAAGTCTGCTTGAAGCGAATTCACACAATAAAAAGCGCAGTAGACGAAACCTTAACAATATAATCGTCACACGACACCATAACAACGAACAACGAATACGGCCGATCGAGGCATGCGCACAATAAAAATTTTAACGAATCAGTACATACGCGCATGACCAGGAGGCAGACCCGAACAAAAGCAAGTATAGACTAAGTGACTAAAGATAAATAGAATAAATATAAATAATATAAATAATAATAGGTCGGACAGCTTCAGCGTTAATCGAGCAACTTCCACCGTTAGCGATCGGGTTTTTTGATCCACATACTGCTTATTAGCCGCGACGTACGCCTCCACGGGGTCACCGAGATTAGCAATCTTGAAGCGTTGCGCATCGAACCCGAGATCCATCCTCCTTTGGACGGCTCACGCAGAACTTGGAGATCGTTCGGTGATTTATTTCTTGTCGATCGACTCGCGGTAGAGTTGGCTCGTAACGTTCCCTGATCCTACGTTTGTCGGGTGCGGACTTCCTTCCAAATTTGTCGAAAGGCATGATGCTACTGATCGGCTCTCGAGTTCGAGCTCTTATTTGATGATTTTTTCTTCCCACAATTCTTCGAGAATAGATGTGATTTCGTTGTCGTGACCAGTGTGACCAGCGGATTTCGATGCAACCAGTAACTGTAATCGTTAGACCATCTCGCCGGGATCGTTCCAATAAACGTAGTCGACACCGTTGTCGGTAACATCCATACCGATGGAAAGGAGACCCGATCCCAATGAGCTCGTACCACCGCGAGAAATCGTTGGAACAAGTTTGGAGATGACTCTTTATACTTATGACCCTTATTACCTTTGACTTGTTGATTCACGGAAAAATTCCGCTTGTATACCTGACAAGGGGAGGGGACCAGACTTGCTAAGAATGGATTTTGATGAAACTCAGGTATGTTGTAGAGGTATTTTCCCTAGGTACCAGGCTAACGGGAATTTATGCACTACGGCTTGGTTTCCGAGAAAATTCAGGTCAAAGTTTCACGCGCGGTATGTGTACCAGTAAATTTGCCGTATCATCGAACAAGCGAGCGCAGCGCAGTAGGCAAGGTCTGCGACTACCCCCCTGCTGGCCCGTGTTCAATTCCTGTCGGTGCTCGACTTTTTTTTTGTAATTTTTTTTTCAATACTGTTTTTTTTCTCGTCAACGTATCTAATCTTATTTATTATCAATAACAAACATTGCATTACAAAGTTGCGGGGAAAAAAATTGCTACAGAACGTACGGTAGTAATTTAATTTATTTTCATGTTTCAATTATTCGCTATCACTGTGTACATTAGAACAACAACCGGTTGGGTGGTATTCATCATAAAAACACGCAAAGCATAACACGGTGTCACACCATGCACATTTAATGAAGTCTACTGCTTTGCAGACGCATGGTTCTTTCAAAAGTGTTATCGAGAAGCAGAGCTCGTTCATATTTAAAAATATCATTCTTCCGTCTATTAATTTCGACGCGAACCACGCGTATTGAATCATTGGCCGAAATGCAGGTGCGCTCAATTGATGCAAAAGTAGGGAATGAATTTTAATTGAATCCTCTCTGGACGCGATTTCCCGATTTGCCTTTGACAGTTCAGGAGCGTGTGGCAATTTTTTTCCTCGCAACTTTATAATGCAATGTTTGTTATTGATATTAAATAAGATTAGATACGTTGACGAGAAAAAAAAAAGTATTGAAAAAAAATTACAAAAAAAAAAAGTCGAGCACCGACGGGAATTGCACACGGGCCAGCAGGGTGACAGTCGCAGACCTTGCCTACTGTGCTGCGCTCGCTTGCTCGACGACACAGCAAAGTTACTGGTATACATACCGCGCGTAAAACTTTGACGTGAATCTTCTCGGAAACCAAGCCGTAGTTCATAAATTCCCGTTAGCATGGTACTTCGGGAAAATACCTCTACAACATACCTGAGTTTCATCAAAATTCATTCTTAGCAAGTCTGCTCCTCCCCTTGTGAGTTTTATATAGAACGTCTTTGTAGGTTGCCAAGTCGTGCTCGTTGTACAGTCGGTTGTTAGGAATATTCATGAATATTAATTCGTACAGCCCAGGCGTCCCCTTATATGTCACGCCTTTTATGTTAATGTTATCGTTGTCTACTGTGAACGGTAAATCTCCTAGCATCCAAGCTCCGTTTTCATTGCGAATGCCGTAAACTTTGTCCATCTTGTTTTTCGAGTCGGTGACCAACTTCTTAAGATATTTACCAACGATCGGACCGAAATTTTGTTGCAAATACAGCTCCATTTCGCGACGACCTTCAGGTGTATGCACCAATTCCTCAACCGTGGGCGCTGATGGGGGTGGTGGTGTAGTGTCCCCCACAAATTCATCGGGTAAGAAAAAAACATTGTCATCCGAGGTCCCTTGACGACCTTGCTTCGGCGAACTTATATCCCCCCTAGCACTATTCTCATCCAACGGAGGCTGTCTACGTTTCTTCGTATACTTTATCTGGGGGCGCGTGAGCGGAGTAGAGCTCGTTGCTAGGTTCAGGTCTTCGTTCGGTCAACGTTCTCGCCATCTCCCAGCAGCTCCTGTTTAGCTTCCTCTTTTAATTTTCTCTCTAGCGAAGAGTTATTGGAGACTGCTTGCTCAACTAGGGTCTTCAACGGTTCTACGATAGGTTTGAAGCTCCGTTCCAACTGTTCGTCGGTTTCAACGCGATCGGTCTTCAGAGCGACACATTTTTTTCTGATTGCGTCACTGGAGCGCGCAATATCTCGTTTAATCTGTTTCACAGTACGGCTCTGCTCGTCAGCCATCGCGATGTTGTCCAGAGTCTAATTGGAGCTCGACTGACTCTGAGGCAGGACGAGGAATTCGTCGAACCCTTTGCGATACCTCCCAGTCGTCATAGAACTGTCCTTGTCTATCACGACACACCCGTATTTAGATTGCCAACAGTGGGAGCATAATTCTCGGAACTGCTCGAAAGTCATGTCTGTGTTCACGTGATCGTTGTAAATGTGTTTAACATTCATATGATCTTGCTTGAACAGAATAATGAAGTTGGTATTGTCGCGGATCAGATGTTTAGGGATGCGAGCATAAGTCTGAGACGGATAGAAACAGTCGACTCCTGAATGTCTACCGGTAGAAAAATATTCTCTGATTGTCTCCTGTTTGTCGCAGGCTATATCGTCGAAGATGAACACCGAGTTGGGCAAGGTCTCTTTGAGCGGAATCACCTCGCCACTGTTAGAGAACGTATGATATGCGACTCCGGGGACGAGACCTAACAATTTCTCCAAGTACTTGTATTTAGGCTGATGAATAGATTTTGAGAATACGTAAACATTCTCAAACCTCAATCCATTGGGGCTCTCGCGGAGATTTATGATCAAATTAGTTTTACCGCAGTTAGACGGACCGCCAATTATACACCTGACTGTGTCGGGTAACTGAGATCCATGCTTTCGAGCGGTTGGTGATTCCATTCTACGATCGAGGTTGACGATTCGAATCGCGACCGACTGTTTCACAAATTTCATTTCTACTGAAGGAGTCGATCGATCGTAGCGATATTTATAGATCGATTCGAATCGCACGACCTTTAGTGTCGTTATGTTCCTCGACTGAGGCGAGTCGCTTCACCCAAAAATCAATGCCGAATAAACGTGGTCGAGGTTTGTTAAATCGAGCTATAAACGCTCTACCCGTTGAACTGCATTCACCAGGATATCAGTTCTGCGGTCCAGGAACACATCTTGAGAAACGTTTGACCCGTGGAGATCGCGGTATAAATCTTCTGGACGCGGTCTGTCGCGAGCACAATATAGCGTATTCACGGGACAAAGAATTGACAGCGAGGCACCCCGCGGATAAAGTTTTGGCGCGGCACGCTGTAGACCGCATGCGGGCGCGCAACACGTCTCTGGGGGAGCGGGCGGCGGCGGCGGCGGTCGCGGGTCTGATAAAATCTAAAATAGCCTTCGGCATGGGTTTGAAAAGAAAAAAACCGACTAAGAAAACTGTTGGCGAGAAACGCGACGTTAGATTGGACAAGAAGAAAAAGAAAAATCTCAAAACTAGAGTAATAATACCACCGACTCAACGTGGTGGGATTCTACCATTTCTTATTTCTTTATTCGCGGGTCTTTCGGCGGCCGGCAGTCTGGCAGGTGGTGCAGCAGGTATAGCGAAAGCTGTAAACGATGCGTCACATGCACGAAAGCGATTAGCGCAAAGTGAGAGACATAATCGAGCCATTGAGATGGCTGGTAGGGGTTTACGACTGTCGCCTTATCAGCGAGGGTCGGAGGCCCACTTGAAGAAAAAAAAAAAGAAAAATTCCCGCAGGTGCTATGTTAAGCGTGCAACTGTATCGTATCAGTGCTAAATATGTTCCACATTTTCGCGGTGTATTCAGCAGATCCAGCCTACCTTACCATCCTTGGCGTTGTGAAAGCTGTGTTGTAAATCTAGATGATGAGAATGGGGTAGGGACGCATTGTGTAGCCTATGTCAAGTGCGATCGTAAGGTTAAATACTTTGACAGCTATGGTAATTTACGACCCCCCCGCGGAGATCATCAATTATCTGAGAAAGAGCGGTGCACGAATCTCCTACAACCACAACCAGCTACAGAGTTTCGATAGCGATGTTTGCGGTCAATTATGTTTGAAATTTTTGCTAGAAAACTCTTGTACCGAAATGGGTTTGAATCAGTAGCCTTGCAACAATGTCGCTGACATTAACTCTTACCGGCAGATCTTCGTCTCTGAGCGTAGAATATTTTCCACCGATAACCTTGAAAGATGATGCGCAATACGTGTTGGGTCTCGTCAATTTCCAAGCCTACAATTCGATCCCCAATATCTCGACCTCGAACAATACGCTGTTCTACAACAACACCGAATCGATCGTTATACCGACGGGATCGTATGAGATTGATAGCATCAGCGAATATATCAATAAATAAATGATCAAGAAGACGGAAATGGCTGAAAACCGACCCCATAGTTCTGGACAGAACGATCCGCTCCTCAAGGTGATCCCCAATAACAATACTATGAAGAGCGAGATACGTTGTCGATATAAAATTGATTTTCCGAAGCCGAACAGCATCGGGACAATGCGTCCTCCAAGGTAATCGTTCGCACGAATCCGATTTTCCCGTCGACATAGTGTATGTGAATATATTGCGGATACAATGTAACGTGACGACGAATGCTTTCAGCAACGAGCGAGCTGACCGCACTATCCACGAATTTTTCCCCAACGTACCTCCCGGGTATAAAATAATGGAATCACCCTCAAACGTCATTTACCTGCCGATCAGTACACGTCTCATACACAATCTTACTCTGCAGATCGTTGATCAAAATAACAAGTTGGTCGATTTTCGCGGTGAAGAAGTTACAATACGCTTACATATCAAACCTGAAAATCATTAAACATGTTGATTTTCAACCATATTCATTGTCGTCGTAATGATCATGATCAGTCGCGCGCATACAAATACCCTATGGGGGGATTCAATTTGGTTAGTAATACAAAAATTCTTGAGGGTAGAGGACTTGAAGATTATTCGAGACCTCGTTGTCGTCGCAGCACAGTGTTGAAGAAGAATAATAGAGAATTCCTACGATCCTTGGGGTTCGCAGTTCTCAAAGATGGCCGACGTTCTGAATATAACTTCTGAACCCATTTACGATACCAGTATCACCCGTGTCGAAATTCATGGACATAATCCGTACGCGAGTCATCGCTCGATAATAACGATGAAATCAGGATTCCTATTCAGCAACAAGATGTATACGTACTAGCTAGCAATAGCTATCTATAAATCGAGGGTGTGTGTCAGGGGGGTGCGGACGTGGTCAACTATCCTCTATGTAATGATTTTGAAACGTTTCTATTCGATGAAATTCGTTATGAATTGAACGGTGTCGAAATAGATCAATGTAAAAATTTGGGGATCACCACAACGCTGAAGAATTATCTTTCTCTTGATGCGGGTAAGAGTAAAGCCTTGGACGTAGCCGGATGGAATATTTCGAACACGGTCAAGCAGAAGAATGATCCCAACGTGAATTGCTGTGTACCGCTGAATACATTATTGGGTTTCTGTGAAGATTATGAACGCGTTATAATGAACGCTAGACACGAGTTGATATTGATCCGTTCGCGAACCGATAAAAACATCTACGCGTACGGTGAGAACAAGCATAATCTGACATTCAAATTATTGAAAGTGCAGTGGGAAATGCCGCATATCAACGTGGAGAATTTGCAGAAACTATCTCTCCTAGGTGTTCTCGAGAGCGGTAGATCTCTGAGTCTAGGTTTTCGTTCCTGGGATTTGCACGAATATCCAGTACTTCAGACTACCGATAAACATACTTGGGCAATCAAAACGTCTACGTATACGGAGAAGCCTCGTTATATCATACTGGCTTTGCAAACCGATCGCAAGAACGACGTCGCTCGAAATATCAATAAATTTGATCCTTGCAATCTCACGGATGTTAAGCTCTATTTAAACTCGGAGTCCTATCCGTACGATAATCTGAACCTGAATTTTGAGAAGAATCAGTATGCATTGCTCTCTAATATGTATTATAAATTTGCTGCGTCTTACTACAACAGTGAGCGGTACCCGACTCTTTCTGCAGCTGATTTCAGAAATTATGCACTGATCGCTGTTATTGATTGTTCCCGACAAAACGAATCGATCAAGAGCGCTTCGGTAGATATACGTCTGGAGTTTCAATGTAAGGCTAACGTGCCAGCCAACACCACCGCCAACTGTCTAATAATTCATGATAAGATTAATTAATTAATTAATTAATTAATTAATCCCATTAAGCAACGGAGTACGCAAGATTCTATAAACTGCTTGATCGTATGCCAACGGTTACATACATTGTCGCTTGACCCACATCCTCAGGTATATAACACAAGTCTACAATAATTTTAGTGTCGCTAAAAGCAAAACTGATTTCAAGTACATTCGGTACCCTCATAAAAACTTGATACTTACTTTTTTAATGCTACGTGTAGTTTTCGAGATTTCGCAAGGGTAAATTATAAAGGATTGGTGAGAGGGTGGTCGTAAGTAACTTTAGTCTTTTTAATTACTTTGAAATATATAACTGGTTTACTTTATTTATCACTTTTATTCATTACTTGTACTATTCACATGCTTTCACTGCAACGCCTCAAAGAGGAGAGAACGAGATCTAGATCTAGTTCGATAATGTACGTGACCGGTATGCCATCTGATGGGAGACTGATAAAGCGAGAAGTCCCCACATCGTTGCTAGTAACTTTATTGATCGGCCAACACGCCCCCTCAATAAAGTTTCTCTGCTATATCCTCTTTATTTCTATTCAGGCTTTGTGTTTCCTTTTTTTTTCCTTATATTACGTATAGCGCAGTTGCGTATTTTCTAAATTTATCTTTGGCGAGTGGCTTGGTAAGCATATCAGCCACTTGCTCTTCGGACTTAACATATCTTAAGGTAGTTGTTCACGTACAGTCCCACCAAACGTGGGTTTCAGACAAGATTTTGAATACTTCTCGATCGGGAAAAAATCTGAAAAAAATCGAGCATGTAGGAGATCCTCGGGAGAATGATTTTGGATAATAATAATTCAAAAAAGTTAATAACAAATTGATGGAAAAAAAAACTGTTCAAGAAATTAGCGGTGACCCAACTTTTTTTTCAGGTGAAAATGATTTGTCAATTTTACTGAATACGTATGAATTTTTTGAGAATTTTGGTGATATTTTTGAAAATTGAGATTTGTCAGGTATGAAAAACCTCAATTTTCAAAAATATCACCAAAATTCTCAAAAAATTCATACGTATTCAGTAAAATTGACAAATCATTTTCACCTGAAAAAAAAGTTGGGTCACCGCTAATTTCTTGAACAGTTTTTTTTTTCCATCAATTTGTTATTAACTTTCTTGAATTATTATTATGCAAAATTATTCTCCCGAGGATCTCCTACATGCTCGATTTTTTTCAGATTTTTTCCCCATCGAGAAGTATTCAAAATCTTGTCTGAAACCCACGTTTGGTGGGACTGTACGTGAACAACTACCTTAAAACTATTTGGTTTTCTTCTAATTTTTGCTTCATACCCTATTGAAAATGTCGACGTCGTCATGTCGTCGTTCCGACGTTGCGGCCATGTCGTAAATGACGTCAGAAATGACGTTTAAAACGACGTAAAAATAACGTATAGAACGACGTAGGAAACGACGTATGAATTTGGGACCGGAAACGACGTCTGCGCGACTTCGTTCACGACGTCGTAAATGAAATCGTAAGCGACGTCGTAAGCGACGTCGCCTTTTGTATAATAAAAATAAAAATAATAATAATAATAATAATAATAATAATAATAATAATAATAATAATTATAATAATTATAATCATAATAATAACAATGACAATTTTTTTTTAAATAATTTTTTTTTTTTCATTTACATGAACTCCGAAAATAAATTATTATTATTATCATTTTTACAAAGTATTTTAAAATTACAAACTATTTTTTTATTCTCATCTTCATCACAATAGTCCTTTGTATACATGAACTCCGAAACTAAATTATTATTATTATTAATTCAAATATTTCTTGTGATAGTAATGGAAACACACAGTATAATTGATGGATGGCCAATGATTCTTTCTTTTTCATTTTAATTTTTTTGACATTCGATGAAATTTCACAATTTTCAATATTCATCACCACATACATATTGATGCTGTGTTGGTTACACATACATACTCGTATTCAAACTTCAACAGAACATCACAGATATGCGAACCATTTTAGGAACTATATTCAGATTACGAACTATTTTCTTATTATAATCTTCATCGCAATAGTCCTTCGTTATAACATAAAATCAAAGTTCGAGTAAGAACTGCGTCAAATTTTTTTGTAATTTTTCATGACATCCGATGAGATTTCTTAATTTTCAATATTCATCACCACATACATATTACTGCTGCGTGGGTTACCCATACATACTCGTATTCAAACTTTAACAGAATATCACAGATATGCAAACCATTCTAGAAACTATTTTTAGATTACGAACTATTTTCTTATTATAATCTTCACCGCAATAGTCCTTCGTTATAACATAAAATCAAAGTTCGAGTAAGAACTGCGTCAAATTGTTTTGTAATTTTTCATGACATCCGATGAGATTTCTTAATTTTCAATATTCATCACCACATACATATTAATGCTGCGTGGGTTACCCATACATACTCGTATTCAAACTTCAACAGAATATCACAGATATGCAAACCATTCTAGAAACTATTTTTAGATTACGTACTATTTTCTTATTATAATCTTCATCGCAATAGTGCCTCGTTATAACATAAAATCTAAGTTCAAGAAAAAGATGCCCCTCGTAAGGTATGAACCCTTGTTCCAATCATAGCAAGATAAGGAATCTTTTCCGAAAGGTTCCTTGTGCATTTATTTTCAGGAGAAAATTACTCTTTGATTCTTCAATAATAATACAAGTTTGGAACAGGGCAAAGGTACTCATTTTCGTTGACTGTCATATGCACGCATATTCGCTCTATATGGTTAGTCGGTATATATGATTGTTCTTCACTGACGGATACAATTTTTCGCAACGAATCACACATATTGTCCATGTAAGCATTTGTTGTGCCAATTTTTTGAACGATTGTGTACTCTTGCTGAGATCTCGAGTCTACTAAAATCTTGATTATCTTGACATATGTCTTGTCTACTATTAAGGCGAAAGAATTGTTAGAACGTCTATTGCTTCGCAGCGCCGATACGTACAAACAAGAGTTTTTGACAATCTTCTTATAGGAAACGCTGTGTTCTCCAAGGCTTAATCTATTCATCCATAATTCGTCTACTCGCGATACAGCACCAAAATATCGAATGTGATTCGTTCGGATCGTTCGCTTAGCCATTGTAGATCCAATTGTGTTACAATATCGTCTCACAGCATATGAACAAGATGGATAGATGTGGTTTTTCAAGCTTATGAAACTATACTTCAAACAGATTCGGCGACATATTTGATGATGTACACCTTTGGCTGCATGTATCACTTTCAACAGTTCTCCGTTTCCGGATTCGAAGGGGTAAGCATTATGGGACCATAGTGGTCCCCAATCCGAAACGCTTCTTGCCAAATGTAGAAGTGAATGTACATTGAAGGTCATAGCTGTTTGACCGTATAAGATTTCAGTTTTACCGACGAATTCGCGTAATAACTTATTAGCTACGTCTACTTCACGAATTGTCATTTCTCCTTTGGACAAAATGTAAAAAGCTTCCACGAACAAAGCCCAGTGCATCAGTAAGTTATCCGGCAGTATGTTTCGTAGAACTGCCATGCTATAAAACATGCTCCAGTTTTCCCACTCGCGGGCCTTCCAATACTCTTTATCCGAAAACGAACGAGCGAATCTAACAATCTGATGCGGTGCTTTAATGTTTTTAATGAGTGCATCAATATTTTTTATCATGCCTCTAGATAGTAAGCCAGCTTTATTTTTATTGCCGAACCACACGGTGGCAAACTGTTTTGCAATTCCGGAACAGCAGTGCATCGAATCGACGATACAACCACGAATGATATCATAGTGCAACAAGTTTATCAATTGAGATGGACATTTGACACCGAATACAGGTTGGTTAGATTCTACCGCTCTCTGCATGTGCTCTATCGTTTCTTTCATATTCCTGTCTTTTGTAACATTATCCTGCAGCGGATATTTAGTGCTTCCAGATCGTGGATTATTTGGATTACTTCGCACCCATTCGCCTGGATGGAGACACTGGCCACAGCCGTGTGATCCATTAAATTGTGTAAAACCTTGTACCGGGGCGCGAGCGACCGCATCTACACAGCAAACAAGAGTGAAAATTTTTACGCACAATTTACTTCCCTCTACGATGCACTCAACTCCTTTGTTTGAAAGGTCATTCATACATTCCACGAATGGTTCAAGAAATACGTTCATATTCGGCTTATCTTTCCCGAACCAGAGACCTGCTAATATCAATTCTTTACTTCGCTCGTGATATGGTAGCTCATTCACCATTATGAAAATGGGCCAAATAGAATAACTTGAACTTTCGAACAAAGGTGCTCCGTCAGTATTGAAAGTGATAGTAGCGTAGCTATGTCTGTCCCTTGGATTTAGACTCTCGACAAACTCGCGATATTTTTTACCGTCATAAATGTCACGTATGCAACTATCTTCATAAACTCTATGATTCATGACGTTATTGTGATAATCGCTGTTCGACTCTATTAATGTAGATATCTGAGACGCAACATCCATTGTAACAAAAAAGTCTTTGTACGCATAATCCCGTATATTAACGATTGTATTGCACATTGAACATGTCATATGATGATCTTTACGTTCGAACCGACCCATGCCTGCACCGCACGTGGTACATGTTGCATACAAATTCATGTTGGTTTTCGGATAAAATAATTTATCTATCAGATACCTGGTGTTCGATAGAACTGGTTCTGCGAAAATACAATTCATCATTTCAAATAAATCAGTTGTCTCAGTCAGAGAAAGCGCGTGCACCAGTACAAACTTGAGTATCATCAGCACTACTTCGCCGATACTTTTGTTCACAGGTACAGTAATTTTTTTTTTAAAAACTTCGCTGTCTATAGCTGCTTGAAGTGACGTGTAACCTTGTCCGAACAAATATTCTGTAGCGGTATCTTCACTTGATACATCATTGGCTTCGTCAATAGCGTCCATGAAACTATCCTGGTCGTCGTTTTCGTACGTCAAAAAATCAGGAACGTCTTCATTTTCTTCCTGGAATAGAAAATGATACCCACTAAATTGAACGTTATTCCAAAGGAACGTTTATTGAAGGTTCACACATCTTGTTAGATATTTCCGTAACAGATAGTGAAATTCAATATTTATATTTTATATTTAGCAAGTTGGTGAGAGCTTCGGAATAGACTGTGATCAAATAATTTTTGCGTTACTGCAACAACAAGAAATCCTTCGAGTGATTGAAGCGTAAGGTTTTCGTTATTTCTCATTTTTATGACTTTTTACTGTAACGGAGTCTTTCAATTAAAATCGATAGACACGATTCCGTAAACTGATTGAGTACTGATTTTCAAAAAACGTGAAATAATATTTTGCCATCGTCATTACGTGATCCACGTTATTTCTGCAGCCGATCTCAATATCATCAATTTCCGTCGCCAACGACCGGACAACGTCGCACACGGTACGATTTTCTTCTACCATATCTTCAGCGAGGAAGTTTGTCTGGAATGAAAGCACGAATAACATTATTTATTGCGGAGTTCAAGCACTGTACACAACTTG
Organism: Tenthredo notha; assembly: GCA_914767705.2. Classification (NCBI taxonomy): domain Eukaryota; kingdom Metazoa; phylum Arthropoda; class Insecta; order Hymenoptera; family Tenthredinidae; genus Tenthredo; species Tenthredo notha. The sequence continues at coordinate 1,237,395 of OU611923.1, forward strand.
CGAATATGGATACGCAGCAGAAATAAAAATCTTAATGCATTACCTTCGCCAATGCTCCGGAGGGCTCACATTCGGCACTGCGGTAAGCAGGAACTAAATTTGGGTTTTCAGAATTGGCAGCTCGAATAAGCACTTCTTCCTCGCTTTCGCTAGCAGACGAAATATCAACCGCCTCCTATAATGAAATGACTTTCTCAAGAATACTGTTCAGTTGAAATGCAACGTGAGTATTCATGAAATTGCTATATTGACCTGTTGAGTACGACGTTTCTTGAATCTAAGCCAGGAAGTCTTCGGCACAGGTTCATCTGACTCAGGCTCTAGATATTTTTTATAGCTTCTACGTTCGGGGGGATCCATGGAGAACCGGAAATTCTGAAAATACAATCCGTGAACATGGTGGCCACTAAAAAAGGTCGAAAAAATTTTCTGACTACGCTGCTTCTGATAACCGATAGGAAACAATAATAAAAAATAAAAAAATGTATCATCTTCTATGCGATTTGTGAACAGTATTTCACTGATTAATACCAACAGCTCCTGCGAGCCCACTCTACACTGAAAAAAAACTTTAGTCATTCCAGCCCGAATTCTTTGTCGGTCAGCCATATTGTCTTATTAAATAGGCTACAGCGATACCTTCTTGGCAAAAGAACTATACAAATATGGTTGAAACAGTATAGCTAGCGCAGGCTTACTGTCATGTCGCGACAGCTATTCTCATGTATAGCTCCACAAGCATGATCGTTGCTGGGTGGTTCAGTAATACTATAATATAGCTGAATTAGCCATACTACCAACCATACAATATAGCTGTATTGAGCATATGTAATGCTGTTTCGTAAAGAAGACTTTTCTCAGCCTAGAAAGACCTCCTGTATCCCGCAGAAATATTCTAATAACTGAATTAGACGTTTTTATGGCTGTAGTGTCATTCTTTAGATATCTGAATTAGAAATTCTGATATAGGGTAAGATTGCTGATATCGTGCCACTACCAGAATCGTACCCATTAGGTTTGGCAATTTTTTAGGAGAGTATCCTTGATTTTGAAAATTTTAGAAATACGAATGTTTAGATCCTTGAATACTTGAGGTACCCATTTCTACAATTTTCAAAACCGAGAAGATATTTTCCTAAAATATTGCCAAACTTGAACGGTACGCTTCCGGTGGCGGTACGATATCGGCATCCTCACCCTATATAAAGTATTGAAGGCTAGTTCTCTCGTGATCCTGATTAAAATTATCCTTCCATAAAACTTCTTCACCTGCATTATAGCAGCGAGATAGAGGCTTACTAAGTGGATAACTTTTATCTGGAGAATGTAATAAGTATACGTGAAGTCATTAAGGGTAGGAGATACTGAAAACTGCTCATCTGAACCAATTGCAATTTTCAAATGAGGTTTGACACACATGTTTGCCATCTCAAAACATAGACATTGTGCAAATTTCAAGTCATTTGAAACAATAAGTACAGAGTTACTCCCCATAATGCTTCTGAAAAAGCCTTTATTTGAAAACCTCCCATGCGTCTCAATTATTTTTGAATCTTGCTGAGCTTGCACACACATATTTGAGGATGCGTAAGCCACAAACCCACGTTGGTTTTTAGAGATAGCTACGATACTTTGATTTCGACAATTTTTTTTATGAAAAAAAAAATATATCATTTCAATTATTTTTTCTAAAATCCGTAATTTTGTCTCGATTTCCAAAATCTAACGTGGGTTTGTAGCTAGTGTGTGTAGGAATTCACCCTGAAAATTTCAAAAGTCTTCGACAAAAACTCAGACGCATGGGACTTTTTCAATTGGCAAAAACATAGTTCTGAGATAAATCGCTTTGAAGTTTTTTTTCAAATTATTCACAAAATTCAATATTTTTATTACTGCATGAACCAAACTAGTTTCAGACGAGATTACCAATAGTTTTGAAGGATGTGACGTTAAAAAAAAGAACTTGGTCTTGTCGAGTCTAAGCAATTTGACCTGCGGGCAGCGAATCGCACGGTTGATAACTTGTAAATCTGGTTCTGTAAAATGAAGACAAACATTTGGAAGAATATTGATTCGTTATATAAATTTCAATGCTCATCTCTGATGAAGTGTGTGACCAAAAACTTCAATGTGATTTCCAACCGTAGAAAAACACATTTTGGAGTTGTTGTATTATGGGGGTATATACACCTTGAAAATGATTTTTTCCAAATCACTGCTAAGCTTTGAGAGAACATTCTAATGACCCAGTGACTCTTTTACAGTCGATAAGTGCTATTTTGATACATAGTTCATGATTTTCCCAGATTTTATGTCCCCCGCTGAACAAAAATTTAGTTCATCGAAGAAAAAGTAGTTGTCGTAGGGTAAAGGTCACTGCGTTGCATGAAATTTCTCAAAATTTGGAGAAATATTCTGTATGAATGTAATTTAGGGCAAACCAATAATATTTCATGAATTCAAGTTGTAGACATAGAAATTTGTGATTGTAACACTTTTTTTTTCATAGTTTTGGAAAAAATATTTTACAATTAAAAATTTCTATGCCTAACACTCAAATGCATGAAATATTATTGGTTTGCTCCTAAATTACATTCATACAGAATATTTTCTCCAAATTTGAAGAAATTTCATGCAACGCAGCAGCCTGTGACCTACGACAACTACTTTTTCTTCGGTGGACTCAATTCTTGTTCAGCGAAGGACATAAAATCTAGAAAAATCAGGAAATGCATTACTAGCAGCATCTCATGTAAAACACCTCAGTATTGTAGCTCTATGGAAAAATGCATCTCAAGTTACTTTTTTTTAGAAATTGAAAAAGAAATAACCGAAATATAGGAAAATTGAAAACTCCTGCTGAAACATTATACGCTTTATTGGGTGAACAGGGCATAATAATTTTTTTTTCGGTTCAAGGATTTGTGTACATGAAGATAAGGGTTCAAAGAACACATTTCCGTAAAAATCCTAAAATCGATTTTTTTGAAATTTTCACACTCAAATTTCAGTATCTCCTACCCTTAAGGGTAAATAAATCACAATAAAATGCCTGCAGATATGTTTTATGCACACTGATATTTATTATATAATTTTATTTATAATGCACTAGGATATTTAAGTCTATTTTTTACCTCTATCGCTATTTTTTATGCTTTTTAATGTTTAAATCCGCTCGTTTCTATTTCTTCCTCTTATAAAAAATAAATGCATCACAGCCAGCTGCGCAATGACAAATAATTGGAACCATGTTCACCAATAATGTGCAGCGGTAAAGGGCTAAGGAGATCTTCATATTCAATAAAATTACAATATTGCGACCTTACGGGTCTTACCTGGTAAGCATATAAATGACTATCAAATTGGATTACCTCCAAAGTTTCAAATAAAAAGGAAATTTTTCCTTGATTAATCATAATGTATTTTATGGTACCGAAGCTTGGAATACCTTCAACATCACCAGTGCATATTACCATGCCAGGTTTATATTTTGCTCCCATTGCATTAACCCATTTAACGACATGAATATAGTTCATTGCAGATATGATAGAATTAGGCTCTATATCGACAGATAATTCTTCTATATGAACTAGATCTCCAGGAACCACATTTAAAATCTGTGAAAAGCCAGTCTTCGCTACGAATTGAAATGCAAGCTTCATTTGGTGTCTGGTCGCTAATGTAGAACAAGTATTTTTTGTGCATGCAGTTACATTTGCAGTAAGTTTCAATTCCTTGTGTTTAGACTCAAAACGCATGCACCATAGATGAATTAACGGGCCACAGGCTTTCATAACAGTAGGGTAGTGGATCAAATGATGAGCTTTAGGTTTTAACGGTTTTTTGAAAAGAGATGAGTACAAATTGTTGTGTTCTTTTATTAGAGACTGCAAAATAGAACAACATTCCACCTGAATTTGTTTAGCAGTTATGAGACTGATAATTTGACGAAGAATAAGATACAATTCCCAAACTGGATCATTTTCGGGTACAAGATCTCCAACCATGATACCAAAGTGGCAAACAAAGGTTAACATTTCGGATGCAGACATCCTAATTTTATTATTTTTAATATGATCATTGGAGATTTTTGGCGGTCTATTGCTTTCCGATGGTCCGTAATCGTAACTGGAAATCCGATTATTTAAATCATCTATGGTGAACAAGCATACGACGTCAGTAAAGTATTTTATTATTTCAATCATATCAAAAGCGCATACTCCTTCCAGCAAATCATGCATAATATCAACAACTAAGTTATTCGTGACATGAAAACCAGACAATAAATGGAATACACATTCCTCTTTGATTCTTGTTAATGTGAAATTGTCAATAGCTAAATCAGTGGCATATGTAGCTGGATTACGCATTAGTTGATCATCCTGGATACTACTCCGAACCCTGTCCTCTTTTTTCATTTTACAAAGTCGACATGAAAACCGACTATTAAAATTTTCAACGAAGCCTAACATTGAATTTTACCCTAAATTGTCGCCGATAACCAATCCAAGTTTAAAAAAAATTCTACGCTTACAATTTTCAGATAGTTCAATTTCAATTCCTTCATCTTGTAGAAATTGTAGTTCGTCTATAATTAGCTTGAATACTGCTTTGTTACCGAATTCTTTGCGATCATTAGCCCTGAATAATGAAGTGACATAAATCGAAGAAAGAACCGATTGATATTCCGGAGGGAAACAAGGTATGGAAACGTATACACCCCCAATTTTCTGAGTACCAGCATGAGATCCTAGAGCATTTCCTGTCTCGAAATCATCATAGTAAAGGAATAAAGGAAAAACTTCTTTTCCCACGTAATTTGAAATTTTTTCTTTCCACAAATCACCTTGTATAAAGTTACTGAGAATTTCACTTTCGTTTTCTAGATCTGTCTTGTAATTTTTGACGCGTTCGTACACATTAGGCATTTCAAAAACTTTTTTCAAAACAGCTCGTAATGGAATATGTTTGCCGGTTACTTCAACAGGGACCATCTCAGTGCGCCCAGTTTGTTTAGAAATCTTTGGCTTGAACTTATGACCTATGATAAAATCATCAGCAGGAATAAAGTCACCGGATGTTTTCAAATATTGCAGTCGGTGGTGTTCTGTTGGGCAACCAGCAAACGCATTTTCAACCGTGTCTATCATTTCCAGTACGGTATCAGATTTATCGAACGTATTAAGATTTTCAATTATTTCCAGAGAGTCCTGCACTTTGTCACGCAGGGGTTTAAGACTATCAGATAAGAAAGACTGAGCCGATTCCACCACAAGTTGTATGTAATTTCTTGGAATGTTACCGGAGCTATGAAGCTTGGCAATCATTCGTAAGGCGTTTTGTTTAATTATTTCTTCAAATTCAGGATGGGAAGCATCAGGACATATATTGCCGTCAGAGGGACAAACTTCTGAGTCATCACTGCATTTATTGCTTATTGTTTTAGTACTAATATCAACATTAAATAACCATGGAGGGATATTATCTAGACCAAGTTTTCCGGCAACAGATTGTTCTCTTTCATTGTGAACTAATCTCCAGTGCCTCTTGTAAGATTGGATATTTCTGAAATTTCGCAAGCAATTTGTTTCACCACATTCAAATGTACTATTAGCGTGAAGATGGTGAATTATTTGCAAATGCGTCCACAAAGATCTAAGATCAATGTGGGTTTTCCTGCATAGAAAACAGGTTGGCATTTCGAAGGACGAGTTGGAAATATTTGGCTAGTATAATAATTTAGGAATTGTTAAAGGTAGGTCCGCTCGATCTAGTAAAGTAAAGTAATATATAATGTCTTTTCAACGCTTCATATTAGCTAAGAGTGTGACTACGCTGGGAACAACACTATCAATTTCTCCACTTAGCTTATATATTCTGGCTTGTATCACCATCCAACTCGTCTCTGCTTCTTTCGGGTATTGGAGTTGCAGTGCATAGAAACTTTTAAATGCTACATCCACGGCTTCCAAGGGTGAATTAACTTTGTACCGCAGATTGTTGATACACACATACCAGGAATCGATTTTAGTTATGGACTCTCCAACGGCAACTGGAAGAGGCTGTTCAGTCAGCCCGCATACTGCTAATTTATCCTTGCGGCTAGTTAGCTCTGTTTCTAAATGGCTGGCACTCTAAACATTAACAAATACAAAAGTTCGTATCTTTCAATACAACCGTTTTAAAATTCTACAAAATATCTATATTGATAACTCACAGGAACATGAAGAAAAAAGCCATTCTGAGATTCGATTCTACTGGGTCTCCATGCTAGTTTTTTCGGAATTCTTATTGATGGGCATGGTAGTAATAAAGGGATGAGTCTCAAAATAATGAGTGTTGTTGCATCTTAAAAGGGGATAAAAAGTCATTGTTAATACGAAACATACACATTACTTCAATTTTCAAAAGTTTATAAGCATCCTACCACTTGGAATTGTATCCACATGTTCGCTCTCTGCGGTATTTTTTGCGTTATCGTCGATTTCCACAACAAGTTTTTTAATTTGTTTGCTGACATTTACAGACCTTCTACAGTGATTCAGTATTTCATCAACAAAACGTGGCCACTGGGTGAATAACTGTAGCGTCTTATCAGGGTACATCGATGTAAAATCAATATTCAACTGAAAATCAACCAACACTGATTACAATCACGTATTAGACTAAGACTTGGTAACACTGAGCAACTCATTACATGTTATAACGGATGAACGTTGTTTTGGGAGAAAAATCAGCACAAATTTTTATTTAGTTCTATAATAATCTGAACATGGTAAACATCATTGCCAAGAATCACCTGCAATACAAGTTTATACTTTAAAAAAATATTGGTTAAACCAATGAAGTAACATGCTGTATGTCATGATTCCCTAGATTTGATGGTCAAGCAAAACAAGGTGGGATTTGTTTTCCGTAGGATGTACTACTACAACATAGAACTTTCTATAAAATGAAAATATTCTTGAGGATAAAAATTTACTTTTGGCCAATAGCTACTTATAGTGTAAGCTATTTCCATGATTCGAGCGATAAATTTCAATTAAAAAAAATGTACTTTCCACAAATATGTAGGTAACAAAATAAAACATAAGTATGTTCCAATCTATCACCAAAGCATCTCAAAATAATCTTACTAAATTGTATCCAAGTGGCTGACTCAGAGGTCTGTACGTTGAAAGATACTCTACTGAAGAGACTTCGTCAGAAGAAATCAGCTGATTAATGCGAAACCTGGAAGTAGTTTTCCAAAACTGTTCTACGTTTGGCCATGGTTGAATACAATTTTTGAGCCATTGCACATGTTCTTGAATTTTTTCTTGTTTTTCTATAACATGAAATGTTTAATTTTTGAAGATATTCACACCAGAGATTGTTAGCAGTTGAAAACTTGTGATTTAATTACTCAATAATTATCCATCACAGTTCTATTGGGTAATGAAACTTATTTCAATTAAAATTACATTTGTAATGTGTCATTAAATTTATATTAATTACAGTATATTTGTAGTGTGATCATAAAATAAATTAACCAATTATTATGATAAAAATACGCAATGAGTTGGTCAATCCTGACTGTATAAATATGCTGTTGTGCGCAATAGATTTTTCATCAATCAATCATCAAGAAATTATCATACATGTATAAATTGTATAGAGATTTATTAAATACTCCTATTATCAACGATAGAATACTGATAATTGGAGAATTCAATTAATAATCACATTAGAAACATATGGTATGTAATTAGAATAAATTCAATGATAACACAATATAAATGTAACAGATGATGGAAGTAAATTTAGTCGCAATCTTTTCTATCCCAATGCATACTTATTCCAGTTAGTCATTGATTTAGCAATTAAGTATGTCAAGATCTCTACTAGGCTGGTATAGTTCTGTAACGTACATTTCTACACTACATGCATAGCTTGCTCAAAATTACCTGCTTCGTCTTGGTCAAAATTTGTTCGGAAAGCTAATATTACAGGTCGTGCCAGTGTCTGGCATCCAGTCCTCTGATTGAGTTCTGAGACAATAGCTCCGCTTTGGCGTAATAGAGCACGATACTTGCAATATTTATCATATAACTTGCCTTTAGCCAATACTCTTTTTTTTGTTATTTTATTCAATTTGTATGGTATGTAGTACGTCTCAGCTTTCTGCGATGGAAATACAATTGTTATTGAGTGGGCCAATTGTATCAAGCGTTGACTGGATATTCTGTGGTTCAAGGAGTATGTGCAGCTTAGAAATTCATTGAACAATAATATATAGACGAATGGTTGAAAATATTCTTATTCTTACATATAATCATCCGAATCGTTGATCTCTGAGGAGATAACAGCTCCAGCCAGACGGGTTTGATTTTTACTGGAAAGCTCACCACACTGGGCATATGCATGCAATATAGCTTTACCTTCTGGCGACAGCTGTAGAATTGCTTCAATATTGACGACTTTTAAATTAATTGCAGCACGTATTTCAGATGAAGTAGATGGTATCGCACTAGACCCTACGATTGTACCAAATTATAGTTATTCATGGGTTGAGTCGGAATTTCCAAACTAATTAATTTGTAAAGAAAAATTCAATTAGGAATCTATATCAATTCTTCAAATTTTGCTTGACACTTTTTTTACCATATTATGACTGACAAGGAAAGTATTAGGCTTCCAGGTAACCGATTTGGATCAAACTGCTAGAAGTATTTACTTGGGCCCAAAGATGAGACTTACTGTGTTCCATTTCACCTAATGGGGACCTACCGATTCCCGTTGGCGTTTCCCGGAGCGGGTCTCGAACAATGGCCGCAGCTCGCGTCGGTAACTCCGGGGGTCCGGCAGCGTGAGCATGCAGTGTATGACGGGGGATGGGGGCACTCTCTTATAAAATGTCCTGGAGCATAACATCTAAAACAACTCGCGGACCAACCGGTAGGCGCGTTACGTTCTGCGTAGGCGGTCGGGGGTCGGTATGTCGTCCTAGTGCTAGCCTGGTTAGATCTAGCTGGATCGGGGAAGGGGGTATGGAGTAGGGACGGTATTGGTTTCGCCTGCGACGGCGTTTCTTGCGAAGAGGGAGGCTGTCCTGACTTCTTCGTACCCCTATTTCTAGGGCGCGACGTCGCTTGTGGCTTCTCCAATGCTGCCGTGTGAGTAGCACCGGCTGCAAGAGCGGCTCCGGCTCCGAATGCAGCGATTCTGGGTGCCTTTGCACCACTGGCAGGAGGCTGGTAGGCAAACTCCGGCAATAATGCACTCTCGCGGGTAGGAGGGGGTACGTAGACTCGATCTAGCGCCTTAACTGATTCTAGCTGTTTTCCGGCTTCCTGCAACTCCGCGAACGTCTCTACGTCCGTGCGGGCGATTGCCGTGCGGTATATCGGATGCAGGTTTGCATAGGCTAAGTCTAGCTGTTCCTTTTCTGGCCAAGGGGTCGGGAGACTCTTTAATATCATTCTCAAACATGTGAGGTAGTGCGTGATGGGTTCCATAGGCGCTTGGGTACGTCTTCGCGCTTCGTCTCGCACCCTGATCTCGTAATTAACTTCACCGAACTGACTTTGGAACGCGGTGGTAAAATCGGACCAGGTGTGCCACTCGGGGTACGTCAGGCGGTGCCATTGTAATGCAATACCTGTCAGCAAGGAAGGGAGAGCGCCGAGGATGTCTTGATCGCTCAAGCGGCTTCCTCTACGGCTTTCCTCTATGCGCCTGAGAAATTCGTCTGCGCTAACGTTACCCTCGCCTGAGAACGCAATTTTCCATCTCTGTACTACTTCGTTTGGGTCCCGGACTCGGTCAAAAGGAGGATTTGGGGACCTCGGGGTGTTTCGGGGTAGTGTAATCGTCGGTTGGGGGATACTCTCTGGGGTTCGTGACACGGTGTGATACGGGGTACTCTCTGGGATTGGGGGTGGAAGGGGAATACTCTCTGGGACTAGGGTTTGGTGGGGAATACTCTCTGGGATCAGGGTTCGGTGGGGAATACTCTCGGGGAGGAACGGGAAGGTCTCGACGATTCTCACGTGCTCTGAGTTTCTCTGGGAGGTGCGGAGGGGTTGAGGGGTAGGATACTGGACAAGCAGGGGTGTAGAGTGTGTCTGGGTTACTCGGTGGATGGGAACAAAGGCACTTTGCCTCTGGGGTGGTTCTTCTACACGAAGCTCTCTGGGTTGCTCGGATATACTCAAGGGACAAAAATGTGGGATCTCCGTAGTTCTAGGATAAGGAGGGTTCCCGGGGGTACTCAAAGGATGACCTGTTAACTCGGGAAGCGGCTCGGCGATGCCGGTTTCGCCTCTAAATAGTTCCTCGCGAAATCGGACGCGCGAGCGACCTGTAGTCAGCATACGACCGGTTGATTGATAACTCGGGGGTGGTGCGGCTCGATGACCTCAAGGTGTACTGTTGTTAGTAGATGGGCCTGGAACCGAACCTTGAGGAGGTGTCGTAATCATCCGACGCGGTGAGGGAACAGGGGGAGTCGGTACTGGAGTTTGGGGTGTCAGTCTTCGGGGAGAGGGGGTTGGAGGCTCTCGGCTCGTTGATGCAAGAGGTGGAGGTGCGCTAGGACGCGGAATATTCGAAACGCTAGGTAACGTCGTGGCACTATCTCGCGACCGGGTAGGACCGGTTGAAAGCTCGTCTTCCTCGGGTACCCATGTGGCGTTACGATTCTGAGATCGCTCATGATATCTCAGTAGCCTCCACCGAGCTTCTTCCGCTGAACCTTCCGGGTTCAGGTGATACCGAAGAAGAAGGGTTCGCAATGCTTCATCTGTTAATTCACAAATCCACCCTATCATAGCGCTAAAGTCGTCGGAACGAATTCCTATGCGCGGAAATATATTACTTGACCGGGGGTTGTGGCTCTCGTATCTCTCGTATCAGGGGGTTCTCGCGAAGCTGACATCGGGACTTGGGGTTGGGACCAGTTCGGAAGGAACCAGACCATAAGTAGGGAGTATTACTCGCTCTTAGTCGTGATAATGTCAATGCTAATCAAAAGTCAAAGAAAAACAAACACAAAATAGGGGTGAGTTCGGCCTTTACCCGAAGTGTTTTTATTTCGGGCCCCACGTTGGGCGCCAAATTTGTAACAGCGATTCCCGCAGGCTCGGGTAGTTACCCACGGAAACTACGTTCTATTAACAAATAAGGTACCAACGCTTCCACCTCCTCCGACTAGCAGCGACGATGTTGTTGGGCGCCAGACTTCGGAGAGAAGTCCTCTCTCTCTCTCTCGCTCTCGCTCCGACTAGCTAGTGGTAGAGGGATAGTTCGTGAGGGCGATGAAATAAAAACACTTGAAACACGAATGGTATGGATTTGAAAAGTATTTATTGATTAAAAAGAAAAAAAGAAAAAGATAGCACTATTTTGTGCAGCCTGCTATCTGGCTTCGGCCTATATCACCGCTATTTTATGTTTTACGGCTAATTATAAAAGAAGGAAAATTCAAACTAAAAGAAATAAATTAAATGACTCTAATATACAATATTTTAAATGACTCTACTCTAAATTAATTTAACGACTAATAGATCTGAAATTACATAAAAGGTACGATTGACAGTTATCACAGGCTCGGTAGGGACTAGCCTTCCTCGCTGCTACCAGCTGGAGGTTCGGCTGTCAGGCGATTTCGAGGCCGACGCTTCTAATCTCTACTGACAGCTGATCGCTCAACAGCTGGGAGGGGAAGGGTATCGGTACTCTTAAGTCGGTACTCTGCCACGAGGCTGCTCTGACACGCAGCAGACGATCTGCGACGCGTGACGTCAGAGGCCTCGAGCAATATGGCCGCTTACTCGACTCGAGCGAAGGCTGCGCCGCGACGACTCAACTCGCACGCGACTGCGCAGGCTCGGCAGCCGAGGAGAACAACAACCGATTCAAATCAGCCGGTTCTCAACGACCATGCGGTACTCTATTCGAGACTCGGAATCAGAACGGCACAGGGGAAACGAAAAGCTTTTCCGGACTAATAACTCGAGACTCTATGGGTTTTCCGGGACTCTAGGGGAATAGATTGGATAGATCCTACCTGATCTGCACGGTTGCTCTGCCTCGTGGTCGGCTCGTTGTCCGGGGATAGGCGAGGGTCGTGTAATTCCAAAATCGATAGAAATCCAGTCAACAATCCAATCAATAATCCAGTAAAAATAGCAGGGGTCACAATAAACAAAACAGCACTCTAAACAACTCAAAGCACCTCAATAAAACACTATGAAATTAAACTCTCTCTCGACTTGGTGAAATAATGGCACGTGAATCTCAACGGCTAGACAACAAGTGGCTCTTCGTTTCCGGTATGCTAATTCGTTATCCTCGCCGTTTGTCCTGTGAGCGCTGGCCGTAATCGATAGACCAATCCGATGATCCACGATCGATGGCCGCGCTAGGACAAAGGCGCCAGATATTTAAATCAGCTATCCTGACTCGGTACTCTCAGGGAATACATACGCTCGTTTAGGCTGGTACGGAGGAGGTCCAAACGTTTGCCACGTTACAGCACATATATATAACAAAACGAATTGTTTTATATTCTGGGAGCATCGATAACACGCATAACTACTACGTCAACCTGTATAGTATGTGATATTATAATTCAGTAGTATAACTCGATAAGCTAAAACCATCTGATTAATATTATTTTTAAATGAAATCGACATCTCCCCAAATAGAAGTCATAAGAATTATATCATTATGATATTATTCCTGATGATGCGTTGTACGTTTAAAATAGGCTTGAAACATTAGAAGCGAGTCCACAAGTCTGCATGAGTAGGTATCATACGAGCGTACAATTATCTCAAGTGTTAAAAAGTGCAAGACACAATAGGTACTTGATGGAACATGCATCTGTAAAGTAGCCTGCATTCTCTACAATCTCATTATATTTGGGTCTCCCCGCCTAATTCTTGTAAATCAACCGAGTATCTATGGTACGTATTACTCAAGGTCGCACAGTTCTCTTTTCCTCATCATTGGGATATCAGTATATTACGGGATTGTGCAAATTATTCGTTATATTTTCAATATATATCTAAATTATTTGTATTTTGAGTAGATGTCTGAAACTTTGATTAAATGGTCCATCAAAATGCAATGCGCGTTCCACTGTAAACCTTACTTACATATGGGTAGATCTCCTTTCATTCTAATGAATTCGATTAGTATCGCATCCATTTTCTTATCCCGTGTGCGCACAGCGCACATCTATAGCTGGCTGCGGGGTCATTCCACTCTTCCAGCGTTTTTTGCTTCCCCAATAGATTGACGCACTTCAAATGCGCCCAGCGTCTGCAAGTATTACACATGATTAATTCAGTCGGCCTCGTACCGAAGCAGTATTGGCATACTTCTTTCATGTCACGCGATAATCTTAACAAGGAGTCGGCGACTTCCAACCTGTATGTGTCAGGTTGAAAATTAGTGTCCATATCAACACCCTTAGCTAAGCACTCTATATAGTATAGTACGTAAATCCCGCAATTGTACCAGTCTTTTTGCAGGGGGCGATCCCCTTTGTAATTAACCGTAGTCCACTTAATATCACACAGCACATTCGGCTGTATTCTTGCACAATCTGCGACGTACTTTTCGAAGTATTGTATGACTGACTCAGATTTTTTACTGCGTTTGAACCTGGGATCTAAGTGCATTAAAGTTTTTGCATCGATATCTACTACCAGTAGACACCAATGCTGTATGTACACGTAGGGCATAAACATTGTACCCTTCAACGCATCACTTACGTTATACATTCTGAACTCGTCAGGATTAGCTTGGTCACGACCATCGCCTAGCAAATAGTACGTGTACCCAGTGGGGACGTAAACCACGTTCGTTCGAAAATCTAAGGTAGCCACGGTGTAGGCATCTATAACGGCCCCGTCCAAGTATCGTTCTTTGCCCAGGGTTTGATACTGCTCGGACACCAAGTCAAATTTATCATACCCGATTATCGGAGCGCACGTACTAGAACAATATCGCCCGATGGTGAATTCGGTGCCTTCGACTCTAAGCATGTAATACTCTGCGTCCTCAAACAATCCGTTCGGTAACGCGTTCGCATGAGTTGAACTATCACTCCGATTTAACAAAGATTGCTCGTGATCAACCGGCTTTGGCGTACTTGTTAGAAACTTGGTGGCCTTGATCTTTTTGGTGATTTTCCCCAGTAGCCGACCTTCTAGATGGCTATACTGTGATTTACGTTTGCACTGCCACATCTCCTGTACTAACGCATTATTCGGACTATCTAATTTCCGTATAGCAGGAGATTGCTTTTTCGTAATTTTCGCCCCGGATTGACGACCTTTTATCGGTATACTCATTGTTGCTTCTGCACATAGACAGCTTTTATAATTTTTCATTTTAGCTATGAAACGACCTATCTTTAAATTAACATGGCCCTCCAAAACATCTCTTTACTAAATTGAAATAGCACTCCACATTAGCGTTCCTGAGTCTTGTACGATTTGGTACTACGTGTTTCAATAGAAGACCCGACCACATTGTTACATACGGCATAAGGCTCTGCGTTACGTAATCCGCGACCTCAGGAGCGAAATATTCGTTATCATTGCCGGTATTGATAACGTTACTTTTTATATTCAAAAGTTTAGCGTAATAGCGATGGAAGAAAGGAGAATCTGCGTAAATTCTACCCTCGGGCTTATCGTCTGCTATGAATTCTACCTGATCATCATCGCCTACTGTTTCATTTACAATATCCGAATTTTTCGTCAAGAAATCTAGCTCGTGAAGCTGAACCACACTGCGTTGGGCCTGCTCACGATTGGGAGTCAAAAGGACTGTCACGAAATTTTCGAATGTTACGTCTAAGGTATCCATAGTACAGCAATGAATCATTAACCCGACACATTCGAGAATGAAGTTCTTGACGTGCAAGTATTTTGGAAATTTCTTATGAATATTAGTTGACACGCGTTTTTGGAAGTGTGCGCAGCAGCTGTGAACCGCAATGGAATCAAAGTTCGGACGCGTATCCTGTGTCAGATAGATAAAAGCTTGCTTCAAATAATCGGTGACCGTCATCATGTTCCATTCGACCATCACGGAATTAATCAAAGCCCAACTCCAATCTACAACTACGACACGAAACAATGGCCAGCTGACATTTTTCGTAGCCAAAAAGTAGCGATATTTTTTTAAAAACGTACCAATAGATGCCACGTCATGCTCGAAGCTCACCATTTCTGCAATAGGTATAATTGAATCATTTTTGTTAAATACCATTGCGTAATACATAATCCGTTTACACCTGACGTCCGCTGGCTTACGAACGACGTTTCCTGTGGCATCCAAATGGATGACTACGTCCTCTGGAGAGATGATGTTGAGCTGCTCCTCTGAATACATATGCGCATACAGAAGGAGACCCGTATGTCTGATATACGGGTCACTAGATTGTCCATCTAAAATATGCTGCTGGAACAGATCTGACAAATCATTAGAGCGGAGAATTTTATCGTTCTTACAATTTTCTTCAGATCTGGCTTTCTGATACGTAGTTAGACGCATCAAATCTTGCATATGACCATCATCGGCCATTTCTGGATCGATATTTTTGGCCGTCTCGAGTTGTAAAATTCTAGGAGCTACTTTCATCAACTGAGCTTTAACTTTAATTCGCGCCTCACCTTTGAGAGTGCAATGTATTTTCGGCCCTTCGTGGACTACTTCACCACACTCGGTCGCCTTAATATAAATTGTGGCGAAGGGAGTTTTGAAATCGGTGATGTCGGATCTGAAACTCTGAGCATGGCTTGAATACCTGCACTTTGCGTAAGTAACTAGGAATTCTAGATTGGGGCGGATACCACCATAAAAACTCAAGGGACAACTGTAACGCAAATCATGAAGCATGCATTTCGATATAGCGATCCTATCTTTGTCATTATCCACATTACCATCGTTACCCAGTAATTGTACTGATGGAATTTGAATGCTACCCAAAGCACTGCAAAACTTTTTTCGAATAGATGGCGATTGTGGGGGTACAATGTATTGAGATACGCTCTCATTTGATACACTGCTGGAATCAGCGATGTAAGATAAATTGTCAATATTGGAATCATTATCAATCTCATTATCTTGTACCGCTTCAATTTCAAAATCAAAATGAGAAGACCTCTGACTTGACTTAGGGGTCACACAGGACAAAATATCCGTCGCTTTCGGCGGTGACTGTGAGCTACTAACCGTCTCGATCGAGGTTTCCATACTCACCGGTCCATCGAAACGATTTTCGATCCCATTATCAGAATCCCGTTTCAGATCTGATGGAGCCCTTCCGCTCGCAACGGAGTTGTTCGCAAAATCCTGCGAATCGACTTGATCGGCCTTGTTAAACCTAGCTGGTTCAACTGCTCCTGCACACGTTCTCGAATGCCATGTTTATTTCCCGCCCAGGCTCTTTGGACTTGCAGCATTAGTTTGTGGGTCGGTTTTGTTTTTAAAGCAGTGCAAATCTGTGTAAAAGATGCTGAGTTGGTATACAGGGTGTAAATCATAACTCTGTACATACGCATCGGGTGTATAGGGGATGCCAATACAAGCATTTTGAGGTATGACACCCATGGTCGGAAACTCATTCTAACCACTGTGGAGGGCTTTGAAGGATATGGTACCGCGCACTTGATCCTAGTGTAATGAATCAGATGTGATCTGCACCTTCGACTCAAAATTTCGTCAAGCCGTAGATAACACCACAAAGTTTTTGTATGAAATCAATAAAACGATAAACTTGGTAATCAGGAAAAAAAACTACACGATTTCCGGTGCTTGTAAACAGATTTAAAAAAGTTCTGAATTGCTGAATAAAAATTTCACCTGTGTAGCTTTTAAGGTGCTTCCCTACACAATTTCACCAGACCTAAAAACATTGGGAAAAAAGGTGTTCTCAAACGGAATATCTCTGTCTGGGCACCGGAATCAATCAAACAAACTACATCGCGCAATTCTCAGTTTATCGTTTTAGTGATTTCATACAAAAAATTTGTAGTGTTATCTACGGCTTGATGAAATTTTGAGTCAAAGGTGCAGATCACATCTGATTCATCACACTAGGATCAAGCGCGCGGTACCATATCCTTCAAAGCCCTTCACAGTTGGTTAGGATGAGTTTCCGACCATGGGTGTCATACCTCAAAATGCTTGTATTGGCATCCCCTATACACTCAATGCGTATGTACAGAGTTATGATTTACACCCTGTATAAGCATACGAGGCGTTTCATAACATTTCGTTCAAGATCCGACGATGATGTCTCACATTTGCTCTGCGATTTTTTTATATATATACGAAAATTTGTCGAAAAATACATGCCCAACTTCTTTTAGTTCTTCTACACGCTTCGTCTTTGCAACATGATCGATTAAAAAGTTTAAAAAATACTATCATCTGAAATCTGAAGAAATTCTGAAAAATCGGGTGAAATATGACTAAATTGTAGATCATCTGTAAAACGTATAGAGGTTGCATAACAGCAAAAGTTACGTTTAAAAAGTAATGAACATTAAAAAATTAAAAAATTAAAAATCGCTTTTCGACGATTTTGGAAATTTTTAAATTAAATTTTTTTTTTTCTTCCAGCTGCGCTTTGGAGGGGGCTCTCAAGGATGTACAGGTGGTACATTCGGCATCAAAACAATAAGACAGACAAAAACCGTATTGGATAATTTTGGATGACATTAATGCAAAAAATGATTGAATAATATCGAAGAGCGGATATTTCCCCAACCCAGAAAATGAAAAAATTCTGAATTTAGTGACAGAATTTCGAAAATACCAACAATCATGAAAAGTTGTAAAAACATTTTACAAGTATGTGCTGAAAAAGGTTAAAATTGTTCATTTTTGATCCGATTTAAGGGGGGGGAATACTACCAATTTTACGATTTTGTGGTAATTTTCGCAATTGTCAAGGGCTGTGAGCGAAAATGGCCACTCGTACAGCTGTCGATATGATGCGGTGGTTCCCAGAACGACCGTCAGATGTCGCCGCGCGCGCCATTTTAGAGCTTCTCCTTTATATTTTATGTATTTTTATATAATTGTCTATAATGGATAGCTGTATAATGCGAGGAATGTGAAGTATTAAATTATATATGATATACAGTACAACTATTTACATGTTATTTTATATAAAGCAGCTCGAGAATGGCGCGCGCGGCGACATCTGACGATCGTTCTGCGAACCACCGCATCATATCGACAGCTGTGAGCGGCCATTTTTGCTCGCAGCCCTTGACAATTGCGAAAATTACCACAAAATCGTATTCGACATTTTGCGCCTTCATCGTTGTCGGAAACAAAGATGTTTTTGGATCGTTATGTTCGGAATTCCATAAAAAATCGGGCTACAGAGGCCGATTTTGCATTTTTGATGCGTAGGCTTTGATATAAGTCGAAATAAATGGTACGCCCACACTTTTCGATAAAAAAAAAAAAAAAAAAAACGATTTCATCCGATAAAACATACCAGTTCGAACCCATTACTCGTCAAACATCGACTGCCGAAAGGACAAGTCGATTGATAGCCCCGTTTCGGAGATATTCGAGAAAATAGACGGAGTCGGTAAAATTCGAGTATTCCCCCCCCTTAAAACTTTCAGGGTTTGTTATACTCAGTGATGAAATATCATTTTCGCATTAATATCATTCAAAATGATCAAATACGGTTTTCGTCTGTCTTATTGTTTTGATGCCGAATGTACCACCTATACATCCTCAAAACATGGTAAACTAACATATTTTCGTAAAAGACTCGAAAAAAATATTCGTTTTTTTTTTTGGGCCACCCTATAGTATATTATATAGGTATATGTTTTCGGACTCATACTTTGGCCCATATTATTACAAAGTTTTCTTTACATTCTTGCATCGCGAGATCTTGATCGAAATGTCATGGAACATCCCATACATACTCAGAATAAGGACCCTTATTGCATGAACGCAGAATTGCGATTAGAAATCAAACTGATAAGTAGAATAGCTATCCGTTCATGTTAATACTGAGAAACTGTAGAAATTCCGGCTAAACAAGGCTACAAAGTAATCATTCCTACGTCAGTACTTAAATCTTCAAAGATTCTCATGCATATGTATGTACAATCTAAACATCGAATGGGACTATTTGTGATGTCATTCTAATGTTTATAACTAAATCAATAGTGCGTTTAACCTCGAGTCGATTATTCAAGTTTATAATTTGTTCAGATTTCTGTGACTAATTCGTGAATGCTATTATTCTGCTCAGGTTAAAATCAGAAAGTGTTTCATTGTCGAGAAAATATTGCTACAACCTTTAGAGAAATATCACATTTATCTATTATAGATTATAAACAACCATGAAATGTAGGAAACCTCACACATGACAAGCACACCACAAAATGGTCAAAATGCTCTAATAAAATAATTATTACACTGAGTGCGACTAAGAGCATTATCACTAAAATTATTTTTCATCAGTGTATTCTGCGAGCGCATGAATCTATTTCTCTATGCACGAGGAGTGAACTGCAGCGTTTTACTTATAGTTGATAAAAAAATTATTGCACTAACATATTTATGAAATAATGAAGGAATTTTGCACTCACCGGGCCGATCAAGCTTTTCTGTGGGGTCGCCGTTAGAACCACGTCATCAATGTCAACGATCAAATCAGCTATAATCTCTGCTAATCGTTTGATCGAGGTTTCACTTTTAGTGTAATTCGCCATCGTGTACAATTACAATAACAATTATACTATTGTTTTATAGAAAGTTTTATTACGATATTATATTATAAACGGCTTTGTACGACGAAAGTCGGCGAAACTGCTGTACACTCGTCTCCAATCACCGGAACAGTCACAATTAGTAAAGTGTAACAGCGCTACTCGTGGACTGCGAGATCACGACAGAAGTGCAGAAGACGAGCGCTTCGTGGATCCGGGGGCGGGGTTGCGTTTCGCAAGAATACGTTGCTGCAAACTAGGCCAGTCGTATTAGACGATTTTTTGGCTTTAAATCAATCTAATTTCTGCCAAGCTAAAAAAATTCACGGTGGTCGGGAGGCTTATCCTGAGTATAAATCCAAGTTTCCGGTGCGAAATCTCTTGCGGGGTTCGTTATACAATTGAAAACCCGTCAAAGAGAGCCAAATTTCTTGCACGGTTTGCTTCCGTGACGGACGCTGCGAGAACCGTTAGAGATAGAGCAAAATTGTATCAGACCAATCTTGTAGAACACAAAATTTCCCATAAAAAAGTCTACGAGGGCATATGTCCATCGTCAATAGCGTCGACGTGGGAGGCGTCCGAACTTGCGGTCGGACAATTCGTGGTTCTCGTGTTTTCGGCCTCTTTGAAAACGCATCCCCGAGATATAACAATTGGAAGATCGATACTTACATGTCGACTAAAAAGTCTTTCAAAATTCATGGCTCATCCAGACAGTTTACAGATAACGCACAGACGAAGAAAAAAAATATTAATTGAAAATTGAAATTTTGGCGGCTGGACGAAAAACATAAGTTTTCAACACCCCTTTTCGACTTTGAACTGCCATAACTTTCACACTATACATCTTAATGTATACTATACCTACGGGTATATCTGTATAAATTGTCAGCTTAGCCGTACATCGATGTTGATGGTACGGAGGTCTGTTTATTTAAATATTACGGGCAAACGGTTGCGCTTGCGATGCCATATCAAGGGATCCCGTTCTTAACCCTTTCAGTCACGCAATTCGATTTTATTTGGCATCGAAGTATATATTCACTCTTCGATGTCGAGAAACAAATTGAATTGTGAGATTGAAGATAAATGACGCCACTATAGTGGCGTCTGTGACTGAAGGGGGTTAAAGGATGAATGACTGTAGAAAATTAGCGCTACTGGAATTTTTAAAAGTTATGGCAGATCAAAGTCGAGAAGGGGCGTTGAAAAATTATATTTTTGTCTAGCCACCAAAATTTTAATTTTCAATTTTCAATTATTATTTTTTCACAGACTCTTTATTCGACGTTTAATTACTTGGTGCGGACATCGTGTGATATATTGTTCGGAAGAATTTTTGGAACCGATTGATACCTTTTTCAATGCCATGGGAATAATTTTGGTGTTATATTCCGGATAGACTGGACTATATACATTATACCTATACGCCCTTTTGTTATCGAGCCCAACGTTTTTCCACATACGCCTTTGTTGACACCAAAAAGGCATATGGATCTGCAGATACGCCCTTTTACTCACACGCGAATTTATATGTGATTCTGTTCGTATCCGCCCTTTTCACGCGATATATTGAGTACTATCTTTCGCGCTGGAATCACATCCGTCTTCAATGATACATAGTCCCATGGCGAAAGATTATACAGCCTCCGGTCGCAGACCACTACGAAGCTTGAAGAATTTCGCATTGTAACTTATCGGTTTTCACGAACCTCGTGGTTATAGTGAAAATCGGTTGCTACGGGTTCGAAAGATGTTAATTTGATAAAATTCTAACGATTAGTTTAATAAAGGACTCCTCATACTGTGAGGTGAGGAAAGGTTGGGTCTACCATACAAAAGCCACCTCATACAGATTTTTTATTATTCTATGCTAACTACCGGACTCGGGTAGGTTTAATTACCAAAGCCGTATTTTATTCTAAATAGAAGATTTAGAATTCCTCCACAGAGCCGGGTTTTTACACCAAGCCTGTCTCGCCTGCTATTTTGACTCTAAATGATTATCTGCAGATCCGGGATTGCTAGTCCAAGACTGCCTATCAGACTCGGGATTGCAACAGTTGGCCCTCGAACACAAGTTGTTAACTAATGTCGTACGCTTCTTCTGTTGCTCACCAAAGCTGTATCTACTCGGCTTGTTCTGGTATTTTATTAATTCAAACAGAATGATAAGAAAATGCCAGGCAAGTTGTACTAGTAATGTTATTGATTTTACTGATATAAGAAACCAAATTAAATGTTTAACAATCAATCAATCAAATCAATCAAATTATTACAAAATAACCTTATCCTATCTTATCCTAGTTTATGCGGTTCCTGGACCGTTAATGATATTATTGTTTTCTTTAGTAGCAGTGCTGCTGTAGCTTATGCTCTGATTTTATTGAATATTTCTATTTCCTAATAAGCGACAATAGATACGATTTAAATGACATATGAATCTCAAGTTTATCTGAATTTACTGATTCTACTGTATTGGCTAGGCAAGACGCCTAGTCCAATATACAATGAGTCGCCTGGGTGCTCTACCTCAAGTACGCTGATCAGTCCTGACAGCGCGTGTTTATATACTATTTACATCTCGACTCTGACGTCAGAGGCGACGTTTCTGGACATCGTTGAATTGTCCAGTTTTCAGCATGTTTACGTGGCCAATCGCAGCTGCCTATCTTTATGACAGCTGGATACGTTACATTGCCCCCTTCCGTCAATTGATTTTCCGCTATGAAATTTGTTTTATTTCCCGGAAAACTCATATTGACGGATCCATCGTCCTACGGCGCTGGTCTTCTCTTTCTCTCCCTCATAATTTTTTAAGTCCAAGTGGATCCGAGAAGTCAAAGTTCCTGATGTACTCTGGTAGTTCTGGGCTTACGAAAGGCGTTAGTTGTGGCCTTGCCTCATTTTCTCCTCCGGTATCTCGACTTTTCAACGCCTCAGGCATTGGTGGTGGGCCTGACACGTCGGTCTTCTTTATCGGTATACCTCCTTTCGTCGATGGAATATCCTTAGGTCGATCCTGTATGTGCGGTCGATGTTCATCCACAAAAGCCCACATCTTCCTTTTATATTCGGCCTTTTCACTCTCCGTGCGTTCCGGAATAGTTAAAGGTCGCAATTGCCATGGTGGGTTATTTTCAAGATGATTCCCTTCTTCCCTTTTCGCCGCTACTCTATTAATCACCCGAAAATTCAATTTTTCTTTGAGGATGACGTCTTCAAGTATTGTCGGTTTGACGTAACGCAGTGTCGTTACCTCGCTCAAACCCCGATCGATCAGTTCCCTTATGTCTTCGATGTCTTCATCTGTCAGATCCGTTTTTATTATGTCGTTTTGTCCGTGTATTGTTATTTCATTGTTGTTGCTATCCAATTTTATTTGTATAGGTATTGGATCTGTCAATTTGCACAGCTTTTTATTACTTGGTGTCATTGTATCCTTCCCGGGCGCATATCTCCCGTATCCACTGATAAACGTACCGGATGAATACTTGATTTTTAGCCTAGGATCTCTTCCATGCATCTCTGCATCAGTAATCCCTTCCGTTTGCACGCCTTTGTCTTGTACACTTATGTATCCGTACATGGTGATGGTATTAATGCCAACTGATTTACGACCTGTCATTACCCACTTATATATCAGGATCTATTATTGTTGCGTTGAGGCTAAGTCTCCTAATCCTAATCTCATAATACGCTTCATTGTCTCAATTGTATATTAACGATTTCCATTATAACGGATTTTAACTCAAATAGTGTTTGAACATATTAACATGGAATCTACCACGTACTTTGTTTGTTGTGGGATGCACCAGTGAATAAGTTGCATCGCCGACTTGCCTATCGAGCTTATACGGCCCCTCATATAGTGTAAAAAACTTCGCCATCTTTTTATTCTGTGCATCTGAGACATTTAATGCCCTTAGTAAGACTAAGTCTCCTTCTTTGAATCGAGTCATCGTGTGTTTTAAATTATATCTATCCGCTCTAGCTCTACCTTTCTTTCTAATATTTTGTTTTGCTAACTGTAATTTATAGTCATGCGTTAAATGAAGTTGATCAGTCATAATCCAAGGACTCCAAAATCTTTTCGGTTTTTCATTTAATTGTAACTCACATGGTGTGAACTCGGTCGTGTCATGATGAACCTCATTTATGCAAGATTCGATTATACTTAATCACTTGATCCAGGCAGTGTGTTTACCTCTAATGAAAGTTCTCAAAAATCGGCCAATCTCGCGATTCACTCTTTCAACGATATTGCCCTGTGGGTGTCGGATGGACGAAAATATTGGGATCACATGTTCCTCTTCTAGCTTTTTCAACCATTTCAATGACGTAAATTGCGTGCCGTGATCAAATTGTATTTTATTTGGTTTCCCATACTCAGGAATATATTTTCCGAATACGCTTCGGATGGTGGACTGCGCGTCTGCGACCTTCATCGGATACAATTTTACATATTTACTGAAAGCATCTATTACTACCAGTAGCCATCGATAGTTTCCTTGACTACTCGGCAACGGTCCGAAAAAGTCTATTGAGATCAGGTCCCCTACCCTCTCCGGTACTATGGTCTGCATTTCCGCATAACTATACCTGTTCGGTACCTTGCAGCGTTGGCAACGATCGCATCGAGCCAATTCCTTCCGTATCTCTCTCGCAAACCTAGGATAATAAAAGTTCTCTCTGAGCATCCTATAGCACTTTGATGCTCCTACATGCCCGTAGACTTCGTGACACTCGCGTATCAAGCTTTTAACTATTTTCTCGGGTAAATACGCGCGTATTCTGTCCCCTGGCTCACGGTGATAAATTATGCCGTTGCACAGTGGGGCCGAATCCCAAATTTGCGGACATAACTCTGAATTCGGTTGAGAATCTGTACTCGGGGGTTTTCGGGGTCGCTGATTACGAATCCGAAAACGAAAATCTCAAAAACAAAATGGCGGATCCAAAACGGTAAAAAATTTCTTGAAAAACACGTTGAATTCGGTCGCAAATCTGTACTCGGGGGTTTTCGGGGTCGCTGATTACGAATCCGAAAACAAAAATCTCATAAACAAAATGGCGGATCCAAAACGGTAGCAAATTTCTTGAAAAACACGTTGAATTCGGTCGCAAATCTGTACTCTGAGGTTTTCGGGGTCGCTGATTACGAATCCCAAGTCAAAGATCCAAAAAACAAAATGACGGATCCAATATGGCTGATTTGTACGGAAAAAAATGTTTTATTTAGACGAAAATGACAGTAATTTGCTTAAACTAGGTGACTACAGAAATATAAAAATGAAAATGATGTAAAGTTAGTATTTACAAATAACAATAATTTTCTTAAAATTAGGTTATTACAAAAATATGCAAATCATAATGATGTATACATACTAAAAAAATGGCCGTTAGATCCTTAATTATATATATATATAATAGCAAAATGTTAGGTGATATAAAAAATTCTATAATGTGTATTCGTTGATCTACTTGGTTTATTTTATTTTATTTATTTGAGTCGCGTAAGATAATTCTTCGGTACTTGTCTCTGCACGCAATTTTTCAGTCCCCCTCCGTTTCGTAGGTTCACTAAGTTCGGATAATTCTGAAGACGGTCGGCCTGTGTTGCTGGACTTTGGAGCCTCTGGAGTTCCATGCAAGGGAACGATCACACTCAGCCATTCGGAAAAGTTGTTAAAAAATCTTTCCTCGTGGCTCGAAACCGTTTTCCACTTCTCATTCAATTTACTCAACAATTTCCGTATACTAGATTTTACGTCATCCGACAGCGTGAAAGGACATTGTAATTTTTCGGACATGGCCTTCCCAATTTCCTCGTACGCTGTAGCTGCACCACAATTTAATTTGCCTTTCAGCAAAAGGAAAATGTCCTTCCTGGTCAAACCAGGTACTGCATCCTTCCTGGTAGAACCAGGTACCGCAGGTGCAGGATCATCGGCAGAAGATTCTGAAAAGTCAAAGTGTACTACGTATAAATAGGCGATTACATTATTTGTTACAAAATATTATTCATAACTTATAATTAATAATTTTTGAATTATTCAGAAGACCGCATGATGCATCGTAAAATTAATGCAACGTAAAAACAAGAAAATGGATTGGGGGGGGGGGGGGGGGGGGGGCTTTTGACACATAATATTTCTTTTCGAAAGCGTAAAATATTAATCCGCTATAAAAAAGATGAGCGTTATGATAACAAAAAATTGATTTGGGCCTCACCGGGCCCACCTGGGGTACTGGGCCCACAATGTGAGTACACCCCTGGGTAGATATTTCGAAACCACACAACTTATGTATAAACCATTTCCCGGTATTTTGTGTTTTCACCGCTCGAAATTGCGAAAAATGTACTTTTCGTTACAAAAATGTGCACCAACAGCAGGCGCGTAAAAATGCGGACTATTTTTTGGTTGTTTCCATTAAACAATACATCAATCTACAACCTCCAACAAGAAAGACCGCGGGACAACAGGGAGCAACTCAACTTTTCTCTACGTGTTTACAATTTTTCGTAGCAGTTTTACGGTGATTTTCAGATAAATCATTCTTTTTTCGATGCCACATGCATCACTACTATACATTTTCAATTTCACGGTGATATTGTACTCACTTTCCTCTTTCAAATCCATTTTTTAGAAATTTTTTGGCGTGATTTTTGTCAGCTTCAGCACGTTCTAAACACAACACTGTGAATTTCACTCGGAGCGCGCTGCGTCTAACTCGAGCGAAGGTCACTTTCGCACTGGAATAAAAGAGCAGGTATAGGGGATCTTACCCTCCCCAGTCTGGAATCCGACCCTTGGACTATTACTTTACTTACTCCTTCACTCTAAAACCCCGAAAACAAAACTTGATTTTTCGGGTTATGTCCGCGAATTTGGGATTCGGCCCCACTGTGCGT
Source organism: Tenthredo notha (assembly GCA_914767705.2). Taxonomy (NCBI): domain Eukaryota; kingdom Metazoa; phylum Arthropoda; class Insecta; order Hymenoptera; family Tenthredinidae; genus Tenthredo; species Tenthredo notha. Next base: position 1,264,068 of record OU611923.1, read on the forward strand.
TGTTTATTTGATATCGCACTCTATCGTTTACGTAACCTTTCTCGATTAGATTAGCAATCCGTTGGTCCTCTCTTTGCAACCTACCGAGTGACTCGAGGCTTGTTTTTAATGCACCGTCAGCTTCTCGCGCAAGTTCCGCGATATTAGCCGTATTAAAAGCCCCCTTGTTCTCTATTTCTGTATCCGGCGGGTATCGACTCAGAGTGTCTGCAACAACGTTATCTTGATCCTTTATATGTTCTATTCGGAAGTCGTAGTTTTGAAGGTACATTACCCATCTTGCTAATCGCGAACTGGTTAACCGACATGATAATATAAACGTCAATGCTTTATGATCTGTTCGGATGACTAACTCTGCCCCTACTACAAAGGTTCTGAACTTCTCCAGTGAATAAACAATCGCCAACAGCTCCTTTTCAGTGGTGAAGTAATTCAACTCCGCCCCCTTGAGCGTACGACTTGCAAAACCGATGATCATATGCTCACCGTCATTGTCTAATTGGTAAAGAACGCTACCGATCGCGTAGTCACTTGCGTCGCTTTGTGAATAATAACAGCGCTTAGGGTCTGGGTAGTGTATTATCATTTTTTCGCAGAATGAAGCTTTTAATCGATTGAAACTATCATTTATGTCAGTCGTCCATGCCCACTTCCTGTCCTTTTTGAACAGTTGTAGCAGCGGATATGTCAAATCCGAATATTGTTTCGAAAACTTGTTATAATAGTTAGTTAATCCCAGAAACCCTTTCAACTGCTTCGGATTACGCGGTGTAGGAAACTCGTTAATCGCTCGAATTTTATTTACTTGTGGCTGAATACCTTCGGCGGTGATCCTATGTCCCAGAAATTCAACTTCGGTTTTGAAGAAGCTGGATTTCTGGAAGTTCAGTGTCATATTATGTTGCTTGAATGTATCAAACAATATTTCTAAGTGTTTTCAATGTTCCTCAACCGAACTTGATTTGCATAAAATGTCATCGACAAAATTGATCGTGAAGTCGTTGACTTCACGCAAGACCAAATCTAACCCTCTCACGAGACTTGCAAGACTCGTGTTTAACCCATATGGGGTGACTTTAAATTGGTATGTTTTACCGTTGTGCATAAATGCGGTATATTTCCTTGATTCTAATTGCAGCGGCACCTGCCAGAAACTAGCTGTCAATTCTAAGCTGGACATAACTTTTGTATTTCCACATTTCTGGAATAGCACCTCAGTAGATTGGGCGCAATCTCGATCTGGGATTATCAATTTGTTGATGAATCGAGCATCGAGTACTAGTCGGATGTCGCCTGACTTCTTTGCTACCACTACAATCGGATTAATGTATTCGCTGTTGGATCGTTCGATTATACCGTATTTCAACATTTTCTCAATTTCTCTATTGACCTTTTCTCTATGCATGATCGGAATTGGATATGACCTGGGGACAAATGGACGGTCTTCATAGATATGTAACTTGTGTTCATATACCGAAATCCTTCCCGGAAGTTTGCTGAAAATCTCTCGATGCTCGAACAATAGCTTTTCGAATGTTCGTCGATGCTTGATTCCCAACATTTCACAACCGGCGAGTTTTGCCATCAACTCATCATCGGTGACCTCATATGTCCCGTCACTGCTTATTGTTTGACCTGCATCATCCCCTTCCAAGTTTATACTAGATAACTCTAAATTTTGACGTGAAGCGACTACATTGTTTGATCTCGTTGATTCGTGCGCTTCCGGCACTATTCCTGTTTGTATAATCATTGAATTGTTTTTTAGATCTAACTCTACTTTCCATTTCGTTAGGGCATCTATCCCGATGATCGCATCATGCCGAAGCTTTGGTACAACTAGGATGGTAATCTGGTCCTCGAATCTACCTAACTGAATTTTTGCGAATATTTGAATCTTGACTTTCGCTCCTTTACCACCCGTCACCCCTAGAACCTGGAGGTTCACAACCGGCAATTTCTCACACTTCGAAAAGTTCTCGATATTTTGCCGATACCACTCCTCCGAGATACACGTGATCTCACTCCCAGTATCCACCAACGCGGTGACCTTCGCGTTTTCTAAATAGATTTCGATATTTGGACAACGCGTCGCTTTATCTATGACCGATTCTCCTTCTTTTAAGAGGAACTCTGTAACGTCATCAAACAATGTTTCCGAATTTACTTCTAATTGTGCCGTGTTAACTTCTATTTCGCGCTGTACCGCTTTTCTTAACGGCTCCCTTAGCACAGCGCGGTGTCGTTTTCCGAACCATTTATTTCGGCATCGACTTGATCGGTATCGACTATTTCTTCGGTTATCGCACTTATCTGCCGGTTATTTGTCCAATTTGGACGTCTATTTAGATCCTGTGTGTTCGCCTTGAATCTATTTTCATGCGAATCGCTGGTATTATGATCGTCACGCGACGAACTACCTTTGTTTATATTTGTCCCAGGGGCTTGCATTACTGCGCCATGACACCTGTTTCTGTCGCTCACCCGATTGTCGGGATTGGTGTTATAACGACCTGCATTAGTTGAGGAAAACGCCTGTTTTGGTGCATTCGATCGGCCTCCAGATTGCGATTGATCGAGAAAGGTTAACAACTGATCTATATTTGTGATATTGCGACATCTGGCCGCTTCTACTATGTGTCGTCGAAGTGACGGATTAAATTACCGATTATCTCGGTCTCTGACACGGAAGGAATTAATCCGCGCGCCGCCGCATACTTCCGACTTGCATATTCGGACCAACTGATCCTGGACTCTGGTAAGTAGTATCCAAATATTAGATCTCGCTTAATTTCTCGTTGTGTTTCCTCGCTCCAATATCGAGCTAAGAATCGCCTTTTAAAGTCTTCCCAGGTGTGAATCACGTCTCGCCGCGCAATCCACCAATCCTTAGCGTCATTCGTTAAACTTTGCCCGATTAATTTGAGTCCCATGTCATCTTTAACATCTAAAACTTCGAGATACTCTTCTAATTCCCTAATGAAATTTACAGGCTTCTCCCAATTTTTTCCAGAATAGGAAGGTAACTTCAGCTGTTTCGTTAACAGATTAATGTTATTATTTTGGCTTTGCTGACCTACTCGTTGTTGACGTAATCGCCTTATATCTGACTCAATCCCTATTTTGAAACTATCTTGCTTGTGGTTTAAATCGGTTATCATCTCAAGACTCAATTTCTGGTTTTCGTTGATCTTACTCTTTAAAACCTCGTACGTCGCGATTTGCTCATTGCGCAAGATATTTTCACACGATTCAATCTTACTTTCGCAATCAGAAACATCATAGGTCAGCTTTGCCGTAGTCTCTTGTAATGTCCTATTTATTTGATCAATTTGATTTTGACTCGTGAATACGTGATCGTCTAATTTCTTATTTAATCTATCCTCGTATTTAGTCCTCTCATCTTCATTTTCAATTCTAGTTTTTAGCATTGCTTGTTCCATGCTCTCAAATTTACTATCCATTTTCTTTTCTAGCCGTTCTATGGATTCGATCAATCTAAACAGAGGATCTGAAGGATCTTGACACGAACTACTTCCCGGATTCATATCGGCTGAAAATGGAGACGAGTTGACGCCTGCTACACCTGAATCTCGCTCTGGAGTCCCTACCTCTTCGACAATGGAACTTAATCTATTCCTATCCCTAACGTTGCCTGGCATTTTCCTGTCTGTTCCGGAATACCTGTTTGATTCCGAGTCTGATAGGCAATGCTCTGTCGGTCTATTTTTTCTAAGGAACTCTTGAACAATGATTCTACTTTATAGGTTGAAGCTATCTAGAATTTGGATTGAAAAAAATTTTTTTTTTTGAATTGACTTTAACTAATTAATTGAGTTTGTTTTCCAAATGCCTTTAACAATGAGGAGCCCCACGTTGGGCGCCAAATGTAACTTATCGGTTTCCACGAACCTCGTGGTTATAGTGAAAATCGGTTGCTACGGGTTCGAAAGATGTTAATTTGATAAAATTCTAACGATTAGTTTAATAAAGGACTCCTCATACTGTGAGGTGAGGAAAGGTTGGGTCTACCATACAAAAGCCACCTCATACAGATTTTTTATTATTCTATGCTAACTACCGGACTCGGGTAGGTTTAATTACCAAAGCCGTATTTTATTCTAAATAGAAGATTTAGAATTCCTCCACAGAGCCGGGTTTTTACACCAAGCCTGTCTCGCCTGCTATTTTGACTCTAAATGATTATCTGCAGATCCGGGATTGCTAGTCCAAGACTGCCTATCAGACTCGGGATTGCAACAGTTGGCCCTCGAACACAAGTTGTTAACTAATGTCGTACGCTTCTTCTGTTGCTCACCAAAGCTGTATCTACTCGGCTTGTTCTGGTATTTTATTAATTCAAACAGAATGATAAGAAAATGCCAGGCAAGTTGTACTAGTAATGTTATTGATTTTACTGATATAAGAAACCAAATTAAATGTTTAACAATCAAATTATTACAAAATAACCTTATCCTATCTTATCCTAGTTTATGCGGTTCCTGGACCGTTAATGATATTATTGTTTTCTTTAGTAGCAGTGCTGCTGTAGCTAATGCTCTGATTTTATTGAGTATTTCTATTTCCTAATAAGCGACAATAGATACGATTTAAATGACATATGAATCTCAAGTTTATCTGAATTTACTGATTCTACTTTATTGGCTAGGCAAGACGCCTAGTCCAATATACAATGAGTCGCCTGGGTGCTCTACCTCAAGTGCGCTGATCAGTCCTGCCAGCGCGTGTTTATATACTATTTACATCTCGCCTCTGACGTCAGAGGCGACGTTTCTGGACATCGTTGAATTGTCCAGTTTTCAGCATGTTTACGTGGCCAATCGCAGCTGCCTATCTTTATGACAGCTGGATACGTTACAGCATAGAATGACCTCTACCGAAAATATTTCGGCTTATCAAGTGCTGAGATATCGCGTGCTAAATTGCCTTCTTTATTTTCGATTCGTGGTACGTTTGTAAAAAAACCTTGGAAAATATTTGGAAAAATTCATATCTGTGCTTTGAGGTACATGCGTTGAATTACGATCACAAAATCGTGAAGACGTCCAATGGTTCTCGAGTAATCAGCCGACGAGTGCGGTCGTGCGTTATTGGAGCATATAAGCCCTATGATCGACCGTTCGTCGGGGGATCTTATATACAATATCAACTTTTCGAGGTAGGTAACAAATATACAAAATCGAATTATTTTTTGTATGTTATATTATAAGTAATATTACAATTTTGAAAAGTTGGCGATTCAGCCGCGAGCGCCTTTTGCGCCGCCTTCGCCGCTTTAACCGCGGCCCGCTTTCTTATGCGGCAATTTCGGCGTGACCGCTGCAAAGCCCCCTATCCCCGTGATGTTGGATCTCGCTCTGGCAATGGATGAAATTTCAAAAATTACATGTGACAGGTTATAGCGTTTTCGTTCGCGCCGAATGATTTCACAGGGCCGATCTTTGTCAATTCTTTGTCAAAAATAAGATAAAAATTTCGGGTGCCTTACGAGGCAAGGATTTCTCGTGATAACTAATCGAAAAATGTCCAATCAGGCGCGTCCGTTATGCGGACACCTTTGATGATGACCGCGGTGGGGTGCATGCTTGCCGAGCTCTTGTTGGGCCTTCGTCGTCGAGCACTTGGGTGACCCGTCCCACGCGAATCTATTGCTGTACCACTCACTCGATTGGCTATAATCGATTAATTATCATGGGAGATCTATCACCCATACAAAAACATGACGGAAATTGGAATCTCAAGTCTATATCGATCGACTAATACCAAAGGGTCGTGAGCGTAATTTTGTAAAAAAAAATTGAGTTGGTACTGCCAGACGGGCGGAAGCGCTGTACCTGCGAAAAAGATGCCACAAGGGCGTGCAACGGTGCTTACGCCTGTATACATCGCCGTTCTAACGAACAATTAGTGAAAGACTCACTTTTTTCATGGCCGGGCGTTTCTACCCCTACAACCTCGTGTGTTGCGTCCTCACCTTTGGGGGCATTCGATGAGGATGAGGTAGCGTCTGTATAATCATTATAAACGGTAAGTACTAGGGGTGTGCGGGTACCCGATTTACTCGGGTACTCGGTGCTCGGGTCGGGTCGAGTACTCGTCGAGTCGAGATTCTTTCGTTACCCGATTATATCGGGTACCCGAATACCTTCGGGTACTCGAATGTTTTCGGGTACTCGAATCGACCCGAATACTCGAACAATTCCGGGTACCCGACCGTTTTCGGGTACTCGACCGTTTTCGGGTACTCGAATGGTTTCGGGTACTTGAATGGTTTCGGGTACTTGAATGTAATATGTTTACCGGCACTCAGCTCGGGTAACCGTCAAGTTTTAGAAGAATGTCTCTCATCTCTATGCATCCATGTCGTTGCCTAATTCAAATTTAGTTGAGTATTGGCTTCGACTTTCAATTTCAATTTTCAGGTCCTATACTATTATAGGTAGTACGGTTGGTATAGCTAACAATAAGAACCAAAGTGCGGAATATATTTGAAAAATACAAAATTATTTTTACAAAAATTTAAGTGAGATAGGGCTCTCAGTTCTTTCTAACTTCGGGAATGCATAGTCTCTCTTCCAATCACGGGCGCGTTCGAACACGTTCAGCATTGCTGTCATGTCGGTGCGTCGCTTAGCATGCGGGAACGTTGAAGCGTCCGAGTGTGTTGAGTGCGGCGCTTGCGATACTTCTTTCACTGCTACCGATTCCGTTCTTCGAAAGACGAATAGAACATTCTGAACGATTTTTGTCTTTATTATTCGCGATGTCGGCATCCGATAGTAATAGTGTCCCTGGTCGTAGTGATAGTGATTGCACCGAATGTGATAGCGGTGCAGATGATTCAACACAAGTGTTCACACAATCAAAGAAAAGAAGTACCGTATGGGATTTTTTTGTTGCAATTGATAGTAAACGTAAGTAGACATCGACTCATTTAATCATTTTAATTCAATCAATTCAATTTAAAGATTACTCATACAGTAGCAATGAGACATGACCGTAGAAAATGAAATAAAAGAGTAAATGAGTTCCAACATGCAGGATTTACCTACTTGATGAAACAGATATTATAATAATCATTTATCAGTAATAATTAAAGATTAATTTGATGATAAATTAGCATTTGAATCTGAAAATGAATATTGAATATAAATAATAATAAATAATCATTCTTCAACACATTTTGCCTCAAAGAGAGGAACTATAGTTCTAGTTACTGAAAAATGAAAATATCTTACTGAAGTGAACAGCTGAGCATGGGAATCATGTTTATATTTCCCGGATATAACGTGCTTATTCTCTTTTCTCGCAATCCGACTGTTAGTTGTTCGTAAACTGTGCATATTTTGTACCATGGCATTCGAATATTTCATTGTCTCTTCTGACAAACACTATATATATGAAAAAGTTATTTCTTTACGTTGATCCATTCGAGCGTTTCAGCTAAAATACATTGATTACAGACGCACAATGTAACTATTGCAAAGCAAAGTTGCAAAGGAAGTCCGGAAATACTTCTGCAATGAGCCGTCATTTGCAGAGGTATCCTGAAGCAGCTAAAGCACTGCTGGCGAAGCAAGGGGCGAGAGAAGTAAAAAACGAAAAGGGCGAGTCGCGCCTCGCGAAAGCGTTCGCACTGCAGAAGTCTCTCGAACCGGATTCCGCACGATCGAGGAGCATCACAAAGGCTATCGCTCATATGATAGCGTGTGATCTGCAACCCTACAGCGTGGTTGATGACGACGGCTTCAAGAAGTTGATGAAAGTTCTTGAGCCGCGGTACCAGCTACCGAGCAGAACAACATTTTCACGCACCATAATCCCGAAAATGTATAAGGTAAAAGACCCAGTACCGGAACGACGAAGGGTATATGACTGATTTTTCTTGTTTTAAAAATACTTAAGTAGCTGATGAAAAAAAAAATCTAATCCATGGGATGAAATAGACATTTAGCTATTCAGGCGTAATTATATTGATTAGTTTCACTGAAATTTAATATATTGAAAATATTTTTTTCGAATGAGTCTAAAAGACCCAGTACCGGAACACCTAAAAAGCCCAGACCCAGTAGCGGAACATAGTTAACCCAGTACCGGAACGGTAAATGAAATGAATTGATTTTAATGAAAGGATTATGCTTACCGTAAAAGTGATTGATTAATAGCAGTTAATTAGAAGAAATAATTAATAATAAATGAGTTAAGACAATAATAATTGGTGATAGAAGCATTTAACATCGAAAAATTCTATTATAAAAGGGTTTTATTATTCTTTTATAATAAATTAAGATTTTTATTCAAACTCAGACCTTAAAACAATAATCCAGCATATAAATAATTATTTAAAATAAAAATTATTTAAAAATAACCAAGTAATCTATATCTTTTTTTTTTTTTTTGTATTTTGAACTTTTGTCTCTTTCTCTTTTTTTACTAATTTTTTGAGTTTTCTTTCCCCTTTTTTTTTGTTCTTGCTCTAACTGTTTTACTTCTCCGGCTTCGAGTAAAACATTTGACACAGAGATTAATTTTTATTATCTAAAGTAAAGTTTATGTATATTTTATGTATTTTTTATAACAAACGTACTTACTGCATTAAATATTGAGGCCCCCATCCCTAGTCACCCAACTCCTTTTGATACAATGTGATACATTTCGATTATTATCCGAGCCCAGGCGTCAAAAACGCAGAAAAGGTCAACGCTGCGCGAATTCAAATTCAATTCCGAACACATACGTCCAAAAAAATGTTCGTTTCATGCGAAAATAGAGACTAGAGATGGTTTTCACATTATTACGAAAAACATTACATTACGAAAAATGTCAAAACCATCTGTAGACTCTATTTTTACACGAAACGAACATTTGTTTGGACGTATGTGTTCGGTAGTGAATTTAAATTCGCGCAGCGCTGGCCTTTTCTGCGTTTTTGACGCCTGGGCTCGGATAATAATCGAAATGCATCACAGTGTATCAAAAGGAGGTGGGCGACTAGAGATGGGCTTTAAATCACAAAATAATTTTTTGGCCTCACTCGATCTGTACAGTAAATAAAATGCAGCGCATGTGTCATGCGATAAAAGCGACATGGCTGGCTGTTCCGACACTGGGTAAGGCTCATTTGTAGGGGACCAATAACGGAACGGTAGAATTTAAATAAAAAAGGAATTTTACTAATATTATAAATAAATTATTCTGATTTCAAAATACTTCTATAAACACATAAAAAAAAAAAAATAACCAAAAAGTTCTTTATGCACTTTCTACAAGCTTAAGATCATCGACAGATTTCTTAACAAAACCATTAAGGAACTTGGATAAGTCGTACATTTAAGATTCCCGCTATATTTAACAATTTTTATTTCATACTTTGAATATACTTTCAACTCACATTTATGTATGTTATATAAATGAAAGATTAAGGTATCAAATGAATAAAGATTCGAAAAATTCCATCGCGTACGAGATTAAATATGAATTATTTAGTGTCAAATCGTTCCGATATTGGGTCTCGTTCCGGTACTGGGTCCTTTACCTTATGGAAGAACGCGCACGGATCGCCAATATAATTAAATGCGATATGGCTAACGGTATGATCAGATATCCCATACACAATTTCTATCGTTGTTTCTTGAAGCGTTTGTGTCTCATATAAATGTAGAAACAATTTTATCTGTATAAACTATTGAGGCCTACCCCTACTCGCCCACCTTCTTTTGATACAATGTGACACATTTTTTGTTCGGTACTGAATTTGAATTCGCGCAGCGTTGGCCTTTTTGCGTTTTTGACGCCTTGGCTCGGATAATAATCTAAATGAGTCACATTGTATCAAAAGGAGGTGGGCGACTACGGATGGGCCCTAATACAGACATTGTAAATTGATATAGAATTCAGATTTTTTTAGTTGTATTTGCGAACTGAATTTTACCTTTCTGAATAATCAATTACTTTTACAACTGCTCTTGTAAGTTGAAAATTCTTTCAGTTGTATCATTCATTCCTATAACGGGAAACAACTTGAGAATAATTGATTTCTATTTATATTTTTGATCAGGTATTGCTTCCATCGCTGTCACAACTGATGGTTGGACATCTCGCAGTGTGGAAAGCTACATGACACTTACCGCTCATTACACGACATTCGATTTTGAACATCGCTACTTCTTGCTCAACATGCGCTATTTTCCGGAAAGTCACATCGCTGAAAACCTTCACGGTTGCATCGAAGACGCACTTTTAGAGTGGAACTTGGTCGCCGAGGCTCGTCCTATTTTTGTGGTTACAGATAATGCCCCAAATATCGTTAAAGCTGTGAGTATAAACGACACATGGGAAAGAATCCCCTGTTTCGCTCATACGTTACAATTAGCTATCAAAGACGCTCTAAACGACACTGCGGGCTTCGATCGTACGTGAAAAAAATGCAGATCGCTCGTTGGTTTTTTCGCGAGAAGTTCGACGGCCCATGCTAAGTTGGATGAAATGCAAACGTCGTTGAATCCTGACGCCACGCCACTGAGACTTATACAAGATGTCGAAACAAGATGGAACTCAGAGTTCGCAATGTTTCAGCGCTTACTGGAGTTGCGAACGGCCCTTGGGGCAGTTCTATCGTTACCGAAAATGCCCTATAATTTAACAAACATAGAATGGGATATGATACAATCTTACGCGAATGCCCTTGGAGCCTTCAAAGAAGCTACTGTTCTTATGTCCGGCGAAAAGTACCCAACGCTACCGTCGTACATACCAATTGTCAAGGGTTTGATAAACGCTACAGAGGATTTTATCAAGGAGAATACTGACCAAAAGGGTATCAGCCTTGGCAAGAAGCTGTTGACCGCCGTAAATGAACGCTTCAATAGCGTTTGCAAAAATGAAACCCTGATCTTGGCGATGACTATGGATTCGCGATATAAAAATCGTCTACTGACTTTTGAAGAAAAAATCAACGCGGAAGAGTACCTTGTCAACAAAATAAAAGAAATACAAAAAGCCGAGGAGGATGTATCTGCCAATGACGCAAGACGCGACACCGTATCCAAGTCATTAGAAGGTTAAAAAATTAAAAATTAATACATAGATTATACGTAGATTCTCAACTATTTAACTAAAAAGTCAATTCAAATTTGGCATCGCACCATACACGCTGAAAACCTATTATATTATAAAACTATATTTCAGACCAACCACCATCAAAATTGATGAAATTTCTTTCGGCAATTGACGAAGAAGATGACGCAAGCGCCGAAAGTACGCCAACTATGGAAGTACGGCGGTACTTTTGTGACCGGGTAGCTCCACCAAACACAAAACCTGGTTCATGGTGGGAAACAAACCGACATCGGTATACGGGGATCGCAAAAATTGCGGCAATTTATATCTCGATTCCTGCTACTCAAGTCAGCAGTGAATCAAGTTTTTCGACAGCGGGTAACATTGTTACGCATAGCCGCTCCAGACTACTCACCGAACATGTTGAAGAGCTCTGTTTCCTTCACGCTAACCTCAAAATATAATCCTTTAAGTTTGAATTTCTAATAATCATTTGATATAATTTTAAATCTTATTACTTACGTTGTACTAACTACTAGTCAAAACTAGCCATATAATTCATTAAATTTATGAACAGATTGGTACATTTTTTGAATACATCCCGCATCTTGGTCCTTATTGTTAACTACTAACCATACTGCCTACACGAAAAGAAAAATATAGCACTGGTTACCAAGCCGGATAGTACTCAGTGCTATCTGAAATGAAGAAAAATTTCAGCTTATACTCAGTACTATCTGGATAGTACTGGCTACTATCCAGATGCTACTCAGTACTATCTTAGATGTCACTCAGTAACATCTGAGATTATACAGCGTCAGATGGCACTGAGTACCATCCAGATAGCAACCAGTTACATGCCAGATAGTATACGTTTCTATATGACGATGTTACAGTGTCGTATCTAGCGATATATAGTGTGCTGGTATCCTAGAATGTCGCTCATTGACATATATTTCATATGAGTGAATACTACCTAACATAGCACTCGGTAACATCTGAGATATAACCTACTGCTAGAATAGGTAGTATTCACTCACATGAAATACATGTCAATGAGCGACATTCTAGGATGCCAGCACACTATATCGCTAGATACGACACTGTAACATCGTCATATAGAAACGTATACTATGTGGCATGTAACTGGTTGCTATCTGGATGGTACTCAGTGCCATCTGACGCTGTATAATCTCAGATGTTACTGAGTGACATCTAAGATAGTACTGAGTAGCATCTGGATAGTAGCCAGTACTATCCAGATAGTACTGAGTATAAGCTGAAATTTTTCTTTATTTCAGATAGCACTGAGTACTATCCGGCTTGGTAACCAGTGCTATATTTTTCTTTCCGTGTAGATTAGTAAATTAATTGAATTACTAGGTTTAAAATGACATCAATACCCGACTACATTTGAATTTCCTAACGACATGGATGCATGGAGACATTTTTCTAAAACCCGACGGGTATCCGAGCTAAGTGCCGGTAAATATGCGAGTACTCCGAAACATGTGAGTAGAGTCATGTGGGGTAACCGTACGCAGCGGGTAAGTGTACGCAGTAAGCTTATACACAGTACACTTATACACAGTAAGCTTATACACAGTACACTTATACACAGTACTGCGTACACTTACCCGCTGCGTACGGTTACCCCACATGACTCTACCCGAAAAAATTCGTGTACCCCGGAACATTCGAGTACCCGAAAACGTTCGAGTACCCGAAAACGGTCGAGTACCCGAAAACGTTCGAGTACCCGAAAACGGTCGAGTACCCGAAAACGTTCGAGTACCCGAAAATGTTCGAGTATTCGAGTCGATTCGAGTACCCGAAAACGTTCGAGTACCCGAAAATGTTCGAGTATTCGGGTGGATTCGAGTACCCGAAAGTTTCGGGTACTCGACCCGACACAAATAAAAATTGCTCGACTCGACCCGACCCGAGAAAAAGGTCTACCCGCACACCCCTAGTAAGTACCCAACCTCATTATCATACCGTGCTTGCATAGAGTCAGTCCACGTCAAGCGGGACGGATTTGGCCAAAATTATTCCTTGACGTTTCTGATTTTTTCGTAATTTTTTTTACATATTCTCTGGTTGAAATAAATGCACGTAACGTTTTTTTTTTTTTTTTTAACTCGAAGGGCTTAGAAGCTACAAGGGGTTCAATTTTCGAAGAAAACACAAAAAATCGGAATCGCGCTCTTCTTTAAACGTCATTATCTCCGGTTCACTACCTTCTATCCCTAAATTCCAATACCTTAATTCTACCCCTTGTAGCTTCTCAGCCCTTCGAGTTAAAATGATAAAAATGTTTCATGTATTTATTTTACTGAGAGAATATGTAAAAAAAATTACGACGATTTAAAAGGACATGCGGTCAAAAAGGTGCCCCGCTTGACGTGGAATGACTCATATACGGGGCAAACCTGATATAAGGTGGCCATCTAACTAGTTTGATACGGAATGACTCATTCACCAGTGACTATATCGCTCATACTCACAATAATGAATTATTGAGTTATACGGAGGATATCCAATTCTAGGGTACAGTACGTTTCGGCGCGACCAATTCGGCGCGACCGTTTCGGCGCAAGTCCTTTCGGCGCTGAGACGTTTCGGCGCGAGCCGTTTCGGCGCGAGCCGTTTCGGCGCAAGTCCTTTCGGCGCTAGGACGTTTCGGCGCCGGCCGTTTCGGCGCCGGCCGTTACGGCGCCGGCCGTTTCAGCGCCGGCCGTTACGGCGCCGGCCGTTACGGCGCCGGCCGTTTCGGCGCCGGCCATTTCGGCGCCGGCCGTTTCGGCGCGATGGCCACTATGAAATAATTTAGGTCACTTTATTTTTTCTAAAATGTATAATTGAATACACTATATACAATAATTGTGTGTGTGTGTGTGTGTGTAGGATTAGTGGGGTGGCCTAACCTATTCTAACCTTCCGGGAGCCACAGCCACCTTCTGAGTATTTCGCATGTGTGTGTGTGTGTGTAGGATTAGTGGGGTGGCCTAACCTATTCTAACCTAACCTAACCTATTCTAACCTTCCAGGAGCCACAGCCACCTTCTGAGTATTTCGCATGTGAGTCAATCCACGTCAAGCGGGACGGATTTGGCTAAAAATATTCGTCGATGTTTCGGATTCTTCTTTAATTTTTTTTACACATTCTCTGGGTAAAATAAACATATGAAACATTTTTTTTTTTTTTTTTTACTCAAAGGGCTTAGCAGCTGCAAGGGGTTGAATTTTGGAAAAAAACACCAAAATTCGGGATCGCGCTCTTCTTTAAACGTTAATATCTCCGGTTTCCTTTGTCGTACAGACATCGTCAAAAACTCATTTTGAAGCTCTTGAATTGCACTTTCATGTTATGAATTTTTAATTCATGTAGTAAACAATTTTCTATTTGTTATTAACAATTATACTTTTCAAACGCGATTTTCGAGATGACTACCACCTTCGAAAATTCTGAAAAAAATACGAGCGTGTTCCTTGATTCATTCTCTACGAAATCTGTAAGTTTAAAAATGGAACTCCGATGGAAACTATATTTCCAAAGCGGTTGATTCATGCGGGACGTCGCGCACGGCCGGGTACACGAGCGTTGGGGCGGCAAGACCCTGTTCGCGCGTCGTTACATACTTGGAATCGAACTCAGGTGAGAAACTAATTCCGCGTAATGCAATAAATAGTCCCTAAAAATTTTTTTCCTGGGCTAAGAATAATCAGAATATTAAAAATATCTACGTCGATTTTTTCACAAATGATAAGTACAAAAAAAGAAGCTGTTGCATTACAATCTCGATTTGGAAAAGCGAAGTTAGTCCGTGGAACATTGACATTCCATTGCATGAAGCCTATTTCAAAAAAAAAAAATTGTTGCTAAAAGATATTCGTATGCACAGAAGTCAGTAGAAGCATCGGTTTCCAAGTAATTGAACCATTAATATATAAATTCAAACTCGCCGTTTACTTTAAGATTTTATTTGAATGTATATAGTATCAGAGTTTAGATTAAATATTTTTCAGTTTGTTACTTTAGTACGTAATTGATTAAATAACACTGTGATGTATTCTATTTGATGGACTCAAAAAGTACGTTATATTTACCACTTATTTTCGATGACTAGGAGCTTCAGTTTCGAATTTGTGATATGTTTTAAGATTTTAGTTAAGCGTTTTATTTCTATATTTGTATTTTTGTTGTTTTAATTCGAATATTCAGTATGAAATGAAATAAATAGTTAATAATTTCGTGAATTAATGGACTGATGAATTTGAACGTATAACAGCCCCCCCTGTATTCCTTGCATGCAAAGCGAACAAGCCTCGGTCTCGGCGCACTCGCGTACCCGGCCGTGCGCGACGTCCCGAATGAATCGATCGCTTTTTAAATATAGTTTCCATCGGAGTTCCATTTTAAAACTTACAGATTTTGTAGAGAATGAGTCAAGGAACACGCTCGTATTTTTTTCAGAATTTTCAAAGGTGGTAGTCACCTCGAAAATCGCGTTTGAAAAGTATAATTGTTATTAACAAATAGAAAATTGTTTATTACATGAATCAAAAATTCATAACATGAAAGTGCAATTCAAGAGCTTTAAAATGAGTTTTCTACGAGGTCTGTACGACAAAGGGAACCGAAGATATTAACATTTAAAGAAGAGCGCGATTCCGATTTTTGGTGTTTTTTTCGAAAATTCAACCCCTTGTATCTTCTAAGTCCTTCGAGTTAAAAAAAAAAAAAAAAATGTTTCATGCATTCATTTTACCCAGAGAATATGTAAAAAAAATGACGACGATTTTCAAGACCATGAGGTCAAAAAGGTGTCCCGCTTGACGTGGACTGACTCATGTGTGTGTGTGTGTAGGATTAGTGGGGTGGCCTAACCTATTCTAACCTGTTCTAACCTATTCTAATCTTCCGGGAGCCACAGCCACCATCTGAGTATTTCGCATGTGTGTATGTGTGTTGGATTAGTGGGGTGGCCTAACCTATTCTAACCTCCCAGGAGCCACAGCCACCTTCTGAGTATTTCGCATGTGTGTTGTGACGTTGCAGATTAGCTGCCGTCACTAAAGTAGCGAAATTACATCTTTTATCAGTCATATCGCGAGAGAGAGAGTTACCGCCGTCTAGACCCTCGGGATACAAGTGACACACCTAGAATAAGTAATAGAATCAGACTAATTTGGAGTGTTTTTCTGTTAATGTACCGCGAGAGAGAGATAGATAGATAGATAGTCTTTTATTATTATCCATGGCAATGTTGGACAAAGCCTACCTTGCATTTACAATGCGCTATGCAAGGTAGGCGAAGAAGCTTAACCTAACCTAACTTAAGACTAGGTAGAGAGAGAGAGGGGCGTACAGTAGTACAGAGCAAGCAGACAGGTTGTATATGTAAGTATATAAATATACCTACATACATAGAAACACCCGCATTTGCACGAGGGACAAGGGAAACCGCCGAAAAACCTTGTCCAGGTGTAGCCGGATCCAAGCTAAAACCACCGTGAGTCAAGTCTGCGCCTGAACGGCGTGACCCGTCTTACATTTTTTGCAAGTTGCCGCTCAGGCCTTCCTTGACTCGCTTGGGGATTTGAACTCAGGTCCTCCCGCTCCATAGTCTCGAGTGCTAGCACTACGCTACTACTGTCGGTAGAGAGAGAGACAGATGATAAAGAAGAAGACGATCCCGAACTTCCGCTGCAAGAACTTCCGCTCCAGAGATGACGACGACGGTATGCAGTCCGATACCGTCACGGTAACCCGGATAGTACCGCATCATCTACGGGGAGAGTCGTTGATCTTGGTCAATTATCGCTAGGGAGTGAACAGGACCTGCATACAGACCTCCTGCCAGCAGATGCATCTTACACCACAGCATCTGGGTGTCACGTCGAGTCCACCCAGGTTACATCGCCCGAACCAGCTATTAGAAGTCGACGTCACGCGAAGTCCGGCCAGAGCAGGACGAGTGACGTAACGTATCGCCGAGGGACCACTCACAGTTGTGTAGTCTATGCAACAGTGGGCTATCGCTGTGCATTGCACCCCTCGGGATTGATAGCTGAGAGGAAACGCTAAGTAAGAGCCAAGATCACACTCTCCCGCCATCATCTCGCCGCTGAAATATCGCCGAACGGCAGTTCTATCGCTGCGACGAAGCGCGACGATTACCGCCTAACGATAGGCAAGAAGATTTCGCTCCGAGCCGATCAGCTGACGAGCTGGTCACTCACGCAGCGTAATTAGCAGGACCAATAGGATAATTCCTAGATCCTGAGGTTCCCCACCTTCAACCTCTGAACCGAATTACCGAATTGTCGCCGTAGATCTTCACTTCTACGTTTCGCTTCAAGCCGCCTAGATGTGGCTCTCTCTCGCTCTTCAGAAAATCAAGTAGACTCAATAAGTAATATCAGTTACGTTTGTGTGCTCCCGATATCGCTGTAATAAGGTAAGGTCTCTATGATCTATTGTAGCTAAAGAAACCACAAAGAATACCGCTGAATTTCCACTAGGATTAGGGATATCTCTGCATTTCGAGCCGAGTTCCGTCATTTCGGAGCATTTATTTGATAAGTTAATAGTTAATACGCCTTCTTTGTGTAGCGTGCAGCCTACGGGCTACGCGATTCGTTTGATAGTATTTAATTTACGGAAATTCAGCAAAAGCACTTCGTGGTTGGTTGTAGTTTGCTAAAATATCTTTCGCTTAATACCTTTCGCTTAATTAATCTACTTTCTATTTGCTTGTTTCGCTTATAATCTGCTAATATTATTTGATAGCTCATTCTTGCTTAATTTCTCGCTTTGAGAATATCTGATACCTTACCTTCCGCTATCTCTGATTTATTAGAATATCTTTGAATAATCAACTCGTAGAATAATTGTGCATGGTGTGTCGCTCACTATCCAACTCCCCGAGGGTTAGCTGAACGTAGTTAGTCATAGTTATAAGTTGTTCATTTATTAATTTGTTCTATTATTCTTTATACTACTTACATTCATTATTCGGTTCCTTCTGATCTGATTTCTTTGATTCCTGTGACTTATTCGATTCATACGACCTACTGTGCTATAACTAATCTGTTCATTTTGATATACTGTGTAATATTCTGATTTTCGCTATACTGTGTTATCATAAGTTTCCTAATTTCTGTGCTATAATTAATTAGCTTATCGCTTATCGTAGATTCATCAGGATTATTTATTGAGTTCTGTAACGCCAAATAATTAATTAATATCGCTAGCGTGCCGCAATTAGAAAATTTGCTATAGAGTATCGTATCGCTCGGTGATACGTAGCCTGGAAAGTAGATTAGCTTGTATTGTATCGCTTCTCCAGCGCTCGCTAGCTAACCGGCGTGTTTACGTTTTTTTATACTGCTGCGTCGCAGAATCAGGCTCAATAATATAATATTCTTCTTTTGTCAAACTAGTAATTTCTAAAGTATTATTCCAACCGTCATTCTCATCCATTATTCGTAACGAACATTCTAATAATTATTTCTGTGTCAATTGATATCGTCAGTTATAAGTGAACCTCTTTGTTATCGCAGATAAAATTGTTACCGCAGATCAGTAAAGAACAATATACGAAATCGTAGATTTCACTGAAGGAATTTATATCTGGTGTTTTATATTTTATTAATTAGTAAGGTGAATCCACCCACTCTACCATTATCGCTGTATATCTGAGCTAACCGAGGCTTTAAGGCCGTCGTTCCGGTAGTATAATAATTAGTTGAGTACCGCTGATATCCTCAGTATATTTTTGTAAAAACGACACTCACGTGTCTGGCGCCCAACACTACCTGAAATTTTCTTTAATTTAGTATTTTATCTAAGGAACGCCGTAGGGTGCGGAGTGCGCTCTGAAACTCCGTTACAGTGTGTGTGTGTGTGTAGGATTAGTGGGGTGGCCTAACCTATTCTAACCTGTTCTAACCAATTCTAACCTTCCAGGAGCTACAGCCACCTTCTGAGTATTTCGCATGTGTGTGTGTGTGTAGGATTAGTGGGGTGGCCTAACCTATTCTAACCTGTTCTAACCTATTCTAACCTTTCGGGAGCCACAGCCACCTTCCGAGTATTTCGCATGTGTGTGTGTGTGTGTAGGATTAGTGGGGTGGCCCAACCTATTCTAACCTGTTCTAACCTATTCTAACCTTCCAGGAGCCACAGCCACCTTCTGAGTATTTCGCATGTGTGTGTGTGTGTAGGATTAGTGGGGTGGCCTAACCTATTCTAACCTGTTCTAACCTATTCTAACCTTCCGGGAGTCACAGCTACCTTCTGAGTATTTCGCATGTGTGTGTGTGTGTAGAATTAGTGGGGTGGCCTAACCTATTCTAACCTGTTCTAACCTATTCTAACCTTCCGGGAGCCACAGCTACCTTCTGAGTATTTCGCATGTGTGTGTGTGTGTGTAGGATTAGTGGGGTGGCCCACTAATGTGTTGGTTTTGTAATGGTGTTGTGGTTTCACATAAGCGACAGATCAATGGAGTCCTAACCTATTTTAACCTTCAAGGGTGCAATTCTAGTGTCCTAACCTATTTTAACCTGAGGGGGTTTGAAACTAGTCTCCTAACCCATTTCAACCTTCAGGGGTGCGGTAACCACCGACTGCGCGTTTCATACTGGGCATGGATTTACATTTTTTTTTTCAACGAATGAACGATTTTTAAGATATTCGACCGGCGACCGGACAAATAATTCTGAGGTTATTTATTCAGCCACAAAAGAAAAAAAATTAACCGACTATTTCAAATAAAAACCGAAATAATGAAGAAATGACAGAATATTAGCTCACAAGTGGATGCCGGAATAATCGATCAGAAAACTTGATTAGAAACTTCCCTGTGCAAAAGAAGACGCGCCAAAGCGTCTCCATGCCAGAAGACGTGCTCTCGAACGGCTCGCGCCGAAACGTCCCAGCGCCGAAAGGACTCGCGCCGAAACGTCCCAGCGCCGAAAGGACTCGCGCCAAAACGGTTCGCGCCAAAACGGCTCGCGCCGAAACGTCCCAGCGCCGAAAGGACTCGCGCCGAAACGGTCGCGCCGAAACGGCCGCGCCGAATCGTCCTGCTCCCCCAATTCTAATCTTACCAATTTTTTCGGAACTATCCATTGTCGTGGACATAGGCGTGGGTTCAAGAATCGGACCCTGAGCGGCGAAGACCAGGCTAAATTTTCTCGAAGCTACAGCTGAGCCATGCGTTCCGCTGTAAGAAGCGTCGATGCTCATGCGCAGCTCACGATTCAGCGTCAGCAGCGTCACTCGAGCCTCAGTCGTCGACGAATAAACATCGGCCAACACAATGGGCAAGAATACCAAACGTAAGTGTGGCTTATACGAATTAAAGTAGTCAGCTTTGAATTAATGAAGGAATATAGAAGCAGTGTTGTGAAAATTGAAATTAAATTTTTAAATAATATTTTAAAAAATATTTATAGTCATTTTAAATAATATTTTTTCATTTTTTAAAACGATTTTCAAACTTTCAATAGTTGATAAACAGATTGGCTGCTTGCTAGTTGTAACTCAATAGTGTAGTCTCTTCTTTTTGCTGTGTCGATTGTCTTTTGTTTTTTCAATAGATACTGAATAACTAACTATTGAAAGTTTGAAAATCGTTTTAAAAAATGCCTCGAAGGCGATTGACAGAAGCTCAAACAATGCAAATCATCACTCTCCTAGAAGAGGAAAAAAGCCAGCGAGACGTAGCTGCAAGAGTTGGTGTATCGGTCTTAGTAGTTAATCGAGCTTGGCATCGTTTTAGAGAGACCGGTAGCTTAGGTTATAGACAAGGGCAACCCCGCCAAAGAATTACGACTGCAAGACAAGATAGAGCATTGGTGAGGCACACAATTCAAAGAAGAGCAGTCATTGCGAGAGATACGGGAAGAATAGTAGGTGTGAATGTTTCCGATCAAACAGTGCGAAACCGACTTAGAGAAGCAGGATTACGATCTCGGATGCAGGCAAAAGTGCCACATTTGACAGCTGCTCGAAAAACGTGCTCGGCTAATCTATGCACGTGCTCATATTAATTGGCGGGTCCGACAATGGATGGGTGTCCTGTTTACCGATGAGTCTCGATTCTCTTTATCCGGTAACGATGGGCGTATTCGTGTTTGGCGCCGTCAGGGAGAGCATTTTCACCCAGATTGTACAGCACCGACAAGAGCGTTTAACGGTGGATCTGTTATGGTTTGGGCAGGAATATCGTGGAACTTCCGCACGCAGTTGGTTGTCGTCCCACCACCTGGACTTACTTCTCAACGATACGTCAACGAGATCGTACGATCACATGTTCTACCCGCGAAGAATCTGATAGGCAACAGATTTCGCCTTATCCAGGACGGCGCACCGCCACACACTGCAAGGCACTCTAGAGATTTCCTCGAAAGAAACAATGTCCCGCTCATACCTCATCCGTCTGTTAGTCCGGATTTGAATCCGATAGAGCATATCTGGGACATATTAGGCCGGAGGCTTCGTCGACTACCTAATCAGCCCAGAAATCTGGAAGAATTAGCAGACTCCCTTCAACAGATCTGGAATCAAATCCCTCAAGAAAATATTCGGAGCTGCATAAATATGCGACAGCGCTTGCAGGAAGTTATCCGAAACAGAGGCGGCAATACCCACTTTTAAGGTATCCAGTCCAGGAAATGAAATTGATCATCGCCCCTGTATAACACCTACCTATTTATAGTAAATTCGACGTATGAAATTAATTGTGTCACTACCTTGCGATTTTCAAAGTTGAATAACTTTTAAAATAAAATTCGTAAAATAAAAAATCAAACGGCGTTTTAGAGAGCATGCTTGAACCTATCCAATTCCAACAGGAGCCACCTAGACTTTCAGTTTTGAGGAACCAATGACGCTTCGAAGCGCAAGCATTACTTTTGCGAAAACAGATATCGAAATTCAAACAGAAGCTAGAGCTTGAAGGTCGATGAAAAAAAAAATCCAATAACTGATCTGGTGACTGAAGATGTTGAGCTCCAATTGGGTTTTTCAAACATTTCTTTACGATGATCTGGTTGTCCGATGCATGCAATCAAAGTTTCCGGGAAGTTTTTTTCTTAGAAGTTGAATAACTCGATGAGAAAGATTCGTACACGGCTGAACAGGTACCCATTGTTATACAGGGTGGTCCTTTTTAATTTACGCAGGCGAATATCTCGAAAACTAACAGTTATACAAGAAAAAGTTTCATACAAAACTTGAAGGGTTTCGAGGGGGAAAGATAATGCTGATATGTGTTGACTTGTGGACTTCGCCAATTCCGAGATTTCGCAAGTAACTTCGGATTTTAGATAGGGAACACATGTTTTGGTTGGGGGCAGCTGATAGCGAGATCAGAGACTCATTCAAATACGGAAGCAAAAAAAATTGGAAAAAAAAAAATTTGCAAAAAAAATTGGAAACAAAAATTTCGCGAATTTTTTTTTTTTGCAAAAGATTGTTTTTTGTCTCTAGCTTTCAAACACATTCATTGTTTATTACTCTTGAGTCCGAAATAAGCTGTGTGTTATTGATCTACGAATTTTTTTTACTAATCTGGTACATTCAAACTTTCCAATTTCAAAATTGGCGAGAAATATTTTAAGCTAGAGTGATAAACAATTAATGTGTTCGAAGGCTAGGGACAAGAAAACAATCTTTTCAAAGAAAAAATTCGCGAATTTTTTTTTTTCCATTTGTTTTGCAAATTTTTTTTTTTTTCTAATTTTTTTTTGCTTCCGCATTTGAATGAGTCTTTGATCTCGCTATCAGCTGCCCCCAACCAAAACATGTGTTCCCTATCTAGAATCGGAAGTTACTTGCGAAATCTCGGAATTGGCGAAGTCCACAAGTCAACACATATCAGCATTATCTTTCCCCCTCGAAACCCTTTAAGTTTTGTATGAAACTTTTTCTTGTATAACTGTTAGTTTTTGAGATATTCGCCTGCGTAAATTAAAATGGACCACCCTGTATATAACAGCCGATTTCATCAAAAACCGACGAATAATCGCCGGTTACCAAGCAGCTGTTATTGACGTCGAGCGCGTGCCAACTACGATTGGTGAAATATAATATAAATATAAAATATATAAATATAAAATAATAAATTAATAATAAATTATATAAATATAATATAAATATGATTAAGTTAAATTAAATTTTCTCATATAGAGAAGATATCCATGTAAAACGTTTTCAAAGCCGTTTTACATGGATATCTTTTTTATTTTTGCGTAAAAAAAACATTTTTTTGGCCGTACGTGTTCGAAATCGTACATAGAATTGCGCGACGAAGTTTGTTTCATTGATTTCGGTGCCCAGGCAGAAATATTCCGTTTATTACCACCTTTTTTCCCAATGTTTTCAGGTCTGGTGGAATTCCGTAGGGAAGCACCTTAAGAGCATGTCCTAGTCCTACCTTTACCGGCTTTAAAAAAAAGTAAAACATCGAAAAAACTCCGAAACGATGGTTAAAAATGATATATAATGGATTTATTCGATGATTAGGGACGAATAGGTTCGATCCTGTA
This sequence comes from Tenthredo notha, assembly GCA_914767705.2. Taxonomy (NCBI): domain Eukaryota; kingdom Metazoa; phylum Arthropoda; class Insecta; order Hymenoptera; family Tenthredinidae; genus Tenthredo; species Tenthredo notha. Next base: position 1,287,711 of record OU611923.1, read on the forward strand.
CCCGAGATCCGTTGAAATCGAGAAAAATTAATTTTTTATGTTCGTCAAGTACGTCCGTGTCACCTATTTTGGTTGATATCAAAGTCTACGCGTCAAAAACGCAAAAACCGGCAACGTACCCCTAGTCTACATGCAATAACGAACATTTGTGTCTAAAAATTTTGTTGCTTCACGTAACAATGGGGCGATCAAACCGAAAGTAGAGCGGTAGTCAAGATGTAAATAGTGTAAAATTGTCGATTTCTGACAGCTGATCGTGAGACATGAGACGGTCCTCGGCTAACGAAACGCCCGACAGATGGCTCTGCGCGTAAATCATCGTGCGTAATAATTGAATTACAATTATAATATAATTATTATATTGAAAATATAATATTTTTATTATTTTTTGCCAAGTATTATCATTGATAATTGGCAAGAAATAATAAAAATATCATATTTTCAATATAATAATTATATTATAATCTCATGTCTTACGATCAGCTGTCAGAAATCGACAATTTCACATTATCTACATCTTGACTACCGCTCTACTTTCGGTTTGATCGCCCCATTGTTACGTGAAGCAACAAAATTTTCAGACACAAATGTTCGTCATTGCATGTATACTAGGGGTACGTTGCCGGTTTTTGCGTTTTTGACGCGTAGACTTTGATATCAACCAAAATAGGTGACACGGACGCACTTGACAAACATAAAAAATTAATTTTTCTCGATTTCAACGGATCTCGGGTACTGGATCGAACCTATTCGTCCCTAATCATCGAATAAATCCATTATATATCATTTTTAACCATCGTTTCGGAGTTTTTTCGATGTTTTACTTTTTTTTAAAGCCGGTAAAGGTAGGACTAGGACATGCTCTTAAATTACTCGAATACGATGTAATCGCCTCATTATGAATGCATCATTACAAAATATCAATGAATACCAGATATCGACATTATTCATTGTACCTGAATTATAAATGGCAAATCATACAGCATATCAGAAAAGCAACCATATGTTTCATATCATTTTTCATCCGTTCTAGACATCGAAGAAAACTCGGCGGCTGCTGTTGCTCCGCAGCGCGAGGCCGCAGATGTTCGTCCCGGCCAAGAAGGGCAAGCAGAACGGGGCGGCCAAGGCGGCCAAGGCGTTGTAGCGCGTCGCGGGAACCGCGGCAGGGGCTGGAGGGGTCGTCCGTATAGACCGTACGGACGGCCGCACAGTGGGGAATTTTCACGAAAACGTGGCCATAATCCAGGGGATCATCGGAATTTTTCCAAATTTGGTATACCAACGTTTTTGGGGTCGCTGATTACGAATCTGGTATCCAAATTTGGAAAAACAAAATGGCGGCTCCAATATGGCCGATGAACACATTAATTTCGTGATAAACTCGATTGATTATACACTTCACCGATGTTTTCGGGGTCGCTGATCACGAATCTGATATCTAAATTTGGAAAAACAAAATGGCGGACTTGATATGGCCGAATCAGACATGAATTTCGTGAAAAACTCGATTGATTATACACTTTACCGATGGTTTCGGGGTCGCTGATTACGAATCTGGTATCCAAATTCAGAAAAACAAAATGGCGGCTCCAATATGGCCGATGAAAACATGAATTTCGTAAAAAACTCGATTGTTTATACACTTTATCGATGTTTTCGGGGTCGCTGTTTACGAATCTGATATTCAAATTTAGAAAAACAAAATGGTGAACTTAAAATATGTGTGTGGAGCGACTGCTATACTAGATTAGACAATAGATTCGGGAATTTCGGGGGAAAATAATCATTCTCTTGCAATATAGTGAACAGTCTTTATTGGCAGGAACTAAAAGTGATAATTCAATCCGAATCCGGATACAGATCTTCATGTGCGATAGTTGGGCTCGCTAATAGTGGAATGGCTTCTGACGAAAATTGCTTCAATTTTTTTTGAGGTAGTTTCCTCAGGCTTGTGATGAAGGGGTCGGATGAAACTAGCAGCCAATGTAAAGTATCTTGCATAGTGTTTTCACGCGATGATTTACGAGAAAATCCATCTCTAAACTTCTTAATATCCTTGTTTCTTGCTTCCTGAGCCTCCTCTGATAATTGTCCAATAGGTAAAATAGCCGAAGCTATTATTAAAGGACCATGGATCAATATTTTGTGGACGGTTGTTGGCATATAATACCATGAATATTCGCGCACCTACAGTTTCGCAGTATCCAACGCGTATTCTTTAAAGTTTTCCACGTTTATATCGTACCCACTGGAGATAACTTGTAGAATCACATGGAATCGTTTTATAAGTTCTTCTTTCAAGCCAGTTATCATTGATGTTACTTCGTGGTTCTCAAAAAAGCGACGTGCAGTATTTCCATCATTGGTGCTCCCATACCCAGGCTTTGGACGATCTACTATCAACCCCAATTCAGACTTCAAAGATCTTTGAATCTGTGCTTTTCGATCATTAACCAGCTTTTTGTCATCTTCGGTTCGTGCCTGCCACTTTTTCAGATCGATTTTGTATGATAGATGCAAAAGGCATCTATCAAAATAAATCTATTATCTGTTTTTGCATTATCGAAAAGATTTCCCTTCGTTTGAAGGTAATAAGGGAAGTTCCAGAACCTAGAAAAAAAAAAATAGTATTTCGTATTAATTATAAATGTCATTGTGATCCGAATGAGGATTAGACATACGCCTTTGTGCACTTGGTAACACAATTTTTCGAATACAATAACAAATTTCGAACAAATCCCTTCGCCTCTCGGAAACAAATTGTACGTAGGTATGCCAAATCAGGTATCAGAATGTCTATGAACAATATATTAATATTTAGAATCTATTGTCAGAGTAAACCAGTCGACCGAGTCCGCTTAGGGTGAGAAAGTTCCAAGTAAGCGAGCTACCTGCCCAGCTCGGCTGACTAGGCAGCGCACTGGCATGGAAACGCGGCGCGGCGCGGCAAGCGAGTGCCGCGCCGCCGCCGGGGGCCTTCTCGGAACACGCATACGCTCACTAAAAATGCTCTGGACCAGCCCGCGCACGTTTGCGCACTCTGATTCACACTTCATTCGAAAGCTGATATTCTAAGCTTTAATTTAAAAAAAAAACGAAGGCGGGATGTCGTGGGACTCTCGACTAAAAGTCTACGCAAAGTCTATATTTATTTCCGATCGAAGGCACTTTACAGGATTATCGTTAGACTACATAAACAGGGACAATAAATATTATTTTTCAATTGTAAAATGGGCAAAATTTTCTACATACCTTGAGGAAGATCATCCATTTTGGTGAAATTGATTATCACTTTACACTGTTGAGTTAGAAGTGTTCAAAGTTAGAGCGAATATTATAGCAAAATTCAGGTACGCAACCGTCACGGACGAAGGTCAACTTTGAACTGAAATATCTAAGAGACTATGAGGGTTAAAGGGTTGGGACAAACGGGAGGTTACGCAGAAATTAGTTCTTAACCAATCCCCTTGGTCATTATACCTGCATAGGAAAGTTCGATTTTCGAGTTTTGGCCACGTTTTCTTGAAAATTCCCCACTGTGGGCCGGGGCCGAATTATGTGAAAAATAATATCACTTATAATTACAATACATATTTAAATAAAGAATAAAAAATAAAAATAACACAGCGATATTTGAAAATAAGAATTTTCTATTTATTTTGCAGCCCGTTATTCAAACCTACACTGACAGGTGAAATGTTCAGAAAAAATTTCGAGGACGAAGTTCGCTCTTCAAAAAGCTACTTCCCTCGAATTATTTGTAATATTCTTTCACTGAATTATAGCGATTCGTGGACCAACCTCTTTGCGGAAAAACCCAAGTTGTCCGTTGATTCTTTTGCTGAGTGCATAAGGAATAGTAAGTTAGTATGGTCGATTTTTATCGATTCCCCAAACCTTACCAGAGTTAAGTGAATGATGATATAATGAAATATTGATGACCCCGGATCTGAATTATTTCTGTAAAGTAATACTGCATTGATCGGAGTATAAGTTTCTGTGAAGCCAACTGAAGTATTCATTTCCGTTTTTTATCGTGAGTTTAATGGCGCCCACCGGTCAACTCCTCGTCCTATTTTTTCTAATTTTTCCCAATTTTTTTACAAACTTCCGGCGAGGAAAGAAAAGCACCCTGTCAATATAAAGTGTCACACTCGATAATTGCGGGCGTGAGTAATTTATTTCCGCTTCGTTCGTCTGTTTTCACCCCTTAACCGGATGTAACTTCTCGTCCTATTTTTTCTAATTTTTCTAATTTTTTTACAAACTCCTGGCATGGAAAGAAAACCACTTCTCCAATATAAAGTGTCACACTCGATAATTGCGGACGTGAGTAATTTATTTCCGCTTCGTTCGTCTGTTTTCACCCCTTAACCGGATGTAACTTCTTGTCCTATTTTTTCTAATTTTTCCCAATTTTTTTACAAACTTCCGGCGAGGAAAGAAAAGCACCCTGTCAATATAAAGTGTCACACTCGATAATTGCGGACGTGAGTAATTTATTTCCGCTTCGTTCGTCTGTTTTCACCCCTTAACCGGATATAACTTCTTGTCCTATTTTTTCTTATTTTTCCCAATTTTTTTACAAACTTCCGGCGTGGAAAGAAAAGCACCCTGTCAATATAAAGTGTCACACTCGATAATTGCGGACGTGAGTAATTTATTTCCGCTTCGTTCGTCGGTTTTCGTCGTGAAACCGGATGTAACTTCTCGTCCTATTTTTTCTAATTTTTCCTAATTTTTTTACGAACTCCTGGCATGGAAAGAAAACCACTCCTCCAATATAAAGTGTCACACTCGATAATTGCGGACGTGAGTAATTTATTTCCGCTTCGTTCGTCTGTTTTCACCCCTCAACCGGATGTAACAATTCTTGTCCTATTTTTTCTTATTTTTCCCAATTTTTTTACAATTTTCCGGCGTGGAAAGAAAAGCACCCTGACAATATGAAGTGTCACATTCGATTATTGTAGAGCTGCAAATATATTTTGTCTTAATGTATCGTAAGGGAGGATTTCTGTACTCATCGGGTGTATTTTCGGATTGTTTTCGGTGACCTGACGTAACGTTTTTGGATATTGTTGCTGAAAAAAATTTTTAAATGGCGAAAACATGAATTTTCGGATTCGTTCAAAGAACGTTCCAAACTTCAACCAGCTCGGAAATATGTTATTGGAGCTGCCGGATCGAGATGGTATCGAAATTTTATGACTGCGCAGGCATTCGATGGAAGTCTCGTGTGGTTGAGGAAATAGCGTATTCGAAGAGTGCGAATCTACTTTTCCAATGCTGTAAACCGCAAAACGTCTTCTGATTCTCCTTTTGTGACGAGCAGATGTTAGGTGCAGGGGCTTACGATTCACTTGAAAGTTACTTCTTTTTTTTGAACCCATATCTCTCCAATTGTTCCCCAGTTTCTGAATAATAAAAATTCATGATATAATGAATACATTTTCTTTTTTGAAAGAATACAATTATTGAACTACTACACTCCTCAAAAGAATTAAAGCAACACCTGATCACGAGTCGAAAAATGATGAATTTTAAAACGACTGTAACTTTTGATCTGGATATCATATTCGGAATTTGTGGGGTTCAAATTGAAGCTTGGAGTGTCTTCTTTTACGCCTGTTGAATGGATATTTTTTATTCCGTTTCATTGTTGAGTTGCATCTCTCCGAAGCAATCGGTGCGCAAATTGACGTCTCAGCGCAAACTTCAACGTAGCACACGAGGAGCAGGAATTTTTCGTCAAAAAATCCATTCCGTGTCAAAGTTAGGAAATTTTCTTGACTTCAAAACCCTTTTTTCAAAATCTTCGTACGATTTTTTTTCGCAGAGCTACGTCCATTTCAAGCAAACTACTCGAAAAAATGTTCAAATCACCATAACTTCCGACAGAGTCATGGTAGAACAATATTCTACACACCGATTTTTAGGTAATTTCATCTCCTCCAAGATGCTCGTATCAAATTAATTTTTCTCTCAATTTCAAAGGGTTCAGCTCACTTTCACCACAGAAGTGCATAGGTTGAAATGCATTGAAAATTAGGGTTAAATCCGACCCCCAAAACTCTATTCAAACTTATCGGAAATTGAAAACTGCTATGATTTTCAAAAAGCTCAAGCTCTTCTCTTTCAAATTCTCTAGCTGTCGATCTCCGTGCGATTTTTTTTCGCCGAGTTACGACAGTTTGAAGTAGACTACTGCAAAAGATCTTCAATTTGCTATAACTTCTGAACATTTTATGGTAGAACAATTTTTTGCGGACCATTTTGGACGTGCTCCAGGTGCTTTATCATCAGATCAAACTTTAATTCGAAATTTCCAAAAATTTGAAACTCCTTCCGATCTGTGTATGAATGCTTCCCGCTTTTGGCGTCACCCAGGATCAACGACGTGGACGTAGCGGGAATCTGATCCCTTCGGGGTGTTTGTTTTCAGTGATTCCCCTTGCCTCTCACTTTCGGGGTGCTTGTTTCACGTGAGTCCCCTTGCCTCTCACGTGCGCGATAAGATGTCTGCTGAAACCGCGTGTTACCTCCGTACATTAACATGCGCGAAAGACTTCAAGAAGTCGTGAGAAACCGCGGAGGTAATACGCGGTTTTAGCAGACATCTTATCGCGCACGTGAGAGGCAAGGGGACTCACGTGAAACAAGCACCCCGAAAGTGAGAGGCAAGGGGAATCACTGAAAACAAACACCCCGAAGGGATCAGATTCCCGCTACGTCCACGTCGTTGATCCTGGGTAACGCCAAAAGCGGGAAGCATTCATACACAGATCGGAAGGAGTTTCAAATTTTTGGAAATTTCGAATTAAAGTTTGATCTGATGATAAAGCACCTGGAGCACGTCCAAAATGGTCCGCAAAAAATTGTTCTACCATAAAATGTTCAGAAGTTATAGCAAATTGAAGATCTTTTGCAGTAGTCTACTTCAAACTGTCGTAACTCGGCGAAAAAAAATCGCACGGAGATCGACAGCTAGAGAATTTGAAAGAGAAGAGCTTGAGCTTTTTGAAAATCATAGCAGTTTTCAATTTCCGATAAGTTTGAATAGAGTTTTGGGGGTCGGATTTAACCCTAATTTTCAATGCATTTCAACCTATGCACTTCTGTGGTGAAAGTGAGCTGAACCCTTTGAAATTGAGAGAAAAATTAATTTGATACGAGCATCTTGGAGGAGATGAAATTACCTAAAAATCGGTGTGTAGAATATTGTTCTACCATGACTCTGTCGGAAATTATGGTGATTTGAACATTTTTTCGAGTAGTTTGCTTGAAATGGACGTAGCTCTGCGAAAAAAAATCGTACGAAGATTTTGAAAAAAGGGTTTTGAAGTCAAGAAAATTTCCTAACTTTGACACGGAATGGATTTTTTGACGAAAAATTCCTGCTCCTCGTGTGCTACGTTGAAGTTTGCGCTGAGACGTCAATTTGCGCACCGATTGCTTCGGAGAGATGCAACTCAACAATGAAACGGAATAAAAAATATCCATTCAACAGGCGTAAAAGAAGACACTCGAAGCTTCAATTTGAACCCCACAAATTCCGAATATGATATCCAGATCAAAAGTTACAGTCGTTTTAAAATTCATCATTTTTCGACTCGTGATCAGGTGTTGCTTTAATTCTTTTGAGGAGTGTATGGCTCAAAATCACCAAGGTGGTAAATTCCAAGTTTGGAATTTCTTGAAAAATTTTATTATATTTTTGTTCTGCAAACCAGTTCTAATCATTAACCAACTTATCTCTGATTGATATCCAAACGGGGCAAGCTGGAAATTGAAAATTACGTGAATAAAAAGTATCTATGAAAAACAAGTCATGAGCTACCGTCATTTCGGGAACGCTTGAAAAAGTAATAATTACTATTCTATAAATACGGAAAATGATTTGTTTATTATAGTAGATACATGGCTGAGATATATCCTCAATCTTTAAAAATGATAAACATGTCAATTACTGTGTGAATTTGAAGTTTTTTGAAAAATAAGTCATGAGAAACATAAATTTACGTGTTTTCATAGTTATAGTTCCTTTAAACGTAATATTTATATAATGTTGGACATTTAATTTAGTATAAAAACAAAGAAATAAATGTATATTTGCAATTGATCATTGATTTGATGACAAAACATATGATTTTTGCTTATTAATTAACTTTTAGTAGCGTTCCCGGAAATGATTAATCGTTCCCGAAATGACGAAGCGTTCTCGAAATGACGATGGGCATGCAATCATGGAATCTTCAAAAAAAAAAAATAAAAAAAAAAAAAAAAATAAAAATAAAAAAACAAAAAAAAAAAAATAATAAAATAAAAAAAAATACAAAAAAATACAAAAATACAAAAATACAAATTTAAAATGAACCACCCTACTTTACATACGTTAAACCATCATTAACAATACAATCATCATTCCGGGAACGCATGTCATATGCGGGACCGTTCCCGGAATGACCGTTCCCGGAATGACGTTTCTACATAAAGATGCGCGTAAAATAAGTATTGGCCACTTAAACGGGATTATTTGAGGTTAATATAAAACAGGTCACATTAATCTTCAAGAAATATCGTATCAAAAAGCATTTGCTTGTTTTTTTGCTACATTTATTGGCGTTCCCGGAATGACACTGAATTGATGTACGGTACCAAAAGTTCACACAAAACTATGCTTACCTCTTAAATTTTTCACATTTTCACAAAAAACACGCTGGTCAATCGTTTGTACTTCAGTGTTTTATTTGATTACCCATTAGCACTATCTGTTGCGTTTTGCTAAAAATTAATATATATAAAAATGTCTGCGTTCCCGGAAATGATGCACGCATTGTCAGACAAACTTTATATTAAATTTTCGGACAAAATAATATTGTGTCGATTCTGGAACTTATAAATATTATTTTATAATAAAATTAACTGAGTTAAAAAGTTCCTTCAAAACATTTAAAAAAAAATTTTTACTATGTGTTTTAGCTGTTGTTGTCCGTGGATTAGTACTTAGGGACGCGTTCCCGGAATGACTTTTCGGGGGTATTTCATAAAAAAAAGTATATTCTATGAATAAATTCCAACAAATTTTTTTGATACATTGCTTAAATGAGTTGATGTGAATAAATTGTACTACATTATTTTGATAAAAATAAATAAATTTAATGATTTAAATGTCTCAGACACGAATTTACCACCTTGGTGATTTTGAGCCGTATATACCATGAATATTCGTGGATCCGGGTCACTCCAGGTTCACTCGATTCAGCTCGACAAAGGCCGTTTTCCGATATTCGCTTGAAGCGCTGAAAATCTAGAGGGAGAGAGACGGAGTTTGGGGCAAATCAAGAAGAGTCACAAAGACACCTTATTACTGACAGCGCTTCAAGCTAATATCCGAACACACCCAAAGATATTTGCATCTACGGCAATGCGAATATCTGAGCTGAATCGAGTGAACCAGGAGTGACCCACATCCACGAATACGCATGGTTTATATTATAGAAAGGTTTCAGTGAACTTTTCCACTCAGTCACAGCCAACTCTGCACACTCCAGGTGTTTCGTCTGTTTATCGCAGGCCGGCCATCTGCAATTGTTCTCTACTTGAATTAATTTGCTTTCGGATGACATCAATTTAAAAGAAAAGTTAATGGCCAGCCTGCTATAGACAGACTAAAACGGATGTAGCCCTGGTAAAAAAAAGGCTACTTTATCGATTATCCATACGAATCATTCTAATACCTTCAATTACATGCGGCCAAAGTATTCATTTATAAGATAATTGCTTCAGCAGATCCACAGAAAATGTATCTGCATATGCAAATGTACTGTGTACACTGTGACGTGGATTTTTATTGATCCTCGGATCTGGACCGGATAGCCAGCATCCGAGATCAACCCAGTCGACAATTAGCCTGAAAATTAATCTTTATATACGATGTTGGGCGCCTGGCGGATGACCGCCTATTTCAAAAATCTAAACAAACTATACTGAAGCGTCGGCTAGCTACAGTACCGCGGAGAGGGGTCAGGATTGATTGAAGGATCAGCTGGGCGTTAAGTAACGACTCGAAGTTTTGAATTTAATAACGGAAAAATAGAATTTATTCAATAAACAAAATATGAAAAATATAAATAACAAATCGTGTACCCGGGGGTACTTCCCCGCGGGTATAAAACGGCTACAGGTCGTGTAAAGGCGACCTGGCCGCGATTTGCCAGTTTTACAATACTAAATAAACTACTAGCTTCCACGTAGGAGAGCAATAACAATGGAAAATAAATCAAAAAGAAAGAACTCGACAAATCAAGTCCTCGTGTGACAATAAATTAGCTAAAACACTAATTACTTCCACGAGGAAAATTCATTCACCAATAATAAATAGAATTAACAAACTTACAACTAACGAAAGGACAGTCTTTGACTCAAAACAATAAATACAATAACAAATTCGGGAGGCTCGCGGCCTATCTCAATAATACAACAATGCGAATCGCAGTCTGTGACGTCACCAGCCGTTGAAGACGGCTGGTTCGCCTCCAAGAGACGAAACCTCCCCTTTAATAGACTGCTGGAATAAATTATTATTTACAATTTTTACTAAAACTAACTTAACCTAACTCTGCGCCTAACGCAATTAATAAATTACACAATAACCCGAACACTACGAAATGATGACTCGAACGCGAAATAAATAACGGCTCTCGGCTAAGCCTCGAGCTACGTCTCTCCCCGCAGGAGGAAGAGAGAGCGACAGCGACCGACTATCTATCTCTGTCGCACTCAGGTGCGACGAGTATCGAACCGGCTTACTCTAGATCACAAAATAATTTACAATAATTATCGACTTGAACTCTAGATATGTTGCGGTGGGACACTGGTGACGGCCTACCCTTCGGAGATCGGCTTAGTTCGAATCCCAAAAATACTAAGTAGCCTCGTGGCTGAATTAAGGCAAGATGGCAGACGGCCGTTGCCGAATTCGAATTAGTATGAGTAAGAATGGCTAACGCTTACCGCTTTCCAGCCATCGCACAAAGAGGACTTTTTCCCTCCCGTAATTCATCGTGCGCCCTTCAGTTATAAATTTTCCACTCGCACACGCACACAAAAAAAAGATTAAGAAAATAGTATAAATGACCCACGGGGCTCGAACGCAAAACGCTAATAATCTCAAGAACAAAGCAGAAATTGGCACTCGTGTGCTCAGAACACTAGTCTAACGCAGAGTGAGTAGACCGCAGCGCCCTCATTACTCGGTCGAATATCGATTTTTGTATCGAGCGCAAGATCCTTAAATATGGCGACCTATTGTCGCAACGCGCGAAATTTCGAAATTCGCTACGGTGATTTTAGAACCCGGCAAAAACATTGTAAATGTCGAAAGTTACCGCCAAGTACAAAAATGGTTTCACCAGCCAAAAACTTAGAAGCATCATACTCTTTACCAGCGACAGATTACAAACGTCATCTCTTTACACAAAATGATACAAAAACCTTGTACGTGAAATCAGGCAACAAAGCCAAGCACTCTCGCAGTTATTTTCATTTTTCAAATTATGTTTCCCGAATGCTAGTATGATGGAAATCAATGGAAAACCGATAGAAAATCATTCGCTACCTTCGACATAATAGCATATTGAAGAATATTCACTCACATAATAGCATATTGGCGACGGGGAATATTGCCTAAGGCAGTATCTCGTATGATGATACGAACTTGGCGGGCATAGATTGATCTGAAAATTATCAATTGCACTCTTTTTTTGATTTATTAATGCCAGTCACTCTGCGACGATCACACGCACAGAACTGTTGAGAGCATGATGAACGATTATTTAAACATCATTGATAATATTCATCATTGTGAAATGAAACTAAAAAATAATAGTCATTCGTATGACAAGGACGCGAAAAGATCTCGTCTTCGGATCATACAGGACTTTCACACTCGTCATAAAGTTCTTCTATGTGCCTGTGTGCTTCATCCGATTGTTTTTTTTTCGAGATTTCGAAATAAGCAAACTTTTCCAACGCACTAGTGCTTGAAAACCTTAACAAAGAGCGTGTTTTTGACAAAAGGTAGTGCAGAAATTAATGTTAGAAACGAGTAAATAATTCGTTGAAATTAATGTTGAGTTAAACGTACCTATACCGTGTTCATAGCGAGAACTAATAAGTCCATAAACCGTGGTTCTGGAAATTGGAATTTAAATTCAAGTTTCGGAAAAGTTTCCGATTTCATTGTGCATCTATCATTCACCAACGTTCGCCTATGGTTATAATGCCATGATACGCTGCAATACGCCACGGTACATATCCTGAACGTACCCATCATCGGTACACTATTGACTAGGGTAATGCTTTGAAATGATATTTTACTTTGTTCTATCGGTTCAGTACTGGACCCTCTAAGTTTTCTTCTTGTAATTCCTCAGACATGACTTTATCGTATTAACGATCTAAGAGTCTCTCATCATTGGAATTTTTATAGGTCTTATCGAGAGTGAGCTTGTCTAGTTCGGGTTTTCGTTATATCAGGTGTGTGTTTGTGCCGGTATGTTGTAGGGATTTGTCCGATACAATAATATTTGGCTATCTGGTCAAGGTAGACCTGTCGCTAAGGTTTACCTAGACCAGAGGCTAGACGAATAAAATATTATTCGTTAATTTAGGTTTATAATAATTACGAGACTATTTAATTGAAAATTTCAGTATTAACGCGTAGAGTTTATGATGTACGGCAATTGATACTTTACTAAGTGACAGAATCGAATTGCGATTATTGTGTATGAATTAAATTTTGTGTTCCAGTGGAACTAAGAATTAAATCAAGTTAATAAATGAGTGGAGTACTCAATTTGGAAAAATGTTAATGAGCCTGGGCTATGCTCAGAGGAGCAATTGATGTCCGGCGCAATGCCGTAATCAATTGTGGTTAATTGTAATAGGACGAGGTACGTCGGGGTTATACTGAATACTGATACTGAGTCTGAGAGTCCGGTGACTCGGGTTTATATAAGTTCGGTTCGACTCGTTCTAGAATGTTCGATTGTTATTTCTGAGTGATAGGCTAGATGCCGCTAATGGTATCGTTTCGTTACATGGTCCCTCCAAACGAACAGACCGAGATAGTTTCCTTGATCAAGGTTTGCTCGTTTTGATTATTTAATTGCTTTCGTTTTTTCCAGGTTATTGTTGTTGGCTTCGGTTTGGTTTCTCAGGTTGGCGTACTTTTCCAGTCGGTGGTCTGGTCTTTGAGTGTCGTCGGATGCACATGGGCATTTCCTCTTCTTCGCTGCGCGATTGCTGCACTTCCGCTGATGGAAGTGGTGTCGTACTATGGCCAGATGTCATGGTGGTTACGCTAGATGCAGATATGATTTTGCGACTCAGTTGGAGTGAAGCTGGAAATATTTGGACGCTTCGGACGTATGGTTTCCTCTGGTTTATTGGCACTTTCGGGATTCGAGGAATAAATTTCATCGGAATACGCAGCGTTTTCCCTTCAGTAGTAGGTGGTATTCCAAGGGCCTTCTCTACATCTCGTTTATCTCTCATCCATTCAAAGAAGCTTTCCTCCGTTTGAGATTGAACGTGACGGATGCCTATAGGTCGATTATATTGCGCGTGTTGCCAGACTTCGTATTTCTTTGCTATGATGATTTTCAGTGACGTTTCTAATTCTTCATCCCTAGACTCTGTTTGAGTGCTCGCTTCGACTTTAGCATTCATCTTGGAGATGTTAACGGCTTGCTTTGCGATGGCAAACTGGCGTTCTAGACTATTCGTGAATGTCACCAATTCTTAGTAGTTGTATGGTCTTAAATCGTGGATGTGGTATAAACCCCTGATCTTGCCAGTGTTTATAGTCTTCAGCACGTATGAGGTGTTTCCTTTCTTTTCGATAATCTCATAAGGTCCCTCGTACAATGAGAGAAATTTAGCCGTTTGTCTCATAGCCGGATTTGATACGTTCAATGACTTTGCTAGGACAAGATCGCCGACGTTGAGTTCGGTCAGACGATGTTTTTCATTGAACCTTTTCGCGTCCCTACTTCTATTATGCTGCATGTTCTTCTTGGCTCGTGCAATTAGTTCTTCCCTATTGCTTTCAGGTATGATAGGTTTGTTAAGGATTGCTTCCCAGGGTTTTGATGGTCGAACGCCGGTGTGCAAAGTCATGGGAATGCATCCCGTGGATTCGTGGTATGATTCATTTATGCAAGAGACTCTATCGTTGTGATCCATTGGCTCCATTGTCCGTGATCTTTTCCCAAAAATGTGCGGAAAAATCGAGCGAGTTCTCGATTTGTTCTTTCGACCGGATTGGCTTGTGGATGTCTGATGGATGTCAGTATTCGTTTTATTCCTTCACCTTCCAGTGTCTCTTGCCACTTTCTGGCTGTGAACTGAGTGCCTTGGTCGGATAGGATTGCACGAGGTTTTCCGTACTTGGGTGTGTAGTCGTTCAGAATGCATCGTAAAGTTGCGTCTGTAGTTGCTCTTCTTAATGGATATAGCCGCGTCAGTTTTGAGAAAACGTCTATGACTACTAGGATGTATTTCATGTCGTATTTTGCAGTAGGTAGAGGTCCATAGAAGTCTAAAGATATTAATTCTCCTGGTTCGTTCGGCAAAATATTCTTCATTTCGGCAAATATTCCTTTTGCGTAGACCTTGTTGCGTTGACACGAGTCACATGTTGCAAGCTGTTGTCTCGTCAACTTGTAAAGGTGTGGGCAGTAGAAGTCTTCCTTTAACAGCAGGTAACATTTTTTTGCTCCTACATGGCCGTAGATCTCGTGGCACTCGTGTACCAGGCTGGAAATGTATGTTCTGGGTACTAATGCACGATATGTTTCCTTGATTTTCCTGTACAGTATTCCGTTACTAAGGGTGTACTCTTGGCCATCGACGTTCGCTGCTGCTTCGTGTCGGAGTTCGCGCATCCTGTCATCGGCTTCCTGAGCTTCGCCTAGGTTACTGAGCATTGTGGTTAATTCTTCGCTCATCTCTCTGACCAATTTTGCGATGATAATTTCGTTGTCTCTCTCTAGATGCCTGGAAATCGGTGGACGACTGAGTACGTCTGCGACTACATTTCTTTTGCCTTCACAGTGCTGAATAGTTATGTTATAATCCTGTATTGCTAAAGTCCATCTAGTAAGTCGAGCATGCGCTAATTTGCATTCTTGTAAAAATGTAAGGGCTGCGTGATCGGTGATTACAATGACTTGCGCACCTAGTAAGTATGATCGAAATTTCATCAAGGCCCAGACTACGGCTAGTAGTTCCTTTTCCGTAGTTATCCTATCTCAGCTCCCTTTAGCGTCCTGCTGGCGAACTGCAATGGTTCTGGTCGTCCTTCGTCATTGACTTGAAAGATAACTGCACCAAGTGCATAGTCACTTGCGTCAGTCTGCACATAGTATGGTCGTGTTGTATCAGGGTATTGCAATATGACTTCTTCACAGAATTTTGTCTTCACATTCGCGAACGCCTGTTCTTCATCTTCCGACCATGCCCATTTGATCCCTTTTTGTAATAATTTTAGCAATGGTACCGTTGCCTTTGCGTATTCGTTAGTAAATTTGCCATAATAGTTTACGAGTCCTAAAAAACCGCGTAGCTGCTTAACTGTTTTTGGGGTTGGGAACCCTCGGATTGCTTTTATCTTTTCCGGATCTGGTTGTACTCCTTCAGGTGTAAGGATGTGGCCCAAGAAGTTCACGCGTTGTCGAAAGAACGCTGACTTTTCTAGGTTTATGGTGATTCCGTGTTTTTCAAATCGGAGGAATACTTCGTCGAGGTCTTTAAGGTGTTGTTCGAAAGTCTCCGATGTGCACAATAGATCATCGACGAAATTGAGGACATTCGCGAGTCCTTTGAGCACCGTCCCTAGGCCGCGGACGAGACTTGCAGTACTAGTTCGCAATCCAAAAGGGGTTACACAGAACTCGTAACATCGACCGCGATGCGTAAACGCAGTGTACTTCCGTGATTCCGGTGTAAGTGGTATCTGCCAGAAACTTGATCTGAGATCCAGCGATGACATGAAGCGCATTCCCGTGCACTCCTGAAATAATTCTTCCGTTGATTGCATACGTTCATTGTCCGGGTATAAGACTGTGTTCAGTTTACGTGACATAATCTTACACTGCCATTCTTCTTAATTACTACTACCAGTGGATTGTTATATGGACTCTGTGACGTTTGTATTATGCCTTGCTCCAGCATCTCTTCTATCGCCTCGTCGACTTTTTGTCTATAGGCAAGCGGAACGGGGTATGGCTTGACTTGGAATGGTATGTGTGGGACTGTTTTCAACTCGTGGGTGTATGTGTTGAGTAGTCCGGGTCTTTTATCAAATATTTTACGTCGTTTCTCTAGTAGTGTTTGGAACGCGTGGGCGTCTTCCTCTGATGCCCACTCAGTCCTAGCTACCTTCTGTTCGATTTCTTCGTTGGTTATCTCGCAGGTTTTTGTCGGTGAATGTTTTAGTGCTGCAATTGGTTGCGTCTTCTTAGACGGGCATATTTGGAGGTCGGTTACGAAAAACATTACATCACGAAAAATGTAAAAACCATCTGTAGACTCTGTTTTCGCACGAAACCAACATTTTTTTGGACGTATGTGTTCAGTATTTAATTTGAATTCGCGCAGCGTTGGCCTTTTTTGCGTTTTTGACGCCTGGGCTCGGATAATAATCGAAATGTGTCACATTGTATCAAAAGGAAGTGGGCGACTACGGATGGGCCTTAAGGTGCTTCCCTAGGCAATTCCACCAGACCTGAAAACATTAGGAAAAAAGGTGCTATTAAACGGAATATCTCTGCCTGGGCACCGAAATCAACGAAACAAGCTTCGTCGCGCAATTTTATGCGCAATTGCGAACACGTACGGCCCAAAACATGTCCGTTTCGGGCTGAAATAGAGAAGTTGTGTATGTAAAACGCTTATTTTTTACACTTGGCAATTTTCTATCGCTCGGAATGATGGCGAGTTAGTTGTGTTTAGAGGGTTTTTGAAGTTTCGTTGACGCTTCGGAGATGGCGTGACCCACGAATCCACGACTCGGATCACTGTTCGATAAACTGGACAAAATCAGCTGTCAGTGATAAATACGCGTGTATTCTAAAATTGTGATAGAATGTTGTTATTGTGGTCAGGATACACAGAAGACTAACTAAGCCGTAACGTTTGGTAGGTGCATGAACGAAATACAGTGGTGGTATAAATCACGACATTTATATTCACCTTCGTTGAGTTAGGTTTGATTCGTTTGTTGACAATAAATTATTTCGCTAGAAATTCGTTGGAGAGACAGGCACAGTGGAGGAGTATACGCGAAGAGTAATTGTCACAGCAAATATTTTTCGTCTCTATACTGGTTTTCGAATCAAGCAGAGCTACCCCAATCGCGGTTCAAGCACAGACGTCTAGGCTAAATATTTCCAGCTTCTGAAAATCACGAGGTTGCACCCCGATCAAGTTCAACGAGAATGCTGACTACAAACAGCTGTCCGTGGTAAAATGGTCGTGGGAACGTGGAAGTAAATCTTTGTAGATCCCGCTTCTCTTTGCCACAGCAGACAGGTACTTACACACTTTGTCGAGAATTTCGGTCATCAACGCTGGGAACGACGCGAACATCAATCTATACACCACGCTCGCTTTTAGATATGTTCGCCGGTGGGCGAAAAAGGATTACAAGCCCAGCGAGAACAGCCAGCTGGGTAACGATGGTTTCCAGGGTACCCGTTACCTGTTTTCATCCTTTGGGCTACTATGGAAATGCTTTTGGTGACACAGAACAGGGTGCGCGGTTCGTCTCTGGAATTACCTATAGCTAAGTACTTTCGCGTCGACGCCAGGAGTGAAATCGCACCGCGTTATGGAGGGCAGTTGAGGCATGACAAACTTTTGTTATCGAGAAGCGAGATTGTAGACTTGCAGCAGAAGGCAACGATGCGCAAAGAACAAATTATCCTCATTCGAGGAAGATGTCTTTAGTCCCATGAATTTATGTAATCAGTCTATATAAATTCATATCAGATGAATTAATATAAAATCAAATTTCCGATCATTCGGTTAAATTATAGGGGGTGTTCAGAAACACGTGTCAAATGATTTGCAGCGTCACTGATTGAAAATGTTCTTATTTGCTTTTTCGTGAAACGAATTGATTATTTATCATCTCAAAGCTTCTGCGCTTTTTGATCTAATTCATATCTGTCCACTTCACAGAATCCTGATGAATTCTTTTGTGAAAGTTCCCGACTCGGTAGAAATAATAGAACCAAGACTCAATCTAAGATTATCGATGTATCAAACTGAAAAGCGGATTGATATGTAGACAAGGGCTATATGTAAATCTGAAAACAAATGTATATGTAATAAATTGAAATGAAAGAAAGGAATAATCAATCATTCATATACTATGTTTATTTATTCATTCATTGACACACCTATATCTATACTATACGATTATTTATATACTTATTCATTTATTAACACATCTACGAAATAATAAAGCCACCCAATATTTTAAGCTCCGCCGTAAGGTAAGAATGGAACAGAATGACTGCCCTAGTAAAACCGTGATCGGTGGCGAACCCCTCTCCCCGGCCACACGAGGCTCGTGTGTTCCATCTGTACTGCTGGCATTATTTCAGTTGTCCAATTTATTTCCTTAGAAAAAAAACAGATACATCTGATATTCTCAACGTCGATTGTTCTGATCAACGAATCAGATAATGTGTAAAGAATTGGTATTTCCAAAAAGTCCCGAAAATTCAGTGTCACAAAACAAAAACTTTGAGCCATCAAACATAGTGGAAGTATCTTTTTTTTCTGGATTTACCCTCCGTAAATCCAGAAAAAAAATTGTTTGAAACGCACGGCACAGCAGGTTTTGATACTCTGCCACACTCATTACTTTGAAGTATTTTGTGAAAATGAGGGAAAAAAAGTTTTGTAAGACTTATAAAACTTACAACTTATAAAATTAATTAAAACAGTAAAAAGAGATATTTTTCTCGAAAAGCGAAGTTCATCAAGTTCTTTTCAGAGACCGGCTGGTCCGAAAAATCTGGAAAAAATTTATATTACGTTTATCGGTAGGTTGAATAAGATAAAAAAAAATAATGGAACAGATCGTAGAGGGTAATGGTGAAATGCCGTCGAGTTGGCCTGGAATACCTTTTTTGACACAGCGTACGGGAAGAGCGTTTTCCCATGCCTGTGGAGCGTGCGGGAAGTGATTGTTCCCCGAAGTGAACGGTAATGAGCCACGAATTTTCATTGTTTGCATTATCGCGAGAGTTAACACTCAGTCACAGCCAACTCGTCAGCATACGCTCCAGGTTTGTCGTCTGTTTATTGCAAGCTGGCCATCCGCTTCTTTATTTCTCTTACTTGGTTATTATATGTTGTGTTACGGCTTCTTCCCGCAGCTCGTGTCAAGAAGAAGTATACGTAACGATGGCGGGTTGGTAATCCCTGCATTCGTGCTGGGATCACCAACTTCACGCCATCGTTACGTAATGTACTGTTACACAATAATTATTGATGGAGCGCAAAGACCTGCAATATCATAGCTCAGGGAAAGATAGCTTCGAATTGTATAAAACTCATGAATGAACTTCTAGCACAATAACCCCAAATGAAAAACTTCTCAAATAACTACACTGCTCGTTCGACGAGCTCCCCGAGCCCCTGATCGTGCTCATCACTCCGCGACGAAACAATCTTGCGGAACCCATGCAATTGACTTTGAAGGATTCCCTGCACTCCAAAAGATAAGCGAGAAACTATTCAGACTTACAGAACTTGTTGAAAATAGTGTCACAAAAGAAGCAACAAATTGAAATTCGAAGAGCAATCCCCATTTGTAATCATTCCGTCATTTGATTAATTACAATATTACAAATAATCTAGGGAATACTATAAGAATTTTGCTGCGTTACTTATTTCGTAACACCAGTTTTGAGTTCTGCAAGTTTGAAGCTCTTCCGTTAACTTTTAGACCACAGCTAACATTTTGAAGTCGCAATTATAGGCTCCGGAGGACTTCATCGTAAAGTTTGCAGCAACATCGGAGGTTCAATAGTTCATCGAGCCAGCTCGAACGCGTACAATTATCACGACTGTAAAGAAAGTAGTCGTAAGAACGTCAGAATTGTGACAGTTATACGAGAATTTTTACTGCATAAAACTACTAAATCTATTTTTCTCTACCTAGGTTTTCAGTTAGTTTGCGTAGGATTCTAAGAGTATCGGTTCACCGAGTCAATCGTGTTGGCTCTTTGCTTCCGACAATACTCTGATGGTTTACTCTCCGAATTTTTTATAAAACAGCGCCTTCACAGGATAATCGATGACATCTACCTCGCTTAGCATTCCAATTTCTTGACTTTCGGTATTCCTGATCCAACGAAGCTGAAAGATCCAATCTGTCTGAAGCACCGCTATCTGAAATGCACTCAAATTTGATAAAACTGTTTCTTCGAAGCTTGCAAATACGATTTAGATTTCACATTGGCAAAACTGAAAATACAATCAAATAGTGTGACTTCAGCGCCATGTAAGTTGACAAATTCCAATGTTACATGGGCCGGAGGAACTTTTTCGTTGCATCCAGCATATTCTTCGTTTCTGACTTTGGCAATGACCAGCTGCTATGTTAGAAGGAAAGCTTACCAAGTAGACCAGTACTGCAGTGATGAAAGGAGGGGAGGCTTCGAGGCGTACGGATATCTGAGGTCAGTCCGCCGGTGGCAGTATTTCCGTGCTGATTAGCAAATTCTCTGTCAGCTTCTGAACCGCTCAGCCAGGCGGCACTGCAAACTTCGTCATCTATGAAACCTTTCCCAGGGTCACTCTTGGCATAGTGACGCGCATCGGTGCCCAGTTTCTGTGACTGAATAATATTTTCTCATTGTAACGCCAACTGTAGAATGTCAATTTAGATAAAACCCACAGCATGGCACCCAAATTCGGGCGATCATTCATTCGTCACTACTATTTCCGTATACTGTGACGTCCGGCTCTAAAGCCACAGGTACAAGACAGGAAGTAGATAAGTCTATCGAAACGAATGGAAGGATCTGGAAACTGGTAGAAGGTCGTAGAAGTTTCTCGATCGCGGACGACGCGGTCGACGCGCGATCTCAAAATAAAACGCACCTGAATGAATTAAATCGGATTAAGAAAACTTTTGCCGGAATGATTATAATTTTAAACTCCACCAGTTAGCCAGAATCTGACCAAATAAATGTAAAAAAAAAATGAGATCGAAGGATATGGAAGCTTCCAGAACAATCGCGACGATTCCAGGAAGACCAAAATCAGTATATAAGTCGCGGAAAGAAGCGTCAAAAAGGACAGTCTTGCAAATACATTCGCGAAGTTAACATCAGTCAAAAGATATTCCTGAAATCGTCTCGAGCGTTTATTAACTTATTTTTTAATAGTAGAGTCATTAGTATAATTTAGAGTCAGTTATCAAATTAATTTAGAGTCATATTTATTCGAGTCATTAGCATCATAATATACCGCATAGCGGATTTAAATTCAGTTCCAGCATAAATTCAATTCGGAACAATAAATTAGTATAGATAATTTATATCATTTAATTGTTTAATTTTTGTGCTCAAATAGTTTATTTCATTTTTGCGTAATTAGCAAAATTAGTCGCGTGTCGGAGACAAGTAATATACAAGTGTTGTGATATAATAAATAATCCTATTAAGTTTGTTATTAAAGTGCTGTGAAAGTATCATTTCCATACCTCGTGAATTAACAACACATCCCAACATACGGCTAAGGTCGCGTTATATGGTAAGCAAGATAAACTCTGCTACAGAGAGCGTCTTCGTCCTGCAATATAACGCAACCAAAGCCAAACATCGGCTGCAGATCACTCATCTCGACGCCCAATGAGCGGCTGAAGGATCGTAGCGACTACACCGATTACTCTGACATATCCTCATTACGAGTCTTAATAAAAGATAAGTAATCGTAGCGATACCCGTCATTGTTGTTGATTGTACTAACTCCACCTGGTATTCCTTGTCATTTCCCGACTCAATGAGAGGAAAGGAAATTGTATAAGGAATCCAGGCCTCATCCAGGCTAAGTTACAGCTTCCAGCGCACGAGAGAGTCTAACATCAACAAGCGTGAAGAACCACTACAGCTGACCGGCGGTGTGTGCACGACACGGTCGCACGCTGTATGGAATATAAACACCACCAATACATACGTCCATCGGCAACATAGGCATCACCGGGTATCAACACCACCAAAATTTAAAAGCCAATATCGCCACAGCACGGGTCCGATATTTAAATACTTTCAGAGAATTGCATCGCAAAACCTGGACCGTTACAATACTTTTCAATCACATCTACTCGATAACTCTATGATTATATTGATCTATTCTGGCATTTTATCGTTATGTTACTCAATATTTACATTATCAAAAATAAACCATCATATGCGATAATTGTGATTCACTTACCTCGGAGTAAAATCGCCCTTCCTTCGAGTTTAGTTCCTCAGAAAAGCAGCTTACCTCATTGGTGTTCGGTTGTGGTCCAATACTTTATTGGCACCAATACCAATATATAATAATCTAAATATATTATATATTATAATATAATTTGATAAATCAAAGACGACGAAAAGTATTCTTATTATGAAGTTACGCTTATCTCGGGCAAGACCGAGATGCGGTAATTTCATCGCTATACACTTCGGTGCGCCGGGGCCTCGTGAACTTCAACGGTTCGGGACCGAGATTCATACCTGCGACAGTCCCGGGCTCCGCCTAATCTCGCAGACAGGGTCGTCGCAATCGGATTTTCGTAAGTGCCGTTCTACGGTAAGCGAGAGCCGCTCTTCCCGACACGCGACGTCAATGCTAAACTGTGACGCCGGGCCCGTGTTTACATGCGCGCGCAGGCTCTAGGTTCCGCTAATGGCCGCGAAATTTGTTTTCTGCGTGGCGTGTGTTCGTAGATTGTCCACAGTCCATTACAGCTGCTCCAAAAATTTCTGTAGAAGACGGAACGTTCGTTGCTGTAAGTATAATAAATTTGTGTTATTATAATAAGAAATATGACCCCCTGTCAAAATAAAACAATATCATTTTATTTGATTGTATCCGAAAAAGTCAGAAAAAAACAGTTAGACACCGCGAACCCATTTACTGTACTCCAAAAAATGTGCGAACTTAGGTGAACTAAAATAACTCGTGAAACCCAAATAAGCTCTAAAAACATTTAGAGTCGCTGCCGGAGCTATTGTTTATCATTTTTCACAAACTTTTATCGTTACTGTAATACTTCGTAATCAGTATTAGAAGTACGAATATGGGTAATTTCAGGTCTAGGAGTAACTGCTCATTATTATACTATCCCTACTCCTCGAGACTCGGCGTCGCGGAATCAGTTACTTTGTGTATGAATACGGAAAACAAGTCAAAAGACGCGTAAACATTCTACTTTATATGAATATTCTTTTTGACATGAGAGAAGTTTCAGGGGCATTTCTTTTTTTCTTCACTTTTCAATTATTCGAGGTATACCTACGAACGATTGCGAAGTATCATGCATGAACAGATTCCGGAGTATCGGAATAAAATAATGTATACTCCAGTACAGAGATGGGTGCCTTTGATCACTTTCTCAACAATTATTCTTTCAATATCTTCATCGATGCGCATTATTTTGCCGTCATAATTCACAAACTCGGCAGCTTACTGTCTCACCTTTCTATACCAAACAAATATAGACTGATTTTGGTTCGAGACAAGCATTGAACAACTTACTTTCGATCATCTGGTTTTTTCATATTTTCCATAATAAAAATTAGTCTTTTTTTCGTTTGGTACTGAAAGGTAAGACAGTATAAGCTACAAATTTTCCGAATTGTGATTCGTAAACAATGATTACCGACGAAAATATTGGAACAATAATCAAACAACAATTTTGGAAAGTTATTAGACGTACCCAACTCTGCTCCGGTAGCGACCTTCAAATATCTTGTAGCTCGTTGGGGTGTTACGAATATCTCTTTTTCTTCTGGTCGATCGCATAATCGAGCACCATAAAATTCGTCTCCCAATCACACGGTGGCTACTCTTTTTCGGAAAAAAAATCCATGACTTTTCCTGACCAGTTGTTCAATTTTTCCTGACCAAAGTTCCTATTGTCTCCATTAGTGGTACGAATCAATAACCCCGATTTTTCTTGGATGTCATTTCATTATGAAATTTGAAAATATATTTTTTTTCTTCGGTGATTATTTTTCCCATCTAAATTTCAGCCAATAGAATTGCACCATTCGACGTTATTTTGCATAGCCTACCCGATATTTAACTGATAATTTTGATAATTCCACTGGTAATTTCACTTGTGCTTTCACCGCGGTAATTTTTCATGTTGATATATATAAAAAACAAGAGATTCTCCAATTAACCCTCCATCGAATCTGACAGATTGAATTATAATTATAACTCTGTGACTTTTAAATTTTGATTCGCTGTGGATTTTTTCTCATGGTGCAATTCTGTCGGCCGAAATTTGAATGGAAAAATAATCCGCCGAATACCACTCGAACTTCAAGATTCATCGGGTATTTACCTCAAGGTTCCCTGCAATCAAACGAAGTCGTCAAGTTTTTCAGAAAAATCACTCGCGCTTCGCGCTCTTGATTTTTGATCTGCAAAACTTAGCCCGTTCGTTGCTACGCAGGATCAAAACATGAGGGAAATAACCGATTCATTTTGAAGGTCGAGTGGTATTCGGCGGATTATTTTTCCATCCAAATTTCGGCCGATAGAATTGCACCATGAGACAAAATCCACAGTGAAGAATAAAAAATTTAAAAGTCACAGAATTGTAATTATAATTCAATCGGTCAGATTTGATGGAGGGTCAACTGGATTGGAGAATCTTATTACCACGGTGAAAGCACACGTGAAATTACCAGTGGAATTATCAAGATTATCAGTTAAATATCGTGTAAATTTAAATCAAATTTCTTTTCGCTAATACGATGAGAAACAGGTTTTCTTGGTTGATATATCGGAAACGACAAAAGATACAACTTTTTTCATAGGGGAAAAAAAGAAACAAAATTAAATTCTCTACAGGAACACTCATTTAACCCTAGTACGGTACGCATGGGTCACATGTCCCTTACGGAAAAAAACCCTCAAATTTTGGGGGTGAATTCGCACCCCCAAAATTTTGGGGGTTTACCATGAAAACTCAGGGTTAACCCTCAAATTTTACCCCCAAATCAGGGTTTACCCTATACTTGGGGGTAAAATTTGAGGGTTAACCCTGAGTTTTCATGGTAAACCCCCAAAATTTTGGGGGTGCGAATTCACCCCCAAAATTTGAGGGTTTTTTTCCGTAAGGGGTACCCGGAACTTGTATACCGTTCTATGGATAAAAATTATCAATTCGCGATTTTTTTTTGTCTCTGCTCAGAGGCCAACTCTACGGAGCGAAATAAAGTTATATCCCCCTTCTTGCATTCTGACACTCAATTTAGGAATTTCCTTTCCATTTATTCATCAGATCTTCGGCCATCTATTGTTTTGCCCTGACCATGTTAGAATTTCCCTGACCTTTCCAGGAATCCCTGACCAATTTTTTGTTTTTCCCTGACATTTCCCGGTTTTCCTCGACATTTCCCGGCTTTCCCTGACCGTGGCCACCATAAATCAGACAATGGTTGAACAAGAATTGCGGGAGAAATTAGCGCGGCTCGAGGAAGAAATGCGGAGGATTCGGGAGGAGCGCGTGCAGGAGCGGGCGGACGCAGCCGCGATGCAACAACTGCGGAAGCATTGGGAGGATGAGAGGGCGGAGCGGGAGAGAGAAAAAAGAGAGAAAGCGCAAGAGATAGAGGAAAAGGAGAAAGAAAAACAAAAGAAAGAAGAGCGGGAAGAAGAGGAGAGAAAGAGAGAGCCACGGGAGAAAGAGACGCAGGAGAGAGAGGAGCGGAAGAAAGAAGAGGAGAAGAAGAAAGAAGAGGAGAGGAAGAAAGAAGAGAGTAAGAAAGAAGAGGAGAGGAAGAGAGAGAAGCGGGAGAGAGAGCAAAGCACGCGGACGAAAGATAAAGTACATATTATATCATATTTTACCTAATTTTTTAAACCAAAACTGAAAAAGCCAAAAGAATCCGACAAATCAAAGAATCCCACACAATACAAACAGACATCTTATGCTTAAAATAATTTTTTTGTGGCTATAGTTACTTTGATTGTGGCAAAAGTAGAGTACGTTCCACACCATTATGAATGCCACACTTGACATTGTTTATGGATCATTTCATGTCAACTCGACGTGTCTCTGACTCTCAGCACTAAAAAAAAAAAAAATGGACATTTTTTGTTTCGTGTCACTGGTTACAAATACCATATCGTCGTCGCATATTTGTAGTTATACAGGGTGTCCCAGAATTCGCGACGAGGAATTAACAGAGTAAATCGTTATCACAAACGGGATCGAAATTTCCTTTTTCCGGTAAGGCTTAGATTTCTTGTTATGATTATTTCAAATCCAGCCAGTGACGCGCGGCTTATGAACGGACGTTCGTCGATGTGATTACCGCTCGGTTGTATGCGCGTCTCCCAGCCTATTGTCGTCGCGAAACAATTGCACACAACCAAGCGGCGAGCACACCGACAAGCGCCCGTTCTTAAATCGCACCTTATTGACTGAAATTGAAATAATTATAACGAGAAATCTGAGCATTTCCGGAAAAAACGGCTCAGGAAATTTCGATCCCGTTTTTGATCAAGATTCACCCTGTGAATTCCTCGTCGCGAATTTTGGGACACCCGGTAGATCTTCCAGGCAATACTACGCGATAGGAACAATTTATTGATGCAAGTTCTAATTTTTCGATGTGCCGTTTTTAGTTGAACTAGAGGTCCTATTTTAAGAGCACGCGCGAGCGCGCGCGCTCGTTGAACTATTCAAAACGAGTAATGGTTCTTCCATATAATTTATCACATGATGATATAGATATAATAGATATTCTGTTGAATAATATCCAAAAAATATGAAACAATTTTTAAAAAAAGATCCTGAACCTTTGGATTGTTACTTCACAAAGGCGTGAATGTGGCAATGCAATTCAGAGAACAGTCCATGAACAGGTAGTATCTGTGGGGTAACCTACGGGTTATTTAAACCCACGGGATAACCCGCGTTTATAAAACCGCTCATAAAAGATAGAAATCCACGCTGTATATATTATACATATATCCATTTAATATATTCTCTATACATCAAATTTCATTTAATATGTTATACTTATTGTAGACTTATTGAAGACGTCAAGTAGAATATAGCTTGTATATAATTTTCCTTTTAATTCTATTTTATTATGATAATTTCATTTATTTTTGATTTTTCCTATTTAAATTCGATTTTAACAATAGCTACTACATCTCCGAGCATTCGGGGCTCTTCTATCTTTTGTTAACGCATGTTAAAAAAAAAGATAGAAGAGCTCAGATATGCTAGAAAAAGCTAAAACAGCGAATTGAGCGCATATACCGAACGCGCCTAATATAAGACTTTAGAAATGATTTGCCCGATTTTCTCATAACGGTTATTCTCAGTTCGTCCTCTTAAAGGTCAGCTCATCCCTTTGAAAATAACACTACAGTTTTATAAACTTTTTAAGAATTTTTATTGGTTATTTCACACGGAGTTGCTCAATATATTATATCCTACGTAACATTTTTTAAAACAATATTTGAATATAAAATTGTAATATCTGAATATTGAAAAATGTATAGTATTTTATTCAGGTGTTGTGAAGCCATTCAACAATTCAGCAAGTGTTACTTTTTCCCCATCTGGAATAACGACAATATTTTTCGCGCCTTCAATACATAACATTGGGGGTCCAGGTGGATACAGCTCCATCATTCCAGTTACTGCTATCTGCGTTCCTTTGAAAACTGTGTCCTCAATTTCTGATAGGTCACTGCGACACTTTATTTCTAATTTGTATGTACAGTCAGTTATCGACCCAATGAAAAATTCGAAGTTTCTTTGCTTATATTTCCTGAATGATGTTTTCAAAAAACCCGTGATTGCTAAAACAGAAAGTAAAGAATGAATATTTTGAACCATGTTTGCTCAAAGCGAAATAAGATACTTACTAACGTATTCATTATGTTTCCTCGCGGCTTCTGCTATTGTAACTTCTTCAGATATTAATTCTGCTGCCTGATCTTCTTCGAAGTTTCCATATGGAGTAACTACAGTATTTTCTTTTACTAATAGTTCAAATGGTACATTGCCTCCATTATACATTTCCCTTTTCGGTTTAATCGCCATTGCGGTTGATACATGCACAATCTGTGAGTAAGACATAATTATATTAGCAATTATCACAGTGAAATGGAGATTGAATTTATGAAAATAGAAAATGTATGACTTACAGTATGTACACGTTGTATTTGGTCAATTAGTTTCACGTTTTTTCTCCAAGCTGTAACCTGCACTCGTTTGTTAATGCCATTATTCACAATTATTTTGTAGAATGGAGCTCCGCTAGAATAGGAATTTGTTTCTATTTTGTCCACATATCCTACGATGTCTCTGGAATAAAAATACAGCGTAATAATTGTGGATTTTTGCTTCCAGGCGAACCTTGGATTTCGAATGATTTTGTTTTATGTATATGGGCAGGTCCACCAATTATCTGTAAACGATCCGGGGTCAAAATTTCGATTTATCTGCAATTTTGATTTTTGATATCTCATAGTGTGTATTGAGATCAAGATTCGCGGCAGCGAATCGCCGCCAAGTACCCGTAGGCAGGCGAGCGCTAGCCGGGACTCTATTTTCTCGGGGGAACTCTTTATACCTGTAAGCAGGAGGTCATAACTTCGGAACACGTGAATATTTTTCGATCAAATTCACAGAACAGATATTCCCCCACCACACGACTTCGCTGTATAAATTTGATCGGAATCGGTACACTGGTTTCTGATATATCGGTCACGAAAGTTGATGAAAAAGCATCTTCTTCTTATTCCACTTCTTCCTGGTCATCAGATTTTCGCTAGACGCTTGCTTGTCCTCACGTTTCTGAACGAACGGTGAAACGGATCGACTTGATCTTTGAAACGTGGGTACAAGCCATCGAAATCTCGCCCCCTATTGATTTTGGCATGAATCTAAATCCGCACTCGATCGATATGTGATAATGAAGTTACTAAGTGAGCCACAGAGGGACGACGAAATCAAAATGGCTGTCGGATGGCTGACGGATCGCGGTATAGACAGTTAAAATATTCATAATTTATATATAATCATATTATATAGTTATATATTCATATTATATAAGTATATAAAATGTTATCGGTCAAGCTAATGGTTTTATTTCAGTAAATCAGTGAAACAGTGAATCAGTGAACAATGATCAGAGTGAAAAGTGCGCCGACCGTGGTTTCACGCCGATGACCGTTATTATTTAATAAATCTGCATGATGGCCTGTTGTAAGTGCACGGAACAGATCCTCTAAGCTGGGTTCAAATATTTAGATGAAGAATAAATCAACGATCCTGGCAAAATATTATTTTACTTCAATCCGGAACAAGTGAAAATAAGGTTACGATGACTTACATTAAACGGTATGTAAGGACATTGATTTTCACTAGATTTTACATATAATAATACTAGATGAATAGACCAACCTCAACTTCTTTATTTCCACTAAATTTCCACAGTCATCTGGACCATTCCTATCCTATTATCAATCCATTGGAATAGACGAATATAACACTCCGACAAAACGACGTCCCAAAAACAAAGGCTGCAATTACCAATCCGTTGGAATAGACGAAGATAACATTTCGGCGAAACATCGTCCCAAAACAAAGGTAGCCGACAGCTCATAGCTCCAATGTAATAACAATGTTAGGAAAATTAGTAGCGATACGAAACCTCTCATTGAATCCTTTGTCCTTTTCTATGTTTCACAGTCACCTGGACTTTTCCTATCCTATCATCGATCCATTGGAATAGTCGGAGATAATGCTTTGACAAAACGACGTCCCAAAAAAAGTTGGCGATTACCAATCAGTTGAAATAGACGAAGATGACATGTCGGCGAAACATCGTCCCAGAACGAAGGTAGCCTACAACTAATAGCTCCAACGTAATAACAATATTAGGAAAATTAGTAGCGATACGAAACCTCTCATTTAATCCTTTGTCATTTTCTATGTTTCACAGTCACTTGACCTTTTCCTATCCTATCATCAATCCATTGGAATAGTCGAAGATAACGCTTTGACAAAACGACGTTCCGAACGAAGGTTCCGATTCTCAATCCGTTGAGATAGACGAACATAACACTTCGGCAAAACAGCGTCCCAAGACAAAGGTAGCCCACAGCCCATGGCTCCAAAATGATAACAATGCTAGGAAAATTAGTACTAATATACTAAAATCTCTTCTTCAATTCTTTGTTATTTTATATCTTTTACAGTCACCTGGACCATTCCTATCCTATTATTAATCCATCGCAACAGATGAGCATAACATTTCGGTAAGACGATGTCCCATAACAGAAGTAGCCCACAGCTGCTCCAAAGTCATAACAGTCTACGTATCTTCTTCAAATGAACCAACTTCGACCCGCCTACCAACCACTAACTTCACCTACCTATACATCAGCACCGCAAACTGATTTCCAAACACACTAATATATTTGGAATTGCTGATCATTAAAAGTGTTATAATAGTGCAGTACGATACAAGTACGCACACACATGTCGTATACTATTTTTTTCAACTCAGTGTGCGAAATTCTTGACCTGTGAAACACTCTAGAAAATGTGGAAGTACAGTATATATATTGCGATATAAGTGCGAGAGGGGGTGGACAGGGTCCAGGAGCAGAGCCCCTGGTAGGGGTGCAGGAGGCGAAGCCCCCGCTGGGAGGATTGAGGGGAAACGTCCCCACCCCCATTAAAAACAAAATACTTTCAAGAACGATTTTCAATAGCATAAAAATTCATTTGTCTTCGAAACTGAAGAAATGAGGAAATCAGAGACAAAAGAAAATCATTTTTTAGGCTTCTATATATCCCTTTTCGTAGTCTATCGATGGAAACGCAAGTTACAAATCCAAGTTATATAAGAAAAGCAAGGCTTATTTGATTTTGATAGAATTACATTATTTTTCACATGAATTTTATTATTCATAAATAGGATGTAATCTTGATTTGACATATTGGTAACGCGATTATTCAATCAGTCATATGTATGTCAACACAACTTGACACAGAATTGAGAAAGTTGAATAGCAAAAAATCATTTTAGAAATTATTATTTTTAAACGAAGAGAACTTAATTATTTTCACATGTGGAAGGATGTGAATCGGGCACTTCGCACATTACTAATATGGCATCAGGAATTGGGTTTCGCACACTGAGTTGAAATTTTTTTCTCTGACGAGTGTGAATTGGCAACACGAGCCAAAGGCGAGTGTGCAATCACACAAAATCAGAAAAAGGTTTTCCGTCGAGTATTGTACAAGATTTGACTTTATGAGGAGTGAAAATGTATTAAGATCTATAAAATAAGTTGGAGCATTTGATATCTCTAAAAATCTGGTTAAATCGTTTGATACCTTGAAATATGCTATCCATTAGATTATTGGTGGAATGACATTAATTCTTTGAAATCATTTGAAATTATATAGCACCTTTCGAGTTTCCAGAAAATTAACTGTAGTATCCAACCATCTAAGCAATTATAGAATATTTTCAACTCATATGTACTCATGTACACTATAAATGATAGGTTGTTGACCAATCTTCGAACTTCACTTTATTTGTATGATTTGCAGGCGGGACGCGTCGTAAGAGCCAATGTTTCAGGATTACAGATGAGCGAAGATCACAATCTGCATTGATCTAGAGATCGATACGTCACTCTTCGACACATTCAGCTCCTTATCATACATGAACCTGGTCAATCGTCCTTTACTGGAATTATGACATGGCCGCAGATACGTATGCAAGCTCAGAATGGCCAGTGTTTCAAAACCAAACATCAGCCTACCGCTACTTCAAGGCTGTACAATCCCCACAATTCTTTGGAATCTTACGCCACAGAGCGAGTGAAAAAATGATTCTGGATATCACATATTAGAAGGTATGCTGTACGAGTCGAAATTTCGCAGCTCACCCTCACCATAGTGACATGGAATATATTTTAGTAATTACTGTGACATTTCTATTAGATGATCGATCGTTTGTTGATTTGTATGATTCTCACAGTGAGCTGAATTAGATTGCAGTAGACAAACATGCAAGCTCCGAACAATCAACGTTGCAGAACACATATGAGCCTGTTACTGCGTCAGGCAACACAGTCTTCCAAGCTATGGCTGAAAAATTACTGATTAAGT
This sequence comes from Tenthredo notha, assembly GCA_914767705.2. Lineage (NCBI taxonomy): Eukaryota > Metazoa > Arthropoda > Insecta > Hymenoptera > Tenthredinidae > Tenthredo > Tenthredo notha. Next base: position 1,320,184 of record OU611923.1, read on the forward strand.
GCTAAATTCAAGTTAAAACTGTGTATTGAGGTTGAAGTTCGTAACGTTAACGTAACAGAATATTCGTTGGAGAAATGCAATATTTCGTAATTCAAATGTTGTTAGAATTGTTAAATATGCGAAATAAACATGTTTTACACAATTTGAGGAATTATGCACCGTTCTTGATCCATTTGAAACGTTCGAGCCTTGAATTTGAGAATTTTTTGGCGAATATCTTGTTGAAATAAGTTACGAACCTCAACCTGATACTGTATAAGACAAAATCATGTTCTACTTAATAAATTATTTATGTTTGTCACAGTTGACAATTGAAATGAATGTGTTTGTCTTTCATTGAATGTTTCATCCCTTGCCCAAATTCCGAATGTATTTCTTGTAATGATCAAACTATAATAACGTTCAACCCTGCTGTAATCGAATGAGCGATCCTTCTCAATTCTCCTACTTGCAAATAAAGAAGTGAAATCCCACGAAAAACATCCAAAGATGTAAAAAAAGCCGCCAAGTACTCACACAAAAATCACAATTGCTTCATAAGCAAAACGGTTCGCCAGTCTCTGTTGTGAAATCAAGAAAAAAACCAAGCACCGAACGTACCCCTGCGATCTCGCAGAAATTTGTTAAAAAAAATAAAATAAAATAAAATAAAAAATCTCAAACTCAAACTGAAGTCTACGTCGTGGAGTCGGAGTTTCGTGTGAGGATATCGAAGCATCATTCCAAGAGCTACGTACTTGGCGGGCACATTCGGTTCCTTAGAGTTATACGGACAACCCGCTTCGTCTTACGCGAAAATTAAGTTTTTAATGCGACAGCTATTGAATACACTGAAAAACTAGTTATTCAAACCAATGAGCGTGTCAGAAGATGCTTTTAAGTGTCCTCAACTATGTGTATGATTTTACAGACATAAATACTATAATCAATAAAAATCGTGGTCGTTCCATAGTCATTGAATTATCAGATCAGACTCGGAACTCTGGAATCACATATCTCATTATGGAACTAATGAGCGATGTACTACAGTAAGTTTTCCCATGATAGGTGACATACCGTAGAGCTCGAGTATGTAGTACCAATTATGGAAGAATAAACTCACGCACCTGCAAAACGATCGAATCAAGAAAACTCTACTCTGCTACTTCGGCATGAAACCTAAAACTTGCAGCTACGGATAAACGTGTATGCTATAAGTAGCATAGAGTATGACAGTTTGATATAATGATGAATATGAAATTACTATATTTCATCCCTGCAACGCGAGCGAAAAGTAATCAATTACTGACCAAAAGAAAGAAAAAGTGATTTTGCGGTCGAAAAAGTAAATTTGAAAGGCAGAAAAAAAACTCTAAGTTTGACCGATTGCAAGTTTGATCGATTAAATTGCTATGTCTGACTAGTGGATGCAATATGGACATTTTATCTAGTCGGGTAAAAAGTAATATATACCACACGGGAGGAGCGAATTTTCACCTTGTGCTCGTGCTGAACCTCACACTCAACAAAAATCACGCACTTTCCTCCCTAGTAGCATAATGTAGCATTGTTGCTCATTCGCTTGTGGAGAATAATCATTCGCAACTACACAATCGTGGCAGTTGAAAGATTAACGCTTGTTAGTTTACGGGATTGAGTAGTGCAGGCGCCCAAGGCACTACGCACTCCCATAAACTCGCAAGCGCTAATCTTTCAACTGCCACGGCATAGTCGTCCGACAAGATCGAAAGATGATGGATTTGAAATGAGTGTGTATTAGGGTGGTCCTTATTTGGGGTGTTTTCGAAATTTTCTGCGGACAAGGCGGAAAAAGCTTGCAAATAAATTTAAACAAAAGTACGCAAAAGTTGAAGTCTGTAGGTCACCTCAAAGTACTGCCCACAGGGCATTAAATTTGCCCATTTGATTTACATAGGAACTCGGGCTCAATGCATTATTTTTTTTTTTGCAACACCTACATCGAAAGTCCTGTTTTATGCACCGTCTATAGGCACTTAAAATGTCTTTTAAACACTAGTGCGAGAAAGTTTTCTCGCACTGTGTTTAAAAGCGTACCAGTGCGCGAAAGACTTTTTCGATGCCTATAGACGGCATAAACCAGAACTCTCGATGTAGGTGTTGCAAAAAATAGTGTTCGACACACGTGCTAAAGACGGCAATGCCACTCGTGTGGAGGCCCATAGCACGAGCCCGAAGTCTCGTCTTCGGCTCGCCTCCGGCTCGCCTCCGACTCGACGTCGGGCTCGTCCTACGCCTTCACACTCGGTGTGCGGCATTGCCGCCTTTATGCACTTGTATCGAAAAGTACTATTCTCTGCCTTAATAGTGTTCCGAAAAATCTGAAATTTGGCATACGTTCACCCTATAGTCATGGGTATTCCATAAAAAATTGGGCAATTTTCGGCGATAAAAGTTTCGAAGTTCCAGAACGTCAAAACTTGTGTTTCGAAGCCGAAAATCACCATTTTTACGTTCTGGAACTTCGAAACTTTTATCGCTGAAAATCGCCCAATTTTTTGTGGGATACCTATAATTATAGGGTAGACGTATGCCAAATTTCAGATTTTTCGGAACACTATTAAGGCAGAGAAAAAAAAAATAATACATTGAGCCCGAGTTCCTATGTAAATCAAATGGGAAAATTCACTGCCCTGTGGGCAGTACTTTCAGTTGACCTACAGACTTCAACTTTTGGTCGTCCGACAAGATCGGAAGATGCATTTTAAATAAATTTATACCTATAGAACCAATGTTATCTGCGAATCTAACATTCGTCAGTCGATGCAAAGTTCATGACATGTTTATAACCAGCGACCGAAAACATAGTACTTTGAGACTGGTTCGCAAAATCCGATAAAGTCATATCAATTCAACGCGAGAACAAAAAACACAAAGAAAAAAAACCGAATGTGCCCGCCAAGTACGTAGCTCTTGGAATGATGCTTCGATATCCTCACACGAAACTCCGACTCCACGACGTAGACTTCAGTTTGAGTTTGAGATTTTTTATTTTATTTTATTTTATTTTTTTTAACAAATTTCTGCGAGATCGCGGGGGTACGTTCGGTGCTTGGTTTTTTTCTTGATTTCACAACAGAGACTGGCGAACCGTTTTGCTTATGAAGCAATTGTGATTTTTGTGTGAGTACTTGGCGGCTTTTTTTACATCTTTGGATGTTTTTCGTGGGATGTAACAATCCACCAAGTATTAGATCTCTAAGCCTTACCGTTCAGGTAACGTGTTTTTCATGTTAAAATGTTTAATCTTTTCGAATATGAAATTCGTTTCAGGCTGCATCCTCAAAAACCGTTAAAAAAAAGTATATATGGTGAATTCCACCCAAACTTGACCACTGAATTTCCCTCACCATTTTCGATTTCCTTAAAAAAATTTTTTTTACAATTGTCAATTAAAAAAAAAAAAAACACAGGTAGAACTATTATGTCGTTTGAAAATTCATTAAAAAAATGGGGCGATCAAAAAATCTGAAAAAATTCAGGTAACGTTGAAAAAACACGTCATTTTCGAAAAAGCGTGTTTTTTTTTTACGGTTTTTGAAGATCTAGCTCGAAACGTATTTCATATTTGAAAAGATCATATATTTTTACATAAAAAACACGTTACTTTGAATTCTCTTTTCAGCGATAGAGATGGGATAAAAATTCTAATGTGAAAGTCAATGTGCTCAAAGTTAAAAGACGAATCAACGCGCTTCTCCTGAACGGCAAGGCTTAGGATCTAATACGTGGTGGATTTTTACATCTCAATACACACTATGAGATATCAAAATTGCAGACGAATCGAAATTTTGAACCCTGATCGTTTATAGATAATTGGTGTACATGCCCATATACATTATAGGTAGGTATAGTATCTGTGAGGACCTGTGTATCAAAACGTGTCATTTCCACTTTTGACCTGCAATTATTTCCTATGACGAATCTTACATGAAATATTAAAATATCACCGACAAAAAAACCACAAACTTGTAATTAAATACGTTGTTTTAATCGATTTCATGTGCATCTACATATTTCCTCTACGTGCACGCAAAATAATTCAAAGTTTACGTCGTTTTCTGCACAGAAAACCGGTGTGTTTAAAAATTACACATTTCAATCCTCAGCACCTAAGGCCGACTTGATTTGCGTTTTTTTTAAATCGGGAATTTGTTATAATGTCAGAACACCATTTGAACTTACATAGTGGAGTCTCCTATTTGAATTTGGTCGATGTCTTCATTGGAGGTGAATTGATCCTGTGATAATACTGGAGGCATGGTGGTTCTCGTTTTTTCTTTTTATTTCACAGCTGAAATAGCCACACGTTTCCTATAGGTAGGAAGAATCCTATCGGAACGATGACTCGAAGAAAAAATATTGAAAAACGAAATAATATTGTCCTGATCCTCTTTTTTCTAATTTTTTCTAATTGGAGTATCTATGTGAGGTGGCCAATCAAAGATTGATCGGTAACCATTGAAGCAGCAACAGTTTGAATGACGAGAAGGGTGAAACGGGTTACTTCGTAGAAAAAACCGTTGGCTATGAATTTCACGGTCACTTGTTCTATTGTCGCGCATGTTAATTTAAACAAACTTTCTTTTATTCGTCCATTTCGATCTTGCGAGCAAAGCTAGCGAAAGTGTCGATCACACGACTCTCAAATAATTCACGAAAAAATGGATCAAAATGAAGGTAAGAAATATGATATATTCTGTCAAGTAGCTAATATTGTTTGTAATTACATATCTTGTTAATTTCTGGTCTGAATAAGAGATCGAAACAGAATTTCATTCCAAATATCCTCAATATGAGTGACAAAGGACAACTCCGATTATTATTCCCTCTAATGATTTTTCAATCGATTTGTTAGATTTTCAAAATGAGTTAGCCGATGATCGAATGCGTATTTTCGAAGATGTCGATCCGATGAAGCTGATCATGACGCCGGCGGCTGTTCGAGCAATCAGAATTTACGAAAAAACTGTGTAAGTACAGATATTTATTTGGATGTATTTTTTCTTTCATTTGTATGACTAAATAATATCACTCAAACTTCTATTTTCTTCTGTCTCTCTGTGATCTTTTTTTCTCTTCCATTGACCATTTTATGCGAATTTTATGTAAGCTAATTTCTTTATTAAAATCCGTGAAAAAACGTGAAAATTAAATACTCATTAGGAATCATTAAGTTCCCATCCTCATTTTTCATGTTTTCTATTATATCTTCATATTTAACAATTTATTTATGTATATAATTTTCAGAGAGGTGGTTGGATTTGTCGGCAGCCTCGAAACTAAAAATGATATCTTCAAATTCATTCTAAGTAATCACGATGGACAGAACATTCAGGTCATTGCTTGGGGTGCTGAAGTTACGAGAGCTAGGGCTTATGTTATCAGTGACAGTGTAAGCTTTTGATTTTCATATTGGTATCATTTCATTGATTCAATTTTGGAATAAAAAATGTTGAAATAATAAATTATAAAAATGTTTACAGATTGCACATATTGATGGAGCGTTTGCTAAGCCAAAACATGATCTGTACAGTCAGGGCAATACCACTTTCGACTTGACCATCTCATCCAATACAATCATTAATATTTTAAAAAAGTTGAATAATGTTGAAAGACAAGTTCTTCCACCAATAAAAGTTGAAACCATCGAAAACGCGATGAATCATAGTGGCGAGATTGGTAAGAATATTATCAACGGTAATCTATTTTTTGATTATTCAAATTTGAATTATAAATAATAAATGATAATATTTTCTCAAATTGTAGAAATCGAAGGTTTTATTCGGAGCCATATCAGCATTGTAAATTTACCAAACGATACTCAAATCGCTCAAGGATGTCTCACTGACCTGAAACACAAATTGGAGTTGCGAATGTGCACTGCAACAAATATTCATGAATTTAGAGTTGGTGATCATGTAAGAATAACCGGAAGAATGAGACATTCTCATAATGTTCCTTTTCTTCTGATTGAGAAGAAAGAAAATATTAGTTCAGCGTCTTCTCGCAAAGTAGGATTAGCGGAAATTTTGAAAGGGAGTAAACTTATAAAAAGAAAATCTGCAGAAGGGCCATCCAACATGTGAGAATAAGAAGGATGTCATTATTATTCGTCAATTCTGTTTTCAATTTAATAATTATTATTTTTCTTTTCAGGAAGAAATCAAAATCATAATATTTTATAATTTGTCCATTTGTCGGACAGTGTTTTTCACAATTGATGTATTGAACTTCATCTATTAATGCATAATAAAAATCAAATTTCGTTTAATATGACATACTTATTGTAGATTTATTGAGGACGTCAAGTAGAATATAGCTTGTATATAATTTTCCTTCTAATTCTATTTTAATATGATAATTCCATTTATTTTTGATTTTTTCTATTTTAATTCGATTCTAACAATATAAGACTTTGGATTAAATACTTATAAGGTGGATTATAAAATTTCACACCCTTGTGGTTGGAAATGATCTGCCTATTTTTTCATACCGGTTATTCTCAGTTCGTTCTCGTAAAAGTCAGCTCATTCCTTTGAAAATAACACTATAGTTTCATAAACTTTCCGAGAATTTTTATTGGTTATTTTAGACGAAGTTGCTCAATAGATTTATATCCAATATACATGATTGCTTTTCTTTTGTACACATATCCTACATCTGTCCTCTTTTACGAATAAAGTTCTTTATAAACGAAATTTTTAATGACGTTACTATGCAAACTATGATCACAATAAATTTGTAATGAATTCCAAGAGCCCACACGAGATAAAGCAACATACAATTGCCCATGATTAAATACTTGCTTCCGAAGATCAATGCCAATTTTCTCAAATGTCTGTCCCTGCGACTTATTGATTGTCATAGCAAAGGCCAGCTTTACTGGGAATTGTCGTCTCTTGAATGTAAATGGATATTCACCATCACAGCATAGAGTTATTCGATTTAAAAAGACTATGTCTCCTTTTTTATCTCCAACTAATATTTCACATCGTAAAATATTATTGGACATTTCTAGAATCAATAATCTTGTTCCATTACATAAGCCTTCACTCACATTCAAATTTCGTATTATCATAATAACTGAGTTCACTCTCAGTTTCAATTCGTAAGGTGGAAGACCGGAGGGACATAAAGAATTCAAATATTCCGTTGTAAGAATGTGTTCCATACTACCATTTTCACAATTTTCGATACTATCTATACTTGTATATACTTTTTCTGTATTTTCATCAAGTAATTGCACGACTCTTTCATTTATTTCGTTGACATCTACGTTTCTGGCCGATAGAATAGCAAAGTTAACTGATTTTCTATATTCCTTATTTTTAAAGATATCCCCGTAAAGATCTTCTACTACATCAGCTTCAGCAGATGCTAAACAATGCTTTGGGAAATAAGCAATATTCAAGTTATCTTCAGTGTCATTTAAAGATCCATTACCAACTTTCAAAAGAAATTCAGAAAATTCAATCTCTTCCGGTAGAGTTCGCATATTTTCTGTTAAACTGAATTGTACGAAATTTTGCCAAAGTAAGCTACGATTGATAGATAAATTTATCATTTCACCACGAGTTGCATGTACTTTTACAGGGAGTAACTGCCGGAAGTCTCCACCTAAAACTACGATTTTACCACCAAATGGAATGTTGTTATTCATTACGTCACGTAAAGTTCGATCCATTATTTCAATAGTATATCTCGGTGCCATAGGTGCCTCGTCCCATATAAAAACATCTGCCTTTATCAAATACGTAGCTTCTTTCGAATTTAATTTGATGTTTGAAGATAAATCTGAAAGCAACGGTACTGGCAGTTTAAAAATCTTGTGAACAGTTTTTCCATGTGGAAGTAATGTTGCAGCAATACCCGTAAACGCCATCGTACATACGTTTTTATGATTACCAACAAAAAGATGCCAGAGGGCTTTGTACAAGAACGTTTTACCGCTGCCCCCAGGACCGTCAATAAAGAAGCCATTATTTGTATTTTCTATGAAACCAGTACTGGAAAGAGCTAAATTTAGAATAATGTCAGCCACTTCTCTTTGCTTCGAATTTAATTTATTGAATTGCTGAGTCCCAAGTGCCAAGTACTCTTCAGCAGTCTTATTGCTCGCATCTGAAAAACTTTCATCAAGTTGAAACAAATCTTTAAGTTGTGGGAAATCTTCTAGATTTTTGCCTTCATTCTGAAGTATAAAATTTATTTCATTGTACGCCTTTTCATGGCATTCTTGTTTATTTACGCTGTTATAGTCTTTGCCCATGGCATCTTTGAATTCATCCCAAAGTTCGTCAGGATGAACTGGACCGCAATGAATTAGTATTCTAACAAATAATAAACGAAGTTGCCTTGGCATCATGAATACCACAGCTTCTTGCATTGCTTTCTTCCACTCCTTATCATTTTCTATAAGACCACGTGATAAACAGGCAGCTGTAAATGTTTGTTCTATTTTATCATTTACTGTTCTCAAATCTTCATAGCTTGTTGAACCCTTGACCCTTAATAAGAGTAATCTCAAGTGAAATAATTCTAATTGAGTTGGACAAACAGAATACATGCGACCAATACAGTTCAAACGTCTCTTTCGCTTTTCCCATCGGGAGACTCTTTTACCATCGATTTTTTCCGTTTTGAAGATATAATATGTTGGTATTTCTACATAGTAAAATTGTTTGGCCTCTAAATCTCGAGCATTAAGAGCAAAGTAATCTAACAACATAGTCACTTGATTTAATGCATTATTTATTCCTGTATCGTCAGGTTCTGTATGAATAGTTAGATTGTGTTCGTTTGGAAGATGTACAGGCAAAGGAGTGACACAATGACTCTTATCGTGCAAAGGCTTTCCTAATATACGCCAAGCTGCTTCTGACGGGCCTACGTATCGTACTTCAAGATATTGTTTTATTTCATCATGATCAATTGTATCATTTTCATTTGCTTCTTGATTACAAATAACTACAGATGCAGCATCGTGACCTTTATACAAATACTTGTGTAAATACTTCACTGATTTTACACTCGACACAATCTCTACGTTCATATGACAATTGAACATTTTGATCAACTCTGGACAATATGGAACAACATTTCGATTATCCACAATGAATGTGCTATTACGCCTATATGTTTCACCAGTATCTCTACGGCGATAAAGAGGATAACTATCATCATCTATTGTTGTTGTTTCATTCAAAAATTTTGGATACCTTTTTGAACATTTACCGTCAATTAGACACCAGTCTGCACAAGGTCCATGAATCATATTTTTCATCACGATATCATGTAAAATTTGATCGGTATCTGGGTCAGGTATCTCTGCTGATATATATTTATCCACCATTGATGCATTACTGATCTTATCTTGCGTGCATAATGTTATCAACAAGTGGACGTGAGGTAAACCCCGCTTTTGAAACTCAATCACGTGCAAATGAGCAACGACGCGACCAAAAAAACCGATTTCAACAATTTTCTTGATCAAAGCATTCTTCTTTATATTAAATACCCGTGCGCAAAGATCTGGTCGATCAGATGTTTGTTGACCTGGAAGTAAATTTTCTTTAATTTCGATCCAGTTCGGGTTACAAGTCATAGTAACGAAAAAGTCAGGTTTTCCATATTGGCGTACTATTGCCATTCCGTCATGATAATTTTGTAACATATTGCGTGGTGATCCTATAAACGTAGATGGAAGAATGACAACTTTTCCAATTCGTAAGTTTGAACCATCCGCTGTTTCCTTATGCAAATAATCGAAAAGTCCCTTGTATGATTCAATGCGTAATTCTTTCTGATGCAATCTACAGTAATCTATTCTATCTTTTTCTATTTTCACATAAAAGTCTACTATATATTGTTGGAATAAGCGACCACCTCTTAGAAATGCATTGAATTCTTTTCGGATGGCTATGCGATACTTCACATAAGCTGATCTGGATATACGTTTTCGAGAATTTGTACGGAGTAGATCCCTGTGCCAACCACGACATCCGTATGGATAAAAAAGAGAATAAACCCATGGTTCTACATTTGGGTCCATACTGCTAACTTTTTGCAATAATTTTGTCTCTTTATTTCGAATTACAACATACGAATCAGGAATTTCTCCATCGGCAGTAGTAGAAAATATTGCCGCTACTTCATTTGTTCTTTGCAAGTTATAGCGTCGTTTATCTACACCTGGTTTTAAAGAAAATATCAATTGTAATTCAGAGTCAGATCCATGTTGATTTTTTAGTTCAGTTCCCATCATTTCGTATGATTTAGCGAAAATATTATGTTCACGCATTAATTCATCAATTAATTTGATCAAATCAGGATCAACATCAACGTCAGTGGAAGACATACGATTTTCAAGTGCTTCATGGGCGTCTATAACAAATAACTGGCCATATGACGGCCTCTCATCTTTTGTAGGATTGAAAGAGGTGTTGATTTGATAGTATATTTGTCCTTGAATTTTGAAGCAGTACGGTCCAGGACGCCCAGCATTATTGAAATTTACTAAATTTGCATTAAAAGAAGCAAAAGAAAATAAATTATTGTATATACGTACACGCTTCAAAAACTCGTTCGACTTAGCATGTCGTACATCAAAGAGTAATTCCAATTCTGGAAGAAAACGTAGCGGTTCGAGAGTGACTGCGCCATGGCTGCAACAGTCATTGAAAGAGTTACTTTTACCTTGTACACGGAAAGAATTCCGGGCAGCGTATGTTCCCGCCGGTATTACAGACGCCCTGCAAGAAAGCAGATTTTCTCACCGTAAATGCGGGCGCAAAATCTGCCCGCGCGAGTAGGCAAACCTCCCATTTCTTTATTTTCGGTGACGCCACCTTCCTCATATACGGCGAACGATTGATTCTGCTAAGAGTGAGACGCGGTCTCACACGTGCGGTGACGAGTGATTGCCCTGCTTCAGCGTGCCAAACGGACACCTCTGTTATACCCCTTTCAGATAGATGGGATGTTAATATTATTATTAATATTGGGGCGGCTACAATGAACAAATTTCTATTAGAAAACAATTTTGGCTATTTAAGCAATCTTCTAAAAGGTAAGTCCTAATAAATAAAGTACTCGTGTATGTTCTTGCAATGTGCACGTGATTAAATAGATTGGGTTCATGGCTCGTGTTACTAAATTTGAGGCAATTTTATTAAATTCATCACATAAAACCAAATAATTAACCTCAATATAACAGGACCTAAAATAAGTCTACAGACATGTGCATTTTTTCTCAATTTTCTCTTTTCTTTTAATACATAAAATCGAATAGAATTTATTTTGTGACAGCTCATGGGATAATGGAGAGTAATTTTTTTACAATGGGCCAAAGCTTCATTAATACTTTACTCAAAGAAAATAGTGTCATCGACAAATTTTCAAAAGCTTTTTATAATGCCAAGAGTGAAGCAGAAAAAACAGTGTCTGTAGAGGCAAATAATTCACCAGATCCAGCTCCCATTATTGATAATAACTCCATTAATCCCACTGAAGAAGCCGAAGAGAATGTTATCGGTGTTTCTTTTGGTTATTATTTTGCTTTAATAATACTTTCACTCCATGTTATCTTCTGATTAACCTTCTAACTTTCATACAAACTAATCAAATAATCGCATGCAATATCTTTCATACTCTTCTATCCTTTTGAATGAATAAGAACATTTTGTAATAATATTGTAGAGGTGGTTGAAAATGAGTTGATCCAATTTTTGCGAACAAGTGAGATAGGTGCAGGTGTGATTGGCATATATAAACGCACTGGAAATTTGAAAGAACGCCTCTTAAGGGACCTTATTATTGTTAACGAATTGAAAAAGGATTTAAAAAATTGCAAGTAAGGATAATAGCATGTTGGTAGAGTGCGTTCATCAAAAAGTTTTCTGTTCATAAGTTTATAATAGAAAATTAATCATTTTGAATCATTCATTTATAAATAGAAAGACTTTTTTTTAGATATCATTATTTCATGTTAACTTGTAGAAGCAACTTTTATTTCATAGGATATTTCAAGAGAGATTCATCAAACTCAGGGAATTAATAGTAGAAGCTTTCCCAAGTCAGCGTGAATTAGCTTTGACATGGTACGAGCCCTCCCAAAAGTGTCAAAATAAGCAGAAAAAAAGTCTGATCAAAACTGCAGAAAAGAGGCAAAGTGCACTAGGCAATCGTGGGTTATTATATACGTCTTACAAACATTGGAGGAAATTTTTCAGAGAAAGCGGACAATCTGAAAGCTGTAAAGATTCCGATGATGACAGAGATTCTGATGCAGGCAATGACAGTAATTCAGGTACATTACTCCAAATGAGTAGGTCTTTATTTTTTTACAGAGCACTTGATAAATTTAAAATCGAAGAAATTCAAATTGAAAACGAATAAAATTGAAAAAAATCTGTTTCTAGGTTTATTGCAAAGTGACTACATATTAGAAATTAATAAAAAAACAGATCCTACAGAAATAATAAAGTGTTGGGATCAACATTACCAATCGAGACAAAGCGCTTTAAAACAAGTAACATCAGTGGATGTCTATTTGTCAAGTTTGACTTGCCTAAGTTCACCGATGGGACCGCTGTTGTTACAGTCTGATTTTAACAAACTGTACAAACATAAAGATCCAGAGAACAAATTTTATAACATAATTGAAGTGCAGTGGCCATCTCTCAGTAAAGAGTTACTTGATATTTTTATTAACAGTAGAAAATCAAGACTTGAAGTTGACAAATTTCTGAAACAATTTGACGACAGGCTTCCAATCATCATAGAAAACGGTTAGCATCCAACTAATGATTTTATTTATTAATTTACTATAATATTAATTTTTGTTTATTTCTTCTTTCTTTAGATCTAACAAATCAAATCGTCACGTTATCTCTTTTGCTCCTACCAATTTTTTTGAAACACAAACCAAATATTTTCACCAGTGGAGTACAAGACGTCATAACCAAATCCAACTTATTGGATTCTTTTATACTAGTTGTCGAAGACCCCGATGAGAGTGAAATTGACAAAAGAATAGGAGAATTAGAAAAGTTTTATACACACCATCAGCTTGCATTACCTCTTCCACCTTTAGTTATATTGTGGGGGACCATTGAGGATACAAGGAAGTGTTACGTGCTTATAAATAATTATAAGCACCAATTCAGTAATATTCTTCAAGCTGTCCAATTTTGTTTCATATCCTATAAAGCTTTATCACTAGAGTTTCCAGAGTTATGCAAACCAGCTTGGTCATTTATTCAGAGAAGAATTTTTAAAATCCAATTATCTAGAGGAATAAGCTGCGTTGATGATTTGGTTAAACGATTAGGAACAAGCAATAAAAGAAAACTGCGGTCATCGAGCAAAGATTCTGACAAAAAAAAAAAAAAAACATAATCAGCACAATTAAAAACTAAAGTGTTATTTACTGTTATAGAAATATTTTATTTTTAAATATTTTAATTAAAAATAATTCAATTGTTTCTCGTAGATGTAAAAATTGATTAGGAGTTTTATCGTTACTTTGTACAGTTTTTCTATTTTTAAAACTGCTGGTTCAAGAATAAATTAATTGTTTGTAGTGTGAAAAATATATTACTTTATTTCTCTCGGGTTCCCCTATCTCCGTAAAGGAGTGCGGGGAACAGGGTTGAGCGCCAACCGAGCGCGTCTCCGGGTGGCGGATAGGAGAACGGCCAGGGAGGATACGGGGGAAGTCAAGGGGACCGGGGGCCGTAGGGTACCGGAACCTGAGACGGAGACCGTGGATGCCCTGGTTAGCCGGGGCTAAGGCGACCCGGCTGAAGTAAAAACCGGCCCAGGGGAGCTAAGGCCCCGGCCGTGGACCAACTTCCCAAGCCAAGGTGGCAGCTATCGTGCCGAGGGCTGAATGACACTGGGGAACAGTGCCGCAAACGATGCTCTTGGGGAACCGGGCGACACCCCATTGTATTATGCCTTACCCCCGCAACAGGCTCTGTGGGGGCGGACCTTTTACTTCCTGATTACTCGTGGGACCAGATATGGATACACACAAAAAACATAGCAAAGACGTAGAGACGGGAGCTAAAGAAACTGATGAGACCACTCCCATGGAAGTGGGCTCATCGGCTGGTCAGGGCTCCGGGCTCCAAGGGCTGGTGGACGAGGTGGAGACACTCATCTCCATGTCGCACATCGGACCGAAGGACTCGGGGACCGCGACCACTGACGGGGAAGGGGCTAAGGTGGGCTCAGCGACAGCCGGGACCTCTGGAACCCCCGACCCGAAAGAAAAGAAGGGCAACCGCTCGGGGGCGGCAAAGAGGAGGGCGAAGAAAGCCAGGCTGGCTCTCGAGACCTCCTCAGCGTCGAACCCAGCGGGAGCCCACCTCACAGGTGAACGTGCCGTAGCGGGGGGCTCACATAGTGGGCAACCCAAGGACGGTACGAATCACTGCCGGACACCAACGGGGTCAGGAGGCCCGGGCTTGAAAAGGCCCAGGGCTTCCGACAGTACCCCGCCGGAGGCTTGCTCCGCCGCCAAGAGGGGCAGAGGAGCCACTGGAAAGCCGGCAAGTTACAAGCAGGTGGTCGAGGCTGGCAGGAGGGTGGCTATTGCACCCTCCGGCTACCCCGAGCTCACCTTCGGCAATGGGGAAGTGGACCTGGTGGTGCAGGCGCTGTGCACGGCGCTGGACTCCATCCCGGAAGGGGAAGGGGTACCGCGCTTTGAGCAGCACCGGTGCGACCAGGGCCTGCTATGGGTGACCTGCTCTGATGAAGCAGCACTCAAGTGGCTCAGGGCCACAGTCCCCAAACTTAAGCCATGGGCAGGGGCCTCTCTCCAAGTAATGGAGGGCAGGCAGCTGCCCAGGTTAACCAGGATGACCGCGGTCTTCCCCGGTATTCCGGAGAAGAATGAGGTCATCCTGAACAGGCTCAGACGCCAGAACACTGGTCTCCAGACCCACTCTTGGAGGGTTTGGGACAGAAAAGAGGGACCGAAATCGGTACTTCTGGTCGTGGGGGTCGACGGTCAGTCCAAAAGTACGATAAGGGCTGGGGGCCATCAGGCTCACTACGGACTCGGGAGGGTCTCCTTCAGGGCGGCTCACCAGAGGACGGGTGAGGCTGGGGGGGCTCCCGGCTCCTCGTCACAGGAGGCCGCGGCCCCAAAGACAGGAAGAGAAGGCGATAAACCGGGGGAGGGGGAGATACAGGCCCCGGCTCCAACTGCGGGGACGGGACCTGTCGCCGGGACGTCGTCGGCAAGGGCCGCAGAGGTCGAAGGGCAGGGCTCATCCGACCCAGGGAACCAGGGGAGATCCTCTGGGGCCCTGGGAAAGACGGACCCACCCAAAAGAGGGGGCGCCTCAGGGAGGGCAAGAGGCCGGCCCTCAAGGGCCTACGAAGTGGGTAAGGCCGGGGAGGCTGAGGTGCGGGCCGGGACCCAAAAGACCCTGGACCGTGCACTGGCCAAACCGGCGGCAATAGAGAAGGAGCCCCAAGGGACAGGGGCCCTCTCAGCGACCAGCAAAGGGGAAAGGGAGGCTCGTTAATCGGGACTCCCTCAACCGCTGGGTCGCAGGAGAAGCGAACAGAGGTCCCATGGCGAGGGACGGGATCGCAATATCACAAATCAACCTACGCCACTGCAAGGCGGCCTCGGCGGTACACAGTCGGGACCTGGCAGTGGAAGACACTGATATATCACTAATTCAAGAACCCTGGGTAGTAGGGGGACTTGTAAGGGGTATAGACACCAGCAATGGGGCTCTGATAAGCGCAGGAGGGGGCACCGGTCCAAGAGCCTGCGTCTTTATAAACAAAAGACACTGCGCTCTAAGGCTGAACCAATTCTGCTGCAGGGACCTAGCAGCGGCTTCTATCAAGGTGAAACTGGCCAGAGGCGGCACGATCGACGTGGTCGTCTGCTCAGCCTACCTCCCCTACGACTCGGAGGACCCGCCACCCACAGCGGAACTCAGAGCTCTGATAGAGCACTGCACGAGAAGGGGACTCAACCTGCTGGTCGGATGCGACGCAAACGCACACCACGAGGTATGGGGCAGCACAAACACGAATGAAAGGGGCTCGGCACTGCTGGAATACCTCTCATCCACGGGGCTGGAGATCCTCAATAAAGGGTCACAACCGACCTTCGTCATCCCCACCAGACAAGAGGTGATAGACATCACACTCGGCTCACCCAAACTCACCAACATCGTGAGACACTGGCGGGTTCGACAGGAAGAAACCCTCTCAGACCACAAAAGGATCTCCTTCGACCTGATCGCGAACGCGACCTGGGAACAGACGGAGACCTACAGGAACCCCAAGGCCACTGACTGGACCTCCTATAAGGAGGAGCTGGAAAAAAGGCTAGGGGGGACCTGCCATCGGCTCAAAACGACAGGGCTAGTGGAAAAAGAGGCGACCAAGCTGCAGGCAGCGATCATACAAGCGTATGAAAAGGCATGCCCGCCCAAACAAAGAAAAGCGAGCAAGAAGGTGCCCTGGTGGAACAAGGAGCTGGGCGAACACAGAACCAGCTCTCGCAAACTTCTCAACAGGGCTCTTAAAACGCGGCAAGAAGATGACTGGGCTGCCTATAGAGTAGCTCAGAAGGAGTACAAGACTCTCATCAAGAAATCAAAAAACGAGGCCTGGAGGGGTTTCTGCGAGGAGACCGAGGCCCTCACAGTAGTGGCCAAGCTCCGCAAAGTCTTCACCTCAGGGCCTCCGATAAAGCTCGACAGCCTCACACTCCCTGATGGTAGTATGGCGGAGAGCCAATCAGACATACTGTCGCACATGCTAAGCACCCACTTCCCGGGCTCCAAGCCTGCATCAAGGGGGCCTCTTCCAGAGGAGGCACCTAGAAGGAGGGACCCAGGGGACTGGGGGATTGCGACAGAAATCATCACACCAACAAGAATAAAATGGGCAATTGACACCTTCGACGGTTACAAGAGCCCGGGCACAGACGGAATATTTCTGGCTCTTCTGCAGAAGGGAGGAGACATCCTCATCAGCCCGCTGAACGCAATCTTCAGGGCCTGCCTAGCATTATGCTATATACCCAGGAACTGGAGAGAGGTCAGAGTGGTCTTTATACCGAAACCGGGCAAAGGCTGCTATGATCAAGCGAAATCATGGAGACCTATCAGCCTCATGTCCTTCATGCTGAAAACCATGGAGAGGCTGATCGACAGATACATCAGGGACCGGGTACTGGCTGCAAGGCCGGTCTCAAGAGCCCAGCACGCATACCAAGCTGGCAAATCTACGGAGACGGCACTTCACCACCTCGTTCGCGAGATAGAAGGACCTCTACTCCGGCAGAGAGCAGCACTGTGTGTCTTCATGGACGTAGAAGGGGCGTTCGACAACACCTCCTTCAACGCAATATGCGATGCCGCAACGAAATTCGGGACCAACAACGCGGTGGTGGACTGGATCAGGCAAATGCTGAGGTCCAGGACGGTCACCGCGAGTCTCGGCGAGACGGTGACCAGAGCTCAGGTCGACAGAGGTTGTCCACAGGGCGGGGTGCTGTCACCTTTGCTGTGGACCCTTGTCGTAGATGGGCTCCTCGTCAGGCTCGAGGAATTGGGGGTGACGACCGTGGGCTACGCGGATGACGTGGCACTGGTTGTCGCGGGCGATAACCCCCGATACATGTCGAGCAGGATGCAGAAGGCACTGAACATCGTACAAGAGTGGTGCACATCTCAGGCACTGAGGATCAACCCCAGCAAGACCGAGATGGTTGTATTCACGAAAAAACGACGCTTCGAAATAGGACCCGTCGAGGTCTTTGGTACGAAGCTGGAACTCTCCCACACGGTGCGCTACCTAGGCATTTCCCTGGACAGCAAGCTATCGTGGAAGGAACACGTGTCCAAGCAGGCAAGCAAGGCCACGGCCACATACTGGGCATGCAGAAGGATGGTAGGACAAACCTGGGGACTAAAACCCAGGGTGGTCAAGTGGATATACACAGCCATCATTATGCCCCAGTTATCATATGCATCCGTTGTGTGGTGGCCCGCCATGGACAAATCCACGCTACGGAAGACACTGGAAAAGGTGCACAGGATGGCATGCCTGGGGATAACGGGGGCACTTGGAACCTCGCCCACGCTCGCCCTAGGGGCTCTCTTAAACCTCCCGCCACCGCACTTAATAATAGTAGCGGAGGCCTGGAAGACAGCCCTGCGACTGGTGCACCAAGGACACTGGAAAAAAACGGGTGTGGGGCACACGGTGGTACTACTGAGGGAAGGGGCACCACAGGTGAACCCTCGCCAAGGTGGGGACCGATGTCCCAACCACTACCAGTTCGAGCAAACCTACAAGGTAGAGATCCCGAGCAGACAGGCCTGGTCTGAAGAACGGGACAATCTGCTCTCACCACGGGGACTCGTATGGTACACGGACGGGTCCAAAACCAGCACGGGGGCCGGAGCCGGAATCTGGAGCGAGGGACCAAAGACGAACGTATCGCTCGCGCTCGGGCCCACAGCTTCGGTTCTCCAGGCCGAAGTGTTTGCCATACTTTCCTGCGCCAGGAAGATCCAGGCAAGGGAATTCAAGGGCAAGCACATCTACATCTGTAGCGACAGCCTGACGGCGCTCATATCTCTCAGCGCATACGTTGTAAGATCGGGTCTAGTCAGAGAATGCGCGGAGATACTCACACAGATCTCCCGCGACAATCGCGTAAAGCTACTATGGGTGCCAGGTCACAGCGGCATACATGGTAATGAGGCGGCGCACTGCTTGGCTAAGGCAGGGGCCCTACGCAACAGGGTCGACGACGGGTGCCTCATAGGCCTACCCCCGACTCACGCCAAGGACCTAGCGAGTGTGTGGACTGAACACCGCCACGCAGAACTATGGTCACAGGCATCAGGCATGGCTCACACGAGGGCTCTTTTCCAAGGGCCCTCCCGTAAGCTGGGGGCCTCACTCATCGTCCTGGAAAGAACCAGACTCAGGCTTCTGGTGGGTCTCATCACTGGCCACTGGTTCACAGGTAAGCACATGGTTCGGATGGGGCTCAGGGATGGGCCACTCTGTACCAGATGCGGGGAAGAAGACGAAACCCCACTCCACCTAATATCACGCTGTAGGGGCCTAAAGGGACCCCGCAAGGAGACCCTTGGGGAAACCTACGACGCAGGTATGAAAATCGAGGACATGGGGGTAGGCAGGCTGCTACAATTTGCTCAAGTGGCATGCCTGACCCCGGCGCCTACAAGCTAAGCCCTAATGGGCCCGGGCACAATGGTCCAGATGGACTGAGCGCCCGGTCAGCCGCTCGACCCACCGAGCTTAGACATACATACTTTATTTCTGGTGAAGATTATTTGATTTCTTCATTTTCGGTAAAAAAATCTTGAATTTTTCAATTGACGATCTCTAATGCAATAATGAGGTAGCAGTTGATAAGGTTAGTAATTGATAATTGTTTTTCCTTTTTTTTCAAGCTTTGGTAAGTTTCTAACTATTTACAATTCAACAATAAATTTAACAATAAATGGATTTCATAGTCTAAAAAATTAGTAACTTTCTGGTAAAAATCTTTGGTATACGTTTTGTAACATTTATAATTTAAAAAAAGATTGAAAATTACAATAAATTGAAAAATAATTATTTCAGAGCATTGATAACGGTGTTTCTTTTTTTTTTTTTTGTATAAAGTTTTCCATATTTTTATCTTCTAAAATGGTTGATGCAGATATTGAAAACTTCATTTTTTGTCACATCGTTTCTTTAATTTTATTTTTTTATGGTAATCCTAATTTGCCAAGAAGTATTGTTGGAGATATCGTTGAAAAAGTCAATGGTCTTTTGAACAATATTCTTTTACCCTGTTTGAAAAATGAAATATTAAAAACTTTGAAAAAAGACATTACAATAGGAGAAAAAGAATTAGAAATAGAAAAGCATTTCAAAACCTTCAGTGAAATTTTTCTACCATTTGATAACGAACATAAAAGATTTGATATTTTGAAAAAATATGGATTTCGGTACCCACAGGAGTTCTACATTGGTACAGCTTTAGTGGAAAAAGATATCGAAGGTGAAGGTAGCAGGTTGACAGATGAACAAAAGCATGCAGTGTACATACCTTTAAAATATAGCTTAAAATTTTTCCTTGAAAATCCTGGGGTATTCGATAGCATTATAGAGTACATGGAAGAGCTTTATAAGGACGAAACTTTTATTCGAAATTTCATTCAAGGCTCTTTATGGCGTGAATATTATTTGCCGCAAGAGGCAATTGATAAACAATTGGGCAAAAAAGATCTGAACAGCATAACTTTGCCTCTTGTCGTGTACTTTGATGAATTTGTATCAGGTGCAGTTTTAGGTGCTCATGCAGCTTCAACAAAGTTTGGGGCAGTTTATGCATTTATCCTTTGCTTACCTCCATTTCTCGCATCTAAACTTACGAGCATTCTTTTTTCCACTCTTTTTTATGCGAAAGACTTAACAATTTGTGGGTATAATAATATATTTTCAAAATTAGTTTCTGATATCAATTATTTAGCAAAGAACGGTATAAGAATTACTGTCGATGGTGTTTTGAAACATGTATATTTCCAATGAGTTATGATAATTGGAGACAACTTAGGGTTAAATAGCATTTTCAACTTTTCTGCAAGTTTTCAGCAAAACGATTGTTGCAGGATCTGTAGAGCAACAATAACTCAAATGCGAGAAATGGTAGAAGAAGGTGAGAATTTATTGAGAAATCCGTTAAATTACTCGAAGGACTTTAATACATCTAATGTTTTTGATATGCTTCATGCTTACCACGTAGCTGTGAATATTACTGCAGATTTGATGCACGACTTGTTGGAAGGTGTTGCCATATATGACATGACAGCTATATTAAATTATTACATATTTGAAAGAAAATGCTTTTCTTTAGAATTTTCAAATACACGAATAAAAAAAATGAATTATCATTGTGAAAGTAATAAGCCACCAGCAATAAAACTAGAATCTGATAAAAAAAGCATAAAAATCAAAATGTCTGCTGCGGAATTGAAATGTTTTGTGCATAATTTTGCTTTCATAATTAGTGATGAAATAAAAAAAGAGACAGAACAAGATGCTGAAATCTGGGAAATTTATACAAGCTTAAGAACTATTATGAATCTACTTTACTCTCCAATTGCAACTAAAGCCACAGCACTACAGTTAAAACAAATTATTAAAAAACACCACAAATTGTACAAAAAATACTTTGGAGAATTAAAACCCAAGTATCACTTTTTAGTCCACTACCCAAACATTTTATTAAAAAATGGACCTTTCGTACATTTTTGGTGCATGAGATGCGAAAGTAGACACCGAATATTAAAAGCTGCTGCTAACGCAATCAGTGGGAATCAGAATTCCCTCCTATCCATTGGTATTAAAGAAATGTTGAAATTATGTTATGAGAAAGATTGTAATAATACTATTGCAAAAATTAGATTTGGAAAACCAGACTGTAGTTCTTGTGATGCTAAAGTGCTATCTTCTATTGATGCGAATATCATCAACGACTGTACATTTTTTGAAAGCGTTGAGATACAAGGTGCAACATTTAAAATAGACGATATTTATATTGTTGACATGGAGTCGGTCGAAGTAACATTTGGAAAAATTGAAAAAATTATCAAAAAAGATGAAAACATATTTTTTACATTTACGTTGTATAAAGAGGATTATTTCGATGAAGACTTGCAAGCATATTTAGTCAATGAAAAAAAAAAGTTAAAGACAATTGCATTGGACGATCTTCCTGATTTTGCACCTTGTACCTTGCAGAAAAAAGAAGACAAATATTATGTAATAACGCCATACGCAATGTAAAATCTTTTTACCATGTTGAAGCATCATCAATATTAAATCAATGTTAAAAATAATAAAAATTACTCTGTTTGTATACCTTTGGTGTTTTGATTATCATGAATATTCATATAGATTTTTAAAAAATTGCTGATAAACAATTATTTTTTGTTGATTATAATCTTTAACAAATAATAGAAAAGTCAACTACCTTAATAACTACGTTTAATATTCTTAATATCATCGTTGGAGTGTTTTAAACTCATAATATGAATAAGGACTTCGATTGCTTTCTCTCATTCTAAAATTATTCAAAGAGTAATTCCAAGCTCATTTCGGTGTACCATTGTACCCGCTGAGCGGGTGCCCAGACTTCTTGCGCGTGCGGGAAGTTAAAGCGCCCGGAACGGATCTGAAAAGGCACCGAAAAAGTCGGGAGAAGAGATTCCCGCGCGGAGGCGCCACAGTGCCCGGAATTCTCCCCGTGTACTCTTTCCATGAAGAAGTGTTGTGCTTGGCAATGACTGCACAGGGCATCCATTTTACCGATGTAATGTTCCAGGACATGGTTCAAATTATTATGAGATTCTACAACATTGATAGAGCCACAAGTTACATTATTCGGATGATTAATATTTTCGGGTATTACAGGTCCTTGTACATTCGAATTATGTTCGATGTTATGTCGAGAGATGCCGCATAATGAACTGTTTTCCCCAGAATTTTGTAAATCTGCTTCATATTTTGAATTTTCGAACAACGATTGATGCAATTTTTTTTGTTGCCGTGATTGGCGCTGGCTTATAGTATTCTGTTCAACTTTTCGTCTCTTAGCTGCTTCTCTTTCTTCCAGCGTAAGCTTACGTCGTCCCATTTTCAAAAAACTGAGAAAATCGATCACTGAATGGTGTTAAAAAACTACTCGTTTTGTCGATTCGTATTTAATTAACAGCGTCACTGATTCAATGAAATTCTGATTATTTTATGTCAATTCATCTTTCATCAACAGCGTCACTGATTCAATGAAATACTGATTATTTTATGTCAATTCATCTTTCATCAACAGCGTCACTGATTCAATGAAATACTGATTATTTTATGTCAATTCATCTTTCATCAACAGCGTCACTGATTCAATGAAATACTGATTATTTTATGTCAATTCATCTTTCATCAACAGCGTCACTGATTCAATGAAATACTGATTATTTTATGTCAATTCATCTTTCATCAACAGCGTCACTGATTCAATGAAATCAATAAAATCAATCTTTTCAAAATTTTGTCACTGTAGGGTTAATAGGTGGTGAATAATTATTTATTTTCAACCTCCATACAATACCATCTTCACAAATACAATAATGAAATGCAATTGTACGTCCTGTTATAAATTTGATATATTTTTTTTTACACGATATTAAAATCAACTCAATTTCTTCTCCTACCACCGCAGTTTAACCTGCAATAATAAAAGTGAGTTATAAAAATTATAATTTCAAATTCAAATCACTTCCAAAGTTATACGTACCATTGCCAAAATAATCGGTGGAAAATGATACTCACGGCCGAAGTATCGGCGATTCCTGCACACTTCTTGGATTTATGTCAAACCAAATTTCGCACGGACACAAGAACGATACTTTTCGTCAGAGTTAAACGCGCATAAATGTCATTGAAATGAAGTAATTCCTACAGCCCGGCGAAAAGACAGTCGAATCCTGAGCGAACAAACGACGATGGCATGATCAGCCAATGGGCGCACGAATAAAAGGGTGACACATATATATAGCACACCAGCCTTACTCTTTTTTATAATAGGAAATATTCTAAAATCAAGATTCCAACATCCTCAGTCATTCATCAATCAAGTCATGATTTGAGCAGTATACGTTGTTAATGCAGTTATCTACTAAATGTTACGATTTCAAAAATCTCATGATAATATTTCACCCACTTACAGTCTCCCGAGCGAAGCAGGTCGACCCCACGGCAGCTGAGGCGGGCCGAGCGGGACAAGGCGTGAGTATGCGACTAACCGTGCAACAAATTTTCTTATCACGTACACGGCAGTGCAACAATTGAACAATCATTGGAAAGAATGGAGCGCTCTGAAAAAATTGAAAATTCTGTTTCTTCTAGCTGGTTGTGGTCCAACAGAAAATTTTCCCGCGGTCCGCCCAGCTGCAGCCGTGACAGGGCCGCCGAGGGAGATAAGGGGCGGGAGGGGGCGGAGGGGGAGATGGGGGCGGAGGCGAAGAAGGGGGCGGAGGGGAAGAAGGTGGAGGAGGGGAAGAAGGGGGAGGAGGGGAAGAAGGGGGACGGGGGGAAGAAGGGGGACGGAAAGAAGGAAGCTGGTAAAGGTGGTGGGAAGAAGGGGGGTGGAAAAGGTGGAGGGCAGGGCGGCAGGGGAGGTGGGCCGAACTTCATTTTTAATTTCTAAAAATAAATAAAAAAAAGTTCACCGAAATACACGTTTTATTTCGTTTTACTTACCTTCGTACATTTGCCCCGACAGCAGAGGTATATCTACCTATATACATTAAACTGGCCGTTGAAAAAAAGTTTGCGCTTCAACCTGAAAAATATTGAGTTCACTTTGGAAAAAGAAGATCCTCAAAATTTCAATGCTCTATCTCATTATTTTTTTTTTCTCTAAAATGAGATTTTATTTGTTTTCAGACCTTGATCTTTTTTTTACTTAATTCTATAACGATTCGAAAAAATAAAACGGTAGACAAAGAAATCTGGGATTGAAAATACTTTTTACTCAAACATTATCAATTTTTCATGATGGAATATTCAACATGACGTCCAAAAAAAATATAGCCTAGGAATTAGTCTCACAAAATTTCAAGGAAGCCTAGATATAAAATTAACAAATTAAATCAGTAACAAAAGATTAAGGGGACCAGTACAGCTTGAATTTTCGGAAAAATCGGTTTTTCGTTTTTTGCAGTTTATGTTACCTCAATGTCTTCTGCATCTGTGAAAAAATTGACTTCGACGAAATCGTCAAGGTTTCGAAGTTACTGCCAAAAGTTCGTCATTTGGCTATCGCGATCTGGCGCAAGCGGCGCTGGCGCTTGAGTCCAATATTGATCACATGGTGTATGATCGCTTTTACTTGTCCAAGATTTTTCGAGGTTACGTGAGCGTTCCCATGATTTTCAGTGTTTCGGAATTGAAAAAAATAAATAAAAACAGTACTTTCCAGCGTATAGAAACAGTACTTTTCAGTACTAATTATAATCATCAATTTATCGAATATCTAGCGTGTTATCGTTATACGGGTGATGTGCTTCGAAAAGTGTACTATATAACCTAAAAGTGAGTATCCATTCCAAATAGTAATATCTATTATTCACACCACGCTTCTGTAGACTTGTGGGTGGTTGAAGTTCTTCTTCTTTTTGTTCACAGATTTTCGAATATAATGGGAAGAATTTATTAAATTTAATATGAGAAGGAAAGATGGCAACACTCTGGAAGAATACACTGCCCCCCGAAAGACAGACCGAAGATGTTCTCCAGCAAAAAAACAACGGTTAATTGCTATAGCAAGAAAAAAAAAATTTAGAAAAAATTGTTTGCGGGAAAAAAAAAAAATGATTAAAAAAAAAATAATAATTTGAAAAAAAAAAAATTGAAAAAGAAAACTTCACCTCACTTTTCTATAGCAAGATTTTTGTTGTATGAGCCTCCAGATAAGTAATTATCAATTTTTCTGCAAAAACTTCAAACGCGTTTATCTCAAAACTATGTTTTTAGAGCTGTGTCGTAAGGTTTTAGGAGCATCGTTGGTCCGATTGGGGTCTTTGAGGGCTCATTTTGTTCAGGCGACAAATCCTCATCATATGAACGAGGGAATTTTTGAATGTGTCTGTTTTGGCCAAGTTATTTACAAATTAGTGGCTCAAATTTTGGAAATTTTAGATTATTGACTGTAAGTTTTCACGTGTTTTTTTCTTTTCAGATCCCCGCGTTCATAACATGTGGAACCGCTGTCTGAAGAAGTTGAGACGTCGAAACATTGAATTGGATCAACGGTGTACCTGAAACCTTACGACACAGTTTTTTGAAGAAATATTTTTTTTGATGTAAAATAAACTTTGGTTGACAAATAAAGTGATTCTGGAGTACTTGAAATATCTTAAACCAAGCTGTACTGGTCCCCTTAATCAAAAATAGAAAAAATAAATAAATCAAAAATCAAAAAAATTAGGAAATAAATCAAAAATTGAAAATATTAGAGTTATTATAGAATAGAATAGAATATAATACTTATTGTTAGAAACTGAGATTTCCTGGGGTAGTTTCAACTTCAGGTCATCCCACTCGCGTGACACTGACCTCAATGAAGAGGAGAGAGCTCATCAAGCAATATTTTTGACTATCTATTGTAACTCACTGTACCACTATCTCAGCTGAAGGCTGGAGATACGGTGCTAGTCCGCGTGAGTGTCTTTGTCATGGGTTTGATAATTTTGGAGCTCCGCTTGTAGAAAAAGTGAAAAACCACGAAAACCCTAATACAGACTCGGATCGGGTTTTAGCTGACCAGAGCTGCCTCCCTACAGAGCTGGGATATGCCTCGCTAACCGAGCCTGCGCGACAGACTAGGATCAAATTCACAGATAAAGAAATCGCAGACACGGGTGTTTAGCCAGTGCTGCCAAACAGTGAATCAAACCGAAGCTGCCTTTGCAGAGCTGGGGATCGCAATGCGCACCGAGCCTGTCTATCAGACTGGGGATTGGATTAATAACCCGCACCGTAGCTGTCAATAGCTAACGACGTTGAATTTTGTGAAAGCTGAAAGATTTTAGAAAAGTAATTAAAAGACAAAGGAAATTGAAAGAAAAAGATGTAGTTTGACAATAGATTAGGTTTAATAAAATCTGTTAGATTAGATAAGATTTATCAAAGAAACCAAAAAGTTGCTCATTGAGCTCGAAGTTTTCACAAAGAAATTCATAAAGAGAAGAATATAAAATAAAGAATACAGAAAAAGATAGTAAGATGAAGTAAAGTTAAATTAATCTAAATTTCCTAATTTTTAATCAATGTTTCCGATCGAAGTATTTTTTAGAGATTTTGTTCAATCCGAAAAATCGTTATAATTGGTAGATCGTAGATTTGTTGAAATTGCGTCGTTAAATTAATTAAGACGACTTTTATGCTTGCTGTCTAATTTTCCAAGTAAATTTAAAATTAGCAAAACTATAAGTGTGAGATTGTGAGAATTTATTAGACTTATTATTTCAATATCAAAATTCGCGATTCTATCTGCTTCAATTTTAGGAATCGCGCGGTGCAGCGGCTCCCTTTTATAACGAAATCTATGTGATCCGCGGAATCGCGTGATGCGCACCGCGAGATGCGTAATGGACGCGGTCCGGCTGTACTGGCGAGCCAGCACAGCCGGAACGTTACACTATACCTAAAGTTCTATTACATGAAGACTGTACTATGGTGATCATTTTCACAATATGCGAACGTCAATTATTTGCTACTCAGGTAATAACGAGTATTTCCAGGAGACGCCACGAGGAGGCTAATTGACAATGTCTCCCACAAGGTTTCCCTTAAGGGAAATGCAATTGCATCGACCTGCTCAGTCATTTCGTGAAGGAGATGTGAGACTGCGACGAGTCGACCTGCTCAGTCACCTCGTGAAGGAGATGTGAGACTGCGACGAGTCGACCTGCTCAGTCACCTCGTGAAGGAGATGTGAGACTGCGACGAGTCGACCTGCTCAGTCACCTCGTGAAGGAGATGTGAGACTGCGACGAGTCGACCTGCTCAGTCACCTCGTGAAGGAGATGTGAGACTGCGACGAGTCGACCTGCTCAGTCACCTCGTGAAGGAGATGTGAGACTGCGACGAATCGTTTGATCAGATCCGAAAAGCTGAAAACGAAGCAAAAAAAAAAAGAACACAATAATCTCACAGGAAACTGTAGGTAGTCTGGTTCCATTGCAGTCAAGAGAAGAGAAAAAGATAGTAATAGAATAGAATGTTATATTCAGAAAATGAGAGATCCGGGGGTAGTTATTAATTCCAGGTCATCCCCCTCGCGTGGCCCTGACTTCAATGAAGAGAATAGAAAAAGATAAAAAATGAGAGATCCGGGGGTAGTTATTAATTCTAGGTCATTCCCCTCGCGTGACGCTGACTTCAATGAAGAGAATAGAAAAAGATAAAAAATGAGAGATCCGGGGGTAGTTATTAATTCCAGGTCATCCCCCTCGCGTGACCCTGACTTCAATGAAGAGAATAGAACAAGAATAGATGGAGACAGAAAGAACTGGAGACAGTTTTTGTGGACCAGAATTACGAACTTGGAAAGGTGGACAATACTTTGCTCTGTATTATTTCCAAAAGATGATTTCTTAGTTTCATCACGTCCTTTGAGTATATAGCATGCGCAGGGTTCCCACCCAGCGCTACTGTAGTAGCGAACGCTGCTGCAAATACTCCACAGCTGGTACCGTCTAGCTGCTTCTGGACTGATGGAAACACAACATTTTTAGTGCTCAAGTTCGGATACCGTGACGAAATGAACTTTTCTTCCTCCGCTTTCAATGACTGATACCCGGCACAGCCTAAGCTGTCGTACACAAACAGTCGCGTTCCCAAACAGTCGCGTTCCATCAAAATGGAGACATCGCCAATGCCTAAATGCATTGCCACCGATAATGTGGATGTCTTGTGATGCACTGCATGAAGGTTTGATAAATCGCGGATGTGATAACCAAAGCGAGGTTGCCGTATTGAACTGGGACGTTTCCTTCACTACTGATAAAAACTGATCAATCGACGTATCATTGAGCAGTGAATTTTGTGCTAACACATCTATTCTGATCTCGTCAATTTTCACGTTTTTATTCACCAATTCCAGAACGTCAATTTCCGCCTGGGTAGGACTGTTAGTGACATGCTCGGCTGATGTCACGACGACCCATGCAATCCCATCGCGGTGTTCCCTCACAGGTTCAGCGGGCGCCGCGGTCACGATCCCCGGTGACTGTTGGTTCGAATGTGACGAATGTTTCCCGACCTGGGGTAATACAACGCAATCATGCCCGTGATCAGAACTGCGCTTCCTCACTCTCATCGGCGGAACTCGTGATTTTTTCTTGGGTTGACGGATTTCTTCATCTGAGGATGCTACGAACCAAGACACTCCGCCTTTGGAAGTACGTTTACCTAGTACCGTAGGCATCACTCTGGGTTCCTCTTCGGAAAAATTGGATTCCCCCTCGGTCATAGTCACGATCCAAGACTCTGGATCACTCGAGTCAGTTCTACTGAGCCTTAAAGGTGCAACTTTTTGAACTCGGTCGGACCTCGTCTCTTCTGATTCGCTTCCGGTGTCTGTGCTGACCGCTCGTCGAAGTGGACCGTCCTCGTCAACTTTCCCAGTCGTTTCTATCGCACTTATACGCTGCGTGCTTCTTCTAACTTCCGATGCCTGAGGAGCCAGCTGGTTCTTTAGTTGCCTAGCTTCCAGAACATATCTGGGTTCACGGATGGGCATTCTACGAGTGTATCGTCCGTCTATAATCTCCGGCAATAGGCACTCCTTGTAAAACCGAGTTAGGTACGGTTCCATTCGATCACTCCAGAATGCATCATCCCGTGGCACTTTGATGTACTTCAGACCCAATGGCGACCAAACAGCGAAGTAGCAAGTATTGGCGAGCGTTATGTGTAATTGGCCCTGCACCTGATAGTAATAATGATGCGACGTGTTCATCTTTGTCAGATCATTCTTGTCGAAGAACCTGTAGATTTCCGTGACGCGTTGTTGGATTGCGATTTCTGGATCGTATTTTTCAGCCGTTTTTGGACATTTCACTTCGACTATAGTGGTATCATCGATGATACCATCTGGACTGGCACCAAGGAATCCAAGTTTTGCATCAATGAACAATCCACACGGTTTGATCGTCACGGGATCGCCTTTCTCTGATAACTCCTGTTGCAGTTTTTCGATGGCTTTGGCTTCGTTTGTACGGCCCCAGACCATACCGGGTGTGCTTCTCACCGACGGGTACAGTATGGACTGCACGTTAGGCGAACACGATGTGTCATCTCGCATTCGACACACCCTACCGAAGTTCGAAGCCGTCAGTAGCTTTCTTCGCGTGGATTGCCAGAGAGCATTGTCGGCTTGCCCCCTTGTACTGCGTTCGATTTCTACGCGATTTTTTTGATTTTCCATCAGTCGGCTCTGATGTAGTTCCGCGAGATCGTCGTACACGTTATCAGGCAAATCTGGCTTCTGCGCGTTTGGTCCGTAATTTTTGTCCAGGCCCCGATGCTTCCTGTTCTTGTTACCAGAGGAACTTGGTACTGTTTGCGCTCTTTTACGCACGGCATTATTGAGTATTTTGCGCTGACGCCGTGTTTCTAGGGCAGTCATCGTACTAGGCGGCTTATTCCCCTCACTTTGGTGGAGTTTCGAGAGGACACTCTGCGTGTTGTGTTGCAGAACAGCGCCGGAAGCTCTGCCCTGGAAAGATCCCTTCAAGCCCCAGTTGATCCTTTTTCCACCTGTGAACTTGCACACTATGGCATTGAAGGATTCTGCAATGTTGTTAGTGGCGTCGTACAGTAAGCTGTTGGCATGCAAGCTCAAATGTTCCAAAGCCACTTCCAGTTGCTGGAAAAGTCCTGCTTTTTTGAGCTCATCGACGGCAGTTTTTCCTTCGACGGTGGTCTCCTGCGAACAATATCCTCGCAGCTCGTTGCACCTAGTGTGGTCACCGAAAACGTGGTTCGGTGCGTTCTGCACATCGGCTTTCAAGAGCTCAATTTTATCAGCAGTTGTAGAAGCTCCGGCTGTATCTCTTTGCCGATGCGCTACTGACAGTTCAATGGCTTCCCTGAACTGCAGCACAGTCCCGCGTACCATCGTCTTCAGTCGGGAAATGTTTCGGCCCTTGGTATTGGCTACCTCGGTGATTTTTCTAGCCAAATTTCGATGTAGATGGTTGACGCATTCTTTCTTCTCCACGATCAAGCCGTACTCCGCATACGGGTCGTTATCTAAAATCGATTTATAGACACTACTGTCCCCATCTGCGACCAAAGTCCTGTAAATTAGTCCGTGCATTTGCATACTCTTCTTGAAACCTTCTAATATCGCGTCGCTCTCCATCCCTGTAGATGCTTGGTCACGGCCCCAATTTTTGAAGCAGACGTGATCCGTGGGTGTTGTTTCATGCCGTGCAGCCATTTCACAAATACAGCAGTATTTGTTACGGACTCCGATGAATATTACCTTCTGGGTGTGCTGGTCGATGATCGCAGCAACACCAGAGAGGGAATCATATTTTCCCGTTTTGTACGACCGTTTCATCCATCCACAATCGGCCACAACGGTAATAAAGGGAATTTTGATGCCATTATGAACAATGAAATCCCCTCTGTCAAAAGCCGCTTTTTTGGCGATCTCGCCCGCCTGTATCATTTCTGTGAGAGCCGCCTTTTCAAATGCTGCGATGATCTCCAGGTCGTATTTCGTGTAGGTATCCGACGACATGCAGGGGATATTCATACAAGACAAGAGTTCCTGAAACTGCGAATACCCAATTCCCGTGGCGTAGGTCCCCGCGACAGCACTTCGATTGATGTCCATCGCTTGGCCGTCATTACGGTCTGTACAAATGCTATCTTCAAAACTGCATACCTTGCACCGAAAGAAGATTTGCGTTTGCAAACCGATACGTCTAGAGTTTGTTTGTATGACGTCTCGAAACGTGCAAATTGAAAGCGGATTGTGATTGTCGAATTTTTCATGCAACTGCTCCAGCACGTATGTCATGTCAACGATGTACCGGCCTTCGAGCGCTACCTCTTCTCCGCCAATACTTTCGTTTAAGCTGTCTTTCGATTGAAGCGAGTGCGGCTCCACTTCTAACGCTTCTTCGAACGGAAGGTCTAAAGCTTGATGCGGTTGCAAAGTTGGCTCATCCTGTGACCCTCCGTCGAACGGAGGGCCCGATTTCACCTGTGAAATAACGTTCGCCGCTTCGACTGGTTGCGGGTTCAACCTTGCGCGGCTTCGTTGCCATCTATATATATAAATGATGTGTTGGTAATTAACACTGGTATGAATATTCTGATCATAGATTTACGATATTTCTGTGAAATTAATTATTCAGGAGAGGGCGGGACAAGGTGGACAAAAAGGTAAAAAATCCTAACCGCCCTAACAGTCGCTTATAGAGAGATAGTACTGTATTCTTATTCTATGGATTATTATATAAATGCAGACCTTTTATGAAATTCTTTGTGTTATTTCTTCAAACTCATTCTGATTATCATAATTTTCGTAGGAATATAATGTGGAAAACAGAGTTGTTATTGAGACAAACGGTTCAACTTGAAAACTCCGTGGACCACATTATTGAAATCTTTACTGGTCCTACTATAATCAAACGTATGATCATAGGTATGTACTATACAGTGCTGTGTTCAATTGTGTCATCACACGCTGAGGCTCAGTAATCTTACATACTATCGCGCCGTAAAATCTGGGTACCTGGATACGAAATTTGATAGCGATTCTTTAGTGGAAAAACATACTACCCCAGAATAAGCTGGGAAAAATGCTAGCCGAGAATGAGTTTCAAGAACATACTATCTCGTCTGAAATTTTTTGAAGGAAAATTTGGTAGGTAACACTGCTGCTCGCATAATATACGAACAAAACGATCTTGATTTCTAGTTTGACACAGAAGTTGTTCAGGTCAATATTTACACACCATATTTCATGAAATAACTCGTCAGTCGCTTATTTGCGGATGGAATGTGCGTCAGTTTAAAAAAAAATGTAAAAAAAAAAAAAATTATTTTCTGGAATGGAGCGCTCGACTGGAAATCGTCGGAAACGTTCGAAAAACATGATGATGGGGAATGAAACTGTGAGAAAAAAATGAGTCTCGTGCGACGCTTTGACTCGACGTATAACAACTTTGATTATCTACAAGAAAGGTCATTACGATTTTTGGCCTAAAGTGCACGATAACGGAACTATAGGCAAATACAGTTCCCTGAACAACAGGGCTTCTCTCGTTTCCGTCATGTCTCGTTTTGTGACACATAACAGCCTGTTTCAGAGAAAGTCAGTTGCTTTCGACGAAATGCTGCCGGTGGGCTACCGAAATAAAATCAATGGGGTCATGTACTTACCGGAGATGTCGCGCTACCTCAGCTCTCATCTGAGATGAAAGCCGCCGAGAAGAGTAAACACGATTTTCACGTGAAACAGTATGTTTCCCCATTTCTGTGGAACAAGGATGGTAGCACAATGATGCACTTGATTTACACTGGATTTGGAAATTCCAAAAAGAACAAGTGACCAAAGAAGTTCCCGATGGTCAAGATTAGTTCGCTCTTGATTGGTCGCACGAAGTCTTCTTATTCTTCTTTCTTCTTTCTTCTTCTTCTTCTTCTTCTTCTTCTTCTTCTTCTTCTTCTTCTTCTTCTTCTTCTTCTTCTTCTTTTTCTTCTTCTGTCAGAGGTTGAGAAAAATTTCCATAATACACGTAATTTTCAAAGTGGGATCTCGATAAACACACGAGAAATGAACAAAAGTGAATAAGATTCACGATTAATTTCATATAGTTACCTATTTTATGTTATAATGTAAAAAGTACGAGAAATATGATATATAATATATTGTATATTATATTGTTGAAAATAGCGATTGGATCAAATATTCAAGCCCGATGTACAGGGTGAAACTTAATGTTGTGGCGCCGCTTTACCAGATGATTTTACAGCTCGCGATCGGTAAAGATATGTAAAAACTTAGCGTCGCAAAACTGTCCTTGACAAGGTCGATTCTTTCTATTGTCTGTAGAAAATCCTACTAATTCAGTGAAACAAAAGTCTCCGAGGAACCATGAATCGCAATCGAGCCCATCTTATCGGAAAATGAATCCAAAGTTTCGAAAATGCCTCAAATTCTTAGAGAAAAATTAAAACTTCGCAGGCATTTTTTGATGGGACGGGTTCGATTGCGAGCGATGATTCCTC
This sequence comes from Tenthredo notha, assembly GCA_914767705.2. Lineage (NCBI taxonomy): Eukaryota > Metazoa > Arthropoda > Insecta > Hymenoptera > Tenthredinidae > Tenthredo > Tenthredo notha. The sequence goes on from OU611923.1 coordinate 1,354,093, forward strand.
AGAGACTTTTGTTCGTCTAAATTTGTAGGATTTTCACAGCCAATAAAAGATAATTGACCTTGTCAAGGACAGTATTGTGGCGCTAAGTTTTTACATACCTTCACCGATCGCGAGCTGTGGAATCATCCGGTGAAGCGGCGGAACAACATTAAGTTTCACCCTGTACTATTGTTTACTCCGGAAACTTGTTTGTGATAATCCAAAGGAATCTTTATATTATGATATGATATCTGTAATATTTCTATACAAGTCGATGCAAGTGTACATGGAGAATATGGAAATATTTTTTAAAATTTGGGTAACGGCAAAAAAAGCTTAATTTCAGCAGCTCAATTTTAAGAGCTTTGCACAAGCATAAACGAACAACTAATTTTTTTGTAGAGCTGAGATCTTTTTACACAAAAAAACAATTTTTTTGAAGAAAATTAGTGGTGAAAATCAAAAATGAAAAGGATAAAAATCTGCCAAAATTAGGGATGCTGTTTTTCGATGAGAACTTTCAGCTCAAAAAATTGCGAGAAGATCTGCGGGGGTAAGGCCGGATCCGACGTCTAGAATTGGCAGACTTGCTCGTATACAAAGTAGCCGATTCTGCGACGGCGAGAGACGAGGAATGGGGATCGTACAATAATGGGTGGTTACTCCCAGGACTGTGCTCATATTCGTACTTCACTGATCTCTTCGTACTTCCAATACCGATTATAAAGTATTACAGTATAACGATCAAAAATTTGTGAAAAATGATAAACAAAAGCTCTGGAAGAGATATAATAATTTTTTTGTGTCAAAGCCATACAATTCGTTTCTACGGTTCTGATACAAAAAAAATGATGTTCGTCACTTGGCCGTAAGATTTATTTGTTTGTTTATTTTCAAGATTATTCTCTTTTTGACCTTGTACCGAAAAATGATATTAGAGCTTATTTGGGTTCTACGAGTTGATTTGCTTCACTTCTTTCGCACATTTTTTGGAGTACGAATGGGATTAAAAATTGAAGATGAAAAACGGACCACGACGAGGTACAATTTAGCAAATTTAAACTCCCAAATTTGTCGTACTTACTGCAACCAAGGTTTCTTTTTTTTTTTTTCTTCTTTTTTCTACTTCTTCTGCCAGATGTTTCGAACAGCAATGGACAATCTACGAACACACGCCACGCAGAAAACAAATTTCGCGGCCACTAGCGGAACCTAGAGCCTGCGCGCGCATGTAAACACGGGCCCGGCGTCACAGTTTAGCATTGACGTCGCGTGTCGGGAAGAGCGGCTCTCGCTTACCGTAGAACGGCACTTACGAAAATCCGATTGCGACGACCCTGTCTGCGAGATTAGACGGAGCCCGGGACTGTCGCAGGTATGAATCTCGGTCCCGAACCGTTGAAGTTCACGAGGCCCCGGCGCACCGAAGTGTATAGCGATGAAATTACCGCATCTCGGTCTTGCCCGAGATGAGCGTAACTTCATAATAAGAATACTTTTCGTCGTCTTTGATTTATCAAATTATATTATAATATATAATATATTTAGATTATTATATATTGGTATTGGTGCCAATAAAGTATGGACCACAACCGAACACCAATGAGGTAAGCTGCTTTTCTGAGGAACTAAACTCGAAGGAAGGGCGATTTTACCCCGAGGTAAGTGAATCACAATTATCGCATATGATGGTTTATTTTTGATAATGTAAATATTGAGTAACATAACGATAAAATGCCAGAATAGATCAATATAATCATAGAGTTATCGAGTAGATGTGATTGAAAAGTATACGGAAATAGTAGTGACGAATGAATGATCGCCCGAATTTGGGTGCCATGCTGTGGGTTTTATCTAAATTGACATTCTACAGTTGGCGTTACAATGAGAAAATATTATTCAGTCACAGAAACTGGGCATCGATGCGCGTCACTATGCCAAGAGTGATCCTGGGAAAGGTTTCATAGATGACGAAGTTTGCAGTGCCGCCTGGCTGAGCGGTTCAGAAGCTGACAGAGAATTTGCTAATCAGCACGGAAATACTGCCACCGGCGGACTGACCTCAGATATCCGTACGCCTCGAAGCCTCCCCTCCTTTCATCACTGCAGTACTGGTCTACTTGGTAAGCTTTCCTTCTAACATAGCAGCTGGTCATTGCCAAAGTCAGAAACGAAGAATATGCTGGATGCAACGAAAAAGTTCCTCCGGCCCATGTAACATTGGAATTTGTCAACTTACATGGCGCTGAAGTCACACTATTTGATTGTATTTTCAGTTTTGCCAATGTGAAATCTAAATCGTATTTGCAAGCTTCGAAGAAACAGTTTTATCAAATTTGAGTGCATTTCAGATAGCGGTGCTTCAGACAGATTGGATCTTTCAGCTTCGTTGGATCAGGAATACCGAAAGTCAAGAAATTGGAATGCTAAGCGAGGTAGATGTCATCGATTATCCTGTGAAGGCGCTGTTTTATAAAAAATTCGGAGAGTAAACCATCAGAGTATTGTCGGAAGCAAAGAGCCAACACGATTGACTCGGTGAACCGATACTCTTAGAATCCTACGCAAACTAACTGAAAACCTAGGTAGAGAAAAATAGATTTAGTAGTTTTATGCAGTAAAAATTCTCGTATAACTGTCACAATTCTGACGTTCTTACGACTACTTTCTTTACAGTCGTGATAATTGTACGCGTTCGAGCTGGCTCGATGAACTATTGAACCTCCGATGTTGCTGCAAACTTTACGATGAAGTCCTCCGGAGCCTATAATTGCGACTTCAAAATGTTAGCTGTGGTCTAAAAGTTAACGGAAGAGCTTCAAACTTGCAGAACTCAAAACTGGTGTTACGAAATAAGTAACGCAGCAAAATTCTTATAGTATTCCCTAGATTATTTGTAATATTGTAATTAATCAAATGACGGAATGATTACAAATGGGGATTGCTCTTCGAATTTCAATTTGTTGCTTCTTTTGTGACACTATTTTCAACAAGTTCTGTAAGTCTGAATAGTTTCTCGCTTATCTTTTGGAGTGCAGGGAATCCTTCAAAGTCAATTGCATGGGTTCCGCAAGATTGTTTCGTCGCGGAGTGATGAGCACGATCAGGGGCTCGGGGAGCTCGTCGAACGAGCAGTGTAGTTATTTGAGAAGTTTTTCATTTGGGGTTATTGTGCTAGAAGTTCATTCATGAGTTTTATACAATTCGAAGCTATCTTTCCCTGAGCTATGATATTGCAGGTCTTTGCGCTCCATCAATAATTATTGTGTAACAGTACATTACGTAACGATGGCGTGAAGTTGGTGATCCCAGCACGAATGCAGGGATTACCAACCCGCCATCGTTACGTATACTTCTTCTTGACACGAGCTGCGGGAAGAAGCCGTAACACAACATATAATAACCAAGTAAGAGAAATAAAGAAGCGGATGGCCAGCTTGCAATAAACAGACGACAAACCTGGAGCGTATGCTGACGAGTTGGCTGTGACTGAGTGTTAACTCTCGCGATAATGCAAACAATGAAAATTCGTGGCTCATTACCGTTCACTTCGGGGAACAATCACTTCCCGCACGCTCCACAGGCATGGGAAAACGCTCTTCCCGTACGCTGTGTCAAAAAAGGTATTCCAGGCCAACTCGACGGCATTTCACCATTACCCTCTACGATCTGTTCCATTATTTTTTTTTATCTTATTCAACCTACCGATAAACGTAATATAAATTTTTTCCAGATTTTTCGGACCAGCCGGTCTCTGAAAAGAACTTGATGAACTTCGCTTTTCGAGAAAAATATCTCTTTTTACTGTTTTAATTAATTTTATAAGTTGTAAGTTTTATAAGTCTTACAAAACTTTTTTTCCCTCATTTTCACAAAATACTTCAAAGTAATGAGTGTGGCAGAGTATCAAAACCTGCTGTGCCGTGCGTTTCAAACAATTTTTTTTCTGGATTTACGGAGGGTAAATCCAGAAAAAAAAGATACTTCCACTATGTTTGATGGCTCAAAGTTTTTGTTTTGTGACACTGAATTTTCGGGACTTTTTGGAAATACCAATTCTTTACACATTATCTGATTCGTTGATCAGAACAATCGACGTTGAGAATATCAGATGTATCTGTTTTTTTTCTAAGGAAATAAATTGGACAACTGAAATAATGCCAGCAGTACAGATGGAACACACGAGCCTCGTGTGGCCGGGGAGAGGGGTTCGCCACCGATCACGGTTTTACTAGGGCAGTCATTCTGTTCCATTCTTACCTTACGGCGGAGCTTAAAATATTGGGTGGCTTTATTATTTCGTAGATGTGTTAATAAATGAATAAGTATATAAATAATCGTATAGTATAGATATAGGTGTGTCAATGAATGAATAAATAAACATAGTATATGAATGATTGATTATTCCTTTCTTTCATTTCAATTTATTACATATACATTTGTTTTCAGATTTACATATAGCCCTTGTCTACATATCAATCCGCTTTTCAGTTTGATACATCGATAATCTTAGATTGAGTCTTGGTTCTATTATTTCTACCGAGTCGGGAACTTTCACAAAAGAATTCATCAGGATTCTGTGAAGTGGACAGATATGAATTAGATCAAAAAGCGCAGAAGCTTTGAGATGATAAATAATCAATTCGTTTCACGAAAAAGCAAATAAGAACATTTTCAATCAGTGACGCTGCAAATCATTTGACACGTGTTTCTGAACACCCCCTATAATTTAACCGAATGATCGGAAATTTGATTTTATATTAATTCATCTGATATGAATTTATATAGACTGATTACATAAATTCATGGGACTAAAGACATCTTCCTCGAATGAGGATAATTTGTTCTTTGCGCATCGTTGCCTTCTGCTGCAAGTCTACAATCTCGCTTCTCGATAACAAAAGTTTGTCATGCCTCAACTTCCCTCCATAACGCGGTGCGATTTCACTCCTGGCGTCGACGCGAAAGTACTTAGCTATAGGTAATTCCAGAGATGAACCGCGCACCCTGTTCTGTGTCACCAAAAGCATTTCCATAGTAGCCCAAAGGATGAAAACAGGTAACGGGTACCCTGGAAACCATCGTTACCCAGCTGGCTGTTCTCGCTGGGCTTGTAATCCTTTTTCGCCCACCGGCGAACATATCTAAAAGCGAGCGTGGTGTATAGATTGATGTTCGCGTCGTTCCCAGCGTTGATGACCGAAATTCTCGACAAAGTGTGTAAGTACCTGTCTGCTGTGGCAAAGAGAAGCGGGATCTACAAAGATTTACTTCCACGTTCCCACGACTATTTTACCACGGACAGCTGTTTGTAGTCAGCATTCTCGTTGAACTTGATCGGGGTGCAACCTCGTGATTTTCAGAAGCTGGAAATATTTAGCCTAGACGTCTGTGCTTGAACCGCGATTGGGGTAGCTCTGCTTGATTCGAAAACCAGTATAGAGACGAAAAATATTTGCTGTGACAATTACTCTTCGCGTATACTCCTCCACTGTGCCTGTCTCTCCAACGAATTTCTAGCGAAATAATTTATTGTCAACAAACGAATCAAACCTAACTCAACGAAGGTGAATATAAATGTCGTGATTTATACCACCACTGTATTTCGTTCATGCACTTACCAAACGTTACGGCTTAGTTAGTCTTCTGTGTATCCTGACCACAATAACAACATTCTATCACAATTTTAGAATACACGCGTATTTATCACTGACAGCTGATCTTGTCCAGTTTATCGAACAGTGATCCGAGTCGTGGATTCGTGGGTCACGCCATCTCCGAAGCGTCAACGAAACTTCAAAAACCCTCTAAACACAACTAACTCGCCATCATTCCGAGCGATAGAAAATTGCCAAGTGTCAAAAATAAGCGTTTTACATACACAACTTCTCTATTTCAGCCCGAAACGGACATGTTTTGGGCCGTACGTGTTCGCAATCGCGCATAAAATTGCGCGACGAAGCTTGTTTCGTTGATTTCGGTGCCCAGGCAGAGATATTCCGTTTAATAGCACCTTTTTTCCTAATGTTTTCAGGTCTGGTGGAATTGCCTGGGGAAGCACCTTAAGATGTAGTACAAACATAGAATACGGAAAATGTTTTTCGATTGTCTGATTATAAAACTCTTACGTAAGATAACCAAGCCCAATATCAAAACAGACCATCTATAATATTGTGTTCTATAATATTTTTCGAGCTCAACTAAAACAAATATACATGTATGTATCTCTATGTGCATACACGGAAAATAAATTGCGACGCTATTTACTCCAAGATTGGGTTAAATTTACTGTCGTTAAAAATACTCCAAAAATAGTAAAAATTATTCCATATGCCGCGAATGTTACTGCATTGATAAGTTGGATTTACTCCAATGATGCTAATTTAACCTCAACTTGGTGTTGTCATTTTATCACTCCATTCTGTAGTTAACTTAACTCCATTTGTTGTTGCAATGACAGCAATTTATTTTCCGTGTATATAAAATAATTATTTTGTTAATAACTCCGGCATGCGTGATCGAATGTTGCTAAAAAACAATAGGGGGCGAGATTTCAGTGTCAAGAACACCCCCTCCAAATTACAAGTTCATAGGTGCAACGGTTTGACAGATATCGTGGTCCCAAGAAGAACGTTCTGCGACGAAGAAGGAGGAGAAGAAGAAGAAGAAGATTGCGTTTTTTGATCAACTTTGACGGTCGATATCTCAGGAACCACCGGGTCAATTTCGTTCAACTTTTTGGAGCAATGTTAGGTGGAGTGGGTCTTACACCGCTACAAATTTTGCTAAAAAAATATTCGGTGGTTCGAAAGATATGACGGTTTTTTTACAAGGACAAGAGCTTGCTCGGGTAAATGATTCGGGGCTGGCGCGCCGGCCTACGGGTACTTGGCGGCGATTCGCTGCCGCGAATCTTGATCGGAGGAACACGGGTTGCAGGCTCTTCTTGGTGGCGGGAATCTCTTCCACCACCGATATCCCGCGTTGTAGAGTGCCCTCGGCACTCCCCCGTGTCCTCTCGGCCTCGTCGTTGGAGGTAGCATGGCCACTACTATCCTCCGGAGCTTTTTAGGTGGCGTTCGTTGAAACAGGACCTCAACAGTCGATTTTGTGCGTCATGCGTCCGTCGAGTGGCGTATTGGTCTGAGTAACAAGCCGTTGGATGAGCCTCGACTCCCACATGTCAGAGAAAAGTCGTAAAACAAACAAAAGAATAAATAATATGATCTATGGTTTTTAGTCGGTCACGGTCGCCTCTCGGAATTATGGTCAGACCTCGGGGTCACTCTACTCATTTATTCGTAATCATACATTCCGCTAAGGTCGTTCAAGGGGTAAGGAGTCTGCTGTAACATGCAATGTTACTACACAAATTGGTGTGTATAGTCTAGCTGATGATTGGAATTAATTATTTGCAAATAAGTTATGGGGGAATTACTGCTATATGGCTATATGTATGCCTAGACTTTGAAAATATAAGTTAGCGCGGGCATGCCATGCGCGTCATATAACCTCTAATTATCAATTTACTTACATATTATGTACTATATACTATGTTACGTGGATTTTTATTAATCTTCGGATCTGGACCGGATAGCCAGCATCCGAGATCAATCCAGTCGACAATTAGCCAAAAACTAAGATCTTAACAAAAGTTGGGCGCCAGGCGGATAACCGCCACTTTCAAGAATCTAAACAAACTGTACTGAAGCGTCGGCTAGCAACAGTACCGCGGAGAGGGGTCGGGATTGAATGAAGGATTAGCTAGGCGTTGATTAACGACTCGTGATTTAGAATTCAACGAAGAAAAATAGAATTTATTGAATAAAAATTGAATGAAAAATAGAATTAACAAATCGTGTACCCGGGGGTACTACCCCACGGGTATAAAACGGCTACAGGTCGTGTATAGGCGACCTGGCCACGCTTGACGAGTTTCACAATAATAAATAAACTACTAGCTTCCACGTAGGAGAGCAATAACACAACAAAATAATGCAAAAATAAATAACTCGACAAATACGTCCCTCGCGGAACAAAACTTACAGATAAAAGACTGAAATATGTCTGCAAGGCTTAACAAAACTAACTCACAAAATTGGGTTGTCCAGAAAAAAAATTTGTTTCACTTTTTGGGGCGCATCAAGTAGAAAATAACTCAAAATAGTGGGATCATTTTTTTTTTTTTTTTCCGATGAAAATTGCGAATGTTATAAGCAATTGAAGTTCACTGATTTTGATATATATAGATATACCTTAACATGGGTGACGTCATAATGTTGTAGTTTTCAATCTGTTATATCAACGGCAATTTTTGTTTAAACGAAAAAAGAAAAAATACGTCCTAATCATTTTTCCCCATACTACTGGAATATGAAATAAAAAAAAATTCGTGGAAGACCCAATTATTACTTAAACTTAACTTAAACTAACTCTGCCTTCGTAGGCGAAACAACAAGGCTAAACAAAATTCAAAATATAATACAGTTCTGAATCTCTCCGTATGAGAGAGAGAGAGAGAGCGCGACCGTGACGTAAGCAGACTATCTCGCTCGCACTCAGGTGCGAAACCTACGGCTCTACAGAAGTACTGTAACGCGACACAAAACTCGAAAATCTTACTCAAAAACTGAAGCTCAAAACTCTATTATGATGTGAGACACTGGTGGCGGCCTACCGACTCGGAGGTCGTCTTAATTTGATTCTCAAAAATACTAAAGAGCCTCGTGGCTCGGAACAAGGCAAGATGGCTGATGGCCGTTTGCCGAATTCAAATTAGTATAGGTCAAATTGGCTAACGCTTACCGTTGTCCAGCCGCTCTTTTAGGGAGATTTCCTCGTGGGAAAAACGTCCTGACACACCAGCACACGCTACTCGAAAGCAAAACTCAAAAATTCCACGGGGGAAATACTAAATATTAATATTAGAGCGAGCACTGAGCTCGGCGCTCTACCTGCGAGGCAGGCCTACGGCAGAGTGATCTTTGACCGCTAGGCGCTGATAAATCGCACCCTGGTTGAGCGGTCGAGTATTGATTTTGCAAATCGATCCGCAGATCCCTGAATATGGCGACCTATTGTCGCTACGCGCGAAATTCGAAGTTCACCACGGTGTCATTAGCTCGTTGAATCGGAGGACCACGGGTTGCAGGTTCTTCTTGGTGGCGGGAATCTCTTCCACCACCGATATCCCACGCTGTAGAGTGCCTTCGGCACTCCCCCGTGTCCTCTGTCTCTTTGATGGAGGTAGCCTGGCCAGTACTATCCTCCATAGCTCATGTGGTTTTCATCGAAAAGGATCCAAACACCCGGTATTCGGTGTTGTGCGTCCGTCGAGTGGCGTATCAGTCTTAGTTTTGGCCGTCGTACGAGCCTCGTCTCCCACGTAATAGAGAAAATGCGTAAAATAATACAAAAGAATTAGAAATAAATCCGACAGTCTTGAGTCGGTCACGGTCGCCTCTCGGAGAGTTTCTAGCCTCGGGGCTAACCTAACGCATTCGTGCTTCTTTTATTCGTCGCACCCTACGTAACTATGGTCGTCTAAGGGTTCGGGAGTCGCTTGTAACACGCGTTGCAAAATGCAATGTTACAACTAATATACTTACATATTATAGTTCGTCTTACAGAGACAACAGATCTTGGCACAATGCACGGTAAACAATCCACAATATTTCTGGAAAATATAATAATCGACCACTTTCACAGAACGTTTTATTTCCACGTGACCGGTATTCGGTTATACGTGCCTGTTGCACTATATGGCTGCCGTTCCATGTGCCATGCGTTTCGCAATTTCTACAGCGGACTGAGGGAACGATGGGCCAATTTAGAGCGGAATTGACCCGGCGCGACATTCAAATGATACAAATATAGTCATACGTATCTATAGTTACTGCACAAAATGAACTTATCACCACTTTTTATGGGTGATTTCTTTCACACTGCAGGATTGTTAAATACAATAATGAAATTTAAAAGGATTACAAGTTAAAAACTTTATACTGGAAATTCTGGTATAAAATTAAAATTCATGCGACCTCTGAAACCCCAGAACAATCATATTTTTATAAAGATCTATAATCACGAAATCATATCTGCCATACCAATGTCTGCTATTCAGAATTTCATATTTCTGTTATCACATCGGGATTCAGTGACCTCAAAAACCTTCTCACCGTGCTCATCACAGATTTTTTTAACACAATTAATAAAAATCCGATGGCAAAATTTTTTTTTAAATTTACGATTGGAATCAATTCAGCCATAGGGCGGAATGAAATTCGAAAACGTGTACATATATGTTTATGCAAAAACATCTTTTTATCATAATATATAGGGCATTCCATGGTCATTCACAGAGGATGAAACGTTCAACTAATTCGAATTTCGACTACATGCCTTACATGGCGATAAGTCATAAATGGATCAACTGACTAATTAACTTGAATTTGCCTAATAATTTTTTGTATTGTTGTTATCACTGAAAAGGGCGTCTATGTGGGCAATTCCACCTCAAATTGGCCGATTTTGGGGGTTTTTTGACCTCGTATTTTTTGAATCGATTTAAACTTTTTTTACGTGAATTCTACGTCAAAATAAAATAAAAATTTGAAAAAGATCAGAGATTCCGTTGATGATAACAACAATACCAACAAAAATGTTGAGCGAATTGGAGTTTCCATAATATTGCCAACAATTTGCTTGCAACTTGTTGTCAAATCGGGCTACTTCTGGTTGCTAGCATATTTTCAGCAAAATTTGCTGAGATAATAAATGACAGCAGTTATTGCTGTACATTTGCTGTAAATTCTAATGCATAAAAAGTATTCTCAGCAAGTAGTTGACAAAATGACGAAAAAAATTTGCAGCAAGTGTATTGGACGTTTTGCACATTCACACTTGGTTATCTGGGTCTTTTCTCTTGCGTGCGTTACATTTAAGCTAGATACTACTTAGCATATTTGTTTGAATATCTTTTTGTTTTGATATCTCTCTCGTTGCGGCCTAACCGCCACATATTATTCATTGCGACGCCGGAATCAAATTCCGCCGCGAGTTTTTTTTGGGTTTTGCTTATCTATCCTTAAGTTTAAACTACGTTTGACCTAACTGGTCCTGCCGGCCTGTGTATTTATTTATTATTTTTTTTGTGTATCGCCGCATTTGATTTGGAATTATATTTTTCCGTTACGTTTTACCTGTACCGAGTTAAGTGTGTTATTTCTACGCCCCCACGTTCCCCTCTCCGTCTAACTAGTCGGTTATCTTTGTGATTTCATGGATTTGGTTATTGTTTGCTGCGTTTAGTTACCTTTATCTGGCACATTCGTGTGCCTGGCGCCCAACATTATCTTTCGTTTGGTTTCTTTTTGTATCGTATCGTTCGTAACTTTTCACGTGAGAAACGTTGGTGCTTCTTTGAGCGGGATTTATTTTTCTATTCATTTCCTCCGGGTAGGAAAATTGCTCGTTACAATATATACATCGCAAATATACAAAGAAACAAAAACGAATAGCTATACTGTTACAATTAATCATTACGGTGATTCCATTGGTTTTGGTTCTATAAGATTTTTCTTTGAAATCGAAAATCAATTATATTTTGTTCTCCAGGATTTTGATATTAAACATTCTGAAATGTTTGTACATAAAGGAACACAATCTATAATTAGACATATATTACCGATTCGAGAAAATGAAGAAGTGCAATTAGTAAAAGTGAGTGATATAAAATCTATGAGCCATGTTGTAAGAGTAGAAGATTATATTTGTAAAAGACCAAATTTATTCAAGAAAAATATGTAATCAACAAATATTATTATAAATATTTTCCGGAACAAATAAATTTCAGTAAATTCATGCAAAAAAAAATGCCTATCATTTTGAATAACTTTAATATATCTTCTTGAATACGATTTTATGTTGTTTGATTTGTTCAGGAATGGCTATATTGAGAAATTTATTGTTTCTATTTTTTCATCGTAAAATCCGTTAAACCATTATATTCAAGTATTATTGCTCATATCAGAACCTATCAAGCCATACCAAAAAACTATATGTGAACATATTAGTCTAGATATGGCCGTATCTGTCTAGATCAGGTTAGAGACGAAAATTTGTATACAAAGGAGACACAAAAATAACTATTACATATGCTCATATCAAGGCTTATCAAATTATATCGGGCCTGATCAGAAATATTTTTCCACAAGTACATCAAAATATACTTATCCGATCAGGCTATATCAGGTCTTATCAAGTTATATCAGGCCTGACCAGAAATTTTTGTAATAAGTATATCAAAGTATATATACTCATATAAGATTATATCAGGCCATATCAGGACATATAAAAAAATTATATATGAACTTATCAAGTCATATCAAGCTTGATATGGGCATATCAAGTTGATAAGGCTTGATCTGGCCTGAAATGGCAGATTTTCATGTCAGACCATATCAGGACTTATCAAAATTTATATAAGGGCATATCAGACCAGATATAGATACATCAAAAATGTTGATATGGCCTTATCAGGTCATATCAGGTCTGATCAGAATATTTTTTCACGGGCAGGAAAATAATCCGGATCACTATCTTCATGATTTCCATTTTCAGACTCGTCTATATTTTTTTCTGAATCATCCTGCGATGAGATTTCATTATTATCATTTTTCAATTTACGCTCATTAATTTTAGAGAACGCAGTAGAGGAGCCATGTTGGTTCGATGAAAGTTGACGTGAATAACTGATTGATTTGTCGGTACTTTTTAACCAACTATCGTCCATATTTTCTAGTATATTAGTGAAGCCACTGGGCGCACTACTTTCCGGAGTATCAATAACAAAGGTCTCCTTCGAGAGGTTGACCCGAGAAAAAATCGTTGCATATAATCAGATATAAGCATATACAATCAACCATATATAATTGTATCCGAAAATTGGCCCGATCGGGACATATATAATTATATATCAGTATATAAAATGATATATTATTATATATCAACTTGTATATAATCTGATATCATTATATGTATATGCGCTTATATGCTCAGGTCATTGTATGTGGGCTTATCTTATCAGATATCACTATGTATGGGTATATATTATAATATATGGGGATATTCATATATACCGTGAAGTTAAGGGGAAGCCGAACGATGGCCGCACTATAGTTCAACCAACACGCGCTCGCGTTGCGTACCTGAGCTTCTACTAGCAGTGAGCAGAAGCTCAGGTACGCAACGCGAGCGTGTGTTGGTCGAACTATAGTGCAGCCATCGTTCGGTTTCCCCTTAACTTCACGGTAGTTATATATGAGCCAACCCGTCGCTTTTGAATGCATCGTACATTCAAAAAATATTTTCACCTTTGAGTTTTATTGATAGTTAGGAACTTTATTTGATTTATTAATACAGTTTGATATTTATTATGGTTACTAGTATAAATATATTTATATATTTATATATTTGTATATTTTGGGGAATTCCATACGAAACCGACCAATTCGTAACCCCGACCATTTTCGATTTTGTTCAAATTTTCTATTTTTCTGTACCTACCGAAAGCAGTCTTCCGGAATTTTTTCAGTTTTTTGTCTCAACCCATCCAAACACAATGAATTTTTCAAAACTTATAAACTTGGACCATTTTGATTTTATTGAAAAAAATCACCAATTTTCAAGAGACATTTTTACAAGTACTGACCAATTCGTAGCTTGTGATATCCATAACTTCTATTTTTTTCTATTTTTTACCGTGTGTGAACCAAGGAATCGTGTTTTTTCCTTGAAATAATAACGCAAGTAGTCATTTGATTCCGAATTATTCTTTTTCATTTTATTGAAGTAGTTTGCAGAAGAACATTGGATTAAGTGGTAATATGAATATTTCAAGGTCGCTCGAAAACATCAAAAGCAATGCATTCACAAATTAAAAAAAATCATGAGCGACCTTTAAAGATGAATATTTTGAGCTAAAAATTTGAGAAACTTATTTTTTTTTCGTCTACAAAATTTTACGGTAACGAGAGAAAAAATAAAAAAATAAAAAAATATCGAATTTTGACTATTTTTGGAATTTTCAAAAATCGTGAGCGACCCCCAAAAAAATTTTTTTTGAGCTGATTTTTGAAGGGGGCTCTTAAAACGTGATGAATTACCTTTTTTTCATAAGAGACTCAAAAAAAAAAAAACAGTCGGTTTTTTGCGCCACCCTACTATATATGATGATATATAGTACTGTATCTGAATATATTTGGATACATATATTTGTATATGATTGTATCTGAGCGTCGTAAACGAATAAAAATAATTATATCTGGTCATAACTGATTAGATATAGTGCATTTGTTACCTCATATGTTCATATATGGGCATATGGGACACTATATACATTCGGATATAGTATTATATATGGTCATATATACCGGTATATAATTGTACATAGTAATATATGATTCTATCTGAACATTGTATGCGATTATATATACAAATATATGGTTATATATGATCATATATCTGTCTATATAATCATTTTTTCTCGGGGAGTGTGACATTACTTGGGTTTGTTGCATTGATGGGCGTCGAGAATATCATTTTCTTTGCATGGTGATGATTATCATTATTAGCAATGCATAAGGATCTTTCATTATCTTTCTCGGATTGTATCAATGATGGCTGACTCGTATTTTCCACTTCATCCAGAAGATTATTATTTGCTGTTGAAGACATGACTTGATTTGAGGGATTCCGCTCATCTAACAAACTATCTTCCATGTTTTTTC